>JANBPO010006516.1:14549003-15777986 GCA_024336825.1 Amorphophallus titanum
CTCAATAAGGGTAGCGGTGACAAATCCATGGCTAGGCTAACAAATGGGCTATAACGGTGACAAATAGACCTGCAAGAGTGACAAATGTCTGATGTAGCTGACATAAATAGTTAAAGCTCTTCCCAAGCAACTGCAGCTAAGTCTGAGGTTGAGCCAGTCTAAGCTTGGACTGCACAAGTATAGTCAAAAATTGGACGAGCACTCCTCCAACTGTGGCGAGCACTCCAACAAATGTAGCAAGCACTCCGAGCACGAGTGGCGAGCACTCCACCAAATACAGCGAGCACTCTTGGCTAGCATGCTCGAGCAACTTGAAGCATGCCCGAGCAACTGTAAAGGGCATAAGGTTGTTTTTGAATCTCTTGCATGTACTATCTTTAAACCTAACTCTGAAACTATCAAGTTTACTAGTAAAAGAGTCAATAACATTTACATGGTAGATTTAGATGATGCAGTACACACCAATTTATGTCTCACAGTCAATAAGGATGACTTAGCCTACATGTGGCATTGTAGCCTAGGTCATGCTAGTTATAATGTGCTGCATAGATTAAATAAACATAGTATAGTTAGAGGTCTCCTTTGTTTTTAAAGATATGCTACTACAATTCACATGTTACATCGCTTTGCAAAAGAACGGTCGGTGATTGAACCATCAACAACGGCCTCTTTGCCTTGTGAAAAGAATGTCTTGGGGGACGTATTGGTGGAGTCATCCGAGCCTCCTGCAGCCATCCCTGGTATAGAAAAGGAGTGCATTCTATAGCTGCATTATGACTTTATCCTTCCTCCCCCTTTCTATTGCTTGTGCGACATAGAACTCATTTGGCCTTATCTTTCCTTCTCTCCCCTTTTTTTTGTAGCCTCTACACAAGACTTCCCAGATGCTGAGATTGCATGGCCTGATGTCCCTCAAGCTGAGGCTTTTGTAGGGGCGGAAACAATTGCTTTTCTTATCAACGGCCTTGACAGTTTAGTGCAGCGAGAGATTCTTCTTTCTATAGAGGATATGCAGGGTGCCCTCAGGCAACGCACTCAGGCATACCATATGTTGGGGTTGCCTGAGGAACCTTGGATGGATGCCATCAACAGTGTTTGGCAAAAAATTTGTAATCTTCGTGCCGTCCAAGAGCAGAGAGCCAATATCCAGGCAGAGATTCGACAATTGAGGGCAGACACCTCAGCCATGGAGGAGGCAATGGCAGCAAATAATGTCCATATCAACACTATTTGGGATCGCGGGGGCATTTTAGCAGCATCACATGTCCAGAAATTAGTCCGAGTTGCAGAGTTGCGGCATGAAGTAGAGGAGCTGCTCATTGCCTCTCAAAAGGATGTTGACATGATGCGGATGGCCCAAGCAGAGATTAGGGCTCTTCTAGAAGCCAATGTTGACTTTGAGGGGCATATCTCTGTTAACAAGGCTAGGATTGCAGAGCTACAGAGGCGCCTTTGATTCCTTTGATTGTTTGTCCACCAGGGGATGTCATCTTTCTTCTCTTCCATCTCTTTTTTTTCATTCATCATTTTGCAGCTTCCCCGAGGGCTTGTCTCGGGCTCCCATTTTGCAAATGAATAATAGAAAGAGTTAATTTGAAGGAATAGAAAACCCTTCGTCCCGCCTGAGCATCGCTCTTCCTTACAACACTTTAATTAATTATTTATTTATTTCTATTTTTTTTGCTTGTTTTGTTTGTTTGTTTTTTTTTTTAACTTTACTAGTCTTAGCACCCATTCGGGTTTTTTCATCAAAAATAGCCTCTTTTAGCTTTTTCCAGCGTGTCTTTTCAGATTTTCACATGAGAATTCCTCTCGATGGACTATAATCTCTTCCATCGGGACCTCCGTAAGTCCCTGACAGCGAAGGATTCTCGCTTTGTTCAGTGGGCCGGTTGTACCATTGAAGTTCTTCGGAGTTAGTTACCCATTTGTGGTGAGGTAAGTGATCTTAGTTGGCATGGCGGTGACCAAAATTGTAAATAGGGTCCTACCTTTTGTGTGAATTTTAAGTTTGCTAAAAGTCACCTTCTTTTAAGAAAAATAAAAAAGGCATAAAACATCCACTTGTGTGTTAATCTTCGCAATTTGTTTGATAGTGCATGTTATTGTGTTCTGATAAAGTGCTAAAGATGGTCGGGTATAGCTATGATGAATTTGAGGCCGGGGCCTTTGACTACGAGCCCCAGATGTATGACCCGAGTCACGATTCTTACGAAGAGTACCACCCGAGCCATAACCACCAAGGTGACCCAGACGTCCATGCCATAGACGTGGGTCCATCCTACGAGCCCTCACATGAGGTGCAAACTGCTACTGGGGATGCATCCCCCTCCCAGGACATCTCCTCCATATTAGGTGTCCTCGCCACCGCACAGTTCAGTCCTGAGCAACTTCAAGCCCTTCAAGTCATTCTGAAGGGTAAATTTGTCTCCCCCTCTCTCCAAGAGCCAACTCTGGCCACCATCCCTATTTAAGAGCTGGCACAGGCTATTCCTTCTCCTTCACCTCACTGACAGGCTAGTCAGTAGCCTCCCTCCTTCTGATTTGCTTTATAATCTCAAACCCTAGTCGTTCCCCAAACACCAATTCAGCCAGGTTTGTCCACTGGTAGACCACAATACCCCTCTCGTCTGAGGTTCCCTTCTCAGGCCTCTAGGAGGCCCCTTCCTCCATAGCAAGCGCCACCCTCACTAACTGATGTGCTCACCCAATCCCTTCTCACTAAGCTAAATAAAATAGATGAACAATTTCAGGATTTGAAGAAAATGGTGGACGTTAAGTCCACTCTTGAGGTCTCCTCGTCAGTCCTCCCGATATCACATCTCCTCCCTTCTGAAATGCCTACATGCCACAGGTACAACGGCACAGGCAACTCCTTCATTCATCTTAAGGACTTCATGTACGAGTCTGCCTTCTCATAGAACGATAAGAGATCATTGGCATATCTTTTTAGAAGATCATTAGATGGCCCCGAGCAGGAGTGCTTCTATTCTCTAGAGCCGAGTGAGGCTGGAAATTTTGCGGTACGTTGAGGTAGACGGTTTTAACGCCGAGCCAGCCGATCGAGATCAGTTTATTTTTAGGCATCGAAAAAGTCTTTCGCTTTGATTGTTTGGCGTCCTCGGGTAACTTTCTTTTCGAGGATCTCAACACTACCGAACATTGGGTCGTTTTCTGGATCCCGACACCCACCGACCCACTCTAGATCATTTACGAATTCCTGAATGTCTTCGTGATCTGCATCATCAGATGCTTCGACTAGAAGTGTAATTCTCCATTTAGCCACTACATACCTCCTGATTCGCAAACTCAATGACCGCCTTGTTCCACGCCGTCCCTTGGTAGTTGACGACGTAGCCCTGGCAATAAGTCCGGCCACGTTTATCGTATTTGTGGGTGAGGTAGAATTCACCCTCGGCAGCCAGGCCAAGATGATCCATCACATCAAAGGCTGTGCGATCGTATTTCTCGAAAGCCTTCACCCTCTTCCGATACTCTTCCAGATCCTCGTCGGGCTTGGGCTTATCGAGATTTCGCCAGCTGTTCTTGACCTTTGTAGCTACCTGCAGATTGATCCTGAATTTGGTCTTGTTGACCGCATTCAGGTGATCCAGGCAGATGTCCTCATCATGGTGGTTCTGACGCAGGATCGCTGAGTTCTTGCTGGTGAAATAACCAGTGTCGTGATTGTCGTAGAGTGTCTTCGGAGGCACCACCATCGGCAGCGGATACTGATAGCGATCCAGATCCTCCTGCACATCGGCCGAGATGCCGAACTTCATAATGAACTGCCTGGGTACTGGTGCCCAGTCGACCAGATCGGCCTCCAGGCATTTGACGAGCTCATCAGCTGTCTTCTGGCAGTCACCATCGAAATGCTTGCGTAGAGCACCGACCAGGGTCGGCAGGTGAGCACGCTTGTGGAGGACCATCTGAACCAGAAGATCGAAGCCGAACTCAACCTCGATCTTGTGCTCCTCCATATAGGCGCCGAAGTCGAACTCCTTGCAGTTGGCGAACTCGTTCCTGATCCTGGGAAAGAGCTGGTTTTTATGGAAGAGCTTCTCAATATCGATCTGTCGCTCCTCGGCTGTCTTCGAGTCCTCGAGCTTCATGGGCTGAGGCATGCGTGCGAATTCCATGGCTTTGATAAGCATGGGTATCTCCTATCAAGTGGTAGTTTGGTAGAAGGGGAAAGCTTCACAAAAAAGCATATAAAAAAGGCCGCCGAGATGAACTCACTCAGGTCTGAACCTGAGCCCCATCTGGTAGCAGCTCCACAGCCCGCCCCTGCATGATTCAGCCAGAGCTCTCTTCACGAGAGTTCTGCTTCTCCCAAGCACCGATGCACCATAGGTGGTCCCACCTACTTTTGACATCGTCTCTGTCCGTGGCGTCCAATCTCCCACAAGCGTGCCAGACTCGGAGCCCCTATTGGCCTAGGACAAGCTACTGTCAAGTTGGCCCCGACACCCCTTCTTCCTGTCAGTTTCAGGTCGTGCTATCTTCATCAAGGTTGCAGCCCTCGACGAAATGAAACCAACGCAAGTGGTTTCGTCACATTTCGATGTCAGCACTGGGAGTTCTTCCCCATTCTTCGATGCCCTATCCTTCTATTCACCCAGAAATCTGACGCCGGCTGTCCCTGCAACCATGCCCAGCGAGGTGATCAGACGGCCGCCCCCTTCTGAGGGCTCGTAGACCTCCTAGTCAGAAACGTCCTCGACCTGGCCCCGCCGCATTTGGAGTTCTGCAGTGCTCGTACCGGCCGTCGCACCACTTCTGCGCCGACCAGCCCAGCCGAGCAGAACTGCGCCAGCCTGCTGCTGCGACCCCCACCCCCACCCAGTGCCGTGAGCTCGATACCAGACTGCCAAGCGTCCGTCAGCATCCTTCGGTCTTCATCCAGGAGTCGACAGCGTCTTGAGTGGATGCCCAAGCCCGACGTACGGGCAACTGTTGCTTACCCCTCCCCATGATCCCCCCTCCTGCGCGAGGGTAGTGAATGTAACGATTGCTTCCCCTCCCCGCGAACCCCCCTCCCTGCATGGAGCGTAGTGGATGTAATAGTAGGAATGGCATCAAGCCTCCCCGACGCAGCGTGTCCACCGGGTGCGCACGCTCCCCGGCTCGCCATCATCTCCGACTGGAGCCGATCCTTCGGATGGCTAGGTACGTGCATTCACCACTCCACCTGCTTGCTTAGTATTAGCTCCGACTGCAGCGCCGCGTGAGGAGTGCTCAGCCCAAAATTTCACGATACGAGAGATCTTGCTGCCAATGAGTGAGTGCACACCAGATCGATTCCCCTTGGTATCGGTCTGCCACGTTGAAACCGGCGCCCACCACTTGTCCCCGGGTGGCTCACCACCACCCTCCGTGCTACTCGGACCGTGTCTGACCCCGTCGCGAGCCATAGCTCACCGAACCGTCACTACGTGCCCCGAGTGGAGTTCGTCACGTGCGCGATTGTTAGCTTCATCGCTGGATGACTTGTGCTTTATTGATTGCTGGCTTAGGGTCCCGCGTCTCGACTGGGTTCATCCCGCGTCATCAACAAAAGACTTTGCCATCGCGGGTAAGGCATCAAACCGCGCATATGTCTTCGGACGTTGGCTCCAGCACGCCAGCCCATCAAAGGCTGTCTCCTTCGCCACCGCGGTTAAGGCATCAAACCGCATGCACATCTTTGGATGCCAGTGTCAGCATCCCAGGATACCAGGAGCTCCCATCCGAGGTCATCGAGCAGGTGATCAACTCCACCCTCCAGATACAGCAAGCAGAAGGTGCCTGGATTTAAATCCGGGCAAAGAAAAGCCGTCGACCTCACTCTGCTAAGACATTAGCTTGGGGATATCCTCGTAGGGATTTGTCAACTCTGGCTCCGGCACCTCTCCCTCCTACTCCCCTAGAGGTGGCCATCACCAAGAAATAGGAGAAAAATAGGAGGAAGAACCTCAAAAGATGGCTCAAGAAACAAGCTGAGCAGGCAGCCGCCTTACAATCCCAATAGAGCCAATGCCCCTCCTGAGGCTACAGCGGCTCATCGATGACCTGGAGGAATATATTCATCCTCGTCCTACCGGAGTAGTCCCACTCGATAGCTATATCCCGTGGGAAGAAATGCAGAAGTGAGCTCGTCTTAGAGTCTGGGTCCAAGAGATGATCTAGATGATCAAGAACGGCAAAAGGCTCCTCATCCCAGAAGAACTCTCCTTGTTCTATAAAGACAAGGAGATCACAACAGAATAGCGAGAAGAAATGCTTCGGCTCTGCACCTGCAACATGGTGGCTATTCCACCCCCTCATAACATCAATGCTTCCTAGCGAGGCGAGCCAGTGGCCTCCCAAACCAGACAAAGGACTATTTCCCCACTCGGGCTACAACCAGCTCCAGAACACAGGCCGCGACCGAGGTCGTGGCCAAGGGTGTGGTAGAGGTCGCAGGAGCCGAGTTACCTCTCCACCCGTCTACCTTCGACCCAGGGCGAATCATCCTCTTTCAAAAAGGGCCCAGCATCTTTGATCCTTCCAACATGGAGGAGATCACTGCCAGCATCCCAGTCCCTACACCAGCTCCATCCTCTCCTACAGAGCAAGCAGGACCGTACGGTAAGGACGAGCCAGCCTGCCAGCCACCCCCAGAAGAGCCATCATTGGCACCCCTGTTCCAGGAGTCCACAGGTGATCAGAGTCAGCCCGATCCCAGCGGCAAAGGCAAGGCAGTGCAACTCCCTGACGGGGAGCACCGCGGCATGCCACAGAAAGCTCAGCCCGACCTACTACCATCATTGGAGGATGCTCGTGCTCGAGCCGATCGAAAAGTCCTCCACCAGATGAAGCGATTCCCTGCCAGCATCATGATCTGGGAAGCCATTGCTTGGAGTAAAGAGTTGAGAGAAGTTCTCATCAAGATACTCCAAGAGCCAGAAGTCTATGAGACACACGCAGCAGAAATGAAGGTCGCCACATATGAAGCCTTCGCTACCACTGTCGCTTTCACGAAGAAGGATATGCTGCTTTCCCCTCGGTGTCATAACCGCCTTCTCTACATGAGGGGAAAAATCAATGGGCATGAGGTAAACCGGATCCTAGTGGACGTCGATGCCGCTGTCAACATCATGCTGCTAAAGACATTCGACACTCTATATTTAACCCCCTACCTCCAGAAGGTTCAGGCGGTCAAGATATCTGGCTTCAACCAAGACATCGAGGATGTCTTCGGCCGGGTGGATGTTGATTTGGTGCTCAATGATTTTGCCTCCAAGGTGACATTCTACATCATCGATGCCAACACATCAGACAAAGTGCTACTGGGTAGGCCCTGGCTACATGAAAATTGGGTCATCCCGTCAACTCTCCATCAATGCATCAAGTATGTCAAGGGTGGGGAACAACACACGATCTTCACAAACCTATCTCCATTCACTCCAGTGGAATGCAACCTTGCCAATGCTGCGCTTTACTTCGGGGGAATCAGTCCATACCCTGTAATCAAGAGCAAAAGTAATGACTGGCTCTCGGAAGAAGATGAGGATGACCTCTTCTCCGTTGACGAGGAGAAGGCCAAGCTTCATTGGCTACACCTTAACTCCAAGTCAACCTCAGATCACCCCGAGAGGCCCAAAATTGATTTCAAGGCTAATCTTATTGGCTGAGCTATCGACAAGAGCATATGCCTGCTGCCAGAATGCATACAGCTCCCATGTGCGGGTATCAGTCAGTCTGAGCCAGCCTGACATCAATGCTGCATGAGAATGTATGAATCAACCTGGATTAATTAGGCCTGACCTGCCAAGTTGAGTTGGATGAGGGAGTTGAAAGATCTTGCCCTAGTTCCAGCAATGGCTTAGAGAAACATATTACCCCTTGGTTGTCTAATTATAGTTTAACATCGTACAAGTAGGAAACTACTTTGTGGAACACATTGACTGGACCTTTTTGTCAATTTGACATTAAAAGACTAATCTTATGAAACATTTTGGACATGTTTCTCAAGCTACTTCAAAATTCTCCTTTCCTGATTGGAACCCTGTACCATGGAGTTTATGCTTAATCTAACACGTTGCTTTCTTTGAAAAAAAAATGTGTTCATGGGAATGGCCTCTCACACAATCTTTATTCTAATGATATTAAATGACAGTGACTGCTGCATATGACTGCAATTTGTATTTCTTCTTCTGGAGAAATGTTTGGATTGTACTCTATCATTAAGAATAATTAATGAGAGCATGCAATCTGCAGTGAAAAGGACACCTCAAATATACAACTGTCCATGCCATGGAACCTCTTTGATGATTAGAGTCATTCATATTTCACATGCACGCCTTAATTCTGTATTGCATTTGACTCAGTGACTTTTTCTGCAGAACATTGACTTTGATGATGATGAGGATGACTTGAACATGGAAGCAGAAGAATGTATGTTACCTGTCTTATGTTTCTATGCCGAACTATCTTCTGTTGGCGAGTAAAGTTGTTTAGAAAATATACATTTGGACTTGATATGTATTTCACCTGAAAGAAATCCAAGATTTCTATGGCATTGGGCGGGCCGTTCTATGCTCTTGGTGACGTGCTTCATTCAATCTCAGGGGAATGTTTACAACTGAAAATGATCATGATATTCATTTTTCGTCGTCGTTATAGACTAATTTTTTCTGTTCAATTTTTTCACGCAAACTACTTATCTGACATTATCTGCCGTTCCTTCCAGATGAAGATGCATATGAGTGAGCAACATGCTGCTGGCATCCAAGCAGAGCACTTGTGGGGAACAAAGTACACTCCTGAGCAGGTGTCTGACATCTGTCCTACAAGATTGCAAGATTGCAAGATTGAAGGATCCTGTTGGACGGGGAGAAAATCCCAGTTCCCACCAGTTCTTTCCTTCTTCCTTTCTTTTCACCTTCATGGTTCAAACTTTTTATCGCTACTTAACGGGTTATCACCACATATTATAATTTTTTTATCTTTTTTGGTAAGGGGAATAGGACTAGGGGAGGGGAGTTGGAGGGGGGACCCTATTATAGGGGGCGCCCCAATGACCTCCCAGCGTCTTTGTTAGGTGCTTACGTGCGCCCAACTCATAGCACGGATGAGGGACGCCGTCCCCACAAGAATCCCGTGAGTACGTACGTGATTGAACCCTCACCCTGCTCAGGGGTGTTCACTGCGCCACTGGCACGAGAAATCACATATTACATCACAACGGAAGGGTACATCATATTAAGATTGCCCGTGCATCTGTACACGGCTATCGTCAGTGTTTTTTTCCAGCTTACAAATCTCGATTAGGAGATGCCAACAGCCAATTAATTGATTAGCCCATCACCCATGCATGGAAGGAGATTGTGGACAAGTGGGTGAGGTGAGCCCCTTTATGGGCATTCGCTAATTAACCTCGATCGCCCCCACCAGGAACACCACGTACGCTTGTAGGCCGAGTTAACGTGATATGCATAGCAGTAGTTGGCAAAAGATGGATTTGGAAGCAGAACGTAGTTGGATAGTGTGGGGGTGGGGCTGGTCTTATAAAGGTGATGCTCTCCCTCGAGCTAGCCTTCTCGCTACATGTGTCCCCGCCCTTGCCTCCTTAATTGCAGACAAGGCCAACAACGTGTGCGGGTACCGTGGCGTCTCTAGCTTTCTGGGCTTCGGACTCGTTGGAGAGGCTACCCACTTCATCATGAAATCATGTAAAAGATTTGATCTTTTCTAATTAGTTAACTCTCTCTCTCTCTCTCTGTGTGTGTGTGTGTGTCTACTTATCATCGAGAAAACAAAAAAAGAAGATGTATGCGAAGAAGACATCCAAAGACAAGCACACCCAACAAACTAAACTGATCGGTGCAAGGCCCTCAGGTCCCCTTTCCCCATGCCTTTCTCTTACTCAAAAGAGTTAAATAGGCAGCCACCACACCCACCTGCACCTCTCTCCCCACTCGTGAGCCAATTTGAAGCCGAGTAAAGAGGCCTTGGTGTCCAGAGAACGACCACCCACCGGAGCGGACGGGCCCATCGAAGCCCATCTCACCTGATCTGTTCCTCACAGACACCCCCTCTCCCCCTCCCTGTCAGTTCAGCTATGCCGGTTTCCGCGCGCCCCCCCCGCCCCCCCCGGGGGGCGCCGGGGGGGGGGGGGGGGGGGGCTGACGTGCAGAAATTGTACGACAGCGGCGGACAGGTGGGGCGGTTGAAGTTCCCCATTGACAGCCCCAAAGGAAGAGCAACTCATATATTGCTTTCTGGAAAAGCAACTCGTATGTTGCCTATTCCGCAAAGCGGTATCCTGCCCAGGATCACTGGCCATTTCCCTCACATCACCCAGGGACACGTAGTGGTTTACGGGGTGACGAAGGAAGGAGAGCGCGTGGCTATCAAGATGGCCAACACAATCTCCGATGCTGCTGAGTACGTGTCTCGCCGTAAGGCCATCATGACTAGTCGTGGGAATAAGGGCAAGTCTTCTAGGTTCACGTCCTTGCATTACGAGCTTGACAAGAGCTTGCAGAATCCCGAGACTTGGGGCCAGAAGTTGGACGAGGTGTTCACTAACAATGGTGGCATCTTGTTTGGTAAGCGCTCAGACGCCTATCTTGGCAACTTGTCTAAGGACTTCGGTGACATCAATGTGGACCCTATCCAGAGCTTGCTCACTGGTTGGGGAGTGGCTACACAAACCGTGACTAAGGGAGAACTGGTTGCTTCTATGAAGCAGCGCTTGTACAACTTCCTCAAGTCTCCTGAAAACCGCAACCTGTTCGTTGATCCTACCACTTCCCCCCAGAATCTGGGAGTGAAGAACGTCAACGCGGCACACACCAATGTCAAGGCTCGTGACACGGCTATGGCCTTTGCTCGGCAGATTGAGCTTATGGAGCATGCGCCTGACCAATGGCGTAACCTAACTGCCGACGTGTACCGTCGTGCTAGCTACACAGCCTTCCAGCTAGGGCAGAAGCCCATGCTACAGAAGCTGGGATTGAAGGAGCCATTGCGCAAGCTGGAGAAGCGCTTGCTAGACAGGGGCCGTCATGGAGCTAACGCTGTTAACGCAGCTATGAGCTACATGCACGCCATCTACATTGCCATGGCTGCGCCTAAGCAATTTGTCTTGCAGAGCCTTCAGAGTTTGTATGCTGCTGGCCTTAGCCCCAAGGGCTACGCTCAGGCTGTGCAGCAGTTTACGGCTGTGGCTGGAGGCGTGATGGGCACCATGCGCACCATGCATGCAGGCAAGGCTGTGATGGACAGGGCATGGCTGGTTAACACGGCCCAGGAAGTGGCAGGGAAGTTTGGCATGAAGCCCAAGGAGATGATCGACCTCATTGACACGATTGTGGACAGCGGCTTGATTGATGCTGTAGCGCACCTAATCACCAACAAAAGCCTAGATGAAAAATATGCAAAAGAATCATACGATTATGCATGCAAAAGATTAGAAACCACACACTGTATCGACACAATGAAACTACTAGGCCTCCTAGCCTCGTTCAAAATTCATTTTCAGGTAGATCTCAGTCTGCCCTGTGTGATCTGGATTTTGAGCCAGAAAAGTTTGTGGAGCACAGAGTTTTGTATTTTAAATTAGACAATTGGATGGATGTAAAAATCGTGCATGTTGTATATCTTTGAGTCTACTTTCCAATGGTGCGCAAATCTATTCCTTGAACAGGCCAGCAAGAGCAGTCCAAGGTTAATTCTCCCATAAATCCTTAGCTCCGAACCAGTGACCGCCACTCCCGGGGATCGACCAGCAACACCCCAGCAGCGTCCCAGCCAGCCGCTACAAAAAGGAGATGCTCGAACGCCGTCGTCATAGCAGCCGGACCAGACTGCTGTCCCGTGGGCCTAGCAGAACCGAGCCAGACCAGTAGCCCATCTCCAGCCCGAAAAGCCCTTCTGACTTGCTGCCTGTCAAGTCGAGTTCGCTACTCTCGGGTCCCACTATAGCCCTTTACCTCCCTACGTGGAGTGGGCATAAAATTTACTGCTGTAACTTTTTTTTTAATTACTATACCGGGAGTACGAGTCTTGGTCGGGGTCGTCTTCCCCACACCCGGAGCGTGCAGATACATTCGCCTCCCTTTTTGTCTCATTTGCTTAGTTCGTATGTGTTCTTTTATGCCACTGATTGAGTGTTAGAATAATTAGACTATTCATATTAATTTAATCACCGCTGCGAGAGTGAGTGCGTGACCCATCCCGTGACTCGATCCAAGCATGGAAGAGCCAAATACCCCTGACTCATTACCAGTTTCTCAACCGTGCACATCCACACGTTTCCCTCACTAGGGACGAGTCACGAGTTCGCCTAGAGTCTCAAGATCGCATTCAATTGGTATCAGAGCTCAACTTGTCCCGCATCACCTGATCTTAGTAACTGGACCTGCTTCTCCTAAGGTAAGAGTTAGAGCTTCGCGTCAAACAGTGAAGGGTTGTGCAGTATCATGTGTGTAAAAAAAAAAGAAGGGGGACGAAAGCTACTGTACTTAATGTTCTGATCTAGGAGGTGCAGAGTTGAAGGACACTTCTCTAGAATGACTAATGAGGGGTGCAATTGTCTATGCTGTGGATTTAGTACTACGCAAACGTAACATGGGACCCATGGAAATGCTATGAAACCCGTGAATGTTAGAGTGGGAGAGAGCAGCAGCATCAGCGATAGGGAGCTAGGGCTCCTCGCGGGGGCATGTTGGACACACTCAGAATAATAATAAAATATCATTATATCTTTTATCAATTTTATCGTACGAGGGCGTGCCAGTCATGTGTGTGACATGTATTCAGGTTCCAAGACTGGGATGATCTGGAACCCAAGGTGTGCTCCGTCTGACTAACCAGATGATGGTGGGTATCAGGTCGGGATTGGAGACTCATCGTGCCATAAAGGTGTTGGACACACTCAGAATAATAATAAAATATCGTGGTGTCTTTTTAATCACCAAGAAATGGGGCTCATGGCCTAGAAATCAAGATTCATGAAATAAATGAAAATTGGGTGAAGAGCATTGAGATCCCCTTCATTAGGGTCTGAGCAATTATTCAAAGTCATATCAGTCATGTATTGATCATTTTATATTTGGACGAGTGTCCAGGTTGAAAATCATCATAAACATTTCGGTAAGATCAAAGCATTGAACAATTATTCGAAGTCATATCTGTCACTTATTGATCGTTTTGTATTCGGATGAGTGTCCGGGTTGAAAATCATCATAAATGTTTTGGTAAGATCAGAGCATAAGTATGCCGGGACACAGCAAGTTCAATAGATGAGGGAGTGGTGGGAATCAATTGAATTCCATCCCAATAGGTCAAATTCCACAAGTTCTTGGCCCGACACGAGGTCGTGCAATAGCCATAACGGGTGTCGACTCTGAATTGATCTAGAGTCAGCTCGGTGGTAGCTTGGCAAGGCAAGATGGAAGCCTCTGATAGCGGTGAAAGATAGAGCTTAAGGGTGACAAATGACGCATAGTGGCGACAAATTATACCTTAAGGGTGAAAAATAGGTGAAAGGGCGACGACTGGAGGTTGACCAATGGAAGCCATCATTAAAATGAGCAAGCTAAAGCTATGGAGTCGACTCCACATTGTTTTGGAGTCGACTCGGTGTAAGCTTGGAAAGGCAAGATAGGGGCCTTTGATAGCGGTGAAAAATAAAGCTCAAGGGTGGCAAATGGCACATAACGGCGACAAATGGAACCTTAAGGGTGAAAAATAGGTGAAGGGCGATGGTTGGAGTGACAAATGGAAGACGCAGTTGAAATCATGAAGGGTGGAAGAATGGAGTCGACTCCAAAGTCATTATCATCCAAGCCCCACAGTGTTTACATTCCATCTCAACTCCCTCATGCTCATTGCTATCACCATCTCCATGTATGCATTTCCTACTATATGCTATCTACGCTATTAGATTATATCAAGTACCTTGTGGCTTTGGTAAATCTAGAATTTGAGTTCCCCTTCATAAAAAATAATGATAATTTCAGAGGAGTCTTGGTCGCACGGATAGGCCGTTGAGCCGTCTGAGACTGGGGATGATGGTTCCTTTTTGTGAGTTGGCGCACTGATAAATAGGCTTCGGCTTAGTATCAACTCACGAAATGAGTTTCTTGACTCAGTCTCGGCAGCTTAACAATATTATCCTTGATTATCTTCTATTTTTAATTTGTTTTAATTTTCCTTTTGAACCCAACATGCATTCATGTAGGACTTTGAATCAACATTAGAAAATCATTCTGATAAACTGATTTTGAGCATTAAAATTGACCATTAATTTCAAGATATGAGATATTCATTGCCGAATGGATTCCCCAATTCGACTTGTTGTCGTTTTGGGTCGTTTCCTTGAAAAAACTCCTTTGTTTGGATTTCTATCCTCTTATTTCGATTCCTTTCCCTTAGATCCACTTTGGTTGCAGCATGTACACATTGGCTAGTAATCGCTCTCTAATGGTGAAACTTACAGGTTTGTGACCAGGGATACTTCAACCGCGTCGGAAGTTGACCTCCCTTTATTTGCTTCGTGCCCACGTGCACACTCCTTCTTATCCAAATGATCGCTATTTTTCGTTGAATCTCCTCAAGATTGCTTCATTCCGAGCTTGTGATTTAATTCCTATCAGGTGGTGATGATTGCGTATCTCATTACACCTTGACATTTACTTTTCAGTTCGCTCACACTTCTTTTCATTTCATTCCACTTTATTCCATTCTATTCCACTCCGTCTCACTCCCTTGCAAAGCAGACGCCAAGGGGGTGCAGCTGTAGACACGCTAAAATTGACATCATTTTCAGCATATCTCCATTTGACCCTCAAATTGACTTATTTGTGTGGTTTTCCTCTCTTTTCTTGAATATCCAACTTTACCCAGCTTTCCCACATGTTTTCCTATTTTTTCAGATCTTTCTGAGATTTTTCTCCATTTTTTCATGGGTTTAACTAAATAGTGGTAGCCACCCTAACTCTATTTCTTTAAATAGGGGCAGCCACCCTAACTCTATTTCTTTAAATAATGGCAGTCTCTCCTCTCCTCTTGCTGGTTAGGGGTTTCATCGGCCTCACTGTTTGGCCTATCTTCATGTCTGTTGCCATCAACGGGCGATGCCATCTTTCTTTCTTCTTCTTCTTCAACTTCCATTGGCAAATATTCTTCTTCTTCAGCCGCAGTCGCTTGTAGCAACTGCTACTAGCCCAATGAGGGGTTTCCAAGGCCTTTAAAGTAATTCCTGACCATATCAGTCATCTCTTCTTGATCACGTCCTTGGTGAAGGACAGGAGATAGTTGTCGGCCTCGCACCGAAGGCATGTAATCCAGTCAGTCTCTCTCTGTTGGCTGGTTGAATCTTCTCCCAAAAGCTAGGACATGGGTCTGCCTGGCACAGGCGTTGAAAGCTTCACGGCGTGGAGCATTCACGGCCGTTTGTTCTTCTTTCGGGGTCAAACCCCTCTCACTTCTTCTCCTGACCTTCTCCGATTTGGGATTGTGTAGATAGACAGGCGCTTCTTCACAGGCAAGTTGGATCCTCTTAGGGACCCACATCTATTTGAACTTCTTTGGCCGTAGGGCCAGCTCCTTCCGACCTCGGCGGCCTTCTTCTTCCTTTTCAGCTCTCCTCCTAGATAAAGCCTGGAAGGAGTTGTACGTAGGGATGGTAGGGACCACCCGGTTTGGAATAGCTTGAGCATCGCGGCCGTCTAAGAAGACTCTGACACCCCCAATGAGAATGGATTTCTCGGAAGTGGAAAGACGCCCGGTGATGGTAGTAGCAATATTCCTTCAGAAGCTCCTTTGCTGGCATCCTCCGAGCTTCTTATTGTGGACGAGGGGAGCCCCGTGCGTGATGTGATGCACCATGCAGCTAGTGACTTGAACTGGGCCTCTCAACGGGCCTGCATAGCATCGGGCCTCAGGGATCTCAGGCTTCTTGTTAATCTTCTCCCCCTTCGGCTCCACGAACTCCACTTGTAACAGATCGGTGAAGGCAAGCCCCAAAAAGTTAGGGAAGCCAACCACCGATGGGAATGTACCGAAAATTGTGGGCACCGCCAGGTACCAGTGTGCAGTATGGCCAGCAACAATTGCGGGGCCAAAAGTGAGGGCAGCAAGTCGTATCGCCATTATCGTTTCCCGCAATACAAATAGGCAAACGATCAGTACTCTTGGGGAGAGCCCCAGGAGGCATCCTATTTTGGCAAAGAGATGAAGGGAGACTCGGTCCCACCGGGCGTGCCAACTTATGGGAAATGGCACCTTCTCGAATGGGCGCAGGTTCTTTAATGGGCGACTCATTCATGGCCGCCAATTCTGTTTTCGTTTGTTTCCAGGCTGCTCTGCATCCACTGGATGCATTTATAGGCTCAATATCGTTCTAATTTTCCCTATTACTATTCATTAGGGAGATGAACAATGTCACTTTCAATCTAAGAGTATTTTTGGAAAACTATAGATATGGTAATGTAGAGAAAAATATAAGTAATCCAAGAATATGCATGTCATGATTTTTAATTGCATGGTTCCATTGTTATTCAATTTTAAACATGCTACCCTTATTAAATATACCAAGTCAATGGAAATAGCTACCAGTGCTTAGTTCAGGAAAATCAGAAATAGTGACCACTTGCTTGGTCATTGATTCAGGAAATATTAGAATTAGTGACTACTTGCTTGGTCGCTGCTTCAGGAAAAATAAGAAATAGTGACCACTTGCTTGGTCACTGATTCCTCAGCATGTAAAAACATGAGAATACACTAAAATACATGTAGAGATTAACAAGAAGCAAATATGCAAGATCATGGTTGATGTCTTTACGTATTTAAATCAAGGTTTAGTTTGAGATTAGGAGAAAACCTACCTATTGGGCTTGACGGAACAATGAACGAGAGAGATGAGAAAATAATATGCAGTAGTAGTGCAACGTGAATAGAGCAGTAGTAACAGACAACAATAAAAACTGCAGCAAGAATGTAGCAGACGAAGCACTACAGCACGACGGAAGAAGAAGAAGTAAAGCTTCTTCACGGCAGTAGCAATAGCAGCAATTGCAGCAGCCAGATGGAAAAAGCAACGCTTCTTCATGTTTGCAATAGCCACAGGAAGAAGGGGAACCACACCCACTTGAAACAACAAAGGATTCCCTTCATTCATGGTAGCAGGATGTAGCAATAGGAGGAAGATGATGAGGATGACGTTGACGTAAGGGAGGCAGAATGAGCAGCAGCAGTAGTCGGGGCTCGTTCGAGAGGGGGTTTATTTATAAGGTCTTGGCTTTGACGAGTTACAACATCCTAATGGGATCTAAATTCCCGCACAGGAGTCCAAAAAGTCTTTAAACTTCTCATGCTAACCCCTTCCAATCTAAATTTGCAGCCGCTTTCCCAAAAGAACCAAAAACCCTAAAGTCTAATGCAAGGTTCGAACGTAAAGAGATTGGGCTTGTTGGAACAACCCTTATATATGTATGCACACCACGTTGGATGGGGTGGTGATGATGGAGAATGACTTGGACGTCTTCTTTAGCTTCTTATCTTGCGAAGACTCTCCTCCGTTATCGGGTCTCTTCTTGTTGTTAAAGGTTGGCTTATAATTGCCAGAATCGGCAACGCTCCTTTCTCGCCCACGGATCCTGTCAGACAGTTCCGTGGCATCTTCAAGCAACTGTGCCCGGCACACCATCTTCAAGTAGACTTGTATGTCCATCGACGCCAGTTGGGTGATATATTGGGGCCTGAGCCCATTAAGAAACGTTCATGCTTTCATTTTCTCGGTGCTAACTAAGTGTTTAGCATACCGATATAATATTG
This sequence comes from Amorphophallus titanum, assembly GCA_024336825.1. NCBI lineage: Eukaryota > Viridiplantae > Streptophyta > Magnoliopsida > Alismatales > Araceae > Amorphophallus > Amorphophallus titanum. The sequence goes on from JANBPO010006516.1 coordinate 14,566,815, forward strand.
AGAAATGCACCTCATATTCTGCCATTGATAGGGATTGTTGTTTGAGTGTTGCAAATTCGGAGGCTTTCCTCTCCTGAACTCTATCAGAAAAATACACATTGTTGAAGTGTTCAACAAATTCTTCCCATGTGACCTGTGCCTGGCCTAGGGTAGCTTCTACTGACTCCCACCAGCATCGGGCGTCTCTTTCTAACTGGAACGTTGCTAATAAGACTTTTTCTTGATTTGTACACTACATAACTCTAAATATGTGTTCCGTTTCCCTGAGCTAGTGTTCGGCATCATCTGGGTCTGTGGATCTCGTGAACTTAGGAGGGTTCATGTTGCGGAAACTTTGATGGAGATTTCCTGCTCCACGTTGTGCACCTCCCTGTGCAACTTGTTGTAGTGCTTGTGTGAGGCCCTGAACGGTCCCCTACATGTCACGCCATTGTGCACGTTCTGTGGCCATTGTCCTACAATAATTTTTTTTTTTTTTTAAAGCCAACACCGACCAATCAGGGATTGCATAGGTCAAGTGCACCCTCCCTCAAAGAGGGAGAATGTTCTCACTCCCCCCAGCTTTCCATGTGGCCAAAAATTTTATACATGTGTAAAGAGATGTGTACATTGGGGAAAATCCCTTACATTGAACAGGGGAAAACAAAGCCCAAAAAAGGCACCCCCAAATGAAAAAGGGAAAATCAGATAGACTATACAAGTCTACTTCGAAAGGAGGGGATGAGCATAGCATCCGCTCTAATAAAGCCTCTAACAGTAGAAGACAACTCACTATATGCATGAAACACTTTATTACAACCACGCAGGATCCCATCAGAAGCAAGGGCGTCCGCCACCTTGTTAGCTTCCCTGTATGTGTGATGAATCGGGCAGTCAATATCCTTGACTGCCTGTTGAATGTCCAGCCACCATGGGAGAATGGACCATGGGGGAGCCCTCTTCTTTACAAGAATGTCTGCTAATACCAAAGAGTCAGTGTATATGATTGACAAGGGTATAGAGTAAAGCTTTGCCAATCTTAACCCATCTAGTAAAGCTCTTGCTTCTGCTGCCATGATGGATCCATGACCATAGTAGAAAGAGAAGCAAATCATCACCTGACCAAGGGAATTCCGGATGCAACCTCCTCCTCCTGCTGGTCCAGGGTTACCTCTACTAGCCCCATCCACATTCAAAGCATTTAGTGTGATGGGAGCTTTCCATATAACTGTGTGGATGCTAGCAGATTTGATTTTAATCTCAAATCCCATACTTTGCAGCATATGCAATCCAGCCCTGTTACAACTGTGGAACTTCAACCTTTTAACCCTCTGTTTTATTTCCGCAAGGATTTTATCAGCAGTTTTAGGAATATTTGGGATATTTGCTTCATATCTGGAAGAACACCTTAGCTTCCATACTTCCCATATCACCAGGATTATCGTTAGCAATGAAACAAACTCCATCAGGTTGGGTAATGATGCATCAGTTATTGACTGAATGAGCCATCTTTTTAGGTTAGTAACTCTGTCAGTGGGAATAGAAGCAAGGGGTTTAAAAGTCTCCCATAATGTGGAAGCAATATCACTGAGTAAGAATAAGTGGTGCGCAGTCTCAATATTTTTAATAGAAAGGCAGCAAGAGCAAGTAGAAGCTAACTGAATGCCAATTGATTGGATTCTGTTGTCAAGGGGAACAGCATTATGCAAAAGTTTCCAGCAAAATAAGGAGGCTCTCGGAGGAAAATTCTGTTTCCACAGTTTTTTCCAATAACCTGACTGTGGAGGAGGTTCTCCCTTTAAGCATCTGTAAGTTGATTGCATACAGTATTTACCAGATTCGGAGGGGGACCAAATTGGTATATCTCTACCTTCCTTCAAGATAAATTGGTGAAGATCACTTCGAACCTGGTCATCCCTTATATAACTCCAAGCCTCATGACTGGGATTAGTTAGCACATCTCTGACAGTAAAATCTTCCATTCTATTTTGAAGAAAAAGTGTATCAGTTAAAGCTCTCTGCTTGTACCATGCATCTTTGAAGAAATTAGTGCCACTGCCATCTTGAACAACCATGCAATACCCCTTCAGTAAATTGTGTCTGGCAATGTTGAAATCTTTAGCCCGGATGCCAGCAGGGAATGGCAAGGTGCAGTCAGAGATGTGGCCATGTTTTAGGTATTTGGCTTGAACATATAAAGACCATTGAGAATTGCCAATCAATGAAAGCCATAGAAACTTCACTTGGCAGCATGTTTGAATATCTGCCAGTCTTCTAATACCCAGGCCTCCAGTAGCCAGCGGGTGGCAGATATTATTCCAGGAAACCCATTGTCTCTTTTGATCTGGTTGTGTGCCCTGCCAGAAGAAAGAGGCACATATGCTATCTAATTGTCTCTGAATTGAGCATGGTATAGAAGTGGCACTAGCAGAATATATAGCCATAGTTGAAAGGACAGTTCGAATAAGAACAGCCCTCCCAATTTGAGATAACACCTTGCTCTGCCACCCTGCCAACCTAGCATTAACCTTCTCCACTAGGTACTTAAAATGTGTAATCTTGGATCTTCCCTTAAACAGTGGGATCCCCAAATATGAAATACTCCTTGTTTTGTGCTGAAAGCCTGTCAGCAGTTTGATATTGTTTATCTGGCTAATGGGCATCTGTTTCCCTACCATGAAAGCACTTTTGGTTGCATTGACCCGTTGACCTGAGGATGAAGCATATTGCTCCAGAAAGGCCAGTAGTTGCCGGATAGATTTCAGACCCCCATTTAGAAACACTAGAGAGTCATCCGCAAACAGTAAGTGGGATAATGGTGGGGCTCCCCTTGGGAGATGGAAGAATTGGCATTTTCCTGATGAGAATAAGCAGCTAATCCCTCTGCTAAGTACCTCTTCAGCTATTATAAACAGAGAAGGGGCCAGGGGATCTCCCTGTCGCACCCCCCTAGTGGATTTAAAATAGCCATGCAGTTGACCATTCAATGAGACAGTAAACCAGCAATTCATGACTAATTGGGCCACTAAGGATGTAAATCTATTAGAAAACCCAAAGTTCTTCAATACCTTTAGTAGAAAATCCCACTCCAATCGATCATACGCCTTGGCCATGTCCAGCTTCATCATAAGATTGTGACCCCTGATCGGTCTGTCAAGTTCCTGGAATAACTCTTTGGCAAGTAGGAAATTATCTGTTATTTGTCTCCCATGTACAAAACCACTCTGCTCAAGTGATATAATTCCAGGTAGCATAACCCTCAAACGTCTACTTATGATGCTTGAAACAATCTTGGAAGAAAAGTTACAGAGGCTTATTGGTCTGAAATCTGCAAATGAGTTGGGGTTTTTCACCTTTGGAATTAAGCAGAGGATTGTGGATGTAGCTCCCTGTGGGATCCCCCATCCTTGAAAGAAGCTCTGCACTGCCCTCACAACATCACCTTGAACAATGTCCCAGCAATGGGTGTAAAAGTTCCCACTATAGCCGTCAGGCCCTGGTGCACTGTTACCTGATAGCTCAAAAACCGCTTGTTTTACCTCTTCAGAGGTAGGGATAGAACACAAGTCTGTATTCTGCTCTGTTGTAATCAGAGAAGGTATAACAGATAGTAATGTATCATCCACCGAGTGCAATTCTGAGGAGAGAAGCTGTTTGTAATAACTGACCGCACCCTCTAGCATTAAAGTTTGGTCTTCGACCCATATCTCATCAATTTTGAGCTTCTTAATGAAGTTTCTCTGCTGTTTAACCTTAGCATATTGATGATAAAATTTTGTGTTCTGATCACCACATTGTAACCATTGTACCCTAGCTTTTTGGTACCAGAAGATCTCCTCCCTTTCTAATACTTGCTTCATGTCTGCATTAGCCTTTTCTAATTTGATTTTATTCTCTATATTTGGGCATTCGTCATAGCTGGACTGAGCATCAGCAATCAAGGTCGAGATGTTATCCTTGACTAGTTGAAGAACCCCAAAAACTTCTTTATTCCACCTTCTCAAGATGGCTTTCAAATCTTGCAATTTCTTTTGTAGTAAGCCAAATGGATGAATCTCTGTGTAAGATGGTTGGGACCACTGTTGCCTGACAATCTCAAGAAAGTCAGTATGGGTATGCCACATTAGCTGGTATATAAATCTGCCAGGTTTGGACTTAGCTGGATTAGCAGTAATTAAAAGGGGGGAGTGGTCTGAAGGCCCCCTAGATAGGTGCTTTACTGATAGACAGAGCCCCTTGTCCAAACAGAGAGAGTTATAGAAAACTCTATCCAGACGGGCTCTAATGTAGGATGAGCCAATCTGATTATTGGTCCATGTATAATTTGCACCAGTATAGCCTGCATCAATAAGGCCTGTAGCAGAGACAAATCCTTGAAATTCAGACATAGCAGAAAAGGATGGGGATTTGCCTCCACATTTCTCCTCAGGAGATAGGATGCAGTTAAAGTCCCCACCTACAATCCAAGGGATGGAGACCGATTGATTGAAAGACATCAACTCATCAAATAATTCCCTGCGGAGGTCTACCTTGCAAGATGCATAAATGGCTGTAAAGAATAAAACTGCAGAACCTGCTTCTTGAATTGCAACAGTGATATATTGAGGATGTTGTTGCACTAGAACAATATCCATACCATTATTATGAAATAGCCAAATTTTGGAGTCGTTTCCATCATTTCCCATTACAGAAGGAAGGCTTAGCCTTTTAGCAATCCCCTGAGCTCTGCTTAAGTCTATATGAGGCTCTGATATGGCTACTATATTCACTCCATGTAGTTTGATGATATGAGATAGGGACCGGACAGAAGCCTTATTGCCTATGCCCCTAATGTTCCATATTAAGGCAGACTTATTCATGGCATGGAAATTCATTATAAGGCCCAGCCTTTGATTTGGCTTTGGCTCTTGTCAATCGGGAATCACTTAGTAAGACACCACTGGCTGGCAAGACAGCATGGGGTTGCAGCTCCAGAGAGCTACCTTTAATACTTTTCCCTGAATGGTACATCATCAGAATATTTTCACCGGATGCCATTTTGGAAATGCTTGCAGATTTAGTAACACAAATAGTTCTTTCTTGTTCCTTTACTGATGGCTTAACCCCAGGTAAAGGAAGTTCTTCTCCCCCCTTTTCAATGTCATAAATGGGATTATCTGCCTCAGCCTCTTCCTCTATACTCTCCAAAACTTCTACATTCAGGGAAGTGCATTTGTTAGTCAGGACTCCAGGGGGTGGACCAGGATGCCCAGAATAGAAGTCTGCGGCCTTAACTGATTGATGATGACTTGACTTTCCCAAGTCTCCACTGTCCAATTTCTTTATCTGAACCAGTTCATTGGCATCAGAATTATCATCCGAGATTTGCATCAGGGAAGCAAAGCTATTTCCTAATAGGACATTGGAATCGGGGGAGTGAGAATCCTTTGATAAGGCTGGCTTTGGATCGTGCACAACTGTCTTCCCTTTCTGTATGGCCACTGATTTACGAGCTGTAGGATTTCCTTTTTTCTTCTTGCATTCCACTTCTGAATGTCCAATTTTGTGACAGAATGTACAGAGGGTGGGAACCCTATGATAGTTAATGGATTGCCAGAAGCCGCCATTGCCCGTGCCAATCCAAATCCTCTCCCTGCGGGGCATGTCCAGGTTCAATTCAACACAGACGACCGCCTCCATAGTATTAGTCATGGCAATAGACGCATCATGGATGCGAAGAACATGCCCTACAGCTCCTGCAATGGATCTTAGCATATCTTCATGATAATAGTTAACAGGTAGCGATGGGAAACTGATCCACGCAGGGATGATCGGAGGGTCTGAGTCAAAATCAAAGTTATGCTGCCATTTAAAGAACCGGAACAAGAATCCCTTTATCACCATGCTCCTCTGTAACAAGACCTTAACATAATCGGATTCATTCCCCAATCGAATTAGAACATGTCTGGGATTCATTCGACTTACGATGCATTCCATCTCCAGATGTAGAGAGCGGGTCAGATGTGACTTAATCTCCAAGAAAGATGGGTGACCATAGGAGCATTTAGCTATGATGGAGAATTGAAGGCAAGAACAAGAAACCTGGATGTCTTCCGTAGAGAAGTAGACCGCCAGTTCCCCACACTCCGTGAACGCAGGAGCCTTCAAGGGGATCCTACGACCCGTTCTGCGCCCGGCTTCAATAAGGGTTTCGGCGTAAGACCTCCGTTGCATAGGAGTTACTGTTGAGTTTTCCAGTTTTGCTTCCGGAGAATGATGGGTCGCCGCCACTGCAGGAGCTCTCACCGGTAGAAGAGATGGAGCCAGAGGAGTTGCCTGGTCCGCTTGTTTGAAAGGGAGAGATACATGGCTGCTAGGGAGCACTGTACGGATCTCCTTCAGCAGTGGTGCTGCCAACGATGGGGTGGGATCCTTTCCCTCCACGTCCGCCATAGACATCGCCAGGTGGTTGCCGGATGCCGAGGTCGCTCCCTGAGCTGAGGTCGCTCCCCCCACTGCCGCCATCGAAGCCGGCAGGGAGGAGTGGCTTCCGATCCCCAAATCGCAATCGAGGAAGAAAGGAGTCGCCGGAGCTTCTCTCTCTAACTTAGAGAGAGAGAAGAAATGATCATATCCCCAAATGCTGGACCCCAAGTTTGTAATTACATCCGCCCTTTCCTTTTCTTTTCTATTTTTGTAAACATTCGCATTCAAGCTACAGGATGATATTAAATGTTGGCTTCAGCCAAATCTGTGAGGAGCAGTAGAGGTAGTGATGCTGCGTGGGACTGCTCTTTTGAGGACAGGTATTTGATGAGGACACGGTGGGTCCACCTTATACTCGCCCATCTGTAGTTCACCTTTCTTGATCAGGCCTTCAATAACGTCCTTGAACACATAGCAATCCTCAATGGGATGCCCCAACATTTGGTGATAAGGACAGAAGCGTGGATCATCTTTTCTTTCGGAATCACCTGGCTTCTTCGACTCCGTGAGCACCACTTTGCCGTATTCATAGGCCCACTCAAAAAGAGCCCTAGTCTTATCTTTCGAGAAGGAGTACGATTTTATCATTTTACCCCTTAATGAGAGCCATTGTTTTGCTGGCTTGGCAGAAGAAAGGGTGAGGGAGGTCCATGCCGGAGCGGCCGGTGCACACCAGGCGGGGCCGAAGATGAAAATTGAAATAAAGAAGCTTGGCTAGTACAGAGATAGAAAGAAAAGTACAGCTACACGGGACATACCCCGGTACTCAGCACTGGCAACTAACATTGGACACCAGAACCACGCTGAGCCTCAGGCACGCTTCCCTGAAGCCACGCCTCGCCTGAAATACGGTAAAAACACGCAGGGAATGAGTCTCAGAATAAGACTCAGTAGGGATCACCCGAACCCTATCTCGCAAAACGGAAAACCGTTACGCTTGCAGCTAAGCGAGTAGCTCGGAAGTAAATGCCCTGCACTACAACACCAGTCTCACTGCCTGAAAACCCACACACGCATGCCACGGTGAAACATCCAGAACTCACCAGTCAACCCAACCAAAACCCGAAGGTTGAAGCGACTGAGACTGATAGTCTGTCACTCCCCGACTTGACAGGAGTACCTCCCACTAGAAGCACAACCGGTAGCGTTCCCTGACGTCTTACACCGCACCGCAGGTGTCCGCCTGACACACTAGCGCCTAGCAGAGGCAAGGACACCGCACAAGTAACCACAAAGCAAGTGACTAGCTGGGGTCACGTCCGTCAATGCATGTCCAACTGTCTCCAACCATGTATGCACACACAGACCGTACGCACTAGGTCTGGCCTTTAACTGGTTTTCCCCTCAGTCGGACTCTGGCAGCTACACGTGGGGCCCGACGGAGACCAGTCTAAGAATCGTCCTCAGGGTAGCCCCTCCACCACTCCCTGGTGGGCCAGTACACGCATACCAAAGGCTACTACTAGTGGAGGGTCACTGAAGGAGTAGACTCTCAAGCCACGGAAAACAACGTCATAGCCGGACCAGTACGGGGATCGTCCCTCGTACCCACACCGTCGCACGGTGACTTCGGTCAGCGAAGAAACAGGACTGCAACCCACTCGGGGAAGTCCAAAGCCTGATGGACCAACCCTGGTGCGTCACGGTAACCTGACGGATCAACTCAGGCACGTCAGGCACTCGGTGTGAAATGAACTGTAACGTGCCTACGCTGGGGCGTCACAGCACCTGACGGACCTAAACAGGTGCGTCAGAGCACGAGATGAAGCAAGTCGTAACGCACTCCTCCTGGGGCGTTATGGTCCCTAACGGACCAACTCAGGCGCATTAAGTCACGGGACCAAGCTGACTGTAACGCACACCTATAGGGGCATTACAGACCCTAACAGACCAACTCAGGTGCGTTAGGTGGAAGGGTGTGTCAACCCTGACGTGCCTTCCTAGGGGCGTCACACACCCTGATGCCCCACTCTGGGTGCGTCAGGCGTCTATGATCCCCAACGGTCAGAAAATAACGGTCAAAAACCAACGGTCGAATCGTCACTCTGACGGTCGACTCTAGGGGCGTCACACCCATGTGGCAGTCTACCGTGGGACCGTCAGGCCCACAGACTCCAAACCAAATCTCAACGGAGCGTAACGCACCTCCCTGGGCACGTTACGCACTGTGGCGGTCACTGGAGCGACCGCCATAGCGCTCCGACGGTGAAACGGCGAACAAGACCCAAAAATGTCGACCACGCCCCCATACCTCCATGGGAGAGGGGGAAATCAAGGGGGAAGCTCCCCTGGGACCTCTAGCATGATTCTAGGCCATTAAAACGTCGAATCGTGACTTAAATCTATAGATCGGGTGAACTCTCCCCAAATCATGATTTTGCCCTAACCCGCTCAAAAACGCCCCTCTTGGCTCCCATTCGGCCTACAAATCGCGGGGGATGACAAGATGAGCATAGGGGTTCGTCCCCCTACCTTAATGGAGTGAAAGCTCCGCCGAATCGTTGCCGAAATCAAGGAAGACGCTTTGAAACCCTTGTCCCTTCACGATCTCCCACAAGCTTTACGCCGTCACGATCACCTCGCCGTCGCCGTCGTCTCCATGCCGCCGCCCCGCGCCGTCTGCAGCCGGAGGGGACGCATCGCCGCGATCGCCAGACGAAGAAGAGGAAGAGAGGAGGCACTCACGTGGGGAGGAAGAAGGAAAGAGGAGGAAGAAGAAAAGGTGGAAAAAGGAAAAAGGGTTTGGGGTATTTATAGAAAATCTAAAAATTTTAAAAAATATCAAAAAATAGAAAATCACGTTTTTACGATCCTCGAAATGCACCGATCGCAATGGTACCACTCACACCGTGGTGAATGACTCGGTTCGCCTGCAGCGGAGTTCCGCAAGATTTGCCGAAAACTGGGTCGAGAATCGAAAAAACGCATAGAAAAAGTAGCGAAACGCCTCTGGGCCTTTGAAACAGCTCCGGATCGTGCCGATCCGAACACAAAAAATATCAGACACGCACAATCGGACACAACGGAGCCAGACGCTCAGAGAAAATAGATCTGGGATCCGAAAATAAGGATCCGAAAGGTCTGGGATATTACACGTGAGCTCCAGGAGGTGGTGACCCGGGCTGCGCTAGCAAGGGCCGAGCTGGCGATCCACGACCAACGGCTCGCGGAGGTCAACGAGGTGCGATAGCGTGCCGTCAGGGAGCTGACTGCAGTGTGGCACTCGGCCACTGAGGAACTAGCCAAGGAGAGGCGCCGTGCGGCCCGAGAGCTTGAGTTGGCATTGGCAGAGGAGCGGCGCAGAGCCGGACTGGAGCTAGGGGAGGAGCGGCGTCGAGCTGTGGTGGAGCTAAAGCGGGTGACAGCAGAGTTGCCCTGCAAGGAGGATGCGCTTCCCCGGGATGTGGCAGAGCTGCAGCTGCTTCTGCGGATGGAGCAGTGGGAGCGCGAGCGGGAGCAGACAGAGTGGGACTAGGAGAGGGTAGTGCGTGACGAGCTGAGGCTCTGCCTAGGTGCGGCAGAGGAGCCGGAGCAGATTGCGGAGGAGCGCTACAGGAGGGGCCGCAAGCGACCGCGAGCGGAGGGGCGCCTGAGTGCCTACTCTGGCTTGAGTTTCTTCGTGGGTTCCTCTACCGTCGAGAGGTGGGAGGAGGCGGACCGGGCTCGAGTTGAGGCGTCAGCCGCTAGCCAGGGGTCGATGAGGCCTCCCCGGAGTCACCCCGCAGACCGAGATGCCGGCGAGAGCAGCCAGAGGAGAGAGGAGGAAGGTGGAGAGAGCTAGAGAGTGTTTACCTTGTACTCTTCCCTTCTCACTTTTGTACTTATGTATGACAGTTATAGCTTTGTACTTATGCACGATAGTTATAGGAATGAAACACATACTTTGTTACCTGAGTTTGGTTGTCCTTTGTGCATGTGTATGTGTGTACTTGTTGGCTCGGGTTAGGATGCAATCGAGGGGGGGGGTGAATTGATTGCCCGCCCTTATCGACAAAACTAGACCAAATTAAATTGAAGCACAAAGATGGTAAATTAAGCACTAAAACCAGCTTGATTAAAATGCACAATTGAATGCACACAAGCACTCACAACTCTCAACGTATGATGATATCACTTGGAAAATTATAATTGAACAGACAGTTAATAAAATACTTCTCTCACTGACACACTCGTATGTAAACGGATCCAAGGGTAAAGATTAGCCTTCTAAGGGGTTCCATAATAGTTTTCGAGTTTAGATGGTGCTTAGACAAAGCTCTCAGAGGTCTACCCGGGGGGAGTCTAGGTCTAGGAGAGGTGAAGACCAAGTTCCTCCACAACGGTAGGCACCCACACCTCCACGTGCACCGCTGATGCGCCCACTGCCTATTCTCGACTCTCATCTGGTTGATTTTGGTGAGTTAAACGACGTCTTTCCAAGTTTGGGTGCTGTTTTTGAGGTTCAGGATGGTTAGATTGATTTTGTAACAAGGTATACCAAATACTATCCACGCCGTGTTCAACAATTCTATGGCAATTTAACCATGAGAAATGAGCATCTATACACTGCTGTCAAAGGAGTTGAGATTCTCATTAATCCTGATTTATTTGAGAGTGACCTAGCAGTTTCTGTTAGGGGTGCAGATATGGTCTTTGGTCATGGTCACATTGAGGAAACATTTATCCTCATGACCTATTGTGAGTACGTGCATGGAGTTAGCAACTTGATCACGTTGAATACAAATTATTTCCCTCCATTGCAACACATTTTGCACCATATGTATACCACCCTCATCTATCCCAAGGGTGGAAGTCAAAATGAAGTCACTGAAGTGCATAGATTTTTGTTTTATCATGTGGTGAATGGGGTGACCATAAACTTGGGTCGTCTTATGATGAATTTAATTGGGTCATGTCATACGCAACGAAGGAGATCTTTGCCTTATGCATCTCAATTAACTGGAGTATTCATTTATGCCGAGATCAGCTTGACCGATGAAATGTCCATTCCAGTGCGACAAGATGATATTTACAACAAACACAAGTTATTCACAAACTTTGGCTAGTATTGGGCTCCTAATGGAGAGTTACATGGAGATGTGAGAATGTATGGAGATGAATCAGAAGATGAGGAAGCAGAGGAGCCACAACAGCAGGAGGCTTAAGCACCACCCCCACCTCCAGTTCAGGTCGAGGAGCAGCCACCTCCTTCTACACATGCAGATCAGGAAATGTCACATCCACCACAGTTCTATTATGGGGAGTCCTCCACTTAAGGTGCTGGATAACCCTCTTGGGTAGATTATGAGACTTTTGATCAGCCCCTTTCTAGCTTAGAAACTCGCATGGATGCCTTTGGGGAGTAAGTCTCCAACCTCGGGAATCGGATTGGCACCTCATTTGACCGACTAGACACCATTATGACCGCATCTATATATATGCCATTCATTATAAGAAAATTATACTGCACACCCCGCTAAACACACAATCTGTCTTCACTGAACCCCCCCCACACAATCTGTCTCCCTTAAACACACACACCCCCCCGAACACACACACATCCCTGAGCAGGCGGTAGCCTAGATAGCAGGTGGCTAGGGGGGGATTCGACTCCCTGAGTTGACTCTCCCCCAGTCAACAGACTATTTTTAGATATTCATGTCCTATGCATCCTAAAAATAATAGGGATCAATCATCATAAGACAATAGCCACATGAAAGTCCTGAAATTATATATTATTACAAGGGAATAGAATTAGATCTTCTTTGGATGTAAAAAGTAATGTTTGAATGTAATGAAGTAAGTAACTCATGCAGTCACAACACACACTCGGCTATACTAAAATCAAAAACTCGTGCATTCATAGCACACACTCGGCTGTATTAAAACAAAAAACTCATGTATTCACAGCACACACTCGGCTGTATTAAAGCACAAAACTCATGCATTCACAGCACACACTCGGCTGTATTAAAAAATATAACTCGTGCATTCACAACACACACTCGGTTGTATTAAAACATAAAACTCGTGTATTCAGAGCACACACTCGACTGTATTAAAACAAAAAACTCATGCATTCACAGCACACACTCGGCTGTATTAAAACAAAAAACTCATGCATTCACAGCACATTCACATTCGCCGCAATTTAATAAAAGAAAGGGTAGAGGATATATACTGTTGACATTTCTTCCACCCACTTGAACTCACAACCTGATGTTGTCTTGTCAACCTGCACATACATAAAAGGTATTCAAATAATGTCCAGTTGGAAGGAAAGGCATATATAATAACACTAATAAAATGTTGTTCACACACATACCTTATATTCTAGGCATACATAAAATACTTACCCTTTATTCTTACTAGTATTTGAGGTACGCCTTCTACACGGGCCTTTGTCACAAGGACATATTAATAATTCATCCACCACATGAAGAATCGACATTGCTTATCATTCCCAAGTTGTGAGCATGTATATAAGATAAAATGACACAGATAACACAGACACACATGCATATTTATTGCTAAGCAAGAATAACATACGCCAAGTGGGCAGTAATAATAGGGATGTTGTGGATTACTACTATTATAAGATATCTTGATAGGCATTCCTCATTGCCACATTCACATTGAATACGGTAATATTTTAGAGATGTATAAATATCTTTAATTATATATATATATGTATATATGTTCGTCGTTGAAGCCAAAAATATGTGATCAGAGGAGGGATACTCACATACAATCAGATTTTTGCGCGTAGTACTCAAAAAAATATTGGGATTGAGATGTCGGTGACTTTTGCTTATATTTGATTATACGAGGCGTCTCGTCATTCTTCAACAAAATAGATGGTGAAAGTATATTTACAATAATTATATCGGTCGAGATTGATTATCTCGACTTGAGAATTACATTCTTGAGTTTTGTTAGGTGAGGGTAGAAGGTGACGTCCTTGAGAAGAATTTGTAGACACAAACAAACACGAGAAAGAGTAGTGTGAAAGATCTCCGGAGATAACTCTTTAATATTTAAATCAGATAATTATTAACATAGAGTAAAAACGTTCAAACGAGAGGCACTCAATGCTCGACTAAAGGGGTGGCATAACTTTAAGGAGAGAGAGTATTTGATTGAGTGTCGATGTTGGAGATGCGTTTAAGCCTGTCCGCAAGAGACGGAGGAAAAGAGCTTAAGGTTAGAGATTTGGGAGAGGTTAGAGTTTCAGGAGCGTAGATTATGTACTTCCTTGATCATCTGATCAGAGTCTTACTTACAGGGTCATTATGGAGTTCATCCGTTAACTCTTGTCTCTCAAGATGTGGGTCATCCGCCTGCTCTTCTGATAGAGAAGAGGAGGCATGACGTTGACCCGTCATTCTTTTATCATTTGATGATCGTCCGATCATTAATGCGGTGATGATTGTCATAGATAGGCGATGCTCTCGTAGAATGACGGAGGTACACGTGACGTACGGAGTTTGGGCTCCGGACTAATGTTTATGCATGTCTTGATAGGTTACGTATTGGACCGTCAATCAATTGTTGCTCGCCTCTGGACCGTGGACAGATCGGTGCTGAGTCTTATCGGGCCGAGCGAATTTTCCCTCCTCAATAACATTTTTAAATACAATACCCTTAAATCTTTCGTATCTACGCGTTAAACTCCCTACCCTGAGTACATTTTTAGTTTCGACGCGTTTTATTGCAATTGCGAGAGCAAGTCCATGTGGTGAAGAAACGACAACAAGTCGTTAACTCGTTTCGGCAGTCTTTACGTTAATATAGTATTTTCTCTTATATCTTAAAAAAGCTTTGATTATCCATTAATTTAACAAAAATCACCATCAGATACACCCCATACCAATCATCCAGCTAGCGTGACCAATTAAGGGAATAAGGAAAAATATAAATATAATCTTGGTTCCAGGGGTGGAGAAACTAGGGAAACGAAAATTAAGGGTGCGAAGAAAGCCTGTGGAAGTAAATAAATTAAACAGGCAATTAAGTTTTGGAGGATGACTACTGTTTCGAATAGAAACCAACGGGCAACCCGGGGCATGGTGAGCCTGAGACGTAGCAATATATAACAGCCTAGCTAGGAAGGTGACAGACCGACCTAGGGAGGGAGACAAGCTCAAAATGATATGTAATTAGAACATGATCTTTTATCGGTCTCATTGCTCGCCGAATGGAGGGTAGGAGTAGAGAGAAAGCGAGAGAAGATGAAGCTAGGGGCTACCACATGCATGATTGGGTGTGATGATCATGAGGGAAGCAATAACAGGCATATATACACATCAAGAACAAGAGCACAGCAACAACAGCAGCAGCAGGAGCAGCAGCAATAACATCAACGCATCAATGGAAGAAAAAATAAGAATAAGACAGGCCAGCGACGACAAAGATGGATCAAGAATGGAAGTGACGAAGGGGGAACTTGGTCGGAAGGTGTGGGGGGTGCGGAGAGGAGTACCTGGTGCTGGCGAAGTCGTAGAGGCGGCCGGTGCTGGAGAAGATCATGACGCCGACCTCGGCGTCGCAGAGGATGGCCAGCTCCCTGGCCTTCTTCAGCAGCCCGTTGCGGCGCTTCGAGAAGGTCACCTGCCTGCTGGTGGAGTTGTCGATCCTGCGGATCACAATCTTGCCCCTCCCCATTCTTCCTCTATGCAACACGCCTACATCACCATGCGATGCCGGAAACAAAGGAAAACACACACCGACCGACATTTACAAAAGTCAGATCCAACGAAGCAGGCCACTGGGGAGCGACGGGGACACCAGCCGCGCCATCACCTCAGTGGACGAACGAACCCTCCAAGGAAGAATTTTGTTGATTCCTGACTATCTAGACAAACGGGCAAACCCCTCTGAACAAGAGATTTGTTACCTCCTCCTGGACTAGTGGCCGAGGCGGCGGCGAGGGTGTTGAGGAAGCTCCCTTGATGATCCCCACTAGAAACGGAAGAGTCTCCAAGAAATTTCGGCAAAGAGACCAGCTATATATTCCAGGAGCTATGGGAGAGAGAGAGAGATGGCAGAGGGGGCTGAGGGTGGAAGGAGGATGAGGAGGAGGAGGAGCATTTCTACAATTTCATTTTTTTTGGAGTTTTGGGGAAATCCCAAAACCTTTTCATTTTCCCATTATACGCAACCCCCGCTCCTCTCTCTCCTCATTCTTCCCCTTCCGCTCCGATCGTGAGGCTCCCCTCCTCTACTCTCTGATAGCAGACGATGAGTGCGAGGGAGGATCGATCGATGATGGCGGCGGGTAGGGCGGAGCTTGGGTTTGAGGTGGTGGTGGCTCGTGCGTGCGCATGTGTGGTCGCGGGTTCATGTGTGGGTTCGAGGTCCGGCAAGTTTCGACGCAGTTCGGAGGCACCATTTGATGTTTGAAGCTTTGCCAAGGTATGGGGATGGATCCCTAGCTCCCCTCTCACATTTCCTTTCGGATCAGTGGTGATTTGGGTGAGAGAGTGGGGTGCATTGTGTATTTGGGGGGAAATGCCATGTTTGGGGATGTAAGCTCGATTCGGCTTAGTTCTTCGCAATTTCTAGTTTAGATCGGCTTTATCGGATGCCATCCTCAACGGGGATGAGTTCCCCTTGATTTTTTAGGGTTCTCGCTAGCAATGGGGGCGAGACGGACTTGGGAGGACCTTCCGGCTGAGTTTCGAGAGGATCCTGCTCTAGAGACGGCAAGGTAGGCTACCATCTCTGCCTAACAGGGCGGCCAGCGAGTTGGCAGCCCAGGAGCTTCACCCTCGGGGGGCCATAGCCCAAGTCGCCCAGACCTCTGGGGGGCCAAAAGGTTGGACGCCCAGCCTCTATTCAGCAGGACGTCCAAGTAGGCTATCGCCTTTGCCCAGCAGGATGGCTAGGGGGCTGGCCACCTGAGAGGGTTGGGCGGCCACTGGGTTAGCCGCCTAGGAGCTTCACCCTCTGGGCGGCCACAGCTTGGCCGCCCAGAGCTCTGGGAGGCCAGAAGGCTGGCTACCCAGCTTCTATTCAGGGGAGTTTAGCCTAGCGATTGGGTGGCCAACAGGGTGGCTATCCTGTCCTATCTCTAGGTAGCCACTGGGTTGGCCACCCAAGCTGGGCTGCCAGACCCTTGGCCTCCCAGACTACTGGGTGGCCAGAGGACTGGCCATCTAGGCCAGGGGAGCTGGGAAGCCACTGCCTTGGCCGCCCAAGCTCCTGGGCGGCTAGGAGGTTGGCCGCCCAGGTTAGACCCCTACTGGGCCATTCTTCATCTTTCCGCATCTTTGCGCTTGGTTCCGGCTCTCGTCCGATGTACCGATACATTACAAATCTCATTTGTGCGCATGTTCCTGGGCCGTGTATATCCTTCAGAGAATTTTTGATCAGTGTCCAAGATTTATTGTTAGACATGTTCATTCTATATAACTTAGCCTTTTAAATCACTTCTTTCCCCAACTCCTCCTTTTAGTATATTAACTTATATAACATAATTTTTATTATAGTAGAGATGCCAGTTCATGAGTGGATAGGGCAAGGCGAGAGCTCGATCTGCCTAGGAGGCTATTGCAAGCAATAATTATAGGAAAATATTGCATGAGTCCTGAAAAAGGGCTCAGCTATATACTGGTTGTAGCGAAGACCGACAACTCTGGAAGGAGCACCACCCTCCTTGGATGAGGAGGGACTATTGGGACATTGCGTGTGACAAATGGGTTGATACAAAATGGATAGAAAAGTCACAAAAAGCATCAGCAAAATGGGCATCACAACCAGATGCAGACGTGCATATGAGTGAATCTATCTATTTTGTGACCCAGAAATAGAAATTGATAAGTAATTATTTAAATATATTTTCTTATATTTTATTCATATATTGCTAAAAAAAATTTTATGATTTGTAAAACAAACAGTGGAGCTCCAATGTGCTCCATCGTTCTTGGAGGTGTTCGACAGAACACGCAAGAAGAAAGGGACCGATCAATTTGTCACTGAGAGAGCCCGCTTAGTAGCGCTAAGTTTACATACATATACCAATTTTTCTTCATTTAAATATGAATGATTCATATGAAATTTACAAGCTTTTTGATTCAATTTGTAGGAGTCATATAGCAGAGAAATCACGAAGAACTACGAGGAGGGGGGCACGCAGGAGCCAGTGTTAGATCCGGCGACATGGGTGGCAATAGCTGGTGCACCAAAGAAAGGCTGGCTATATGATTTTGGATAGAGCCTGGATAGCAGCACAATGATATCAACTTGAGTGAGTTCAGGCACTGCTTCGACCAATAGCAGTGCCTTCAGTACGCCCCCACCCGACCCCAATTCATCTCTGAGCCACATCAGAGACATCATCCAAGCAGAGATGTCTACATTAAGAGATTCTGTTACGCAAGTCGTCACCGCCCTCCGCACTGCTCATGGAGCACCCACAACCTCAGAGTAGCCCCCTCATGTGAGTGTTTATTATAAATTTTAATTTCTCATAATTTAGAGTTATAATACTCCTATTTAGTTCAAAGAAACTACCGTGAAAATTAGGGTTATGATGAATAAAGGATTGGGTTATCATTACTTTTGCGCACTCTGTCTATGTGTGTTGAATACACTAACGCTCTGATTGACATGATCGATTATAACTCATCACGCACTCCGGGTTCCTTCCGCGCTCGGGGTGTGACACTCAGCGTCTCATCAGCCATGATGTAGGGAGCATAGTGACCCAATTCCACAAATCTGGATCGATACTGTAACACAGAAATATCTCCCTGGGACAGCACCATGAATTCATACATCCTCCTCATCCTAATGGGTTCTGAGTTGAAAGCTCGCTCGAATAAACTCCTACCACAGATTCTACCGCCACAGACGAGATTGGAACATCGATTCCCACTCGGTGGTCCACCATGACTGAGTTGATCCCTATAGCTGATAACATGCCAACATCACCTTCTCATGATCTGCACACTCCATCGATCGGAACGCACGTTCCATTGCATCGATCCACGATTTCACTACATCAGGATCTAGCTGGCCTTCAAATATCGGTGGGTGAATCTTCAGAAACTCCCGCAAGAGACGCCCACATCACCACGCGACGAATTGCTCTCGCTAGCCTCCTGACCATGATGTTGCCGATTCATCTGCTGCGCGAAAAATTGATACACACCAGCATAAAACTCAGCCTGACCTGGCACATCCGAAGGCACTACCACAGGGAGAGACAACTCTCTACCAAATTTCTGTCTACTCAGCTCCTCTCGAGCTCCTGTCAGCACCCCAGGCAATAATCTGGTCTGCCTCCTTGGCACCATTGAAACCTTAAAAATAACACGAAAACATAAATAGGGTGAAGAAATAAAACACCTTAAGCCAGCTGCCGACTGTACTGGGCTCTCTAGATTCCTAAGCACTGCAATTGTTTCAAATTCCCATGCATTTTTCAAACCACGATCTGATACCACCTATAACGACCCACGATCTGGATACCGGGTCCAACCTGATACCATTTGGATCCTGTGCCGCCACCCACGAGCTGAGAAGCTCGAAAGGGTTAAGGGAAGGTGTGGTTATGCATTGAAATTTTAACAATTCGCAGTGAATAAGCTACACAATATAATAAATTAAATAACAGAAAAGAAATTAAAATTTTATGACAATTAATTTAATCTACAGAGTCCAGTCCACAAGTACTATCAATGAAAAGCTAGCGTACACTACTATGTGTCCCGGCGCCGGCACTGGCAAGGTGGCGAGCTATCATCCAGCCTGGGGCTGGAGATTTTTCGCTTCTCCCATGGATAGGAGATCAACTCGACAGCTTTTAAGCTACCTTGGGAATCATGCTATCGTGGTTTAAGACCTAGGGGTTAGGCAAGATTGACGGCATTGTGCCGTCATGTGTAGCAGTCTTGACTCGAGTTTTGTGACTCAAGGATTATTGGGTTTATTAGGTCTAGTGGGGTGTCCAGAGTCTGGTTGCTCCAAGCCACCTGTTACTCTATGTTACTTGCGATGGGTGCATGCGTGATTTTCAATGTTCACGTTTAGTGAGCCCCCACTAGTCGTAGCTTTTCTGCGCACGCGTGTGCGGACCCACCAGGGAGTGGTGGAGATCGTGACCCAAGAGGGACAATTTTAAGGCTGGTTACCGGATGGCCCCTCCGTGCAGCCTGAGTCTGGGCTTTGGGGAAGAACCAGCTAGAGGATTTGACCTAGGGTGTATAGTCTACCTGTGCACACGTGGTTAGGGGCATCGGACCCGCGCTGATGAGTGTGACCCCAGCTAGTCCTTATTTTGTGTTCCTAGTTACTGTATGGTGTCTCAGTGTCTGCCTGGGGCATCGTAGGGAGACACCTAAGGCTACAGACTAAGATGTCAGTGGACTCATTCGGCCTTGCTTCTAGTGGGTAGGTACTCCCGTCACGTAAGGTGAGTTTGTCGTGACTCGAGATTTCGTTTCACATCTGCGAGACGTGGTTTTACATGCAGTTATCGGGTGCTTTCCCGAGGTAGAGATCTAGGGTTTTCGGTGAGCAACATCGAGGGTTTCCCCTAGATGGTGTAGAGTTCACAATGGTGAGGCCGTGATCGTGTTTCTGGACCATGTGGTTTCAGAGTGGGCCTTCGTGTGTGAGCACAAGCCCCCATGACAGAGGTGTCGTGGAGTTTTCCTGGTAGCATGGCTAGGGTGGTTCGTATTCTGGTGGTCCCCCGATCGTGGGATCGGGGTGTTGGGTTCCGTTCCGATTGGAGTACTTGTAGAGCCGTGATTTCATCGACTACTATGTTTTGAGGATTTGTGTACGGTCGTGCTTTCTGCAGTTGTTGTTGTTGTCACTCCTGTTGTTGCTATTCTTTTTGCTATAGTTGCTACTTTCCGCTACCACCGTTATTTTCGATTGGGGTTTCCGCGGGACCCCTACTGAGCCGGTGATAGGAGGCTCACCCCTAGTTTTTAGGTGTTGCAGTTCTTCCTCGCCAAGGTAGCAGCTCCAGTGGCAGGTCGCAGGCAGACAAGTAGGGTCATGGAAACGACAGCTTCTATGGAACTTCCCCAACTCATCTGGTGGCAAACCATATACCACTGTAAAGGTCGTCCAGAGAGCTTTCTAAGCGTAGTGGTTTTGTCTTCATCCGAGCTCGGAGCTGTCCGTGAGAGTGATTCTCCCCCGACTACGCAAGAGCTCTCAGGCAGTGAACCAGAGCCCTAGAAAAGCTTCCACCACGACCACTCCTTGGCAGATATGGATGTACAACTTGGCTGAGAGCAACTCCTACCAGACCTCTATCATCCCCAAGAAGCAGAATGAAGTTCAGACCCCGGCATCAGAAGTTACGAATTTTCTACCAAAGTCATGCCAGGTTGGTTCCTCTGTTCCTGAATGGACCCACCTCCACTCCTCTGGCAAGTACAATCGACCCTGAGATCCTCTAAGGTTTCCGTCAGTCCCATCTGAAAGAAGACTTGTCTGCGGTCGTCACGGTACCAGCTCCGCCTCCATCCGCATTCAGGACTGCCCGTGGTGCCTCCATCTTCCAGCAGTAACACTCTTGGAGCAGTTAGCACTAGTACTATCTGGCCCTATTCCAAGACCTGCACCAGCCAGCGATCGTCTCAAGGTTAATCCATAAAATTCGAGCATCTTCCTGGGCCAGATCGGAGTGTTTTGGCTCTAGTCTCGGTCAATTTGGAGTTCAGGAGCGTCTGTGGTGGTGTACTCTTCGACTGACTGTCCTGCGATTCTAGAAGCTGATAGCACCGACGAGGAGCCCGGCACCTTACTATTCTAGCTCCATCCCCTCCCCTCGCTTGGCCGACTGAAGGCCCCTCCCTGAGGGAGGTAGTTTTGGATGTAAGCATTTAACTCCCACCCCAAGAATCCCTCTCCTGCGTGAGGTGTAGTGCTGTAGCTTTCCTTCATTTTCAAGTCAAGCGCCATCACCGCGGCGTGTGGGTGCGTACCCACGTCTCCCTGCTCGCCCTCGTCTCCGAGTGGGATCGGCGCTTCCACACCGGTCAGGTAAGCGACTATTACCCCTTGGCTAGTTACTCGCTTTGCTGATTTCGTATTATCTTGAATGCCCGTCAGACGGTGAGCCGAGAGCCCACAATTGCACATGACTTCTAGTGTGCCCACCGCAGAAAGTGAGAGAGTGCCACCCCAAACCCACGCCCCGGCGTGCTGGCCCCCACTCAAGTTGAGAATCCCAGACCCTTAGGGATCAGCCTAAGCTAGTCTCGACCCTTAGAATGATTGGGTTCCGCCTTGGACCCTCATCATCATCGCCCGGTCACCTTCGGGGATCATGTGCGCCGTGAGAGCAAGCCGAACGCATGAGTCCGTAGTCTTCCTTATATGCTTGCTGGTCTAGGTCATTGGTTCGTCATTGCATCCAACATCATCTTAGGGCTATACCACATCAATACTCATCAAACTTGGCGATATACTCGGAGACGGATCGATCTCCCTGGCTGAGATTCTGCCACCTGTCGATGAGTCACTGTCGGTATGTGGCAGGAAGGTACTTTAGCCGAAGCTTTTCCTTCATCTCAGCCTATGTATGAATTAAGGGCTCCATGTGCTGAAATAACAGGCTTTCCATGTTTTTCCAATATGTTTGGGCCTGCCCGATCAGCTTCATGGTTGCGAATCGAACCCTTCGATGGTCTGACATGTCATACCAATCGAAGTACCGATCCATGCTAGCCTCCCAATCTAAATAGATCTTGGGTTCCATAGCTATGGAACCATCAAATATGGGAGGATCTGCACGAATGGTCCGAAGGGTCCGCTCGTTTGCCTCTAAGTCATGGTTCCGCCATGGGGCACGACGGTCACGACCATTCCCCCTATGCTCGTTATTAGACTCATAGTCGTGCACCTCGGGGATTGGACGCCTCCTAACTTCTACCCCTTGATCCATTGGGGCAAAAAGTGGTTGAATCGGCTCCGGTCGAACATGTGTAGGTGCGGGGGGTGCCTCGACTGGGGCTCTCTCTAAGGCGGCTACTCTCCCAGCCAGCCCCTGAACGGACTAGTCTGACCCTTCAGCCCTATCCTCTAAGGCCTTCATCCTCTCCTCTAGGCATGTGCCTAGGCCATCCACGTGTGTACTCAACCCATCCATCCTATCTACCCGTATGGTCAACTCGTCCATGCGCGTACTAATCCCATCCATGTGTGTATTCAACCCTTTTATTTCACCCATAATGGCTCAGAACATTTCGGCCACTGATGACTCATCGGGACTATGGACTCGGGGTTCGGCCAAGGGTTGTGGTGGTGGTGAGTACTTGGTGCCTCTACGAGTGGGCATGCAAGTGGCGACTTGGACAAGACACTCTAGACTCAAGTCCCTTATACTTAAGACACCCTTTTATGTTGTTTTGGTTTATGCAAAGACTAATGCAAGGACTACCCTAGACTCAACCACGCTCTGATACCAATTTGATGCGGGATGGAGACGCGGACTCGACGGCAATTAGAGACGCAAATCTGAGACTCTAGCAAGCTCACATTCATCCCTAGCGAGGGAAGCGTTTGGACCTGCACGGTTGAGAAACCAGCAACGAGTCAACGGTGGCCAACTCACAACTCTCATGCCCGGGTCGGGTCACGGGGCGGTTCGCTCTCTCTTGCAGCGGTGAAATGAATATATCGAGCTAATGGTCCTAACACATGCTCTCTAGCAATGTCAAACAAGCATATACTAAGAAAGTAAGTACCACTACAAGGGGGTGCCGAGTGTACCTCCACGCTCGGGACGTGGGGAAGATGATCCCTACCAAGTCGGTAACTCACGGTGAAGATTAATTACACAATATTACAGAAATGAACTATTTGCCCACTCCACGCAGTGAGGTAAGGGGCCACAGCGGGACTGGGAGGACCGTTCTTGGGTTGACGGGCATCACTTTGATCCGCTTTGTCGGTGCAGTCCGGAAGACGCTTGCTGCTGGTTGTGGGGCCCACGTGCTGCTCAGTGGGGCCGAGTGTGCTCGGAATGACACCTCTATGGCGGAGGCGTCTGGAGGGATGCTCCCTCGGAAGGCGACGTGCTGGTTCACCTCATGGGAAGCGAGGATGCTCCGGTCTTCAAGTGTTGGGTTTGCTGTCCACGAGCTGTAACTTGCTATTTTGCAGCGCATGACCCGGTAAAAACTGCTGCTGTGATCAGCCCTGACATCAGAATGACGAGAGGTTGGGGGCGTTGGAAATCTCTTTCGAAGTGCTACGATCTCAGGTCAGTTCAGAATTTCATAACATCTCAAAGACAGATTTTGTAGAATTTTCGAGATGCTGGTTCACAGAACTAGATCTGGTAGGGCAGAACCAGACTTGACTGAGAACATGAGTTGACCGATAGTGTAGTGGCAGATCTGGGTGTTGAGCTCTTCATGAAAGTTGTAGCTATAGGAGTCAGAAAAATGAAAGTATTTTTTCTGTGAAATACACTTGATTGAATACCTGGAAAGGTTAGTTTTAATATTCTATTTTAGGAAGAAACAGTCAGGAAAGACACTAACGAAAATAGTGATATAGATATGTATCAACACCAATGAATAGAAGGGAGTATTCTATGTAAAAAAGTTTGACATGATCATTCTAATACATAAACAAATACCTTCTATAGTTTTACATGATCTTAGGAAGGATCTACTACTATCTTTTCATGCAAAAAAATAATCGTATCTTTAAGATAGGAAGATCTCATACGCAGCTACTCTATTCAAACATTATTCAAGGCTCTCTCTCCAACGGATACAAATTTGTGTCTAATGAATATTAGATTGTATCTAACGTAACCAGTGCATTGAGAGGCCTATATATACATGCGGTAGCTAAACAAGCAAAGTAGCATTGTAGAGCATGAGTGTAAAATAGTGTGTGAACCAAGTGAGAAATCCAGTGAACCCTAGTCTCCAACACAAGCACATATAGCCAAGAGTTGAGAGAAAAAGCAAGCCATATTCCTCCTTAACCAAACTCTATGCTCAAGTGAAGGAGAATCAGATGCGCTATTCTTCTGCTGCATTCTCTTATGATCCTTCACAAAAGCCTTCCACGATTCTCTTAGTTTTTCTTTGAAAGCTTTTTCTTTCTAGTTCATGACCGTTGTGCTTTCATGCTTATTTTCTATTTTGAACGAGTTTGTAATCATTGTACATAATCTGTCGACCAAGAGACAAACAACTATGTAAACATCACTTATAAAGTGATTGTCGTCTCCTTGAGGGGAGAAGGGGGAGAAGGTCTTGGTCAACGGCAAGAGGACCTACAGGAGGTCTATATCCTATGATTTGACTGATACTTGTGAAATTAGTTGGGGTTCTTATTGAGAGAATGCTCATGGTGTGACTGAACACTTGAACAAAAATAGGTAAGACTCTTAAGGAAAAGAGTGCATGTGGCGTTTCTGAACATTTGAGAAAAAACAACCAGTGTGCTATTCTCAAGTGGAGAAAATGAAAATCTAAGTAGTTGTTGAGGACTAGATGTAGGACTGACTAAAGGTCATGCCCGAACTAGGATAAAATCTCTATATTCTATTGTGTGATTGTTACAGCTTTCATATTTTCATTTATACCGCATTCTAAACATTATTTTATCACGGTTAAATTTTTATTTACCCATGTTGCATCCCCTAGTTGATGTTTAGTGTATGGCTTAATTAATTTGCATCGATCATCTCAGCCGTGGGACTCAGGAAGAAACAAATCCACGGCGTTAATTCCGTCGTACGTACGTCCAAGCTGCATTCAATTCATCGATCTGGGCCTTAATTATTTCTCTGCTGCGCGCAGGAACACATGCAGCAGCTTTACGTTTTTAATTAATTACCTCGATCTTGGTATGATCTCATTTATTTACTAACCAACTAACTAACTAACTCATTAATTAATTACCGCACGTACGTCGTGATGCCCACACTGGAAATTAACATGCAGGTGCCGTTCCTCGGTGCACTAATCTCCACCGACGACCCGGCCCCAAATGTGAACGGCGCGGTGGGGGACAAGGCCGCCTCTTCGGCCGGCGGCAACGCCGACAACGGCGGCGTCTCGGAGAGGGAGGCCCGGGTCCTGCGGTACAAGGAGAAGAGGAAGCGGCGCAAGTTCGAGAAGCAGATACGGTACGCCTCGCGAAAGGCGTACGCGGAGACGAGGCCCAGGATCAAAGGCCGGTTCGCGAAGGCGCCCGATATTGCCGAGCAGCCGCCGGCGATGCCTTCGCAGTACAGCTCCCAGCAGCTGGGCGTGGGGGGGTGGTTCCTACCCTAGCTGCCATAGCTGATGCGCAAATCGATCCGGCCCGTCGATGATCGATGAAGCCCCCCACCCCCCCCTCCAAAAAAAAGGGGGGGATTATTAATTATCGTTAATTATATATATATATATATCTTGTGACTTGTTGTTTCTTTTTAATTTCTTGCAGCTGCGAGCCTGCGACGGCGATCTGTGCCTGCTCATATATATCACTGACGTACGTTTTCAAGACGATGTTAATTAATTGTTTAAGCTACCGCACGTGCCCGGGGTAATTCTGTGTAGGCAATTTCGTTTTAATTAACGCACCTTAATTAGTTTGCAGCGATCATCTCAGACCTGGAACTCAGCAAGAAACAAATCCATGGCGTTAATTCCGCCATGCATGAAAATAATGCGGTATCAGTGAATGGGGTAACGTTGAGAGAGAGGGATCGTAACGAAGCTGCAGCTGTTTGAGGACAGTGTGTGTGTGAGAGAGAGTTGTTCACATGGTGTTGACTCCATGATAATTTATCATGGGGTTGACATGTGGGCCTTTCATCTAGAAGGTGAATATCTGAGAGGTGATAGACGCACGAGATGAAGTGTGTGTGTCTCTCTCTGTGTGTGTGTGTGTGTCGAAAGCCTGAAATACATGTGTAAGCCCTAGAGTAATTCTCTAGTGTTGCTTAGCACGTCTGCATATCCCTATGTTTAGGGTTCACTGCTCATGTGCTTGCACTCTCAAACCACGGAGAAGTTGTCTCGGGTGTAGATTATGATTTTAGCTATGCGCATAGGCTATGCAATACCCTCTTAACAAATGCACATCTCCTTTAGTTGTGCTTCGTGGGCCACACTCTGTCTGTGCCACAAATTTTCTCCTCTACAGTACACATTATGGGGGTGTTATGGAGGGAAAGAGAATCTAAAACAGTCCACCTTAATGAATGCCAGTAAATACAAAACAATTCATAATTTGAATAGAAATTTAATATGGTATCATGATTCATGAGACGTCTCTACATGAATTGGGTTAAGCCCAATTCTAACACCCTAACCTTTTAATATCCTTCTTCCAATAATACTCCTCCTGCTTTCTTTTATATTAGGCTCGGGACTCATGTCATCTGTGATCGAAGGCATGGCTCAGAAAATCCAAGAATACTTCTAATGCATGTGTCAATTTTTTTATCACTCAATTTATTATGTTCATCTCCATCGTTCAATTTTATAATCTGATAATTATAATGACATTAATTTAGAACGTAAATGTGACATCAAACTATTTTTTCTATCATCCGATTTTGAAGAGAAACATATTTGGGACCCTTAAAGTTAAATGGAAGGTAGCTAGGCACAATGGACGCCCTTGAGGAATTGGGGGGGCCTGGGATGTTTGCAGAAATAAATGTATGGTTCACCGTGTACACTTGCTCATGTTTGACTCTCTTCTATTCTCTTATGTTATTCTGTCATAAGTTCTTTTTTTTCCTAAGTATCATGTGATACGTTCGGAGGAGGGGAATGTTCATCAGGTCTAAATATGACCCAATATCGCCAGGCATGTAACAGGCTGGTTCAGTTGAGCTTGTGACAGTCCACCTCACAGGTCTCTTGCCCGTTCATTACATCCCAATAGAGGCCTAAAGGAAGCTACGCCAACCCACAGGCAGAATCATTGCGCACGTCCTAGGTGTCGTAGAACACATCAACGGATGAACGTTGCGACCGCTATCATAGAGTTATCCCCGACATAGAAACGAGTCATGCCCATACCAATGAGATCTCTGCCATGATGTCGCCCTTCCAATAACAAGCAAGTGAATAACAAACATCCCATGATCAAGAAGGTGTTTGCGCGGCAGGGTGCCCTGCACCAGTGCCAGCAACTCGGCCTTGAGTTCCGGGTCAGGCGCCAACGCGCCCGACGACTTCACCCACTCGGCCATCGTGAACAGCATCTCGCTGCGCTTGTCGAAGTAGCGCGGGTCGCTCGGCTTGCCACCAAACTTGATTCCGATGGGCGCATAGCCGCGCCGCCTGAGGTCATCCACGACCCCGGCGCCGTAGCCGCCTGTTTCGTCGACGAACATGGCGTCGGCGTTGTGCTTATCCTTCTCGGCCGACACCCTGGCCGATACCAGCGTCGTGTCCGGGATTCGCATGGACTCCAGCGGGAAGGACGCCACGCCCTGCCTGCGGGCAATCACGCTCTTGTCGTCGCCCTCGCGGGCCACGTCCACGCCGAGGATGACCGGCGCCGAGGTGTATTGGTCCGTCCGGTAGTGCCGGGCCATCGCCCGCTCAATGTCGTCGATACCCAGGAGCGCGCTGAACCCGGTCGGCGGGAACAGCCCGAGGATCGTTGCCATGACCCACGGGTTCTCGCGCCCGTGTTCGTCGATCATCGCCTGCGCGTGTTCAACGCTTACCCGAGGCGTGCGCTTCGGGTCGGCAGGGTCGGCGGTAATCGTGATGACTTCCCAGCCGCCGCTCCCGCAGGACTCGTACAGCAGCCCCGTGGAACTGGTCGGGTTGCCCGCCTGCGCAATCAATGCGTCAGTCGGCGCGCCCGTGAATATCTGCTGCGCGGCCTTGCCGACCGCCGAGGGCATCTCGCCCGTCTCGTCCAGCAGGATGAAGGGGAACTGGCTATGCAAGCCCGATAGCGCCCGGCCAATCGCCTCCGCGTCCGCGTCCTTCGCAAACGACCGCGCCGAGAGAAACCACGTCTCGGGGTGTTCGTTGGCGTAGATGCGCTCCTTCGTCCAAGTGAAGGCCGCTTGCAGGAACTCCGAGCGCCCCTGCCACTTGGCAAGTTCCGACCACAAGTTGTCTTTCAGGTTGTCAGCCGTGATCGACAGCGCCGCGCCCTTCGGATGCTCGCCCGGTTTGGCGAAGCAGGCCAGCCGATGCCAGCCCAGCCACGCCAGGACTGCCGACTTACCCGGCCCCGTGCACGCCTTCATGCACAACTTGCGATTGGCCTTGTACGGCCCGCCTACAGCCGTCAGCGCGTCCCGCTGCCAATGGTCGGGCTCGACCCCGAACACGTCCCGCACGAACTTGACCGGAGTCATTTGCTTCTTCAATGGCAGTCACTTTAGCTGTCCATTGGCTTGGCAATGATATGAGGATTTTCCTTACCATGTCTTCGGAACTATACTCCTTGCCAAGGGTAGCAAGTCAATTTGTAAAGTTTGAAAATCTAGAATACATTAGTGAAATGGGCTCTGATAGCATCATCTGAAACTGCTCATACTGGGACACGAGCATATCTATTATTATCTCTTTAACTTTGCTTGTCCCTTCATAGGTAACCCTCAACTTGTTCCAAATTTTTGAGTGGTATTATAAACTGAAACTCGATTGAACTCTGCTCTAGACAGCACAAGCATAAATAGTGTTTGGCCCTAGAATTCAAAGATAAATAAGCTTTATCAGTAGCTGTCCACTCTTCTTTGGTCCTGGTGACAATAAGGTTACCCTCATTAACTATCATCCACAGATCATAGTTTTGACCCATAAGGAAGAACTCCATACAAATTTTCTAGTAAGGATAGTCAGAGCCACTAAATAGTGGAGGATAATTGACAGATTAACCTTATGTCATTTATGGCCTTTTGCTCTCAGATCGTTAGATCTTTATGAAACAGAGAGCTTGGGATCTGAATCGTTTGATACCACTTGTTGCTTAGTAAATGGCCGACCCAGAGGGGGGGTAAATGGGTAATTAAAAATTAATTGTGATAGATCAGGAGTTCAGATTAGTGTGAGTAGAAGCGTATGAATGCTACAGAGATAGTGTGAATAAACTTTGATTGTTATAGACAGTGTTTTAGAATGATGTGTATCAGAGTCATATTACTTGATCAGATATGGAATAAAACTAAAGTGCAGCAAATGGAAGAGCAATCACACAAGGACAACCACACAAGTGAAAACCAAGATTTATACTGGTTCGGCACTGACCTCCAGTGAGTACTACGTCTAGTCCCTAGCAAACACCAGAATTTTCATTATATCCCTGCAAGGAATAGTTACACCAATTATTTTTGATCACGTGTTCGGCCACACCACGGGCGCTCTCCCAACTAGAGCCCGACCTGACTTTTAGGTTCAGTCAACCCTAGTTATTTTTGGTTGGCGTTTAGCCACACCACGGGTTCTCTCTCAAC
Organism: Amorphophallus titanum; assembly: GCA_024336825.1. Classification (NCBI taxonomy): domain Eukaryota; kingdom Viridiplantae; phylum Streptophyta; class Magnoliopsida; order Alismatales; family Araceae; genus Amorphophallus; species Amorphophallus titanum. Next base: position 14,596,657 of record JANBPO010006516.1, read on the forward strand.
TAGAGCCCCAGTGATGGGGACATCACTTACCCCCTCTACAATTTTGAAGCCCGGATGGATCGTCATCAAGTGCCATCATGATCTTACATTTCTTTGAGTCATGTCATGTAGCTTTTACCCTAGTCTCTATCTCTTTCTCTACACGCCCACCCACCAGGTGGGGTGCCAGTCCCCTCTCCCATGTGTTGGCACTAGAGGACACCTCTATCTTTCTAATCTCACCCACTGGGTGGGGGTGTAGGAGGAAATCCCCTCTCTAGTGCCCCCCCTCTCTCTCTCTTTATATCTACAACCACTAATATCGAAGGGGAAATCTCTCTCCAGTGCCCGTCTCTCTCTCTCTCTCTCCACACCCCCACCCACCGGTGGAGATACTGGGTCGAGGTGTTGGCATCAAAGGGCCCCCGCTCTCTCTCTACATCTGTTACTGTCAAAGGGACCTCTTTTGACATTCCCCCTCTTTGTTGCACTACTCTGTGTGTGTGAGCGCGTGTGTGTGTGCACCCGCACCCATTGGGTGTGGGTGCTAGCATCAGAGGGGAAGCTAGCTAAATATCGTCTATGGGATTACTAATTTTAGGTCCAATCATCTGTGGGTGCTAGCATTAGAGGGGAAGCTAGCTAAATATCGTCTATGAGATTACTAATTTTAGGTCCAATCATCTATGGATGTTGTCCTATGTCGCAGAAAATAGAGGGCAAGTTTGTTTTGTTCAATAGAGAGAGGGAGCCTGTGATCGCAGTGGCCTCGCTATCTCTATTAGTGGCGAGGGACTCCACCATTGTGGGGTCGAGCGTGACCCTACAGTTGTGGGTAAGGGAGTTCGTGCTAGAGTCAATGGTTGCTTCTAGTGAGAGAGGAGGAATGGGCACACTTGAGCACATATCCACCTTATTAGTAGGAGTGATCTGCGAGGGAGAAGTCAGGGAAGGAATTAGAAGAAATAATAGAAGAAGAAAATCTAGATCTACAAGAGCGTAACAACTTTCATGAAGAATACAGAAAGAAAAGAGGATTGGAAGGGCAAGAAAATAGAGGAATGACAGAAACTAACATCTCAGATGAATAATAATGTGCCAGGATAGCAAGTGAAAAAACGTGCAAGAACATAAAAATAGAGAGGAATTAGAGGAACTGGTAGAAAGAGAAAATGTAAAGTGTTGAAAACTGAAAAAGTTTTGTGAAGACAATGAATTGAAATGAAGAATATAAAAGTATGTAATAAAAGATCTAAGATAGACTAAGTCAAACTAAGTTTTTAAAAATAATAATAACAATCACAAAACCCACACATTACACATCAAAAACTTCTCCAAATAAAACCTACGCGACCCATAGTCACTTGAAAGTATTTGGATGCAAGACATTTGCGCATGTCCCCATGGAGTAAAAACATAAACTTGATGACAAAGTCACTCTTGTATTTTCTTATGATATGGAAATGAAGAGTTTGGCTTCAGGTTATGGGATCCAGAGAAGAAAAGAATAATCAGGCAGAGAGACATGATCTTTTATGAATATCAAAATATTGAAGATATCGAAGAAACAAAGCAGAAATGACAAGCTTCCTATAGTGTTTTAGATTTCACACCTATTCATTCTCTAGTGTTGCAACCTATAGACAGAGAAGAGATACAAGATAAGATGATAGTGATGAGATGATAGAATTGTATGATAGTGATGCTGAGCTAGAGTAGGAGATTTCTGAGCAGGGGGAGCATCGGGAATTAGAGATGAGAAGGTCTTACAGAGTGTCCCAGCCATTATCCAGATATCCTTCTTCTCAGTATGTACTATTTACCGAGGAGGGGGAGCCAGAGAGTTTTTAAGAGGCACAATCTCGTAAAGACAAAGATAAGTGGTTCAAAGCCATACAGAGCAAGATGAACTCACTGAAATAAAATGATACTTATGAGTTGGTGAAACTTCCTAAGGGTAGAAAAGTATTGAAGAATAAGTGAATTTTCAAGCTGAGAACGATGGTATACAGAGCACTTGAAGTATAAAGCCAAATTGGTGGTGAAAGGTTTTGCACAAAAATAAGGAATTGATTTTGATGAAACATTGTTTCCTATTGTGAAGATATGACTTCTATAAATGTGATTCTAGACTTGGTTGCAAACTTAGACTTGGAACTTGAGTAGATGGATGTGAAGACTTCCTTCTTCCATGGTGATTTGGAGGAGGAGATCTACATGGTACAGTCAAAAAGATTTGAAGTGAAAGACAAGGAACACTTGACATGCAGATTGAAAAAAAATTTGTATGGGTTGAAGCAGGCACCAAGATAGTGGTACAAGAAGTTTGACTCATTTATGATGAGCCATGGGTACCAAAGGATAATTGTAGATGCATGTATTTATTTTAGAAAATTCTCAGGTAATATCTTCATTATCTTTTTACTTTATGTTGATGATATATTGATTGTTGGCCAGGATACTCAGAAGATTGATAAATTGAAAGAAGATTTGTCCAACTCCTTTAACATGAAAGATTTAGGATTTGCATGCAGACTATTGGGCATGGATATCTCTCGTGACAGGAAAACCAAGAAAGACTGAATTAATTCGGTTTGGTTTGGTTTGGTTTCAAAGTAGTTTGGTTTGGTTTGGTTCGGGTTGAAATCTTAATTCAGTTCGGTTTGGTTTGAGAAAAATTCTCTTCAAACTAAACCAAATCAAACCGTGTTCACCTCTACTCATGGTAGCAGGGTGGCTTCTCTTGTCTCTTGCAGGAGCTGAGTAGGCTTTTCTTGGTGGAGTTTACCATGTTCTTGCTTGTCCGTCGAAGTCCCATTTATAGGGGGTTGTCCTGCCGGTGAAGGTCTGTCCCTTAGCATAGAAGGTCATGGGTCGTGGAGTAACGCCTCCCCGCGATCGTCGGGAGTTTCCCGTTAAGGGTCCGTTCCTCCGGAGTCAGACGGCTCCCTGGCGAGTCTCACGGCGCCCATAGGGCGTGCTCGCCTTTAGTGGGGTTGAGGCCGATGTCGTGAGAGGTAACATTAGGTCGCCGGAGGGTCATCCAGCGGCCGTTGCGCCTGGGTTAAAGTCCTTTGTGCACTGGCGAATCCAAGGACTCATCCGTCCCGAGCTGTCCGTTGTGGGCCTCATGGCTGTAGAGGCCCATTTACGGGCGCTGTGGAGGCTTGGCTGAAGAGGGCCTGTCATATCGAGCCTTATATGGGCCGAGCCGATTTTACCCTCCTCACTAGCCCCTTACTCTCAGACGTCGAGCACTCTTTCAGGAAGTAAGAGTTGTGTTCGAGAGGGTGCGTCGAAGGATGGGTCCGAGGATGGTCTCCTCGTATTACTTGGGTCGGTGGTCTCGGCCCCGTGCCTGGTGCGCAAGGCACCCCTGGCGGTGGCAGGCGGCGTCTATATAATCATAACATAGGATGTCATGTCTGGGAGCACGAGCGCGAGCGATCGCCTGAGTTCGGCGATTGTACATCGATCGTGATAGGTACCTTTTCCCCTTCCGTGTGATTTCAAAGTGGGTGTCTTGCTTCTGGAGGCTATAAGAACTGCCATAGGGTTCCTTAAGGAGCCCCACCTGCTCCTCCAGCACTTGCTGCGGCCGTTAGCTATTCCTTCCTCGACTTTTCCTTTTCCTGGTGAGGGACTTCTCCTGTCTCCTACCTTCTGGAGCCATGCCACCTCGTAGGAGAACCCTTCGTGTTAGCTCTACGTCTTTCACCGAGGAGGTGGAGGCTGGCTGCGGTGGTGTCCCGAGTATTTAGGGCGCCGGTCCTAGTCGTGCTTGCTCCCCACCGTTGGTCACTTATAGGGTGGTCCATGGGCTGAGGAAAGTCTTCCAAATTCCTTCCGACTTTGATGTCGTCTTCTCAACCGTCGACGATGACCTGTGGAGTCACCCTCAAGGTGGTATTAGGGTGCCCATAGAGTCTTTTCGGGCTGTCTTTCGCCTCCCTGTCCACCCCTTCTTCAAGTCTGTCCTCCACTACTACGGTAGGTATCCAAGGGAACTTTCCCCCAATTCTTGGCACATTCTTTGTGGGTTTGTTTTCGTCTGCAACCGAGTCTCGGTTGCACCAAATGTCTTCCTCTTCCGGCAGTTTTACATCCTTCAGTGCTGTCCTGCCGATACCTCTTCTTTCTACTTCCGGGCCAAGAGTGACCGGACTATTATTTGCGTCACTTCTGTGGTATCCAACATCAAGCGTTGGGCGAAGCGCTTCGTCTTCATCACCAAAGTGGTGGGTAGTTGTTGCGTGGGTGACTGGAGTTTTTCTGTGGGCTTCTGCCCTTTTAATGCTGATAAGCTACCCAAGGCTATTGTTGAGGAATCCAGAGTGATTAACGCCCTTCTTCATTTTCCCCTCCTTGATGCCGATCTCAAGCTGACCCCGGTGGTGCTTCGACAGCTAGGGTTAAGCCCCCCGTTGCCCCAGAGTACTAACTTTGTCGCACGCCATTTTTATTAGCTGCTCGTCGAGCTAATCTTTTCTGTGCTGTTCTGCAGGAGCGTAGGAGTCGTCAGAACTACGGTACGAGACGGTCGAGCTGTCGCGGTTTGCCCCTCACCCCATTGATCATGTCAAACTGGGCACTGACCAAGTGACCGTCGCTGCCCCTCAAGAAGCCATCACCCTAGCTCCGGGGCACCTACTGTATTTGCTTCTTACAGCTCTCCCGGTAGAGGGCTCATCTGTAGTGTTGGCGGCCAGTGTGGGGTCGAGTGCTCGGAGGGGCATCTCTAAGGGTACCGCAAGCATGGCCGAGGTAGATTCCACCATGCTGGGTCCGCGCGTCCAGGTGAACCTAGATGAGGTGGCGGCACTGGACAACCAGCGTCCTCAGAGGAAGAAGTCGACTGTAGGGGCGAGCCGCAAGATGCCTTCTCCCCCCCGGTCCATAACTCCACCAGTATCAACAACATCCGAGGTGCCCGCTCCATCTCTGCCTGCTCCGACCCCCACGGGAGACGTGCCTGACAAGGGCAAGGCCCCCCTTTCGGACTAGGTTGCTCACCTCCTACCGCCCAAGGTTACTCCCATCGCCTATTTTTTGCCACCCGAGGAGCTCACACTGGGATATACGGGCCAGATAGAAGCCATCACCCTCATGGACAAGGGCATGGGGCCGTGCGAATGCATCAGGGTTTTTGGCCTTGGGGCCCAAGAAGAACTAATAGACCTGGCCGCGAAGAACCTAAGTTTGGTCGCCAGGGCTTTTGGTCTCTAGAGGTATCACTTCGCCGGGGTCGCGTGGGAGTTGGAGGTCAGCTAGGACGCGCGGAAGGGGTTGGAGGCCCAATGCGCCAAGCTCCGGGGGCGCCAAGCGGCACATGAGGCCAAGCTCGCTGCGATCCGAAAGCAGCTCGAGCTGCAAAAGGGGGCCCTGGCGGAGGTCACGTTGGACTGGGATGCTCTCCCCGCTCGGGCCCAGGCTTTTGAGGAGTCCCTCTGGAAGGTGACCAGGAGGGTCGAGGCTGCTGATGCCCGAGTGGCCAAGCTCGGATTCCTGGTAGATGCCGCAGAGGAAAGAGCTCGGGCAACGGAGACGTGGTTCGATAGCCTGAAGGCGTTGATGACCACCATCGGGCTAGAGGAGGTGGCGTGCTACCGCTCATCTTCGGACTTCCGGGACAAGCTGAATGCGGCAGCAGTCGAGGTCTATGGTCCAGCCTGGGATCGCGACTTCCAGGAGGGTTGGTCGGCTGCTCTCCAAGCTGTTGTTGATAGCTTGGGTGTTCCGGTGCCGACTTTGCATCCCCCTTTTACGCCGTTTGAACTAGAGGCCAGCGAGGGGGGGGAGGAGCTTGGCGAGGATGAGCCGAGGATAGAGGATCGGGAAGCGGAGCCGAGCACTGGAGAGCGGGGTGCTGAGTCCGAGGTACTGGTGGAGAAAGAGTTTGTTGATCTCACCGGTGACGCCCCTCCTCCTGTGAGCGCTCCTGAAGCGCTGGGTCACATGCCAGACAATGCTGCTGATGTTGGGGCGAGCTCCTGAGAGAGTGCTCACCACTTTTCTCTTTATTCTGTGCCTTTGTACTGTACTTTTCTTGTGGCCCCAGACTCATCCACAACAATGATTGGGCACGTGATCCAAGTAAAAGGCAAACTGATATAGTGACACGTGGATAGATTTTTGAGCGGGAAAATGTGGACTCCACGCGCCCCACTCTCATAGGTCTTATATATACAGAAAATCCGATTGTACCAAGAACAAAAGAGTAGAAGAGGAATTTTGAAGATAGAGACTGACTAGAAGAGCGGAAGTGAGAGCTAGTAAAACCGTGCAATAAGAGTAACAAATTGCCAAGATAGTGAGGTGTATGTGATTCTAGCTTCTAGTTCAAATCCAAGCCAGACTGCTCATTCAGAGCTGCATTGTTTCGTTTGATGTTTTCAGATCCATTTTCATTTTCTCTTTCTAATATGTGTTTCTCAAGCTGTGACTCAGCTATTGTGGCAAGCTGTAAGACCCAGCGGTAGAGGAGGATTCCTCTGGTAGCATAAGCTATAAGGCTCAGCAGTAGCAAGCTATGAAGCTCAGCGGTCTGGGATTAATTCTCCAAACCTGGGGATCAGCAGTTGTAGGGATCTACTCCCCGAAGCTGTGGATCAACAGTGAGACGTTGTAAATCAGTAGTAAGCCACACTCAGTTTGAGTGTGGGGTGGTTGTAAGCTTGCGTCGAACCACCTAAAACTTCCTAAGTCCTGTGTGATTGTTTTGTGGCCTCTGCTCACTCGCCTTCGTGTGTTGTGCGTCTATCTTTGTTACTACAGCGCATAGACGATTGGAAAGGATCTCATCGTTTCTTTCATCTACATACTCTTCCATAGATTGAATTTAATTCTGTAGTAGTTATTCTTTTAATTCCACATCTGTTTACCTACTGTAGTTAAGTTTTAGAGGGTAGAAAATTTAAAAGGGTAGATCTATTCACCCCCCCTCTAGATCTTAGAGTCTATCCAACCCCAACACGTGGTATCAGAGCCTAACTCTCCCATAGGGCTTCATATCCTGGAGAGTAGTGATGTATTCTAAAGGAATGGTTGCTGAGGGTCATTCAACGAGTAAGCCACCATTCTTCAATGGTAGCGATTTTGCGTACTGGAAGAATAGAATGCATGTGTTCCTCCATGCTAAGGACTACGAGATCTGGAGGGTCATGAGCAAAGGTCCTTTTGATTTACCTCCAAATGAGGAGTTCTGGACTAAGGAGCATATCCGTAAGTCCACTTTGAATTGGGGTGCCATTAATGCTATTCAATGTGCAGCTCCAGTGTCGATTCGCCGGTGACCCCGAAGTTCGGCGTCGACTACGACCTGACGCCCAACCGCATCCTCTACGCCACCGCGGCCGAGGGCTTCCGCGCCGGCGGGGTCAATCCGCAGGTGGCCCAGGCGGTGTGCCAGACCGGCCTGACCCAGCTCGGCATCAACGCCACCGACATCCCGTCGTCCTACGCCTCGGACAAGGTGTGGAGCTACGAGGCGGGCGGCAAGTTCCGCCTGCTCGACAACCGCCTGCAGCTCAACGCGGCGGCCTATATGATCGACTGGTCCGGGGTTCAGTCCACGGTGACCATCGGCGGCTGCGGCCAGAGCTTCGTGATCAACGGCGGCCGGGCCCGCAGCCAGGGCGCCGACCTGCAGGTCCAGTACCGTGTGCTCGATCCCCTGACCTTGACGCTGAACCTCGGCTACGACGACGCCCACTACGTCGATCCGGTCAAGGGCCCCACGCCGACGGTGGGCGGCGCCACGGCCCTGCCCACCCAGAACGCCGGCGACCCGCTCGGCGTGCCGCCCTGGCAGATCAGCGCCAGCGCGGAGTACACCTTCACCCTCGGCAAATGGGACGCCTATGTGCGGGCCGACGATCAGTGGCAGAGCGCCTACGCCAACGGCCCGAGCTACGGGGTGTCGCAGTACAACCCCTACACCCGCTACGTCGGCGAGCAGAACACGCTCAACGCCCGCACCGGGGTGCGGCTGGAGAGCTGGGACGTCAACGTGTTCGCGCTGAACCTGCTGGATTCCCGGTACAAGATCGGCAACGCGGGCAACGGCATCGGGGCGTGCGCCTTCGCCGGCGGCCCGACCTGCGCCACCTACACCACCTGGACCCCGTTCGTGCAGCAGACCTACCAGCGGCCGCGGGTGGTGGGCCGTTCTCGGACATGCTGGTGACGCGATCTTCCCTCATGTCCAATCCTTTGACAGGGCATTCACCGCGCAGGTTTCCAGCGTACATTCTTGCACAGCACCCCCAAAATGCACCCTCGTGTCAGAAGAAAATTGTCCGAGACCTGGACTGTGATCGCGTAGGTTTTGTCGCGCTTTGAATCATAGGCGGTGCCCGCAAGTGTGTCTGCCGTTTTCGCTATGAGCGACATTACCAGACGGTCGCCAGGCTCCTCGCCCTTGCTGGTATCGCGGATCCACAGATTGGTCGCACAGATGTTTTTGCCGCAGGGTGCGATGCGTACGCGCTGTCCCTAAACCCAGAACCATTAAAATTCAGAACAATCAAGACAAGGGACAAAACATTAAAATAAAAGAAGTAAGAACTTAGGCAGCCAGGTTGACACAATCCTACCTAGTCTACACATAAAGCCAGATAGAATCCAGCCTGGCCCACCTACAGAAAAAAAAATAAAATGGGAAAAAAATCAAAGCTATCAAGCAAATTTTGAAAGACATGTTCAGTCTATTCCTCCCCACCGCAGGCCAAACAGGAACCAGTCTAGGTCTTAATTCAATAGCAACTATAATCCCCACTTCAATTAGAAAAAGAACAACTAATGACAAGTGGAACAATAAAAGAGAGTTCAACTTCAAATCAAACATGGGTGTCCACCATACCAAATTTAACAAATTCAAAAATCAAAATGCAAGACCACAATCTAATCCATATTTTGTGTATTTTGTAAACCCTGTCTCCCTTACATGCAATAGACTTGGACACGCCAGCCCTCATTTCTCTCATAATCAAAAGAAACAATCTATTAAGCAAATCTGGATTCTCAAGTCCTTGTTGCATGTTTTCAATAATGTTTATAGACCCAGAGTTGCTTACGTTCCAAAACTCTCTGCTTGATCTGCCTTATACAAGAATGCCTAGTAGTTGAGCATAATCGATGGCATCTGGATAGTGGCTGCTCTCGGCATATAACATGAGATAGGAGAAAATTCAGCAGACTGATCAAGAGAGAGGGAGGATAGGTAAAGTTCGAAGGAAAAGATAAAGGCAAGATCATTGGCACAGGAACCATTGGTAAGAATTCTTCCAATCTTATTGAGAATGCCATGCTAGTAGAAGGCTTGAGCATAATCTGCTCAGCATATGTCAACTCTGTGACAAAGGCCACAAGGTATTATTTGATGCCAACGAGTGTAAGATCTTTGAACAAAATTCTGATTCTGTAAAATTTGTGGGTCATAGGATAAATAATATCTACATGGTAGACCTTGACACTTCTTTTCCTAAAAATCTCACTTTGTCTACTAGTCAACCCAATGATGGATGGCTGTGGCATAGAAGATTAGGGCATGTTTGCTATACTATTCTGAATAAATTGGCAAAGCATGATATGGTAAAAGGATTGCCTAACCTATCTTTCAAAAGGAACAATAAAATTTATGAAACATCACTACTAAAAACTTACATATATAAGTCAGAAAATAAAACGCATAATTATAGCAGTGCCTTTGAAAAAACTCATAGAGAAAGAAGGTAAAAGCTACCCCAGCAATGACCCTCTTTGCTCTTGCACGCCTTGCGCCCTCCATTCTTGAGAGCTCTTCCTCCTTTCTCCTACTTACTGACTTAAATATCAGAGAGTTCTCCTGAGACACCTCTACCTCAGTAAGAACTTCTTTTCTTGCAGGAAGGAGCTCAACAAAATCCTCTCATGGGAGTGGTCACCTTGGATGATCCAATGGAGAAGCTCGACATGATCCTCTCAGGACCCCGGAGGGAAGTTCTTATGCGGTCAGCCCTAGCTCCACCTGCATTGAAGTGCCTCTACCTCTAGCCCCCCGACGATGGCTCAACCTTTGAGAGATCCTCCAATGTAGATCTCTATATGTATCACCTAGGATGGTGATACAACTCATATGTTGGTCCTTCGCGCAAGCTTTCATCTAGAGCCCCAGGATGAGGTTCTCGGCTCTTGCTCGTTGCCACTATCTGATGCCTTCAATTTGGTCTTTCCCCCTGGAAGACTTGCTTGTCAACCCCTCAAGCTTTCGTTGACGAAGCTCAGATCTTCGGCCTGGCCACCCCATGGCCTCACGCTCCCCCAAGTCTCGGATCTAGACATGAGTCTGATTAGACACAAGCCTTATGGAGCTCGTCCAAAGACGTTTGATTCCAGCATCTCCTCCATCTCAGAGACTTGAATCGGAAGCTCAGTGCCTTGGCAGAGACCCATCCTCGCTTGGCCTCGCTCCTCTTTCTCAGGCTTTGTATTATTACCACCTTAAGCTATGTAACTCGCTTCCAACAATAATAAATTCAAGTGTTGTATCACACGATCGTCGAGGGGATGCGCCCCCCTCTACTATGTAAAGTTGGATCCCTTCGACCTCTTCAAGAGCCCTCGGATCCTCATCTTTCTGGTGACAGGTCGTCTGACTAAGGCGCGGTCAATTCTCTCTTCTTCACAACATCCAAGTCATCCGATGGCACTGAGCGCGTGCGAGATCTGAGCATCTTCATATTTATATGTTAATCCGGAGTCAAAGGTTGGAAATTTTACTATTCAGCATAACATCCCCATGACGTATAGCTTCTATTAGATTATCCAAAAGAACAACTAGTTTCAGTAATCAGTTCAAAATCATGTGCGAGACTCATTTTACGTCTTGCATTTCTTTTCAACGTAACAAAAATGTAGTTGCTGGGCTTGTAATGATCACAAAGAAAGCCCAATTTTAATTGATTATTAAAAATTCTAGAATTGGTGCCTTCATAGAGATGTGAATTACACATTTCTTTATTTAAAATTCTATTAATAAAGAAATTAACGTTGCTTCACAGTGACGCGGAATTAGTAATTCACGCCACCTGATCTTGACGCAAATTCTTATCTCACAATTTCTATCGTGTTTTGACCCATACCGTGGGTCCTCTAGCACTACTATCTCATGACCGAGATGGAGTTCTTGTTTTATGAGCTTTCATGTTGACACCTCAATTCTTGGAGATTGAATGACCCTCTGTCAGATATTCCTTCCACTGAATTGAAATTTCTCTCTCTAAGGCCTCCGCAAGTCTCCGCTAGCCTTAGAATCCCTCAAGGAAGCCGAGTAGGTTGTACCCTAATAACTCTGGAAACTATATTAGTCATGTCACTCTGAAGAATCATGACGCCCTAGCCATCATGGAATGCTGTGAGCTGGTGTTCTGTGTGAGAGTCTAGTCACTATCTGGAATTAGCGTCCAGTACAATTGACGTTGCATAGGAATTAGCGTATGTTATGGTTGACGCGATCTCCTTTGTGCCTGAACTATTCATGGAATTAGTGACCACCCTAGCGGACACGAATTCTATAATTGACGGCGGTTTTAGTGGATGCCAATTTTTTTCAAATTCCTGAATGTCCTGATTTTTATGTGACTTATCGTCATGTCATCATTACACAAATTTCTATCCTTGAATTCATCAAAATCCTTGAATCTACCTTAATGTTCCTACAATGGCTTATTCTCTTGGAACTCTATTGGCTATAAACTATAGTGGATGTCTAGATATTTACATGACTCAATACCTATCATTAATGGGACCCGATCTGATCCTGGGAGGACTACCCGAAAGTTTTTGTGCCCATGGGAGATATATTGACCACGGTGTGGCATTGCACCAAAGTGCATGACTTGCTTGATTGATCGACGACATTCCACTCTCTTGTGCATGACATGATACTTGGCATGACGTGCTTGGCCTAGAGTGGGTATTTACTTGTTAATAAATAGCCAATTCTATTAACATGACATGGTACTTATTTACATGATATTGTTGATTCATCTTGAAATCTTGCTAGTTCAACTCTCTTGTTCTCTTATTCCATGTTATCTTCCGTTCATTCATATATAGCCATAATGCATTTCATGTAACGTGTAATTTACTTAAAGTAAGCTTATTATTCGGTCATGCCCTTGGGGAAGTCGACGAGGATGCCGCAGCGACCGAACGCCAAGGTCGACGTCAGCGACTTCTTCGCCTGCTGGATCAGCGTCACACCCTTGCCATCAGCGTCGTACCAGAGCGGTTCGAGCTCACGCGGATACTCACTCACGGGATCGGAGTTGAAGACCTGGCCGACCAGTCCGCTGAGCGTGTTGGCTGTGACGTTGTAGAACACAGCGCGCGTGACGTACGCCTCGTAGCGTGCGTCGTTCGCAGGGCTGGTGTCCTCAGCGTTCGGCTTCGGCAGGTACTTCGTGCCTCGGCCCTTGACGGCCTCCTGGCCGGCGATGCAGTCGGCGATCATCTGCCACTTCGGCAGCATGAGCTCGACTTCAGGCAGTACGTAGCTGACATTCGGCGGCGTAGCGACGTCGCTGTTCTTCTTACCCTTACGGGCACCGTCGACGACATTGGTAACGGAGCGTGCCATTTGATAGTCCTCAGGAAGGTAGGTTGATCTGGAGACTTTCGGCAGCACCGCTGCCCTTCAGTACTCGGTAACGTGTTGCGTCGTAGTCGTGGTCTTCGGCCGCAGTGTCCACGTCCTCGGGGTTCTTCACATCGCGCGGTAGTACGGGTAGGTGATTGATCAGGTTGCGACAGTGATCCATGATGTAGAACGCAGGTCCCTCGGGTACGTCCTTCTTCGTCTCGCTGAGCCGAGTACGTAGCAGTTCGAGTCCGTTCTTGCGCGAACCGGGCGACTTGTCGCTTCGTTCCCAGCGGCAGCCCGCCTTGCCCATGTCGTCAGCGATGGTCGGCGTGCCGGGGTTCTGCACGTCTGCGATCGCGTTGTCCGCAGGGCCAGGTCGAACAGGGCGAGCGATCCACGACCCGGTCTGGAGCGACGTGTCCATGTCGACGATACCGCGACCGACGGCCTTGGCAGGCATCTTCAGTCCCTCGTTCGCCTTCTTCGCTCCGTACCATTCCTGGATAGCGATGAGCGAGCCCTTCGGCGGAGCCCACTTCTTGCCATTCGGTAGCGTCGCCTCGGTGCCGTCGGACTCGGCCCACCAGATGCAGGCGAATGGCCGCGCGCTGCCCCAGTCGAAACTGCGATCGACGCGCCAGCCACGAGGGATGCGGAACCTCGGTACGACGATCTTGTCAGCGTCCCATACATCGTCGAGCGCACCACCAGCGACGATGTTCCAGTCGCCGTCGCGCATGGCCTTGGTACGTTTACTTCATTAGTACATATTTTATATGTCTGACGATAAATTTCTGAATCCCATTTGGGTAAAATGTTGGTCAATCGTTAGGCGGGAAAATCCAATCATTGCAATGACGAAAATGTCCCTCGTATACATCCCTCCAACCCTGCGATTTTTCTCACGATAAAAATTCACACCCGATCGCCACCACAGTAGAGCTCATTCTGCAAGGGTTGGAACGCGGAGCGATCAATGCGATCAAGTGGCCTGGAGAGGCGAAGACATACAAACTCCTCACGATCGTCCCCGACACCGTGGCCCGCCGCGGCGTTCTTCTTCCCGGTGAGTGATCAGGTGGCCCATCGAGGCCTCCTCTTCCCCCTTCTCCTCCCTGTGACCTATACAAATGCCAACCCCCTTCTCCGATCTGAAACCTCTTCTACTCCTTTCACCGTTTTGGTTTGGGAGACTCTCTTCTCACAACGGGTAAAAACCTAAAAGCCTTTGTCATCCTCACACCAACGTAACCAGTGGCGGAGCTAGGGGGGGCAATTGTCCCCCCTTGATTTACTTATATTTGCCTCAGACCCCACCGTATGTTGGTTTTTTTTTGAGGTGTGGGTTGTTGCGATGGAAGGAGGCATGGGTTTTTTGGTAAATATATGTATTTGGTGGGGGTAGAAGTTAAAGGGAGGGGTGGGGTGTATTGTTAATAACCTAAAAAAAGTCTAAACCTTCTTATCTTCTGCAGTTTTGCCACACGAAAAAACCCACACCCGAAAACTGAAAGCGTAGCAGCCTCCTCCGCCCCAGCATTTCTCTGTCCGTGAAAACTAAAAGCGCAGCAACCTCCGCCCTGGCGTTTCTCTGTCTGTGAAAACTGAAAGCGCAGCAGCCTCCGCCCCGGCATTTCTCTGTCCGTGTGACTGCATCTTGCTTGAAGAAAAGGAGAGAAAGAGAAAGATTGAAAAAAAAGAAGAAGCAAGAGAGAAAGATGGAAGGAAGGAGCTCGATCTTGTGAGATCTATTTCTGATGTTATTTATTCTCCCGAATCTGAAGTTTTTGATTTGGGGATTTATTCCATGTAAGGTAATCACGTATTCTTCCACTCTCTTATTTATATTCCTCAAAATTTGAGCACATCTTGAGAGAGGAAATATCTATTACTATTTTTCATACTATATTCCTCATGATTTGGGGATTTATTCTTCAAGATTTGATGCCGCATCATCATCTATAGTAAGGATAAACACCCAAAAATGGGATATTGATTGATAAAATCTCGAGATAACAATGGAAATAATCCTTTAGAATGGATAATAGCCGAGCTGGAAGCCTATCCTCGTCAAAAATGGTGTCAACAAGGAGTCCCGGGTGCCCTCGGCCGAAGAAAATGGAGCCCAGAACAGTCAGAACTCTGCAGTCAAAATGCGGTCAGTCGCAAGACCGCGACCTCCAGAACGTGGTCACGGGAGGACCGCAACTTGCCAAGATCGCAACTAGGCTAGGGACCGGAGTCGACGCACCCACGGGTGTGCCCAAAAGAAGCCCTGAGAACGGGGTCAAAGGGTGACCACGACCTCATAGTTGCAGTCAGCCTTTGACTACAACCTAACCATAAATAAAAAAATATGCAAAACACGATCAACTATTGATCGCGACCTCCTGGTCACGGTCAACAGTTGACTACCACCAGAGGGGCCGATAGGCTTCATTCCGGGCGACCGCTTGGCCATCCGAACTGCACGAAATGGACCCGAAAGGGTAGTAATCAAGGAAAATAGCCTTCAAAGCTCAATGGACTCGAAAAATGATCGAGAAATGAGCTCGAAATACGCTCGAGGGAGACTCCAAAATAATGGATAATTTAGATCATCATGGAAGGTGAATAAGAGAAATAACTCAACTTGTGGGCTAAAAACGGGTGTCAATAGATGTCCCTCATTGATGTCTGCTTTGCAAAGGAATGAGCGAAAGCGGTGCAGAGGCGGAATGGAAAGGAGATGGAGTAAAAGTGAAAACGACGTGAAATGGAGATGAAGTAAAGGTGAAGATGAGAGAACTAAAAAGCGGACATCAAAGTAAAAGACACATGTCACAACTAACAAGCGACCGAAATTCTCCCAAAAATGTCGAACTAACCACATGGAACGGTTGACGCAGGTGAGACATGTTTGGCAGACCTAACTAAAGAAGGGAAAAGGAAACACGACCAACCTCATTAGGGGACACAATCCAGAGCCAATGAGGGGATTGAAAAGGCAATAACTAAAAAGTTGAAAGGAATTGAGATAAAATCCAGACAGGAATCACACTGGCGACCAAGAGGGTAGATCGGAGAAGACGTTCAAATTCAGAGTGAAATGAGGATCTCTTATCCAAGAGAACTAAGCGCAATCAACCATTACCAAGGAGAAATCCTTGAGAGCTTACAAGACGTGAATGCTTAAACATGACATGACTACTTGTGCCTTAAGTAAGGCCACCGCCCTCTGAAGGTCCTCAAGGTCGAGAGGCCGACAAATCTTTATTTTTTTTCAAAAGCTTTTTTTTAACCTTACCTACTGCATCCCACGCGGTCAAGCGGGAATCGCGGGCACGGGCGACACGCGTCAGGCAGACAGCGGGCGCTAGCTGGTGCTAGCGCTGGGAGCGGTCAACGTACAAGGCATCGGGGCGCCAGCGGGTGCGGCTGGTCAACCCAGGCGAGCGACGTAGGCGTGGGTGGCCCGTGGACATGGACGACTTCGCTGGTGGGCGGGTGCAGCCGGTCGGGCGCATGGGCCCCCGGGTGCTGGCGCGGCTGGGAGAGCCTCGCGGGTAGACTTCGCAGGCGGGAGGCCACGCAAGCGTACGGGCGCGGGAGGCGGGCGCACAGGCGCGGCGACGGCGGGCGGTGGCGCGGAGGGTTGGCACGCGGCGGTTGGGCTGGTCGTTGCGGCCAATGGGGAATTTGAAATGGGCACGGGCGACGATGCCCGTATCGCGAATGTGATTTTTTTTCCTTCTCTCTGTCGAGAGAAGCAGGGCCTCTGCAGCCTTTTTTTTTTCCCACTCCCCTCTAAGCCGAGAGAGGAAGATCCTCTTTCTTTTTTTTTTTCACTTCTGGCAACCGAAAGAAAGAAGGGGAGATGATGGGGACGTCGGGGTTGACGAAGGCGCCGTTGTTAGGCTCTGATACCAAATTTGACGTGGCGGCGACGTGGAAAATGGATCGACGGCACTCCGACAGCATGGACGGGACGGGATAACTACTGTCTGGCGCAGCTCGGCTTCACACCGGATGGTCTCTCACCGGGTGACACTCAAATCTCACAATGGAGTTAAGAGGGAAGGGGGAAATGCAAGAGGGAAAGACTTTTACGTGGGTTCAACTTTCTTTCAATACAACATACGAAACAACAACCCATTAGCCTCCATTATATAGGAAAGACTATAACAATCATACCTTTAATCTTCACCTGATAGCTTTTATGTCCTAGCCTAATAAAACAAAACTCAACAACCAACCTTTGACTTGGCTAAATAAAATACACAACTTTGACTATGACTAGCCTAATAAAACAAGAGTAAACAATACATGTAGTAATACATGTATTGTTCTCTAACTCTTCTGAAGGACTAATCGCCTGAAGAGATCTGGCTGAGATGGATCCGCGAGGGATGATCACTGAGGGACACAACAAAGCAAAAAGAGATGAATTGAGGACATTCACATTACATAGCAACTCCGCCCAGTCCCTCACTCTAGTACAAATAACAAAAAATGGGAGTCCACTCTAACCTTCCTCCTAAAGATCCTTTTATCCTTTCACACCATAGGGATCAAAGGGTGACATGCAGGATGAGCCATCAAACCGCACGATCACCTTTAAGGGGCCAACTCCTATCCCAAGACCCAATGAACGATTGCACGCCAGTCTGTCGGTTGAGTACACACTAGGCTCTCGTAGCCACACTCTCCGACACTGCTTGCAAGAAGGGGTAGCCTACAAACAGGTGGTCCACAGACTTGTCCTCCAGGCCACACAAGCATCAAGTCGACTAGATACTCAATAGAAAACGAAGGAACCTGTCGCTGATGGGAAGCCTACCGTGTGAAATCCCCCAAATCAGAAGCTTCACCTTCAATGGGATCTTTGGTCTCTAGATGTGGACTGTGTCGCACCTCGGGTCAGAGATGATGGAGTAGGCAGACGTAATAGAAAAGATCCCCTCCCTATCCCACCTCTAAGTCCACACATCCTCCCTGACTGGGTGCGGGGCAAGTCACGAAGAGTCAGGAGAAGATCCTAGAACTGCTCCACCTCGGCACTCCTGAGGTCCCTCATGCAAATCGGCGCCCAGGGGCCCCCAGAAAGTTGAGGATCAAATACCCGTGCAACCGACTTTGGAGGATCAGCCGAGATCGCGAATAGACTACGAAAGGAGGCCTTCAAAATAAAGTCGTTGCACCATCTGTCCTTCTAGAAAAGGGAATGGTTGCCTTTCCCTAGACGGACCGGAATCCCGGAAGAGATGAAGTCTCTGCAAAAGAAGATGTCATGCCAAATAGCAGAAGTCTGGGCTGGAGCTGGAAAGTCCAAGTCCCAAATTCTCCTTCTGCCGTAGTACCTTTGCATGATAAGTTGTGCCCAAAGACCATTCCCTGCTCCCAACCTCCGTAACCACTTACTCAAGAGGGCCACATTGAAGTCACCCATATTCTCCCCTTGTTCCTTGGGAGCAATCACCCTCCCCAACCTGATGTCGTATCAACCCCTACACCTCCCCCCACTCCCATGCCAGAAGAACCTTCCATGAATGGCCTCGATCTTCTTCAACACAATCTCCAGGATGCAAAACACAGAGAGATAGTAGATAAGTAAACTATCCAACATCGATCTGCACAAGAGTAACCTACCCCCATAGAATACCAACCTCGTCTTCCAGCCAGTCAATCTAGCCTCGCATCTCTACATAATAGGACACCAATCAGCACAGCGAAGAGTCCCTTGGGTGAGAGGGAGGCCCAAGTAAGAAATAGGGAAAGTCCCTATCTGACAACCCAAGATGCGAGGGGTCCTGTGAAGTGATCTGGCCTCCATGTTAACCCCAACAATCACACTCTCGTTGAAGTTAACCCTCAAGCCAGTAGCCTCCTCCAGCAGCTCCAACAAGATTCTTGCCACATACATCTGCCTTTCATCCCCTGCTAGGAACAGGATAGTATCATCAGCATACTACAAGTGGGTGATCGAGAAACCACCTCTCCCAACTTGAAATCCCCTGATCAAACATTCAAACTCTACTCTCTACCAAATCTTGCTCAGAACATTAGTCACAAGCACAAATAGGAGAGGAGACATATGATCTCCCTGGCTGAGCCCCCTGCCAGTTGCCACTGAGAAAGAAAGAAGTCGACTTCCCATTAGCAAGAACCGCAAATGATGCCGAACAAATGCAAGACAATATCCAGCTGATCCATCTATCCCCAAAACCCATCTTCTCCAACACATCAAACAGACAAGCTCAGTTGACCATATCATAAGTCTTTTTAAAGTCCAACTTTAAGATCACCCCTCTCTTTCTTTGGGTCTTCATGACATACAAGCACTCATGGGCCACCAAAAAATTGTCCTAAATATGGTGTCCCCTAATAAATGCTCCCTAGAAGTAACTGACCACCCTATCCAAAACTCTCTCAAATTTCCCTGCCAGCAACTTGGTGACGGTCTTGTAAGTACCATTCAACAAATTGATAGGCCTAAAGTCACAGAAGTCTTGGGCTCCTTGTTTCTTGGCGATGAAAACAATGAGGGTTTTATTAATCCCCCTCAAGTGTGCCCTCTCCTCATGGAATTCTCTAATTGCTACCAGGAGATGAGATTCGATGGCATCCTAACATTGCTAAAAGAAGGACAAAGGGAATCCATATAGACATGGAGCTTTATCGCCTACAAGAGCAAAAACTACCTATCAAACCTCGTCCTCAATGATGCTCTACGATATGACATCCCTCTCCTCCTGAAAAAGCCAAGGAAGAAGATCATCGGCAATACTCAGTCTAACATGATCCTCTCAGAAAACAGCCTGGAATAGAAGTCCCACGCCAGAACCCTAATCTACTCATCCGAAGAGATGGAGAGATCACCCACCCGAATGCAGGCAATGGTATTCACACTCCTCCTTCCCGATGCTACGCACTGAAAGTAAGCAATGTTTCTGTCCCCCTCTTTGATCCATCTATCCCTCAATGTCCGACTCCAATAGATTTTCTCCCTTGAGAGTATCTCATCGAACTAACAACCTCTTGTCCTCTGCATCCATAAGTCCTGCCTCCTCCAAGTTATCAAGCCTCTAAATCTACTAAAGAATTATATCCTTAACTATCCTCCCCCAGAGGGTCTTGTCCGGCCCTCAAGTCTTGACCACATGAGCAGTATGCCTCAATCTAGATACAAGAGTCGCCATGGCGGAGCTGTCGGAGACTTGTGCAAACCAAGCTCCCCTGACAGTATCCATGAGCTCTACCTCCCTGAACCAAAACTTCTCCAGCCTGAAGGTGAACCTCCTATCTTGCAAACAGCTGGTCTTCAAGAGGATTGACTTGTGATCCAACACAGATCTAGCCATTGGAAGCACCTACGCATGAGGATAATGATCCTCCCAATCAACGGAGATCAAAAATTTGTCCAGCCTCGAACAAGAAGTATCAACTTGCATGTTGGACCAGGTAAAACGACCATGTACCATGCCAACATCCACCAGAGCCACCTCCTCAATGAAAGCAACAAAGTCATCCATGTCCCATGTGTGACTACTATCCCCCAATCTCTCCCACGGAGCCACCACAGCATTGAAATCCCCTTCAACACACCACGGCCTCCCCGAAGACAAATGTGGGTTGATCAACTCCTCCCATAAAAGCCACTTCTCCTCTCTCCCCTGAGGTTCATACACCCTGGTGAAGTCCCACGAGAAACCATCCTTCACCGAAGTGAAATGGAGGAGACGGCCCACCTGGTAATGTGTCTGTCCACCACCAACCTCATCAACCTCATAAGAGTTTCCATAGGATCATAGTGCCCCCTGACTTGACCTCCGTCGGAGAAACAACACCCCTCAAAAGTCTAGCACCCCCTAACTCCCTCATCAGAACCCCCCCATCCGAGCTTCCTGCTAGAAAGACTGTGATTGGCTCTCGTTGGATTTATACCATTAAATGTAACTCTGATGGTACTATTCAACAGTACAAAGTGCGCCTTATTGCTTGCAGTTATAATCAGACAGTATAGTGTTGATTATCTTGAATCTTTTGCTCCTGTGGCCAAGTTTGTGTGTGTTGTTCTTTCTCTTGTCGTGCAGTTCACTTGGGCTCTTCATCAGCTGGATGTTAAAAACGCCCTTCTCAATGGTGTCATCTCCAAGAAGAAGTCTATATACAGCTGCCTCTCAGGCTTGCTACAAGGTGGAGAGTATGTCGTCTGAAAAAGGCATTGTATGGATTGAAACAGCCCCCTTGTGGTTGGTTTGAGAGATTTCGTGCTGCCATGATGCATTTTGGGTATTCTCAAGGTAATTCTGATCACACCTTGTTTACCAAGCGACAGGATACAATGGTTGTGGTGCTTCTTGTGACCTTGTCTATGTTGATGATATGATTATTACAGGTGATTACTCTTCAAAAATCAGCAAGCTCAAGAGAGACCTAGCACGAGAATTTGATATTAAAGATCTTGGGGAGTTGAAGTATTTTCTTGGCAGTGAAGATGCAAAAATCCAGCATGGTCTCTATATCTATCAGTGGAAGAATGTCCTTGATTTGCTTAAAGAAAGAGGGAAATTGGGCTGCAAGCCAGCATATACTCTTATAAAGTCAAAGCATGGCCGCATGGGTTGTGAAACAGCTGGTGACTTTTTATCAGATTATGACAAAAGAGTGTACTAGCACCTTGTTAGTACATTACTCTTTGTTTCTTACACATGCTGTGGGCATTGTTAGTTTATGCATGCACCACGTAATCCTCATATGCAAGTTGTTGAAAGAATTTTAAGGTATATCAAGTCTTGTCCAGGCCAAGGGTTGTTAAATTCCAACCCCGTACACCTCAATGTTGAGGGTTACACATATGCATATTAGATAGGTTCTCGAGATAATAGACGATCCACTACAGGGTATTGAACCTTTCTAGATGGAAATCTTATTACTTGACACAGCAAGAAAAGAGACCGTGTACTGAAAGCTGAGTATAAAGCTATGGCACAAGCAGTCGTCAAGATGGCCTTGCCTGCAGGGACACTGCCCTCTTCACGTGCTCTGGTCTCATTTTGCAAGGGAGGTGAGTCCTACTCTCACCTGAGGGTATTGAGTTTCAGCTACTGAGCTCAGCAAACATTTATATGGATTTGTATTTCTCTATTACAGAGGTATTTTGAAGTTTCTGTCTTATTCAATTTCTAGTCATGTGTTGATATTGCTGAAATTTTGACAATATGAAATTCTTTGGTTCATCTATAAGCTCCAAGAATTGCTGGAATATATGCCTGGACCTGACTTTCCAACTGGAGGACTCATCATGGGTAACGTTGGGTATGGTGAATTGCTCATTTTCACTTTCCTCCGAGTAAATCTGTATGCAACAGCATGGATTGATTGTGGTATGTTTGTGCATCCCCCCTCTTTCTTCAGCATCTTGGAAGCATACAGATCTGGACGTGGGCGCATAGTAGTGAGGGGAAGGACTGAAGTGGAATTGCTTGATGCCAAAACTAAACGTACCGCCATAATTATTAAAGAGGTATTCTTCACTATTGAATATGTTTAGATGCTTATGTCTTCTTTTGGGAAATCTGCATTATGAATAAGTAATGCCACTGTCTTTTACTTGCAGATCCCTTTCCAGACTAACAAGTCTGCATTGGTAGAGAAAATAGCCGATCTTGTTGAGAATAAGGTTCTCTCTCTCTCTCTCTCTCTCTCTCTCTCTCTATCTCTCTCTTACAATGCATACATGATTTAATCATTCACTTATCCTAGCGTGGTATACCAGTTGTTGTAAATAGATGAGAATATATATTTTTGGTTTATTTGCCTTCTCATGGATTTAAACTGGTTGGCCAGCTCTTAACAAGGTGAAAATCAGGTTTGCCTGACTTGATTTAACATTAACACATTTCTTTGAATGTGACCAACAGACATTGACAAGTTTCTCTTTCTTTCCCTTTTTCTTTTAGTTTTTCGGAGGGAAATGTTCTGAACAGATGGTAATTCATTTATAAAGAGATATTGATGAATTTTGTCTGAAGTTAGTTGTCAATTCCTTGAGTTTAAATGACAAAATATTGCATTTTGAGATGCTAGTGCCATGTCTTAATATTTCTGATGTCCTTCTACATGCTATTTGCAGTCTACACTCTACTAATCTTGGACATTTATGAATTCTGGTTTTATTATTTCATAACATTGCCAGTTCATCATATTCATAACCTATGTGGCAAGATTCTTTCAGGAAATATTTACTACCTTGAGGCATAGGAGAAAGCTTTTTTCACCTAGAAAAGGTTGTGGATTATACCACCGATTTTATTTCAAACAAATAGAGGCAGTACTTCATTTCTTGATAGTCTACAGCAAAGATGATATTTTGCCCTGACATTCAAGGAAGTATTATTCTTATCAGTAGTGGTCCATTCATCTTTGGGACTTGTAATGATACGATCACCCTCTTCAACTATCATCCATAGATCATAGTTCTGACTCTTTAAGAAAAACTCCATTCGAGTTTTCTAGTAAGCGTAATTTGAATCATCGAACAGTGGAGAACGGTTGATAGATTGTCCTTCTACCATCTCAGCCATATCGATCTTTTGCTCTCAGATCGTTAAATCCTTTTACCAGAGAGCTTAGACTCTGATACCACTTGTTGCCCAATATATGGCTATGACCCAGAGGGGGGTGAATGGGTAATAATAAATTAATCAACTTAAGTAGGTAACTAAAAAAATGCAGCAAAGCTATATAGTACTAATGCGATAGAAATTTAAATCAGAGAGCAATCACACAAGTGAACATAGTAAAGTTTATACTGGCTCAGTCGTGACTTCCTGTCACACCTACATCCAGTTCCTTAGAGAAACACTTGAGGTTCAACTAGTTTTGCCAAGATAAACTATAACATGCTATTTTCTTAGGTGTTCAACCACACCTCAAGTGCTCCCTCAATCAGAGTCCCAGCCAAATTTTCAGGCATCAGTCAAACCTTTACAGAATACAGTCCTTCTACAGGACACCCTGGCTCATAAGTACCACTCCCTTTATAGGAGGTAGTAGCAATAATTAAACAAAGTACACAATTGGTGCCTCTAAGTAGGCTTATGGTGTACAATATAACTCAGTGGGTTCATGATAAAATATCATAATAGGGATATGCAACCTTGAACCGCAAGAAGCCTTCTAAAGAAATAAATCAGAGAAATGCAGAAGGCCAGAAGAAATCAGCAAAGAGAAATTCAGAAAGACTGTAGTGATTGATTTGATTTGCACTGAGGCTTTGAGCAAGAGAGTTGCAGACATTTTTTTTGCTTTTCTCAACTCTTGTGAAAGTCTTGCTAGAGTTTGCTCGAGAAGGTGCCTTGTTCGTCTGTATAGATCTTCCTATGACTTGCTTATTTATAGTCTGCTCAAGCATATTGTTGTTAGATTTACTCCTAAATCCGTTAGACACAAAATAGTTAACATTAGACTCCAAAATATAATCGTTAGTCACAAAGAGCAGTGGACGTTAGGCTCTTAATGTATTCGTTAGAAACAGGCGTGTCAAAGCTTCGGTGAATTTCATCGAACACGGGAAGAGCGGTACAAAGTCATGCACACCTGCTCGATAAAACAAAGCTTTTCAGCCTTTAAAGACCCATGAATGTTTTATCAAATAGTGGATGGGCGGTTGGAGCCGTGTACCCACTCATAAAGTCTACATTAAGTCAAGCTTTTAAGCTTCCTACGACGCGTAGGCATTTCATCGAACACCTAGTGGACGCCATAAAATTATGCATCTACTTGACAGAAATTTATACAAGGTTAAGTTTTTTGTGTCATTAAGGTACTCCCATGGCATTAAAACAAATGACCCTTACCTGGGGTCTTGGCACAACAAGGCGGCACCGTGAGGGGTCAACCACAACTAAACAAACTTCTCCACGTGTCCTCTGCTGTAAAGAAGGTCAGAAAATGATAAAAAAATCTCAGAATCCTTGACCTTTTATAGTGCCTGACTGGGAACAGGGGGGAGACCATCCTCCTCCCTCTCTCCTTGGCCCGGGTAGGACAAGGGGAGGGAGAGGACCCCTGGTGATACCTCCCCTCTCTCCCCCTCATTGTTGGCTTCCTTTTTTCTGAAGGCAAAGACTAGGAGGGAGAGGACCCCAGTCTGCCACTACTGCTGCTGCTTCTTTTTAGAAAAAAAGAGGAGGGGGAGGACCCCAGTGAAACCCACCGGGGGTACCCTTTCCCCCTCACTGTTGTTGTTGCTGCTCATCTAAATAGATGAGGGTTTCCCCACTACTACTGTTGCTTCTCTTTAGAAAAAGGCAGGAATAGATAGAGGACCCTCGATGAAATCCACCAGGGGTACCCCCTCTTCCCCCCTCACTGTTACTGTTGTTGCTCTTCTTGAAGACAAAAGAGGAGGGGGAGGACCTCTGGTCCTCCTCTTTTCCTTGTTGTTGTTGCCTCTCTTTTAATAAAGGAGGACAGGGAGGACCCTCGGTGGAATCTACCGGAGATACCCCCTCCCCCCCTCATTTCTACTGTTGCCAAAAAGAACCAGGGGAAGGGGGGACCCCCCCGGTCAACTCCATCGGGGGACCCTCTCCCCCTCTCTTGTCTTGCTGCAAAATCCTAGGGGGGGCGACCCCTGATCCATCCCACTGGGGGTATCCCCCTACTCCCCCTTTTTTTTCCTCCCGCTGCTTTAACATAAGGGGGGGGGGGCAGCCAGAGCTATTGGTGGTGGCCCCCCTCTCTTCTTCTGCTGCTGCCCAAGCCAGGGGGTGTCCCATCAGAACTCTACCCCCATTATGAGATGTATAAGAATCAATCCAATCTATATGAGGACACATATGATAGGAACATCCAAAATCAAGAATTCAAACATCAGAGGAGTCCATACCTGATGAGATAGACAATACATCTCCCTCTTTCTCTGTATCAGAAGCCACACTAGCCTCTTGTGGCTCTTTTGTTTCTGTTTAGACTTCTCTTTAAGTTTGGGGCACTCTAATTTTCAGTGATCTTCTTCTTTGCAGTAGCGTCAACGATTATCCCTCTCTTTTGATTTGGATCTAAATCTATTTTTCTTGTCACCTTTTTACTTCTGACGTCCTTTTTCTTGACCAGAAATCTTTACTATTAAACGTTCACCAGAACTAGGCTTGTTTCTGATTTCATTTGATAGCAAGGTAGTTTTGACTTCCTCCATCTTTAGAGTTTCCTTTTCGTAAAGGATAGTGGTCACTAAATAGTCATAGGACTTCGGTAAATATGAAAGAAGAAGAAGAGTCTGATCTTCCTCATCCACCTTAACCTCAACACTGCAGAGTTGTGAAATCAACTTATTGAAAGTATTCATATGCTTTAAAAGATCAGTTCTATCAGACATACGCAAACTATAAAGTTATTTTTTCAGATAGAGCTTATTGGTGAGTGACTTAGACATATAAAGTTTTTCTAATTTCTTCCACAAATCTAAAGTAGTCTCAACATCAGTAACATTATACATTACCTCATCTGCCAGACACAACTGAACTATACTCACGGCCTTCAAATCAAGCTCATCCCATTCAACATCTGTCTTGCCAGCCTTCTCTTTTTCAAGAAGGACCTTGGGCAAATTATTTTGTACTAGAATGGCTTTAACTCTTTTATGCTACAGACCGAAGTCGATTTTGCCATCGAGTTTCTCCACCTCGAATTTTGTAGTCGGCATCTTTAAGAACACCTAAGATTTGAACAGAATTACACTAGAAATCAGAGTAATAACCCACAGCGGAACGGATCGACAAACGTGTAATTCCGCAAGTGTATAGGTGTAATAAAGATCAAAAGAGAAAAATATATGACAAAAATGAATGAGGTAATTCACAAGGACACAAAAGATTTACGTGGTTCGGCCAAGCTTACGTTCACGGGGAGAGCCACTCACTATAGCCATAAACACACATCACGATTTACAGATCCTCATGAAATTGAAAGAAACACGTGGGGAATCCAAGGGTGAAAACCTGCGAGGGCGCCTCTGGCAAAATCGGGTGACCTCTCGGTGTGAAAACTCGCAAGGACATACCGGAAAAAATAAAAGGGGGCTAGCTCTGGCGAAAACCCGCAAGGGCGGTAGAGCTGGCAAGGAGAATAAAAAAAAACTCTCTCTCTCTCCACTCCTCACTGACGAAAGCCGTCAACCACGACATCCCGCCGACGGCGATCGCAGCATCACTCAACGACAACGGTGGCCATTACACCCCCGAGGGTTGGCCATCGCCAATTCCAGCTCAAGTGTTCGGCTACAACACCTCAACGATCAGCTGACCAGCTCCAGCCTTCCGGCTACTGCGTGTCAGCAATCAGCCGACTAGCTCTAGTCCCAGCATTTCGGCTACGCACCTCGACGGTTAGCCGACCAGTTCCAGTATTCCGGCTACAGCACCTTCACGAGCCGGCCAGCCCCAGTCTCCCGTTCCGGCTTCCGGCTACAACGCCTTTATAGGCCAGCCGGCCAGTTCCAGCCCTCAACTGCAGTTCTAGCACCAGTCCCAGTTTGCGGCTGCAACACCTTCGCAGGTTGGCCGGCCTGTTCCTGTTCTAGTCCCAATTTCTGGCTACAACGCCTCCACAGGCCAGCCACCCAACTCCAGTCCCAACTTCCAGTCCCAGTACCCTAGCTACAATACCTCCACAGGCCAGTCGCTCAGCTCCAACCCTAGTTTCCAGTCCCAGTATCCAGGCTACAACGCCTCCGATGACCAACCGGCCGGCTCAGTCTCCAGTCCCCATTACCGGTTGCAATCCCAGTCCCAATAACAAGTTCCAGTCCAAGACCCAGTTCCCACCTCCAGTCTTTGTCCCAGTCTCGGCTCTTGGCCGCAATGCCTTCCCCGGCCGGCTCGGCCCCGGGCTTCCCCAGCTAATATAAACTACATTTCTGGCTAACAACATGACATTGGCCGATACCCTATCGCTCGGTCTCCAACCGGCGTGCTCCAGAATCTCCTCAGTAGCCTTAACCACGTAAACCATTACATCCCCATGGGTCTATGCCGGCCTTATATAACATGGGCTCTTATCCCTCAAAGAACTAGCCCCCACACCCAGTCATTTTTCCTACCTCCCAGTACCCAGCACCCAGTCCCCAGCACCTAGTGTCCAGTCGTACCATTTTCATGTTCACTCTTCTACGCTTACACCCGAAATTGGGTAAGCCCAGCCCTCTGCCCTTCCAAATGTGTTCTCTATATAACTAATGTAAAGGATCACAAGATCTTGGTAAGATTAAAAAAAAAATGTTCTTCCATAAATGATTCTCCTAAAAATTCTGAACCTAATCTTTGCAAAAAACGATAAAGATCATAATGTTTGTTCATAGGTCAACTCAAGTTGCATGTAAATGTTTGTTCATAGGTCAACTCAAGTTGCATGTAAAGCATGATCCAAATGAGACCAAACCTAGTATTGCAGACTCATTGTCAAGCTCCAGAAATCAATGGTTGGGTGCAAATAATTGGTTCGGCTTGATGAGTACAGGTTCAACAACTCTTTTCACACCAGCAGCTTGTTAGCAAGCGGTACACAAAATTCACTGTTATTGTGTTTTGAGTTATAACGGGTGCAACCACCACTTGCCATCACTACCTTGGGTGTATCTTACATGATTGCAAGGATAAATGAGTAATCTGAGTGTAGATGCAAGATAAACCTTTGGTGCCCCCAAGAGGTATTGTCTCCAGAGCAGAGATGGGGTTTTGTCCTTGTAAAAAAGACCACTTGAGTTAAGAGGTGAAGACCTTCCTTATAAGCACTTAGTTGCTTTCTCAACATCCGATGTGAGACTAATCCTGTAACCCTAGGTCCACTACAATGAGTAATTGTAATTCATGTCACTCCGAGATGTGCATGGAGAAATGATCAAATGACTTGT
Organism: Amorphophallus titanum; assembly: GCA_024336825.1. Lineage (NCBI taxonomy): Eukaryota > Viridiplantae > Streptophyta > Magnoliopsida > Alismatales > Araceae > Amorphophallus > Amorphophallus titanum. The sequence goes on from JANBPO010006516.1 coordinate 14,625,153, forward strand.
TTGTGACAAAAGTCTTTCATATCACCCTTGTATTGTAACAAAAAATGAAGTACATCAGGAAACTCTAACAATATCCCATCCAACATAAAATGCTTTCAGAGGTGGTGCTCGTTCTTCTCCCAGGTTCCATTAATATTGTGCTTATACATTTTATCAGAGAAACATTTTCTGAGTTAATAAAAAAACAGAAAAGACTACCATCATTTGAATGTGTAAAGAAGCAGCTAAGTAACAAGTATTTTCAGTCTCTAGACTGATACTTTAAGATAATTGTATATACAAGTACACCCTTCCTATTGCAACAAAAGCATTCACTGAGTATAAAGTATGATAAGGGAAATATTTATCACATCTTTATTTCAATTATTCTGAAGGATAACAACTCTGAAATGAAGAAAATTCCAAAATCAGCAATATAAATACTGAACAAAAATCTGACAGATCAGGAAACCAACTTATTCCAATTTTTGAAAACATTAAAGCTCAAATGGATTTTTCTTCATTGTAACAAGGTCCTTAACAGCTCCGCGCGGCGCAACCGCTGCTCTCGGTCGAGGGCGTGCGGCGCGAGGGGACGACGCTGGCTCTCGCCGATGACCTCGCGCTGCGCGAGGGCGACGTGGTGGCGGTCTACGGCGCGATCCACGACCTGCTCGCGGCGGAGCCCCAGCTCGGCCCCGAGGTCGAGGATGCGTTCACCGACGAGGTCGTCAGCCAGACGGTCGACGTCGTCGTCCACCGGCGCGAGGTCGTCGGCAAGAAGCTGATCGACCTCGCCGGCAACGTCGGTCACGGGCTGTTCCTCAACGCGATGTTCCGCGCCGGCGACGAGATCCCGTTCGGCCCCGAGACGGTGGCCCGCAAGGGCGACGTGCTGCGCGTCACCGGCAGCAAGCCGCGCATCGCGGCGCTCACCGCCGTGTCCGGCACCGTCGTCGCGCCGACGACGAGCACGGACATCGTGACGCTGGCGCTCGGCGTCGCGCTCGGCGCGCTGCTCGGCCTCATCACCGTGCCGCTCGGCAGCATCCACCTGCAGGTCGGCGCGGCGGTCGGCCTGCTGCTGCTCGGCATCGCGCTCAGCATCGCGCGCACGCGCTACCCGCGGCTCGGCGGGCCGTACCCGGAGTCCGCGCGCCAGCTGTTCGAGGATCTCGGACTCAACGTGTTCTGCGCGGTGCTCGGGCTCAACGCGGGCAGCGGCGTGGTCGAGGCGCTGCAGCAGGGCGTGCTCGGGACGATCATCCTCGGCACGCTCGTCGTCGGGTTCGTGCCGCCGATCCTCGCGTGGTTCCTCGGCCGCTACGTGCTGCACATGAACCAGGCGCTGCTGCTCGGCGCGGTCGCGGGCGGGCGGTGCAACAGCGCCGGGATGCGCGCGTCGCAGGAGGCGACGCACAGCAACGTGCCCGCGATCTCGTACCCCGCGACGTTCGCGCTCTCTAACGTCGCCTTCACGCTGCTGTGCTACGTGATGGCGCTGATCGAGCACGCATGAGGCGGCCGCGGCTCCCGGCGGGTGCGATCGCGAGCGACGTGCTCGCCGGCGTCACGCTGTGGGCGGTGTTCGCGGCGCAGGCGATCGCGTACTCGCGGCTCGCGCACGCGACGGTGGCGGCGGGGCTGGTGACCGCGGTCGTCGGCGCGCTGATCTACGCGGCGCTCGGCTCGAGCATCCGGATCTCGATCGGGCCCGCGGGCGGCATCGCGGCGATCGTCGGCGCGGCGGTCGCGACGGTGCAATCAGTTCATTGTCCGGTTTAGGCACCGGTTCGGTTTTGATAACATTAGTTTTGGGACCCAAGGGATGGTCTCCAATATTTTTCCCCTTGACTGGGGTCGATTGGGCATGGAAATCGAGCCCCAAGAGTGGGTTCGGACCGGGTCATCGACGTTTTCGATCGACTTAATGCTTGGCGTTGGTCGACCGAACGGCCCAGCGTGTAGGGTTGAGCCCTGTAGAGTTCGGTCGACCGAACCATGAGGGAGGGTTGATCGACATCTGAAGGGGGGTCGACATAGCATGCGCTGCGTCGATGCCACCTACTATGCTGGTCGATCGGCCAGACTACTCCGGTCAACAGATCGGTGCAGGGTGCTTTGGTCGACCGACCCAACTGGGCTGGTCGACCGAACTGCACCAGTCTCGCCTGTTTCAGCCCCTGGTCGACCTAGTTGTGACCATTTGGTCAAACTTTGAACCCGTGGATGTCCCAGACATCCCGTGGAGACTGTGACCATATTTTTAGGTGTCTGGAGGTACCATTTCACCTCTATTAGCATGGCCATAGGTTTTAAGGGTCCGGGTGACCCTCTTGTGTTCCGGGCTTCCGTGTTTACGTTTAATTGAGTTGCTGCAGGTCGGCATGAGTGTGGAGGGCTATTCTCACACGTCGTGACTTTTCTGGAAAGTGGTTTCTGTGTGGGCCATGCATATGGCCTGTGGACTGTGAATCCAACTACCCAACCTAGGGCTGGAGGGTTCCATAACTTCTCTTTGGAAGGGATTAGGGTTGGCGGTCATGAGCCGCCCTAGTAATTATTGTACCATGTTTTTTGACCTAGGGATAGGCCAGATTGACGGCATGGAGATGTCTTGTGCAACGACCTTGACCTCGAGTCTTGTGACTCAAGGGCCGTTTGGTTTAGTAGGTCTAGTAGACTGCCTAGAGTCCGGTGACTTCGTGCCACCCATTTCTTGAGTTAATTATGATAGGCTTGTGCAAAGTCTGTCTGTATTTCGATGGTTTTCATCGAGAGTCGGTTGCTTAGTGACCCCCCACTAGTCGGAGCTTGCCTGGGCATGCGCTTGCTTACCCATCTGGGAGTAGGTGGAGAGCTTCACCTGGGAGAGACGGTTTTAGGCTGGTTACCATAGGGCCCCTCGTCTTGCAGCCTGAGTCTGGGCTGGGGAGAAAACCAGCTAAAGGACCCGACTTAGGATGCATAGTCTGTGTGTGCGTGGGATGTTTTTGAAAACTCTTCTGCACATAAAAGGAAGCCATTTGCTAGATCTACTCCTCCTTATTATTTTTGTTATGTAAACTATGAACATGTTATTGAGGATTGCAGGATCATGAAAAATGATGACATGGAGGTAATGAAAATGAAGAAAACTTTGTTTGGTAGTAATGCTACTAACCCCCAGGGACCCAAGAAGACTTGGGTGCCTAAATCTTTCAAATAAGTTGATCATAATGCAAGTGTGCCTTGAGGTAAATAGAGAATAAAGGGGTTCCAATAAAAGAGAACAAGACATACTCATTTGGTAAAACCCCGACCCTGCTTATCATTATTGTCAAACTTGGTGACTTTGATGTTTTTACTTTTGTGATTCTGTTATGTTTCTTACATCATATTTTGATCTCTTTACAAGCCATATAAGCTTCCAATGAATGAATATTTGGTATATTAAATGGTGATATGTAAAATGATAGATTAAGTTTGTCAGGAAACTGTCACTATACGTGAGTTGGATCTTCGAATCAAAATCTCCGCCTTATACCAAAATTCAGAAATTCAATAAGCTTGGCTTATGAGGAAACATTTCCTTTGATTGAAATCAATTTGCCTTTGACCTGAAATGTTCTCACATTGAATATGAAAATTCTCTTGTTTTAAGAAGGCAACAATTTTGAACTGTGAAATTATTCACTCTTTGCTACAAAAATATTTTTGAATGATCATGGCTTAGTTGTAGCTCAATGACTTTATATGGTTCCCTTGAAAAGGTCATAAGTGGCTTGTTATGTTCAAAAAGGTTCTCATGCAATACAATTTTTGAATGATCATGTTTGAACATTTGGGTTCTAAAAAATTTGGTTCTTCATGATGAAGTCTGAAATAAAATACTCATAGTTCAGTTCTAGATTCAATGAACTTCATCTCCTACATTAACTGGATTCATGCTTACTTGGATGTTCTAGACTACACAATTTGTAAATAAGGTCAAGACTTCATATAGACTGAAAATCTGCATAAAAAGATTACATTGGCATCTCTATATATCATTCACAGATTCTGCATACATTATGAATATGAGTCTCATGCATACCTTGATTCATGAATGCTTGCATGATGTTTTTCTTGAATCCTTGCATGTTTGCATGCATCTAGTTCATAAAACATTTTCTTGATTGTTCTAAGGCTTTACCTCCTTCCTAAATAACAATGTAGTGATTGATATCTTACATGAGGGCTGCTGAGTACTTGATTACTAACTTATGGACTTCTATTAAGTGGTCTTGTACAGCTAATTATTCAGACTTAGTGGAACTCTTGCGAAGGTAATAGTTTGACAACAAGGGATCATTCACTGTATGTATGATATATGAGAGAAAATGTCTCACAGCTCTGTACTCAGAAAACCCTTGGCTAAGGTATGGGAGCACATTATGAAAAATGAGTTTTTCTAATGAACCTTTTTGGAGCACACAGTTTAATTGAGCCAGGATACAATAGGGTTTGACAGTTGTACCGTACCCTAGTCATGGTAGGGGCGTTGGATGAATGAAGATCTATAGTTGTGTAGAATATGCAGACGCAAAGATTCCAATGTGGGTTGCTTAAGTGGGATCACGAGATGTTACTTGGTGCTTTTCGTAATTGGAAAGTCTGTTAATTCTATTAAGATTAATGAATAAGATTTATTAAGTTGAGAAGAATTCTTGGCTGAATGAGCTAGAAAATCAAAAAGACAAACAGGCCTAAAGTGTTACACACGATAGAGTATTGGACTAAACGAGATAAGTGGACTTTATAAACAATTGCTAAGTTTTTGTGAAAAATGTCAGAGGTCTATAAATATGCGTTGAAGGGTGAAACCCTAGGTCAAGCTCTAAGGAAAACCCTAGTCGCCTATCTCTCCCCTCTCTCTCTCTCTCTCCGAGGTGTGCCCCATCCTTCTCTCTCCTCCTCCTCCACGGTGGATGGTGGTGTTGAGGTCAGATCGACGTGTGGAGATCGCAGAGGAGATCTCGACTGCTTCCTCTACTCATGTAGATATGTCCAGAGGCCGGCCACTTAGATGGCTCGCTACTTCGGGATCCTTCGCTCATTGGTCTTTGAGCTTTTGGGAGATTCTATATCCCGCAAAGGTATAGAATCGCTCTATACACCACTAGTTTTATCATTCTTGTTCGATTTTAAAACATCGACAACGATATGTAATCTAAGGTTTTGATATTTTTCTGTTGCATTTCTGGTCGAAATCTTACAACCACTGACTCTCTTCGACGTCCCCCCTCTCCCTGTCCCTCACCGACCCTTTGTCACGACTAGATCTCTCTCTCCCTCCCTCTCCCTTTGTCACCATCGGCTCTCCGATGTGCCCCCGCCCCCGCGCCCGCGCACTCAGGCATCCTCGTGCGACGGGGGGGCGGGCCGGGGGCCGCGCGCGGGGAATATGGGTATTTAGATTTTCAGATCAACACAAAGAGAGACTACACAAACTGCACTTCATCTATAGAGAACAGTACATTGGAGGCTATGCTCTACCCCATTAAGTTTCACATCATAATTTTGTCAACTCAAAGAATTTTTCATTTGCACAGAGACAATCTGAATTTTTCTAAGAGTGATCAAGTTCAAAATATCCCTTTTTACACGAGGAGACACATGGAGCACATGCCAGACTCCCCGGTTACTCAGAATACTGAACCATTTCACCTCATTTTGAGTAGAGATACTTTAGTACAACATTTTTCAGAAATGAACCACACCACGTCTCAGGTGACGTGCATCTAATTCACTCAGTGAGACTGAGCATTGCTCTACCTTTCATTTTGCCAATTCTTTTTAAATTGAGACAAGCAAGTTTTTCCTCAATTGTCTCTCCAAATACATGCAGCATGTACAATTTCTCTAGAGTGTTGAAAAGAAATTCCTATCCTTATGTTTAGCACTCATTTTCACATTAGTGCATGATAGTGTGTGAATTTGATTCAACATGTATACCAAAGATTTAAATGAAAACATGACAATGTAGCTCCCCCTAAATAAAGGCACTTTATTAAGGGATTCCTCCCCCTGAGTGAGGGACAAGAGACACACCAGTTGAGATCAGATGCAACATTATTTATCAAGGGAGTATATGGTTAAAGAAGTTTTAAGGACAGGGGTTGAATAGCATATATTCACATGCAAGCACATAGTGAGAACATGCAATATGCAATGCACAAGGCAACATGTGAATATCATGCAACATAAGTGCAAAATGCTAGACAAATTTGGAATCTCCTTTCAACTAATGACTGTATTATTCATATTTTCCGTGAGGCGAATAAGGTGGTAAATTCTTTGGCTAATTTAGCCTGCAATACAAAGTGTAATGTTTTCTTTTCTTCCCAATAGTAACTTCCAAACCATATCAAAGGTGTTGCCCGGATGGATAAGCTAGGATTGCCTAGCATCCGTTTGATGTAATTTTTATTGTATTCTTTTTCATTACTAAAATTCTCCTCCTAGCTGTGCATTTGTCCTTCCAATGTACCTAGGTAAGGTTTATAAAAAAAAAGTGTTCAAAATTCACTAGAATGATCTAAATGTGCCTATAGCATGAATTCTAATGTTGTCCTAAATGCATGGCTAAAATGCACTTTACAGACATGTCTAATCTTGGTGGGGCAATCAAAAAGCTGGTTTTGATGGTTGCTGACCCGGAGGGAGATTTGAACCAAAGATTTAAGTTTCGTTTTGGGTGGCTATTGTCGAAAGGGGTTTCGAACCGAGGATTTGGGATTGATGTTTTTTTTTCCCCCTTTTGAGGAGTGGTCATTCCCTCTTTTTGAGTCACGATATGACATGATTTTCGAGTGGAGATAACCACGATGCTAGCTCATGATGATTGATGAAAATATATTTCTCTCTTTTTTTCACGTTACTAACTTCAACGCTCTTTCGGGTTTTTGCCGAAACTAGTCCCCTTTATCTTTTTCCAGTGCACCTTTTTGGGTTTTCATGCTGAGGGGTTATCCAATTTTGTCTGAGGCACCCTTCTCGGTTTTCACCTCTGTCGGATTTCTTTGACATTTTTACCCTCAACCACCCCTATGGATAGAATGGCTAAGTCTATCGGGACATCTCTATTTTAAGCTCTAATTTTTTTTTTTGAATATCAACAAGGTTCGATAAATGTGAACTTGTCACAACGGGTAGTGTATGATAACCCGAGTTGATGTTGCTTATGTTCGGCCATGAGGGTGGCATTGGATTATAGATATATGGGGGTTGAGTGTCATGAAATCTAAAACGATATGTTCATGAATGGTTTCTGACCCTGGGGGGTATGAGACCCAGGGATTGAATGTTTTATGGTCGCTAGTGATTTGGGACCAAGACTCTTCATTTTTTTTGGCAGTTGCAAGTCTTGGAGAGCATAGAACCAAAGGATTGAATGTTTTAAGGTTACTAACTCGAAAGGCGTTTGGAACCGGGGCTTGATTTTTGTGGTTGCAAGTCTTAGAGGGCATGGAACCAAATGATTGAGTGCTTGCAGCTACCAACCCAGAGGGGGTTTGGCACCAAAGTTTGATTTTTTTTTTGTGTGGTCACAAGCATTGGATGGCATTGGACTAATGGATGAGTTTGGGTAGTTATTGACCATAAGGAATATGGAGCTAGTGGGCTTTTAAGATGTAGTGGTGGAAGTGAGTGGCTTCTGGTATGAGAGTTTTTTTTGGTTTCCTTAAAGGACATGGGGTCAGGGAAGTAGAGATTGTTTCCTTTCTTCTTCTTCTTCTTCTTCTTCTTTTACATGACCAACTTTATTGCCCTTTCTAGTTTTCACCGAAGTTGCCCCCCTTTAACTTTTTCCAGTGTACCTTGCGGATTTTCACACCGAGGTTCATCACGCCGCCGCAGCGGACTGGTTTTCACTTCGTTCTGGCTGTCACAACATCGCGGACGGCTTCCCGAACCAGCCAATTCGGGAGGTCGCTTTCATCCGCGAAATGTTCGTTGAGTGCGGCCTTGTCGGGCTCGCGCTTGATGCGTTGGAATTGCTCGGGCACCGCCTCGGGATCGACCACACGCAGAGAGGGTTTGCCGTCCCGCACGGAATAGGTGACTTCGGGCAGCTCAAGCTTGTTGAGGCGGGCGGCGCGCAGCAACATGCCGATCCCCGCCTTCATGGCTTGCTCGCGGTTGCCGATGCGCTGCTTGCGGGTCGTCAAATCGTCCTGGCGTTCCTTGATGCCGACCAGCATTTCGCCGTCGCGCATCACCTGTTCGTGGACGCGGCGGACGAGGTGATCTATGCTCGTCTCGCCCTGCATCATGTCGTGGAGCAACTCTTCGTCACCGTCGCACATGGGTGCGATTTGCTCAGCAATCCGAGCGATGGCGTCGGCTTCGAGGCGAAGGTTCTGGTTCATGCCGCCACCTGCTCGGAGCGTGCATTGCGAATGGCGTTCATCACGCCGCGCCCGACACCCTTGCGGCCATCGTGCCAGACTGCATCCGGCTTGCCGAGGTGCGGATGAATCGCGCTCTGCGGGTGTCTGCCATGGAAGCCGACTTTCCGACGACGGCGCTGGTTGATGGCGCCGCGACCTTGCCTGCTGGCTTTCTTGCCTTCAAGGAAGTCCGGTATGTGGGCGACGCGAACTACACCCTGCAGCCGAAGCCGCTGGAGTGGATCAGGGCGCAAACCACGAACACCGGCAGCGCCGCCAGCTACTTTGCCTTGACTGGCTCGCAGATCGTCTGCTGGCCGGAGTCCGGCTCGATCCGTGGCACGTACTACACGGAAATTCCTGCGCTGGCTGACAACAGCACCAACTGGCTGCTGACGGCGCACCCCGACCTCTATTTGTTCGCCGCGCTGACCGAGCTTGCGCTTTGGATGGTGGACGACTCGCGCATTCCGCTGTGGGCTGAGAAGGCTTCGGCCCTGCTCGATGCGGTGCAACGCGCGGATGACCGCAACCTGTTTGACGGCGGGCCTCTGTCCGCCCGTGCGAGGTAAACCAATGGGACTCGAAACCGGAACCTACGTCTCCGACCTCAACACCTCCAACCCGGTCAACGGCGACCCGGTGTCGCAGGGTGCGGCGCATCTGCGAGGATCTTCCTTCTTTTTTGCGTTTTCGCCAGTGATCTCGCCGCGAGAGGCCAGGTGCTGCCTGTACTGCTCAAAGGACAGATATTCGCCACCATTGTTCAAGGTCAGATCGATAAACAGGTGACCTGGAATAGTCCCAAGGCCGCGGGGCAGCAGGGTTACCTGAGTTTCGAGTTCCGTTATCCGCGCAATATCGTGCGGGATTCGCAGGAGATCGACTATCATCTCGACATGGAGCACCGGCTTTTCATCAGCTTTTTCAATGCCAAAGAATTGTTGGGGCTGCGCTCCTATGAGGTAGCGTTTCCGATCTCGGGCGGTCATGGAGCCGACACCTATGATATGCGGCTCGAGCCCAATTTCAGGGATGCCGAGGAAAGCCCATTCTTGCGCCTTGAGCGGCTGACGCGGGCCATTCCGTATTTTGCCTGGAGCAACTATCTGTCGACCTCGCATAGCGACCGGGGTACGGTGATCGTGAATTTAAAGGACATGGATCAATGGACTGCCGAGCTGGGACGGGACGATTTTTGCAATGTGCTGGCTTTCGCCGTCTATTACTATGCCTTTAAACAGCAGCTGGCAAAACCTTTGCTGATCATCTATCGTGGTCCGGGCGATGTTCTGGAGCGATATGAATATCCCGTGGGGACTGATTTCCGAAAATATTTGAGCGTATTTAATAACCAGTAAAGGACCAGGTCCTATAAACCTGTGAAGCGTCCTCCCAGGTGTTACCGGGGGTTACCTCCCCGGAGGTGGTTTTTTGGCCATGTCTTTAAAAAGAGACAAAACATGCGGAGGTAAGTCACGCTTCCCGATGGTACCGATAGTAGAGCCGGATGAGGCTACCAGCTAACACGTAATTAAAAAATTATCATCAATTATTCTTAATCGGTGATTACTATAGATGAAAAGATTTTAAGGGTAGCCTCATCTTTTTCCCTTAGGGGTCGGCGCAGATGCGGTGAGCGGCAGTTCTATCTCTACACGGGTGCCCTTTCCGGGTGCGCTGATGAAGCTAAGTTTTCCCCGCAGGACGTCTTCGGCGAGATAGCGCGTGACCAGGAGGCCGAGTCCCGTGGGGTTCTTGAGACTGCGGCGCTGCCCGGGCGTGAGTTTAAAGAGGCTTTCCTGCACGTCCTGTGACATCCCCACCCCATTGTCCGTTATCGAGAGTTGCCAGCAGTTCCCGTTTCGTTTGGCTTTCACCAAAATATCAGAGACATCGTCTGACAAGAAATGTCTATTTTACAGTTGAGCCTCCAGTCCAACATCGAGTCGAGCATCCACGGGAGCATAGAGTCGAGCGTCCAGTAGGCCCTCGCCGCCCTCCTCTCCCAAGCATGGATTTTGTCTTAAGGAGCTCCTTCGACCACATCACTGCCCCCTCATGTGAGTGTTTAATGTAACTTTCAATTTCGTAGAATTTAGAATTATTATGCTGCTATTTAGTTCAAAGAACTTGGGTTTGGGGGTCTCAAATTTGGAACATCAATCTAATCGGCGTGCTGATTGTTCCAACATAACCTGGGTGGTGAGCGTGACTTGGGGGAGCTGACGAAATCCAAAACGGATATCCGATTTGGGATCAGTGCTCAAATCACCAATTTTCGAACTAACTTAGTTTAAAACAAACCAATAAGCTTAAGTGTCAGGGGTCCAAAATATGGAATACCAGTCTCATCGGCATGTCGATTGTTCCAACATGACCTGGATAGTGAGCGTGACTTGGGGGAGCTGACAAAATTCAAACGGATACCCAGTTTGGGCTCGGCGCTCAAACCACCCATTTCCAAACTAACTTACTTTAAAACAAACAATGAGTTAGGGTTTTAGGGGTGCAAAATATGAAATACCAGTCTGATCGATGTGTCGATTGTTCCAATACGACCTGGGTGGTAAGTCTGACTTGGGAGACCTGACGAAATCTAAAATAGATATCCATTTTGGGCTCGGCACTTAAATCACCCATTTTCGAACTAACTTAGTTTAAAACAAATAATGAGTTGTGGTTTCGGGGGTGCAAAATATGAAATACCGGTTTGATCGGCGTACCGATTCTTCTAACACCACTTGGGTGGTGAGCGTGACTTGGGAGAGCTGACGGAATCTAAAATGGATATCTGATTTGGGCTCGACACTCAAATCACCTATTTTCAAATTAACTTAGTTTAAATCAAACCAACGAGCTGGGGTTTCGGGAGTCCAAACTATTGAATACCAGTCTGATCGGCGTGTCGATTCTTCCAACATGACCTGGGTGGTGAGCATGACTCGGGGAGCTGACAGAATCTAAAATGGATACCTGGTTTTGGGCTCGGTGCTCAAATCACCCATTTCTGAATTAAGTTAAAGAATTCATATTCATATAATTTACTTTAGATTTTATAAAATTAAAAATATTTAATTTAATACTTAAATAATATATTTTATTCATGTGGTGGTGCTTTACCCTTACGAGCTGGCTCAGGTCCGGAGCAATCCGGTCAAAGGTTTGTACACGGTTCCTGAAGTGTTGCAGTTGATGCTTCAAGGAACTGGCTTCTCCGGCGACGTCACTGCGCAGGGAGCTGTTTCGATCTCCCGGCAAAGAAGAAGTTGCGACACAGAGGGGGAAGCCATGCTTCGCGATTCAAAATCCACAGTATCGGTCATTGCACTGCTCGCCGGCCTGTTCAGTTGGCCTGCCTGCGCCCAACCGGCGCCGGCGGCCGCCGCGGGTGCGCCGGAATCGGTGGAGTCCGTCGTCGTCACCGGTTCGCGCGTCATTTCCGACGTTGCCAATTCACCGACGCCGATCACCGCCGTCAGCACGGATCAACTGCTGACCACCACCCCGACCAACCTGGCGGACGGCCTGAACAAGCTGCCGATTTTCCAGAACAGCGCGTCGGAGCGCAACCTCAGCAGCGGCGGCGGCAACAGCAGCGGCGACTTCCTCAATCTGCGCAATTTCGGCCAGAACCGCACCCTGGTCCTGCTGGATGGCATGCGCCTTCCGGTCTCCAACCAGGACGGCGCCGTCGATGTCAGCACCCTGCCGCAGATGCTGATGTCCCGCGTGGACGTCGTCACCGGCGGTGGGTCGGCGGTTTACGGTTCCGACGCCATCACCGGCGTGGTCAACTTCATCCTCGACAAGCATTTCACCGGCTTCAAATACGAAGCCAATGCCGGCATTTCGGGCTATGCCGATGGCTTCAAATACAAGGTGAATGCAGCAGCGGGCACCGACCTTTTCGGCGGCAGGGGTCATATCGAAGGCGCCATCCAATATCAACATGGCGACGGCGTGCTGCAGGGTGCCCGGCCGATATTTGCACACCAGTTTTCGTCCTATAACACCGGCAACACCGCGGCCAACCCGGTGACCAATGTTCAGAACGGCGGGCAGACGGGGTCGACCTTCAGCGGCCTTATCAGTCATTGCAACTGCGCGGTCGACGGCTACGAGTTCGGTCAGCCCGGCGTGCCCACCCCCGCCAATCTGGGCTATATCCCCGCGGGCCAGAACGCCATCGCAGTCGGCGGCAATGGGGCCGCCGTACGGTATGAATCGATCTACGGCGACACCCGCAACGCCACGGCGTTCGGCCGCTTCAGCTATGACATCGACAAGGACACGGTCTTCTTCACCCAGCTCTCGCTCGCCCAGGCGTTCTCTTGTTACTTTTCTCTCTTCTCTTATTTCTTCATAGCATTGGACTGGGTTCTAGGGTACAAAGTGAGAGGTAGCATCTAGGAGGAGAAGAGGAGTTGTTCTTTCTTCTTGAAGTCAGTGGTCACCCTCTCCAATGACCAGGGACATCTCAGGTGGATCTATAAGGTGGGCTTATGAAGAAGGGTAAGTGTATTACCATGAGGAAGCTTCAGTCCTGTGTCTCCTGTCAACGTTCAACCATAGTCAAGTGGGGTCGAGTGATTAACCTTGGGCTGAGAAGTGTGTGATCTCTGGGATCCTTGCTTTTAGGGATTCTGGAACTCTGTTTTAGGTGAGCTTTTTTTCTTGTCTGAATATGTACTTTTTCAGGAGTATGTATGAATTGTACAAATAGGTATAAATTATACATATGCTTTTGGCTAAACAGATACCAATAGAATAGATTAACAACATTACACCCATATCAATTAATTTTGACTTTAAGGCTGTTAAACTCTTCAAACATTGCATAAGGATTTATATTATGTGCGTTTCTGATATCTGAAAAATTGAGAAACACATAAAAATAGTTTTAATTAGCATTTAAGTATATGCTAGATTTAGGTGTAGTTACTTAGAGGATGTCTGAGAAATCAGAGCAACACCTCCCAAAAAAGCTGTTAATAAACATTTACATACATAAGAGACCAGATGTAGTCACTTAGAGGATATCATTCTAACATTAAGGCACAAATTGGATTTTTTGTATGTTTCAGTTTTTTGGCTTGTACCAAGAGTATGTCTAGACTTGAGCTCTTATAGAATCTCTCCCGGAATATCTCTAATATCTACTGAAAACCATTATGAAGGTAGTTGCCAATCCTAAAAACCCAAGAACACCGATGCTGCCACAGCTGCCTCTTTTCTCCCGCCTTCTCCTCTGAAGTCATTTAAATTCAGTGTGGCAGTGACTTTCCCCCAGAGCCTCCCTGCCACAACTGCAAGAGGAGCAGATGACAGCATCTTCCTATGCATGGTGCCTTCTTCATGATCCCTGAATTGTTCAAGGAGCAGATCCTGAGCAGTCGTGACTATGCCTGCCATCATTACCTACTTTTGTTTCACTTGTGGATGCTGATCATACTATCCAATGAAAGTTTTTATTGAAAGGCATTGTTGCATTACATCTTCCATATTTATTCTGTGAGACAAAGAAAACGGATAGCAGTTTGTTCATCCGGGGCGCGGACACTGTAGCCATGAAAACGCATATCGCGCCGCGCACCCTCGAATGTCCGGTCTTTGCCTGGGAGTCTCCCGGCATGGACGATCCCAACACGGAAGACTTCGTCCAACGCGCGGCGCAGTTCGGTTGGCGCCTGCCGGACCGGGTTCGCGAGGCCGTCGGCGAATTTCGCGCCAACCCCCATGCCAGCGGCGCCGCCCTGATCCGGGGCCTGCCCATCGGCCGGCTGGCGCCGACGCCGGCCGAACCCACCGCACCGACATCCAAGGACCAGACCAGCGAACGCACGCTGTTGTCTATCGCCACGCTGCTGGGTGAGCCGGTCGGCTACCGGCCTGAACTCGGTGGCCGCATCGTGCAGAACCTGGTGCCCACCCGTGCCGGCAGCGACAAGCAGGTGTCGACCTCCTCCTCGGTACAGCTGATGTTCCACACCGAAACCGCCTTCCATCCGTACCGGCCGGCCTATCTGCTGCTGCTGTGCCTGCGGGGAGACCCGCGGGCGGATACCACGCTGGCCTCGATCCACGAGGTGCTGGAGGATCTTTCGCCGGGGACGCTTGCGGTGCTGTTCCAGCCGCGTTTCCGCATCGGCGTCGATGAGAGTTTCCTGAACGGCAGGCAGAACGTCCTTGGAGTCCCGGCGCCCGTGCTGTCGGGTGACCCGGCCGCACCGAAGATGGTCTTCGACGAGGACTTGATGGTGGGCACCGATCCGGAGGCGAGCGCTGCGCTGTCGGAACTGGGACGGGCGGCGGCCCATCGTCATGCGCGTGTGAACCTGAAAGCCGGGGATCTCCTGATCATCGACAACGCCCGTGCCGTGCATGGTCGCAGCACCTACAAGCCGCGCTTCGACGGCAGCGACCGCTGGCTACAGCGCACCTTCGTGGTGGAGCGGCTCCCGACCGGCAGGCAGGACATCGAAGGCCGTGTCATCACCACGGAATTCGGCCAACCCGCGCGGATGGCCTTCGCCGGATAGCTCGGGTTTCGGGGCGTCATCGCCGGTCTGCCGTCTCGCGGATGACATAGTCCACGAAGGCGCCGTGGGGCGTTGTGACCACGCTGGCCTCCACCTGGAACAGGGCGCGCACCAGTTCCGCGGTCAGCACGTCGGCAGGGGCGCCGTACGCCGCCATCCGGCCGGCGTGGAGCGCCAGCACGCGGGTGGCGTACCGGGCGGCCAGGGTCAGATCGTGAATCGCTGCGTTGCATGTACGAGAAGTCGATCTGGATGCCGGTCCAGAGCGGCCAGTAGAAAATGCTGATCGCGATCGCGAGAAGCAGGAAGAGCAGAATCCAGCGACCTCCCGCATCGCGTTTCGGTCCGGGATCACCTCGAGTTCCGACCAGCATCGAGACCACGAACGCGATGGCGAGAATCAGGTACGGCTCGAACGCGATTGTGTAGAACTGGAAGATCGTGCGGTTGTAGTACAGCAGCCACGGCAGGTAGCCAGCCCCAAGTCCCGTGAGGATGAGTCCAACCCTCCACTCGCGGTAGCGGAGAAGCCGGTAGAGCAGGTACACGGCAGCGGCAACACCCGCGTACCAGATCAGCGGATTGGCGATGCCGGTGATGGATGACCCGCAGAAGTTCGACTCGCAGCCGTGTTGTCCGTAGTTGGCGCTCGAGAAGTACATGCTCGTCGGACGCGTCATCAGCAGCCAGGTGAACGGATTCGCGGCATACGGATGCGGGGAGTGTTCGTTGACGTTGTAGTTCCAGACCTGATACTCGTCCTGCAGGAAACTCTGGATGGTGTGCGGAACCCACGCCCAGAATCCCTTCCAGGCGTTGCCGGGCTGGTCGGCCCAGGTTCGGTCGTAGCCGCCCTTGGTGACGAACCATCCGGTCCAGGTGACGAGGTATCCGGCGAGCGCGATTGGAACAGTGAGAAGGAACGTTGTCGGCGCCTGCTTGAGCACTGTGCCGCTGAGCCAGAACTCGATGCCGGCGCGGCGACGAGCGACGATGTCGACGACGACTGTGTAGACGGCGAAGAACGCGAGAAAGTAGACGCCATTCCACTTGACCGCTGAGTCGAGCCCAAACGCGAGACCGGCGAGGATCAGCCACGGCCGCCACCAGAGCGCTGGTCCCCAGTCGGTTGTTCGACCCTCGCTTCCCCGTTTCTTGATCCAGAGCGCGAGTCGTTCTGCGCTCCACTTTCGGTCGAGCAGGATCGCGCCGAAGCCGAGTAGTGCGAAGAACATGACGAAGTTGTCGAGGAGTCCTACTCGACTCATGACAATCGCGTTGCCGTCGATCGCCATCAGGAATCCCGCTATGGTCGCAACGAGCGTCGACTTGAACAGGTACTTCGCAATGATCATCAGAAGGATCACGGCGAGGATGCCGCAAATCGCAGTCATGATTCGCCAGCTGACCGGGTTTGTTACTCCCAGCCAGTCGTAGCCGAGTGACCCTAGGTATCCCCCACTTCATTTATTTATGGTTATTTCCTTCTCTTGTCACATTTACTACACACCATAATTCTAATCTAGGTTTTCTTTTATGTTCTCTACGTGGTTTTGCAGGTTAGCAACCTTCTAACACGAGGCCCACTCTTTCTGGTCAGGCGGAAAGGGTGGATGTTTGAACTTTTACAACTTAAGGCGCGGTGGCATTGGGCGGCTCCATATCGACCGTTCGAAGGGACGTGTGGCATCCTATGAACCGTGCTTCTTCTCGCGGCCATCTACAAGCCGTTCGTCGTCCATTGCACTTTGTCCCCCGTCCCACTCCAGCGTTTGCGTGCGGTCTGTCTCCAGCCGCACAATCTTAGGGCGGTTCCTTAGTGGCCGCACATCCCTGTAGCGCTGATTTCAAGGCGAGTACCTCTCCCTCTTTCAAAGGTGCGGCGTGTTCATCACGTTAGGTGCCTTGGTGGCGATCACTTCACAGGTACGTATTTCTATTCCCTTCTACCCATATTTCGTTTATTTCGTTCATATTTATCTGGTAAAGAGGGATTAGAAGGATCTTTTAACGTCGGTAGGAAAACATATCAACATCCCAAATTTCTGGCGATCACGGTGGGACGCCTAGTGCCCATCGTGTTAGTGGTTTGCTAACCCCCCTTTTTGGTGTTTGTTAGTCCCCTTTGTTTGAGTTTCTACAGGTTGCGTTAGGTTTCCATCTTCTGGTTGTTGTGCGGCTCTCCCAAATCCGTCCGTGCTGTATGCGGCTAGGTATCCACCGCACGTCCCTACATACAATGCCGTTCCTTGTGCGAGCCTGCTACTTCTCGCGGTCCACTACCACCCATTCTGCTTTCGTGCGGCCTGATTTCGGTTGCCCAATTTGCTGGCATAGGTACACTTCTCTGTTGACGCTGTTGGTCATGCTGATATTCTGCGGTTGTTGCAGGTCCGTTCTAGAGTCTACACGGCCTTCCTGAGGCCATTCTTCCAGGTACATATCATCTCAACAACCTGTTCATTTCAGTGTTTTTTTTATTTCTGTTAGTTTTGCCTTACTGCTCCCTGTTTTGGAACGGTCTACACAGGACCATATACCTCCCTGTGCAATCTTCCACAGACCGCCCATCTCTACTACAGTGCACCTGAGCTTTAAATTTTGATTATCATTTCATATCACTTTCATGTCATTTGGTGCTACTGATCATCTCCCCTGTAGTGTAGTGCCCCACCTACGAGCTGCGCAAGCGTGATACGTCGAAGGTAGACGCGGCCATCCAGAAGCATCTGTCGCTGATCTATCAGGCGGTGGAGGATGACGACGACGAGATGGACCTTGAGCGGTTCCTCGATCTCTGCCGCGTCGCGGTCCTTCAACACGGCGCGCGGATGATCGTGCTCGACCCTTGGAACGAGCTTGAGCACAAGCGGGGCAGCCACGAGACCGAAACCGAATACACGAACCGCGCGCTCCGCCAGATGCGAAAGTTCGCGCAGCGCCACAACGTCGCATTCTGGGTCGTGGCGCACCCGGCGAAACCCGAGCGCGGCGTAACCGGTGCACCGAAGCTCTATCAGATCGCAGGGTCGGCGGCTTGGGCGAATAAGCCGCACTACGGCCTGACCTACCATCGCCCGAAGTTCGATGAGAACCGCGCGAAGATCGTGGTCAACAAGGTCCGCATGGGACTGCCCGGGAAGAAGGGCGAGACGGAAGTGATGTTCGATTTCCGCACCTCGAGCTTCGAGGAGTTGGCGGCATGACCACGATCATATCGAACGGTGACGGCACGTTTCGGAGGGCTGACGCATGACCCCGATGCTTGAGAAGGCCGCAAGGGCAGCATGGGACGCGCGAGAAGAGTTGATGCCGCCGCGCACGCGCATGGCTTTCGATGCCGGGACGGACCTCGCGAGATGCACGCTCGGCGTGACGCTGATCGCGCCGGTCGGCTTCGAGGCCGAGACGGCGGCGCCCGTCGAACTCGGCGGCTGGATCGAGGCAAGCTGCGCGCGGGGGGCGTGGTGACGACGCGGCTGCACTACGCGGGCGATCCGCGCAACACGCCGGGCCAGGCGCGCGCGCGGTGGGCGGTGCCGGTCCAGTATCCGAGCCAGGTCGCGATGGTCGCGGGCGTGCCGCTCGACGCGGTGTTCGACGTCGCGCGCGACGGCACGCTGCACGCCATCGTCGGCGTCGACACGTTATTGCACGCGGCCGCGGCGGCGCTCGATCCCGCGTGCGCGGACCTGCTCGATCGCGCGCGCGACGGGACGTGCTTCCAATCGTGCTGGGTGATCGCGGAGGCGGCGCTGCGCGGCGAGCGCGAGCGGTTCGCGCGCGCGTGCGCTCGCGCCGAAGGACTGTGTGAACGCAAGTCCGACGACCGTCGGGCGCGCAGCAGCGCCGAAGGCGGTGCGGAGGTAGATCGTGGTATGCGATCATGAAAAGGAGGACCTTTCCCACCGAGCCACTCAGGGTCCTCGAGACTCCATCTCTTTCATCATAACCTCTGCCCATTTTTCTCTTTCCAGATAGGCTATGGCTTCCTGAAAAGAGCTCGGATCTCCACAACTACTAATCAGTACAAAAGAAACCATATCTTCAAAACCATACCTTACTGGCTGTCTGATAGCTCTCTTGGGTCTACCAGAGCTCTCTGGCTGCTTCTGTGGTTGTTGCTCCTGAGCATTGTCTGAGGTGTCCCCCCGTGCTGTGCCGTTTGTCTCTATATTCTGGCCAAGCTCTACCTGTACCCTGGACTCCTCTGCATCTTCCTTTGCATTTGCATTAGTGTCATCTTTCTTGTCAGATTGTTTTGCATTTTCCCTAAGCATAGATGCCTCATCAAACACATATCTGCACTAACCCTCACCTTTTTATCTTCTGGATCCCAAAACTTGAACTCCTTTACTCCTTTCTTGTACCCAATAAAGATACATCTCCTGGGTTTTGGGTCCAATTTGAATCGTTGCTCACTTTGAATATGTACATATGCTGGGCATCCAAAGATTTTCATGTCTTTGTAGGATGTTTTTTCTCCTCTCCATACCTCCTCAGCAACTTTCCCATCTAACTTTGCGGAAGGTGACCTGTTAATTAGATAACATGCTGTGTTTACAGCTTCAGCCCAAAAGGACTTGGGCAAGCCAGCCTGTAGCCTCATGGATCTTGCTCTCTCAAACAGTGTCCGGTTCATCCGTTCTGCCACTCTATTCGACTGTAAGGCCGCGGGAGTTGTAAACAGCCTTACAATCTTTTCATTATTGCAGAATTCCATGAACTCACTTGCTGTGTATTCAATACCATTGTTAGATTTTAAATATTTCACCTGTTTACCAATCTACTTTTCAACTTTGGCCTTCCACTGCTTGAACTTTGTGAACACTTCTAATTTCTACTTCATAAAATACACCCATACATTCCAAGAGTAATCATGAATGAAGCTCACAAAATACAATACATCTCCCAATGATGGGGTTGACGTTAGTCCACACACATCTTTACTTCTTTGTGTAGAAGTCTTAAATTAGACTTTGCACTACTTCTCTATCACATAATATTTGCACAAATATTCTTGCATTATTTCACCCTTGACAGTAATCACTCATATACTCCAGTCGCATATGCCAAAGAGTGGTATCCTCAGTACTACTCTCTACTCAGCTCCCAAAAATCCCTATACAAACACCTCCACATCAAGGTGTGCCCCTAGTATCTATCCTCCCAGCAAAGGGAAAAGAGAGAAGTTATGAGACTCCAATTTACATAGGCGCTTAGCCCATTGACACAACAAAGGAAACACTCCTATCCACTACTCTTGCTTCCCGTCTGAAGAAATCCTGAGATTATCATACAACAATTCAAATGATCCTTCAGATGACCAGGTGGTTGCTGCGCAAACTGGTCAGTAATTCAACTTGGTCTATCAGAAAGAATGGAACATGTAAACTTACAAGTACTTCATGTTTTAGCTTTTCAACAGCAATGCCTAGACAAGATAGGAGTTCTAAAGGATCAAGACAAGAATTATTTAGCAAAATCACAATAATTGAACTAACCTCCATTAATCCTCGAAACCATACTCCATAAAAAACCATTGAAAATAAAAAAGAAAAAGACCCATATTTTATCATGTGATTCTTATTATGCAGTAAAATGTCCGATGGCTCCTACGCCCTATAAGATGATAACTAGAACAGTAAAACTCATGCTTTGACTTCTGTATTTCTCCCGCACAAATGTAAAGGCCAACAATTATCTTGGCCAAACCCACACAGCGAAACATCAAACGGAAAACTCATCCATGATTCTGTGATGAACTTGTCCTTGTCTTCTTTATAATTGTCAGATGCAAACAACTCTATATGGATACGGATTGGAGGAAAGTGGCATAAAAATTGCCAAGTTTGCAGATCCTTCAACTTTTAAGGGAACAAGGAAAGTAATTTGGGAAATTGACAACGGATTTCTCATCCAATCAGTGGTCAATATGGATATTCTTGAAGCTAAGCACCTATCAGGAACTCAATTGCTCTGCAAGCTTTCATAAAAACAGACAGATACTATGTAATTCCTACTAAAGTGCTGTAGCTTCTCTCCACTTCCTATGCTCCCTGGAGCCTACTTATCCATTACTGATTTTTCATTTTTGTGGCAGATAAGTTCCAAGTGTCATTCGAGAATCTGTTCATCGTTAGCCAATATAGAGTGCTGGAATTCAAGAAGAGTCATCAACCATGTAAACCACAAAGTGCTGCTCCTGCAGAGTCCAGACTGCTACGTAAGGTAGTTTCCCCAACATCTCAGAGATTTATTTAGAATGAAGAATAGAAACCATGGTTTTCTGACTACCAATGGTGTAAGTGCACTTTGAAAACTTACCGCAAGATCGTGACCTCGAACGGTACGCCTCGATCAGAGGTCGGGATGACGGGTTGGCCATCCTCTGTCTCATAGCGGACGGGCAGCTCGGCCTTGCCCTTGCTGCTGGGGCGGTACTCGACGGGGATTGGTCCCGGCCTCACCTTGGGCTTGCGCCGCGCCTTCGCAACGGAGCCAAGCCCACCTAGGAGCGCGGCGCGGCGCTGCTCATCCTGGGCGCCAAGTGAGCGGCCCATCGCCACCTTCGGCATCCAGAACGGCCATGAGCCGATGACGCAAACCTTGAACAGCTCCTCCCGCTCCTCGGCAGAGAGGGCATGGTTCAACAAGCGCCACTTCGCAAGCGCCTGCGCCTCCATCTTGTCCGCATCGTCCGGTGTGGCGTCGGAGGCGAAGACCAGATCCCAGATCGCCACCACCTCTTCATCCGACATCGCCGACCAGTTGGTCCGCAGCGCCTCGGACGGCTCATACTCGGGCAGGCTGCCGCTACTCATGCGCGGGCCGCCAATGTGGGCCTGCTGGTAGGCTGAGCGGTAGCCCATCGCCGCCTTGTGTTGCGCCTCGGTGATCCACTTGCGCTCGAGGGCGAAGTCGAGCGGATGGCCGCCAGCCTCTACATCGCCGATGGCGCGCTTCTCCAAGACGACGGCGTTTGGTACGGGCGGCTTCAGCTTGCCGGACGGAAAGCGCTCGCCTTCCTTGCGAGGCCTGCCGGCCTTGGACGAGCCGCGGCCCTTGCGTCGCTTAGACATTGGTCGGCTCCTCTGTGATGTGTTGGTAGCGGATCATCGAACAGCCCTCCGCCTGAGGGCGGCCATAGCCGCTTGTCCCGATAGAGCTGCGAAGTACCGCGAGGCCTCGTCAGGACCTGACTCCATGGCGAGCAGCCGGGCCGCGTAATTGGCAAGCAGGCGCGCAAGCCGACGGCGGTGGCGCGGGCACATCTCGGCGCGCATCGGCTTCGCCACGGCCTCGGCAGCTATGTCCTGGAGGCGAGCGTGGTCGGGGAGGGATGGGGCAGAGATCACAGCCCTCACGCCGCCCTCCATTCCCCGCCCACCAACCGGACGGTGATGATGTCGCCCTTGCGAAGCTCTGAATGCTCGGGCTTGCAGGTAATCCCAACGGGCCTGCCGTCTATCGTGGCCCCAGCACGCCAGTTGCCGTTGCGGTCCTGAAGGGGGGCGGAGAGGAGGGTGGCGCGGGTCATGCGACGCGCTGGAGCTTGCCGTGGCGCTGGGCATTGCTGGTGCGCGGGCGGGCAAACCCGGCGGCTTTCCGCCCGCACGGCTGCAGGCCATAGCTGACGACTTGCGTGCCCATCGCGGGAGCTCACTGGTTTTGGCCGGCCCATCGCAGCCGCCAGCCGTGCATGCGCTGGTGCATCTGATCAACCAGACGCTGGGCAATGTCGGGCGCACGGTGGAGTACATCGATCCGGTAGAACCGGACGATTCGGGCACGCTGGAAGAGCTGGTGACGGCGATGAAGCAGGGCAGCGTCGACACCTTGGTGATCCTCGATGGCAATCCCGTCTATGCGACGCCGGCCGAACTGCATTTCGGCGAACTGCTGACCAGGCTGCCGCACAGCATTCATCTCGGCCTTTACGACGACGAGACGGCGGCATGCTGCCGCTGGCATCTGCCGCAGGCGCATGCGCTGGAGGCGTGGTCCGACGCGCGCGCGTTCGACGGCAGCGCCAGTATCGTGCAGCCGGTGATTGCGCCGCTGCATGGCGGGCGTTCAGTCCATGAGCTGCTGGCGAAGTTGCTGGGCAGCACCACGAGCAACGGCCGCGACATCGTGCAAGCGACCTGGCGCGAACACGCCGGGGCCGACTTCGATGGATGGTGGCAACGCAGCCTGCGCGATGGCGTGATTGCAGACATCGCGTCGCCGGCGCGCACGGTCACGGCGAAGGCGGATTTTCCAGCGGACGTCCAGACGGCCGCGTCGGACGATGATCTCGAACTCTTGTTCCGGCCCGATTCCACCGTGTGGGACGGCCGTTACGCCAACAACGGCTGGCTGCAGGAATGCCCCAAGCCGCTGACCCAACTGACCTGGAGCAACGCGGCGCTGATCAGTCCCGCGCTGGCCGCCGAGCAGGGGCTGACCAACGGCGACACCATCGAGCTGCTGGACAACGGCATCGGCGCGCTAATGAGCCTGCAGCGCACGGAGACGCGTTCGGAGTACACGCTACGACAGGCCATGGCGATGGCCTACGAAGAGGCGCAGAGGGCGCGCGAGAACGGCGGGCAGATCCCCGGCATCCGCAGCGGGCTGACCAAGCTGGACCGCGCCCTGGGTGGCTTCCACGACAGCGACTTGATTGTTGTGGCCGCACGCCCCGCAATGGGCAAGACGGCGCTGATGCTGAACTTCGCCGCCGCCTGCGAGTTGCCGTCCGGCATCATCTCTGCCGAGCAGAGTCGGCATCGAGCCGGCTTGCGATGTATTGCAGTTGATCCGTGACCGTCCGCCCCGCTCGCTCCCGATCGGCGGCGGTGCTCGAATGCCAGAACGGCTTGAAGGCGCGGTGGATCTCGGTGCTGATGAAGGTCAGCATTTCGAGCAGGCGCGTGCGTCCAAGTGGCCTGGGGACTCCAAGTGAAGGAGAGCGCCCAGCTATCCAATCCAGTATCGCGATGTTCTCGGTCAGCACTTCGCCGTCATCGAGCACAAGTACCGGCACATAGGATTTGCCGGCGATCTCGGTCAGCTTGCGGCCGGACTCCGTCATCTTCGTCCTGAGATCGACGCACTCCCTTTGGAACGGGACGCCTGCCTCGATAAGTGCGATATGGTCGGCAAGACTGCAGGCGAGCGGGGCATAGTAAAGTTTCATGGCTTGCTCCTCGTTAGCTGGAGGGCAAAGCGTGGTTCACATGGCCAGGCAGGTGCACTATTCGTAAGGACCTGCACGCCTGCGCGAAGGTTTAGGACGTTGCTGCCAACGGATAGCCTGCCTGGCCTATGAGAGTGGTGATCACGCCGGCGGAAGGGTTGGCGCGATCATTGGTGACGCTCACGACGGCCCAGAGGCGAGCACCTTCCTACTGATGCACGCGTGCTTGCTGGATATCGGTCTGTTGAGAACGATTTGCCTCCATAGTCGTTTTGTGCGGCCTGACCTTGGCACATGCGCCAGCATTCCATCCTGCACCCCGATGTCTGGGGGGCAAGGGATAGCGACGGAAGCCGCGCAAGCCACCATTCCGCATGCCTTTTGCGCAGGTGTTCGGTGCTCAACTTCTTTCAGCCAGCATAGGTGGCGCCGGTGACGTTCAACTGGAAACCGGAGCCTCCTAGCCCACGGCGGCGCTTTGATACTCGGCAAACAGCCGCCGAACTAGCTGACTGTCGCTATTGTTTAGTGATTTGCACCTTGCCTAAACATCTACCCCCAGATCGCGGAGAAGCGTCCGGCAGGTCTGTTCGCCTTCATCAGCACACTCGGCTTCCCTCCTGTGCTTCGGTATATTCTGGAAACGGTACAGGTCGGCCTGCAGCTTGCTGAGGTTCACCACGTGCTGCGCGCAGCTGGCCTGGTTGTCGATGATCAGGTCTTCCAGCGTCGCGCCCGCTGCTGCCATGCGAACGGCAGCGCCGGTTCCGCTGATACGGTTGATCGACATGCCGCTGACGGTAGAACGAGAGAATCCGCTCCGCGAGGTCCGGGGCCGGGGCGATCCGCCGCGCCGCCCGTTCGACCGCCGCTTGAGGGGTCCGCTTCACCGGGCCACCCCCTTCCGGGCGGCCACGGCTCCGACGGCTTCGATGATCTCGCTGGGGTCCATGTCCCGCTCGCCGAACGCCTCGTCCATCCGCTCCATGTCGGCCGCGTAGTCGGCCCAGCATTCCTCCTCGTAAGCCTTGAACCCGGCCTCGTAACCCCGCATGAACGCGGCCCGCTCCGCATCGCTGTACTCGGCCGAACCGGCGACCGCGTCCCCGGAGAGACCTAGCTCGAAGCCGAGCCATTCCAGTTCGGCCAGCGGGGAAATCGTGACGGTGTCCTCGACCGTCGGGTCGGGGGTCGGGTCGGTGGCGAGCCAGCGGTCGAAGTCCGTCGCGGAATCGAAACTGGCGTAAGTCCGGTTTCTGCAACTGTCGCACCACTGCGACAACGAGATGAGACCGGCCCGCGAGCATGGGACCGGGCCGGTGCAGCGGTCGGACTGGACGCCGCGAGCCGGGCGGATCGCGGGGCTGACGTGGACGACGGGCGGAACGGCTGATACAGTGGAAACGGCCATCTGGCTGACTCCCGTGCGAGCGGGTTGTCGAGCGCGGCGGGAATCCTACCTCCCGTCGCGCTCTTTTTTTCGGGTCGACGATCGGCCCGATGCCAGATTGTATCCGATCCGTATCAACTGTCAACCACGATCCGTATCAACTTGGGAATTTTCTCGGTTGACTCTCCTCGATGGGGTGGATACAGTAATGATACGGTTCGCCTACGGCCGATGATCTTCCGGGGTACGTCCCCGGAAGGGCTGGAGTCGAACATGGCGAAGAAGAAACCGGAGCAGAAACCAGTGCCCGTCGTCGAAGAACAGAGGATCATGCGGCACGCACGAATCGAGCTGCCGGACGAGGATTACCTGCGGCTGAAACGGGCCGCCGAGCGTTACCGGATCAGCGCCGCCGCCTACATTCGCTTGGCGGTCATGGAGCGGATTGAAAGAGACGAGAACCGAAGCGGTTCTTGAGGCCCTTGCCCTGGCCATCCAGCCCGATTAGACTCGACGTCGTGATATCAATCATGGCCGTCGGGGATCGGGGTGCGTCATGGCCATCGAGTTCCGGTGCCTCTGCGGCCGAGACCACTCGTTCTCCGACACGATGGCCGGGCGGAAGGTCCGGTCAATGTTGGTCAGCCACGTGGTGTATTGATTTTCTTCGACGAAACCCACATCAATGAGTTTGTCTACTTCTTTGCATATCTGAGTGATAAGCTCAGGTCTCATGCGCCGTAGCGACTGCTTTATAGGCTCCGCTTTGGGATTTATGGCTAGGTCATGCTGTGATACTACGGGGCTAAGTCCTGGCATCTCCTTGTAAGTCCTAGCAAAGCAATGCAACAACTGGATGTATAGCTTCTGTTCTTCGATTGACAATTGAGCACTGAGGAAGGTCAGCCTGGGATCATCCTCACTTCCCAAGCTGACTTCTAGTAGCTCATCGACTATGACTTGGCCTCCATCTTCTATTTTCGGGGGCACTGGCTGAAGGTCGACAAAGTCTGGGATATCATCTTTGAGCTTGAATGCCTCGAGCTCTTCATTATGTTGCCCCTGGACCTCGTCAAGGGCTTCTAGTTCGGCCGGTGGCGGCTATTTAATTGTTCTATTAGCAGGTCCTCTGCAGCTTTGGTTTTAGCAGATGTGCTAGCAGTTTTAACTCTGCTGGTGTGTTGGCAGCTTTGGAGGGCCACTACTTGTTTAGTGTTGATTTGGAGGAGAAACATTTCAACTCTGTAGCACATGAAGATGATTTTTCCCCCTCACCTCCTTGAATCACCTTGTCTTCAGTGGAGGTGGCCTGTTCTTTTCTAGCAGTGGGCATTTCTCTATCAGTCTCAACATAAACTTCCTTGATTGGTCTAAGGGGTGTTGATATCACCGCCAAGGGAGGGCTATAGGAGAAAGAAACCCCCGCCTCTTTAGTGTCTTTGACCTTGCTGCTACTAGCCATGTCAAATCTGGCTTGGAAAGCCATCTCTTCAGGGTAAACCTACTCCCAACATCTACAAGGAGCTATGGCTTCTAATTCTAGGTCTCTCGACTGAGCCGACCCAGTATGTTTAGCCTCAGCTGGGTACTCATCATAAGTTGCCCCCGGTGGACTTTCTTTTGTTGGGAAGAAAGCGGAGATGGTGTCCACTTCATGACGCCCACTGTAATAATATTCTTCAAGGGTGAAGCCCAACACTGCGTGTTAGGAGACATGCCTCAATTCTTTGTCCAGGCTGGCAGGATACCAAAGCCTTTTAAACGCTTCTTTCTCTTTGGGAGGCTAGCCGGAGGGGATATGCTGCTTCCAAAACATCCTGGCCTCCCGGTCTGTTATGAACGTCAGCCCTTGAACGGGGACTAACAGGCTCTCTATATCTTCAGGGAGATGACAATCGGTATCTTCCTGTGCAGGGTGCTCTTCAGCGGTGTAGAACAAGCTGCTGGGGCCTTCAGACTGTGCTACCTCCAATGTCTTGAAAGGCTCAATAGTGATATGATCGAGGTTAAGTATCAGATTAATAAGACCCTCTGGGATTTTGATATGGCCATGATACTGATCGACCTCGGCTTCATTAGCTCCAAGGTAGGTGGCGAGAGGTGTAGCTCTGCCCACGTCTCCTGTGCTGGCGATGCGTGAGACCATTTTGGGATTGACATACCCCAGTGGCAGTGGTGGGAACCAGTCATCACCAAAGGAACTTTTTAATGCCTTGGCTGGGGTCATGGCTTTGGAGGTCTTCTAAGACTGCTCCGCATATAAAGAAGCATAGAGCATATGACACTCGAACACTTCAAATGGGTGGAGGTCAGCAAATATCTGTTCCTCTTTCCCCTCTTGATTATATTTAATACACAGGTGTAGTGTGGAGGGCACCACCAAGTTTTCATGTAGCCAGGGGCGGCCAAGTAGTGATTTGTACGAGGTGCGGGAGTTAATAACATGGAACTACACTCTCGTAGTAAAATCTGCCATAGTGAGTGTGAATTCTGTCACTCCCAGTGGCACTTCAAATTTCTGGTTGAAACTAGCGATGCGCATATCTCTGACTTTGTCGAGGTGCACATTGAAGTAGTACCTCTGGTAAATTCTATATGGAAGAATGTTGACGGTTGCTCCGGGATCTACCAGAATTCTATTCAATTCCTGACCATTCAATTGTCCCTTCATGTACAATGGTCTATTGTAACTGATAGTGGGGAGTAGCATGTCCTCCTGAGTGAAGGTCACATTTACCCCTGTTAGAGTCTCAGCCAAACAGGCTTCGTATTGGGCAAGTGTCTGTAGAGTAGTGATAATCGCCTGCCGAGTCTCTTCACTTAGGGAGAGAATCTCCCAAATGGTGAACCTTGTTAGGAGCTTTTTCAGCAACTTCATTATCATGCTTCCAGCTTGGACATTAGATAACTTCATTTCTTCTACCCATCTAGGCTTGGAAGAGCCATGAGTTGCAGCCCCTGATAGACCTGCTTCATTGGACTCCGAGTCTGCACCTTTCTGCTAGGTGTCATCCTCTTGCTGTCCCTTGACGCCTACCATTGGGCCGGTCTTACCTTCATCTGGAGCAACAAAGGGTTGTTGAATTTGCAGGTGAGTCCCCTCGACTACAGGGCTAGCATCCTGACATGGTTGCTTGCCCTTAGACATCTTCAGAAATTCGAGGAAGGAAGGGGCACTGCTGTTGCCCCCACTCTGATTGTATAGCCTTGGCGAAGGAGGGATTTGGGCTCCCTTGACCTCTAGAGGGGGTATTTTATAGGGTTGCTCCCCCCTGAAGATGATGTTGTGGTTGGAGGGTGGCTGGCGCCCCCATTTTCTGCCTGACCGGGTTGCAGGAGTAGCAGTCACGGCTTCGGCCTGGCTTGCCCTAGCTGCGGGTGTGAAGCATATTTCCTCTTCATCTTCCTCACTGGGCAGATTGAAGAGGGTGGATAGGGTGTTGCAAGAGAGCACTATCTCCTTCTTGGCCTTGTAGGCTTTTCTTTTCTTCGTTTGCTTCTTCTTGTCTTTGGCTGACGCCTGCCCCCAAAATAGACTGTCATCCTTTTCTGCTGCTCTGTCGGTTTCTTCTTTTTGTTCCAGTGAGAGTTGCTCTAGCTCTTGCCATGGGACATGGTCCCTTATCAGCAAGGGTTTCAACTCGGGCTATTCATACTCATCTAGCCCATTTATGTAGTCCTGTAGTCACAGGGCCTCCGAGCTAATTTCTTTGATTGTCAACAAGAGAGTGTGTATCCTCTAGTTGTGGGTGTGTATTCTTATTACTATAGGCGGGCTGGTCCAGATTGGTGCTGGCGCCAGAGGAGTAGGTCATGGCATGATGCCACAGATATGTGCCCCCACCTTTGGACGAGGTACAACCTTCTTGTTGGCTTTTGTAGGGAGCTACCGCCATCGCTATTGTTCTTTTATTGGCACCAGAAAGCAGGCTTCATAAGTGTGCTGAGTGTTGGCTTCTACAAGTTCTTCAGGGAGTGCCTGGTATAGAGAAATCATGTTGGCTGCATCCCTCCTCAGAGGTGCTTCATGAGGTTGTGGAGGGTCAACCTTGTACTCCCCCAATTCTATTTCTTCTTTCATTATCATGCCTTCAGTGCCTCCGCTGGGCGCCGTCAGGCCATGTATAGATGAATAGAGGCGCGAAAGGAGCCGCGCGAACGGGAAGCGCGTGAAGTGCCTGCTCAGTCCTCACTTTTTTTTCGCTTTTGTTGGTCAAGTTGGCTGGTGCCGTGGGCTGCGCGCGGGCTCAGCTTCGTACGCTGGTTGCTGCTCTGCGCTCGGGCCGGCACGCTCTCGCCAGCGCTCTCGTCTCACCTCATCGGGCTCCATCCAGTAGTCGGCGCACCACTCGAACATCCCGATCAGCGCGCCTTGCACGCCCTCGGCGGTCGAGGTCGCATCGACGCGCCAGAGCCGCGCGGTCTGATCGTCGAGGAGCTCCTTGCCGTGCGCGCCGAGCTCATTGCCCCACGGGAACAGGTACCGGTGAGGTCCGCGAATCGCGCGCTCCCACTCGTACTCGAACGGCAGCCGCGCGCCGGCCCATTCTGCCAGCGCGACCGCTGGTGCCCAGGGGATACCGTTGACCGGGCGGTCGTCGAACTCCGGCTCCTTGGCGAGGAATGCGTCATTCGACGGCGGGTCGGTCGCCCCGGTCTCGGCCATGAACTGTAGGTATTCGCGCATGACGATCGGCCGGCGCGCGATCGCGAACGGCGCGATGTCGACCTCGCGCGCGGGGAAGTGCTCGAGGAGGTACGCCTCGACCCACGCGGGATTGCCTTGCCGCTCGAGCAACTCGAAGGCCCGGCGCTCCAGCTTCGCGTCGTTGATCGACCACTCCGGTCCGTGCTGATCGAACCAAGCGGCGCTCTGTGCAGCCAGGTGCTTCGCTTCCTCGGGCAGAAGCCCCACGACGTACCGACCGCCAGGGATCTCGATCCAATAGTCGTCGGGCAGAACCAGCGGCATCTCAGTGCTCCTCGGGGACCGGCGTTGCGGCGGTGGTGCGATAGTCGATCGCTTGCTGCGCGAGCCACTCCGGTGAGAACCGGGCTCGCTGCTCGGCGGACACGTCCGTGAAGCGAACGCG
The DNA here is from genome assembly GCA_024336825.1 of Amorphophallus titanum. Lineage (NCBI taxonomy): Eukaryota > Viridiplantae > Streptophyta > Magnoliopsida > Alismatales > Araceae > Amorphophallus > Amorphophallus titanum. Next base: position 14,655,755 of record JANBPO010006516.1, read on the forward strand.
TTGTCCGGCGAGACGGCGTGATCTCCGCGGTCGCACGAAGGCGATCACACCAGAATGCGCGCGCCGCCCCGAGCGCGAGCTGATACCGCGACTGCGCCGCGAACCGCCCGTTCCTAGCGCCGCGGCGGCTTGCGCTTCGCCAGCGGCAGGCGCAGCGCGCGGAGCGGCCGGAGGGCGCCCTGGCGTCCGAGGACGACGAGGGCGCGGCGCCACTGCTTGGGCATCGGCGGCGGCGCCGGGAGGGGGGGTACGGGAAACCAGGACGTCGCAGGGTTTCAGCGACGTCATGTTCTCGGGCGCCACAGCCTCGAGTTTGCTGGATGTCGTGATCTTCCAGAAACGAAACCCTTTTTCCGTCAGGCTCTTCACAAGCGAAGCAGGGTCGGAGCGCGAGCGCATCTGCACAAGATCCCATTCCATGCAGACGATAATGTCCGGCTGGTCGAGAAGCTTGTCCGCGCCGGCGAGAATCAGGGCTTCGGGACGCACCCCCGGCCGGACGCTCACCGTCGCCCGTTCGGTCGCGAGGTTCACGGTAGCCGCTTCGACGCCCTCGACTTTCCGGAGCGCCTTTTCGACGTGGCTCACGCACGAGGCGCAGGTCATGCCTTCGATGTCGAGACGGATCGAGTCGGGTCGTGCGGGATGCGGTTCCATAGGAGCTCCTTCTCGAACCATCATCCACCTTCCCATCATGGGAAGGTCAAGCCCTTAAAAGTAGAAATGCCCCATGAGGAACGCCACGTCGATCGAGTCGGCGAGCGTCGCGAAGCTCTGCTTCTGCCACGTCAGGTCGATCTCGAAGTGCGGACGCGGGAAAAACTGGGCGCCGACGCCGAACTCGTGGAGTCCCGTCCGGTCGTCCCGGAAATCGAACCGCCCGAGCTCGTGGGTCAGGTAGACGTGGCAGCCTTGAAGGAACTCGTAATCGAGCCGGAAATAATCCGCGAAGCCCCACTGGATGTCGGGGGAGACCTTGCGCTCCTCGTGACTGACCGGATCGAGATAACGCAGCATCCCGAATCCGATCCCGCCGTGTGGGACGCCACGCAGTTGCGCTTTGACACGCTTCAGAGCAATTCCGGCGTCGGGGCCGCCTGCCAGGGCACTCCGTAAATCGATTCGACCGAGGTTCAAATGGACGGGGAACAAGGTTGTAAACCATCCCACCGTGCGAGTGAGATCGACAGTTGCGTCAAAAGGCTCGCGACCATGGCCTTCGACGTTTACGAGTAGTGGCTGACTTCGGTTCCACTGCGCGGCAACGGCCAGCGCCAGTGCGGTGAGCATTACGTCGTTGATACCAATGCGGAAGACGCCCGTTGTCGTTGTCAGAATCGAGGCGGTCGTTTCAGGATCGAGAGAGCGATTGACATAGCGCGCCGACGCGACCCGGGTCGCGAAAAAGAAATACAGCGCGATGGCAAGCAACGTGACGATGGCGGTGTCTTTTGGCGTGTCTACAGCTGCCCCGCCTTGGCGTCTGCTTTGCAAGGGAGCGTAGCAAACTGAAAAGTAGATGCCAAGGTGTGATGAGACACGCCTCAGACACTGAGCGTTTGAAAAATTTCCAATATTCTGAATGAAACAACTCGGACAATTCCGAGAAAATATCAACTTGCTGGGGAAAGGAGAGATAAATCAGGAGATAAAATGTAAATGTGCACGAGGGCACGAAGGAGACGCCATTGGGAAGCGATTGCTATAACCAAGGCAAATTTCAAGGAAAGTAAAATGGAAATCAGGGGAAAGATCCAGCAAAGGAATATCTTCAAGGAAATGGTCTGAATAGCTTCAGAGAGAACAAAGTACTCAATTTGGAGTTGGAATATCTCATGCCAATTCAATTATGCACGAGCGAACTTCATTATTGCCATAATATGAAGATTTTCATCATGAGACTCAAAGTCCTATATGATGCATGCTGGCTAAAAGGGAAAATTAAAACAAATGAAAATATAAGATGATCAAGGATAATATTGCTAAGCCAGTTAAATTTGGTCAGGAATCCAATTTCTGGAATAACACCAAACGCGTCCACGCATCATTTCAGAAAAAGGAACCATCGTCCCAAACTTTAATGACCCAACGGCCTATCCGTGCGATTAAGACTCTCCTGGAATCGTCGTCGTTTTTGATGAAGGGGAACTCAAATTCCAGGTCATCAGAACCACAAGGTCCTTGATATGCTCTAATAATGTAGATAACATATAGTAAAAATGCTTTACAAGAGGAGATGATATCAATATGCATGTGGGGAACTGAGATATGAAATGCAAAATGCCGTGGGAGTTGGATGTCCGATAGCCAGACGGCGGGACCAAAAGCTTTTTCCTGCGCTCAAAATTCATTAGCCAAGAATATAATGGAGATAACAAACAATGAATAAGGCATTTAAGCATAGCAAGCATGACATGAATTTACCAAAATAATTCAAACATGGGCGGCATGAATAGCATCAGAAATCATAGCATAGCAAAACAAAACATCATTGTTTGTTGTTTTTTCATGAAGACGCCAACTTGGTAAATCAAGATTTGGAGATGAATGATCAGAATGATTCTGATTGGAAGAATTAATCCAGTGAAATCAGCAGGAGTTTGATTTTGAGCAAATCATGAAGATGTGACCATTAGAAATCAGCAGGAGTTTGATTGTAAGGTTTCTGCGGAATGAGGCTAGTGATTCAGCCGCTCCTGCTGTACCGGTTCCTGCACAGGCAGCACCAGTTCTTGATCAGCCTGCGGAGTTACCCGGTAGTCGTGGACGGGCATTGAAAGAATTCCTGCTATTTAATCCACCGACTTTCGAGGGTCAGTCTGATCCCGAGGCAGCGAGAGAATGGTTGGATGCTACTGAGCGTGTTTTCCAGTGCATGGAGTGCGCCGAGGATGAGCGTGTTATGCTGGCTTCTTTTCAACTTCACGGTACTACACGTACATGGTGGACCTTAGAATGGGAAATTACATTCCGATCTCGTCCGCTTCGATAGATCACTTGGCCAGAGTTTGTCACTGCATTCGAGTAAGCTTATACTCCAGCCTGCCTGAAGATAGCTAAGATGTATCAGTTTCTGGAGTTGACTCAGGGTGACATGTTAGTATTACAATATCGTGATAAATTCATTGAGTTGGGCCGGTATGCACCGTATATTTTTATCGATGAGACTGTGAGGACTCAGTAGTTTTTGTGCGGACTCAGAGCAGAATTAAGCCTGTCGCTATGCCCTACTCGTGTCGCTGAGCTGGATGCCGCTTATCAGGCCGCTGTCGCTTTGGAGTTGGAGTTGGCGAGGACTCATGGTTTTGCTCAGACTGGGATGATGTCATCGATTGTGTCGCATCAGCCGACTCACCAGCCATCTGCTTTAGTAGTTTCTTCCACTTTTTCTCCTGCCGGTAGTGCTCCTTTCCAGCAATCTCAAGGTAGTGGTTTCCGTCATAAGAAAAAGTGAAAGAGATTTGATCAGCCGTCATTTTCTGAGCAGAGTCAGCAGTCGGGTTCGTATGTTTGGCCGCGTACAGACTCTGTTATTTTTCAGCCGAGGTTGTGATCGAGATGTGGTGGCAGTCATCCAGGTGTACCATGTTCTCTGTCGGTTGTATGTTATCGATGTGATCAGTCGGGACACGTTTCTCGTAACTGTCCATTGAGGCAGCAGACGGTGCAGTTTCCTCAGGCTCAGCAGTTACAGCAGCTGCAGTTCTGTCTTCCTCCGCCGCCTCAGCCTTCTCAACTGACTCAACCAGTTCTACCATTTCGACCGCCTATTCCTACACCTTCTCAGCAGTCGTCAGCCGCTACTCGTCCGTCGAGAGCCAGAGTTACACATATCACTCGTGCGGAGGCGTTGGCATCTAATCTGATTGAAGGTACTGTTTCCATTTAAGGGGCCCTACGGTGACCAGCCTAAAAATCGTCTCACTCGGGTCACGCTCTCCACCACTCCCTGGTGGGTCCGCACTCGCATGCGCAGGAAGCTACGACTAGTGGTCGGGTCACTGGAAGGTAGACTCACAAGTAACAAAAACCGACTCTGAAAGTGAACAAGCACAAGGATCGCTCCTCGTACAACACCGACTCGTGGTGACGCAAGCCAGAAACGTCACATCCCGGGACCTCTCACGACGTCCCACACCTGGTCCCCACTTGATGCCCAGCATCAGTCAGACCACAAGATAACACGTGAGCCGAGGTCCGCTCGCCCGGGACTCGAATCGGCACAAAAAACCATCGGCTAGGCCTCAGACGAAGAACGGTCCATCATAGGCCACTCGCGGATGCACTGTTCGAGGTAAGAGAACGTCTCGGACTCCCAAAAACACGGTCACGGCACTCACGGAGAGTCCGGGGCACTCCCAGACCAAGGGAGGTACAATGGTCGGAGACTAACCACTCCGGGTCGCTCGACGGGGCGTCACCCTAGACGTGCTAGACCTCCTCAGCGCGTTCTGGCTGAGACGCGCCAGCACCGACTGGCGCGTCTGCTCCTGGACGTGCTAGGACCCCCTAGCGCGACCCTGGAGGTCACGCTGGGTCCCCCTAGCGCGACCCTGAAGGTCGCGCTAGGACCACCTAGCGCGACCAGATTGTCGCGCTAGGATCCCCTAGCGCGATCATGCTGATCGCGCTAGGACCCCCTAGCGTGATCGTCTGAGGGCGCGCGGGCCCCTCAGCACGATCACTGAACGCGCTCGGGTCCTGTAGCGTGTTCAGGGCAGAACGCGCTACCCGACCCTAGCGCGATCAGGAGCTACAGTGCATCCTCTCCGGCGGGACTGAGATCGCGCTACATCGGGCGAGCGCGTTCTCAGTCCGCGCCCGAGAACGGAAAGAAGCTCGAAAAAATCCCGATCCACGCCCCGATCACCCCCAGGTGAAGGGGAAACAAAGGGAAAACCTTCCCCAAGCTCCTAGGCATGCATCTAAACCCTTGGATCGGTCAGAAACGCGACGAAACGCGAGATCGGGCGATCACTCCCCAAATCATGGAAATGCCCAAACCCGCTCAAAATCACCCCTCTCGGCCTCACGACGGCCTATAAATCACGGAAATGAATTGCACGGAGCTAGGGAACGTCACCCTACCTCAATGGAGCAAAGGCTTCTTCATGCAAACAGTAGGAAGTGTCGACACTTTGGTTGAAGAGTGTCGACACCATCAAGTTCGCCCAGAGCAGATCTGAGTTCGATAGCAAACCATTTTTAAGATCTGCACTAACTCATTGGGATTCGTTCAAACACGAAAATGCTTCTGGAAGGTTGCTTTTATAGAGGAAATGATTGGCAGACAAGGTATCTTCTAGAGGTGGGACCCACTGAAGATTTGGTTCCCTTATCTGCTCACGCTCCTGGCGCGCACGGCAGAAGAGACAAAAGGAAGTAGGAAGCAAATAGAGAACGTGGAGAGCAACATCCTACAGTGCTATACGTGGGGAAGAAAGCTTGGAGAAGAAGTACTCGAAGCTTCCTCTCCTCTGTAGAAGCTAAAGAACTGGTTGAGAGAATAGCCTACAACGTGGAAGAGCTCGTGAGGGAGATCTCATCATCCCATCGTACTGACGTGAAGGCATCGGGGTGGACACCTCTCCTTCATTTTCTAGAGCTCGGACTGCAAAGAATATTGCATCTCCAGTCCTTTGTGCAGCAACTGGGAAGATGCTCCTGGGTTTCCCTTGAGTCTGTGGTGAAGAGGCCAAGAGATTAGAAGCCACTCCAGTGCTTCTTCCAGTTTTCAAATAGGACTTTCTCTTCTTTCAATTTCCATTGTTTCATCCTGTCTGTCAAATTTGTTTCTCTTTTATTTTCGTACTCAAATTCATACATTAGCATTGGTCCCTACCTGCATGTAGGAACGCAGTGATTTATAGTGTTAGCCAGTATCAAAACCATGTTATACAAATGACCAATGATCATAGGGGCACAACATTCTCCTCCTTTTTGATGATGGCAACACTGTGTGTCATTATGTGGCAGTTAATATCCAAGATGATGACATATGCAGCTCAAGATACAAAATGAATGAACACAGATATGCATGGAATGCATGGATGAATGAGAACATGTGAATGCTAAGCACGTTATGAATGAGTGAGCATGTGAATGAATGAATGAATGCTTGTTGCTCTCCTCCTTTGTGTATGCATGCGCTCTCCTCCTTTGTGTATGCATGCTTTCTCTAATGCTCCCCCTTTGACAATGACTAGCAACCACAAATGTTTCTCCCCCTTAAGGCGTCTCCTCCTTTCACGATGTTCAAATATAATTCTCCCCCTTGGACATCCTTTCACGATGTTCAAATGATTCTCCCCTGTTCAAATGATTCTATTATTTTTCATTCTTCACGTTCATGCAAAGGGCTCAATTTAGGGTTTTTGATTGGGTCTCCCATGGGATGGGAATTGGTCGATTGATCCCTGGGAATCGTTCCTGGTATCAAGGGGATCAAAACGCACATCTTAGTGCGTTGATTGACCCACCGGTGAGGGCGAATTGAAGACTCATTCGCGGCCGCAGTCGCCGATCGTCGACGGAGAGGGAGGCCCTTTAAGGTCGTTAATCCCCGATTAGGGACGTCCATAGGGGCTAGCAAGGGTTGCTGGACGATCCCCATGGCATCCCACGGCGTCTGGTGGCGTACGGCGGCTGGATTGGGCCGATTCGACGACGTTCACGGTGAAAATGTCGAGGTGGCACCGTCTTCGTCACGGACACCTCCTCCGGCCGTGGCGTCGAGGGCGGTGGTCGGAAGGCGTGCGGACGGAGCCCCTGCTGCCATTCGGGGTGGTCGGGGTGGAGGGCGGCGGCCCCTGCGGCGAGCATCGGCGGGTTAGGGTTTTTACCCTAACCCCCTGCACGTTCGGGCGGGGGAGACGACCCCGCGGGTCATTCGCAGGTGGATCCAGCCCATGCCAGATCTGCCACCCAATAACCCATCCACTAACCCCGTTAACCGGATCTGCCGGTATTATATTTTGAATATTATGTTTTTTAAATAGTTTAAAATGCATATAAACCCAGAAAAATGCCAGAAAAAATCTAAAAAATAGGTTAATGGGTTCTAAAATTATTTTAGCCATCTATTAACTTATTTTTCATTATATAGCCCATGGTTAGTTAATTAATGGAAATCTTAAAATAATTTTAAGTATTTTTATTATTTAATTAATTGAAGTTAATTACTATAAGAATGCGATTCTTATGAGGTTAATTAACTGAAAAATTAACATTGAGCCCATGCAGTGAATGATGAGGAATGTTGTCTAAATTAGTTTAGACTTGTTTATGGTTTTTAACTAAATTGTTTAGTTAAAATGTTAATATGCGCGATTTCAAAGTTAATTAATATTATTTTGAAATCAACGTAATATCTCACTGTAATTATATGATAATTACTTAATTGATGCATGTGATGTGTCATGTGTGTGGATGGATGGTCATGGACTTAGATATCATGTGATGGTATGCTTTATGGTGAATGAATGAATGGTGTGATTAATGGGCCTGCGTGCCTCCTTCTCTCTCTTATTAATCCGGGTTGTACTATGAGCATGCATAAGCCAATAATATTCTAATTGCCTCTAACCTGGCTACAGGGGCAAATGACTCTTCAAAGTCAATTCCAAATTCCTGGTTGTACCCCTGAGCCACAAGTCTGGCTTTATTCTTAACTACATTACCCTGCTCATCAGTTTTATTTCTCAAAACCCATTTTGTCCCAATGACAGTCCCATGATCAGGAGGTGGGACTAGGTGCCACACCTTGTTCCTATCAAATTGATTCAGCTCCTCGTGCATGGCATTAATCCAATGCACATCACTTAGGGCACTGTCAATAGACTTGGGTTCTACATGAGAAACTAATGCAAAGGCGTTCAGTTCATTTTGTGCTCTAAAGTGGCCTCTAGTCCTGGGGGGTTCATTCAAGTTACCAATGATATTATCTACAGGATGGTCTCTAAGAAATCTCACATTGATAACTTGGTTACCTTGACCTTCATTTACCTCCCCCTGAACAGCAGGCTCCTCTGCATTATTTTCTTCAATTCCTTCTTCTTGATCTGATTGGTCTGCAGATTGTCCTTCCTTCAGAATTTCTCCATCATCTTCTTTCCTGCATAGACCAATATCAAATTTATTCAGGGCCTCATTAAAGACTACATGTGGAGATTCCTCAACAGTTTTAGAGTTTAAATTGTACACCCTATATGCTCTAGTTGTTTCAGAATATCCAAGGAACATTCCTGGATCACTTTTAGGTTCAAATTTATCAAGGTCTCTTTTATCATTAACATGAATAAAACACTTACAGCCAAAGACCTTGAAATGAGCAATTGAAGGCTTCTTACCCTTTAGGATCTCATAAGGTGTTTTCTGAGTAAACGGCCTTACCATGGCTCTATTTATCACATGGCATGCAGTATTGACTGTCTCTGCCCAAAATTTCCTTGGTAGGCCACCTTCAACTAGGAGTGTACGGGCCATCTCCACTAGAGTCCGATTCCTCCTCTCCACTACTCCGTTTTGCTCTGGTGTTCTTAGGGAGGAGAACCTATGAGTTATCCCATTAGCCCTACAAAAGTCATCAAATTGTGAGTTTTCAAACTCACCTCCATGATCAGATAAAATATCAATGACATTTTTATTTTTCTATTTTATTCTCAAATAGAACTCCTGAAATTCTGTGAATGCATCATTTTTATGAGACAAGAAAAACACCCAAGTAAACCTAGAGAAGTCATCAACTATTACATATCCATATCTGCGAACCCCACTCTCTCTCCTCCCCTTCTCTCTCTATGCCACCCCCTTCTCTCTCCTCTCTCCTCCACCTCATCTCCAACTCATCCACTCTCCTTCCACCACCTCACCCACCCCTTCACATCCCAAGACCACAATAGCTCCTCCATTCAATCCCCACCCTCTTCCAAGGAGACCCTTGGCACTCCCCATACACCTCTTCATTCCCCAAAGCCACCCCCCATCTGCCAAGGGAGAATTCCCAACTCTCCAATACATCTCTCCCCATCCCAAAGGCCACAATTACTTCCCCATTAACAACCCATTCAAACCAAGGGAGAGAATCTCCCTCCAAGCCCATTTGCGCCCCCCCTCTCCCTCTCCACCTTGGCAACCTATGCACCCCACCTCTCCCCATGCTAGCTCTGCCCCTCCCAGCCTCCACACCCTCGTCTGGTCACACCACACTCCCCCTCCCCATCCTAGGGTCGTCCAGCCCCTTTTCCCCACTCCTACTCTCACACACTATCACCCTGCCCTGCACCAGCTCGTAGACAGCAGTCAAGGGACGAGTTGCAGAGCCTGCCTCAGAGTCATCGCGCATTTTCAGGTGGCTTATCCTACATTTTTGGAAAACTCATCCAAGCAACTTCACTGGCAAGGTGGTCCCGCCTCCATTAGATCCCCAAGCTGCTTGAGAGAGCCATTTTCCCATGTCATGCAACCCAAGTCTAGACAGTCACCTATTCATCTTCTAGAAGTTGCTCCGGTCTCCTCCCTCAACTTATGGTAGAGCCCTTTGTTGGTGGTCCACTAGGGTTGCCCAGCTCACTACCAAAATTGGTCCCACCCCATTTGGAGTCACCGTTCGAGAGTACCATCTTCATCAAGTTTTGCCCGCCCTGCTGTCAGAATCGCCGGCACCCAGATCCAGCACCACCACCACAAGAAGAACCCTGACCACTACTGTCAATCTCTGCCTCAACCCTTCGGTGTGGCAGTACATAGGTCAGTTGGCCCTCTATCAGAGCTAGTCTCGTCCTGAAACGCCAGCTAGGAGATACTCTGTCAACAAGATGCCGTATGTGGCCTGCATCCTATGCCGCTTGACCCCACTAGAATAGTCAGCAACGGTGCTGTTGTGTATGGGCTGAGTAGATCTAGAGGGGGGGGTGAATAGATCTATCCCCTACTTGAAAAATTATGATAAACTAGAATGATAACGATGCTGCTACCTAAATGAGCCTATGTCAATTCTTGACCACGGTATTTCTTTTACAAATCTTCCCAATCCTGGCAAAAAACCGAAATGGTGGTAGGGCTGGTAAAGTGACAAAAAAAAGAAAGAAAGAAAAAAGAAAAAATTACACTTGCAAAAGAATGACAGCTAAGTCAATAAGCTCTATTCTCTATTGCTCAATATCAGGCAGAAGAACCCCGAGAAAAGCCCTCGGGGAAGCTGTACAAAGCTGGGCTTGGCAAATAGCCCCACAAAAAAAAGAGAAAAACTCAAGACCAATCAAAGGCTAGGATCAGCTCTCAAGTCAGCGAGATGAGCCTCCCGCTGCAATAGCACCTCCTCAATACTCCTGAGCTCGAGCCAGAATCCCTCTACCTCCGCATGTACGAGGTCTCGGGCCTCCTCGGCCTCCCGCGTCTGCTGCCGAAGGACCTCCATCTCCCGCGCTAGCTCATCTACGCGGTTGGAAGCAACCTGAAGGCGCTCCTGTGCAGTCGCCACCTGGGCGGACATCTGCTCTCGACTAACGCAAAGCCTGGATACTTCCTCTTCTTCCTGTTGATTCAGGACCTATATTCGCAGCCTCCTCGTCTGGGCAATATGACGACGGGCAAACTCAGCCCACAAGGTCTACAGCTGTGGCATCCAGGTGGTCCGAGAGAACCCAAATGCATGATATCCCCTCGTGCAAGTTGCTAAGTGATCTCTCATAACCTCGACAGAAGGCAAGGGTTCTATCTGCAGTAGAAGCTGAAGATTCTCAACAAGCTTCGCCTCTACAGTAGCATCTCCTGGAGCCACCATGAACTGCGGGCCCCCTGACCAGTCTACTCCCAGGATCGGAAAATCTTCTAGCGCTGATAGAGCCTCCTCTCTGACATCTGGGAGTAGAACACAGAGAGGCAATGCATAAGTGGCCAGACATAATAAAGAAGGGAGGGGACGGCAAGAAGAGGCTTGTTCTTTTTTTCTTTTTTTTTTTGCCGAACCTGAGGTGGCCCTAGATGTGACATGATCAAGGGAGGTGCAAGCATCCTCCGCCCTTGGGGGCGAATGACCTATCGGAGTCGCAGGCGGCCCCATCAGTTGTGAAGCTGCATATGAGCCCTCTGGGGCCTCCTCAAGCCTCTCTTCTCCCACAGGGGGGGCAGATGCCCTCACGCCTGTGTCTGCCAAAATGGGAAAACAGGAAGGTGGTCAGTGCGACAAGATCACAGAAGGCCAAGTGGAAAATTAGGGTTAGACCCTAAACAATACCTAGTGGCGTCGACTCAGTGGCACTTGCTCCCCCTGCCTGATCAGTACCCTCATCTAAGGGAGTCGGCGGCACCTCTTGACGGGAAATCACCCCCTGCGTGGAGGGATCAGTGGGCGGGTCATCAAGACGTCAACAGCTGCAAAGTCAAGATCGTGATTAGTGCTATAAGCCAAGACGATCAGACAAGCAGCAAAATGCATAAATGCAAAGCTGGCTAGATGCATACCCGGGGAATGTTCTTCATTTCCTCCCATCAAATTACTGGTGGAAGGCAATAAACCCGGAGCAAAATCGGGCGCACTCGTATGGTAGACCCCGAAGGTAGGGGAAGCCCCTATAGCAGCTCTAGTCGTGACTCCTGGATCGACGTCGTAGGCGGGCAGCTCGGGGTAGGCGCTAGAAGTAATTAGCTTGGCTAATTCAGCGGTAGAAGCGGCCAACCGAGTGACTGCAAGAAAATTGATATTGAGAGGTGAGCAAGCAAAGTCATCCACCGACCATATGAAGAGGCCAAGGGTTCCTTTGATGACCTGAAACCACTCCAGTGTCCACACCATCAGAGGAGCTCAGTAAAGGTGTAGATGAGCCACTCCCAAAGGTTGTGTCTGAGCTACTGCTGTATGAGGAGGTGCTAGAACCTCCCCTACTCGATGACCTCAAGCTAGAAACATCGCCCTCGCGAGGCTGAAACTCCCCCTCTTCCGTCTCTGGAGAGGTGGGCCGAACTCCGGGACGGCCTGCTCAAAAAGACAAATAGTCAATATAACTGTTGTCTTCAACTGGCTTGATAAATAAACAAGAATTGTCATAAACTATGTCTACCTGAGACTAGAGGAGGTGGAGCCCCTCCTATCTCTGAAGGTGCAAGAGGAGCATCAGTGGAAAAGAAGTTTTCTAGAGGTTGATCCAAGTCTCCCAAATTCAACTCAAAGTCGGAAGATATATCTACTGTCGACACGCTCACTAGGGAGGCATTCCCGGGACTTGGCGAGAAATGCATCTGAGCCCTTACTTCAGGAGGAGCTATACACAAAACCATTCTGCAAATAAGCAAAGATGTGCGTGCAGAGACAAAAAATTATTATAGACTTCAGACTCCCAACTCACTCGGGGAGGCCTCGTTGCCCGGAGATGCAGCGTCAACTAGAGGACGAGAAGAAGGTCGGGTGTCGTCATTTGCATCGCCATCGTGGCGCCTCTTGGCCGCAGTGTTAACATCAGTAGCGGCTGCGCCAGAGGATACCCCCTGTAAGGAAGGGCCCTTATGACAATCGAAATATGTTTATAAACAGTTAGCAGTCTTATAATAAAAAGTATAGGGCAGCAAAAAGAGGGTGCGAGAAAGCCGTACTAGTCGCTCCCACGGGGATGTGGAGTCTCGTGACGAGCTGGCCGGAGTCTATCCGAAGGGTTCGGGCCGCCTGCTCCACCGCATCTCTAAGGGCCTATGGGGTAAAGGCTATCTCCAACTCTGAAACGTGGTCTAATAGACCTGCGCAACCCACTGCATTAATCAGATGTGCCCTCCAAACGGCAAAAGCTCCTCCGGTAAGTGCTCCCTCTAGAACAGGCTGAGACAACTGCGAATCATGGCTCAGACCACAAGAGGCCCTCAAGTCCTCCCACCAAGAGTAGGGCGTCGTGGAACCAGAAGCACCCTTACGACGCGATCCTGAAGAAGAAGTCTCTCCACCAAACACGGGCTTCAAGGACTTCAATGCCCCAGTGTATTGGCTTCTATCAACGGGCATTGACTGTCCCTGCTCCCTCCATCGGGCTTCAATGCCCCGGATCACCTGAGCTATGCTGAAAAAATGGGATCTGATGAAGCCAAAATCTAGAAAAAGAGGAGGCAAATCCTCCCTCCTGAGACACCTTTCCTCTGCTACCCTGATGCTGTCCGCCTGCTCTCTGAAGACGTTGTTGACTTTAAACCACCGACGGGCATAATGCACATCGAAATGGCCAATGCGCGCCTGTGTTGGAACAGGAAAATCCTCCCCCACGCTCCTGTATAGAAAATCCTGCCAGGAGACGGCAACCAAGTGCACATCTTTCTGTTTATATTGCCTCAAAGCCAAAGGGAAATCTGCATTGGGCGGAATAACCTGATCATACCCAAAATTGCGAGCAAACCGGTGCAGGTAATATAGCTCAAGGACCACTGTGCTAGAGCGGCGGTAAACCAGAACACCGAGTCATATGCAAACGACCCAGCCCGTGGAGGTGCCGACAGTGACTGCCTATCAAGCTGTCCTGAGAGCGGGTAGAACCGATGAGTTCTCTCCATTCGGCTTCTAGCTAGCCTTTTCCCCTCCCCGCCAGGCCGGCTGACTGCCCCTCCCTGCGTGGAGGTATATTTTGGTTGTAATCTAATTCTCCACCCCTAGTCCAACCCCCTTGCAAGGGGCATAGTGCATGTAACTCAAATTTTCAGGTGGAAGCTTCATCGACGTGGCGTGCGGGTAAGCCCATGCTTCCTCGCTCACCCTCGTCTCTGGCCGGGATCGACATATTCACATCGATCAGGTGAGCTTCTTCCCCCCCTATTATTATTGGTTCATGTTTCTTAACTAGTATTGCCCCTTAGCTTCGTTGGACGGTGAGAGAGTGCCCTGTCCCAAATTTTCAACAATTGAGCGCCACCGCGAGTGAGTTGTGAGAGAGATACTTTATCCCACGTCCTCGGTGTGCTGGCCACCCGTGAGAGTGGACATCCCAGGACCCTTAGGGGTTCAATCTTAGGCTAGACAACCCTCAGAGCAGTGAGGTCCCATCTTGTACCCTCACCACCATCACCGGTTTGCCCACAGGCCCTAGTGTGCGCCAAGTGTATGAGTCTGCTTGAGTGAAATCACCGGTCCGTGCATTGCTTGTTTGCTAGGTCCGAGGGGTCTTCTGTCTTGTGACTATCACCCCAAAGGTGGTGTCACATCAAGTGGTATCAAAGCAAGTTCTCAACTTATCTCTACAAGTTGGTCCTAGGGCGCGCATATGTAATAGAGTCTCCCGATACATCGCTCTTGTCCACTAGCATGGCCGCCTCATACCGACCTTTCCCATCGGCCCTTTCCATGAGTCCAAACCCCCAAGGGAAACCCACCACCTACACACATGACCTCCACGACTGTGTTGGCTACCTCATGGGAACCATGACCGATCCCTATGAGCGGCTTGATAGCAAAAAGATCCGACTTACCCAATTAGGGGACAATAGACCTACCCCAAGGGTGGACGATAGAAGGACACCTCCCCCACCTCCCACCTTTTATGGAACTCATCCTAATGACTATTTAGGTTGGGAGGCTTCAATGGACCTTTACTTCACTTGGTATCCCATGTCTGAGGACGAAAAGGCTTGGGTTGCCAAAATGCAACTCACTAAACGGGCTCAAACCCATTGGTTGCAAATTGTCGGGTTAAGGATAATTAGAGAATCCGGCGTTTGACCCACGGTCAACGTAGTTTCTCAGGAAAGTTCAGTTCTGTCCTGTCAAATCTGGATCTGTGATCCAGCAGATTGAAAAATCGCCAAAGGCCCTTCAGGGGACGTTTTTAATTCCTGGCTGAGTACTAGATCGTAGATCTCTGAGTCAGCTTTCCAACTCCACAAACCACGCATCGATCCGACATCGGCACTGGACGCAGCAACATTTCTCGCCGGGTCGCGCGCTGCCAAACTGCAGATCTGGTTCGTGGACGGCATTCGGCGAACATCCCCGGAGCGACCGCCTCGCCTTCCGCTAGGCCGAACAGCACACCGTCGCCCCTGGGACCACCCAGCCAGGGGCCATCAATGCAGTAGCAACCTTCCGGCTTTCCCGGACCGCTAGCTAGGATGTGGGCCCCACAAGTGCATGTGCCAACCTTGTCAAAGCGGCCCCGAGTGCAGCCCGTCAACCCGTTCGCGTCACTCCCGAATTTTACGTGTAGTCCGTTACCTCCCTGTATGGAGTGGGCAGAAATCAACATTTCTGTAATATTATTATTTGATGTACCGGGAGTGCGAGCTCGATCGGGATCGTCTTCCCCACGCCCGGCGCGTGGAGGTACACTCGGCACCCCCACATAGTCGTTATTTGCTTTCCTAGTATATATTGTACTGCTGCTGCATGTGAGTAGGTAACTCTATCCCATTGATACATTTATTTCACCGCTGCGAGAGAGAGAGATACCATCTCGTGACCCACCCCGGGCACGAGAGAGCGAGGTGACCACCCTAGCTCTTTGTCAGTTTCTCAACCGTGCACGTCCGATCGCTTCCCTCGATAGGGACGAGTGCGAGCTTGCTAGAGTCTCGGGTTACATATCCGACTCGGCGTCGAGTCCACGTCGTCGTCCCGCATCAATTTGGTATCAGAGCTAGTCGAGTCTAGGGTCGTCCTCACATTTGTCATTGCATAACCCAAAATCACAAAAAAGGGGTATCAAATCATAATCTAAGTTAAGTCTAGGAGTCGAGTCCGCGTCGTCATCCCGCATCAAATTGTACATCTTATTTTTATATTTATATCTTTTTTATTTATTTTTATATCCTTGGGAAAGTAGATTCACAATTGTAAGGCTTTATGAGCCAATTTGTTCTTCCTTAGGATTGTGAGGGTTTTTGTGCAAATATGCAGTAGGTCCAGCTAGGGGGCCCTCAGCCCTTTCTGGGTCACCGCTTCTCCAGGCATCTTGAGGCCTCTTGGACCTTGGGAGCGACACCTTGCCGTAGTGGCAGGCCCAGTTGAAGATGCCCCGCGTCTTCTCTTTAGGGAAGGAATAAGGCTTCTACAGCTTCTCTTGGAGGGTAAGGCCCTGCAAGACCCGTCGCCTAGCCGTAAGGTTGACCGTATTCCTTGCCCCCTGCGTCGGTCGTGCAGATGCGTTGGGGCTAGGGGTCCAGGACCACGCCACATCTTCACCCCACAAGTAGAGGAAGTCTTGGGTTAAATTTACCACTTGGGCGGCTATCTTGGCTACTTGTGCCTTTAGCCTTTCGTCTCCTACTGCTGCCGGTGATACATGGCGAAAAGCACAGGGTCATATCGGGGCGGGCCCGAAACCTAACCCAGGTCACCGTTGCCTGCTGGGCTAACCGACGGAGGCGAGGGGGCCTTGGTGGCGCGGCTCCCGGATGCTGATCTTGCGGGGATAGGGGAGGCTCTTCCCGCGTGGCCTTGGCAGAGAGGATCCCAAAGGAATATTTCTTCTTCTTGCGCTTCCTCAAGCAACAGCGTAGGCTGCTTCTCGCAGTTGGCTTCCCGCGCAGAGGTGATTCTTGCAGAATTCTTGCCGAGTGAAACTGAGGCCGATATCATGTCGACCTCGTAGTATTCTTCTGCTGAGAAACCCAGTCCCGGGTGCCTGGTGATTTGCAGGAGCCTCCGGTCCAGGTTTGGTGGGTTCCACATTTGCGCAAACATCTTTTTTTGACTGGCAGGCTGGTAGAAGGGAATCCTCTGCTTTCTGACCACCTCAGCCGTAGGACTGGCCATATAAGGGAGTCCCGAGATTGGAACGTGGGGGTCATGAAGGTCGTCAGGGAATTGACAGTCATCGTCTCCTCTGACAGGTTGCTCGTCGGCCACGTAGAAGATGGTGGGCGGGCCGTCATCGTTCGGGACCTCGAAGGTCCGCAACTGTTCGGCCACTTGGCAGTCGAGTGCCGCTATTGGTTTGAAGACCCCCAATGGCACCTCGACATCTTCGAGCAAATCTTCGAGACGGGGCACTCCCGGAGCAGGATAGACGTCAAGGGGTAGTGCCCTAAATGTCCCTTCCTCTGTGACGAATGGCACATGCGGGAGGGTGACATGTCCCGGAGGTGGCGGCGGGAACCATCGCTCCGATTTCATCTTCTTCTTGCCTTTGTCCCGGGCGGCTCGTGTATACTTTTTACACTATAGGAACACATTCTTGAACTTGAGGACCTCTCTATTGGATATTCCTTTCAATGGACTAGGAAATCTTGTTCAAGGCCTTCATAAGTCTCCGTGAGACTAGGATTCCCACTAGGACGCCGAGCTGGTTGTACCAATTAAAGCCCAATTATCTAGAAAAGTACTACCGAAGTTTTGAATTCTGTCTGTGTAACGGCCCATTACTCGACCGTCAGGCTTATATAACGGTCCAGTATAGATCCGTTACATAACCTGAGTCCAATTTTGCTTCTTTCTAGATTCATCCCACTATAACGGCCCATTATTAGACCATTACATTCATGTAGCGGCCCATTTATAGACCGCCACAATTCTTGAGTAACTTAACTCGAGGTTTGACCCAAGGGTTGATATTCCAAAGTTCTTAGATGGATTATTGATGGTTTAGGGCTTGTCATATTGTCTAATGACACTTAAAGTAAATTATGAAAGATAATGAATGTACCGTTATGCTGTCGAATTATTTCCATGAGCATAACGTTGCCTTAAGGCATTCTTGGTTTCTCAAGATCTCAATTGAAGCATTCATCCATTGATTATTATTATAATGAACTTATTGAACTTGCTACATTATTGGCCATATTTTATTGCTTGAAATGTAAAAGTAGCTTGATTTATACTTGAAGATGTTATCGAGCACTGATTGTGTTCAAGGCCTCTATGCTAGTCCCCTCGGCTGATTGTCGAAAATATACTATAAACCATGGGGTATGATGCTACTGACGTCGTATTGCGCTGGGAGTACTTTCTCTATAAATAAGTGAAAATCCACGGCATACATTTAGAATTCCACGGAACATCTGGAATCCACTATATACATGACTTGCTTGCTTGTTACATGATGTTCCACAGAAATTCACCAAGTGCTTGCTCTCAAGCAAAAGATATTTACGTGATGAGTACGTGACTTGCTAGTACATTCTCGTTACATTCTTGTTCATGAAAGGCCATATCATATTCTTGTTACAATCTTGATTGATCATACTTGCTCATTCCTATCTTACATGACTATCTTGTTACTTGGTTATTTACTTTGAGTTATCGCATTCGCATGGTTTTACGTTACTTTCTTAGAGCAAAAATGTTAATTACTTTAATAGTGCCTTCATGTTGATGCGAAGATACCTACTGGGCAAGTGTGCTCATTACCTATTTTCTAATCTTTTCAATTATGGGAACAGCTTCCAAGTGAGGCGATCAGTGTAGAGTTTCCTGCAGATCCGAGGTCAGCTATTTGTGCTAATCTGGCTATGACTTCAGCTTTATATCAGCAGATAAAAGAAGCTCAGCAGGCTGATCCTAATTTGTCACGTGTGGTGATGATGCATGACATCGAGTTCGATGATGAGCTGGTCGTCAGTTTCCATGATAGATTATATATCCCAGCTATTAGCGTGTTGAGAAATGTAATTCTGAGTGAAGCCCATGGATCCCGGTTTGCAATTCACCTAGGTACCACCAAGATGTATCAAAATCTAAAGCAGCAATTCTGGTGGCCAGGTATGAAGAAAGATGTTGCAGCCTTTGTTGCTCATTGTTTGACTTGTCAGCAGGTCAAGGCCGAACATCAGAAACCAGGTGGACTGCTCCAGCCGCTAGAAATTTCAATGTGGAAATGGGATCATATTGCAACTGATTTTATTGTGGGTTTGCCTCGATCTTCACAGGGCTTTGATGCTATCTGACTACTTGTTGATAGGTTGACTAAGATAGCTAGATTATTATCGATAAATATCTCGTGGAATGTGCAGAGGTTGGCCGAGCTGTACATTAAAAAGATCGTGCCACTTCATGGTATTCCAGTTTCACTAGTATTAGATCGTGACCCACGTTTCACTTCTGGCTTCTAGCGTAGCTTCCAGAAAGCTTTGGGCACTGAGCTTGCTTTTTTTTCAGTGTATCACCCTCAGTCCGATGGTCAGTCAGAAAGAACTATTCAGACCTTAGAAGACATGCTGAGATCGTGCTGCCTTGATTGGCTGGGTTCGTGGAGTCAGCACTTGTCGCTAGTGGAATTTACTTATAATAATAGCTTTCACTCCAGCATCGGCATGGCTCCGTATGAAGCACTATATGGTCATCCTTGTCATACCCCATTGAACTGGTTTGATGCTGGTGACTGACTCTTGACAGGACCAGGTACAACAGTGCGCTGATGTGGTTCATCTAATTAAGCAAAGATTGTTGACAGCACAGAGTCGACAGAAAAGTTATGCAGATCGACGCAGGCGTCCACTTCAGTTTGAGCCCAGAGATCAGGTGTTTGTTAAGGTATCTCCGATGAAAGGTGTTTCCAGGTTTGGGAGACGTGGTAAGCTTAGTCTGCGGTACGTTGGCCCTTTTCCTATTGTGGAGCGTGTAGGCCAGGCAGCTTATCATCTCCAGTGGCTTAGAAGGGCTAAAATGATGGGTGTGGTGTACATAGAAATAGGAAATAAAGCAGGACAATTCAACAATTAACAGAAATGAACAACTAACTACAACAGAGTCATATCCAATAGAAAGTATAGTCTAAGGCAGGAGAACGTACCAAATGTCAAGTGAACACTCGGCCCAGCGAACTGACAACTAAGAACCCCCACGCAACGCCCTCGAACCTCGAGGAAGATCCACAACACCTGAAAACTAGGGGTGAGTCTCCTATCACGGGCTCAATAGGGGTCCCAGGGAACCCCAACCGAAAACAACAGCGGTAGCGAAAAGTAGCAACTACAGCTAGAACAACAACAACAACAGCAAAAATAACAACAGCAGCGAAGTGGCTACAACAACAACGACAGAAAGCGCAGCCGTACACTTACCCCCAAAATGCGGCAGCCAATAAAACCACAGCTCTACAACTACTCCTACCAGAAATGAAATCAACACCCCGATCCTATAGTCGGTTGACCACCAGATGACGAACCGTCCTAGCCACACTACTAGGAAAACGTTACGACACCTCTGTCGTGGAGGTCTGTGCTCACACATGAAGGTCGACACCAAAACCACACGTAAAATCTCTTCTCACAGATGAGAAACGGGACCTCGAGTCACAACAAACTCACGTCACGTGACGGAATTACCTGCCCACCAAAAGTAAGGTTGGATGTGTCCACTGATGACTTAGTCCACAGCCTCAGGTGTCTCCCTACGATGCCCCAGGCAGAGACTGAGACACCGTACAGTAATCAGGAACACAGAACAAGGGCTAGCTGGGGTCGCGCTCGTCAGCGCGGGTTCGACGCCCCCAGCCACGTATGCACACACAGACCATACGTCCTAGGTCAGATCCTCTAGCTGGTTCTTCCCCAAAGCTTGGACTCAGGTTGCGCGGAGGGGCCCTACGATAACCAACCTAAAAATCGTCTCTCTCGGATAAGCCGCTCCACCACCCCCGGGTGGGTTAGCACACGCGTGCCGTAAGAAGGTTACGTCTAGTGGGGGGTCACCGAACGTGAACACCGAAAACTGCATGGCGGGTCATCGGGTTATAATCAAATCCGCATGGCGGTCAAAGACAAAGACCATACGGCCTTCCGTTCTCCCAAGGGGATCTTCAACTACAAAAGGATGCCGTTTGGTTTGAAAAATGCCGGCGCAACCTACCAGAGGGCAATGACCAATCCTCTCTGTCCAAGCCAGAGAACACGTCTAGAGTAGAGCTGTTGCAATCAAATCGACAGAGATGAAAAAGACAACTCTAGCTGGTTATTGTCACCGGGGAGCAGAGCAGAGCAAAGTAGCATTTCCCTTTCCGTCGACAGTAGCCAAGTACCAGATTGGTGACGTAGCTACCCAATGCTCACAATCTCTGTGATGAACTCCCTCATGCCTTACCCAGTTTCATGCGAGACTTTCTTCACGGCAACCACTGTGTTTCGGGCCATCAATCCCCTGTACACCCTGCTGAAGCTTGCCATACCCAGGAGCCATCTAAACCCTTGATAGCCATGTATAGTTTCTTATAAGAAAACCTATGAGAAGCATAGGTGGCTTCCCAATCTTCAACGATTTATTTGAGCTTCTTCCTCCTCAAGTAGAAGATAACAATGCTAGAAGCAACAATAACCAGAAACAGAACATCTCCGAGAGAAACCATAACTATAGAGAGCTTGCTCCTCTCCCAGGCTCCTCTCGGAGGGAGGTGTGAGAGATCAAGCGGCCGGGCTTCTCTGATCATGTTCAAGCTCCAACCCATAATGTAATGGTTGGTGATAACCTGTCCTGTAGCAGAAGAAAACCCCACACACATGCTACAGAAGATAATGGGAGAGAGGTCAAGCTCCGGCGACAGCAATGGACAGGGGATTGATGGGAACCCGAGGGGGACAACGTCATGTTTAAGAGCTCCTCTGCACCATTGCACTCTATCCAGACCTGCATCGGGTCTCCGCTCATCAGTAAGTTTTTATACCTTCCGGTCTCCTCAGAAAAGAAAGATGCAGGGGCGGAGGTTCTCAACCGTAACCCCTTCACGTCGATCCCAATATGGTCGCCGTCGATATCTGCAAACTCCAAAGATGGGGGTGGCGGCAGGGTGGCGGACGGTGCTGCGGCTAGGTGAGAAAGGAAAGGGGCCAGCGGGGTCGCTGGCGAGCGGGATGGCAGACGGTGCGACGTCGACGACGGCTCCCCGGGGTGGGCGACAGCAGGTTGCCTACGGCATGCAGGGCGGCTGCGGCGGGTGGCAGCGCCGGACGGCGCAGGCAGGCGCGACAGGGGGCCGCTCACAGCCGGCGACGACGGTGGTGCCGATGGCGGCGAGCCGGCGCGGTGCAGCGTCGAGCTGCAGCGGGCACACGAACGGGAGGGACGGCTGTGAGCGGGGGGACGCGGGGGAGGGCCACTAACCATCGGCCCCTTACCCTTGTCCTCTCGATGGACTGGGGGTGTGGGAAGAGCGGGCCGAGCTGGTATGGTAGGCTGATAAGGCCGAGGGGCAGGAACGGGTGCCTGCGGGCGAGGGGGAGGATCCCTTGGAGGGAAGATGCGGGGCCTAGGAGTAGTGGAGGGGTCCTGCTGAGGGGGTTCCGGGGGGCGGGCCACCGAAAATCGGCTATAGGAGGTAGGCGTGGTACGAGGGTCGGTCCCACACTGATACGTAATCCCCTAGCGCTGGACGGGAGTGAACTCCGCCTCAAACTACTCCAACTCGAGAGCGACATGGTATACATCTTCCAATTTGGTGACATTGCGGCGAAATAGCTCGTACTGATAGTGAGGCCGCAAGCCACGATGGAAGCACAAAATAGGCATGGTACTCTCTTCTGTGACTGTGGTAGGAAGGTACTTGTGCCTATTGGAAGATGTATAGGACCAACTCGCCTCACTACTCGGAAGGGACCGGCACCGCGATCTTGAAGCTTCTTCACGGTTCCTGAGGGAAACCGTTCAGGTCTAACCCTGATCATGACATACCAGCCCTCCTAAAACTCATGATGGTGCCTGTGGGCATCAGCCAACTCCTTGTATCGTGTGTTGCTGGACTCGATGTGATGACGTACATGTTCATGCAACTGCCTAATATGAATAGCAAAGGACTCAACTGACTCGGACACTCGGGACTGGATGGGGGATGCGACCAAGTCTATGGGCTTCCTAGGTCTACGACTTGTAATGATCTTGAAAGGACTCATGCCGGTAGACCTATTGACAGAATCATTATAAGCAAACTTTGCTAAAGGTAAGACCAAATCCCCTGACTCGATCATAGACTAGACACCTAAGAAGATCCCCCAAGCTCCTATTAACAAACTCCGTCTGACCATTGGTCTGGGGGTAGTATGCCGTGGAGAACTTCAGCTAGGTGCCAATCATGTGCCATAGGATTTTCCAAAAATAGCTAGTGAATCACACATCCCTATCCGACACTATGGTGCGAGGAAGGCCAAACCTGGAGACACACTGGGAAAAGAATAGCCGGACAACCCTAGTGGCATCCGAGGTCTTGGAGCATGGAATGAATAAGGCCATTTTGGAGAACTGATCGACAACCACAAAGATTGAGTCATGCTTTCGGAGGGTGCGGGGCAATCCTAACACAAAGTCCATGCTAATGTCCTCGGCACCCACGTGTGCCCCTCCACTCGGCACCCACGCGTGCCCCTCCATTTCGGCACCCACGTGTGCCCCTCCATTCGGCACCCACGCGTGCCCCTCCATTCGGCACCCACGCGTGCCCCTCTAGTTCGGCACCCACTCGTGCCCCTCCATTCGGCACCCATGCGTGCCCCTCCATTCGGCGAACGCTCAGCACTTGATGTCGTCAGAAGCCCCATGACGAGTCATCAGGGCATCAAAATTATCGTAGTGGTCAGTCGGGTCTCCCTGGCCGTCGTACGACTTGAAGGTCAGAAGTGAGATCTTGGGGGAGATCTCTGCCCTCAAGATGTGGTTAGAGAATGGGGATTGCTCCTCGTCCTCCGTGGTAGAGGTCTTCTGCAAGGCGCAGAGGGTGCGCTCTTGCTCTGTAAAACACCTCTCAAAGTCTCGTAGTCGGAGGGATAGCTCTGGTTGTCGCTGGGTCAAGCGGCTGCGAGGGCACTCCTAGGCGCTGCATCAACGCCCCTCGAAAGCCTCTATCTCTAGAGGTGGTCGGCGCACTCCAAATTTCTCTCTCCTCAGGGTGGAGGAGGCTTCTTGCTCCGGAGGAGGGGCTTGCGATGGTCCTCCTGACCAGTTGCGAATTATCTGCCGTCCTCGGAGGATAAATCGGCCCCCTGCGATTTGCAGGGAAGCATCTCCATAGTAGGGCTCTCCCGGGGAAGTCGCGAATGCTCCTCCCTGGCTGCCTGGGTCCTCATTAGGTCAATGAGGCTATCCAGTTTTACGTTGAGGGTTTGGAGGGGGTCCGCGCTCCCGACAGGGGGTTGCCCCTCCATCGTGGGCAGGGGTAGGTCACCGGTTGGGTCCCTGGCATGAGAGGGGGTGTTCCCCGTAGGATGGGATGGTGTGCCCTCCTCCGTTGTCGGAGCTTTCCCTCTGTCACCGGTGGCCCTCCTGCTAGAACTCCTTCGCACCATGTCGGCTATTTGCTCGCTTCCCACAGACGGCACCAGATGAAGAGGGGTTATCTCGCGCGGTGCCTGAGCTGAAGTCGATGGCCACAATGTTGAAACTGTAAGAAGGGGAAATGGGTCAGAGGTGCCCAGGGATGAATCCCCAGGGTAAACCCTCTGATGCCTAAGTTAGTAGAGCTCTGATGCGAGGAGTGTAAAGAAGGAGATGAGGGCACGAGATTCCTCTCCACCAAGTGGTGAAGTGACTCTAGCTCAAGGTTGGTCTCTCCCTACCCAGGAGATGATTACTCAAGCCCAACGCCAGCTTGGTAAGCTCCAATGCCGGATCGATCCTGAATCCTCTTTAGGTGTTCCATTCGCTTTTTAAAATCTCCGGCTTCCTCTATCTTCCCAAATTCCTGCATATCGCTGCTATGGTGGAGTCGGTAACCCATACGTGCACTTGAAGGAGTTCCTCTATGAGTCGACCCAATTTTGACACGACCAACGCTTGATGGCCTATCTATTTGGTCTGTCTTTGGAAGGCCCGACTCGGGATTAGTTCTTCTCTCTTCCGCAAGAGCAGGTTGTGAATTTTCAAGCCGTGCAAGGCAAGTTTATTCAACAGTATTAGGACCAGGTTGGGCCCAAGTCTTCTATGGTGGATCTGGCCCATGAGATGATGAAGCCCGAAGAGGATTTCTGCACATTTGCTGACCGTTGGCGTCGCCTTGCCGCACAAGTCCCGGGGCACATTCCAAAGTAGGAGCTGATTAAGATGCTTATATCCAATGCAACATCAGAATATCGCTTTATCTTAGCCCTCAATGACATTACGTCCTAGCAACAACTATACAGGCGAGCCCACTTCATTTGCCAACAAATCCAAGGTTCTATTGACCCTGAGTCTCCACCATCCCCATCCACTTACACCTCACCCTCCACAAGCCAACCCTATGCTCCCATGAGTCAGCCCACCATGAGTCAGCTTTTCGCCACATATCCTTCCACGAGTCAACCCTCCGCTCCTACGTACCCGTCCACTCCTGCATACCAACCCTCCACGAGTCAGCCTTCCGTCTCCACATACCCGCATGTGCCACCACCTTTGGTCAAGGGAATACTAAACCCCGAGCAGGAAGATGTCATCCACTACATTCCCGCTCCTGTACCATTGCCTTGTCCCTCCACTAGCCACACTCTATTGCCTACACAACCTCCACAACCGTCTCCACCTTCTCATACCCCTCGGCATCCCCTAGCCTGAAGTGGGCTCCTCACCCTCCGTTGTCGGAGTCTTTTACCGATATACTCCGGGCTTTGATGGCCACTCATGTGTTGCCGCTCCCTCCAGTTGTGTCTTGTTGACTCGCGACTGGGAATATACTTCAATTCTGTGATTATCACCGTTAGCATGGGAATTTGGTTGTGGATTGTCCTGAGTTCCAGGATTATATTTATGACCTGGAAGATCAGAAAAGGATCGATTGGGCCGCCATTCACAAAGCTGCTCTACATCTCAGCAGCAAATAGCAGTAGCAGCAAGCACTGCCCAAGCAGTTGTCTGTATCTTTACAAGACCAGGGGCACCCCTGTCATTCTTTGATTAACGATGCACTTGCTCCATCACCTGCTCTATTATCTATACCATCTTTGCCATCTCCTACACCGTCTCCATCACCTCTGCCTACCAAATCCCTTGCTCAGGATAGTGCCTCCACTTCCACCACTTCCACCACTTCCACCACCACTACTCCTACCCCCAATGCCGCTCGACGTGTCGTATTAATAAGTCGACGGTGGGCATCACAACCTCCCTCTTCACCCTCTCCATTTCCATCTCTACTACCCCCATTGCCCGTATCACCATCTCCATCACCGTCTCCATTACATAACCCATCACCACCGCCTTCACTGCCTCCCCTCCCAAAGACCCCTATTCCATTACCTCCGCCATCTCCACCGCCTCCGCCATCTCCTTCACCATCGTTGCCCGAGCCTGAGCAGGCTATACCCCCGCCTACACCTCCGCCTTCACCTTTGCCCACACTCAAACCTGCCATTGCCTCTACTCCTCCCCCACCACTTAAAAATGCCATACCCATTGAAATCCTGACACTGTATGAACCTATTCCTATTCCCTTTACTTCTCCTCCATCCACCTCCACCCCATGGAGTGGGTGTGCGTTACCGATGGTGCCCCTCGGGTCCAGTCCCCGGAGAGACAACGAGCTGAGTCAGGGTGGCTCGTTGCTGGTTATTCCATTCAAGATTCAAGATTTCATCTACCGTATGTCGATCCGTATCCTGGTCTCGGGCTACTTTGGGACTGATGAGCCTACACTACCTATGAAGACGGTTGTCCAGAAGAGTTCCCTTGCACTAGTGCTAGTTTCTTCAAAAGTAAGGCCGGTGGTGATCTCATTGCTCGCCAGTGGGTTTATCGTTGATACTGTTATTACCCCTCGCTCTATTACTATTCAGTTCACTGGCCAAGAGGGGTTCTCTACTCGTATTGTGTTAACTCACACGGCCGCCAAGCAGATTATGAATTCCATGTTCAAG
Organism: Amorphophallus titanum; assembly: GCA_024336825.1. Lineage (NCBI taxonomy): Eukaryota > Viridiplantae > Streptophyta > Magnoliopsida > Alismatales > Araceae > Amorphophallus > Amorphophallus titanum. The sequence goes on from JANBPO010006516.1 coordinate 14,682,461, forward strand.
GGGCAATTAGCCGTATCTTCAGCATTCTCTATGGACATTCTACACATTTTATGCAACCTCCCTCAATTTATTAGCAAGCCGGCCATGTCAATGTTGTGCATTGATCTCCCTCAGCTTCATTCGTCTCTTCTATCAAGGGAGCTATGCTTCGCGCCTAATTGTCGAGTGGAGTTACCGAATCTCATGTTGCTTGTGCCAAGAGACAAAGCTCCATGGTTTTCTTATGTCCATCCTTTTAAAGAGTCACTTGTTCAAGAATGACTACCAATGGTTGGCACTAGGTGTCTAAGGGCAACCGCCCCAATAAAGATGCATGTTTATAATCGGGCTAGGTCGTCTGTCTGGTGGGCCCGTTATCTAAGAAGATATTGCAAATCAAGAAGCCCAAAGGTCCGATTCCATGCCAGACGGGTTCTTTTCCAAGATTTCTCTGCCAAGAAAAGATGGCGGCGTAGATATAAGGGCCGCGTGAAGTGCACTCAGGGGTCCACTTCTTCTTCTTATCCTTTCTATTCATCATTTCTTCTACTCAACTCCCAACCTTGGGTGGCATACTTTCCTCTATCTAATCATGTTTCCGTCATATTCTCCTCTCTTCGGGGGTCCGTAAGCCCCCATTCTTCTTCTTCTCTCTCTCATCCAGAGTCTTCCCCTTCTCACGATTCTAGGCCCCGGCCTATGTCATCCTTCCATCCCGATCTCGGGACATCACTTGATTCTTCTTCCCCAGGACTTCTGGGTGTTGCTTCTGATTCTTCCCCGACTTTGTTGGGTGATTATGATTCTCCTTCTTCGACCCTATCGGATGACTACTATTCTCCTTCTCCGACCACGTTGGATGATCATTCTCCTTCTTCCTTATCTTCATAGCAATCCTCTCATCGTCATTCTATTCTCTCCTCTTCACCCTTTCAGGGTTCTCACCCTTTTTCTTGCTGTTTTCGAGGCTTTAGCCTGCCTTGATCTCAGTTGATCTGGTTTCTTCTGTACTTGGTTCCTTCTTATTAGGGCCTCGACGCCTTAATGAGGGAGTTCTATCCCTTGTCTCTCTTACTTTTTATCCTTCTTCATCCAGTTTGATGTCAGCTACTCCTCTATGTCGAGGAATCTAATCCTTTGTTCTCCTTTCATTTTTCATCCTGTCAAGCAAGGAATACAAAGCTCATGCTACTCAAAGCTCGATGATCGTGTTTTTGAGCGGGTTAGGGTAATTTCATGATTTGGGGAGTGATCGCCCGATCTAGTGTTTCGTCGCGTTTTTGGCTGATCCGAGGCCGTAAATGCATGCCTAGGACCTTCGGGGAGCTTCCCCCTTGATTTCCCCCTCTCCGGTGGAGGTACGGAGATGTGGTGATGATTTTTAGTTGAGTTCGTCGTTTTCACCGTCGGACCATCATAGCGGTCCTTCCAGTGACCGTTATGAGCATGGCGCACCAATCGGGGTGCGTTATGCTTCGTAGGTTTTTGCGTTCCGTCCGTGTGGGCATAGCGGTCTCGTGATAGACTGCTATGCCTAGGATGACGCACCTGTGCAGGCCCGTCATTCTTTGTGACCGTTAGATTTGACCATTGCCTTGTGACCATTGGGGCCCTGGTCGTATAACGGCCCTCAGGAGGACCATTATGTAACCATGGCGCCCTGGGTGAGGCGCGTTATCCTTAACGGCCTCACCCACTGCTTAACGTGCCTAAGTGAGTCCGTTAAGGGGCCATAACGTACCTCGAGGGGTGCGTTATGGTCTGTTTCACCGTGAGACATAACACACCATGATTGGTCTGTTATGTGCATAACGCCCCTCGAGGAGTGTGTTATGCTGTTCACTGCGATTTGGGACATAACGCTCCGAGGTCAGTCCGTTATGCATCATAACGCACCTGGGCAGGTGCATTATGGTCTGTGACCTGTCGGGAGTGGCGAACGACTGAGTGGGACCGTCCCTTCTCCCCCGCACGCCTGTAAGTCAGACGTGCATCCGTGAGTGGCCAATGATGGACTGGTCATCGTCTGAGGCTTAGCAGATAGTTTCCGTGCCGATTCGAGTCCCGGGCGAGCAGACCTCGATCCACGTGTTGACCCGTGATCCGACTGATACTGGGCATCATAGGGGGACCAGGTGTAGGGCGCCGTGAGGGGTTCCGGGATGTGACGTTTTTGGCTTGCGTCACTGTGAGTCAGTGTCGTACGGGGAGAGATCCTTGTACTCGTGTACTTTCGGAGTCAGTTTCCGTTACTTGAGGGTCTGTGCTTCCGGTGGCCCACCCACTAGTCGTAGCTTCCATGGCACGCGTGTGTCGGCCCACTAGGAGCACTGGTGTGGCGTACCCGAGTTAGACGGTGAGTAAGCTGGTTACCGTAGGGCCCCCGCGTACCGCTGGGTCCGGGCTTGGTGGGGGAATTACCAGCTACCAAAGCCACTCAGAACTTGGCAAGGTCCAAGCCCTCGTGCCCTCGATATGGAGGTGACCCTAGGGTAGAGCCACTCCAATGTCTCCCCATATGATGCTACACATGATGATGCATGTAACTCTATCCAAGGGGAGGGTTTCTTCCGTTCCAAGCTTTTGAGCGTGGATGCATGCAGGGTGGGATGTTGACTGGCATGTGTGGAGGGGGTGTGATGGTGGACCTCCTCGACAAAGTGAAGGGGGGAATATGGGTCGAGAGGCTCACTAGAGAGGGGATCGAATGGGTCAAAGAAATGATGACCCCTCCTGTCAGACCCCTTTCACTATACTTGCCCATGTTTGACATTTGTCAAGATGTGGATGGTCACCTTCTGGCATTATGATAGATGGGGCAAGGGGCTCATGAGGAAGGCAAGGTTCCTCCCTCGGGATAGTAATACCATAAGAGGGGAAAGAGTCAAGCTCATCAGGTATGGGAAAGAGCAAAAGGACCTCAGAGGTGATATGACCTATGGTGCACATCGAGGTAACGGACCCCAAAGTAGGGTGCATGAAGCTATGACTATAGGGTTGGTCAGATCCTAAGGCCAACATACACGTCAACTCCCTTTGACAATCTAAACTCCTAATAAGGTCCTTCACATTTTCTACAAAGCAGAAGGACTGGAAAATGGTGTGAAAAGAGTTAAGGGGTACTACTGAGAGTGCTGGTTCCATGGTCGGGTAGTAAGGGATCAAAACATCCAGAATTAGACCCTTCCTTAACCAACTAGCTAAAGACTATCTAATGACAAGTCTGCCCTCGGGAGGCAAAAATGGCTCTAGATGAGGGTCGAAGGGCAAAGCATCTCCCTCGGGTAGGAAAAGGGAGTCCTCTATGAAGTGGGGAAAGCCATGGTTCTCCATCGAGAGTATTGGGCCGATAGTGTCAGCCCTGACCTCCGTAGGGTTTAGCACGACTTCGTCCTGAGACAGAGGTGGGCTAGGGGAAGTCGACGGCCCAATAGGAGTGCACATCCTTTCTAGTCTCTCCCTAAAAACTTGCAGGAGCTCAGTGAGGGTGGGATCCCCAGGGATAGAGATGTCCTGGGAGACTTGCCCATAATCATAAGGGTAAGTCTTGGACCTAGACTCATACACGGGTGGAACCTTTCACCTCTGACTTTGATCTTCTCGGTTGGAGGTGACAGGGTGGGGTAGGTAGTTCCGTCTAAGATCAACCTAACTCAAAAATCCACAAGGACCAGTCCAAATCGATCCAGATATGGATGAAACATACGATACCCAAGAAACCAATGACAGCACCGGACCACAAGATCAATCACGTCAGTCCTCAGTCAGATATTACATCTGATCGAGTCGCAAGCCAACTCTACTAGGAAAAGGGAGCACAAAAAAGCTAACCGATAAGATCACGGTCCACACAGTGCCAAGACAGATTCACAGAAAGATAACAGCAAAATGACAACAACGACAGCAATAACACTTGCAGGATCCCAGCTCTGTGCTGAACACAGAACCACAGAATACGACCACAAGCTGGGTCACATCAAGACACAATAACAATTGGGCATACGACTATAAGGGACTAGTCATGCTTCAAGCAGTTTACCAAGAAAGACCCACAACAATGATAACAATAATATTGGGAAATGCATCTCAAGGACCACAATCACGCCCCGAGAATACAACATCCAAGAAAAGTTACAGAGAAGCGGAGGGTACTAAATCAGCAAATAAGCAGACAAATTCCCCAACACTCTGTAACAGTAATGCCAACACCACAAGACTTCCAATAACCACGGCACGACAAATAACAACATCAAGGCACATGAAGGTAAGACGAAGTCACAACAAGAAGGACAATGCATCCAACCAACCAGAACTTCCAATGAACGATCCTTGACCAATGGGTTGTCAACCCACATGCTTCTATTGCTCACTCATACAACACACAATGCACACAGGCAATAGACACACCTCGCTATCCGCATCTCAGTACACATTCGATGCCATCGTAATTCATGAAACTGCAATATAGCACACCACGAGTACTAATCCTACTAATCACTGATCACAAATTGCCTAAGTGCAAACCAAGAAGAGTACCAACTTCAGCATAAAGCACAACGGAATGCCATCCTCAGCTTATCTTTACGTCCTAAAAATAATTACTGAACCTTCGCAACACATCGGCCGTCAAACACGGCACGACGAACACGGTGCACAATGGCTCTTAACACAAAAATCAGGTCCAAGGCCAAGCAACCATCGAACAAAGAGCAGATCAGGCTCAGAATAAACACTGTCCACACTTAAGCAGACACAAGACAAAGGCTGCACCAAGATAGCATTTCCAACGCTCACCTCGAAAAGACTCCACCACACCAGATGAGAAGAATCAAGCTCACTATCAATAGCTCACCAAGAGGGGAAAAATCAAAGGCCTATTCTTGGTGGGAGGATTTGCAGGCATCATGTGGGATAAGGAGGAAATCTCAGCTGTCCCAGCCAATACCCGATGGAGCGCTCGGAGGCAGCAACTTCGCCGAGTGGAGGGCCCATGTGATCAATGCTGTGGGCTGTGCCGGTGCACTAGAGTACCTTTCTGCCCTTGAGTTGGCGGCGACCCCTCTTGCCATTTATGATGCTGTAAAGGCAACTGCACGTGCCCTCCGAGTAAAGTCGGAGCAGATAGTATTAAAGCCCGTAAAGCCCATATCGGCTGCAGGTAACCCCTACCTTCGCCAACTTTGCTATGCACATGTGTCTTTATATTTTGGGACATGCATTTTTACATATTCCTATGGTACTTGTAGTTGGGGCTGTTATGGTAGCCAGTGTCGGACCATTGGAGGGTCCTCCCGATGCTGAGATTGGGAGGAATTCTGTTGCTGCAAAGAGACCCTGCACCGAGGTTCCTGAGGAAGGAGATGTGGGGTCATCATCCCGTCCCCGGCTTGAGGATGAATCCCCTGCAGTCGAGGCTGTATCCAGTAAGTAATCCCTCCAGATACTTGTCATTTTTGAGCATGTATGCAGTGTTGTAAACACATTCTTGCTCTGTTAAATGTAGCTCCCCCGGAGGCTAGGGCTGATGTGAGCTTCTCTCCTCCTCAAGCGGGAGATGACATACCACTAGAGGAGTCCGCACCGGACGTTACTTTCAGCTTTGAAGAGCTGATATCTCCTACAGATGATTATACGCCGGTGACGGCTAACTCTCCCTCGCCCCTCGCAACAGGGATCAAGGGAGGTCAAGTTCCAGGTAACATGCTCAGCCTTGTCTTCTCCATTGATACATGAAGGATTGAACCTCACTAATTCTTTAGTGTTTTCTTGGCTGTGCAGGTATTCCTGAGATTATTCCACCTGGACCGACAGCGGGAGGTGATGTCGGCTCTTCTTTCGGGGCCGGATCCACTCCTGGGAGTGGGTCCACTTATGAGAGTAGGAGTTCCACGGCCACAGATTCTCTTGCCAAGGGGAGCTCGAGCTCTGCTTCGGGCTCTAAGACCTCGAATTCTTCTTCAAGCGAGAGTGATTCTTGAGAAGAAGGAGAATTGGAGGATGCTGGTGGTGAGTGTAGTGACATTTTTGCCTTCCTCAGTTGAGCCTTTCTTATAAAGATTTACTTGGCTCATATAATTGTTTGTCTGAGGCCGAGAGGGGTGTTTTTGAGCGGGTTAGGGCAATTTCATGATTTGGGGAGTGATCGCCCGATCTAGTGTTTCATCGCGTTTTTGGCCGATCCGAGGCCATAGATGCATGCCTAGGACCTTCGGAGAGCTTCCCCCTTAATTTTCCCGTCTCCGGTGGAGGTACGGGGGCGTGGATGTGATTTTTGGTTGAGTTCGCCGTTTTTGCCGTCGGACCGTCATAGCGGTCCTTCCAGTGACCGTTATGAGCATGGCGCACCCGGTGGGGCGCGCTATGCTTCTTGGGTTTTTGTATTCGAGCCGTGTGGGCATAGCGGTCTCGCGATAGACCGCCTTGCCCATCATGACGCCCCTGGGTAGGCGCATCATGCTTTTTTGACCGTTAGATTTGACCGTTGCTTGTGACCGTTGGGGCCATGGTCGTATAACGAACCTCATGGGACCGTTATGTAACCATGACACCCCAGGGGAGGCGCATTATGCGTAACGCCCACACCCACCGCTTAACGCGCCTGAGAGGGTTTGTTATGGGGTCCATAACGCACCTTGAGGAGCGCGTTATGGTCTGAATCATCGCGAGACATAATGCACCCTGAGTGGTCCGTTATGTGCATAACTCCCCTTGAGGAGAGCGTTATGCTGTTTCCTGTGATTTGGGGCATAACGCACGGCTGTCGGTCCGTTATGCACCACAACGCACCTGCGCAGGCGTGTTATGGTCTGTGACCCATCGGGAGTGGTAAATGGCCGAGTGGGACCGTCCCTTCTTCCCCGCACGACTGTGAGTCAGGCGTGCATCCGTGAGTGGCCAATGATGGACCATTCATCGTCTGAGGCCTAGCCAGTGGTTTTCGTGCCGATTCGAGTCCCAGGCGAGCAGACCTCGATCCACGTGCTGTCCTGTGGTCTGACTGATGCTGGGCATCAGGTGGGGACCAGGTGTGGGATGCCGTGAGAGGTCTCGGGATGTGACGTTTCTGGCTTACGTCACCATGAGTCGGTGTTGTGCGAGGAGCGATCCTTGTGCTCATTTACTTTCGGAGTCAGTTTCTGTGGCTTGAGGGTCTGTGCTTCCGGTGACCCACCCACTAGTCGTATTCCACGGCACGCGTGTGTCGGCCAACTAGGAGCACTGGTGTAGCGTACCCGAGAGAGACGGTGAGTAAGCTGGTTACCGTAGGGCCCCCGCGTACCGCCGGGTCCGGGCTTGGTGGGGGCAACTCACCCGCGGTGGTCACTCGATTGATGTAAATTTGGGACCGGGCACTCTCTTACCACTGACGGAGCTAAGAAGTAATACTAATTAAGCAAGGAGTGCCAACAAAGAGGAGTGACCAGAAGCTCACCTGATCGGCGTGAAGACGCCAATCCCGATCGGAGACGAGGGCGAGCGAGGAAGTGTGGGCTTACCCGCACGTCGCCCCGATGAAGCTTCAACCTGAAATTTAAGAACTTACAATACTACACCTCTCGCAAGAGGGGGATCTCAGGGCAGGGATTAATTAAAATTATATTCAAAACTACCTCCACACAGGGAGGGGTGGTAAGCCGGCCAGGCGAGGAAGGGAAGAGATGAGCAAGAAGCTTCAAGGAATGCCAGAGTCGGTTCTGTCCCCTCTCAGGAACAAACGATAGACGGTTGACGCAAGAGTTGTTGTGGTTGATCCTGAACTCCTTTTTTGGCAAGACTAGTGGCAAATCTTCCCTAACTGACCCAGGAAGACGTCTGATTTTTGGCGGGAGCTCTGATGGCCGGCGTTGATTGGGGCGAGGCTGTGAACAGAGACTCTGTTTCCTGCTCCTGACTGTCTCATAACTGATACAGCAGGAAGATGAAGCCGCCATGAGCTGTCCCGAACTTCAAATTGAGCGCGGTCGATGGCGTTGGAACCATTGACGTGTTGCCTTCGAAACGTGACCCACGGGGGTGCCAGCCGATGTTGGAGTAGATCGTAGCAGCCCAAACTGTGACAGGATGTCAGTTCAGTCCCAGAGAAGATAGAACTGCACACTCTGGGGAGAAAATAGATAAGAATTCACTCAGGTTGCCGAATGTAGTTCCGTTTCTTGGTGATGGAAGAAAATTCGTTGTAGAAGGTTCCAGCCAAATCTTGCCTCCAGATCTTCAGGTGGCTGGTCGTGGCAGCTTCTGCAAACAGCCTTAGGTTGTTGGCCAGACCCCTTCTGCGCAGTCGGAGTAGATTACTTGCCCCGGACAGCCACGAACTCAGAATGAGACGAGATGACTGCCGTTGCGAAGAAGACTCGAAGACGCTTCCAGAGGTAGCTCTTGCACCTCCTGAATCACCTAGATGACATCGCAGCTTCCTCTGCAATCTTCTGCTTCTCTGCTACCTCTGAACTGAGAACTGTAGATTGAAAATGATGGGGGGAAAATGGGGTTTATGGGAGGGGAAGTGGGGTGGATGGGTATGGCGGGGATGCCGAGTTAGGGATGTGGGGTGGGTCCCTTGCTGGTAGAGGGCCAGCAGTGCTATGGTAAGTCTCCCCTCAGAATACGGTCGCCACCCTCAATAGGCCGATAGGTGCCAAGGGCACGGATCCACTCACTCACACTCACGACGGTCGCTCGGAGGTGGTGGAGCCTTGGGACCGGGTGCTCTCTCCCTTATCCGGTGACGTAATTGAAGAATATTGAATAAATAAGGACAATTAGGAGCAAGGGCAGTGAGCTCACCTGGCCAGTTTGAAGAAACCAACCCCGATTCGGAGACGTGGGCGAGCAGGGAAGCGTGGTCGGCCCGCACGCTGCGCCAATGAAGCTTCACCATGTGAACAACAGTTATATGCACTACACCCCACACTGGAGTGTTGGACTAGAGGTGGGGGAATTAAAATTACATCCAAAACTGCCTCCACACAGGGAGGGGCAGTAAGCCGGCTAGGCGGGGAGGGAGAACAAGCTAAACTAGTGCCGTATGGGCACTTTCCCGGTTCTGCCCAAGTCTGGAACGGCAGGACAGGGGGTCACTGTAGATGCCACCACACACTCTGTTGAACTCAAAAATTGCCGAAACTGGTGACGAAACGTCTCTGAAGGGGCTAGGTATGGTTGTGAATTTTTGTAGGCAGTCTTGATGTCGTCACTGGCCGGGGCAGATTCTAGATCTGAACCTCAGTGCTCTAGCTCGAACTAGACCCAGGATACTACAGCAAATGGATGTAGTTGCCACGGCCGCTCCCGAAGTCCAAACGTGGCGGGACCAAGATGAGTATGACTGTGATCGAGTCCTCTTCCAGCAGCAACCAGGAATAGCACCAGACGAGTTCGGGGCAGAGATAGGGAGCTCATTGAGTGAAGGGGTGTCAGTTCAGGTCCTGAGTGGCCTGTTCTGCGCACCTGGGGGAAGAAAATTGGAACGGGAGGCTCCGGACTCCGAACGAGGCTCCGCCTATTGTGTTGCTTTGAGGACTGGTGGTACCTCGACCGGTCAAGCGGATCACCCAGAAGAGTAAGGATGAAGTCGTGGAAGCTTTGGTATTGCAGCTCTATCTTCCAATCAGGGCAACTGTGCACAGTCGGGGAAGAACAGGCCCTCCAGACAGCAGGGATGTCGGATGCCAGCAGGACTGCCACAGATGCGAAGTTGCCTCAATGAGATTTCCGACGATGTATGGTACGTCTTCAGATGATGGCTCACCACCCAAACCAAACAACGGCTCTCCTCACTGGCGGGAAGGCGCGGGCACCAGTCCATAGCAGGGAGGTGACGCCGTCAGTGCTCGCCGTGCTTGAAGGAGGGCATCGTCGTGCTCAGGGGGAATGGCTACTGCCACCTCCGGATGGCTGCTGCTCCGGTGTGGAGGCTAGAGCTGCCCAACCATTCTTCTGAGGACGCTTTGCTGGAGGGGTCTCTGCTGCCGATGGAGAGAGCTTGTCCGGCTGCTCGGTGCTAAGCTCGCAAGCATGGACGGGCGTGGGTGGTCGACCGGTGGGGTTCGCAAGGGGCCACAGGTGCATGGGTTGCTGTTGCAGACGAGCAGGGTAACACCGGACGACGATGATGGAGGCACTCGGGGTGGAAGGCCGCAGGTGTGGGCGCCGGTCCAGCTCACTTGGAGCGATGGATGGTGAAGTGGACCCTTCAGGCTCAGCGCCTGGGTGATCATCTTGAGCATTGGTGAGCGGCGGCGGCCTTCACACAGAGTGGTTGGAGAAGATGGTTGTGTTCCGCATGCAGGGGATCACAGAGGAGACAATGGCGAGCTTGCTAGAAGGGCGAGAGGAGGTTGGCCAGTGGTGCCCTGGCTTCACTCCTGCCACCGATACAGGATGGCAAGGTTCGAGGTCGATGGCCGCTGGAGGCGATGATGTAGTGGTGGGTCTTTACAGTTGTTCCTCATAGGATGACGCCGGTGGGTGGTGCAAGCTAGCTGGTGATGCTGCAGTGGCATCATGGTCCGCAGCGGGATACGAAGGAGATGGGAGAGCTGGCACCGACGATGTTGCATGCGAGGGCCACGGTGGGAGGAGAAAGCCCAAGCATACTGTTGCGGGCTCTACACATCGAGGCTGGGCGGGGGCACATGGTGGTATCTGCAGGGAAGTGGGAGATGGGGGAGGAAGAGAAGGCAGAGGAGGTCTTCTTGCGGTTACAGGGCTGGTGGTGGCTGGAGAGAGGGCGACGATGGTACGGGGGTGGGAGGACGTAGGAGGGGCTTCTCACCCATCTCTGTCACGGAGACAATGCGACCATGCTTCTCACCTGAGACCATTGTGGGAGTGGCTGTGAGAAAGACAAGGGGGAAGGGGTGAGCAATGGCGGGGAAGGGGAGTGTCACGCCCCGAGCCAGCGGAAGATAGAACTCGGAGGTGGCGTGACGATGTCTATAACAATCGATCATGTCAATCACGGGAAATGGTGCATTAATGGGGATTTGACCTCTCATTAATTCGTTGGCAAGGGGTAAACTCCATGTGTTGGCCTCTGGTCGACACGTCAACCCACACAGTGCACGCCAAAGATCTTCGTAGGGTGGCGCCAGATCTTCCGTGTCAGACGGTCAAGTGGCTGTGCCGTTGAAGCTTTAGAGTGTGCCTCTGAAGGGCACACACAGGCGTGCCGCTGAAGGGGCACAGGTGTGCCGCTGAAGCCTTTGCTGGGAGAGCAGGGGGTGTGCCGTTGAAGGGCTGCCCTGGGGCGTGCCGCTAAAGCCTCGCTGGGGTGTACCAGGGAAGCTCCACTGGGTGTGCCGTTGAAGGGCTTTGGGTGTGCCGTTGAAGGCTTGTGAGTGTGCCGCTGAAGGGCTTTAGGTGTGCCGCTGAAGGGCTACCCTGGGGCGTGCCGCTGAAGCCTCGCTGGGGTGTGCCGGGGAAGCTCCGCTGGACGTGCCATTGAAGGGCTTTGGGTGTGCTGTTGAAGGCTTGTGAGTGTGCCGCTGAAGGGCTTTGGGTGTGCCGCTGAAGGGCTTCCTGGGTGCACCGTTGAAGGGGCACAGGGGGTGTGCTACTGGGCCTTTAACACGTCGACGCAGGGGCTCCCTGCGCTGGCGCTGGGGGCTTCCTGTGTTGACACAGGAGCCTCCTACGTTGACGCAGGGGGCTTCCTGCGTTGGCGTAGGAGCCTCCGGCGTCAGGGGCTGCCTACGTTGACGCAGGAGCCTCCTGCATTGGCGTAGGGGGCTTCCTGCGTTGGCGCAGGGGCTGTCTGTGTTGACGTAGGAGCCTCCGCAGGAGTCTCTTGCATTGGCGCAGGGGGCTTCTTGTGTTGGCGCAGGGGCTATCTGCGTTGACGCAGGAGCCTCCTGCGTTGGCGCATGGGCTTCCTGCGTTGGCGCAAGGGCCGTCTTTTGATTGAGTTGATGCTGCCATCATGATTCCAGGGATAGCTTCACGTCGACATGGTATCTCTTCGGAGGGTCCGGACGGGGCCGTGTCCTCTGGGGATTGACTTCTCTGTTAATGATTTGTTGTTGTTGTTGGACTGGCGGGGACATATGGGCGTGCAATTTTACATGTCCATAGGCCGTTACACCCAAATATAGACCACTCATTCTTCCTACTTGACATGTGGGTGATATGAATGAATGGACCCAACATACTATTCATGCCAAGTGGTGTGGTATGCCTAGTCAAGTAAGATTCTTTCTTTAGCATACCACCTTAGCTTCATTACTTTCTGGGGTATGTGACTGAGGCATTATATGTTGTTGTGTTTGTTGACAGGTTCTGCGGCAGAGGAGGATCATCCATCCACGGAGACGTCCTTAAGGAGTGGGGACGGAGGTCCGCAACCTAGGCAGAAGTGCCCTCGTGTGGAGGCTACAGCAGCTGAGGTTGGCGGGTCCTCTGGAGGACTCGAGACTAGCGAGCAAGCCGAGGCAGAGACAGCTTTGAGTAAGTGTCACGTCGACCTTTTTGCTCCTGGTCGATTTGGTCATAATGACTGACTAACTCTGTCTCGCCGGATTTATTTCTTGTAGCCCCACTGGAGACCAGCGTGGAGGCGGCCTTCTCGCCTCCTCAGGAGGTTGACCCCCTACCTGATGATGGTGTTCAGTGCGAGATAGATATGGAGGGATTCCTTCGTGTGATGGACGAGATTGCCCCTAACATCGAGACATTCCCCGACTTCGAGTTGTGGAAGGCTTCAGGGAGGGCCCGCTTAGGTAACAACCTCTGACACTGGACATATGCTGGCTGTGGCTTTGCCAGGTTGTGGCCACTGACATTGCCGTTCATACTGTACAGGGGTGGCAGAGGTATCAGGGGCCGCAGGACCATTCGAGACATAGAGCAGGGCACCCGCGCAGATGGGAGAGCAGATGCCGGTGACATCCCACGACAGCTTGGGTAAACATTGGATTGCCATGAAGGGAATCATCTTGTCTTTATCGTGCTTTTGGTGGGCTGGAACCACTGACTAGGTTTGTGTTGTTTGTTTTCTAGGTGAGGATGCGGCTGCCACTCTGGAGATGATCCAAGAGTTGGCCAGTGCCGGCTCATCAGTGACTCTTTCATCCTTTGAGGGCGAATCTGAGCAGGTGGCCCCTTTACCTCCACCCATTGCTGGGGATGTAGTGGGCATACTACCATAGCTGTTGGCGAGGATAGCAACCATAGCATAAAAGATAAGCAATGACGTATAGCAACCATAGCATGAATAGCATGAATTGAACCATCATTAAGCATATGAACTTTTAAAGCATGGCATAATAAAACATCAAAGCATTGATCATCATGGCGTAGAAACATGGCATTAAAGCATATACATCATCAAAGCTTTAGTATTGTTTCCATGAGGATGGCCAACTTGGCTAATCAGTTGAAAGATTTGAATTGGAATGATCAGTCAACCGACCCTTCTTATATGGGTCTTTCTTCACTCATTCTCTCCATCTTTCACCCCCACTCATTCTCCATCACCTTGTCCTCACCCTAGAACCCCTTTTCTCCTCCAACCAAGCCTCCATAACCCCTTGTTTCTCCACCCGCACACGATCTGGTCTTCTCGTCACCATTTCGGGATGACCTCCATACGGCCGTTCATGCGTTCATGGAGATCCTTCACAGCTTCCAGACTGTGGATAGGTGTATTCCAAGCCCTAGCAGTGCCTCTGTGCTCTATCTTCGTGCCCGGGGTTGAGATTGATTGTTCAAGGGTTTCCCGATGGGTTTTCTAGTTCGAGGTGCCGCCCAGACGAAGCTCTCAATGTTCTGCCCAAGGGGAAGCTGGCCGTCAACGACAAGAGGTCCCAGCTCCTCCACCTCAACGTGCTCCTCCTCCCCAGCGAGCACCTCTACCTCCACGTCCTATTATCGACCCCCACTTGGTCAACTTAAATGAGGTGAATGAGGTTTTCCCTGATTTGTGCGCTCTATTTGAGATTCAAGAGGGCTGGATGGATTTTGTTACACGGTATAATAGGTATTATCCTCGTCTGGTCCAGTAGTTCTATGGGTATTTGGTTGTGAGGAATGAACAGCTATATACCACTATTGAAGGTGTTGAGATTCACATCACCCCGGATCTGTTTCGGCAGGCCCTAGGAGTATCAGCCATGGGTGCAGATAGGGGCTATGGTTTTGGTGATGTTCCAGACACGTTTACTGCTATGACCAACTGTGAGTATGTGCACGATGTGAGCAACTTAATTAAATTGAATGCCAATCATTTTCCTCTACTACAAAGGGTTCTGCATCACATGTTCACATCCTTGATATATCCCAAAGTTGGCTGTAGAGATGAAGTCACAAAAGTTTAGAGATTCATGTTTTATCATGTCATGAATGGGATTCAAATTAATATGGGTAAGCTCATGACAGATTTGATTGGCATTTGCCGTACCTACCTCCGGCGTTCTCTACCATATGGTTCACAGTTGAACAATGTCTTCATCTATGCCGGGATTGATGTGGCAAATGAGTAGTTTATATGTGTTAGGCAGGATGACATATACAACAAGCATAAGATTTTCTCAGATTTTGGCTATTACTATGGTCCCGATGGAGAGCTTTGGCGGGACATTCCAGTTTATGGGGAAGAAGAAGACAGTGAGGAAGAACAAGAACCAGCACAACAGCAAGGTGAAGGGGATATCCCCCCTCTAGTTCCAGCTAAGGAGCAGCCTCCTCCACCATCACCTTATCACCGGGATTTTGAGATGCCTCCTCCACCTCAGTTTCATCATGGAGAGTCTTCTACTCAGGGGCCGGACAGTGCCCTTCGGTGGACTGCGAGGCTTTTGAAGGGTGATTCACCGGATTGGAGACTCGTGTGGATACCTTTGGGGATCATCTATCTACCTTTGGGGACAATCTAGGCACTGCGATGGGCACTCTCTCCACCATGTTAGGGCGCATGGATACCTTCTCTACTGCCTTGGACACTCTCTCCACTCAGATGGCCACACTTACCACCCACATGACTTCCATCCAAGAGAATGTTGCTGATATTCTCCCATCCTTTGGGATTATCAACCTCACCCTTCTTGGCATGCAGTGCCAGGATACGGCCCGTGACGAGAGCCTTGGCCATATTCATGATCTTCTCCAGCTTCATGACCATTATCTTGGCGACATCTGTCAGCACCTTGGTTATCCACCTCCTCCTCCAGCAGATTAGCCACCTCTAGACGATGCTCCATGAGGATCTCTTTTGATTTCCCCCTAGCATGTTGTCCTTTAGTCTTCTTTCACTTGGGTCCCCCCTTCGTCTATCCTATCCCTTTTTGATGTTGCCAAAGGGGGAGAAGTAGTAGGGCAGGTTTATACACTTATGTATGTCGATGTGTGGTTGTATGCTTGCATGAATGATCATGTGAGGATCCTTATGTCAGTAGTGTCAGTTCTATAGCTGCTTAGTGTCAGTTCTATAGTTGCTTAGTCTTTTGTATTAGAGTCATGCATTCACTCTCGCACTAATGTACTTTGTAATGAAATGATGAATTGAATGTACTGGTGTTTGATCTTAGTTGCTTGGCACTCGTGTCTCATTTCTTAACCTATTTTTGGCAAATAAATGGTTGAATGGGTTGTGCAAAAATGTATTGAATGGTTTTCAAGCATGTTGAATGATTTTCAAGCATTGAGTTCAAGATCGACTGCAATCTCCGAACTTGTTGTAAGACACGCACTAGAACAATAAAAATAGTTTGAATGCCCTAGAGTTTTGTCATCATCAAAAAGGGAGAGATTGTTACCCTAAAATTTTGTCATCATCAAAAAGGGAGAGATTGTTGAACATATCAAATTAATTTTGATGTTAACAAATCCCAGGACGTGCTTCCTATCATGTGCCATGTCTTAGCAATCAAGTTCAACGTTCATACGCATTCAAGCCTAATTTCATTATGCACCATGTTTTAAACATCAATTCCCTCCAAATGCACAAATTTATATTGGCTCCTAGACTGCCCAGGCTAAGTTTAACTCACTCATTCTTATTAAAACAGGATGTGATCATGAACTGACTGGCTCACCAACTTGCTTATTGGCTAATAGCTTTTTGTTATGCAGGCACAGCAGCCAGCGGTCGACCGCCAGCCCGGGGCGGTCAACCGGAAAAAATAGAAGCCAACCTTCTACAGTAATTTCTCAGAGCGGTCGACCGCCCTCTAACTCTAGTGGACTACCAGCCCCAAGTTCCCCATAAATGTTGACTTTTGCTCACCTCGTGGAAAGCCCCTCTTCTTGTTATTGTTTAATCCCAAAGCCACCAAACCCTCCAAGTTTTGTGGATCTGGTTTATAACTTGTCTCTTGACCATTCAAGAGATATAAAACTACCTCTTTGGGGTAAGAAACCCTAATGCTTCAAGAGGGCTTAAGGAGGCTATCAAGAGGAGAGAGGGGTGGTAGCACTGTAGCCATGAACAGTGCTCTGGGAAGGAAGTTCTTCATCCGCCCTCAAGTGATTCAAGCCACATCTAGAGGAGATCAACCCCAAGCCAAGTGGAGATCAAGCTGCATCCAAGGAACTCTTCATCAACTAAGGGGGAGCATTAATCAGGCCCTTTCTCTTGTGTTCTTGTTCTTAATCTTTCTAAGCTTCAAAGTGTGCTTGACTTGTAATTCTGAAACTATCCTCTGTGTGTGTGGATCTTCCTAGATCCGTGTGGGTGTATAATTGAGTCTGTCGGATTGGTGTGTGTGGTTAGGTGTCTTTACACCTTGGTAGGAGTCTCCATCTCCTAGCGTGTGTGTGTATGTGTTCGATCTTGTATCTCCTTACAAGATAGTGTTTGGATCCTCACAGTCCGTGAGGGGTGGACGTAGGCTGCCGTTGTGGCATCCGAACCACCTAAAAATCGCTATCTCCTTACCCCCCTCTAGATCCACGTTCTACAAGGAAGACCACGTCCATCTAACTCTAACACACCTAGAATAAGTCAGGATACCACTTTCGTATAGTATCTTCAGACTCCCAAGTAGCTTCCTCAGTCCCACGCCGACTCCAATGAATTTTGACAATCGGTATGGAACGATTCTGGAGTTGTTGTTGCTTCTGGTCCAGAATCATGACAGGTCATTCTTCATAGGTCAAGTCTTCTTTCAATTCAAAGTCCGCATGCTGAATGATGAGAGTGGGGTCATACACATATTTTCGTAACATAGGCACATAAAAAATATTGTGTACGCTAGATAATTGAGGTGGTAATACCAATCTGTAAGCAACCTCTCCCATAGTATCTAGAATCTCGAATGGACCAATATATCTTGGACTCAGCTTGCCATGAATACCAAATCTTCGAATCCCTCTCGTAGGAGAGACTTTAAAAAATACATGCTTACCAACCTGAAATTTCAATGCTCTTCTTCTATTGTTGGCATAACTCTTCTGTCTTGATTGGGCTACTTGTAACTGATCTCTAATAATACGGATGCTCTGGGATGATTCTGAAATAAGATCCGGTCTAAGCCATTGCTTCTCACCTACCTCATCCCAACATAACGGGGATCGACAGCGTCTTCCATACAATGCTTCAAACGGAGCTATCTATATGCTGGATTGATAGCTGTTGTTGTAGGCGAATTCAACCAATGCCAAGTGATCACTCCAACTGTCTCCAAAATCAGTCATGCATGCTCTAAGCATATCTTCCACTATCTGCTTGGTCCTTTCAGTCTGCCCATCTATCTGTGGATGAAAAGAAGTATTGAAATTTAGACGAGTACCCAAAGACTATTGTAGTCCTTTCCAAAAATGTGAAGTAAATCTGGGGTCTACTCATGAAGTCTGCTTTGACTTGCTAGTAAACCAAGCATCTACTCACGAAGTCTGCTACTTCCCTTTTTATATTCGACCACCAAAAGGATCTTTTCAAATCCTTGTACATTTTAGTGCCTCCAAGATAAATGGTGTATCTGGATCTATGAGCTTCTTCAAGAATCTTGTTCTTGATCTTAGCTACATCAGGTACACAAGTTCTCCCCTGAAATAACAATCTTCCATCGTCAGCCACCATGAAGTCAGGTCTGTTACTCAAGCTTCCCTTGATCTCTACCAGCTCGGGATCATTGTCTTGCAAAGACTTGATTTGTTTGTATCATTTCTCGTTGGATTGAGTCCCCATGTGTGTTCTTCTACTGTTCCTCTTCTTCTTCCCCCCCAACGGTTCGGGTTCCCTTTGAGGGATCTTTGGCCTCCACCCTTGCCCATCAACCACAAAGGGAAATCCCATTCTTCTCCCCAGAGAGCCCAAGCCCCCAACACCACCATTGATCTTCGTCCCCCCCAACTTCCTTAGACTCTCAGTCCCTAGCCTCTCCTCCTCCCAACTGAAGCCCCTCCTGCCAGCTGAACCAAACCCCCCCAGATCCCACGGCCCTCTCCCTCTCACTGGCCTCCAACTGCTCAGTCTTTACTTTAGCAGCACGCCCCAGAGCCCTCTCCCCGGCACACCTGTTTGGTGACTTCGCCGACATACACACTAGCCCCTTTGTGCACCCCTTCACCGGCATAGCCTTTGGCCGGTGCATCTTCGGCCTCTTTAACCTTCTTGGCCAGTACACCATTGGGCTAACCCTTCTCCGGTACGCAACTAGCCTGGCACAGCTTCCTTGGCCGGTGCATTCATCCCTGTACTCCTTCACCGGCACAACTCTTGCCTGGTGCACCCTCAGCACCCAGCTTCCCCTTCACCGGCATACCCTTAGCCAATCCCTCTCTACCGGTGCACCCCATGCCTCGCTCAGCGGTACAGCCCTTTGGCCAGACCCTTCACCAGTGCAGCTTGGCTCCCTCCAGCCGACATTGCCCGGTCCACCTTTGAGCCCCCTTGCCAACACATTAAACCATGTCTTTCACCCTGGGCCTCACCCCTAGCATTTGCAACCAGTCCCTGCCCTTCACCCTTGACACTTGTGGCCAGCCTTAGGGTTGTCTCCCACTCGCCACTCTTTTCACATTTTCTGAGGTTTTCATCTACCGTGCTGCCGTCTTCAGACGCTCACCTCAAATTGTTGGGTTCCGTCACTCCATGTGGACGTGTTCCCCATATCTCCCTTACGTCCGGGTCAAAAGGAGATGCTGCCAAATTTTTGTCAGAAATAATGATATGATAAGGACAAAAGGGAGCAACAAACAAATGAAATAATCAATAATAAAATACTTTAACTAAGGCAAAAGAACTGGGGGTAACATGAAGAGAGCCGGACTGAACAATGGTTGAGTACTTTTAGCACTCGTACTAGAAGGAGGAAGGAACAGAGGATGGTCAAGAGACAGAGAGAGGGAACCCTCATGAACTACACAGAAAAGGAGAACATCACAGAGATGTATGCCAGGCTCTCGTTGATCACTAACAGCCTTAGGGGCTTTGGGAAGGAAATATCTAAAGGGGACATTGTTAGAAAGATCTTGAGATCGCTAACCCCTGCATGGCACACCAAGGCCATTCTTATTGAAACCAGGTCTGTGCACATTTTTGAACCAAGTCCTTGCAAGTCCTTATCAGGTCCGAGCATGAACAGTCTCGTGCATCTCAAGTCCGAGCACTTAAAAGTCCATGCACATTTCTGGTAGTTTGCTCGTTTAACATAAGTCCGTGCATGTTAAACCCCATGCATGTTTTCCTTTGGCAGAACACAAGTCCATGCATGTCAAACCCCATGCATGTTTTGTGTTAGTCACTAAGTCCGTGCTTGTTTGCCTGCACATCTTAAGTTCGTGCATCTTTTTGTTTTGCACTTTGGACATTCCAAGTCCATGCATGAACAGTGCCCACTTGCCTTATGCTAAGGCAACTCCGTACAGGGTATGTGCAGCCTTTTGTTCTGACAATATACTGAGTCCATACAATTCTTTATCATTATCTGATTGTTCCGTTTGACAGGACGCTTGTTCTCCAAGAATGAGGAAGGCACGTGATCCAAGGATAAAAAGAGGCCCTGATTATGACACGTGAAAAGTAGTAAAGCTCAGATGCTACCACCTAGCAAAGAATCTCAGAAGAAGCTTCGAAGGAAAATGTGTTTTACCCACGCCCTCTATCCAATGGACATATATATATAGAGAAGGGCACAACAGAAGTGAAGTGCACAAGAGAAGAAGTTAAAACGAGAGGAAGAAGAAGAAAATCAGAGAGAGGCAGAGCCTGAAAAGCATTCCATAGAAGTGTACTAGGAAGCTTAGAGAGTTGTGTGAGTCTGTGAGAAAGATCCTCAGACCAGCTATCATCGGTCTCTTGGTTCAGAACCAAAGCCGATCTACTCTTCAATAGAGCTACATTTTGTCTGTGTTTCAAATTTTTCTGATTTCTTTGTTTTATCTTTGACCACCTATTTTCACATGCTCTGTGTCAACGATTGTAGCAAGCTGTGTAGCCCAGTGTCAAAAGAAGGATTTCTCTGGTAGCAAGCTGTGAAGCTCAGTGGTTGTAGGGAAGGTTTTCCCTAAAGTTGTGGATCAGCAGTGTGAAGCTGTGAATCAGCAGTAAGCCACACTTGGGTTGAGTGTGGGGTGGATGTAGGCTTGCGTGAGTCTAATGGCTCATTGATTTGAATTTCTTACGAAGTCTTATGTTTGTCGGGCCTCAAACCCCTGGGGAGGAGCTATGTGTGAAGCCTTGTGTGAGTCAGTGCTTTCGCCGTCTAAATCAGTGGTGACGCCACCGACTTGCTACCAGCCACCATGAATCGATACGCCACCGAATCACCCCTCAACCCAAACATGCTCTGCCCTCCAGCCCCCTAGTCCAAACCTGCCCCGACCTTCAGCCCCAACTCAGCCTGCTCGGACCTCCATCCCACTTGGTTTGACCTTCAATCCACCTGCGTCGACCTTGCCCATGCATGTGTCGACCTTTGAACCCTGGGGGTGCCTCGACCTTCATGCATGCGCAGACCCTGGCCCGTATGTGCATCGACCTCCTTAGGCCTGCACTGACCTCCAGCCGTATCCTGCACCGACTGTGCCCATGCATGCGTCGACCTTTGAACCCTGGGGGTGCCTTGACCTTCATGCACGTGTAGACCCTGGCCCGTATGTGCGTCGACCTCCTTAAGCCTGCATTTACCTCCGGCCGCATCCTCCACTGACCTTGCCCATGCATGCGTTGACCTTTGAACCCTGGGGGTGCCTCGACCTTCATGCATGCATGAGCCCTGGCCCGTATGTGCGTCGACCTCCTTAGGCCTGCATAGACCGTCGCCCTTGCATCGACCCTATTGCTTGCGTCGACCTTCCCCCATAACATGCTCTGAGCAAGTCGGTGGCGACACCACCGACTCATGCCCTCCTCGTGCCGCCTTCTTATCGAATCATCCTTCAAGCTCCTCTCAACCCCTATTAACCCCTCAGGTCAACCTTATTTTATTCTTGGGCCAATTACTACCCTCCACCAAGGGCTTAATAACCTCCCCTAAATAGTTAATTAATGACTAAACCCTCAGTAAATCATGAGCCTAATAAAAAATCATCATCAATTAGGTGAATTATTGTTTATCACATCTCAATCAGATTATGTGCTGAGCATGGACATATACATATATACATATATACATATATATCATCGCTTCAAAGTAAGCTTGTATCACCAAACCTTTGGTACATCAAATGGCGTCTGGCAAAGGTCGGGTTACGCCAGACTGGAAACTCTCACTATGCGTGATGGTGGTCTTTGGACCTATGTTCTCCACCTCGTACCAAGGCCCGGACATAATGAATTGTGCTTGCATGAATAAATGAATAAACCGTTCCCCTGTTTCGTGCATCCACGGCATTCCCGGAGTCGCCCGTCGCTGCCTCGACCTCCCGTGGATCAGGAAGACCTCACTGCTGCTCTCTGCAACCAGCCTGCAGCAGAGGTCACGCTTGCAGAGACTACCCCGGTGTCCACTGTGTGAACCAGCTGAAGTTGTCTTCTGTAGAGTCGTACGGCGTCGAGTCAGCTTCGTTCCAGAAGTGATCCCGTGGCGATCTGACCTCGGCACCATTTGCGCCGCCCATTCTCGTGCAACTACACCAAACTCGGGTCTGAACCTGAGCACCATCTGGTAGCAGCTCCATCGCCCGCCCCTGTGCGATTCAGCCAGAGCTCTCTTCACGAGAGTTCTGCTCCTCCAAACCACCGACGCACCAGAGGTGGTCCCGCCTGGTTTTGACATCTTCTCCATGCAGGGCGGCCAGTCTCCCTCAATTGCACCAGACCCGGAGTCCCCTGTTCGCCCAGGACAGGCTACTATCAAGTTGGCCCCGACACCCCCTCTTCCTCTCCGTTTCAGGTTGGACAGTCTTCAGAAACATTGCATCCTTCGACAATACGGAACTAACGCAAGTGGTCTCGTCCCAATCCGACATCGGCACTGGGAGTTCCCCGATAGCTACCTGCAACTGGTCCAATTGTTCACCCAGAAACCTGACGCCGGCCGTTCCCACAACCACGTCCACCGAGGTGATCAGATGGCCACCATCTTCTGAGGGATCGTAGACATCCCTATCATCAATGTCCACGACTTGGTCCTGTCATGATTGGAGTTACACAGCGCCCATATCGGCCAACGCACCACGATTGCGCCAATCTATCCTAGAACTGCACAGGCCCACAGCCGCGGCCGCCGTCTCCATCCAGCGACAACAGCTTGGTGCTAGACCTTCAGGCATCCTTCGGCGTCCCTCGATCATCATCCAGGAGTTGGCTGCACCTTGATCGGACGTCCGTGCTCGGCGTACGGTCGATAGTTTGTTTCCCCTCTCTATGAACCCCCCTCCCTGCGTGGAGCGTAGTGCATGTATTAGTAGGGACGTCACCAAGCTTCCTCGATGCAGTGTGTCTACCGACTGCGCACGCTCCCCAGCTCGCCCTCGTCTCCAATCGGTGCTGGTCTCTTCACACTCGACAAGGTATAGGTCTGACCCTTGCTTCTTGGCATTGCTTTCTTAGTATCTGTTCAACATTCACGCCGAAGGTGAGGAGGGCCGGCCGGAAGGGGTGGAGGTTCAGATCTCACAACTTGGAGGTTGACGGCATAGAGCGGTTCCCAACTATCCGTTCAAAAGAAGCGAGCGGCCAAGTGCAAGCCATTCTTCTTCCTCCCACGGCCAACTATAAACTGTTCTACCGTCGAGCTTTTCTTCGTCCCGCGTTCCTTCTCAGCACCGGCGAGTGGTCTGTCGGTCGACCGCGCAACATAAGAGCAGTTCTTCTAGGGCCGCTTATCTCTACAGTGCTTGTAATAAGTGAGTGTCTCCCTTCCCTTTCCAAGGTACAGTGTGTCTATCACATTTGGCACCTTGGTGGTGATCACACACACTCACACCCCTTTGCACCCCTTCTACTTGCATTTCCTCTATTTCTCTTATTGATATAGTAGAGGGATTAATGAAGGGTTAAGGAAGGTAGGAAAATCTATCTACATCTCTATCTACATCCAAATTTCTGGCAATCACGGTGGGACACCTAGTGCCCATCATGTTAGTGATTTGCTGACCTGTTCTTTTGCTTGGTAAGTTCCCTTCTTTGAGTCATTACAGGTCATTCTCTAGTTTCTTTTGTTTCTGTCTTCTAGCGCTTGTACGGTTCGCAGAGAGCCATCCATTTATCTGGGCAGCTGATCATCGGCCGTTCGTATCTGCTTATGGTGCTGTTTCTACTGCGAGCCTGCTGTCTTCAGCGGCCTACTTTCGCCCGTTCACTAGTCTTGCGGTCTGATGAAGGCCATTCACTCTGCTATCTCAGGTACACCTCTTTCTCTGTTTTGGTGATTTGTGTTGACATTCTGTAGTCTTTTGAGGACCGTCACAGGTTCTGCACGGTCTATCGGTCGATCACGCATCCAGGTACGCCTCTATTTCCTCTCTCCTTAGTTCATTCCAATTCCTATCTTACTGTTGGTTCAGCCTTATTACTCCCTGCCTATGAACGGTCCTCCCTAGACCGTCGCCCTCCCTGAGTGGTTTGCCACAGACCGTTTATGGTGCTACAGTGCACCCGAGCCTTTATTTTGACTATCATTTCACATCTTTCATGATATCTTGATGCTGATTGTTGTTCTCCCCTACTTGCTACTTGCTTTAGCATGATACTTGCCATACTTGTCATCCTCGTTTGCTCATTGATTGCTAGTTTCTAGGCTAGATTCTTGCATGCACTCTGGTGCACTTAGGATCATACACTTCTCATCAGTAGTTGCATTGACGTACGGTACATTGATTAATGGTGGCCGAGACCACCAAGGCGTCAGAATGGGGCGTAGCTACACCATCTAGGTCATCGTCGGAGAAGATAATGGGAACTCCTGGGCGGCCTGGGGTGGAATCCCCACGCGAAGCGCTGTCGCCTTGGCTCGTGGTGTGGACCGCCGTCGCGTACTGCTGCCTCCTGCTCGCGCTATCCCCCCCGGCGGCCGGTCCTCCGGAGATCATCATGATCTCTTTCCCATTGGGACGGTTGTCGATTGGTGGGGGCATCTTCTGCCGCCGTTCCGCCGCCTTGACGAGGAACTTGTCGAGGATTCCCCTCCGGACGAGGTCCTCATTGGCGTCCCTAAGGTTGATGCAGTCGGCGGTATCGTGGGCATGGTCGCGATGGTAGAGGCAGTACTACTTTTTGCTCCTCGTGCTCGGGTCGGACTTCATCCGAGGAGGCCACTTGAGGAATGGCTCCTCGCGAATCTCCATTAGTATCTGGTCCGGCGGAGCTGTTAGGGGCGTGTAGTGGCGGTAGCTACCCCTCTCCTTCTCGGGGCAGTCACAGCGGTCTCTGTCGCGCCGCTCCCACTTATTCTGACCCTCTCGCGGGGGGTCGACAGATCTCTTGCGGTCGGACCGATCGGTTCCGGCCGCGCAGCCCAGGGCCACCGTGTTCTCCTCGCAACACGCATGTTTCTACGCCAGGGTGAGGAGATCTGGAAGGGTCGCCAGGGCTTCTACTCTGAGGGCGCGTCGAAGGATGTGATCCCATGTCCCCTGGGTGAGGGCCGTGGTGGCAATGCCGACGTCGAGGTGTGGGATCCGTAGAGCCTCCAAGCGGAAGCGGGAGACGAAATCCCATAGTGACTCCTCCTTACCCTACTTGAGTGCGAGCAGGGTCACCGCGGACTTGGCTACCTTTCGGCAGCCAACGAAGTTCTCCTTGAATAGCTTCTTAAGCTGCTAAAAGGAGGTAATGGTCCCAACCGACAGGGACTCGAACCAAGCCCGGGCATTCTCCCGAAGGGTCGTAACGAATGCCAGGCACTTCACGGTGTCTGAGGCCCGGTGGAACACCAAGTGGGACTCGATGCTGTGCATATAGTCGGCCGGGCCGGTGGTGCCGTCGTAGGATGTAAACGACGGTAGTTGAAGCTTTGGCGGGATGGGAACTTCCATGATTTCCCTGGAGAAGGGAGCATGGAAGTCTGGGTCATCGTCGATATGTTGATGCGAAGATACCTACTGGGCAAGTGTGCTCATTACCTATTTTTCAATCTTTTCAGGAGATGGAAGTGGTTCGAATTCGGATTCGAGTTATACAAGTAGCGAGTCCGAGAGCGAATGAAAGTTATATCAAAATGAGAGTGAAGACAGAGGAAGTGAATCTTGTCTAGATCGAGTCGTTGTAATTTTCATTTTTCCTTGAGTCTGATGAATTAAAGGAAGTTGAAATAGTTGATGCATTTGAATATTTGATTATTAATGGAGTAAAGATGGAGTTTTGAGTACATATTTATGTAATTACATCTTAATGTATGATTGTCTTGTGCTCTGATTATTTCTTGCTTGCAAGAGGCTTACCATGCCGGCTGTACACATTTTCTCGAGCTAGTCTTCCTCTGTAATTAAAGGCTCGGGATGTGACAACATCATTTGTCATCCTTATTGTGTTTCTCTCCCCGAGGGAGCCCTGTTATGCATTCATCATATCATCTGTCCACCCTTTGTGTCTAAAAGGGATTTCAAACCACACCAACCAGGTGCGTATTTGAGTATGATTGCATCATTTTCATTTCAAGGGATTGATATTACACCGTTTCCACTCTAATCCGCTTGTTGTTTGTTTCGCCTTTCTCCCAGGGTAACCATCAAAGAAAAACCCTCTTCGTCGGCCGGCCAAAAGAAAAGGAAGAGAGGACCCACACTGTTCTCGCTCCCGAGGCGAACGCGATCAAATCCTTTCCATTGTGGGGTTCTCAGCCCCTAGCGATCACACCATCAACACCGCGCGGAGAGTCATTTCCCGCGTCGGTATTCTTGAGCAACACCGCGCGGAGAGTCATTTCCTACGGCGGTTCCCTCCCCCTATTTAATCTCAGTCATTTCCTTTCAGTAATTTAATTTCTGTATACTAACCCTTACACTAACCTAATAAGACCCGCGGCGAGTAATTTTTCGCAGTGGTTTCATTTTTACTTCTATCATTTTAATTTATGTTCAAATCCCGTGAATGGAACCAGTTCCTCACGGAAGTTTCATTCTATAATTTTCATTCTGTTATTTCATTCCTGTTATTCTTATTTTTATTTAAATCTCGTGAATGGAACAAGTTCCTCGCGGAGGTTCCATTCTGTAATTTTCATTCTGTTATTTCCTGTTATTCTTATTTTTGCTCAAATCCAGTGAATGGAACAAGTTCCTCGCAGAGGTTCCATTCTGTCCTTAAACCCCCCACCCACTAATCTCTCTCACTCTCTCTCGTTATCTCTCTCTCACTCCCGATTTCACTCTCTCTCTCACCCTCTCTCTCCCAATGTCTCTCTCTTTCTCTCTCCTTCTCGGTTTCGCCATTTTCAGGGCTCGACCGGGACGCGGGGGACGCCGTTGGAACCAGTGCGGCGAGGGGATCGCGTTGATGCCCTCCATTCCGCAGTTCGTGGGATGGTTGGACGAGACGGGGCGAGAGGGTGCGGCCTCCACTTCACTTGCATGCGGCCGGAGCGGCCATTTCGGTGCGAACGAGGTAGGGGGATGGGACCGCCTCTGTGCTAGGAACGTTTTGACGCCACATGCATGCCGATCCACGCCCGTTTAGCCTAGTTAATGTCCATTTTTAGTTTCTCCTGAAAATGTGGTAATTAGTGTTTTAATTATCCATGGGCATTGTACTGATGTTTTCTAGCTTCTATCGAGTGGTATGGATGTTGGGGAAGGCAGGTTACAAATTTTTGTAGCGAACCCCATCGATTTCGGTCGACCGGGGGGTGGCTCGATTTTAAACCGAACCCGTTCACTGCCCAGCTCACATGGCGGTCACGCTAGTGACCATTATGTGTATAATGCACCACACCTACCACGTCATACTTCTTTAATGGACCACACCCAACCCGTTATGCTCATGCATGCATTAGTTAAGTCTTTAGTATAATGCCCCCATGTATGACTGTTATAGTTGTGAAAAACTGTGGATTTTCCATGTTCTGGAGACCTTAACGGACCGATCTCGATCCGTCATGTTCTCTAGGTCATTAAGTCTTATAAAAATAACTCGGGTGGCTATAGCGGACCAGCAGTGGCACGTTATGTTAGATAATGCACTATTCCTGATCCGTTATGACCGCTGTATCTGGAAGTAGATCAGATGAATATGACGGACCAGTGGAGGCGTGCTATATTACTTTAACGCACCTCACCCGATCCGTTATGCTATATGACGGGGCAGAGCTGATCTGTTATGTTATGTTATGTAACGGGGCAGAACTGATCCGTTATGATCTCTGCTATGCTAAGAGTAGTGAATCATTATTCTAATGCATTCTTCACCATGTTTAAGTTATTTTATGAATAAAAATACATCTTTATGTCCCAGTGGAGTTACTTTCTCTTTCCTCGTGATGGAGCCACTAGTCGTAGCCCAGCGACCTTAGTGTCGGCCCACCCCGGAGGAATTTTCATAAGATTGTATAAATTTCAAGAGCTTCCTTATGTTACCAGCCATCCCATTCATAAAAATCAAGGTGTCATCTGCATAAAGGAGATGGGTGACCTGATGACAACCTCTTGGGCCCTGGAATGCCTGCAACTGTCCAGAATGAAAGAGCCAGGATATACCTCGGCTAAGTGCTTCCTCTGCTATAATGAACAAGGAGGGGGCCAGGGGATCCCCCTGCCGAACCCCTCTAGTGGATTTGAAAAAACCTGCTGGTGAGCCATTAAAGAGAACCGAAAACCAGCAATTACTGAGAAGCATGGAGATTAAGGAGCAGAATCTATTGGAGAAACCGAAGGCTCTCATGACTGCTAATATGAAATCCCATTCTAGCCTGTCGTAGGCTTTCGCCATGTCCAGCTTAAGGATGAGATTGTGGCCCCGGACCTTTCTTCCAAGGTCAGTCATAAGCTCCGAGGCTAGGGAAATTGTATCAGCTATGTTCCGGCCTTTCACAAATGCACCTTGGTTAGGTGATATAATCCGAGGGAGAATCTCGACTAGCCTGCAGCTTATGATTCTTGAGATGATTTTGTAAGAGAAGTTGCAGAGGCTAATGGGGCGCATATCTGTGAAGGAAATGGGGGAGGCAACTTTAGGAATCATTGCTATTAGGGAGGAAGTAATACCTTTAGGTAAAGACATGCCCTTGAAAAAAGCTTGAACAGCCTGAGTAACATCCTGAGAGATGATGTCCCAGCAACTGACATAGAAATGACCAGTATACCCGTCTGGCCCCGGGGCACTATCAGGGGCCAAGGAATGGACAGCCTCTTTAATCTCCCCTGCATCTGGAACAGCAACAAGGATGCTGTTGTCATCTTCAGAGACTAAACTGGGGATATATTCCAGAATCTCCTCTTTAATTTGATGAGCATTCGAAGAAAATTGTTTTTGAAAGAAATCCACAGCCTTGTCTTTCAGAACAGAGGCATTGTCACACCAGACCCCATTATCAATCTTGAGTTTATGGATGGCCAGTCTACTTCTCTTCTGCTTGACATGAAGATGGTAGAATTTGGTATTGCGATCGCCCATCTGCAGCCAGTTCACTCTGGCTTTCTGACCCCAGAAGATTTCCTCCTGATGGAGGCATTTGCGAAGGTTAGCCTGAGCAAGGTGAAGAGCCAATCTATTATTTTCAGAGGGAGCAGAGTCAAAGCATTGCTCTGCCTGGGAGACAAGTCTTTCCAGGTCGGCTTTCCTTTCGAATATATTACCAAACTTCTCCTTGTTCCACTGCTGAATGTTAGACTTAATCGCTTTCAATTTGTATTGAAGCCTATAGCCAGCATTGAAATGGTTAGAACTTGCAGAATCCCAAGCCTGTTTTAGCATGGGTTTGAAACTATCATCATCCAGCCACATGTTTTGGAAAATAAATCTGCTAGGACCAGTAATAAGCTGAGGTTGATGCAGCAGCATTGGGGTGTGGTCAGATGGCTCCCTGGGCAAGTGTTTAACAGCAATATTAGGACCTCCCTCCTTCCATATGTCATTTAATAAGACTCTATCCAACCGGGCCTGGATATTACGAGGTCCTATTTGATTATTTGACCAAGTAAATGGACTCCCAATAAAACCAGCATCCAAAAGGCCTTTCGATGCAACAAAACCTTGGAAGGTAGTCATGGAGTTAATGAAACCCATGGTGCCCCCCTTTTTTTCCCCGGGGGAAAGGACAGCATTGAAATCTCCCCCCACCATCCAGGGCAAACTTATACCTGCATCCAAATGAGATAAGGCTTCAAACAGCTCCACTCTAATAGTTGCATTGCAAGAGGCATAGACAAAGGTGGCCATAAAATTGTCTCCACTGGTATTTTGGATATGAACATGAATATACTGTTGATGTTTCTGCAGGACTGAAACAGAATAGGGCTGTCGCCAAAACAGCCAGATTTTAGAGTCTTCATCCTGGTTAGAGCAGGCATAGTCAAATCTGATTCTCCGTTTAGTTTCTTCCATTCTAGTTTCAGGAATTTTAGGCTCAATGAGGCAGACCATGTGAATATCATTCTGGACAATGTGGTTTCTAAGACTTCTAAGAGATTTAGCATTCCCAACTCCTCTTATAT
This sequence comes from Amorphophallus titanum, assembly GCA_024336825.1. NCBI lineage: Eukaryota > Viridiplantae > Streptophyta > Magnoliopsida > Alismatales > Araceae > Amorphophallus > Amorphophallus titanum. Next base: position 14,712,407 of record JANBPO010006516.1, read on the forward strand.
TCCATATAAGGATAGGACCTATCATTGAGACATAGATGAGGATTGGGCGCCACCAGCTAGAGATTTAGCTTTAGCTCTAGTCATGTGTTGTGGGATCTCCTTACTGTTTGCTGTGTGACCTTGCTCAATGTTTTCCATACGGACCTCCCCTTGGATATCAAGAGCAGAAAAAGTTTGCATGAATATGTTTTCTGAATTTGAAAGATCTGCCACAGATAAATCCCCAGCAGGAGGGTTATGTGAAGAGAGCATACTTTGAAATGCTAAAATATCATTGCTCCTCGGCAGCACAGCAGTCTGGTGCTTCACCCCTGGAAAGTCCAAATTCCTCCTGCTTGAGGAATTATCATTGTAACCTTCCCGCAAACAATCCCGGGTTTCTTTCTCTGAGTTATCAATCACCACTGACCCTTTATTCTGGAGCTGAGCAGCCTTACCATCCTTCTCACTGACAACAAAGGCATTGGCTTGTTGTGGGATGTTTAATTGATCCAAAATAGCATTTTGGACTGAAGGGAACTCTACTGCTTTTCCTGAAAGTTGAGCTTGGGAATCTGAAAAACCTTTAGGAGACTTGGAGATAGCTACGAATGTAGGATCCTTGATGCCCTCTTGGACAGTGTGCTCCAGAGATATATTATGTGGAGACTTACCCGATTCAGCAATTTCTTGGTCCTGAGGCAGGATAGTCATAGAGGAATCTTGTCGAGCACCTAACAGGTTAGGTCCCCTAGTCATAATCCATCGACGACCTTGCTTCTGAAAATTGTTTTCCTGAACCGGGTGGATTGTCTTGTGCCCAAGCTTCCGTTTGCATTCATGCTCCTCGTGCCCAAGTTTATGGCAGAATTTGCACAGGTTCGGAACTCTGTGATAGTTGACATGTTGCCAGAAGCCGAAACCATCCATGTCAACCCAAATCCTTTCCTTCCTAGGGGCTGAGAGGTCAAGCTCGACACAAGCGAGCGCTTCGGAAGTGTCTGTCATAGCAATTGTGGTATCGTGGATGCGCAGCACCTGGCCAAAGTTGCCTGCGATGGATTTCATACAGTCTTCATGGAAGAGGTTCGCCGGTAGACCAGGGAAACCAATCCACACAGGGGCTGAAGCTGGGTCGGCATCGAAATCAAATTCTGGTGTCCACCGGAAGAATCGAAATAGGTACCCTTTAACATACAGATTCTTTTGAAGCAACAATTTTAGGAAGTCTTCTTGGTTACCTAGCCGGAAAAGCAGGTGCCGAGGGTTCAGTCGGCTGATGGTGAAATCCGCGGATAGGGCCAATCTGTGCATCAAGCAAGATTTGATTTCAGGGAATGCCGGCCTGCCATAGGAGCACTTAACAATGATAGCATGGCTGAGACTATGGGTGGAAGCTTGGAGGTCTGCGGACGAGAAGAACACCGCCGGCTCCCCTTGATCTGTAAAGCCCGGCGCTTTCAGAGGGATGGGGATCTTCTCCGGACGGTGCGACGCCAGCAGCATTTGAGCATAGGATTTCCTGGGTTCCACCGTCGAGGATGCAGCAAAGGCCTCCATAGCAGGGCCTGGGGGAGGAGGGGGGCGCCCCCCCTCGCCGGTCATTACCACGGAGGCGCTCTAAAGCCGTCGGAACTGGCCGCCGCTCTTCTTCCTGGACGGCGGTGGCGTATAAGATTGAAAAATATCCTTTATTCCTCAATTCAAAATGGCTACAACTCTACTGTGGTGAAAGCCTGAAAGGGCGCTGTAGGCAAAATCGGGTATCTCGCCATGTGAAAACCCGAAAGGACGCGTGGGCAAAAGCAAGAGGGGGTTGGCTTCGGTGAAAATCCGAAAGGGCACTTAAGTCAGCAATGCGACTAAAAAAGGGGAATAAATGAAAGAATGAAATCAATGGAATGATGATGGAAGTGATATGGCTTTCTTAGTCACCATTCGGGTCCCACGAAAAGCCCGTGTGCCTTTGAAAAGTTAAATCCAACTGTCATAAGCCTTACGCTTATGTGGTAACACACCCTTTGCTTCGACATTTAACCTATGTCGGTGAATAAGCCTACCCTCAGTTTTCGTCACCATCGGCGAAATCAACCTTTGGCCCGAACCTTCCATCCGCATCAACCAGCAAACCTACCCTTGACTTTCTTCATTGTTCATGGAAGACAATGAATCTATCCCTCACTCGGGTCCTCCACCCATGTCAAGGAATGAACACACTTTGGCTCTCCTGGCAACTTCGTCACCATCGGCGAAGCCTATTAATGGGCCTTCTGACCTTACTCTTTGGCCCCAGGTGGCCACTATACCTTAACCCTCAGGCAGTTGACCTACGCTAGCCAAGGTTTGGCCCTGAGAATAGTTACGTTGTGGTGGAGCAAACCCCTCACCCCTTTGCTGAAGGCGTGAGCGTTCTCCTGCCCTAGTAACTCATATATCTGGGCCAAGTAACTGGCTAAAAGAAAGAAAAATAAAAGGGAAAAGAAGATGAAGTCGCGTCTTAGCGACAAATGAAGACATTTCATTGCTATGAAGTGGCAAGATACATGATTGCTCGAGGCATCCCTGGAGATACACAAAAATCCACTGGCAAAAAAAAAAGAAAGAGAAGTCAACAAAAGGGGCTACTGCAACATACGTCGAAAGATATCCTCCAGCTCTAAAATTCCCAAGAAGGGGTGATGGGTCAGCTCCTGCAATTGAGACTCGGCAGCTTCCAGCTGTGATAGTTTCTCTTCAAGAGAGGCGGCTTGTCCTTTGGCCAATTCAGCCTCCTCCGCACTCTGGACTTCCTGACGCTCGGCCTCCTGTAGCTCGGCCTCAGCCCTGGAAAGTTCAGCACGTAGTTTAGCTATCCTACCTATCAGAGAGGTCCGGTACTGTGAAGATGTGCTGGCTGCATCTCTCATCTGCTCTGTGGTCCCTCTCAAGGAGGCAAGAGTGGTATGGCATTCAGCTCGTTCAAGTTTCGTGGTCGTTAGCTGATCAGCCACTTCTCGACTGAGGAATTCCCTTCGGTTTACATATTTTTAACAACAATATCACCCACGGCGTCCAATCCTCCATGGGGCAGCCAAAAGCCAATAACGAGCAGGAAAGGTGTTCCACCAAGCCCCTTAGCTGCACGTAAGTCAAATCCTGACTGGCCGTTATGGTTTGTTGAAGGGTTCTTAAGAACTGCCACACGAGGTCGCTCGATGACTGCAGACCAAGTGGTGACGTCTCGGGAAGCTGAAAATCTACGCTGCTATCAACGGTTGCCCATATGTCATCGCTCGGTTCAGAAGACGATGACGGCATAACTTGGAGGGCACCCGCACTGGAGCCGACCCCAGCAGCTAATGTAGTGGAGGAGGTCTCGATCATGGCAACCTCCCTACCAACCTCTTGCGGTGAACCTGCACTGAGAATCTCCATAGCCGGGGACACTTGCTCTTCGCACCCAGCCTGGCCGGCCTCCACAGAAGTCGATTACGTAATAAGGGCTAAGGCCCTGGAAGTCCCAGCTTCTTCTTCAATAATTTCTCCTGCTTCTATTTTGGGAAGACTCCTCTTCTCTAGGAGCAGCTCTCTGTCGACAACAGGCGGTTGAGATTTTGTAACTTCAGTCGATTCGCCAGCCCCCACGATTACCCCAGGTGCCTCCATGCCTGCTACTGCAATATAATCCTTGGGATATCGCAAAGCGATAGGTCGCAAGACTGGCGGCAATGTCAGTTGACCCGCACCTATAGGCGAGAGAGGTATCTGCACACTTATAGTTGGCACTACCACCTCAGTATGCACCATGAATACAATATGCATCAGGGAGCTGATATAAAAATAATGAGAAGAATTGTGAAGGGAAGACGGCGGAGGATCCCCTACCTCAGCCGGCACTAAGCTCAAGCTTGCAACGACGGCCTCCGTAGACCCAGCCCCCTCGCCTAAGAGTGGAGCAGATGGCCTAAAGCCGCTCCATGCTAGCCGGGGTGGACTAAAAGTTACAGAATCACTTTCATAAGTTGAAGATGCCCCGGCATCGTCAGTCTCTGTCTCAGCAGGTGGGAACCCCTCGTCACTGGAGTCACCGCCGTAGTCAACCTACTCTTAGGAGGAAGTGCTCTCTGTCGGCTCCAAACGCTCCACTTTCAGACCATATGCCTCTACGGCAGGGACATCTCCCTCGGAGAAGGCTTCCTTGGTCGACCCCGTAATGGAAACATCGATCGGATGGATCTCGAGAGCAGGCTCACCTCCTGAAGTGGTCCTCTCCCCAGTGGAGGCTTCCTCAGTGGCCCCGACCACAGGAAGCGAGGGCAGCTACATCTCAACTAAAATTCGAGCAAGGAACAGTCAAGCTGACTGAAGACATAATGGGTCATGGGAGCCCTATGAATAAATAGCAAATTACCTTCCATCCCATGGCTGGGCATCAAAGAAGGCAAGTCTCCCTCCACATAGGCTATGGGTGCTACCCTCTCTCTCTCTCTCCAGTCGCGGTGCCAGCTGCTGCCTCTAGTCTAACTACCGCAGCAACAGTGCCCGCAACTGTAAAGAAAAATTAGCCAAGGCAGCCACAACAAGCAATGAATTATAGAAGAATGAAGAATATACCTTCAGCTTCAGGCTCCTACACATAAGAAGCCTCAAATTCTTCAAAAGACACTATTGGAGGAGAGTCGATCGTTGGTTCCTGCTCCGCAGCCTTCTTCCAACGTGCCCGCGTCACCCAAGTCACGGCCTTCTTGGCTTTGCCGATAGCCTCTCTCACCTGGGACCTGGTCCGCTTCCACGAATCATCGGGAGGTAATGGCATTGTGGTCGGGGCTGGCTCAGGGATCCTGAAGCATGCCGACTTCTGAGCCTTAATTATCAGCTCCCTAAAGTGCCGAGTCTCCTCTGAAGAGAGTCAGACTACACAAGCACAAAGGCGAGGGTGACAAATGCAGAAATGGAAAGAAAATAGCTCAAAGCTGGAATGAAGAAATGAAAGGTACCTGCCAGCCCTATGTACAAGGGAGAAAGAGGCCAGTAGAATAGCGAAGGCACTGTGTCTCTTGAGGGTGCCTCACGAATAAGCCAGCATATGTCTCCTATCTTCTCACTCTGTTCGACCAGCAATGCCAAGTCTACGTGGTCGCGAGAAGACAGATGATAATACAAGCTCAAATGGTCCATCCCCCATCCATCAGCATATTTGAAGGAGAAAAGAAGAGGATGGTCCAGAATAGCTTCACTCGGGCCACTAACTGAGAGTCCATGAGAGCGAAGCAGTGCAAATAGCCAGGGGGTGTTACTATACAGCGCGTCCTGCCTGTCTTCCCCTCTGATAAAAGTCTGATAAGGGTGCAAACTATCAGTCTCTAGACACCAGTCGGCCACGGACAGAATGGGCTCCTCCACCAGCAAAGGGGTCTCCACCTGGGGTGTTGTAGCTAGACACTTGTGACGCGGTGTAAGACGTCAGGGGACACATCCAATCGTTCTTCTAGTGGGTGGTGCTCCTATCTACTGGCAGGCATGGACTCGAGTTTTGACAGACCGAGGTTCGGTTGTGCAGTACGGTTAGTTAGATAGCTTTTCTGTTTATTTACTACAGCTTGTTGGTTCTACCGTACTCTTGCTAGGTAGCGTTACTTTCGTACTGTGTGAGTTTCCTGCCTTGTTTCTTTCGTGCGAGGTGGGGGTCCGCGGGATCCCTATTGAGCCTATGAAATGAGGTTCACCCCTGTATTTTCAGGTGAGGTGGGGTCGTCGCGGGGTGCGGCAGTGGTTCAACGTGGTTCTAGTAGCCGAGGTTAGTCATCAGTTGCCAGAGCCGGGGTGTGCCCCGTGTACTTGTACATTTCTTTCAGTTGACTATACTTGTATTTGGACATGAGATGTATTGGACCTTGTAGTAGTTTAGTTATTTATTTAATTTTTGAATTATTATTTAGATGTTCATTATGCTATCTCTGTAGTTATTTTAGCTTCTTACGTACCCTCACACCATCCTTTATCCCTTTCGAGTCTTTGGGCTCGTGGGAGGGAGGCCGAGATTTAAGTTACACTGGTTCCTTTTCGATACTCGGATCCCAGGTCGCCAGACAATACCTAACACATAAAATTCCACGGGCATCGACAACGGCCTGAGCTCTGCTTGAATGGTAATCACCCCATGGCACGCCCTTCTGGAGTTGTCATAAGCTACTATGGTTGTTGGAGTTGGCCTTAGCATATCTTCAGAAATATTGCAAGCATGCAGAGTGCTGAGTGGGCAGACATTTATAGAGGCCCCCGTGTCAACCAAAGCCGCATCTATAGCCACCTTATTCAAGGTGATGGAGATGCATTGCAGCATTAGGCGAGATTTCGGGGGTGCCAACTCTGACTCTGAAAATGAAATGGCTGGCCCTTTTGTAATTGTGGCCAAAGTCGATGGCAAACTGTCTACTGCCATGTCCTCGTTGAACATGACCTTCTGTAGAAAGGCCTTTAAAGCGTCCTGGTGTAGCGTGGATCTCTTGATCAACTCCAAAAATAAAATCTTGGCTGGCATCTGGTCCAAGTGCTATAATAAATCATACCTAGTGCTAGGTAGGGGGTCTGCTTCTTCTGGTTCATTTGTTGGTGAAGAAAACTGGGGGTTGGGTGTAGGTGCACTGGTAGATGGATAACTTCTCTAAAATAAACACCCACTCTGAAGGGCAAGGTTCTACAACGGCACGGCACTAGATGGACTCCTGACTGTCCCCCTGGGGAAAGTGGAGGGAGTAGAAGTGGGGGCGATGATGGTGGAGGTGGGTCTGACAGGCCCTGGTGGGAGGATGACAGGTGAAGGTTTAGGTGAGGGGGTAACAGCAGAGGGTGCAATGGGCGATGGAGCGAGGGTTGGTAAAGTGGTAGGCGATGGGGTCGGTACGATGAGCGGTCTGGAGGGAATGGTGGATGTGGTGGAAGTTATGATGGTAGGCCAAATGATGGAGGGAATATATGGTGGCGAGGGGGTTATTGTATGTATGGTGGAAGGCCAAAAGATGAGCGGGAGTCTCATCATCATAGGACCACCCAGCATTGGGAGCTGGGCGGTGAACAATATTTACCTGAGCCGGTGCCGATGGCTGAGGCTACGGAGCAGGTGGATGATTCAGCATCGGATTCTGATGAATCCCTAGTTCTGGTGTAGGCTGCTACTACTACTGTGGCTGTACTTGTTGTGGCTGTTACTATGGCACCAGCTGCTATGGCCGGGACACCTGTCTTCTTCTTTCTTTGATGTCTTCAATCAACGGGTGCATTTGTGCCTAATCAATTCTCTGTCCTTCGTGCAAATCATAAACAAGATCATGGAACTTGATGTGGCACAATCTCTTGGACCTAGATTCATAAGCAATAGAACCGAACAGTGGATCCACTCAAGCAGGCTCACCCGTGACGCGCACACCCGGGGTCCGTAGGTGGACCGGCGATGGGGATGAGGGTCCGAGGTTTGACCTTGAGATTCCAGGGGGTTGGCTAGCTTGGGGCTGAACCGCTAAGGATCTGGGATGCCCAATGCGATGGGCAGCCACCACACCGAGGGTGTGGGATATAGGGCCACTATCACAACTTACTCTGCGGAGGCACCCAATTTGGTGGATTCTAGATCGGGCACTCGCTCACCATCTGACGGACAATTGAAAGCAATAATAAGCCAGCAAAGATGATGTTACCCGCAGAGGAGAGTGATTGGGTGCTCACCTGATCGGTGTGAAGACGCCGATCCCGACCGAAGATGAGGGTGAGCAGGGAGGCATGGGTACGCACCCGCATGCCGCGTTGGTGTCGCTTTGTCCTGAAAATTAAAAGTGAATACACCACTATGCCTCACACAGGAGGGAAGATCTTGAGGTGGGGGTTAAGAGCTTTACATTCAAACACTACCTCCTCGCAGGGAGGGGCTGTATGTCGGCCAGGCGGGGAGGGAAAGTGAGGCTAGAAGCCGTTATGCCGAACCCCATCGATTCTGCCAACTTCTAGAACAGTCAGATAGATAGTCAAAGATGGTGCCGTCACGGCCTCCCCCGAGCTCAGAACAGGCTGGAACTGGTGCCAAAATTCTCTGACCTAACCCAGGAGGATGTTGGAATTTTTGTGGAAGTTCTTGTTGGTGTCGCTGGCCGGGGTAGGGTCTGGAACAGGGCCCAACTGCTCTGGTTCGGGTTGCTCTCAAGCCAATACTACTGGAAGATGAGGGGGCCACAAACATCCTCATGATTTGTTGGAGGCAAGACCAGAGCCATTGCGATCGTCGTCAAGTCCTCTTCGATCTGAGACCAACGATGCCGTCAGAAGATGTCAGGGTTGATCACAGTAGCCCGAACAATGGTGGTGGGTTGGTACAGGCTCAGGGAGACTGACCTGGCACACCTTGGATGAAAAAAATTGGAACTTCTGATGACAAGGTCCCTTAGCTCTGCTTCGTGGATATGAAAGAGGACTAGAAGGGAAAGTTCTCAGCCAAGTGGTGCTCCAATAATACCTAGGATCTGGTCGTAGGAGCCTCTGCAATCCTCCTATGGTTGTCTGTCTGGGCAAAACTGCGCAGTCGAGGGAGATTCACCCTCACGGGCAGCTCAGAGCTCGGACGATGACAAAATCACCTCGCTAGGAAAGCTCTCTAGATGACCTTTCCAGAGGTATATGACTTGCCACCAGAAAACTCGGTTAAGGATCGGAGACGATGCGGCTTCCAAGACCCTATCTTGCTACCTGCGAATCTAGATTTCAAGTTGAAGATGATAGGCGTAGTGGTGGGGATGGGCGAACAAATGGCAGGGGGATGGGGGCTGAGGCTTGTGGGATGTTGCTGAAGGAGTCTAGGGGTGATGGAGGTGGATGGGATGTAATATCTTGATTTATGCATGGACTTTGCCCAGCATTGCATGGACTTAACCCCTAGCATGCACGGACCCTGCACGGACTTACCCAAGCTTGCACGGACCCCGTTCCTACCTTGCACGCACCTGCACGGACCTTGCATGGACTTAGCCTAAGACTTGCATGGACTTTGTCCAAACCTACACGGACTTGCATGAACATACATGTACCTTACTTGCATTGCATGGACTCACTCTCAGACTTGCACGGACTTTATCTTTGGCCGTATACACCTACATGGACTTCGTCCAAAAGCTACATGGACTTCATCCAAATTGCATGCCCTTGACCCCGTGCATATGCACGGACTTCCCCAACTATGCACGGACCCAACCCCGTGCATGTGCACGGACCTTGCCCTTGACCCCGTGCATATGCACGGACTTACCCCAGAACGTGCATGGACTTCATCCCAAACCCCGTGCATATGCACGGACTTGCCCAACTGCTGCATGGACTCAACCCCGTGCATATGCACGGACCTTGCCCTTGACCCTGTGCTTATGCACGGACTTACCCCAACCATGCATGGACTCAGCCCCGTGTGTATGCACGGACCTTGCCCTTAACCCCGTGCATATGCACGGACTTACCCCAGAACATGCACGGACTTTGTTTTAAACATGCATGGACTTTGTCCTTAGCCTGCATGCATCTGCATGGACTTTGTCCCCTAGCACCGCCCAAACATGCACGGACCTTGCCCCTGGCCCGTGCGCATTTGCATGGACTTTGTCCCCCTCGCTGAAATCTGCATGGACTTAGCCCCAGCCTGGTACAACCCCTAGCTCCCTGGCCGGTACACCCTTAGCCCCTCCTCCAGCGGCACAACCGCGACCCCTCCTTCAGTGGTACACCCTTAGCCTCCCTCAGCTCACCCTTCACTGGCACAACCCTTTGCCGACATGCCCAGCCCCCAGCCTTCAGCGGTACACTCTCAACTCCTTCGCCGGCATACTCTCCAGCGCCTAGCCTGGCACGCTCTACCCAGCTCCCACCCGACACGCTTCACCCAATTCTTCCCCGGCACACCCTGCTCTCTAGCCTACGCCGGTACGCCCGTCTCGCCTTCCCCGGTGCACCCTTTTGGTGCCTTCGCCAGCACACTAGCCCTAACTCACCCGGCACACCTTTTTAGCCCCTTTCCGGCCCACTCTTTCAAAAAAATATATAATAAAATATATGATGGCAAGGATAATAAACTGTAGATCTAAGGGGGATATCTAGATCTTTCATTTCCATGCTTTTATTTGAGCATAGCTTAAAGTTTGGACTAGTCATTTAATACCTGTAATATATATATATGTGTGTGTGTTCTGCGATTTGCAGATTGGAAGACAAGGATTTTTTGGGCTCCAATGTGTTATTTGCTTATTGTGCGCAAGGAATACGAGACAGTGACCCTGCTAATCCCCAATCGACTGCATTGCTAAAGATCGATCATTAGAGGAAGGAAACATCATCTAATATCTGTCCAAGCTTGGATCTGCATGGTTTGATGAAGGAGACTCAATGAGAACTCATCATCTTGCTGGAAATACGAAACATCATCTCTGACTTTATGAAGAGAAGCTGAAACTCCTTAAGAGGAGTTGTCAGGGGGAGCCTAACTCATTTAAATTGATTCATACTTTGAATTCTGCACAAAGGCTTGCTTATTCCTGGATTATACCTTGTTGTGAGCACATTGTGTATATCCTTTGTGTTGTCTTAAACTCAGAATATTACTGTGTGTGTGGGTGGAGCTACGTCTCCACGTGGTTTAAGTGTCCGAGGCATGTTCCCCGACATGTGTGTGTGTCTGCTGTAGTGGCAACGTGTTGGGGCTTGTCCCCGTGTAGTTATTGCTATGGAAGCAGCGTGTGTGTGATTGGGGTTCGTCCCCGTGTTGCTACGAAAGTAGCATGGAGTGAAGCCTCACTTGGTTAGGTAAGGGGTGGACGTAGGGAGCCCGTCGTGGTCTCGAACCACCTAAAAATTATTGTGTCGTTGTGCTTGCCTGTGTGATTGTCATTTCTTCTATCTCCGTTCATAGGTACTTTATATAGGTTTTTATTTCACTGCCAAGTCACTCACTCCTACCTTTGTTATCTGTGCTGAGGTTAATTCTCTTGATTAGTCGCATCGTTATAATGGGTGAGATCGGAAAGCTTGAGAGAACCTTTAGATCTCACGTCTACTTAGGCTAATCAACGTAGTTAGTTTTAATTCCGTTGCAACCTATTAAGAAAGTTTTTAAAATTCGCCATCTCGACAACGGAACAATTCAACCCCCCTTCTTGTCCGCCATCTCCCTGGGCCAACATTGTGTGTCCCGGCCAAGGAGCAGGTGTACGGTATCATGTGAGGCTCATGGGAGTCGGTATGCCATGCACCCTAGGTCGGCTAAGATGTACCAGAACCTGAAGAGGCAGTTTTGGGAGGAGAAATCCCCATTCTCCGATCACGTCTTGAAGGCAGAGATCTCTCCCAGGATCTCCCTCCCGACCTTCAAGTCGTATGATGGCCAGGGCCACCCGGCCGACCACTTCGACAGCTTCGACGCCCTGATGACTTTTCATGCGGCGTCCGATGCCATTAAGTGCCGAGCATTCATGACCACACTGGTCCAGGGAGCTCAAGCATGGTTCCGGGCCCTCGCCCCTGGTTCCATCCGAGACTTCAGGCAGTTTAGGCGAGTGTTTAAGGAAAGCTTCACCGGTAGCGGTCCCCCTAGGTCGGTAGCGAGGCTGTTGGTGCTCAAATAGGAATAAGGGGAGAAGCTGCGGGCCTACATTAACCGATTTAAATCGGAGGCCCTACGCATCCCCCGCCTGGATGTAGCCTTGGCCATAACCGCGCTGACTGGAGGCACACGTGATGAAAACCTCTGGTGCAAGCTAGTCCTGCATCCTCCCACCTCCCTTGCCAAGCTAGTGACCCGGGCATTGTGCCATCCTGAGTGTGAGGAAATCCTCAGTGCTTGCCGCGGCACAACCGGCTCGGGTCCAGAGGGGGACAAGAAGCGAGCGTCCGAGCCAAGCTCGGGCCAAGGAAAAAGGTGAAACCAAGACGGAGAGCATAAAGAGCCATCCCAGAGATACGAGCGGTACACGCCCTTGATCACTCCGGTGTATGAGATTTACGAAGACATCAAAGGTTCGGGCCTCCTCCGCCAACCCGAGCCTATGAAGGCGAAGCATCGCAACTGCCGCAAACACTGCCTCTTCCACAGTGACCACGTGCACCACACCGGTGGCTGCCACCAGCTCTAGGATGAGATCGAGCGTCTCATCCGTCAAGGGCACTTGTCTCGGTACGTGTCCGGGCAGAAGGAGGACCGTGGCACCCCCGAGGAGATCGACAACATCCCTTGTGGGGTCCACATCAATGTCATTACTAGAGGAGCTGCATCAGGAGGAGATAGTAGCCGAGGAAGGAAGAGTCACGCCGAGCGGGCGAGCTGAGCCTATGAGCCCCCTAAGGCCCAACCGGCAAGCGAACCGCATGCCCTAGTATTCTCCGACCAGGACCTGGAAGGGTTAACAACCCCGCACGATGACGCCCTAGTTGTATCAGCCACAATAAACCATTGTAATGTAGACAGAATCTTAGTCGACAATGGTAGTGCCCCTGATGTACTTTCCTATGATTGTTTCCACTGCAGCGTCTACCTTCCTGTTCACGAAAGTAACATATTTTTATTGTCATCATCAAAACCAAGGGATGCACAACATCAACAAGACGCCAGGCTCCAAACGAAGACTTGCGAGGACAACAATAAAGCCTAGGAAAAACCTAGACGGACGACAGGGAACACGACTAGAACGTCGTACACACTGTTCCATACATGACCGGAACGTCATGCAGGTGACAGACACTGACCTCGAGTACAACCATGAGAGGGCTAACCCGGGAGGTCACGACACACAAGAAACGCGAAGAGCCACGTGCCACGTGACTAGAGTGCCTCACCACTAGAAGAACAGCCAGCTGCGTCCACTGACGTCTTTGCTACGCCTACTAGCATCTTGTCCATGTCACCTATCGCAAGGACTAGGTCGAGACAAAGACACTGTCAGAACCAGAACAGTATTATAATGCGAGTGACTAGTCAGGGACACGTCTAATGACACAAGTCTAAAGTCTCTGACCACGTGTGCACACACTGGCTATCGTCTAAGCCGGGCCTCTAGCTAGTATTCCCCCTCCGAAGGACGCTACGGTTGATGAGGGGCCCATGGAACTATCCTAAGAACTGTAAATCGGGAAAGTGCCCTGCTACAAGAGTCGTCACGCTGAAGCGTGCCATAAAGCTACGACTAGTGGAGACTCACTAGACACAGAGAATCAAAACACGAGTGTGGAAGTACAGACAGTCAAGAGAGCACTATCGCACATACTCTGAAGCACCAATGGCAGCACAGCCACCGCCGACAACTCAGGATAAGGCAACTAGACCTACTCACGTAACGATCCATGAGTCTCACGACTCAAAGGTAAGATCGTCACAGACAGTGGAACAAGCCATCAATCGGTCTACTCCTAAGCAATAGGAAACAACATTATCGGAGTGATGTGACACCACTAGGGAGAAGGGCAGCACCTAGACAGGGGTCCTTGGACCTATCCTGCAAACACGATCAACCAGAAAAGTGAGGTCCTCGAAAGTGGACGAACCACCATTTCTCACACACGAACCCTGGGTCACTCGGTGATGCCGAGTGGAGGTGGTGGATCAAGTCCCTAGCTGGTAGAGTGCCAGCAGGGGTAGGGTCGCCCTCCCAAGGGTACGGAGCCCCCAGTTCGGGGGCTGGCCGGGTGCCAATTGGGGCACTAGGTCCCTCTCTCTCACAACCCACGGTGACCACTCGGTAGTCCTGATCATCAGACTCCAGATGACTCTCGACATGGGCATCAAATGTCTCAAAGGCTATGGAGATTCTCAACTGATAGTCCGACAGGTGCTTGGCATCTATGACGTGCAGAAATCAGAGTTGGTTCCGTACCACGTCGCCGTCACCCGGCTAACCCAGAAGTTCTATTTATTTGAAATAGACCACATTCCTAGAAGCAGCAATGCCTAGGCAGACGCTCTAGCGAAACTGGCTGCGGCCATCAAGCTACCGCCTAAGGGTGAAGTGGACATCACAGTCAAGCACAGAAGGCTAATGCCCAGCTCACTCGAAGGCAACTCCGGTCTTACAGTTTACGAGGTCCAAGGCTTCGACCAGGACACTTCTCTAGAAGAAGAATATTGGCACGAGCCCATCACCAAATTCAAGAAGGGATGGCTCCCCCCTGACCGGGCTCAAAGGGTCTGACTACTTCGCCAGGAAACAGCATATGAGTTGATTGGCGACTCCCTGTACCGGCTCATTCACAAAAAGGACAAGTCCGTTCTCTTGAGATGCGTCTCCCCAACTGAGGCTCGAGCTATCATGCGCGAGGTACATTCTGGCCTATGCGGCACGCATCAGGCCGGAGATAGAATGAAGCACAACATCAAGCTGAAAGGCTTCTATTGGCCTACCATGTATGCAGACTATGTTCAGTACGCTCGTACATGCCATCAATGTCAAGCCTTCGGCCCAATACCCAGAAGGCTTCCTAACCTACTGCGTCCCACAGCCCCTACCTGACCATTCGCTGAGTGAGGTATGGACATCGCGGGCCTTTCCCGCCATCTTCCAAAGGCCACAACTACATTTTGGCCACTACAGACTACTTCTCCTGTTGGGCGGTAGCCCTTCCCCTACGGGAGGTCACTGGCGAGGTGGTTGCCAGGTTCATCTGACACAACATTATCTATTGTTTCGGTACACCCAGTCGCATAGTCTCTGACAACGGGACGCCATTCAAGAACAAGACTGTATACCAGTTGGCGGCCAAGTTCCACATCGACTGGAGGACTTCTTCGATCTACAACCCACAGGCCAATGGCTTGGCCGAAGCCTTTAATAAAACTCTCTGTAAGCTCTTGGCTAAGATCGTTAGCCACCGGAAACGTGACTGGGGTGAAAAGGTCTCCGAAGCGTTTCTGTTATGAACGTGGTGCTCTCAGGGGTCGCGTTCTTAATGTGATGCCCCAATACACCGAGCTGACGACACCAGGAAGCTGCTGAGACACGTGATGGAGGCGTGGCATTGGCGCGATCCTATTCGTGGATTCAAAGCCGACGTGGGCGGTTCATGATGTGATTTTCGACGTGATTTAGTCACTTCGGTGCTCGATTTCTTTGGTGGAGGTAGGGAGACGGATCGCCACTTCGTTCTGCACGTTTCACTTGTCTCTGTGCGCGGTTTGGTGCCCTATCGAGTGAGATCGAGCTAGTTTAGGAAAAATCATTATTTTTGGGGTTTGTAGGGTTCGTCGGAGAACGGTGACGGTTTGCAGTATAATTACTGTCAAAATGACCGTCGGGATGTCAGGATCCCGTACCCGCCAATTTCGTGTCGATCGGTTGTCATTTGGGGCTGGTAGGAGTCCAGGAACCCCGGTGACCCGATTTGGGTAGATTCGTCGGAATTGCCCCGTTTTTGCGATTGGATGCGTGCATGTGCCGTTTTTAGCTTCCAGAGGTCTTCTATTGTCGTATGGTTTTGTTTCCCCTGTGTTTCGGCGTGAATGGGGCGTGGAACGGGCCGATTCGGCCATTCCACTATTTTTCTCGCCGGTTGGGTGTAACGGTCCTACCAGAGACCATCACACTGTGTGACGGTCCTACGATAGACCGTCACAACCGTTAGTCGTTTGGGTCCTTCGAGGCTGGGGTCGTGTGATGGACCAATACTGGACCGTCACATGACTGTAACGCCCCTATGGTGGCGCGTTACGTTCTGGTGTTTCTGAGAACTGTGACTGTCAGTTCCCCAAAGACCATGTCTTCCTCGAAGATCGTGTCAGTCGGTTAGCCCTGACGGACCTCCCCTTGTGCGTCAGGTTGTGTAATGCCCCTGGACTAGTGCGTTACATTGTTCGTGTTAAGCTTTAGGCCCGTTGGCCCTGACGCCCCTCTCTTGGTGCGTTAGGTGGTGTAGCGCGCCTAACTTGGTGCGTTACGTGGTCTGAGTTGTAGCTTTAGGCCTGATTGCCCTAACGCCCCACCCTTGGCGCGTCAGAGTAGGTAACGCCCCTATGGTGGTGTGCTACAGTCCTGTTGTGGCTGTGATAGCCGGTGTTCTGTTCTGCATTGTTTGATGTTCCGTTCTGTGTCTGTTCGTGTGTGGTCTGTCTTAGGTTTGTGTTCTAAGGCGGTGTCTGTGTGTCGGTAGTTTTTAGATCAATCGGTTTAGGTGATTGGGTGCGGTCTCTTCGAAAGAGAAACGAGGGAGAAAGTAGAACGGGAGAAATGACAAGGACAGGAGAGGAGAAAATCACAATCACATGCACAGCATTGCCATACTGAATGATCAACAAATAACTAAATCACATAAAACTCAAACAACAGGAATAATTAAGACACAGATTAACTAACTAAGAAATAGAAAACATACCTTACAAGAGATAGGACGTCACTACTCAGCACGAGGGAGCTGAGACGCTGGTGAGTCCTGCTGAGGTCGCGGTGGCACAGGTTGAAATTGGGGCTACTGTGACTGAGCCGACGAAGAGAACTGTGCTGGTATCGATCTGTACGGGCAGTCTCGAACAACATGGCCTGGCTGATCACAGCGAAAATAAATCACCGGCAAGGAACATGGCCTGCCAGGGTGGCTACCACCACACCTCGCACACGATCCTGACTGACGGGTAGCAGATCCCTGATGCTGCTGAGAAGATGGGGCTGACGATGGAACAGCATTGGCAGAAGACTGTTGGGTACGCCGCTTCTCACGTCCCTTATTCTTGAATCTCCATAACCTTTTACCTTTGGACTTGGAAGAAGAAGCACCATCGGTAGCAGGAACAATGGAAGGAACTCCGGGGACGCTCGGTCGACAAACCTGTTGCAACTGCTCGATCGGTTGAGGGATAAGGTGATGCTGCACACCTAGCTGAGTGGGCTCAACCTGGGCACGCACTTGAGAGATCACCTGCCCTACACCGGATGGCAGACGAGGCAGCACGACTTCACTCTGTGTTCCATGCTGAACATCCGGCAAGCCTTCCACAGCTGGAGTAGGAATGCTGAAACTTGACTCGGCTCAGATGCATAAACCATCACAATGACCACTAGAGGAGGAGCACTATTTCCCTCCCTAGAAATTCGTGCCTTCTGGCGATGTGCCATCAGAACCTAAGAAACATATGTCGATGAAAACCACATCAACAATCACGGGAAACACCCTAAACCAGTAGTAGAGGACTCAAGTGGACTTGCTCTGGACCACGCTATGCAATTTCAATTCCTTATACGCGTCCTCAACGCTGCTCTCATACCAATTGTAACATCTCAGAGTTCAGGGTACCGATAACCCAATAATATCGAATTACCACCACCAAGAACTGGGGACGTCACCCAAGAGGCTGATGAGGCCCCTGAAGGGTTAGTGAGTTTGTCGAGGAGTTGTATAACGAATTGGGATTACAATGGTTGTAAAGAGACAAAGAAGAGAGAGAGAGGAAGAAGAAGAAAGAGGAGAGAGATATAGAGAGATAAAAATATATGATTTTTACTGAATTAAAAATACAAGTTTTACACCATTAAGTGGGAAAATAAAATTACAATCGTAATAAAAAATAAATCTAAAATAACACGAAGGAGGACGAGGGGCAAAGAGATATCGTGGCCGTGGGTCAGGGTGACCGTCTCGTTGAGCCTTTGATCACCACTCAACTCAGAGCCGATGACACCCGTCTTGCACCGACTTTGGAGGGGGTAGAGAAGTAGAATAGAGAGAGAAAATCGAGAGATGTAGAAGAGACAAGTAGAGAAAGGTGAGATTTAAATCACATAAAATAAAAAATAAAAATAAGGATCGAAAATTGTGTGTGCTTGTACGAGAAGTGGGAGAGAGAGAGAACAAGAGGAGGTAGAGAGAGAGGGGAACGGAGAGAGGAGAGAGAGCGTGTGACAGAAGGGGAGAGAGAGAAAGATCGTGAGAAGAGATAGCGAGAGGTAGAGAGAGAGATGAGAGACACGGGAAGGGAGTGTATGTGTGTGAGGGTTAGAGAGAGAAAGAGAGAGGGACCAACGGCATGGAGGGGTGAGAGAGGGGATGAAGGGATACGTTCATGGGAGACGCCGATGGAGGAGCAGGTTGGTTAGAGAGAATGAGGGAGAGTGAGTGTGTTGTGGTCGACATCGCGGGAGGAGAGGTCGAAGCCAAGAGGATGGAGGTGACTAGACAGTGTGGCGTCTACGGTGCTTCAGGGGAAGAAGGGAGAGAGCAGAGGGCGAAGGCTGGCGGGAGAGCAAGAGAAGTAGACGAGGGGGGGTCACTACAGATGCAGATGACAGAGGGAGATGATGGAGACGACGCTGGTGGGTTTGCGTGTGTGCATGCAGAGGAGTGTGCATGAGAGAAGCCGGCAGAAGAGCTCGACGCGGAGAGACGGTGGTTGCGGATGGAGGTCGCGGGCGGTCGGTGGGAAGGAGAGAGGGAACGACAGATGTGAGAAGAGGAGGCAGTGAGGAGAGAGACGGCAGGTTAGAGAGAGAATGAGGGAGGGAATGGGGAGAGGCGGCTCGCAGTCACGGTGGGAGAGGGCGAGGCGGGTCGTGGGTGAGTGTGCATGGCGATGGCAGTTAGCAGGGAGAGAGGGCGTGAGAGATAGGAGGCAGAGGGGGGGAGAGTGCCGGAGGGGGGTTGAAGGACAAACCCCTTGCTTATCGAGCAAGGGGCCAAGTCGGACAGATGAATTAATCTGTTTGTTTATGTGCAAAAGGTAGAAATAGGAACAAAAGAAGCACACAAGGGACAAACATAAGGGAAGCGACTGGTAACATCAAAACTCATCCATATATATCTGTGATAAATATCTGTGTACAAAAGCAGGAGTGGTGTACAGGTATCTCTCTCTAACTCTCACCGCCACTCTCTGCTGGACCCTCATCCCTCCTCCTGGGAGGAACCTGTGGAGGCCCCATCGGCCCCTGTGAGGCTGTCGACCTCACAGCCTACCCGGCCTCTGTCCTCTGCCAAGAAGAGGAGCCTGCAATGTATGACGTGTCGGTAAAGGAGAGTCCTGCCACCCAAGCCCTCTCCCTGCCTCACTGTAGATGCTCCTCCCTGAGCCGTAGACGCTCCTGGAGGGTGGCTATCTGCATCCTCGCCTCTGCCAGCTCCCGCTCTCGCACTAGCCGCTCAGCTCGATTCTCCTGCTCCCGCACCTGTCGCTCGGCTCACTGCTCCTCACGCTCTCGAGCGCGCTCCCTCCTCTCCATGTTGAGGGCAACCCTCAGCTCTACCACATCAGTAGGCAGTGCCTCTCACCGACGCAATGTCTCCTCTAGCTCCGTGACCCGTTGGTCACAGAATGTGAGCTCGGCACCAGCTATCGTGGCCCACTCATAAGCATCTCGCAACTGCGCGCCCTGCATCATTTAATAGTATTATCAGCAAAATTAAAAGAAAGATATTTTAGAAGACAAAGAAGCTACACGTTAGCATCACTCACCTCTATCTGGTGCTGTCTCCCCTCCTCCTCCAACTCCGCGATCCGGCGATCGTGATCTATGGTCTGGGCAAGGGCTGTTCGTAACTTAGTCACCTGCAACATTCAATTCCATCAGAAGCATAATTCAACATAATGACTTAAGCTGAATTCCAAAACATTCAATGCTTACCCGCTCGGCGAGGTCATGCCCCGCTACCTCAGCTCTCGCTACTGCTCCCGCTAGCCTCTCCTCTAGTGAGGCAACCTCGGCCGGCGGCCCCTGTGAGCTGGATGCACCTCCAGCACCTCCCGCTACCACTCCCTGTTGGGCACGCTGCATTCATTGAGACCGTCAGTGGCTGAACATCACAATAATCAAAGAAGCAAAGAGCATATAGATAGGGCATACTTACCAGAACCTCTAGATCAGCCCGTTGCCGCTACGGCCTCCCGTGGATTAGGAAGATCTCACTGCTGCCCCCTGCAACCAGCCTGCAGCAGAGGTCCAGCTTTCAGAGACTACCCCGGCAACCACGGTGCAAACCAGCCAAATCTTTCTTTTGTGGAGTTGTACGTCATCGAGTCATCTTCGTCCCAGAAGTAATCCCGCAGCGATCTGACCTCGGCACCGTTCGCACCGCCCGTTCTCGTGAAACTGCACCAAGCTCGGGCTTGAACTTGAGCACCATTTGGTAGCAGCTCCACCGCCCGCCCCTGTGCAATTCATCTGGAGCTCTCTTCATGAGAGTTCTGATCCTCTGAAGCACCGATGCACCAGAGACCGTCCCGCCTGGTTTTGACATCGTCTCCACCCAGGGCGGCCATTCTCCCTCAGTCGCGCTAGACCCAGAGTCCCCTGTTCACCCAGGACAGGCTACTGGAAAGTCGGCCCCGACACCCCCTCTTCCTCTTCGTTTCAGGTCAGACAGTCTTCAGGAAAGTTGCATATTTCGATGTTACGGAACCAACGCAAGTGGTCTCGTCCCGATCCAACATCGGAACTGGGAGTTCCCCCACAGCCACCTGCGACTGGTCTGACTATTCACCCAGAAGCCAGATGCCAGCCGTTCCTGCGACCACGTCTAGCGAGGTGATCAGAAGGCCACCATATTTTGAGGGCTCACAGACCTCCCTGTCAGCAACATCCACAACTTGGTCCCGTTGTGATTGGAGTTCCACAGCGCCCGTACCGGCCAACGCACCACGACTGCGCCAATCTGTCGTGCGTGGCAGAACTGCACTGGCCCACAGCCGTGGCCGCCGACCACATCGAACGATAGTAGCTCAGTGCCAGACCTTCAGGCTTCCTTCGGCATCCCTCCATCATCCTCCAGGAGCTGGATGCACCTCGTTCGGATGCCCGGGCTCGATGTACGGTCGAACGATTGTTTTCCCCTCCCCGTGATCCCCCCTCCTGCACGAGGGTAGTGTGTGTAACTAGTCGCCCCACCCCCGTGAACCCCCCTCCATGTGTGGAGCATAGTGCATGTATTAGCAGGGACGTCGCCAAGCCTCCTCGATGCAGCGTGTCCGCTGGGTGCGCACGCTCCCCGGCTCACCATTGTCTCCGATTGGTGCCGGTCTCTTCAGACTCGGCAAGGTATAGATCTGGCCCTTGCTCCTTGGCATTGCTTTTCTAGTATCTTTTCAACTCTCTCTCTTACCACACTCTGTTCTTCTTTCTGAAGGTGGCGCTCTCTCTCTTGCTCTCTCTTTTGCTCTCTCTTCTCTTCTTCTTCTGGACTCTATTCTTTTCTTCTCTTCCAAGCTTCTCTTCTTTTCTTCTATGCTGGAGTCCCCGGAGGCCGCCGCGCTTGATCGCAGAAGCAGCCTTTTTATATGGCTGTAGGCAGGGTTCCCACAAGCTCACACGTCCGGCGTGTGAAGGGCACGTCCCAACCTTTTCCAGAGAAGCCACGTGTCAGGAGTGGATTAGGTCAATAATCCACGTGGCAGAATGTCCGAAATATTCGCCCTTGGGATCACGTGCCAATCATGGATTCCGTTATCCCCCACGCGCTCATGCTTTAGGTGTGACTTGAAGATCACGTGCGGAGGGCCACGTGCATTGATGATGTTCGATCATATGCCAATCTGAAAGAAATAAATGTCAGAGTGAAACATGCTCAAACTTTGTAACGATATATGACAAGTGTGCTCAGATTTGAAGATATGCACGGACTTTGTGTGTGCATATACACAACTTTGGACAGACTTCAACCAAGCATGAATTATATGCACAGACTTTAGTTATAGCACAAAGAAGAATGTGCTCAGACTTTGTAAAGTTGCTCAGACTTTATAAATGCATGAGGGCAGATGTGCTCAGACTTGCTATAGTGTGCGCTTGTACTTTATATGACTGAGGTAGATGTGCACTGACTTTGCTACAGTGTATGCTCAGACTTTATATGGCTAAGACAGATGTGCACTGACTTTGCTACAGTGTATGCTCAGACTTTATATGGCTAAGGCAGATGTGCACTGACTTGAAATTGAGTGAGGCAAGAAAACTGCACCGACCTTGTACATGCATGGACTATGCACAAACTTTGGTGAACAATCCAAAACATGCACGGACCTGCACTATGCATAGACTTACCTACGTGCAGCAACACAAGTTTGCACAGACCTTATCTACGTGTAGCAACACAGTCTACACGGACCTTATGAGAAAGTGTGCACAGACTATGAATGTTGCACAGGCTTGAATGCACAAGATAGAACGTGCACCGACCGTGTTTTGTAGATGGCAAAACTTGCATGGACTTTGGTGTGCACACAATCTGTTTGATGAAGAGTTTATGTATGCAACCTGTTATGCAGTGGCCTGAAATGAGCATGGACCTTAAGTGCAGTAGACATGGATGCTTTCTGGAAGCTACGCCAGAAGCCGGAAGTGAAACGTGGGTCACGATCTGACACTAGTGAAACTGGAATACCATGTAGTGGCACGATCTTTTCAATGTACAACTCGGCCAACTTCTGCACATTCCAAGAAATCTTTATCGACAATAATCTAGATGTCTTAGTCAACCTGTCAATAAGCAGCCAGATAGCATCAAAGCCTTGAGAAGTCCGAGGCAAACCCACAATAAAATCAGTTGCAATGTGATCCCATTTCCACATCAGAATTTCCAATGGCTGGAGTAGTCCACCTGGTTTCTGATGTTCGGCCTTGACCTGCTGACAAACCAAGCAACGAGCAACAAAGGCTGCAATATCTTTCTTCATACCTGGCCACCAGAATTATTGTTTTAGATTTTGATACATCTTGGTGGTACCTGGCTGAATTGCAAACTGGGATCCATGGGCTTCACTCAGAATTGCATCTCTTAACACGCTAACAGTTGGGATATATAATCTATCACGAAAACTGATGAGCAACTCGTCATCGAACTCGATGTCGTGCATCATCACAACACGTGACAAATCAGGATCAACCTGCTGAGCTTCTTTTATCTGCTGATATAAAGCTAAAGTCATAGCCAACTTAGCACAAATAGCTGACCTCGGATCTACAGGAAACTCTACACTGATCGCCTCACTCGGAAGCTGTTACCATAATTTCCATTGATGCATCGATAGATGACTAACTTGTACCCTCCTGCTCAGAGCATCAGCCACCACGTTCATTTTATCTGGCTGATAGGAGAGCGTGAAGTCATAATCTTTCATGTACTCCATCCAACGACGCTGTCGGAGATTTAAATCTTTCTGCGAGAAAATATATTGAAGACTCCGATGATCAGTAAAAATTTCAAACTGCTCACCATATAGATAATGTCTCCAAATTTTAAATGCAAAGACAATGGCAGCAAGCTCCAGATCATGCGTGGGATAATTTTTCTCGTGCTTTTTAAGCTGTCGGGATGCATAAGCAATAACCTTGCCATGCTGCATCAGTACTGCACCCAAACCTACCAGAGAAGCATCTGTGCAGACCATAAATCCTCCCGAACCTGACAGAAGCACTAGCACTGGAGGCGAAGTCAGAAGCCTTTTTA
Organism: Amorphophallus titanum; assembly: GCA_024336825.1. Lineage (NCBI taxonomy): Eukaryota > Viridiplantae > Streptophyta > Magnoliopsida > Alismatales > Araceae > Amorphophallus > Amorphophallus titanum. The sequence goes on from JANBPO010006516.1 coordinate 14,735,795, forward strand.
ATTTAGAAAAGCTCTGCTCACACTGATCAGACCAGATGAAAGGAACATCTTTACGAGTCAACCTGGTCATCGGAGCTGCTATTTGTCAGCTGTTCAGGGACTAGATCCTGGTATAGCTAAGCTGTATCGCTCAAGCGGTGTTGAGGAGATTGTTCCTCATTGAAGCCAAGCTGTAAAGCTCAGCAGGGTTCCTCACTGGTCTAGTGGGGAGGTGGACATAGGTCTCCGCAGGGAGATCGAACCACCTTAAAATTCTGTGTCCTCCTGTGGTTTGCTCTCTATTTCTAATCTGTTCTTCGCTAGATGCATAGATAGGCATGCTCTCTAATTGTTTTGATTTCATTTTTCATTTGACCATCTAGTTGTCTTGCACCTGTTTCGAATTACTTTGCTATAATTTTTTTAAGGTCAAACTATTCACCCCCTCCCCTTCTAGCTTGACCGCCCTCTGTACTCAACACTATAGAGGTATGGGGGCGTGGATGAAATTTTGGGATTTTCTCACCGGTTCACTGTCGGGACGGTGTGGCGGTCATTCTAGTGACTGCCACAGGCTGTGACGCCCCATGGGGGGTGTGTTACACACCGTGACGCGCCTAAAGGAGTGCGTCACAGGGTACTGTATTGTCGACAGGTCATCGGTCGCCCTGACAGTTGTACAATAAACCGTCAGAGCTTGTGACGCGCCTGGGTTCGACCACTACAGTGGTGAGTTGACCGTTGTAATCCGACCGTTGGGGTCACATGTACTGTAATGCGCCCAGAGTGGTGCGTTACAACATTGTGACGCCCCTTTGTGGGTGCGTCAGGGCTAACGTTACCCATTACCTAACGCGCTAAAGGTGGCACATTAGAGGCTGTGACACCCCAGGATAGGCGCGTCAGAGCCCGTTTTCCATTTTGCTCGTGACATCCCAGATTTGGCGTGTCAGAGCACTGTGACACCCCTGGGTTGGTGCGTCAGAGCTGTGACGGCCCAGGGTTGGACCGTCAAGCTTTGTGCTGCGTCGAGTGTGTTGTAGCTAGTTTCTTCGACAGTGGTTTCCGTGAGTCAGTTCTTCCTTCCAGTGACCTGTCCACTAGTAGTAGCTTCCTACACACGCGCATGCGGACCCACCTGGGAGTGGTGGAGAGCGAGACCTGGTGAGAGATGATTTTTAGGCTGGTTTTTGTAGGGCCCCTTGCCTTTGCCACCAGAATCCAGTGGGAGGGAAAACCAGCTAGAGGACCCGACCTAGAGCAGATGGTCTGTGTGTACACACGTAGTTGGGGGCCTAGGACACGTGCTGACGAGCGTGACTATGGGTCCCGGTTGGTTGCCGTGAGCGGCTGGTGAGGTTGATCGAGTGATCGACCATGGTAAGAAGTGTATTGTCTAGGGACCCGTGTGCATTGGTCGTGGCGTTATCGATCAGCTTGCTGTGGTAGTAGGCGACACTTGTCGGTTCTGGAGAAGTGTGCCGTGGATTGTAAGAGGTTGTGTCCCGAGGCTCTATGGTAAGAGCGGAATCGGGATTGACAGGCGTCCACGTAGAGTAATTGAGATGAGATGGGATTCGATTGGACAATGGACGGTGCATGTGTGCGTGGTCTCTGAAGAGACGTTGGCATTGGATATGGTGATCCCCGGTCTGCGACCAGCATGGGAGGATTCCCCATAAGTCTGAGTCGAGTGATGTGAGGATCGAGGATTGTGGAATCCTGGTATGTGGTTTCACCGTGCTCCCCGTGAGGTTCGAGATCTGATGTAGTGCTCGAGCAAGATTTGGCTTGAGATGTGGTAATGGTCTGTGGAAGAGTCAGCGGATGGCCTGTCGCGATTTGGATCGCGCCGGTTGGACCAGTGGAGGTTTCCTGTTGACGTGTATCTGGTGACCGGTGGATGGCCTTTCACAGACAGAAGATGCTGGTTGTTGGGACTCGAGAATGGCGTGAGCTGTATGCCAGCGAGGTCTTGGGTGGCCAATTCTGAGGTGTGCCTTTTCCCGGATTGGATCCGAGATTTGCTTGGACTTTGTCTTCTGGCAGAGTTGGTTCTGTGCTGCCATGGGTGTTCGATTTGCCGGGTGTAAGCTGGTGGAAGCTCAGTGATGGTTGCCCCTGCTGCAGGGCATGAGTTTTGTCAGCGAGATGTGAAGCTGGCATTCGGTTGGTCCGCCGAGCATGAGCGTTGACCGGTGTTGGTTTCCGTGATGAGGGTTGTGTGTTCTTGGTAAGCGAGATCGTGGCAGTATTGTTGTGGTTGGTTTTCGTGTTGGCTGAGGCGACGCTAGACTTGTACTTCTTGCATGTGCCTGCTCTGATGATCGATGTGTCGTGGATTGTGAGCGAGGCATTTTTCGTGATTATTGTCTGGCCACGTCCCTCAAGATCGTGATTTTAACAAATATCGAGGTTTGGTTGGGGCTCTGACAGTGTTGTCAATTGGTTTATGGCGTTCACCCCTTGTCACTTGGTACTTGTCTCAAATTTTGAGGATGAAATTCTTTTAAGGGGGGAGGGTTGCAATGTCCCGGATCCTTGTTCCTCTTCGCCATCCTCCTTGATGGCCTATTCGGGAACACCAATCAATCGAATACTGATCGTCGGGGTGATGTTTCCTCCCACAAAGGGAACTGACATATCTCCTCTGACTGGTTCCTCGAGTCTACGGTAGGCACCGGTTGGGTCTCTTCTTCTTCCTGGAAAGCAGAGGCCACTGCCCCTAATAGTCTTTGACGACCCAAAGGAGTGCTCCCCGAGCCGCAGAGATAGTTTCTTATGACTTGCTCGATCCCTTCCCACTCTTGGTTAGGGAGAGCAACAGGTGATTGTGTGCCGACAGAGGCAACTGGAGTGTAAGCCATGGGCGCTGGGCGGGCGGCTTGGTGACGGCGCCTGCGGTGCTGGCGGCGGACATTCTCCGGTGGAGCCGGTGCGGTAACTGTCGGCTGGTAGACCGGGGTCATCACTTCGACCCCTTCATTTCGTCGGGCTCTCTTCGGGCGGATGGTGATGGGCACCGCTCGAATAGGTGCAATGGTCTGGGCTTCCTTAGGAATCCAGACTTGTTTAAGCATGGCCGGCTTGCACACCGACATGTTCTTCGGTGTTGCGACTGGGAGGGTAGGCATCACCTTTTCCTTCATCTTCTCCAGCCCCTGGAAGGAGTTACGGACTGGGACAGCTGGTACGATGCGATCTAGAATCACTTCAGACCTCCATCCATCAAGGTGGACTCGGAAGCTCTCGACGGTCATGGATCTTCCGGAGTTAGAGATTCGGTGCCCCATGGTAGCGCCGGCATTGTTCCTCCGGTGAGATGCCGATCCATGGTGAGGTGGGCCGGCGGTCTGGTGCACATTGCAGCTCAACGTCTTGGCTGGGACGTCATCGTTGTTCTTGGCCAGAGCTTGGCCAGCAACAGCTTCAGTGGCTCCCGGGATGGGAGCGTTGGTCTTGGGCTCGTCGGACGCTTCTACGTCCAGCATATTGACGAAGGCCACCCCAAGGAAGTTGGGGAAGCCTACCACGGGAGGGAAGCTCCCGAAGCTGAGGGGGACGGCGAGGTAGCCACCCTTGACATGGCTCTCGACAGGCTGGGGACCGAAGGTGGTCGCCATCTTCGATGTCGAAGTGCGATTTTCCTACATTTGCAAAAATAGCACAATTAGCATTACATGAAGGGGGCCGCAGGGCCCTTAATTCCGGCAAAGAGATGAAGGGTGGATTGGTCCCACCGGGCGTGCCAGACTTGTGCTTAAGCAATATCTTTGAAGATGTAACAGTCTTCAATAGGGTGACCCGATATTTGGTGATAGGGGCAAAATAAGGGGTCACTGCTTCCTCGGGCATCTTCCGGCCTCTTGGACTTCGGGAGGGAGACTTTGCCATAGTGGCAGGCCCAGTCAAAGATCCCTCGAGTCTTATCTCTTGGGAAAGAGTAGGGCTTCTTCAGCTTCTCCTGTAATGTAGGGCTTCGTTCAATCGGTCGTCTAGCTGAAGAGCCACCTACGTTCCTCGCCTCCCTCCTCAAGTGCATGGAGGTGTCAGGCCTTGTGTTCAGGGACCGAAGCGTGCCCTCATCTCGCGGGCGGGAAGCACCCTTGATCAAATCGGACACGAGTGTGGTTATTTCAGCCAATCACGCCTTTAGCGTTTCAATCTCCCGTTGTTGCCGGTGATACAAAGCAAACATGACGGGGTCATATCAGGGGAGCCCTGAGGCGTGACTTGTATCACCGCTCTTTGCTTCACTGACAGGCGGGGGCGAGGGCACCCCATTACTGTGGCCATTCGGGGTTGACCCCTTAGAGGAGGGTGGGACCCTCCCAATGCTCTTTCGGTGGGGAAGTTTCCAAAGGAACACTTCCTCATCTTGCACTTCTTCAATCGAAGGCACATGGTACTTGTTGCGGCAGACTTCCTGCGGGTCTGTAGCTTTCACAGGGTCGTCGCCGGACGGAGCCAAAATTGATATCACGTCGGCTTCATATGGGTCCTCCATTGAGAAGCCCAAACCCGGATGCTTGGAGATTTGCAGTAGTCTCTGATCCAGGTTCGGTGGGTCCCACATTCTTTTGAACGTTCCTCTCCGACTGGAGGGTTGATAAAAGGTGATCCCTTGCTTCCTAGCCAATCTGACCACACATCCAGTTACATCAGGAAGTCCCATGATCGGGGCATATGGATAGTGCAGCTCGTCGGGGAGTCGGTAATCATCATCTCCTCTGACTGGCTTTTCTTCGGCCACATAGAAGATAGTGGGTGGCCCTTCAAAATTAGGCACCTCGAAAATCTTCAGTGACTCGACTATTTGGCAGTCAACTTCTGCGATAGGCTTGATGATCCCAGGCAGGACTCTGACATCTTCCAGCAGGTCTTCGAGGTATGGCGTCCCCGGCGTAGGATAGATGGGAAGGGGAGCGGCCTTAAATACCCCTTCTTCTTCTGAGATGAATGAAACATGTGGGGGAGCACTTCACACTCTGCTATCTAAACGGCTCATTATGAACCGCCCTGTCACTCAGCGGTCACAGATGGACCGCCCTATCACTCTCAAACATTGAACGGTCTGAACAGAACCGTCTCACACCTCCGTCTCACTGCCAGTAGAGCGGTCAATGGAGGACCGTCTCATGCTCCTCTAATGGAGACCTCACACCTCCGTCTCACTCCCCGTAGAGCGGTCCATGGCGGACCGCCTACACAATTCATGGTCAAAAGCTTACCGTCCTTTTTCAGCCCCACTTCCCTTTTGTACGGTGCCCACATGGCCGTGCCATGATGAAACGGTTCTCTTGTTAACCGTGTCCAAACTAACCTTCCATGTTCCCTCATGTCCTGAACTGTCCTTTGTGGGCCGTCCTATTAGAAACGGCTTTATGGAAGCTGTTCCAATCCGGTCGTTTGATATTCTACACGACTTTTATAGGCCGTCCTATTTCTGAATGGTTGTATTTGAACCATGTTGTTAAGTCGGTTTGCAGGCTCTAAGCGGCCACTCCTAGGCCGTGTTCAATAGGACGGTTCTAAGTGAACCGTGTGGTTTTGATAAACGGTCACTGTGGAACCGTGTTCATCCCGCCTTCCCGACGGCGTGTCCCACCGCTGTGGGTGTCCCCATGGCCACCATTTGGGCCCCTGAGGACCGTGGAGGTTTCCCTACCCTAATAAGCTAGCATGCATCGATAAAACAGAGAGATTTGGGGCAAGTTTGGGCCACCTACCTCCGGCTCCGTGGCGGCCTTCGTCGTCACCGCCACGGCTGGCGTCGCCTCCTCCATGGCTTCGGCACCACCGGCAAGGTCCCCCTCGGCCACGGGCATCACAAGCACCCTCTCCATGGGCGTTTCCTCCGCCGAGGCTCCTCCCTCCACGGTGGACTCCACCTCCGATTGCAGCAACGTTGTCTCCCCCTCGGCCATTGCTCGTCCTCCTTGTCGAGCATAGCGTTTCACGGGCATAAGAATGGGAAGAGTTGGGATGGAATGGGAGCCTTGGGGCGTTGGCTTTCTCCTCGGTGGTATGGGCGCTTGGGTGTTCTTCCCCCTCCCCCGTCGGTTGCGGTGGGGAAGGAGGAAGAGGAATAGTTATTTTTATTATGCGCAGGAATAGGATGGTCTATCGATAGACCGCTCCACTTTTTGAACGGTTCCTAGTAGACCGTGTGGAAGCCCAACGGTTACTCATTTGGACACCCAGGACAAGCTGCTGTCAAGTCAGCCCCGACACCCCCTCCTCCTCTCAGTTTCAGTTCAGATGGTCTTCAGTAAAGTTGCAGATTTCGACGATACAAAGCCAACACAATTGGCCTCCTCCCGATCTGACATCAGCACTGGAAGTTCTGCCACAGCTTTTGGTGACTGGTCCAGCTGTTCACCCAGGAACCTGATGCCAGCCATTCCTGCGACCACGTCCAGCGAGGTGATCACAAGGCTGCCATCCTCTGAGGGCTCGTAGATCTCCCAGTCAGCAATGTCCACGACTTGGTCCCGTCATGTTTGGAGTTCTGCAGCGCTCGTATCGGTCGACGCACCACAACTGCGCCATTCAGTCCTGCGTGGTAGAATTGCACAAGCCTACCACAGCGGCCGCCGTCTCCATCCAGCGACATCAGCTAGGCACCAGACCTTCAGGCGTCCTTCGACATCCCTCAGGCTCCATCCAGGCATTGGCTGCATCGCGAGCGGATGCCCGAGCGCGACATACGGTCGACAGTTGTTTTCCCCTCCCCGCGATCCCCCCTCCTGTGCGAGGGTAGTGCATGAAATTATTTTCCCCTCCCTGTGAACCCCTCCCTGCGTGGAGTGTAGTCAATGTACTAGCAGGGATCATCTCCAAGCTTCCTCGACATAGCATGTCCGCTGTGTGCGCATGCTCCCCGGTGTGCCCTCGTCTTCGACCGTAGCTGGTCCTTCGGACGGGCTAGGTACTTGCGGCTGCCTCTCCACTCTGCTTGTCTAGTATTAGTTCCAATCACAGCGCCGGTGAGGAGTGCCCGATCGATATTTTCACTATTTCCCGTGAGTTCTTCCTACCGGTGAGTGAGTGCACATCAGAACCGATCCCTCGGTATCGGTCCGCCCGGTTGAATCCGGCGCCCACGACGTGTTCCCTGGGGTGGTTAGCTACCACTCTCCTCGCTGCTCGGACCGTGTCTGGCTTCCTCGCGAGCCACAGCTCGTCGAGCCATCACTTCAAGTCCTGTGGAGTCCACGACTCACGTGTGTGTTTGCCTTGTCGCTTAGACGACTTGCACTCGTTGATTGCTGGCTTAGGGTCCCGTGTCTCTATCGGGTTTGTCCCGCATCAGATTTGGTATCAGAGCAAGTTTTCAACTTGCCCTTGCATGTCGAGTCCTAGGCCAACTTCCATTCCCTTGCATAGCCCCTCGCAATAGTAGCATGTGGTCTAGGTATGTTGATTTGTTAGGGCAGGAGAGCACTCACGCCTTTAGGGAAGGTATGAGTAGTTCGCTCTATCGCGGTACAAATCTCCCCGAGGTTAGGGTCACACTAGCCTAACTAAGGAGTAGTTAGGGACGGGCGTCGAAGGGTTATTGAAGCATATGCCGAGGCAATAGAAAAGGGCACATACATTAATAGGGACAAAAGGTCCCAATTAATGAAATAATGACTGGTCTTGCCGATGGTGACAAGGGTCAATGGTAGTTTATTCTTCGGCATGGGTTAAATGCCGAGGTAAAGATAGGTTTGTTCATTAACGAGGATAAAAGGTCCAAGTTAAGGAGTACTGACCGGTCTTGCCGATGATGACAAGGACCAGTGGTAGTTTGTTCATCGGCATTGGATGAATGTCAAAGCAAAGATAGATTTGTTCATTAATGACGATGAAAGGTCCAAGTTAAGGAGTACTGACCGGTCTTGCTAATGATGACAAGGGTCAGTGACAGTTTGTTCATCGGCATTGGTTGAATGCCGAAGCAAAGATAGCTTTGTTCATTAACGAGGACGAAAGGTCCAAGTTAAGGAGTATTGGCCGATCTTGCCGATGATGACAAGGGTCAGTGATAATTTATTCATCGGCATTGGTTAAATGCCAAAGCAAAGATAGGTTTATTCATTAACAAGGACGAAAGGTCCAAGTTAAGGAGTACTGACTGGCCTTGCCGATGATGACAAGGGTCAATGGTGGTTTGTTCATCGGCATTGGTTAAATGCCGAAGCAAAGATAGGTTTGCTGCATCATAGGCATAAGGCTTCTGCCAGTGGGACGCGACTTGCCAGTCTCATGCAGGAATCCTCACGGGACGTGAATGGTGAATGAGACAACTGATTCCATCATGATTTCATTGATCATTTTTTCTTTTTTTAACTCATCATTTTTGATCGCATTACCGACCTAAGCACCCTTTCGGGTTTTCATCAAAGCCGGCCCCCTCTTTCTTTTGCCCACACACCCTTGCAGGTTTTCAAGTGGCGGGGTACCCAATTTTACCTGCGACGCCCTCGCGGGCTTCCTGTCACAGTCAGGCTATAGCCATTCTTGCCCTTACTCAGTGTGGCTGAGTAAGGTCGACGAGGCACCTCTATTTTAAGCCTCTTTTTTTTCTCTTATTTTTTCTCTTTTTTTTGTGACTTGATTCAGCGAATTACTGCCAGAACGGGCATGAACTGAGTGCCAAGGCAGGGGTAGGTTTATCCACCATCAGGGGCAAAGGGCTCAAATTAAGGGAATGCTGACCGATCTTGTCGATGATGACAAGGGTCAAAGCTGGTTTGTTCATCGACATGGGTTAAATGCCGAAGAAATAAATCTGTTCGTTAACGAGGATGAAAGGTCCAAGTTAAGGGAAAAGTTGACCGATCTTGCTGATGATGACAAGGGTCGAATCTGGTTTGTTCGTCGGCATAGGTTAAATACCGAAGCAAAGATATTGTTTGTTCGTTAATGAGGATGAAAGGTCCAAGTTAAGGGAAAAGTTGATCGATCTTGCCGATGATGACAAGGGTCAAACATCGTTTGTTCATCTACATGGGTTAAATGCCTAAGCAAAGATAAGTCTGTTCATTAATGAGGACGAAAAGTCCAAGTTAAGGGAAAAGTTGACCGATCTTGTTGATGATGACAAGGGTCAAACATGGTTTGTTCATCGTCGTTGGTTAAATACCGAAGCAAAGATATTATTTTTTTATTAACAAGGACGAAAGGTCCAAGTTAAGGGAAGAGTCGACCGATCTTGCCGATGATGAGAAGGGTCAAACATGGTTTGTTTATCGACATTGATTATATGTCGAAGCAAAGATAGGTTTGTTCATTAACGAGGACGAAAGGTCCATGTTAAGGGAAAGGTTGACCGATCTTACCGATGATGACAAGGGTCAAACATGACTTGTTCATCGACATTGGTTACATGTCGAAGCAAAGATAGGTTTGTTCATTAACGAGGACGAAAGGTCCAAGTTAAGGGAAATGTTGACCGATCTTTCCGATGATGATAAGGGTCAAACATGACTTGTTCATCGACATGGGTTACATGCTGAAGCAAAGATATTGTTTGTTCATTAACGAGGACGAAAGGTCCAAGTTAAGGGAAAGGTTGACCGATCTTGTCGATGATGACAAGGGTCAAACATGACTTGTTCGTCGACATGGGTTACATGTCGAAGCAAAGATAGGTTTGTTCAGTAACGAGGATGAAAGGTCCAAGTTAAGGGAAAGGTTGACCGATCTTGCCGATAATGACAAGGGTCAAATATGGCTTGTTCATCGACGTGGGTTACATGCAGAAGCAAAGATATTATTTGTATCGATTGGGACAGAAGGTCCAGGTCGATGGTTTGAGCGAAAAAGATCTCCGATGAGACTTGTGGCGATCATCCTTTTTGAAGTTTCATTAGGGTTTAAGAGAAGAGGAACTTCAAATTACCACATTACTAACTTAAGTGCCCTTTCAAGTTTTCACCGAAGCCATCCCCCTCTTACTTTTGCCCACGCGCCCTTTCTGATTTTCATGTGGCCGGGGTACCCGATTTTGACTGCAACGCCCCTGCGGGTTTCCTATCGCAGTCGGGTTATAGCCATTTTTACCCTTGACCTAGTGTAGGAACAAGTTTGGCAAGGCACCTCTATTTTAAGCCTCATTTTTATCATTTTTTTTGACTAATAGAGTAAGAGAACGAGGATGGGTCAATCATGCGGTGTTTGACCCCAGACGATAACATATGGCAGTTGGCTAGGGCATGGGGCCTTGTGCCGATGAAAGGGTTTATTCATTAGTAAGGGAAGAATGCCAACTCAAAGGAGGAATTTTTGCCGATTCGGACGTAAGGTCCGTAATAGCAAAATGCCAACTCAAAGGAGAAATTTTTGCCGATTTGGACGTAAGGTCTGTAATAGCAATATTGTATGATAGTCGGCTAGGATACGAAATCTTACGCCAAAGCAGGGTTTATTCGTTAGCAATGGATGAATGCTAATGCAGAGGAGGAATTTTTTACCGATTTGAACATAAGATCCGTAATGGCAATATTGTATGATAGTTGGCTGGGATACAAAATCTTGCGCTGAAGCAGGGTTTATTCGTTAGCAAGGGATGAATGCTAATGTAGAGGAGGAATATTCACCAATTTAGACGTAAGGTCCGTAATGGCAATATTGTAATCTGAGAGCTCGACCAGGGCGTAGCGCCACTAGGCCAAGGTGGATATTGGTCATTCTGAGAATGTCAGTTGAACTGTGTGGTACAGCTTCATATGTTTTCCATTAAGGGGAGAGAACTAGACGACTCCTTTGTGATCCACAAGGACGTAGGTACCCCCTTCATATACTTGGCGGACGTTATATGGTCCAACCCAATTTTCAACCAACTTCCCTTTGGGGTTGGAGGCCATCACTTCTCTTCTTTTGACCATTACTAGGTCCCAGTCAAAGTTTCAGACAGTACAAGCTATTCTAATGGTTGACAACAAGATAAGAAGCAAGGTCGGAGCACATTTCTGCTAGCACGAGCCATGGTCGGAGCACCTTTCGCTAGCACGCAGCCGAGGTCTGAGTACCTTTTGCTAGCACGAGCCAAGGTCGAAGCACATTTCGCTAGCACGATTCATAGGTCGATGCTACCTCAGTTACCTCAGAAGAAAGGTCGGTGAACATCTTCCTTGTTCATTTAGAAGGTCGATGCACATTTATATTTTGCATACTGAGGTCGATGCACATCTTGCATCATGCATACTAAGGTCAACGCACATCTTGCATCATGCATACTAAGGCCGATGCAAATATTGCATCTTGCATTCTGAGGTCAGTGCACTTCCTGCATCGTGCATACTAAGGTCGATGCACATATTGCATCTTGCATTCTGAGGTCGGTGCACATCTTACATTGTGAATACTAAGGTCGACACACATCTTGCATCGTGCATACTAAGGTCAATGCACATCTTGCATTTTGCATACTAAGGTCGATGCACATTTTGCATCTCGCAATATAAGGTATGTGCACATTTGCACGATAGCATGTAAAGGTCGATGCGCATTCATCATTCTACATTAGAAGGTCTGTGCACATTTGCCTTCATCATATAAAGGTCTGTGCATGTTTGCCATCATTGCCACAAAGTCGATGCATGCTTTGCCATCACTGCTATAAGGTCGGTGCATGTCTGCATATAGGCATACAAGGTCGGTGCACATGATGTTAGACAGTATATATGGTCGATGCATGTTTTTAAGTCTGTGCACACATAGGTCTAAGCTTGTCTAGGGTCTGTGCACATTTGGAATTCAGGTCTATGCATATATAGAAGTCCATGCACATTCAGGTCTAAGCTTGTCCAAGGTCTGTGCACATACGCTTTTCTGCTCAAGTCAAGGTCGGTGCACATGTGCATTAATGTTCAAGAGGTCTGTGCACATATCAAGGTCTGTGCACATATCAGGTCTATGCACATATCAGGTCGGTGCACCCCAATGCATTCATGATCCTCAGCTTGGTGCACCCTAGTGCATTCATGATCATCAGGTCGGTGCACCCCAGAACTCTTGATGGAGACGTCTATGTCATGCCCCGAGCGCGGAAGATAACTCGGAAGTGACGTGACGGAGTCTATAACGATCATGTCAATCAGAGCGTAGTGCATTATTGCCATGCCCTAACCTGAATTTTCTGAGAAATAATGCCCTGCCTTGGGGAGTTAATTTTTTAGACAACGACCAAGCTTAGGTCGTTAATTTAATAAAATGCTCATTTGACATAAATTTGTTTGCTTTCTATGTTTGATGTTTGACAGGGCCTGATGAGGACTCGGATCTCCTGGATCCAGGTCCTGGCAGCTTACTTTGGCCTACCCGACTTCCAGAGGGTGAGGGTAGATGCTATGGGTTTCGGGGCTTTCCTTAGCATAGAGCCTATTCGCCTTGACCTTCCCCTTGTTCAGGTTTTGAGAGAGAGATGGGACAGATCTAGCTGGACATTCCTGATGCCGTGGGGTCATATGCTTCCTAGCCTAGAGGATGTTGCTAGGATCACCGGGCTGAGGGTAGATGGAGAGGCGGTGAGCAGGGTCACCTTACCTGATTATGGAGAGTTAGCTGAGCGCCTGCTAGGCCTGGAGACCATAGCCGAGGGGGAGTGTAGGACCATCTATAGGACTGACCTGACCGCAGCCATGGGTTTGGAGAACTGTAGGCAGAGATCTAGGGAGACCTTGACCGAGTGGCTAGGGAGATTGATAGAGAGGGCCCGTGCCACCTACTGCCATGACCCAGCCCGGAGAGAGCGGGTGGACATAGACTTGAGGCGATTCCTATTCTTTTTGCTGGGGAGGCTGATGCTCAGGACGAAGGGTGATATCATGAACTGCCGGTTCCTGAGCGTGCTAGAGGACCTTGAGAGCGTTGGGAGATACGCTTGGGGAGCTGCTATGCTGGCACATTTGATAGCCGACCTGTCCACCGGGACAGGACGCGAGACGACCGTCAGTGGCTTCTCACCTTTTCTATAGGTATGCATGTTCTTCTAAATGATTATGAATGTGAATGTCTTGACTCGATGCATGTGACTAGTGCAAGCTAAAAATACAGATTTGGAGTCATTTGTACATGCCTATGAGGAGAGTAGATACCCGACCGGAGAATGAGGGTGCCTTTCCCTTGGCGAGGATGTGGCTACCTTACGTGAGTGGAGTGCCGCACGCCTTTGAGTTACACGTACTCCGACGGGAGTTCAGGGACTTCCCTCCCTCACTGGTACGCTTCTCTTACCTTCTGACTTATGTGAAATAAATGAATATGCATATGATGTGATGTTCATGCCTGACTAACTATTCTTGATGTGATGTGAATGCAGGTGGTCTGGAGATGGAATACACTTAGCAGCGTCGACCTTTGAACTTGCAACGTCGACGCTGGCTTGATGAAAGGTTCTTCGACTTGAAGCTTTTGAGGACTACGTCGACTCTTGAATTTGTAGCGCCGACGCTGTCTATATCCTGCTATGGTTTTCAACGAAGAACTCGCCACATAGCAAATTATCAAATAACAGATCAATTTGTCACATCATGGTGGTCATCATCAAAACTAGGAGGACAACATTGGCTTCTTACCATTGCACAGTGTTCGGGGTCAGCGGCTAAGGGATAGCCGTGTGTCCTCATGAGTGGCTACGTACTGGCCATTCGTCTCATCGTACCATTGGTGGATGAGCAGCCCAGGTGGGTCCACCCATGACCTTGAACAGCAAGGTTGTAGCCACCCTTCCTCTGAGCAGCTAGGGTCTGGCCATTCGTGTTTCTTACCGTTGGGTTGATGAATGGCCAGGTTGGACTACCCATCTCCCCGGCGCGGCTAAGGGTTAGTCATTCATCTTTTGAATGGCCTGGGACCAGCCGTGGTGCTGCCCGTTCTTCTCAGGGTAGAACGGTCCATTTTGACTGTTCACACCCTGGAGCGGCCCGTGCCTAGCTGTGCATCCTTGAGCGGCCCATGATGGACCGTTCATCGTCTGAGGCCTAACCGGTGGTTTCTTCCGTGTCGATTCGAGTCCCGGGTGAGTGGACCTCGATCCACGTGTTGACCCGTAATCTGGCTGATGCTAGGCACCATGTGGGGGCCATGTGTGGGGTGCCGTGGGGGTCCTGGGATGTGGCGTCTTCGGCTTACGTCACCATGAGTCGGTGTTATATGAGGAGTGATCCTTATACTTGTCTATCTCCGGAGTCGTTTTCCGTGATTTGAGAGTCCGTTCTTCCGGTGACACGTCCACTAGTCGTACCCTTCTTACGGCACGCGTGTGCTGAGCCACTCGGGAGTGATGGAGCGGCTGACCCGAGTGAGATGGTGAGTAGGCTGGTTACCGTAGGGCCCCCACGTACAACCGAGTCCGGTCTTAGGGGGAATTACCAGGTAGAGGACAGGCCTAGGGCGTATGGTCTGAGTGTGCACACGAGGCTGAGGGTGTCGGACCCGTGCTGACGAGCGCGACCTCAGCTAGTCCTTGTTTTGGTGGTACTTCTGGTTACTGTGCGTGTCTGAGTCTCGCGCCCGGGGCGTTGTAGCTAGACACTTGTGACGCGGTGTAAGATTTTCTATAAATCGGGGCATTTTTTTAATCTTTTCACATTTTCTTCTTCCTCCTCTTTCCTTCTTCATCCCCAACGTGAGCGCCCCTCTCTTCCTCCTCTTCGTCCGGCGAGCTCGCAGCGGCGTCCCCTCCGACTGCAGACAGCGTGGGGCGACGGCATAGTGACGACGGCGACGGTGAGGCGATCGTGGCGGCATAAAACTTTTGGGAGATCATGAAGGGGCGAGGGTTATAAAAGCGTTCTTCACGATTTGTGGACGATCCAGCACGCCTCAAGGCGAGATTGAGGTAGGGTGACGTTCCCTAGCTCTCCACGTTCCTCTCCCGCGTCGGGGACTGTGACGCTCCAAGGTTGGTGCGTCACAGTGCGTTTTGCACCGTTGACCTGATGCCCCTGTGTTGGGCCGTCAGACCGCTGGAACGGCCCAGTGGTAGACCGTCAGAGCTTGGGACACTCCTGGGTAGGATCGCTAGGCTCTGGACTGCACTGGGTGATTTGCAGTCCCATTTCTTCTCCGACTGCGGTCACCGTGCGACGGTGTCGGTACGTGGGACGGTCCCCGTACTTCGTCGGGTTCGGACGTTTTTTTTCGTGGCTGAGAATCTACTCCTTCAGAGACACTCCACTAGTCGTAGCCTTCGGTACGCGTGTATTGGCCCACCAGAGAGTGGTGGAGGGACTACCCTGAGGACGATTTTTGGACTGATTTTTGTCGGGCCCCACGTGTAGCAGTCAGAGTCTGGCTGAGGGGAAAACCAGTTAGAGGCCAGACCTAGTGCGTATGGTCTGTGTGTACACACGTGGTTGGGGGCAGTTGGACATGCGTCGACGGGCGTGACCCCAGCTAGTCACTCTCTTTGTGGTTACTTGTGCGTGTCTGAGTCTCGCGCCCAGGGCGTGGTAGCTAGACACTTGTGACGTGGTATAAGATGTCAGTGGACGCATCCGGTCATTCTTCTAGTGGGAGGTACTTCTGTTCTAGACAGGGAGTGGTAGACCGTCAGTCTCAGTTGCTTCGACCTTCAGGTTTGGGTCGTGTTGACCGGTGAGTTTCGGTTGTTTCGCCGTGGCGTGCGTGTGTGGTTTTCATGCCGTGAGACCGGTACTTGTAGTGCATGGCTTCTACTTCTGAGGTACTTGCTTAGCTGCTAGCGTAGCGGTTTTTCATTTTGCGAGGTAGGGTTCGAGTGATCCCTACTGAGTCTTGTTTTAAGACGCACTGACTTTTTAGTTCATATGTATATGTGCATAGACTTTGTAGTTCATTTGTGTATGTGCACAGACCTTGCAATGCTGAAGGCAAAACATGCACCGACCTTACTGCGTTGACATGCATCGACCTTAGAGTTCACATGTGCACAGACCTTGGCTTGTGGTGACATAACGTGCATCGACCTTCGTCTTGTGCAGGCATAATGTGCATCGACCTTCAATTGGGCTAGCATGATGTGCACAGACCTTGGTTGCATGCTGGCAGGATGTGCATCGACCTTGGTCTTGAGATGGCATGATGTGCATCGACCTTCACTTGGGCTGGCATGATGTGCACAGACCTTGGCCACATGCTGGGAGGCGGTGCATCGACCTTGGTCTCATGTTGACATAATGTGCATTGACCTTTGTCTTGATCTAGCATGATGTGCATAGACCTTCACTTGGGCTGGCATGATATGCACAGACCTTCGTCTGGTGCAGACATAATGTGCATCGACCTTTGTCTTAGGCTGGCAGAATGTGCATCAACCTTGGCCTTGTGCCAGCATAATGTGGATCGACCTTTGTCTTGAGATGGCATGATGTGCATCGACCTTCACTTGTGCTGGCATGATGTCCACAGACCTTGGCTGCATACTGGCAGGAGGTGCATCGACCTTGGTCTGGTGTTGACATAATGTGCATCGACCTTTGTCTTGAGCTGGCATGATGTGCACAGACCTTCACTTGGGCTGGCATGATGTGCACAGACCTTCGTCTGGTGCAAACATAATGTTCATTGACCTTCAATTGGGCTGGCAAGATGTGCACAGACCTCAGCTGCATGCCGACAAGGTGTGTATCGACCTTGGTCTTGAGATGGCATGATGTGGATCGACCTTCACTTGGGTTGGCATGATGTGCACAGACCTTGGCTGCATGCTGACAGGATGTGCATCAACCTTGGTCTTAAAATGGCATGATGTGCATCGACCTCTATCTTGGGCTGGCAGAATGTGCATCGACCTTGGCCTTGTGCCAACATAATGTGCATCGACCTTTGTCTCAGGCTAGCATGATGTGCATCGACCTTGGCCTGGGCTGGCATGATGTGCACAGACCTTGGCTGCGTGCTGGAAAAAGGCGCGTTGTCACGTCCCAACACGGAATATCGGGACGTACAGTCAGAAACTAGCTAGAAATAACACCAATATGCTAAACTAAGTAATTACATAGGTGCTATTTTCCTGACCCTCAAACCTTACCCAAATGCTATAAAAATTGGTACACCTTCTCCCCACATCCTAAGACTTCCACCATAAAAATTGCAAGTCGATCAGAAGCTGTTTTCCCTGTGCACTACTATCCTACTTTCCTAGTTCCCTGTTGGTCTGCACAGACCTGCACACTGAGCTCTGCTTTCCAGTGCCTCCTGCGCCCAAACCCTCCACTGCACACCACCCCGCCCCTACTACCCATTCATCCTACGTCTATCAGCTACCCACCAGAGAAAACCCCACCCCATTTGCCTCTAGGAAGCCCTGGTTCCAGCCCAATCTTCGGTCCCCTGTCCTGCTGCCAGCACACAGTCCAGATTGGGCAGGGTTGGCTTCAAAATATGCTTCACCTTCCACGGTACCCAGTTGCAGTTTCCACTCCACCACCATCTCTAGGACATCCCCAGAAATGTCCACGCCAAGTTCCATGACCATAGGACATGAAGAAAGTGGCATACTGGGCTCATCTTCTTGCTGCATCCTAGCGCGCGCGCAGACCGGCGAGCAATCTGCCCGCCGCTTGAGGCCACTCTGGAGGTTCCAACCAGTGCCGTTGACTTCCCTCTTCATCCAGGAGGCTCACCATCCACGACAGCATACCTCCAGGGACGTTGGTGCCTTCCTCGGCCTCTGTGATGTGCCATCCTTACCACTGGTCCCTTCTCATACCGGTCTGCATCGGGTCGTGGACGACAAGCTACACCGACTCATGGCCCGTCACCCCACTTCGCACGATCCCCAGATCGCTGTATAGTCTTTTACCTCCCTGCGAGGAGTGGGCTTTGGTTTGGGTTGTACTTGTTTAGCTCTTGTACCGGGTGGTTGCATGATTTGGCTGGGCATCTTCCCCACGCCCCAAGCATGGAGGTACGCATTCACGTCCTTGTTTGGTCTCTTTCTTGCTTGTTTAGTATATTCTCTAGCGTCACTGCTTGTGTGATTATTAGGATTCTAGCTCGTATACACTTACTTCACTGCTGCAGTGAGAGAGTGTGACCGTCCCGTGACTCATCCGAGTCACGAGTGTGGAGTTGCCCACCCTAGACTTGCCAATTTCTCAACCGTGCGGATCCGACACGCCTCCCTCTTTTGGGGACGAATGCAAGCTTGAGTTACTTGTTTAGGCGTGATCCCTCTCTTGGGAGTCATAGGTGTTTGAGTCACGCTACTTTATATATTGTGTAGAGAGAGAGAGAGAGAGAGAGAGAGAGGCTGAGATGGGAATACGCCATGCATCTCATAAGACTCAATAGTAATACTGTCAGTGAGACAAAACCAGTGCCAAAGGCAGCAGCCTCTTCCATGAGTACCTCCTTATCTTGAAACGTCTGTAGAAGGCGGCCTTCTCTCGGAATCCCTGGGAAGATGCCTGCTGCAGCTCGCGGGCGCTCTCTGCTTGTTGCGTTGTCGTCTCCTCCGTCGCAGGAGGGGCCACGGCCTCCATATTGTCGCCTTCCGCTTCCTCCTGATCCCAGAAACGGGCCTCCCTTCTCTTCCTCTTGATGGTGGCAAGCACGGTGTCCCGGTTGCAGATCCCCCACACCGTCACCTTCTGCATGGCATAAACTACATCCACGGAGTATATCCCTGCAACCCAACAATATCCATGGCGTTTACATGCATGTCTAATTACTGCGAACTGTATCTGATAACGGATGGGTGAACATATGAATACATAGGAACATACATATACATATATATAAAGAGAGAGAGAGAGAGAGAGCGCGTATATTTTCGTACCTTTCAGATGTAACAGGGCCTTCGTCACTTTCTTCTCACAGCCATATGAATATAGAGGCACCCGCAGCTCCACGTACTGCGGCTGGACGCCCTGCGCCACAGGAACGATCTGCAAGTTCTCCATATTAGTGAACTCGATCGTAAGCTCCCTCTGGTTTATATACGTATTCGCCATTTAATTTATAGCGGCATCATAATTCGATCTGCTTCCCTTCCACGCCAGAACGCATGCAGAAAGTGCCTCAACGTCATGATTGCACCCGAGTGGGTCGCTCGTGGGTCGTGGCTTCCCTTCCCTTTTACTCCCCCCGCTCTCTCTAGCCACTTTCCGCTCGTTGGGCACACCTTTCCCCCACAGTACTGCACGAGCCCTCCTAGCTTTCTTCCTCGTCAAATTTCTTTACTTAATCAGCTAGCCCTCGGCTCTCATGGAGGTCACGATGCCATGCGGCAGCTTAGATCTCTAGATGTTTGGATAATTAAGGATCTTTCACCACGTACGAGCCGCGGCATTGGTGACGAGGGTACATGCCACCATTTGTCATAAGACAACCTGCAGGGCGCCTTCTTCCGCACTAGCTTTATTTTTATGTACGTAGAGGATGATGCAGCGTTGTCTGCCATGTGCAGGCTGCGGTTGGGGGGGGGGTGCTCTCCAACGGTCTTTGGACCGTCACAATGTGTTTGACTGGCTATGTCGGTTGGCTCTAACAGCCCAACCCCCATGTGCCAGGGTGCTATAATGCATCCATATTGGACCATTACATGTTGTTCGTCCGAGTGTAGGTTGTAGGTCTGTTCACCCTGACGGCCCAATCGAGGTGCGTCAGAGCGTGTAACGCGCCTATAGTAGGCCGTTACAGTCCTGTCGGTCGTGATGGCCTGTTCTGTTCTGTGTTCGTCCGTGTGCTGGTCTGTCTTAGGTTCTGTAGTAGGGCACTGTCCGTGACGGCTCATTCCTCGACCGTCACCTCCGTGTGGCGTGCCTTTATTAGACCGCCACAGTCCTGTCTCCTCTAAAGTGTAACGGCTCAACCTTAGACCGTCACCTCCGTGTAGCAGTCTAAAGGCGGAGCGTTACAGCCCTAGAGTCCTGCTTTTCACCGTCTCGATTTCTGATTGTCTTGGCTTGTCCTTGTGGTCTACCCGCTTTCCCCGTGGATGTCTCTTGACATCCTATGAAGATCAAGACTACGTTATAAGGCTGCCAGGAGTCTTCTTGCTTGCGGTAGGATTCACTTTCCTACTGTTGAGTCGCCATTGTCTGGTTCTGGTCAACCTACGGTCACCCAGCGGTTGGCAGGTAACCATGTGTGTGTCTCGATAGTTCTGTCTAGTTTGAGACATGGTTCTAGCTGCAATGAGGTGTCATCTTACCTCGTTCTATGTGTCCAAGTGTGCTAAGGGTTCTCAGTGTTCCCTCAAGTCTTCACGTGTCATGTTCTTCACCAACGTCATTTTCTCTGGCTTAGGATTAGACCGATTGGCGACTTGTTCCGCTATTAGTGACGATCTTGCCTTCAAGTCGTCTGACTCAAGGATCATTACGTGAGTAGGTCTAGTTGCCTTGTCCAGAGTTGTCGGCAGTGGATGTGCAGCCATTGGTGCTTTGAAGTACGGGCGACAGTGCTCTCTTGCCTGTCTGTACTTCCACACTCGTGTTTTGAGTCTCCATGTCTTGTGAGCCTTCACTAGTCGTAGCCTTATGTCACGTTACGGCATGACGGCTCTTGTAGTGGGGCACTTTCCTGATTCCTGATTTTTAAGCTAGTTCTGTGGACTCCTGGTCAAATCGTAGTGTCCTTCAAAAGGGGAATACTAGCTAAGGGCCTGGCTTAGGCAGTGGGCCAGTGTGTGCACACGTGGTCAGGGGCTTTGGACGACCCGACCCCTGTCCACTATAAACACCAGCAAAATTCCATACCTCCATAAAATCTTACATAAAAAATATCCCCATTCTCCTGACTTCCATAGCTAAAACTTTCCTGAAGACACTCCACCCACATCCCTCCTTAAGTACCCGGTCAACCCCTATTCTCAGGAAATCCCACTTTCTACCCTGTCAACCCCCATCCAGTGGATCACCAGCTTCTAAAATCTATCATGCCCAGCACTGAAGATTCAGAATTATTTATCCCACTTGGGATCGAAGTATTTTGAGAGAGCTTTCCAACGCCACTAATCTCGCATCGATCTGACATCGGCACTGGTCGTAGCGATATTTCTCGTCGGGTCGCGCGCTGCCAAATAGCAGCTCTAGTTCGTGGACGACACCCGGTGAACATCCCCGGAGCGACCGCCTCGCCTCCCGTGAAGCCGAGCAGCACGCCCCCACCCCCGGGACCACCAAACCAGGAACCACCGATGTTGCAGCAACCTCCCGACTTCCCTGGACTGCCAGCCAGGACGTGGGCCCCACGAGCGCGCGTGCTTGCCTTGTCAAAGCGGCCCCGAGTGCTGCCCGTTAACCTGATCGCGTCACTCCCGGATTCCATGTGTTGCCCAACACCTCCCTGTGTGGAGTGGGCAATAATTTATTTGCTGTAATAATTGTGTAATAACTGCTCCGGGAGTACCGATTCGACCGGGGTCGTCTTCCCCACCCCGAGAGCGTGGAGGTATCGTATTCGCTCCTTACTTGGCACTTTGATTCATTTCATATATACTTATTTATGCCGCTGCTAGAGAGCACGATAGGGTAACCTAGCTCGATACTTATTGTTATTCATTGTTGCGAGCGAGAGAGCGTGACCGTCCCGTGACTCGATCCGGGCACCAGAGAGAGCCAACCACCCTAGCTCACTGTCGATTTCTCAACCGTGTACGTCCGTACGCTTCCCTCGATAGGGACGACCGCGAGCTTGCTTAGAGTTTAGGTCGAGTCGTGGTCTGTCCCACATCAAATTGGTATCAGAGCGCGAGGTTGAGTCTAGGGTAGTCTTGCATTGTCATTGCATAAAAGGAAAAAAAAGTGTCTTAAGTCTAGAGTGTCTAGGTGTTTGCTTTTATCTTTCATAAAATAAAAAAAAAATGCCAATGCATACCCATTCCTAGGGATCCATTCCCACCTTTTTGGCAACTATGGCCGAACCCCAAGTCCAACACGAGTTGGCAATACTTCCAACAGTCAAGTCAGTCAAGCATCCTCAAAAGCATATGCGCCACGAACTGGAGCCGAAAGTCAATGCTGAGGTTGACAAGATGCTCGACGTGGACTTCATAGAGCCTTGCATATACCCTATATGGCTCGCTAACATAGTCCCTGTTAAGAAGAAGAACGACTAGGTCTGAGTCTGCATCGACTTTCGGGATTTGAACAAGGCATGCCTGAAGGACGACTTCCCCGTCTCAATTACTGAGACAATAGTTGACATGGCCACTGGTCACGAATCTTTGTCCTTCATGGACTGGTCGTCAGGCTATAATCAAATCCGCATGGCCGTCAAAGACAAAGACTACACGATTTTTCGATCTCCTAAGGGGATTTTCAACTACGAAAGGATGCCGTTCGGCCTGAAGAATGCCGGTGCAACCTATCAAAGGGCCATGACCAAGATTTTCGATGAGATGTTACATGACCTCGTTGAATACTACGTCGATGACTTTTTCGTCAAGACAATTTGACTGATCTGCGTCGAGTCTTCGAAAGGCTTTGGCAGTACCTGCTCAAGATGAATCCGATGAAATGTGCCTTTGGTGTCTCCAGTGGCAAATTCCTCGGCTTCATCGCCAGGTATCGAGGCATAGAAATTGACCCTCACAAAACCAAGGCCATAAGAGGACTGCCTCCGCCTAGAAATTTGACAGAGCTCAGATCTCTGCAAGGAAGACTCGCCTATATTAGGTGGTTCATTTCTAACCTCTCGGGAAGGTGTCTGCCTCTCGGCAAACTGATGAAGAAAGGAGCACCCTTCGTATGGGACGAAGATTGTCAGAGAGCTTTCGAGCAAATTATGGAGCATCTACAGACTCCTCCTGTCCTAGGAGCACCTGTCAGAGGGAAACACCTTATCCTTTATATTGCTGCCATGGATGTCTCTTTAGAGGCACTCTTAGTCCAGATCAATGAAGAAGGCAAGGAACAACCGTTGTACTACTTGAAGGAGTATCTATTGACTCCTCCTGTCTTAGGAGCACCTGCTAGAGGGAAACCCCTTATCCTTTATATTGCTGCCATAGATGCCTCTTTATAGGCACTCTTAGCCCAGATCAATGAAGAGAGCAAGGAACAACCGTTGTACTACTTTAGCCGAAAGCTGATCGGGCCTGAGCATCGGTACACTCCTATGGAAAAGGTGTGCCTGACTTTAATATTTGTTGTGAAGAAATTAAGGCACTACCTTCTAGCTCACCGGGTGGAGCTCATCTTCAAATGTGACCCACTCAAATTTCTGCTCAGCCAGCCTGTTCTATCTGGTAGGCTCGACAAGTGGACACTTATCCTCATGGAGTTTGACATTACCTTTGTCCCGCGTAAGGCGATCAAGGGGCAAGGGATGGCGAAGTTCTGAGTTGTGCATCCTGTGCCAGAAGATTCGCCACTCAACTTTGAGTTGTCCGATGAGGAGGTGTAGGTGCCTTCACAAGAAATCGGGGAGCATTTTGAAAATGTCCCACCACAAACAGAGCCGGACGTCCTTGCCCTCGACCTCCCACATTGGGAGTTGTATTTTGATGGTGCTTCTCGAACAGTCAAGAGGGCTGGCGGCCTCATGGACTTTGTCTCGGGTGCAGGGATCATTTTTTTATCTCCGTAAGGCGGCATTCTCCACAACTCTTGCACTCTCATGAAGTCATTGACTAATAATGAGGCAGAGTATGAAGCGCTAATTATTGGGCTTCAGTTGGGACTGGAGATGGACATCAAGTGCATCGAAGTGTACAAGGGCTCTCAGCTCGTCATTCGACAGGTACTGGGCGACTATGACATCCAAAAAAAGGAGTTTATTCCTTGCCATGCAGTCTTTATGAGGCTGAAAGAGAAATTTTACCTATTCGAAATAGGCCATGTCCCAAGGGGCAATAACTCCCAGGTGGATGCTTTGGCAAAGTTGGCAGCAACCTTGGAACTCCCACCTGAGGGAGAGTTGAATATTATTGTCAGACATGGAAGGCTCATGCCAAGTGTGCTCGACGAAGAATCCGGCCTCACTGTCTATGAGGTCAATAACATTCAAGAGGAGAACGCCCCAGAAGAAGAAGATTGGTGTGAGTCGATTATAAAGATAAAGAACGGCTGGCTTCTCCCCAATCGGGCTCAGAGGGTGCAACTGCTACGCAAAGCAACATCCTACCAACTGATCGACAGCCTGCTTTTCAGGCTCGTCCATGAAAAAGACCGATCGGTCCTCCTACGGTGCCTTTCACCTAAGCAAGCAAAAATCGTGATGTACGAGGTCCACTCCGGATTGTGCGGGGCTCATCAAGCAGTAACTAAAATAAAGAATAACATTGAACTCAAGGCTTTTTATTGGCTCATCATGTACGAAGATTGCAACTAGTATGCTCGTATATGTCACCAGTGCCAAGCATTCGGGCCAATACCTCGGAGGCTGCCTAACCCGCTCCATCCAATCGTGCCTACTTGGCCATTCGCGGAGTGGGGCATGGATATGTGCGACCATTCCCGCCGTCATCTCAAGGCCACAAGTTCATATTGGCTGTCACTGATTACTTCTCCAGATAGGCAGAAGCTATCCCGCCACGAGAAGTTACGGGGGAAATAGTTGCTCGGTTCGTGAGGCATTACATCATATATAGATTCGGCGCTCCCAGTCGGATCATCTCAGACAATGGCACGCCTTTCAGGAACAAGGCTGTCTATGCCTTGGCGGCTAAATACCATGTCGATTGGAGGACGTCGTCCGTCTACAATCCTCAAGCCAATGGGTTGGCCGAGGCCTTCAACAAGACCCTCTGCAAACTACTGTCCAAGATAGTGGGTGGTCGTAAATGAGGCTGGGGTGAAAAGGTCCATGAAGCCCTATGGGCCTATCAGATTATCTACAAAACCCCTACAGGTTGTTCCCCATTCTCCTTGGTCTACGGAACCGAGGTAGTGCTCCATGTGGAAATCTAGCTGGCATCCTATCGCGTTGCTGTTCACGCCGGACTGTCGAGCCAGGACCAATTTGAAATAGAAAGAAGGCTCGAGGAACTGTCCAATCTTGAAGGTCAAAGAGTCAAAACTTATAAGCACTTACAAATGTATCAGGCCCGTATGACGCGCTTATAATAAGTTAGTCAAGCAAAGGGCATTCAAGAAAGGCAACCTCGTCATGGTTAAAGAAAGGAGGTCTTGGCGGGAAGATCCAGCGGCAAACTCTAGCCTAATTGGCGTGGATCTTACGTCATCCAGAAGGTCTATGAATGAGGGGCCCATACGCTCGTCGACCACAAGGGAAATAATCCCTTCCCTCCTCTCAATGGCAAGCACATGAAGCTCTACCACGCGTCACCGCAAGAGTTTCTGCAGTAGTCCTCTCAGGACAAATCTCTCCCCAGCGAAGGTTCAAGTTAAAAAAAATGGGATTAAAAGTATTGATGTCCCGACGGATTTAGTCACCCTTCCTTTCTGCAGAAATGCCCTGAGGGCGTCTTGATGAAGCGTGGATCTCCTGATCAACTCCAGGACTGATATTTTGGCCAGCATTCGATCTAAGTGCTGCAATAGATCATACTTCGAACCTGGCATGGGGTCGACTTCTTCGGACTCAACTGGGTGAGAAGGAACTGAAGGAATGGGTGCAGGTGCACTGGTGGAGGAATAACTCCTCTGGAAAAGGCACCTGCTCCTGAGGGCTAAATTTTGCACCGGTACGGCGACTGGTGGACTCCCGACTAGCCCGATAGGGTAGGTGGATGGGATTGAAGTGGTGGGGGTAGAAATGGGGGAAATGATGGGGATGGTCGGCCCAATGGGCGATGGCGAGGGAATAAGTGGTGGGGGTTGAAGCGGAGCGGGAGTGATGGGATAATGGTGGAGTGGAGGGGTAGTGACGAAAGGCGATGATGTGGGACTTGGCGGAATGGTGGGCAGGGTAGTGGAGGGAATGGCAGGCGGAGTAGTGGTCCAGGTGGTGGTAGGCCGAAGGACGGAGGGGACAGGGGTGTGGTGGAAGGCTAGCAAATGTGCGGGAGTCTCATCATCAAATGACCACCCAGCGTTAGGGGTTGGGCGGTGGACTATGTTGACTTAGGCCGGTGCCGGTGGCTGCTGCTGCTGTCACGAAGCGGGGGCATGCTCAGGGATGGGATTTTGGTGAATCCCGAGGTCTTGCTGCCGCTGCGGTTGTTGTGGAGGGGGACGTTGCTGCTGCTGCTGGAACTGTTGTTGTTGCGCCGCCTGCTGCGGCCTGGCTTGTCTCCTTCTTTCTTTAATGTCTTTGATTAGCCTATGCATCTAGGCCCAATCGATCTTGTGGCCCTCATGTAAATCATATACCAAATCTCTGAACTGGTAGCATCTCTCAATAGTGTGCCCGGGTTGTCGATGGTACACACAATACCTAGATTGGTCAGTAGCCGGATTCCAATTCTGGTGTTTCGGAGGTAGCTATATGTCACCAGTGTACATTAACACCGAAAAGATATTAGGGAAGGTTTCTGGAAGTGGCGGGTAATTGGTTCTTTTCGGGACGGGATGAGCAAAAGCGTAGTTGGTAGGTGGTGGTACATTGTGGTACTGAGGCTACTGGTGTGGCTGTTGTTGTGGTGGTGGTGGTGGCTGTTGTGGCTGGGGTGCAGGGAATGAAGGTCGTGGTGGTGGCGGAGAGGAGAATTGGGCGGTTGGACTGCACTACTCGTCTTTCCTTTGGAATGGACTCTGGTATAATTGTTAAATTAAAACTATTAATTAAAAAGTAATTTTATTTCTACTATTTTAGCAAACAAATCTAATGAAATTTAATTGCTTACTGTTATATCTCTGTGGCTTCAATGTACTACACGATAACCCTTTTATTCTTTCGGAGCTTTACAGCTCTTGGGAGGCTTCCCGGGTTCCAAGTTGTATCAGGTCTACTCGGTAGTCCTATTAGGTACATCCGGTATCCGAGATCTGGGTTGTCACAGGTGATATAAGAGCGTTGTTGTGTGAAGTACATGGGAATCTAAGATGTACAGCTTCCAAAGTCCTAAAAGTCCAGTATAGTCGCTCGCTGGCATTAGGTTCGCGATTCATGATCGCTTCATTTTCCTGTGTCATCTTATGCGTGCTAGATTAGAATTGTGCGAGATGGTTTTGCTCTCGTCAGGATGTGACGAGGTGCTTCCTTTTCATCGTGATGTCTGTCTTGGCACTATGTGGATCGTGATCTTGTCGGTTAGCTTTGTTGTACTCTTCTCTTCTGGTAGAGTTAGCTTGTGACTCGATCGGATGTAATATCTGAGTGAGGACTAACTTGATTGTGTCTGTGGTCTGGTGCTATTGTCATTGGTGTCCTATGTACCAGGGATTCCGTCAAGGCAGCCGAGCAATTTGTACCCTCAAAACCTATGATACTTGATTTTTGTCATGTCATTTTGATATGGTATACCGGCCCTCGTGATGTGCTATATGATAGTCATGAGATTCTCTTTAATGGAATGGGTAAGCCATGCCATTAATATCCTTAAGAGTTATGTGTCATGGACACTAATTCATTCAGCTTGATCTTGTCAAGAGCAAGTACCCATTATATATGGATGCTTATTCTTAATTGTCATGGCACCTAAGTTAGGAGCCATATTTTACCTAGATTTATCAGAATCGTGATTATACCGTTACTCTGGTCAAGTATCTTTTACGTATCATGTCCAACCTTGAACTCCGATCTCAAAGATCTACCTTAAATTTCCTACATGGATATTCCTTGAGACTCTATATTGGCTATAACAATAGTGGATGTCGAACTACATATTCAATGCCTGGCATTTATAGGGCCCGATCTAGTCCTGGGAGGAGCGCCCGAAAGTACTTGTGCCCGAGGGAGTTGAATGATCACGGTGTGGCATTGCACCAAAGTACTCGTCTTCCCCACGCCGAGAGCGTGGAGGTATCGTGCCCTCTCCTTTGCTCGGCGATTTACTTACTTCGTATATACTTGTTTATGCCGCTGCTAGAGAGCATGACAGGGTAATCTAGCTCGATATTTATTGTTATTTACTGCTGCGAGCGAGAGAGCGTGTCTGTCCCGTGACCCGATCTGGGCACAAGAGAGAGCCGACCACCCTAGCTCACTGCCGGTTTCTCAACCGTGCATGTCTGTACGCTTCCCTCGTTAGGGGCGATTGCGAGCTTACTTAGAGTCCAAGGATCACATATCCAATTGGAGTCAAGTCGCACGTCCGTCCCACATCAGATTGTCATTTGTGTCACTTTTTCATGTCGTGGGTCTTCCTTGGTGAGTAGTCTGACACATGACTCGTTCCTTATAGTCGGGTGGTCAGCTGCTGTTATGCCTTGATGTGACCCTGCTTGCAGACGTGTTTCATAGTTCTGTGTGCTGTCTAGAGTCGGGATCCTGCAGGTGGTGTCATGCTATTTCTGTATGATTTTGTGTCTCTATCGTGGACCATTGTCTTGTCAGTTAGCGTTACTGTACTCTCCTTTGCTGGTGAGATTAGCTTGCGACTCGGTCAGACATGTTATCCAGTTGAGGATTGGCTTGATTCTACTCATGGTCTAGTACGGTTGTTTTGCTGTCGTTCTTTCCGTGTATCTATCATTGGTGTCCTGTGTGCCAGGTGTTCCCTATCACCTTTGGCACCAGAACCGATGATGTTGTCATGCTGCCAGCTGAGAGGACTATATTTTCTTGTGTAAGCTGATGCTTTGTGTGCTTGTCATTTTTGTTGTTCTGTTTTCCTTGATGTATGTTGTTCTGGCAGTCGTGTCTCTTTTCTTATCAGACGTAAGCGACATTGCCTTGTTTTGGAGGTGTCAGACTTGTGTTCACTTGTGTCATGCTCACTCTTGAGCGTGCCCTCGTGATGATGATCTGACATTGTTCCTCCGAGCTCTATCTCTCGTGCTTTGTGTTGGTAGTTGTTGGGTTGTTCTTCCCTGCCTTACCCTTACTTGTCCTTAAATTTTGAGGACGAAATTTCTTAAAGGAGGGGAGGAATGTAACACCCTGGATCTTTACCGGATCTTTATTAGGTCTTGGCAGATCTTTATTAGGTTGTTCGGATCCTTTTGGAAGAGTTTCAGATTACTTTTGTAGCTCCCGAGTTGAGTTTTACTTTACCAGAAGCACCCCCTGACGGCTTACACTGCGTCTCAAGCAACTCGCGAGTCTGCACTTGCCCAGCGAGAAGACAAATCAAACCGTACCAACCGAGAACTAGTCAGAGTAACACTCGTCAGTGTCAGCTCTCGCCTCTGACCACATATGCATGCACTGATCATTGCCTAGGCCAGGCCTCCAGCTAGCTTTCCCTCCCTGAAGAGCGCTACAGTCGGACCGAGGGCCCACGGCACTAGCTAAAGCCGTTTAATGGGTATGCCCCTCCACCACTCCCAGGTGGGTTGACCTTCCGCAAAGTCTAGGGCTACGTTTAGTGGTTCCATCACATGAAAAGTCCAAGCACTCCATCGGGATTGTAGGAGCGAGCCAATAGCCATCAAATAGGACATTTATAATATAGACGGAATAATAAATACGCAACTCTAACATTTCCCAAGTAGCAGAGTATAACGGACTGGGCTGGGGGCGTTGAACGAGTATAACGCACCTCCCTAGGGATATTATGCTCACCCGAACTGAGGAAAAACCTGAACTAGCAGACTATAACGCACTGCCTCAAGGGCGTCATGCAATACATGGCGTGCCTTAGCCCATGCGTTATATTCTCCAGCAAACCTTCGTAAAGCACACAAGACATAGCGCACTATCGATGGTACGCCATGTGACTATAACGCACCAGGAGCGGTCCGTTAAAGACACCCGAACGTTAAAAACTCAGAAAACTTCTCAGAAAATCACAGATTATAATGCACCTCAGCGGGGCGTCATATATTGCATGGCGGTCTAAGATTAGTCTGTCATGCTCCACGTCCTACCGACTTATTTGAAACCTTGATAGCATAGTGGTCCTTGCTCGGTCCGTCGTGTAATGCATAGCGCACCCCTAAACAATTATTAACGCATTTAAACCCTAAAAACTCCAAAAATACCCGTTGCACAGAAAATAAGGTAAATGCTAACCAATGGACATGCATGTGCTACCAAAATGTTCCTAGCGAAGTAAGGAGTCCATCCCCCTACCTCAATCGCTGTGAAATCCTCAAAAAGCGCACGAACGGACGACGGGACACCGGGACACCTCACGACCTGACCCAAATCTACGGTCCACGATCTGTGAAAAGAACGGCACTGGCGCGATCCTCGCGACGAGCCAATTCTAACGGTACCTCCTGCGCCTCGATCCGGGGTCAGCGCAGCCCAGAACGGACGAAGAAACCCAGATACTAAGAAAGTAATGCCAAGAAGCAAGGGTCAGATCTATACCTTGTCGAGTCTGAAGAGACTGGCACCGATCAGAGACGAGGGTGCACCGGGGAGCGTGCACACCCGACGGACACGCTATGTCGTGGAAGCTTGGTGACGTCCCTGCTAATAAATGCACTACGCTCCACGCAGGGAGAGGGGTTCACGGGGGTGGGGACAATCAATTACACGCACTACCCTCACGCAGGAGGGGGGATCGCAGGGAGGGGAATCAAACTATCGACAGTGCACCGAACTCGGATGTCCGATCGAGGTGCAGCAAACTCCTGGATGAAGGTCGAGGGATGCCTGAAGGTCTGGTGCCGAGCTGATGCCACTTGATGGAGTTGGTGGCCACTGCGGCTGGCCTGTGCAGTTTTGCCATGCAGGACAGATTGGTGCAGTTGTGGTGCGTCGGCCGGTACGGACGCTGCAGAACTCCAAACACGACGGGACCAAGTCATGGACGTCACTGACTGGGATATATACAAGACCTCAGAAGATGGCAGCCATCTGATCACCTCGCTAGACGTGGTCACAGGAATGGCTGGCGTCAGGTTCCTGGCGAAACAGTTGGACCAGTCACCAATAGCTGCGGTGGAACTTCCCGCGCTGATGTCGGATATGGATGAGACCACTGGCGTTAGTTCCATGTCATCGAAAGCTGCAACTTTTCTGGAGACTGTCCAACCTGAAATGGAGAGGAAGAGGGGGTATCGGGGCCGACTTGACAGTAACCTGTCCCGGGCAAATAGGAGACTCTCGGTCTGATGCGACTGAGGGAGAATGGCCACCCTGGATGGAGACGGTGTCAAAACCAGGCGGGACCACCTCTAGTGCGTCGGCGCTTTGGAGGAGCAGAACTCTTGTGAAGAGAGCTCTGGTTGAATCACACAGGGGCGGGTGGTGGAGCTGCTACCAGATGGTGCTCAGGTTTGGACCCGAGTTTGGTGCAGTTGCATGAGAATGGGCGGCGCGAACGGTGCCGAGGTCAGATCGCCGCGGGACCACTTCTGGAACGAAGCTGACTCGACGTCGTACGACTCCAAAGAAGGAAGCTTCAACTGGTTTGCACCGTGGATGCCACCATAGTCTCTGCAAACTCGACCTCTGCTGTAGGTTGGTTGCAGAGAGCAGCAGCGTGGTCTTCTCGATCCACGGGAGGGCGTAGCGATGACGGGGCGACTCCGGGATATTTGACTTATTGGCTGTGCTCGTTCGCCCTTCCACAAGGTGACGAGACGGTGATCAGGCCAGAAGCCATCTACCCCACGTGCTTGATGGCTTGGGGGATGAAGCTGTCACTTTGTTCGGTGGCTCTGTGCCTGACATACAAGATGTTGGGGGATCTGCACAAGTCACGCATCCCCCGGAATTCGCGGACGGCTGGTCCGCTCCACTTCTTCAACGCGTGGGTCTGCACCCTGGTTCCGGAGGCTGCTCCACATTCTCTTCAATCCGATCGCCTGGTGCCAAGGATGACCGAGTTTGCCAACGCTGAACCTTCTTCATTGGCAGACCAGCTATTTGCTATTCGAGGGAAGCTGACCGCAGTTCCGATGGACTCGCCAGTAGTCCTCCATTTCTGGAGCCTGGCAGCTAGCTCCAACCCCCTTGTGAACAGAATGCGGCAATGCCGTTTGTATGAGACCGAGGAGTTTATTCACTCATTCACCGGCGCTAAGAGCATGAAGTCGATATTAGAGCCAGAGCTGGTCGACTGGGCCCTGGCCATTCGCCCCAGCATTCTGGTTTTCCGGAAGAGCGGTCTACTATGGCTAGAATCGTACTAACCTTTTCGGTTTAGGCGGAACTTCAGATACGACTAGCAGATCCCGCCTTCTTTGGCTTGCTTCAGCATCCCCAGTCGCCATCGGGCCGGCCAGACGACTGCGGATGAAGCCCGGTTGTGGTGGGACTACTTCCATCGTCGTGAAGATGTATCTTTCAGGGTGTCGTCCCCTGCCCATTTGCCCCGGGTGACGCCAGTGTTTATCAAGTGGTGGAATGCGTGGACTGGCTTCTACCGCGCCACTCGGAAGGACTGCTGGCGAGCTACTGAGCGTCGCTTCCTGGACACCCAACCAGAGCCAGTGTTGGACGTCGACCCTGCCTACTTGAAGAAGTTGAAGAGGTGGTCCAGCTCCGAAGTCACGGCTTATTTGGAGGCGCGGAAGACCGCAAAGCGTGGCTCCTCCAAAGCCGACCCGAAGATGCCGCCGGTGCAGAAGGATGACTACGTCAAGACCCTTCAAGGGTTGTGTCGGGTCAGCAGCGAGCGGGTGGTTCTCCAAGCAATCCCAATCCCGGCGGAGGAGCCTCTTCCAGTAGTGGCAGATTGGCGTCCGGAGTCTGACCGTCTTCATCCATACCGGACCTTTATCAGCAGGAAGGATAGGCGAGAAGGCATGTACAAGGACTCTGCGATGTGCACAAGACTAAGGCATGCATGGACACAACATGTACAGACTAAGTGCCAAAATGCAAGCAAGGACTTATGCACGACTGCCAAACATCCGTTGCCACTCATCAAAGCCTTTGTTGCGTTGCCAATCATCAAAACAACACAGCACGAAGCTGTTGCCTATCAAACCAGAGGAGTCCCAACAGCCTTGCCACCACTCCCTGGTGGGACCACATGCGTGTCGGAAGGCTACGACTAGTGGGGAGTCACTGATGTGACCACTCTCTGAGGAGAAACTCCAAGAACCATGCACACACCTTGCGTGAAAGTCATGAAGAACCAAGTGGCGCTAAACCACTGGACTCTGGACAGTCCTCTAGACTCACTAAATCCAACAGTCCTTGAGTCGCAAGACTCGAGGTCAAGACCGTTGCACCGAACGACACCATGCCATCAATCTGCCCTAACCCTAGGGTCAAAAATCTCGGCACGATGACTCACGAGTAGTTCACAATCGCCGAGACCATTCCCTAAAAAAGGGAACTAAGGAAACCTCCAGCCCCAGACTGGATAACTAGACTCGCAGTCCAAGGCCTTATGCATGGCCCACTCGGAAATCACTTTTTGGAGAACTCACGACGTGCGAGGAAGCCTCTCCGTACTCATACCGATACACAGTGACTTGATCGAGCGTAACACAAGGACGTGAAACACCTGGAGTCACCGAACTCTCAAACTCATGGGCACGCTAATCAAGATAACACAGTACCTTCAGACACCCCAAAACATGGACACGAATCCCATGGGGTGCCCGGGACACTTACGAGACCGAAGGTTGACCACTAGGTCACAACCGGGTCAACCGAAGACCAACACAATGCTTCAACGGGCATGGCAAACACGAAAGCCAAGAGGCGATCCTCCCTGGACCATCACAGAGCTTGGCGGTTTGGCTAGGACTGCAAGCCAGAAGCTAAACGGTCTACTCTGGGCCGCAAGCTAACTAAAGTGGTCGCAGAATGACCACTACTATCCGAAAAGCACAGATGAGAGACGGTCACCCCCCAGATCATCCTAGAGCTTGGCGGTCTGGCTAGGACCGCATAGCCAAGCATGGTGGCCTAGTCAGGACCGCATAAACCAGAAACTAGGCGGTCCCTCCCAGACCGCCTGGAAGAATGGCGGTCCGATGCCTGACCACTGGGCGTCACCTAGCGGTCAGTCGCATCATGGAGCCGACTCCCTACTCCCCCAGGTTTAATTCTACAGACTTGAATTGACTAGCTATTCAGGTGTATTATAGACAGCAGGTCATGGGGGGATTTATTTGGAGGGATATGGAGATGATAGCGCCAAGAGAAGTTCATGAACAAATGCCACGATGAGGATCAGATATTTAGGTAGGAATGGATTTGGAAGGGACAGAATGCCCGAGGATCGAAGGATCAGAATGATTGCCAATTTTAAGGTCTTTCTCCAGCTACCTCGACCTGCCCATGCAATGCATCGACCTGTTTATGGGATGCATTGTCTTGCACTTGGCAGTGCGTCGACCTGCCTAGCTATCTCCCTTCAACTGCATCGACCTATCCAGGTGTTGCATCGACCTGTCCAGGTGTTGCATTGACCTACCCAGGCAATTCCCTTCAGCTGCATCGACCTATCCAGGTGCTGCATTGACCTGTCCAGGTGCTGCATTAACCTGCCCAGGCAATTCCCTTCTGCTGCATCTACATATCCAAGTGTTGCATTGACCTGCCCATGCAATTCCCTTCAGCTGCATCGACCTGTCCATGCAGTGCATTGACATGTCCTTAGAGGTTTCCTTTAGCCGCATTGACCTGCCCATGCAGTGCATCGACCTGCCCATGCAGTGCATCGACCTGCCCATGCAATACATCGACCTATCCATGTGTTGCATCGACCTGCCCATCTGATGCATTGACCTATCTTGGCCATTTTCCTTTAGCTGCATACTCATTCCTGGCAGCGCATTGACCTCACCACATGCACCTTGCACAGATCTTCTTAACGCCCCCCCATGTTCATTGTAGTGATGGGGTGCCAAGAAAGCCAATGGCAACAGTTGGATCTAACGTCTGGTATGCTATAAACTCGGTTGTACTGCTGCTTTGGAATTAAACCTCGAGGTTTGCTAAATTTGACTAACCATGCAGAAGATGATCATTGGATTGACGATAGTGCTGTACTACTAGTGAGCAGACGGACTGCAAGCCCGCATGTAGCAACCCTAAAATTTCAAATAGAATTTTTTTGGGTAAAAATATAAATAACGACTGAAATAAAGTCGCCATTTTAAGAAATGATGCCACTTTCGACAGGCGTCCTTTAACTAAATAACGCCCCTTGGTAAGCCGCCAATATATAAAATGAAGACTGTCTAAAAGGCGCCAATTAAATAACTGACGCCATAAGACAAGACGCTAGCCCTGAGCATATCTTTTACCACTTGATTAGTTCTTTCAGTCTGGTCATCTATTTGTAAATGAAATGTTGTGCTAAAATTTAGTCTTGTGGCTAAGGAGTGTTGTAAACCTTTCTAGAAATGTGATGTGAAACGGGGGTCTCGGTCAGATATTATTGTGACATGGACTCAGTGTAGCTGGACAACCTCTTTGATATATAATGCTACTAAAACATCCACTGACCATCAACTTTTAATAGGTAGAAAGTGCGCAGTCTTTGTCAAATGATCAATTATTACCCATATTCCATCATGTCCACCTCTTGTTTTAGCCAAACCCATAATGAAATCCATCCCCATGCTCTCCCACTTTCACTCAAGAATTTCTAAGGGATGTAGTTTTCCGGTGAGCTTTTGGTGTTCTGCCTTGACTTGTTGACAGGTTAAGCAGCAGGTAACAAAATTTGTCACTTCTCTCTTCATATTGGGCCACCAAAAGTTTCTTTTTAGGTCTTAATATATTTTGGTAGCACTAGGATGAATTGTAGATTGCGACCTATGAACTTCTTCCATAATTAGCTTTTTTATCTCTGCATACTCTGCCATACAGATCTGACCTTGGAATAATAATCTTCCATCAGTCGTGATAGAGAATTCTGGCCATTGATCTATGTTGGTTTTGATCTCAACCAGTAAAGGGTCATTTTCTTGCAATTTGGCTAAATCTTCTATTAATGTAGGTTATGACTGGACGTTGGTGATAATACACCTTTCATTCTCTGCGTCAATATCTAGATTCAACTTGGCAAAGTCTTCTACCAGGTTTGTCATTCCCCTCTCGAGGCTAGATAAAATTGTAAGAGGTTTCCTGCTGAGTGCATCTACTACAACATTAGCCTTTCCTGGGTGGTATTGAATAGAAAAGTCAAAATCTTTGAGATATTCCTGCCATCTTCTTTGTCTTATGTTAAGTTCCTTTTGGGTGAAAAGATATTTCAGACTTTTGTGGTTTGAAAATATAATGAACTTCTCAAGATAAAGGTAATGTCACCAGATCATTAAGGCGAAAATAACATCAATCAATTCCAAATCATGAACATGGTAGTTTTCCTCATGCCGCTTTAGTTTTCTTGAGGCATAACAAATTACCTTGCCATGTTTCATAAGAATGCACCCGAGACCAATGCCAGATGCATCCGTGTAAACTTTAAATCCACCGCCTTCAACTGGAAGTGCTAGGACAGGAGCAGTGGTGAGAGGTTCCTTAAGTGTTTGAAAACTTTTGTCACAATCTTTGGACCATATGGAAGGATTTTCTTTTCTTGTAAGTCTAGTTAAAGGAGTGGCAATTTTGGAGAAGTCTCTAATGAATCGCTTATAATATCTAGCCAAATCGATAAAGCTTCTAACTTCAGAGACGGTTGTTGGTTGGTTCCAATTTTTGACAGCTTCTACCTTTGAAGGATCAATAGCGATACCTTCCTTTGAAATAATATGGCCAAGGAAAGAAACCTCCTTAAGCTAGAACTCACACTTGCTGAGCTTTGCATAATGTTGGTGCTCTCTTAGAGTTTGCATGGTTATCCTTAGATATTCTTCATGCTCTTTCTTTGTTTTGGAATAGACAAGAATATCATCAATAAATACGACCACAAATCGGTCGAGATACGGCCTGAAAATATTATTCATGAGTTGCATGAATGCTACAGGGGCATTGGTTAACCCAAACGGCATGACTATGAACTCATAATGCTCATATCTGCTTCAGAAAGTATACTTGTAGATGTCTTCTTCATTGATCCTTAGTTGATGATAACCCAACTTGAGGTCGATCTTGAAAAAATACTCGGCCCCAGAAAGTTGATCAAATAGCTCATCGATATGTGACAACAGATATTTGTTCTTGATGGTAAGTTGATTGAGTCACCGGTAGTCGATGCATAACTTCAGAGACCCATCTTTCTTCTTGACAAATAAAATCGACACACCCCAATGGGATGTACTGGGTCGAATAAAGCCCTTGTCTAGTAACTCCTGAAGTTATCTTTTCAGTTCCTTGAGTTCTTTGGGGGACATCCTGTAGGGAGCTATTGAAATTGGTGCTGTTCATGGGATGAGTTCAATGGAGAAGTTTACTTCCCTTTCGGGCAGTAAACCAGGTAACTCTGATGGGAAAACATCAGGGAATTCTTTGACAAAAGAGATTTCTTCTATATGAATGTTCTTGGACTCGGTGATAATTACAGAATCAAGAAAGACTTTACATACTTGTGACATGAGCTTGCAAGCGTGAAGAGAAGAGATGACAGTAGGAAGTTTCTTGTACTTGATGCCGAGGAAAGAGAAATGTGGGAGACCTGGTTTTCGAAAGGAAATTCTCCTGTTGTGACAATTTATGCAAGCATCATGGTCTACAAGCCAATCTACACCTAGAATGACGTTGTAGCCTTTCATATCTAGACATACGAGATTTGCAGGAAGATTGTGACCTTCTACCATTAGCTCACTATCGGGGTAGTAGGTTGTAAGTTTGGTTCTAGGACTAGGTCCGATGGTAGAGGAACAGGTGCAACTGATAAGGTTTTTGCAAAGATAGTAGATATAAAAGAATGAGAAGCACCAGTATCGAATAGTACAAATGCAGGATGTGAATAAATATGAATGGTACCTTCCATCAGTCCATCATCCTTGGGTGCTTCATCATCATCCATAACTGCATTAAGACGCACTTGAAGCTTGCGTCCACCATTAGAGGGTTACTCCTTCATAAGAGGGCAATCGGGCATACGATGCTCCCGATTTTCACAATGCAGATAGGCACCGAGATGCTTCCAGCATTCCTCCGTCGAGTGATTAAATTTCTCACAGAATGTGCAAGCCGTTATGACTTACGTTTGCTCCTCCTTTACCATCATATTCTTGTGATTATTTCTCCCATTCCCATTGCGGGACCTCTTCTTGCTATCACGGGAGTTGCAAGTGCTTGTGATGCTGAACTTTTCTTCTTTGCTCCCTCGCTTGTAAAATCGGCGGCTTGATCCCTCACTCTTGCCTTTATACTTTTCAACCTTCTCCAAGGTTCTTTCGCACAAATGAGCTCGTTGGACCATCTCCGCATAAGTCCAGATATTCTGAGATCCAAGTTGCTGAATAAAGCCAGGCCTTAAACTATTCATAAAACGATTGGCCTTGAGGATATCAGTGCTAACCATATGAGGGGCATACGGTGCTAGACGAGAAAATTGGAGTTCATACTCTGCCATGAACATCATGCCTTGACGAAGAGAGGCAAATTCTATGGCCTTCGTATCCTTAACATGTTCGAAGAAATATTTTCCTCAGAAGAGTGTGAGAAAACCTTCCCAAGTATGAGGTGCATTTGGAGGTGGTGC
This sequence comes from Amorphophallus titanum, assembly GCA_024336825.1. Lineage (NCBI taxonomy): Eukaryota > Viridiplantae > Streptophyta > Magnoliopsida > Alismatales > Araceae > Amorphophallus > Amorphophallus titanum. The sequence continues at coordinate 14,774,223 of JANBPO010006516.1, forward strand.
AGGAATAGTCTTCCACCACATACGCACATCTTTATTTAATTAGAAAGTGGCAAGACAGACCTTTTCTTGTTTTATGACCTGCAAAAGTATAGGTCAAGAACCTCTTCATCACTCCAGGTGCAGACCATTGCCTTGGACTTTTTCTTCTGCACCTTGGTGTTCTTTTTCTTAAGCTCTAGGCAATCACTCCTCATATGGCCAGGCCTATGACAATGAAAACAAGTAAGTTTATCAGTGTTCTTGTGTTTGGCAGCTCCAGAATTAAAGTTTCTACCAGATGATTGGGGCTTTCTTTTCCCAAACTTCTTGCCATTGGACCTCAAGAACTGTTGAAATCTATGGGTCAGTAAGGCTTGCTCATCCTAATCAAGATCTGAGAAGTTTTCAAACTCCTCACCACTGCTGCTATAACTACTGCTACTGCTGCTACCACTGCCACTCCAAGAACCTTTAAGAGCAATGTTCTTGCCTTTCTTGCTGGTTTCTTCAATATTCCCTTTTAAATTGATTTCATAAGTCATCAGGGATCCGATTAATTCGGTGACAAACATTTTAGTCAAATCCCTGGATTCTTCTATAATAGTGGCCTTAGTGTGCCACAAGGGACTCAATGACCTAAGGATTTTTCTAACAAGATCCGCTTGTGGGATCTGTTTCCCTAAGCCTTTGAGGCTGTTCGTGATTAACGACAGCCTAGCATACATTTCGGTAATAGTCTCCTCAGAATTCATTTTAAATAATTCATACTTAGAAGTTAACATGTTTACCTTCATTGCTTTGACCTGGGATGTACCTTCATACATGAGCTCTAGTTCATCCCACATTTTCTTGGCTGTCTTACAAGCAGAGATCCTTGCATACTCCTCCGGGTGGATTGCACATTGCATAATGTTTAGAGCTGTCTAGTTCACTGTGGAGAGCCTGACGTGTTCCCATGTCCATGTATCCTCAATGTCCGGAAGCTCGAATGGACCTGAGGTGATCACCTTCCAGAGCTCGTGACTATTCGCTCTTAGGAACACCTCCATCATGTTTTTCCAGTAAAGATAGTTAACACCATCAAAGAGAGGAGGTCTGTTAATAGAATGTCCCTCGGCTATAAAGCTGCGAGGACCATTAGTTCCAGGTCTACCCTGGCCGTTGGACCACATTATGGGTAACCTTCTCTGATACCAACTGATAGAAACGTAGAGAGTGATCTAGAAGGGGGGATGAATAGATCACGACTATTTTCAAAAATAAAGAACCAAATATCGCGCAAGATGATATGAGAGATGAGATGCAAGGCTCTTCACACTTGACAGGAAGATGCGCACTCAAATCTTTTAAAGTGAGTGAGTGTGAATATTTTAAAATTGAGACATGACTTTTTTAACGACGGGTTTGTGCGTATCAGCACTCCATCCCTCTCGGAAGCCATGATCACGAGCTGACCCGTAGAACTCCAAGGCCACCTCCGTTAGCTCGTCTCGATAGGCTGAAGAAGAGCGGAATCGTTCCATTGCCTCCTCGCCCGCCACCGACATCGAGGAACGCAGGGTGTCGATCTCCACTTCAACCTCCTGAGCACGGATCTTCATGGCCCAGAATTTCGCCGCTAGCTTGGCAGCCCGCTCCTCGACGGCGTCAGCCTGTGCCCGGAAGTTGTTCCAGTTGCGCTCCATACCAGCAAGAGCCAGTCCCTGGTGGACCGACTGCCGCTGGTCCTCAGCGCGGGTTGCCTCGGACTCCTCCAGGCGCCCCTCAAGCTCCACCTGAGCGGCCTGGCTAGACTCCAACATCTGGACAAGCTTTTGGAAGTAATGCCTTCATACGCCGAAGGCACTAATGACGAGGTATGCACTCCTCGCAGCTATCGCAGTCAGCTCCTTCTCGGTACCAGGGTCGGTCAGACTGGAGAGTTCGAGCCAGTGTCCAGTCCTACCCATGAGATCGACGATCGACGTGATCCTAACCAACCCAGAGGCCAAGTCCCTAGGAGGAGAAGCGGGGCTGCGTTGAGGAGACGCTAGCGGAGAAGAGGCATCGGTGCCCTCCACCATCGGGGCCTTACCCTTGTCCTGCCCCTGTGCCACGGGAATCGACGCAGAAGCTGTGGCCACCGACCCCTGGGCCAACGGTGGTGGTGGGATCTCAGAAGACAACGGCTCAGATGAAGGGGGCAGCGGGGCGCGACTCCGAGCCAAAGGGGAAGTTCTCGCCCTTTTCTATGATCGACGCCGGGTGTCCAGTGGCGCCAAGTCATCGTCGGTGAGGGCGACACGACTGCCACCGGCCATATCAGACCCTTCACCAGCTGAACCAGGGACTCCTTCAGGGAAGCTCCTTCGAGTGCTAGGGCCCCCACTCGCCACAGATGCTGCCGGCAAACCCACCAGAGGAACGCCGACCAGGATCGGGTACTGCAGCCTCCCCGGGGCAAACGTAACTTCGGTTTGGGGGGCGACGACAGACACCTGACCGGCCCTTGGTGCCATGTGATCCACTGGGCGAGGAACGTTCCGCTACTGTCAGACAATCTCGTAGGTCCAACCCTACCCCCTCTTCTCTGTGTTTCCCTCTATCTCCCCTTCTTTCATTCTTTTTCTGTCTTCTACCTTCTTCCCTTCCTTTTCTCTATTTCTCTTCTTTCTTGCTTGCTCTCTCTTTCTTGTGCTCGAAGGCAGGGCCTTCTTATAGAAACATGGCATCGATCGGGCGAGGGGATGGGTAGGTATCCGCCGAACCATCGCTCCACCATTTGCGGAAGGCGAGCACCAAATCTCCAGGAAAGGGGGCGCCGACCCAAGGAGTGGGCGCCGACTCAAGAGGCAAGGAGGGGCGGAGGGCACCGACTCATCTCTGTCGCTGACTCACCCAGGGGCATTTTTGTAAATCTGACATTTGGCCCCGAAACTGACTCGGTGTGAGCTTGCAGTCTAGAGTGGCTCTGGGGTTGATTCAGTGGCCCCATAATGTACTTTGAAGCCCTACTTCTGAGTTTCTAGTGATTTTCGGTACGTGCTGAACCTGTATCGATTTTCTCAGGTTTTGCTCTGATTTGGCTTTTGGCACTATGACTCGTGCTGCCAGGCTTGCTTTAGAGCCACATGGGGCTTCTTCATCGAGTGGTCTATCCCTCGAAGTATTTTCTCTTCCCCTGGGCATCTTTTAGGTCTTCTACGGCCTTTTTCTAGTGTCTTGTATACCTGATTCGGGTAACCCGGGTTTCCCCTGATTTAGCATTCGACACGTCGATTTGTACCACTAGCTCCACTTTGAGGGCATGTGGGGGGTCTTCATGAGAAGGGCTATCCCTCGAAGTGTTTCCTACTTGACTAGACATCTTCATGGCCATTTACGGACTGTTTCGACATTTCGCATGAGTTAAGCGAGCTTCCCAAATTTTCTGTTGATATCACCTTCGACACTAGATATCATGCTTCTGGGCCTACTTTACGCTTGTATGAAGCATCTTCATTGAGTGGGCAACCATTGTGAGAGTTTTCATCCCTACGAGACAACTTTTCGCTCACTTATGGACCAGTTCAGCACTCCAGGCTCCCTGTTCGAGTCATCCAGATTTTCACTGATGTAGCCTTTAGCTCCCTATTTTGAGGAACCAGGGGCATTTCTTCATATCAGGAGGGCTTCTTTATTAGGTGGGGAATCACCTGGTACATTCTCGTCCTAGCTGGACGGGGTGTGGAGATACATCTGACACGATCGCTTCATTGCCGATTCCTTGGCTCTGACCGTTATCCGGCCTTAGTGAGTTGTGAATGCACAAGGTGCATCGACCTTGAGAATGATGACTTACTAGCATCGACCCTTCTATAACATGCATTGACCTATGCTGCAGTCGCTAGCTCACTAGCATCGACCTTTCAATGACATGCATCATCCTTTCTTTAACGTGCATCGACCTTGTGCTTCAACCGCTTAGTCACTAGTATCAACCTGTGTGCAAGGTGCATCGACCTTATTACACAAGCTATGAACAAAATGCATGAGGTGCATCGACCTGATAGTGCATACTGTGTACAAGGTGCATCGACCTTCTAGACTATAATGCATATGTGCATCGACCTTCTAGACTCAGCGACATATGTGCATCGACCATCTTGGTCTATAACACATATGTGCATCGACCTTTTAGACTCAATGACATATATGCATCGACCCAGTAGTTTAATGAAGTGGAGGATGCATCGACCTTATAACTCAACACTTATGCATATGCACTGACCTTCTAGCCTCAGAGTTAACATGTGCACCGACCTGTCTTTCTCAATGTATGAATGTGCATTGACCTTCTAATGCAATAGTATGGGCATGCATCGATCTGTAAATGACCAGAGACTCAATCTGACTTAAGAGATACTATAAGATATTAAATGAATGTTGCTAGCATCAAAATACAAACTATTGCCAACATCAAAACACCACATCAAATTCAGAGGAGACACAACATTCTCTCCCTTTTTAATGATGGCAACAATTCTATGATTTTATGGAAACACATGCAGTAGCAGACAGTTAGAAACTTTCCCCCTTAGTCGATGATATGATATCTCAAAAAGACACACAGGCAGATAGACACAGGCAGACATACAAACACTCAGATAGAGTTTTCTATCTCTCGCTAGTCATTGCCCCGGACATCAAAAATCTCTCCCCCTTTGCCTTTGCATTTCTCTCCCCCTTTGCCAAGCCATCAAGCCATCAAAATATATTTCTCTCCCCCTTTGCCATCAGCAAAACAAACAAGAGAGATAAATTGAACTTATCAAGAAGATAACAGAGATGACTGAATGAATGAAGGAAAAACGTAGGAAAGATCTTACTAACAAACTAATTTATCTTTCATTAATCAAGCATATATATCTCAGAATCTTTTGGTATAAGATTTCATATAATGCACCCTTGAAAAAAATCTGGTTTAAGGATGATGAAAGTTAGAGTTTAGCAACTACACTCTTTGAAGAAGTTTGCATATCAAAGGCCCTTGTCTTCAGCAAGGTCGATGCACATACATGCATTTTGTCTACCTGGCCAACGCGCTTGAAAGTGTTATGTCCATCAGGTTGATGTACATGCAGCAACACGCTCTATCAGGTCGATGCACATCTAGAGTCTAGGTCATAACATGTCGATGCACATATATCATTCACTAGACTCAAGTCAATGCATTCATGTGTGCTTAAGTCATCAGGTCGATCCTTAAGCACTAGTTGTGCTAGCCATCACTTTCACAGGTCAGTGCAGCTACACCTGCTCTAGCTTGATAGATCAATCTGTGTTTCACACAGGTCGGTGCATCCCCATAAGTTCTTATCTTCATCCATTCTCTCTTGGCACATCAGGTCTACCTGTGGTCTATACAGGTCGATGCAGCTGTATTTGAACTACTGCATTCATTATGTAATGTACGCTCACAGGTCGGTGCACTGAGTGTATGCATCGAGGCATCTACATCATCACATACCTTTTTGATCTGGGTGTCTGATTCTTATGAAATTACCTAAATCTGCATTCTCTTAAGCACTTATTATAATATCTCATAAGCCATATGATGATAAGGTTGATAGCTGATTTTCACATCTACTTTGGTAGGAATATCAAGTCAAAGAATATCCAGAAATGATTCAGAAATCTGTTCGAACACCTAGAATGCAGAATTTATTAAAGACTCAAGTGGCTCACGTGACTTGAACTTAAATCTGGATGTCATGTGGTCCTAAGTGAATGGACGAGCATATGAAGACAATGTGTGGACACGTGATTCTAAGGTTCATATGTTTGACACGTGATCCAAGGCAGAATGTCCAGAAGAGTAATTCACCACGTAGATTCATCCTTATTCTGTTCTGATACGTGGACTTCATCGAGTTACTTTTCCTGAAAGGTTATTGGCGGGAATGTCCCTCCACACGCCAGACTGGAATCTTGTGGGGACCACAAGAATCAGCTCGTAGATATAAAAAGGGAGATCTCTCATTCGAAGAACAGCTAGATAGAAGATAGAGAGAAGAGAGAAGAAGGAAAATAGAATAGAGAGTAGAGAAGAGATGAAATGGGAGAGCGATCAGAAAGAGTTCGAGCTAAGAAGAGTGTAGAGAAGAAAAAGAGTGATCGGAGCTTGTGCGCAGTGAGGATTCTGAAAAGAGGATTTCGAGAGGAAAGATCAGAGAAGAAGAAAAGAAGCTATGAGAGAACTTGAAAGACTGAGTGCTATCTAGGTCTGGAAACTAGGATGTGTATTATTTTTAAACAGTCACTCTAAAAGAAATTAGGGCAGCAGAGAATAAGAACACTAAAGTAAAGACATGAACACAGTGGCAGAACAATGACTTGATTACACTGAGAAACTGAGGGCTCCATCAAAGAAATGGAATATATCTTAAGTCATGAAGTGCCTCAGGTTATTTCTGTTCATAGGATCAAGTCTATAGGGGGAGTTTCACTAAGTAACTAGGGGTACTGGTCTCTGATCAAGGTGTACCCTTAATGTCAAAGGTGCAGTCTATCTCTGTAACATTTGATCTGAAACAGATCTAGTAGTTTATGCCTAGTAATTGGGGGTACTTGCCTCTGAACAAGGTGTACACCTAATGTCAACGGCATAAATGCCACTGGTCTGTTCTCTGGGTTCTGTATCTGAAAAATCAAAAGTGGAAGAAAACCTGCTGTGACCCTTGAAAACAATTGTTAATGAGTATTAACTGTTTAACCTCCATACAAATTTAGGCGAACTTTCCTTGATACTCACTTTTTCTGGCAGTAGTAGGGTATTGTATTAACCTAGTCTATTACGGCTATGAGAATAAGGTTCATTACTATAAATGGAGTCTATGACCCTACTTCAGAAAGTCAGTCCATTTTCTCCATCTTCTATAACTGTTAAACTTGACATTACTCAAGACTGTACACTGCTTGCCTCTTATGGTTTAAGCATTGTGGCTTTGCTTACTTCCTGAACCATTGCATAGATTGTTAGCTGATCTTTCTTCTATCTACTCCTTCTCATCCATTCATCCTTTTTGCTAATGTCAAAGGGGGAGAATTGTTTGATTGTAAGGAGGAGAATTGTATAGCCAGAGAGTTTTTTAAAGGGGGAGAGGTACAGAGAAGAATTGTCTCTGAGCATGCATTCAGGGGGAGCACACGTTAGAGATGCATTCAGGTAGAGAATCTGCATCTGCATGCATAACATCTGACCAAGCATTTTGTCATGTCAAAATGCATCACCTTCTCTGAATTGTCCATTAGTGTTGCCATCATCAAAAAGGGGGAGAATATTGTAAACCTTATATTGATGATGGCCAACAACTTTGGTTTGATGATGGCCAACAACATTGTTTTGATGATGGCCAACATTGATCTAAAGTGATGATGTATGTATTTTGATTCTTGCATTATTGAGTTCATACATTCTGCCGGTGCCCCCCCCCTGCTAGGGACGCCACACACGGTTGCTGCCCCACGGGAGGACGCCTTTGCCGCCCCTCCTCCCGCCGGCAGTGCTTCCCTGCCTGTCGCCCCTCCTGCCGGTGTGCTCTCTCTCGCCGCTGCCCCGGTGGAACGCACGGCTGCTTCCTTTGTTGCTGGGCCCGGGTCCTCAGTCACGGCGCTGCCCCCCCCCCCTCTGCTGTGCCTGCCGAAGCCGCCCCTCGCGCTCCTACCTGGAGTCCCTCGGACTCGCCTCTTCCTCCACCCTGCGCGGAGTCCACAGCGCAGCACGTGGAGCCTCTTCCACCGTCTCCACCCACCAGCGTGGCTGCAGCGTCCTCCCCCGCGTCCGCCCCGGCGGCTTTGGTCTTCGGGGAAGCCGGCACGCAACTGGTCGCTACGGCTGTCTCCGGTGGCCCTCCGGCTGCTGGCACCCCCCTCCTGGCAAGGCCAGCCCCAGAAGTCCCTGCGGAGTCCACGCTGGCGTCGCCGGTCGCCTGCGAGCAAGGCCTGACTGCTTCCGTCCCGCTCGCGGCCACCGCCTACCTCCCACCGCGGCCCGCTGCAGCTTCCTGTCTTCCTGCGGAGCAATCCTCCTCGTCGCCGACTGCCTGTGGAGATCCAGTGCCCTACGGTCTGACCGCGAGCTCGCCTCCTCCCCCTCCGTGCGGGATGCCACCTTCCTCCAGCCCCCCGCTTGCTGCCGTGCTCGCCGTCTCACATCCGCCAGCTGCCCTCCCCTTGACCGTGGAGGCGGGGCTGCCAGGTGCTGCGGTGGCACCGTCCCCCCCGGCCTCGTCTGCTCGTCTCAACCCGGAGGCGGCCTCTTGGTCGCCGGGTTCGGGTGCTGCGAGTCCGACGGCTCGCCCCGACTCTGTCGAGACTTCCCCGTCTGCTTCGGGGTCGTCTCCCCGCCTCTCCTTTGCTCAAGCTTTGAAGAAGAAGATCAACCGGGACGCGCCGGGGCCGCCTCCACCACGGGACACGACCTCTCGGCCATTGGTCCCTCCCTTGGGGCTGCAGCCTCCTCCAGTCGACGGTGGACTTGCTTTTCGGCCAATCATTCAGGTTCTCACCGTCCCAGGACTCGAGCCGATGGCGCAGCCCTTTGACGTCCAAGCTGCCCACGCCCACTTTGTTGGCATCTCGACGAACGATCGGTCGCGCCCGACATCGCGGACTGATGCGCCGAGACGCTCGCATTACAAAGTCTTACAATGGCGCATATACTTTCCCAAGGATATAAAAGTAAAATAAAAGGATACAAATGTAAAAATAAAAGTCAGTGCTCGACGTTGATTCCCATCAACTCTCCCCGGGTGGGAAGAACTCGACCCCGTCGAGTAAGGGGTATGGCTGCTCGAGTAGCTCCGGCGGATCCGTCATCGTACCATGAAGCGCGGAGTACGCTCCACTCCAAGTAATCGACACCTACTCATCCCGTATAGATTCGATATGCACACGCTGCCGTGGGAATGAGGCTAGAGGTGGGCACTCTAGGGTGGGGTCACTCTCAAATGAAGGGAAGCGGCTCAAAGTGTCACTAGGAATCATCGCTTGTCCCTTATGTGACTAGATCTGATAGGTAAAGTAGAACCGATCCCAAAGTCTGACAAGTCTCATACTCGAAAGGGACTAACAACGCGAGTGTACAAACCGACTTGACTCGATGTATGCACAAACACACGACAGACAAACGAAACAAAGACTCATAAAGACCATAAACAAACCTAATGTTAGTTCGACCTACGCATAGGCGATAGTGGACCAGGACACCCGAATATGTGCCATGCATGCATGTTATGCAACTGGTGGTTGGTGGCTTGGGAAACACCTAAATGTCCAAGCATGACCCAGTCCTGTATGGGCGGCCCTTAAGATTTGGGAGACTTGAGAGGGCTAGGAGAACCGGGTATGAGTGTATCGTGAATGGGCTTGGTGGGTATAGATGACCCGGCCCATGGGGTAGGGGTGTGGCAGTGGACTCTCTCGAAGAAGTGAAGTATATATGGTGGGTCTAGGGGTTCACTAGGGAATGGGTCAAAGGGATCAAAGAAGGTATGACCTCTTGTGGTGGCTTCCCACAAGTCACGGTCCCATGCGTATAAGTCTTGAAGGTGTGGATGGTCACCTTCATGCATTGTGGTAGGTGGGGCGGTGATCATATGTAGGTAATATGGTTCCTCCCTCGGGCAAAAGGGTATGAAGTCAGGCTCCTCCGGCATGGGGAGGAATAAGAGAATCTCCGTGGTGACACAACCCACAGTGCACACGGAGATAATGGACCCGAAGGCCGGATGGGTGAAGCTATGACTAGTGGGTTGGTCGAAACCTCGGGCCAATAAGTGCGTCAACTTCCATTGCGAGTCTAATCCCATAATAAGGTCATCCAATGTATCAACATGGTGACTAGACCGAAAGTGCTATCATCAAAACAATAAGCACATCATCACAATCATGACAGAATGATTGTGATGGAAACCTGGGAGACACAACAGATTGGTGACTCCCTGTACCGACTCATCCACGAGAAGGACAAGTCCATCCTCCTGAGATGCGTCTCCACAGCCGAGGCCCGAGCTGTCAAGCGCGAGGTTCATTCTGGGCTGTGCGGCGCGCATTAGGTCAGAGACATAATGAAGTACAACATTAAGCTGAAAGGCTTCTATTGGCCTACCATGTACGCAGACTACGTCCAGAATGCCCGTACATGTCATCAGTGCCAAGCCTTCGGCCTAGTACCCAGAAGGCCTCCCAATCCACTGCGTCCCACAGCCCCTACCTGGCCATTTGCTGAGTGGGGTATGGACATCGTGGGGCCTTTCCCGCCATCTTCCAAAGGCCACAAGTACATTTTGGCCGCCACAGACTACTTCTCCCATTGGACGGAAGCCCTTCCCCTACGGGAAGTCACTAGCGAGGTGGTCGCCAAGTTCGTCCAACACAACATCATCTACTACTTTGGCACACCTAGCCGCATAGTCTCTGACAACGGGACGCCATTCAAGAACAAGGCCATATACCAGTTGGCAGCCAAGTTGTACATTGACTGGAGAACCTCTTCGGTCTACAACCCGCAAGCCAATGGCTTGGTTGAAGCCTTCAACAAAACTCTCTGCAAGCTCTTGGCTAAGATCATTAGTCACCGGAAGCATAACTGGGGTGAAAAGGTCTCTGAGATGTTATGGGCCTACCGGACGGTCTACAAAACCCCCACAGGATGCTCGCCGTTCTCCCTCATCTACGGGGCGGAAGCCGTCATCCCTGTCGAAATCCAGCTAGCATCCTACCGCGTAGCGGTACACACCGGCTTGGCCGACTCGGATGAAAATGAATACCAGAGAAGGCTGGAAGAACTTGCCGATCTAGAAGGCAAATGGCTCAAAGCCTACAAACACCTGCAGATGTATCAGGCCCACATGGCGCGAGCCTATGACAAGCTCGTCAAGCAACGAGCCTTCAAGCAAGGTGACCTCGTCATGATCAAGGAAAGAGAAGTCATGGCAGGGTGCTCCAGTGACAAGCTTCAACCAAATTGGTGAGGCCCATACATCATTTACGATGCCTATGAGGGTGGGGCCTACACGGTCATGGACCATAAGGGCCACAAACCTTTCCCGCCTCTCAACGGCAAGCACATTACCGCTCTAACCAGTCCATGCCTAGAATCGCATCGTAATCGGCCAACTACAGCGCATACAACTTCGCTGGCAACTGTCGGTCACTAACGATAATAGGAGAATCTTCTAGGCAAAATGGAGTGGACATGAAATCTCCGGACGGTAACTCAACGAGCAATTCACAGGGTGACTCGGTTACCGGCTCCCCGAGACGAGCAAGGAAATCCTCAGAAATAAATGAATGGGTAGCACCTGAATCGAATAGAATGCGAGCTGGATGACTAAAAATTGAAATCGTACCTTCTACAAGATTGAACACAATGGCTTCTGCACAAGTGATGTGAGTAATTTGGCTCCTTGGCTTCCAGCGAGAGGCTGCAGAAGATTGCTGAGAAGAAGCTGGAACTTACGAATAAGATGACTGAGGCAGAGGTGGTGTAGGAAGAGGAAATCGAGACTGCTGCGGCTGGGTAAACTGCGAGTACTGTGCCGGCACAGACTTCATCGGGTAATCTTGAACAACGTGACCTGACTGATCACAGCGATAGTAGACTACTGGAAAGGAACATGTTACATCGGGGTGACTGCCACCACACCTCGGACACGATCTCAGCTGACTCACGAGAAACTCTCGACACTGCTAAAGAGGAGTAACAGACTGCTGGACAGAATCGGAAGAAGTCGATTGCTGTTGCACAAAACCCGAAGATTCTTGATGGTTAAATCGCTTCTTAAACTTTCTAAACATCCGCCTCAAAGTGCCACTAGAAGTAGGTGTGACAAACGTAATTCCAGGCGCTGATGGCTAAAAAGGCTGCTGAAATGGTACAACCGACTGAGCGACACTGGACTGAGAAAACCCTACAGACCTCGCCAAATCAAGCTCAACCGCGACAGCTGCCTGATATGCATCGTCCATGACATTCACACGGGTAGCAAGCAGCATCACTCTCAATTTGACTTTTAAACCCCAGAGAAATTACTTGGTCTTTAAGGCTTCATCAGCGATAATATGCGGCGCATACTGACCCAACTCAATGAACTTGTTCCGATACTGCAACACGGTCATTTCACCTTGAACCAAATCTAGGAATTGGTGCATCTTATCCATTCGAAGACAGGCCAGACTGTAAGTGCTCTCGAAGGTAGTCACGAACTCTGTCCAGGTGATCTGACGAAGTGGTCGGGAATGGAAAGCAACTTCCCACTTCGAACTCCACCACATCAATGCTGCACCCTCTAGCTTCGTGTGGTGTTTATTTTCTTTGTGGTTTTTCCCACTGCACTTGCAGTGAGTTTTTTCCTTGTTTCCTTTGCTCATCTATTACCGTCCCTATCAGTTTGTATGTAGGAAGAACCGTCCCTATAGGTTTATGTGTAGGAAGAACCGTCCCTACCGATTGGTGTGTAGGAGGACAGACCAGACGGGGGTTTCCCTCTGGTCTGTAGTGTGGGACTCGTTCCGTGTGTGTGGGGGGGGGGGGGGATGTCGTCCCCGTGTGAAGCTGCATTTGCAGCGTGTGGAAAAGCCTCACCTAGTTAGGTGAGGGGTGGATGTAGGTTGCGGGTTTGCAACCGAACCACCTTAAAACTCCTATGTTGTGGGTTGAATATCTTGTGAGTTTGCTCCATATCTTCTATCTCTTTTTCACAGGTCAGTGTGCTAGCTTCACCTCTATGCCATTTGTGCCTTAGCGTTCTGCCTACCACCCGCTGGCTGCCTGCTGCACTCTTGCACTCAGGCACCAAGGTGGTCACGTTGGAACATCAGCTTGCTCTCACACCATTCGTCCTTGTTGATTACTATTGATCACACTTACTGCTAGTGATCTCACACCCAGTCAATGTATGTTGAGATCCCTGTTGTCCAGTGCTATAGATCACTCTCACTGAGCTTTATTGTTTCTATTTGAGCCACTCCTATTCAATCCGCTATGTTTTCTATCTAAGTGTGTTATTCGCTTCAAGGGAGTGGTTTATGCTCATTGGATTAAGAGATTTTTAAATAGTCCAATATCAGAGAAAGGATCTATTCAACCCCCCCTTCTAGATCCGATTGCATCACGTGGGACCCAACAATTGGTATCAGAGCCAAGCTCTGCCATTCAAAGATCCCATGATCTGCAGAGAAAGATCCTGATGCACTTTGTTAAAATGACTTCATATGCTACACATGCTTCGATGGTCTCTCTCCCCATTTATGATGGTTCAGAATTTTCTACATGGGTAGGGAGAATGTTTACATATGTTGATTCCATAGATCCAGAGCTGTGGACTCTTATATACAATGGTCCTCATGAGCTGCCATCAAACTCAGTTGAATGGACAGTTGATCATGAGACCAGACACTATGATAACATTGCTGCATTTAATCTGATAAAGGTTGCAATTGATGTCAGGTTAGTCCATCACATGTCCACCTGCAGCTCAGCCAAGTAAGTTCTGGATAAGCTTGTGCAAATCCATGAAGGGAATATACAAAAGCATGAATGCCTCATGGCCGACCCTCCAGAACAGTCCAGCGATCCATCCTCATCTCAGGTAAGCTCTAAACCCAAAGATTTCACGTTTGAAGAGCTTATGGATGCCTATGATGAGCTGGCCAAGCACTACAAAAAGTTAAAATCTGAAAATAAAAAGTTGAAAAAAGAGTTAAAGAAAAATAGTCAAAATGAGATCTCCTTTTGTAAAAACTATTTTGCTTTTGAGGAGCTCAATGACACTGGTGATTGATATAGATGTGCATAAGGAAAGCATTGTATGTCTTAGAGATGAAAACGGAATCCTTCAAGCCGAAATCATTAGGTTGGAAGAAACTATAAGACAACTTCAAAATCAACCCAAACCTATTACAAATGCTGAAGGAGCGATTGAGGAAAATAAAACTTTGAAAGAACAAACGGTCATGTTGCTTGAAAGGTTGTCCATCTATGAAAAAGACAAGGGCATTGCTAATGATTGCTCTAAGAAACTTAATGAACTTCAATTGAAAATTGAAAATTACAAGAGGGTAAATGTCATGCTCAATGAGCAACTTGCTGCTTGCGAAGAGGACCTTGCCGAGTCTAAATTACCTGTCTCCTTCTTGGAGAATGAAAATAAAGACCTAAAGAATTCTCTGTCAAAGTCTGTTCAGGGCAAAGATAAGTTAGACAGAATCTTGGGGACTAGGGTCAACCTTCAAAGAGAAGGTTTGGTGAACACCTTGCTTGTAACTGGCTCACTTGAAGCTATCACCTCTTATGGTCACCCAAGACCGAATGATGTTCAAAGAAAAAACCAAAGATAGGATGGTGATCAGAAAAAGAAGGGTCCTGCTATTCGCTCTCACTTGCATGATAGGAACTCTCATGATAAATATCCTGCTACTCATAAAATGAATGTTTGTTGCTTTTATTATGGTAAGCATGCTCAAACTGTGGATAACTATTTTACCTTAAGAAATGATGAGCTAAGAACAGTACAATATCTGAAAGGCCAAGGCAAGGGATAGGTCGACGTTGGCAGGAAACGTGCTCAGCACCATTCTGCTCATAACCCCTTGGGTAGCCAGATGCATCGACGCACTCAAAAAGGCAGGTCGATGCACCCAATCATCAACAAAAGAGGTCCATCTCCTTACTGCTTTCATTGTGATAAATTTGGCCATACAGTCCAAGACTGTTGGCACCTGAAAGGTAGAACCCATGTTTATACCAAAGGAGGTAACTTCCCTACACACCCACAAAAGCCTAATGCACATCCACATGCTAATGTGAAGAATTCTCAATACTCTGTGCATTGTTTCTATTGTGGAAAAAATGGACATGAGATGTATGATTGTCATACAATGAGAGAAGATAACCTAATTGCATTAAGTAAGAGAAATGTAGATGCTCGAGGAACTAATCCACAAGGACCCAAGCAAGCTTGGGTACCACCAAATTCAAAATGAGAATTGTGGATGCAGGTGCCTTGGAGCTGAGCAAAATTCAATCTAAAAAATAAATGCTCAAGGCATGGGTATGTAAATAAATTCTTTTACTTTATGATATCTTGCATAGTAGGCTTGCATTGTAATACATTGCATAACATGCATGTGTTGATTCAATTAGTCCTACAAAGCTGAATGTATCTCCCTGAACTACTGAAACATCCTCCATGATGTAAAATGATCATCTAAGATTGAATCACTTACTTATCAACTTATTCAGCTGCGTTTCCCATGAAAAATCTGTATACTGCTAAAATTGTTATGATGATTGAGTTGCTGCTTGATTCCCACTATCCTTTAACAGCCATGTAAACTTCTTACCTAGGATTGGTAATCATTTCTTTAGATGATGTCTGCCATGGCTGCATTTATTTCAACTCATCACTCATGTAGCTTTAATGTCAAAAACACTGTACAAAGGGGGAGTTTAAGAATCGGTGTCTGGCCTTGTGTTTCAGCTCTGAATGCATTATAAATAATTTGAGTCTCCATCATTCTGTGATCTCATGCCTTGCTATTCACATCAGATTATAAGAACACAAAAATGCATGATCAATTGGCTGCATCTCCAAGGCATTGTGCATTCAGTCATGTCATAGGTTGCGCACTCCACAGATAATCTATGCACATGTTCAGGGGGAGTCAACATCTAGATTTCAGTCTGCATTCATGCATTAAACCCATGAACATGCTGTCCTAAGTTCAATCTACATTTTCTTAGGGGAATCTTAGACCTTGGCAAAAACCCATAAGGGTGGTAGAGCTGGGAAAGAGAGAAAAAAATCCTCTCCTTTTCTGCTCTTCACCGACGAGGGTCATCGACCGCAACATCCTGTCAATGGTGACTTCGATATCACTCCATGATGGTGGTGACCCCTACACTCTCGAGAGCCCATCCACCCCAGTCCCAGTACCAGTCCCAGTTCCAGCATTGTGGCTTCAACGTCTTTACAGGCCAGCCACCCCAGTCCTAGTACCAGTCCCAGTTCCAACATTGTGGCTTCAACGCTTTATAGGCAGCCACCCCAGTCCCAGTACCAGTCCCAATTCCAGTATTGTGGCTTCAACGCCTTCACAGGTCGGCCACCCCAGTCCCAGTACCAGTCCCAGTTCCAGCATTATGCCTTCAATGCATTTATAGGCCAGCCACCCCAGTCCCAGTACCAATCCCAGTTCTAGCATTGTGGCTTCAACGTCTTTACAGGCCAGCCACCCCAGCTCCAGTACTAGTCCCAGTTCCAGCATTGTGGCTTCAACGCCTTCACAGGCCAGTCACCTAGTTCCAGTGCCAACCTCCAGTCCCAGCATTGTGGCTTCAACGCCTTCACTGGCCAGGCACCTAGTTCCAGTGCCAGCTTCCAGTCCCAGCATCGTGGCTTCAACACCTCCACAGGCTAGCCACCCCAGTCCCAGTACCAGTCCCCTGTCCCAGTATTATGGCTTTAATGCCTTCACAAGCCAGCCACCCAGTTTCAGTATCAGTCACTAGCTTCGACATCTTGGCTACAACGCCTGCACAGGCCAGCCACTCAATTCTGGTGCCAATCGCTGGTTCCAGTCTCGTAGGTACAACACCTTCCTAGGCCAACTGCTTGGTTCCAGTGCCAGTTGCCAGTCCAGTAATCCAGTCGTAGCACATTCATGAGCCAGTCACCCAGACCCAGTACCAGTGTCCAGCTCCGGCCTTCTGACTACAATCTCTTCACAGGTCAGTCAGCCTACCCCAGTCCCTAATCCCAAGCCGTTGGCCGTCACAACCCCTAGGGTCATCTGACTATCACGTCCCCAGCTTCTCAACCTAATTTGAATTACATTTCGGGCTAACAACATGAAAACAACCAGTACCCTGGCGTCGATCCATAACCAATGCGTTCTAGAACCAATCCCCAGCCCTAACTCCGTGGGTCACCGTATCCAAACGAAGTACATATTAGGGAAGAATGAAGCAAAGTAATTTTCTTCTATCTTTTATTGGGTTTGGATTTTAAGTTAATTGACCCCTTAGGGTTGTTCACTCGTTTGGCGTCATTCCATGCATTTATTGCCTCTTCCGTCTCTGTTATGCCTTCATTCTGATAAAATTTCGGCAGCATCTCCCCTTAATCCCGGGAATTCGATCGCTCGAGAGAGGAAACGATTGAGTGCGGCTATGTGCCCAGTAAGACACTAGACATCTTTGACGCAAGTAGGTGGCCGCATGTCCAGGATGGCCTTGACCTTGTTGGGTTTTGCCTCAATCTCACGCTGAGTTACCAGGAAGCCAAGGAACTTCCCTGATCTGACTCTGAAAGTGCACTTGGCGGGGTTGAGCTTCATGCTGTACTTGAATAGGGTGTCGAAGGTCTCGGCTCGGTCGGTAAGATGATCCTCGGCCTTTGGCATCTTGACGAGCATGTTGTCTATGCAGGCTTTGACATTCCGACCGAGTTGTTGCTTGAAGATTTGGTTGACTAGCCTCTGGTATGTCCCCCCGACGTTCTTCAACTTGAAAGGCATCCGGGTGTAGCAGTGCACACCGGAGTTAGTGATGAAGGCGATCTTCTCAAAATCCTCTGGGTCCATCCAGATCTGATGGTAGCCTGAGTAGGCATCTAGGAAGCTGAGCAGTTCATTGCTGGAGGTTGAATCGACGAGTTGGTCGATGCTCTACAACAGGTAGTAGTCCTTCGGTGTGGCCTTGTTGAGATCGGTGAAGTCCACTCACATTTGCCATTTCCCCGAAGCTTTAGGTACTAGAACGACATTGGAGAGCCATGTCGGGTAGAGGACCATGTGGAAAAGCCCAGTCTCCTTCCCCTTGGCGAGTTGCTCCTTGATGATCGCCTGTTTCTCTGGGGCATGCTTTCTTCTACGCTATTGGACGGGTTTCTCCATGGGGTCGAGGTTGAGCTTATGTATAATAATATCTATGAGAATTCTAGGAAGTTGCTCATCAGACCATGCGAAGACATGAATGTACTCAGAAAGTAAGTTTTTATATTGCTCCTAAACATTAGACGGGAGATCAGCTCCGATCATGACTCCGAGGGTGGGGTTATCTTTTAGGAAGATCATTAGCAACTTGCCACCAGGCTCGGACGTTGATGGTCCTTCCTCAGTTCCCCTCGTTCCCTTGTTCTTCCCTTCTAGCCTTATGGCTTCTACCGAGATATTATAGCACCTTCTAGCCAGTGCTCACTCCCCCACCCTCTCCCCTTCCCCCACACCCACCCCTGGTCACAGCCCACACCTCCCCTCACATGGCTGGTTGGCCTCTCCTCCATCTCCCTCCCTTCCCTCATGCTGTGAGCGCAGGCCGCACTAGCCCCTTCCCCACCTACTAGCTCTGCTGCCACCATCACCCAGCCACTCCAAACCACCCCTAACATCCTCCACCATCTCCTAAGCCCTTAGCCATCACCCCCCCTAGCTGTATTTCTTCCCCTTGCCCCACTCATCTTCAACCAAGTTGCAGACCTTCCCTCAGCTCACAGGTAGCAAGTAAGGGTCCTGGAAGCAGCGTCGTCTCCGGTCCTTCCTCGAGCTTTCTGGTGGCAAGTCATATACCTTTAGAAAGGTCATCCAGAGAGCTTTCCAGGGGAGGTGGTTTCATCATCATCCAATCACCAAACCGTCCATGAGAGTGATCCTTCCTTGACTACGCAGGACTACCCCGGCAGAGAACCAGAGCCCTAGCTCAAGTGTGACCACGGCCACTCCCTTGCAGATCTGGGCGTGCAACTTGGCTGAGGTGATCTTCCCCAAGCCCTCTATCGACCCCAAGAAGCATAGAAATTTTTGGAGCTCGGAGTCAAGAGTTCCAGATTTTCTCCCCGAGGTGCGCAAGGTCAGTTCCCCAGAGCCTAGTCTGACATCCCTCCACTGATCCAGTCATCGCGGTCAACTTCGACCTCCAACGATGGCCTTGTTGGTCCCCGCTCGAATAAGACACGACCACGATCGCAGAGGTTCTAGACCCACATCAATCGGACCCTGGGAGTGCTCGTGGCGCCTTTGTCTTCCTGCAGTAGTCCTTTGGGAGCAGTTAGAGTCAGAGCAGTTCGGCCCTGATACAGACCCAACCCTAGCCACCGACGACATCAAGAAATTCCCTCAAAATTTAGACATCCTCCTGGGCCAACCCAGGAAGTTTCAGCTCTGGTTTTGGCTTCTTCTGAGCTTAGTAGAGTCCATGGCGGCACCATCTTCGATCCCCTATCAAGCTATTCCAGAAGCTGGCAGAACTGACAGAGTTCATCCAGTCGACCTCTAACTTATCTCCCCCACTCCGCCTGGCCGGCTTACAGCCCCTCCCTGCATGGAGGTAGTTTCAGTTGTAATTCCCCCACCCCTTGATCAACCCCTCTGCGAGGGAGTAGTGAATGTATTAGCAGGTCATCGACCGAAGCATCATCAATCCCTGTTCTCTGACCAAGTCTTGAAGGTCGAGATCTCCCCCAGAGTCTTGCTACCGACCTTCAAATCATACGACGGCCAGGGAGACCTAGCCGACCACTATGATAGCTTCGACGCCCTGATGACTCTCCACAATACTTCGGAGGCCATCAAATGTCGAGCCTTTGTGACCACCTTGGTCTAAGGCGCTCAAGCCTGGTTCCGAGCACTAGCCCCCAGAAGCATCCATGACTTCCGACAGTTCGGGCAGATCTTTAAGGAGAGCTTCACCGGCAGTGGCTCTCCCAGGTCAGTTGCAGGGCTATTGGCACTAAAACAGGCACAGGGGGAGAAGCTACAGGCTTATATCAATCGATTTAAATCGGAAGCTCTACGTATCCCTCACCTGGATGTTGCCTTAGCCATCACTGCATTGACCTGAGGCACCCGCGATGAGAACCTCCGGCGAGAGCTAGTCCTCCATCCGCCCACCTCTCTAGCAGATCTGGTGACCCTAGCCCTGCCCCATGCAGAGTGGGAAGAAGTCCTCAGTGCCTGCCGCAGCGTGATGGGCTCAGGTCAGGAGGGAGATAGGAAGCGATCATTCGAGCAAGGCTCGGGCCAGGCTAAAAGGCTGAATCAAGACGAAGACTGCAGGGAGCCCCCTCAGAAATACGAGTGGCACACACCCTTATCTGCCCCCGTCTACGAGATATATGAAAACTTCAAGGGCTCGAGCCTTCTCTACCAACCCGAGCCTATGAAGTCCGACCCAAAGTGCCACAACCGACGCAAGCACTGCTAGTTTCACAACGACCATGGGCACCATACTGGAGATTGTCATCAGCTCAAGGATGAGATCAAGCATCACATCTGTTAGGGACACCTATCTCGATATGTGTCTGAGCAGAGGGAGGATCCTGACATCCCTCCAGAAGAAATTGACAATCAACCCCATGGAGTCCACATCAACGTCATCTTTAGCGACCCAGCATCAGTCTGAGACAGCAGCCGAGGAAGGAAGCGTCACATTGAACAGGCGAGCAGGGCCTCCGAGCCCCCCAAAGCCCCATCGACAAGCAAGCAGCAGGCCTTGGTGTTCTCTGACCAGGACCTGGAAGGGGTAATCACCCCGCACGATGAAGCTCTTGTAATATCGATTACGATAAACCATTGTAACGTAGATAGGATACTAGTTGACAATGGTAGTGCCCCTGATGTACTCTCGTACGAGTGTTAAAGAACAATGTAGCTCTCAATAGAGTAATCTGACTCAGGATCTGATCTAGACATCAGAATAGAACACTCTCACCCAAACTCTTCTTCTTCCTCTCACACTTTCTCAGGCACTCTATTTTTCTCATAACTGACACTCTTTCTTTTTCTTGCTATATCACACTCTCTTCTCTTCCATTCTTGTTCTGCAGGTCTCTCTAATCTTCTACACTTGCTCTTCTTTAATATCGATTAAAGGAGAGCCTTTTATAGAGCTTCAGTCTTAGGGCCCCACGGGCTCACGCTTAGGGCATGTGGAAAGCTCATTCCTGCGCTTTCAGAGATGCCACGTGTTAGGTGTAGATGGTACGATAATCCATGTGGCAGAATATCAGAATGGTACTCACCTTGGATCACGTGCCAATCATTGGTTCACTAAATCCCCACGAGCTCACGCTTCGGCCTCACTTGAGTCTTCACGTGAGATTTGATGCCGTCAGCCATTCATGTCTTCCAGGTGTTCGACCAATCAAATTGGGTTGTTTAGTAAAGAGATATCAGTCATAATCAAATGGTGATTTTATATTAAGTATCTCAATCAGATTTATGTCAATAGAATAAACAAGTAATCAATAATGCTTAATTGAGATGTCTTAGCCTGTAGGAATAACCAATGCACTATATCTCAATAAGAACAAGAGTCTTAATGCATTACAAGTAGACCTTCATGAAGGTGCACCAACCTATCTCAATGGTGGATGCAGAATGTGCATCGACCTTGATAAAGATGCCCTAACTTAAAGCTATAGAGGTTAACAGACTACCATCGACTTCCAAAACAAGCATTGACCTTAGCTACAGTAGCTGCACAGACTTATACTATGCATGTGCAAAGACCTGATGACCTTAATTCATATGTGCATTAACTCTGGTTTCTAAATGTGCACAAACCAAAAATGTGCTCAGTCTAAGTGTTGTATGTGCTCAGACCTTGTAACGCACGTTAAGTGAGATGCATCGACCTTACCTTTTGCTACTATTGGATATGTGTTCCTACCTTATTTTTGACCCTGATTTTGATGATAACAAATATTGTGAGTTTGTGGGAGCAAAACATTGTGTGTGATTTAGTGTATTCAAAATATTGTGTGTTTGGAAGAGCATGTGCTTTATAATGACATTTTCTTATATTGTGATAGAATAATACTTTCTATTTGATTGTGTGAGTGTATGGATTTTAATAATTGTTTATACGCCTCCTCAACAACCCCCACTAACCCTTCAGGGGCCTCATCAGCCTCTTGGGTGGCATCCCCAGTGCTTGGTAGTGGTAGTCCGATACTTGTATCGGGTTATCGGTACCCTAAGCTCTGGGTCGTTACACCTCCACCTTCCATATCCCCTCCACAATCAGACCCAGTTCTGGGTCACAGGCAGTAGGGTACTAGCAGCTTACAGAGACTGCCACGACATCAACGTGAAGCTCCTGGAGTCTTACCATATACCGACAGATTCGTCTTCCTGTAAGCTTTACAACGAGATCAGTTCCGCCTTCTTCCGATCTTGGAGATGTCCGTAGGAGCGATTCTCGACGACCTGTGCAGTTTCTCCCAAGCAGACAACCAGAGGATCAGTGCAGAAGCTCCCCCGGATTCCCCGTTGTGATTCCTGGGGTGAACCTTGACTGAGACGTACGTCTACAAGTCCTTCATCACCTCGAAGAAGAAGGAGGTCATTCTCCCTCCAGAGCACCCGGTACCAGCTGATGTCGTCGGAGCGCGCAGACTAGTCCTGCCAAGCCCAGGTTGGACCGGCCCTCACTCCTCTACTCAAAGTTTTCTCCTCCGACCATTGTTCATGGCCTTGTTAGTTTTGGCTTGAAGCCACTTCGACCACGGTCGCGTCAACGCTAGTCTCGTCTCCATCGGAGTTCGGAGTAGCCCGGGGTAGCTCTAGAAATTGACCTCTGCCTTTCTATCTCAGACAGAGACAGTCCGGACCAGTCCGGAACCCAGCCCAGAAGCGACCTGCGACGTCATCCAATTGGCACCAAACTTATTTGGGATCTTCCTAGGTCAGTCCCGGACGTCCTAGCACTGGTCCCGCTTCTGGTAGCCTCCGGATGAGCTCGTGGTAGCCTCAACACCGACCCACTATCTTGCTGTCCCTAACAGAACCAAAGCAGAGTCCATCGCAAAGATGAAGGAGCTGCACCTTGGCCCGGCCTCCAGATGACCACCAGCACCCGTGACCCACTGTCAACTGGTCCCTTATCGATTCAGCATTGGTCCTGCCATCTTGCAGCACTGGGAGACGCTCGTAGCAGCCTGGCTTCCATCCTCTACCCTTGCTAGTCACACCAGGATAGAATCGGGCACTTCAACTTGATGCGGGACGGACCCGCGAGACTCGAGACCGACTGGGACTCTAAGCAAGCTCGGGTACGTCCCACGCGAGGGAAATCACTACACTCCACGCAGGGAGGGGATCATGGGGATGGGCAAATTATTACATGCACTACCCTCACGCAGGAGGGGGAACAAGCGGTGGGGGAATCCAAATTGCCGATCTGCACCGCCTTGTCGGGGCGCCGCCTGCTTGTCCTGTGCCGTACGCCTAGCTCCGTCGTTCGATCGAAGTGCTATCAATGCCTAGATGAAGCCTGGTGGATGCCGAAGAACTCCTAAAAGTCTGACATCGAGTTGAGGTCACCAGAAGGTGGAGAGGGTCACAGCCGATGGCCTGCATAGTTCTATCTCGCCGGACAAGTTGGCGTGGTCGAAGTGCATCAACTGGTACCCTCGCTGTAGAACTCCAAATGTGACGGGACCAACTCGGGGGCATAGAAGATAGAGATAACTATGATCCCTCAAGAGCTAGATGTCGTTGGATCACCGTGCTGGTCGTGGATGACGGAATGGTCAGCCTCTAGTTCCTGGGTGAGCAGCAGGATAGGTTGACAATGGCCATAGTGGACTCTTCTGTGCCGAGGTCAGAATGAGACGAAACCACTTGGATTGGCTTCGCATCGTCGAGAGTCATGACTTTCTAGAAGACTACTTGGCTTGAAACT
The DNA here is from genome assembly GCA_024336825.1 of Amorphophallus titanum. Lineage (NCBI taxonomy): Eukaryota > Viridiplantae > Streptophyta > Magnoliopsida > Alismatales > Araceae > Amorphophallus > Amorphophallus titanum. The sequence continues at coordinate 14,797,909 of JANBPO010006516.1, forward strand.
GAGGGGAGGATGGAGTATCGGGGCCAACTATGTGGTAGTTTGTCCTGGGTGAACAGAGAGTTCTGGAATCTGGCGCGATCAAGGGAAAATGGTCACCCCGGGCGGAGGCGTTGTCGAAAGAAGGTGGGATAACTCTGGGTTGATGGCGACTCGAAGACGCAGAACTCTTATGAAGAGGGTTCTGGCTGATTCACACAGGGGTGGGCGGTATAGCTGCTGCCAAGTGACCCTCAGAATCTGGTGCTAGTCTAGTGTAGTTGCACAGAAATGCCTACCGCGGGTGGTGCCGATGACGAAATGAGGTGAGACCACTTCAAAAGCATCGCAGACTCGAAGGAGGGACACTTTGCTGAAGACACCTCAAGCCAATTCTCGCTGTGGTCACCGGGAGAATTTCTGTGAACTGGGCTTTTAGTTCTGCCTGAGAGTTGGGAGTACCTGAGCTGACTTCGGGCTCCACCGAGAGGAGAGCGACATCGGGAATCCTCCGGGGTTGCTGGGGGTGCTCTTGAACAAGTGGGAGAATGTGGGTTGCAGAGGGAAGGGGTGACTGGAGGTGGCTAGGGAGGGCGGCTAGGGTTTGGTGTGGGGTGGGGGCACACTTGGGAAGCAGAACTTGAAGAAAGATATCATGGGAAGGATGATTGGCGCTGAGGTCAAATCATTTGACCATCTAAGCAATGTAGTGGCTGAGATTGAGGCACTCCTTGTCCGATACTCTTCCGCTCCAGTCGCATCAAGCTGGAAAGCTAGGCAGGCTGAGAAGAAACCAACACCGCCAGAAGTTCACACACTAGACTTCCAGACCTTTGAGAAGTAGAAAGAGAAAGCTAAGGGGGCCACCAACCCTCCTCCGCCTAGGTCCACTGAGCGGTGGGAAGGTCCCTCACTGCAGAAGAAGATGAGAAGCAAGCTATATTCTTTTCCCTGAGATAAGTCTCGGGTCCTGTTTGAATGGGCGAACAAGTACAACAAGATCACATTGTCAGAACCAAAGAGACCCGATGACCTAAAGAAGAAAGATGATCCTCGCTTCTGTCAATACCACCAGATGCTCGGGCACACCATTGATGACTACTATGTCTTCAAGGACGTCATCGAGTCCCTGATCAAGAATGGGGAGCTGGACATGGGGGAGCATAAAGTGGATCCTCCGCAGCCACATGAGATGCCTAACTTGGCTACCACCGTCAACATGGTGTCATTATATCAGCAGTTGCCTAAGGAATGGTCAAAAGCCAGCACCTGTGCCGCCTATGAGACTTTTGTCATGACACCAGCTCAAGACCAGGGAGCCTGGCAGGCCACGCCAAAGAAGAGCAGAAGAAGAAAGGCTCCTCGGCCCACTCCAAGAGTTCATCTGAAGGGTGTTACACCCCGACCAATGCCGCCACCAGTGAACCACGTATGGCACGACGCGGCCCCTCGGCTAGTCATGAGGCAACCCACTTACAATAAGAACGAGCACATCCCGATGCGGGTGCATAAAGAACTCAGCCCTGCTATTGAAAGACTCCAGACCATCATTGATGGGCTTGAAGATTATAAATAGCTCAAGATCCAACCTGTCGAGCTAAAGGAATATGTCCCCTGGGAGGAATTCGAGTCCCTCGAACTGACTCTAGAAGTAAAAGCCAAGGCGGAAGAAGAGCCTCTTTTGTGTGGTAAACTCCCCCAAGAGCAACCCCCAGTCTCTGAAGAGAAGAAGAAAAAGGAAAGAAATATCAGAAGCAAGAAGAAGAAGGAGCCCGTCGTTGCATGCAACACCCTCTCGGCATTGTTTGACACTGCCCTCTCCCTGGAAGAGGAAGAGGAAGGGCTATCTCTCTATAGTAGAGTGTGGGCAGTCTTCCTTGAGTTGGGCTGCTCGTGTCGACTATTCCCGCATGAGTTCCAGGATCGCGGAAGGTGTTCCCGCGTGAGGGCTGTGATCACAGCTAGGTGTCCTTGTGGGAGTTGTGGACCGTGGTCCCGGTGTTATGTCTCGTGCTCCGAATAACCTCCCATGGACCAGCAGTCATGGTTTGACTGTCATGTTGGTGGTCCTTGGTTCTCGTGCTAGTGAGCCACCTCGTGGTGGTGTTGTATGAGCCAGTGGTAATCCGGTGGTTCCTGTAGTTGTGGTTGGTTCTTGGTGACCCTACCCACTTGACGTAGCTAACCTGGGCACGTAGGCATGTCGACCCACCAGGGAGTAGTGGAGGCTTGTCCTGTGTAGTGATTTTTAGGTTGGTTACATGAGGGCCCCTTGCCTTTGCAGGTAGAGTTCGGCTGGGGGGAAAACTGGCTAGAGGACGACGTAGAGCAGATGATCTGTGTGTGCACACGTAGTCGGGAACTGAGACACCCAAACCGTACACAGTACCAGTGTACCACAGAATAAGGACTAGCTGGGGTCACGCTCGTTAGCGCGCGTCCACTGTCCCGACCATATGTGCACACACAGACCTTCTGCTCTAGGTCGGTCCTCTAGCCAGTTTCCCCCCAGTCGAACTCTAGCTGCAATGGCAAGGGGCCCTTAGGTAACCGGCCTAAAAACCACTACACGGGACAAGCCTCCACCACTCCCTGTTGGGTCGACACGCCTGCATGCCCAGGTCAGCTACGTCAAGTGGGTAGGGTCACCAAGAACCAACCACAACTATGGGAACCACCGGATTACCACCGGCTTATACAGCACCACCACGAGGTGGCTCACTAGCACGAGAACCAAGGACCACAAACATGATAGTCAAACCATGACTGTCGGTCCATGGGAGGTTATCTGGAGCACGAGACAGAACACCAGGACCACGGTCCACAATCCCACAAGGACACCTAGCCGCGATCACAGCCCTCACGTGGGAACACCTTCTGCGATCTTGGAACTCATGCGGGAACAATTGAAACGAGAAGTCCAACTCAAGGAAGACTGTCCACACTCTACTACAAACGGGGGTGGCCCACACTATAACCCAAAACTAGCAGAACATATAGAACCACTCGGACACGCATTCTGCATAGTCACCTCTCCCACAGACACCTCGGAACACCAAAACACCTGGCGTGCCTGCTTGAATTCATGAATGGTTGCGTGTCATCCCTAAATTAAAAAAGTCTCCCGCATGCATTAAACACGCATTTGAACTCCGAATATCTCAAATGAAATTAGGAAGAGAACAATGATGAGGAAGAGAAGGGCTCGAGCATCAAATTTAAATACAAAAGATGATAAATAAGATAAAAGTGAACTAAAACTCATATTCAAGTGGCATTAGAACTAATAGAATAAAAGTAAGAATTTACACATATTGGCGAATATCTAAGAGACCTCCTCTCCCCTTGGATCCCGTAGAGGGGACATCAGTGCTGCCCTGCAGGCTGACTATGACCCTGGGGATCAATTCCCAGTACAGTTATGAGCCAGCTTTGCTTAGGCCAATATCTCTTTAAAACTTGGCCCATTCTCGTATTAAATATTAGACTTGCCATGTCTTCGGCAAACATTTGTACAGGTTCATCACCGTCTTTGCCTCACTTTTAATATGCACTTCCATCCAAATATGAAATGGTCCATGAGTGACTGACATGATTTGAATTTTTATACCCTCAATACGTGCTTTAGCATAATTCGAGCTCTCTTTATCATGTCGACTCATTGATAATTTCTTCCCATGGTAGGCCCCTTTTCTCCTAGCGATTAATCAAGGGTGTTATCCCCTCTAGGGAGATGTAAATAACATCGTGGCCTTTATGACACGACAGGTTTTGGTCCTGACATGAACCACACTTTTGTTTGATCAGTGAGACAGTGTGCACCAAGGGCTTCTACGAAGCCCAAACAAACTGTCACTTTGTGACTGGCACGTCTATGCACTTAATAAATTGATAAAGGAATAAACAAAGAGATATGCCAAAAAGTGTGTCCACATGTCTGGCACACCCGGTGGGACCTAACTTCCCTTCATCTCTTCGTCAAGATTTAAAGGGCCCTATGGCTCCCTCTTGAAATACTAATTGTTCAACTTGCAAATGCAAGTCGCATTCCAGCAACAACAATGACAGTTACTTTCGGTCTGCTTGTCGTGAATAGTCATGTCCGGGATGGGTACTTGACTGTCCCCACTCGCTTCGGGAGGTTCCCTCACATTGTGGGCTTCCACATTTTCCTTGGTTTGGCCTTCATGAATTTGCTGGACGTGGAGGCATCCGACGTTGCTGAAATCAACGCTCCCACCCGGGGAGCTATCAAAGTTGCTACTAGCTGGTCACCGGCCAAGACTACTAAGAGTGTCCCGATGGGGACGTTAAGCTGCTACGTGCACCACATGCACCCATCTACCAGCCCGTCCAATCAAGGCTCGACTTCACATAAGAGGAGGCTCCATAGGGGCCACATGAGCACTGCTCCTTCTAGAGGCCAGATCTCCAACTCTGGCATATTAGTTATCATTGGAAGCATTCGGGTGCATCTAAATGGGGCGCCGAGCCGAAGCAATCCCAGAGCAGGTCGTACCCACTGTGCCGGTGCGGAATTCATTTCAGCCGCTGGCGGAGATAGAGAGAAAGAGATCCAACAAGGCCAAAAGGTCGAGGAACCAGCCGTCCCAACAGTTGGCGAAAGGGAAGCAAGTCTGGGTGCCCAAGGGTGCCCAAATTACTCCATCGACTCAGGTAGGGCCGGAGAAAGCCCTTCACAAGAGGCGAAAGGGAGAGAACTGGGCTGAGCCAGTAGCCTTGGAGTGTCAACCAGCACCTACTGCCCCATTGCCACCAAGGGATGTCTGTCATCGACGTTCCCGACACTACCGCAAGACCACCCACCCTGGGCTCTAGTCTTACAAGCCCTCTATTGAGGCCAAGGTGACATCACCTATTTTTCCCTCCTCGCAGCCATAGGAGGGAGTGAATGAAGTCATGAGGGGTTATTTGTATGGTCCGAGAAGCACTCCCTTGGGTCATCAAAGACTATTGTAGGCAATAGCCACAGCCCCGAAAGACCAGGAAGCCCGATCTCCGCCAAGTGCGTAATCGAGAAACATTTCAGAAGATAGCCATCAATCTCCGCCTCAGACGGAGGTGCACACACAAAGATCTATCTTCGAAAGATTGACCTTCCCCAGTAGGCCGTCAAGAAGGACGACGAGGAGAGGAAAGGATATGTTTGTTTACACATGCAACATGGCTGGGGTATTCGGTCGGTATGGAGCCTTGCCGACCGAACCAAAAGAAGTAGCTAGGCTCGCTGTTGGCACCCAAAATATAATCAGGTGGCGAATGTGCCTGAATGATGGAAGGATGCAGCCAACTAATGCACGAAAGCTGAAAAAAATCAACAAAGAAGGTTCACCCGAACTGTTGAAGCCTTAAGATACCTGATGGACGGACTCCACAACTCATCTCTCAGAGCCCAGTAATGTCAGACGACAATCCGGAGCTAACAAGCTGGTGTTGACTCAGTCGTGTTGGGTACATGTTGTTATGTACATGTTGTTTTGATGACGTCACCATGAGTCACTAGCCAATGGGCATAGAAATTCATGCCATCTTTTGATGTGTCCAAGTTTGAAGACATTCTGCCAAACTGTTCATGTGCATCGATCTTCATGAAGATGCGCATCGACCTTCATGAGCTTTAGAAAATGTGCATCAACCTTTGTATGCTTGAGCAAGATGTGCATCAACCTTCATCTGCCTCAAATAGTAATGTGCACCGACCCTAAAATGAGCACCAACCTTGACAAGCGTCGACCTTGGAATGTGCATCGACCTGCATATGGTGGAACAGTAAAGTGCACCGACCTTATTGAAGAATTTCAAATGTGCACCGACCTCTATTGAAGTAGCTCCAAATGTGCATCGACTTGTATATGGTTGAACAGTAATGTGCGTCAACCTTATTGTAGAATTTCAAATGTGCACCGAACTCTATTGAAGTAGCTCCAAATGTGCATCGACCTGTATATGGTGGAACAGTAATGTGCACCGACCTTATTGAAGAATTTAAAATGTGCACCAACCTCTAGTGAAGCAGCTCCAAATGTGAACCAACCTCAAGTGAAGAGGCTTCCAATGTGCACCGACCCTGCCCAAGGCCAAGCACCTTACGTGTATCAACCTCGAAGACCATCTTCAAGGTAACTTCACTAGCTGCTCCGACCTTGCAAGAGACAGGTCGACCTCATAAGGCATGCCAAGCCAGTTGCACTGAACTGATGGAGAAGAAGCACATGTTTGACGAAATGCCTCATTGAGCGGCTCCCAAGGCCATTCTTAGTAAACCTACAATGTTTTTTGAATTGGATCAAGAGAGTATAAACAGGAACCGTAAATGCCAAAATTCATATCTTTTGAGGTCTAGAAAGGTATCTTTGCTCAGTCAACCTTCCTATCGACATTGGGTTTCTATTTTAGTCCTTTTGGCCCATTGAAAAGCAGGTTACCATTTCTGGGAGTAGTCAGCTTTCCTGGTACCCACCTTTTTGCCTCCAGCTAATCAGAATTCTCTGCCACTAAGGTCACCAGGATAGAAGGACGGAGCATTTAAGAAACATTTAGGAGCATATAGAAAAGGAGCTCACCGATGCATGCGGGAAGGAGTCGATATCGTCCTAGATCACTCGGGTCAGTCTCATGATTGACCCCATGTCTCGAGCTACAACCCACCGCCTCGCGATGGGGATCCTGTCTGGATGTAGTTGCGTCCCTCGCCCGATCCCAGGAAGGTAGAGGAAGCTCCAGATCTACATTTTTTTAGGAAATAGGTGTCAGCATATAACAATCATATGTCTGCATATAATAATAGGAGCATTTTAGAGTTTAGCATTTACCTGTAGGAATGGCGAGAAGTCACCCAGCATTGTCACCCAATCCGTCGCGCTGAGTGACTCGAATAGGAAGGCCAAGGCTGTCGCTCCCCATGCATATCTGCCCACTCTGCCCAGATCGCTCAGCAAGGGTAGGAGCTTGCAGCTGGTGACATCGGCTCTGGTCGGGAACAGTAGCTTCCCGAATAGTAGGATCAGGAAGAGCCTCAGTACTCTGTCTCCCTCTAGCCCTGCCTCTGCTGCCACGCTCGGGCGGACCTGCTCGACCACTCGGTCGATATGCTGCTCTGGTAGCTCTCCCACTGTGATCGCTGCTCCTCGAAGCCCCAGGCTATCCTGGAGTCTCGCCCGTGACAACTAGGACGATGGATGCCCCGGCCTGATCAGATCCAATCCTAGCAAGTCTTGCGCTAGATCTTGGTAATCACCGTAAGTGTACCCTGTCACTGCCTTCCCGTGCACTCTCAAGCCTGTGATCCTCGCTATATCCTTCAGTATTGGGATCATATGCCCCCACGGGAAGATGAAGGCTCTGCTGATCGGATCCCACCTCTCGTGTAGCGTGTACAAGAGGGCTATGTCCACTCTAGTCACCTCTATGCTAAGGACTTCCCCGAAGCCCATGGCAGCTAATCTCTCCCTCTGGTACTCCGGTAGTGCCTGGTACACCGCCCTGATCTGGAGCCATGATATCCTAGTTCTTCTTTTCCCCTGCGCACACAAATCGTAGGTCAATCATCACATTGCATTTACCTAGACTAAAACAACAAAAAAAATCAGATAACTAAAAACTAAAAAAATGGACTTCTATTTCTAGTTCCTCTGACGCTCGCTTTTTGGTCTGTCAGAGATCTCTGACGCACCCATAGTGGCACGTCAAGATCTGTAACGGTCACTGAAACGACCGTTACGCTCTCCCCGAACGGGCTCCTTTTCTCGCTCTTCTTCCTCCTCCTTTCCCTTCCCGATCTCCCTCTTCCCCTCTCGATCTCCCTCTCCCTCCTCCCCATCTCCCCCTCCACTCTCCTGTCCCTATTGCCCTCTTCCCCTCTCCTACACCACACCTCCCTCCAGCTCTACTCCCTCCGCCCCCTCTTCTTCCGCTGGCTCGGCAGGTTCCCCTCCCTCCGGGAACTCTCTGTCCACGACCACGGTGGCGGCGGCTCCCTGGCTGCTGCGCCGGTGCCGCCTTCAGTGGCAAATGAGGGAGGAGCAGTAGAGGGAGCGATGGATGTGTAGTGTTTACAAGAGGACAATGATGATGACGACGACGAAGGGGAAGAAGTAAGGGGTTTGGCTCTGGAGATTTTGTCGCTATCGGGTATCCGCCCCGGTGGCCATGGTTTCGGCTGGCTCTGGCGCCACTGCCCCAACCTCCGTAGGCTTCAGCTGTGCGCCTGCGAGGGCACAGCGATGGCCTGGCCTCCCGATCCTTCACCCGCTGCCTCCCTAACCTCTAGGAGATCGAGCTCTGGACCTACCGCGCCATCGTCGACGTCATCCTTCTTCTCATCGCCGACAACTACCGATGTCTATCCACCCTCATCCTCTATGATGGGGGCAGCCGCAATGGCCTACACCGCTTCATCCAGTGGTGTGGTCCGGGGCTCCACTCGCTCGACCTCCACCTCCCGCTTGACCTCAACAACAGGCACCCCGTGGCCATCACTGAGAATTTTTTATCCTTGCCCTGCCTCTGTCTCCAAGGCTACTACCTCATCACGAGGGAGGGGCTCCGGTCGCTAGGGCATGTGGAGGTTGAGGCATCCATCGAGGAGCTGGTCCTGGTGAATTGCGACGTCGTGGAGAGGGAGCTAGGGCTACTGACCTTCCTGGGGCAGCACCCCAGGTGGCTAAGGAGGCTAGACCTATCGCACAACGAGATGCTACTCGACAAGGAGCTGGGGTCGATGCTGGCCTCTTGCTGTAACCTGGTGGACATCAGGTTGAGGGGTTGCAAGTGCCTCACCGATGCTGTTGTGCCCTCAATCTTCAGGTTCTGTGGACTATTGGAGACCGTCAACATCACCCAGTGCTTCGGAATCATTGCGAAGGCAGTAGAGGTCTTAATCCTCAACTCTCCTTGTCTGAGGCAGATCCATGTGGAGGCGAGTAAGGTTTCTGATTTTGCTAATACATGGGCTTCCCTCTCCCCCAAACCCTCTCTCTCTCACATTCACTCTCTCTCTCTCAAAAACCCTCTCTCACTCTCTCTCTCTCCCACGCACACCCTTTCTCTCTCCCTCTCCGATTTGCCCATTTCAAGGCCGGACCGTGACGCGGGAGGTACTGTCGGAACCAGTGCGACGAGAGGAATGCATTGGCGCCCTCCAACGCACGGTTCGAGAGACGGTGGAGTGAGACGGAGCTAGTGGAGCTCGGTTCCTTCGTCGCCTGCATGCAGCCGAAACGCTAATTTCGGGACGATCGAGGTAGGGGGATGGATCCGTCTCCTCGTTAGGAACATTTTCATGCCACATGCACGTCCATGCACGGTCGTTTGGCCCAGTTACGTCTATTTTTAGGTTTTACCCTAAAATAGGTAAAAATGTGATTTTAATTATTTATATACATTTTAATTGCTTGATTAAGCTTCTATAGGCATGCATGAGTTGTGGGTTTGGTAGGTTTTATTTCTTTTTCAAGTTTTGTAATTGAAACCTGTCGATTTGATCGACCGGGGGACGACGCAGTTTCAAATAGAACTCGCTAGTCGCCCAGCTCACATGGCGGTCATGCCAGTGACCGCCATGAGCTTAACGCACCATCGAAGGCACGTTATGGTCCTCTAGCAGACCACTATAGGTCCTTTATGCCCATGATTTCCGTAGAAAGGTCGTTATCATAACGCACCCTCGAGCGACCGCTATGGTGTAAGTTTCCTGTGGATTTTCCACGTTCGGGTGACTTTAACGCACCCTTACTCGACCGCTATAGTTTCTGAGAAATTAATTTATGTGAAACACATGTTCGGGTGAATTTAGCGGACCAGTGGAGGTGTGCCATGTATTGCATAACGCACCCCCAGTGATTCGCCATATCCTTTGAGCTTGGGAGTGTGCAAGAGGAATTAACGGCTTAGTGGAGGCGCGCCATGTATTGTATAACGCACCCATGAGATCCGATATACCCTTGACGGTCCAGGAATGATCCGTTATGCTCTATAGCGGACCAGCCCTAATCCGTTATACTCTCTGCTATCCCAAAGATAATAAATGGGTATTCTAATGCATTTTTCACCCAATTTAAGTTATTTTATGAATAAAATTACATCTTTTAGTCCCAGTGAAATTACTTTCTCTTTCCTCGTGATGGAGCCACTAGATGTAGCCCAGCGACCTTAGTGTCGGCCCACCTGGGAGAGGTAGTAGCAGAAATAAAATTATTTTTAATTAACAGCTTAAGCTAATAATTATATACCAGAGTCCAGTCCCAGAAATTAAAGGCAAGTACAGTCGACAGAAAGGAAAGACGTACACTGAGGTCGGGGGAAGCCCGACGCAGGTACCAGCTGGCCTCTACGAACTCGTACACCAGGAACCGCGAAAGCAGAACGACGTCACCCACCTGAAAAGTAGGGGTGAGTCTCGTGTCACTGGCTCAATAGGGGTCACGTAGATCCCCACTGAAAAACATGCAGTAACACGGATCAAGTAAAATAGCAGGTAGTAAAGCAGGAAAACTACACTGGAAAGCTGTAAAAGAAAAGGAAGCAGGAGTAGGGAGCATGTAAGGACGAGGGGATAACCCATACCAGACAAACAGCTGCTGAACTAACCTAGCATCCGAAGCTACTCCTAATAGCAACAGAAGGGCAAACTCTGAACTGGCGAAGTCAGAAGTTGCTGATCCGTCGAAGCTGCTAAGATAGGAAAGAAGGCCTAAAAAAGACCTAGACAGACCCAACAGGACTAGAACGTCGTGCACACAACATAACATTGACCTCGGGCAAAGCCACAAGGAGGCTAACTCGAAAAGGTCACGATGCTCGAGAAACACGAGAGTCATGCAAAAGTCACGTGTCATATGTCTACAGTACTCCCCTCACTAGAAGAACAGCCAGCTGCGTCCACTGACGTCTTATGCCGCAGCTACAAGTATCTTGTTTACGCTGTCACCCAATAGGCATGACAGAGACTAATACACTCTGAGAACCAGAACAGAACTACAGTTGCGAGTGACTAGACAGGGTGGCACCTGTCGACGTCAGTCCAAGCCCCTGACCACGTGTGCACACACTGGCTCATCGCCCTGAGCCAGGTCTCTAGCTAGTTTTCTCCCCTAGCGGACGCTACTGCAATGCGAGGGAGCTCACGAAAACTAGCTTAAAAATTGTAAATCGAGAAGTGCCCCGCTACAAGAGCCGACACACCATAACGTGTCCTTAGGCTACGACTAGTGGAGGATCACGAGACACAGACTCTAAAATGCGAGTGCCGGAGTATAGATAGGCTAATCATGCACTGTCACCCGTATAATCAAGCACCAATAGTAGCACCAGAAACTGCCGACAGACTCAGGACAAGGCAACTAGACCTGAAGCTACAACGATCCTTGAGTTTCACGACTCGGAGTCAAGATCATCAGTAGATTTTTAGCTCAAAAATTAAAATTTTAAAAAATTAGGAAAATTCCTAATTTCCTTTCTATGTAACCCTCAACCCCCTCTCTCCTCCCTCATTTCTCTCAACCCTTGCTCTCTCTCATTCTCTCTCGTCTCTCGACAGTTTGGCGCAGGGTGCACAACCGTGCGGAGTTGGCCAAGGCGAGGACGCGGTGGAGTGATCGGATCATGGGATGGAGTGGAGGTTTGAGAGTGGCGTGGCTCTCGGTGGATTCCGACACAGCATCGTTCGTGGTTTTGGTGATTTCGGCACGGATTAGTCGCTTCGGTGCACGGTTTCTTTGGTGGAGGTAGGGAGACAGATCACCTACTTCTTCTGCACATTCCCTCACCAGTTTCACGTGGAACGGTGCGAGAACGATCGAGTTTGGGCTCGTTGTAGCTTTTCAGAGTTTGTAGGATTCGCTGAAAAATGGCAATGATTTCACGATCAGTTGGTGTCAAACGACTCCCTGGAACGTCAGCATTCCATAGTCGCTGATTTCGTGTTGATTGGTGGTCATTCGGGACCGTTAGGAGCCCGGGAAGTCTGGTGGTTCCATTTGGGTCAATTCTGTAGAATTGTCTATTTCTCACCATTTCTCAGCCGATCTGACCCCTGTCAGAGTCTAAATGATCGGTAGTGTGATTGTGGATGTATCCCCTTCGTTTTAGAACAAACGGGGCATGGAAAGGCCACGATCGGGCCGATCCCAAGGTTTGCTCATTGTGACTCCTAAACGGCTTCGCAGTAGCCGCTTAGGGTATAGGGCGACTGGTTTCCGATCGTTCAATGTGTGTCAGTTCAGGTTTAAGCGGTCCCGCGATAGACCGCACTGGGGTTTGAGCGGCCTGGTGGGAGCCGTTCTGTCCCCTTGCACAGTTGGTTTCCAGCCGTGCTAGTTTTCCCCTGGTGTTGAGCGGCCAACTAGTGACCACTTAGCATGGTTGACCTTGGGTCAATAGTTTGTGGCGGTTCATGGGGCGGTTTGCCCCTGACTGTTCTATTCCCTTGAGCGGTTTGGTCAAAACTATTCGAACTATTACTGTAGTAGGTTGGTTCCCCTGAGCGGCCTAGTTCAGACCGTTCAGCATCCCTGGGCGGCTTCCTGTGGACCGTCCAGTCCCCTGTGAGCAGCCTTTCATAGACTGTTCAGCCCCTTTTTTGAACGGCCTTTCCCTCGACCGTTCATCTCCCTGACTAGGGCAGGAGAGCGCTCATGCCTTCAGCAAAGGGGTGAGGGGTTCACTCCACCGTGGCGTAACTATTCTCAAGGCCGAACCTTGGCTAGTGCAGGTCGAATGCTCCAGTGCAAGGGTATAGTGGCCACTTAGGTCTGGAGAGTAGGGTTGGAAGGCCTATTAACGGGCTTTGCCGATGGTGACGAACATGCTAGGAGACCCAAAGTATGTTGATTCCTTGATAGGGGTGGAGGACCCGAGTGAGAGATAGACTCGTTGTCTTTAACGAACAATGAGGAGAGTCAAGGGTAGGTTTGTTGGTTGACATGGATGGAAGGTCCGGGCTGAGGGTTGACTTCACCGATGGTGATGAAAACTGGGGGTAGCATTTATTTGTCGACATAGGTTGAATGTTTGAAGCAAAGGTTTGTTTATTAACGAGCATGTATGGTCCATGTTAAGGAGAGTACTGACCGATCTTACCGATGGTGACAAGGATCAGTGACAGTTTGTTCATCGACATTGGTTGAATGTCAAAGCAAAGGTTTGTTCATGAACGAGGACGAAAGGTCCAAGTTAAAGAGTACAAGCTGATCTTGCTGATGGTGACAAGGGTCGGCGATGATTTGTTCATCGACATTGGTTGAATGTCAAAGCAAAGGTTTGTGCATTAACAAGGACGAAAGGTCCAAGTTAAAGAGTACTGACCGATCTTGCCGATGGAGATAAGGGTCAACCATGGTTTGTTCATCAACATTGGTTGAATGTCAAAGCAAAGGTTTGTTCATTAACGAGGACGAAAGGTCCAAGTTAAAAAGTGCTGACTGGTCTTGCCGATGGTGACAAGGGTCAGAGATGGTTTGTTCATCAGAATTGGTTGAATGTCGTAGCAAGGGTTTGTTCATTAGTAAGGACAAAAGGTCCAAGTTAAAGAGAAATATCGCCCGGTCTTGCCGATGATGACAAGGGTCGATAGCAATTTGTGGAAGTTGAATGACAAATGAGGATATTACCCCATTGCTCCATCACTATTTATTTTTTAATCATCATTTTTTGATCATCATTTTTTGACATCACATTACTGACTTAAGCGCCCTTTTGGGTTTTTGCCGAAGCCAGCCTCCTCTTGCTTTTGCCCACACGCCCTTTCGAGTTTCACATGGCAGGGTACCCGATTTTGCATGTAGTCCCCTTTCGGGTTTTCATCGCAACTGGGTTGCAGCCATTTTTGCCCTTACTCACAATCCGCGGTGGGCACACTAGAAGTGGTGTGCAAGTCCGGGCACTCGGCTCACCGTCTGATGGGCATTCAAGATGATACTAAAATAGTAAAGCATGTAACCAGCCAAGGGGTATCAGTCGCTCACCTAACCGGTGTGAAAACACCGATCCTGATCAGAGACGAGGGCGAGCGAGGAGGCGTGGCTATGCACCCGCACGCCACGGCGGTGGTGCTTGACCTGAAATTAAAATAGTTACAGCACTACACCTCACGTAGGAGGGGGTTCTTGGGGTGGGGGTTAATGATTTACAACCAAAACTACCTCCACGTAGGGAGGGGCCTTCAGCCGGGCAAGCGAGGGGAGGGGATGGAGCTAGAAACTTGATGCGCCGGGCTCCTCGTCGGTGCTGCCAGCTTCTGGAATTGCTGGATAGTTGGACGAAGTGGGCACCACCACAGACACTCCCGAACTCCAAACAGACTGAGATCAGAGCCAAAACTCTCCAACTTGGCCCAGGAAGACGTTCGAATTTTATGAATTAACCCTGACATGGTCGCTAGCTGGTGCAGATCTTGGAATAGTGCTGGACAAAACTGGTGTTGGCCGCTCCCAGGGTATTTCTGCTGGAAGAAGGAGCTGCCACGGATAGTCCAGGCTCGAATGGAGACGGGGCTGCTACCGTGACGACCATGGACAAGCCTTCTTTCAGACAGGACTGATGGCAACGTCAGGCGATGTCAGGGCTGATCGCACTGGCCAGAAAGGTGGAGTTGGGTCCATTCAGAAACAAGGGGAACCAACCTGGCGCGACTTTGGAAGAAAATTTCAAACTCTTGATGCCGGGGTCTGAACTGTGCTCCGCTTATTCGGGATGACAGATGACTAGTAGAAGGTGCCCTCAGCCAAGTTGCACTCCCAGATCTACTAGGGAGTGACCGTGGAGGAAACTTTTCTAGGGCTTTGGTTCACTGCCTGAGAGTTCTTACGTAGTCGGGGAAGAATCACTCTCGCGGATAGCTTGGAGCTCGGACAAAGACAAAACCATACTCTTGGAAAGCCCTCCGGACGACCTTTCTAGTGGTATATGCTTTGCCACTAGAAGAGTTGGGGAAGTGCTGGAGAAGCTGTAGTTTCCAGACCCCTTGCAGTCTACCTGCGACCTGCCACCGGAGCTGCAACCTTGTGGTGACCAAGGGAGTAAGAAGGGGAGGCTGCACAGCAAGGGGTTGATGGCACGGACTTGAACATAAGCACAAGACTCAACAATGCACTGTTCATGCACGGACTTATGATATGGCATGTATGGACTTTCTGATTGTGCTGACACATGCACAGACTCAATAAGATGAAACATGCATGGACTTGGTGAAATACGAAAAACTGTATGGACTTACATTATACCAAAACACATGCACAGACTTTATAATCAACAAAAGAACATGAATGGACTTAGACCTAAACATGCATGGACTTGATATAGCCATGGCAGGAAATCTGCACGGACTTGGTGTGTCCAAGATATTAAACCTGCATGGACTTAAAAATTCAGGTCGACCTTGCTGCAGTACGTGCACAAACTTAAACATTCAATAGATAAACACATGCATGGACATAAGAATGCAGGTGGACAACGTGCACGGACTTGGTGATATGTGCACGGACTTCGACTGAACATCGTGCACGGACGTAGACTTCATGCCAAGACATGCACGGACTTTTCTATGCATGGACTTTGTGTGTGCAAAGATGCACGGACTTTACCATGCTCGGACCTTAAACAAATGTGCTCGGACTTGGCGCAATGAGCATGGACTTGTGTTTAACAGAAAAGTCTACATGGGGTTTGCAAGCACGGACTCTGTGAAGGAGTGCAAGGACTTTAATAATAGTAAGAAACATTCACGGGGTTAGGCTTCCACAGACCATGTGAAGGCGTGCACTGACTTCATGTTAAAAACCAATCATGCAAGGGGTTTGGCTTGCACTGACTTGGAAGATTATACACGGACTTATCAAGAGTAATGTGCAGGGACTTGGAGTGAAGGTCATGCATCAAATGCATAGACCATGCACGGACTTAGCTATAGTGGATGTTCAAATCATGCACGGACTTAGCCTAGACGGCATGCATCATGCTCGGACTTACATCGAGTGTATGGTGTGCAACACTTGCACGGACTATCCAGAGACTTAGACTTGATGTGCTTAAAATGAAGGTATGCACAAGACAGCCTGTCCACGGGCTTGGCTCAACCTTAATGTAAATATGCATGGACTTTTGAAAGAAGTTCTGACAGCATGTATGGACTTAGAAGTGTAGATAAATGTGTATATGTGTATGAACTGAATCTGAAATCTGCACGGTTGTTATAAAATAAAAGCTAATATGCACAGGCAAACACGGAGTCTAAGCCACTCAGGCCCCTGGAGGAAAGTGTCGTCCCAATGGGTCGGGGGGCGTGGGATGTAATGGTTCTCTCGCAACTCGCCCGCGGTAGTCACTCAAATATTATCGAAGTCGGGATCGGGCGCTCTCTCACCACCGACGGAGCAACCCAAATGCAATACTAAACTAAGCAAAGTAAAAACCAGCAAGGAGGGCAACCGGACGCTCACCTGATCGGTGTGAAGACACCGATCCCGGTCGAAGACGTGGGTGAATGGGGAAGCGTGGGTACACACCTGCACGTGACGTTGATGATGCTTGACCTAAAATTAATAACGTTACATCACTTCACCTCGCACAGGAGGGGGCTTCTCGGGGTGAGGGTTAAGTTAATTACACCCAAAACTACCTCCACGTAGGGAGGGGCCTTCAGCTGGCCAAGCGAGGGGGGGGGGAAGAGCCACAATGCCCGAATCTGTCCCAGTCTGACCCTCGGGGGCTGAGGCTGAGTGCCGGGGTCGTGGAGGGCTTCTCTCAGAGATGCAGGAAGGTGAGGCCATTGCTGAGTCGACCAGGGATCTGGTGGTAGTGGGCTGCAAGCGCTGGTGGTCGTCCGGAGGTCAGCCCGGGGTGCGGTACCTTTGTCTCTACGGTGGGCGCTGCTTCAGCTCTGTCAGGGACAGTAAGACAGCGGGTCAGAGTTGGGGCCACCACGAGCTCGAACGGAGGTTGCCGAAGGTGGGACCAGCTCTAGGACGACTGAAACTAACCAGAGAACAGTCCGTAGAAGCCCGGTGCCGCTCAGTGGTCAACGGCAGTCACTACAGCTCAGAGTTCAGGCCTGGTCCGAACTGCCCTTGTCTGGAACAGAGTCCTAGATGGCTGTTGCAGAAGCTGCTTCGGGAGCCCCCAGATTTCGATCGAGGTGGGGTTGGAGTTGACGCGACTGTGGTCAAGGCAGCTTCGATGCAGAATAAACGGTGCCACGAACAGAGGTCGGAGAAGAAAGCACTGATAAGAAGAGTGAGGGCCTATCTAACTTGGGCCTAGCTGGACCAGTCTGCGCGCTTTGACGACGTCGGCTGGAACCAGGTGCTCCGGAGGGTGATTGACCTCCTTCTTCCTGGAGGTGATGGGGGACTTGTAGAAGTATGTCTCAGCCAAGTTTCGCTCTAGGAATCACAAGGGGGAGGCCGGGGGAGCTTCTGCACTGAGCCTCTGGTTGTCTGCCTGGGAGAAACTACGCAGGTTGCCAAGAATTGCTTCTGCGGATAGCCCCGTGATCACATTTCGGTAAAATTTTTAAAGGGGAATTCATTCACCCCCCCTCTGAATTCCTAGCACCGATCCCAACACCTCTCTCTCTCATCTCTCTCTCTCTCACTCCCATTCTCTCTCATTCTCTCGATCAATCGGCTCCGACTGCAGACGGAGGCGACCGTGGGCAAGGTAGCGACGCTGGGAGGCTCCTGAGACGCGTGGTGGAGCGAGGAACGGCGTGAATTTGGTGCGATCCCGAAAGGTGGATTCAAAGCCGACGGTTCAGTTCACGTGGTGATTTTCGGCGCGATTTAGTCACCTCGATGCTCGATTTCATCGGTGGAGGTAGGCAGATGGACCGCCACTTTGTCCTCTATGTTCCCCCTGTAATGCGTAGATCGGTGCCCGATCGAGGGAGATCGGGCCAGTTTAGTGCAAATCGTAGTTTTTGAGGTTTGTAGGGTTCACCAAAAAATGACAACCATTAGCAGTAAAATTAGTGTCAAACTGACCGCTGGGATGTCAGGATCCCAACCCAGCAGTTTCGTGTCGATCGGTTGTCATTTGGGGCCGGTAGGAGTCTGGGAACCTCGGTGACTGATTTTGGGTCGATTTGTCGAAATCGTTCCGATCTCGCGTTTTAATGCGTTTTGATGGATGCATGTGATGTTTTTGACCCCCTGAGGTCATTTCCCATAGTTTGGCATTGTTTCCCCTGCGCTACGGCGTGCATGGGGCGTGGAACGGGCCGATTCAGCCGTTCTACCGTTTTACCTGTCGGATTGATTTAACGATCCTACCAGAGAGTGTTATAGGCTATAACGGTCCCACGACATACCATTATGGTTCGTGATTTTTCATCTTTTGAGGTCATGGAGCATAACGGATCAGGCCTGGTCCATTATTTGAGTATAACGCCCCTGTCTAGGCACATTATATTCGGGTTATTTTTTAGGCCTACTACTGTGTCAGACCCTCGACGACCGTACTTCTTCGAAGACCATGTCAGTCGGTTCATTTAACGGATCGTTCCCCATGCGTTATGGTTTAGGTGACGCACTTGTGTGGATCCGTTATGGTGTGTTTGACCAATGTTTGACTGGGTGTGGCAGTTGATATAACGTGCCTAACCCTGTGCGTCATGTGGATATGACAGACTCAGCTTGGTCCGTTATATACTTCTTGTCCGTGTTAGTGTTTTGGGTCTGTTGGCTTCAACGTCCCTATCCTAGTGCATTACGCTTGCATTTTTGCCATTAGAGCCTGTCGTTTGCTTGATTCCGGTTGCCAGGGTTTTCACGCTTCTATGGTCGCGGTAGACCAACAGTGTCCGGATGTGGAGGACATTCCGGTAGTGTGTGAGTTTCCCGATGTTTTTCCCAATGATTTACCTGGATTGCCTCCCCAGCGGGAGATCGATTTTGTGATTGAGATTGTGCCTGGTACAGGACCTTTGGCGAAGGCTCCTTACCATATGGCTCCCACTGAGTTAAGAGAGTGGAGGGCGCAATTGCAGGAGTTGCTTGCCAAGGGATATATTCGTCCTAGTTTTTCCCCTTGGGATGTGCCAGTGTTGTTTGTAAAGAAGGATGGTAGTCCCAGGTTGTGTATTGACTACCGGTAGCTGAATGAGGTGACCATTAAGAAGAAGTATTCGTTGCCACGAATTGATGACATGTTCGACCAGCTTCAGTCTGCTCGAGTGTCCTCGCGGATTGATTTGCGATCTGGATACTATCAGTTGTGGATTCGTGAGTTCGATGTGGAGAAGACTGCGTTCAGTACAACGTACGGGCATTATGAGTTCTTTCTTGCTGATGCTATTTTGGCTCACCAATGCCCCAGCAGCCTTCATGGACTTGATGCAGAGGGTGTTTCGTCTCTATTTAGACCAGTTTGTGGTCGTGTTTGTGGACAACATCCTTGTGTATTCGTGGTCTGTAGAGGAGCACGAGTGCCATTTGAGGGTTGTGTTGCAAACTTTGCGAGACCACCAGTTGTATGCGAAGCTAAGCAAGTGTGATTTTTGGCTTCGTGAGGTGCACTTTTAGGGCACGTGATCTCTGGTGATGGTGTTTCTGTGGACCCGGCTAAGGTCGAGGCAGTGGTGCAGTGGCCAAGGTTGACTTCGGTCACGGAGATTCGGAGCTTCTTGGGGCTTGCGGGCTATTATAGGAGGTTCATTCAACAATTTGGTTGTATCGCAGCCCCGATGACCAGACTTACGCGGAAGGATGTGCCTTTCGTCTGGATGGATGAGTGTAAGCAGAGCTTCATGGAGTTGAAGAGACTGCTCACCTCAGCTCCGGTGTTAGTTTTGCCTTCTGGATTAGGAGGTTTTGTGGTATGTACGGATGCTTCCGGGATAGGTCTCGGTGCTGTGTTGATGTAGCACGGGAGTATGCTTCGCGGCAGTTAAAGCCACATGAGGAGAACTACCCTACCCCTGACCTTGAGTTAGTGACTGTGATATTTGTGTTGAAGATCTGGAGGCATTATTTGTACGGTGAGAAGTTCGAGATGTTCACTGACCATCAGAGTTTGAGGTATGTATTCGCTCAGAAGGACCTTGACCTCAGGCAGAGGTGATGGATGGAGTACATGAAGGATTATGACTTCACCCTGTCTTATTAGCCAGTCAGGATGAATGTCGTTGCCGATGCTTTGAGTTGGAAGGTCGTGGTCAGTGCGATGATGTTGAGGAAGTGGAGACTCTGGGAACAGGTGCCAGAAGTGACATTCAGGCTCAAGATTCCCCGAGAGTCAGGATCAACATTGCTTGCGAGCTTGACTGTTACACCAGCCATCCATCGGCAGGTGACAGAGGCTTGGCATGCAGACCCTGAGTTGCACTAGATTTTTGGCTATGGTCGATGTAGAGCTCGGTGAGGACGACGCGGTGAGATTTCGTGGCAGGCTGTATGTCCCAGCCGAGGAGCAGCTGAGACATGCGGTGTTACACGAGGCTCATGGGAGTAGGTGTAGACACCTAATTTCGGACATCCCACGGATACCCAATGGACCTTCGCATGAATGATGTTGATTATGGTATTTGGTTTTCCCAATGTTTGTGTTTTAAAGCTTAGCCCATAGCCTTAAAACTATTGGGCCTCGACCATTTAGGGGCCCAAGTGTCATGGGTCTAGGCGGCCAAGGTGTTGGCCGCCCTCTCTCCTGGGCAACCAGGGCGATGGCCTCCCTGGTCTGCTGGGCGACCAGCCTCCTGGCCGCCCTCCCTGCTAGGTGACCAGAGTGCTGGCCACCCTCCTCAGTTGGGCGTCCAACCTCCTGGCCGCCCTCCCTTTGTCAAGGCGACCAATGACTTGGCCACCTTCCCCTATTTACTCGATCAGAGAACGTGGCCCCAGCTCGTGGCCACGCTCTCCTCCCTCGTTTTGCATGATCTCGACCCATGATCCTGTAACTTCCAACCCATGAACAAAAGACACTCTCCCATGCACATGGAGAAGGGAGTGGATAGAAGTTTGGAAGTTGGAAGAGAGAAGTTCGGGAGTTCACGAGGTGCACACAGAGGTTCCACTAGAGGTCATCTGGAGGAGGAGTTCAAAGGCTTCCATACGGGAGGAGATCTTCATCCCAGAGGCTGCTTCTTCCCTTACGAACCTAGTTTGAGCTCCATACTTCTTGTTCCTACTACATGATGGCTTCCAGGTAAGATTAGATCGCATGTAGTGTTCTCCCCTAGATCCTAACTTGAGAGGTTTTCTCCTAAAAACAAAGGGGAGGTGGGTGGTCGAAAGCCTCGGCCATCCCTCCTTTCCACCACCCCCCCAGGTATCTTCGCCTCCACATCTCTTTGACTATCTCTTTCATTAGAACAGACACTACACTGCTACTTTACTAATGGCCTTCTTTGTTTTTCTTTGAGCTACGCGACAGGACTTCAGAACCAGGGACGAGCAGGCTCCTTGCCCTCGGCCGACCGAGGACGAGGAAGAGGGAACCCACATCTCTTCATTTTGACATCTCCCCGCGATCATCATCCTGCAAGGTTCAGGTAAAACAACCTCTGGCGATCACATTCTAACTATTTTGTTCCTCTGTAGGTACCCCACATGGAGGCATTCCATCTCAACACTCTACCATCCCTCCAACCCTGTGTCCTACACCGACACGCCCCCCATTCTGGGTGCCTACAAGCGAAGTGGCGATCACGGTGGGACCCTCTTTTGCCTACTGTAAGTCCCTCATGCGCGAAGTCAAGATTTGATGTAATCATGTTTGCATTTTAGTGTAATTTTTGTAGCTCTGTTTTTTACTTTTCTGCAAGTTGGACAGAAGCTGACCAAACTCTTGGCCGCCCAGGCACTGGGCGACCAACCCGGTGGCCGCCCAGACCACCCTGCTGGGCGACCAGCACTCTGGCCGCCCTGGGCTCCAAGCGTCCATCGCCCTGGCCGCCCTCTCCCCTGCTAGAAGGCCAAACCTCTGGCTGCCTACCCACCCTGGGCGACAGTCAACCTGGCCGCCCAGCACTGTGGGTGACCAACACCTTGGCCACCCTATGATCCTGTCCATGTCTCTCCTCTGTAATAGTGTCATGTGTGTCTAGGTTCGTTCCTTCTTTCTTGATTCTATTGTTGTGCATTTGTGTGGCTAATTCCTGTAGGTTATTCTACGGGTTTGGGTTTAGGAAGAGCCGGCACCACTCCCTATAGGAAACCCACTCGGTGGTTTTGGACCCTTCACTTGGGCCTGAGCCAGGCTCTCTAGCTAGTTTTCCCTCTTAGTAGGACGCTACTATTGGCCGAGGGCCCATGAAACTAGCTTAAAAATCGTGTATTGGGAATGCCCCTCCACCTCTTCCAGGCGGGCCGACACTAGGGGTCGTAGGGCTACGACTAGTGGTTTTATCACAAGGGAAGAGAAAGCACTCTATTGGGATCTAAAAGTAAGCCATTGTATTATAAAATAACTTAAACATGGCGTATATGCAACATAGAAGGCATTAGGAAATGAATTTATAACTTTTAGAATGCCAGAGAATGTAATGCATCAACACTGCCCGGTCACAGGCTGTGACGGTCTAAGGTAGGCGCACTACAAGACTTTGACGCGCCTGCTTAGGGCCGTTAAGCTTATCGGAACTAGTGAAAATCCACAGTTTTACAAAAATGTAATGCACCTATAGTGGCGTGCTACAAGGCTATGACGGTCGCACGACTGACCGTCACGCCAACCACCTATCTAAGTCAAACCAAGTCAAAGGGCTGTAATGGTCGAATGCTCAACTATTACACAAGTTGTGACGCACCTTCATTGGTCCGCCATAGTAATGTAACGCACCCTATTTGGGGCGTTACAAGTGTGATGGTCACTGCAATGACCGTCACACCGTCTGGGTTACGAATGCGTTCGGTTTGAAATCGAAACAGCTCTCGGTTGATCGAAATCGACGGGATTCGATTCTAAACCTGTTTCCCTGCCAAACCACGCATGCATAACAACATTCTAACGCTATAAAACTCAGTGATGATGTTCATGGTGGATTAAAACATAAAGAATGATGTTCATGACACGAAAAATGAAAATGGACCATGGGCATGCTATTAAGACACAACGACGATGCTCATGCCATGGGGAAGGCTCCTAGCGAGCTCGGTAATCCATCCCCCTACCTCGTTTGAGCCGAATCGGCCGTTTAAGCAGCATGCAAGTGAGGTAGACCGCCGCGCCCCTCTCGCCATGTCTCGCCTCCACGTGCCATGAACCGCACCGAGGTGGGCGTCAACCCGCTCCACTCGTCGCCAGGAGTCCAACGGTACACTCCTCGTCTCGATCCGTCGCTGTCTCGCCCGAACCCCAGAGGAGTGAGAGAGAGTGGCGACGTGAGAGAGAGAGGGAGAGTGAGAGAGTGAGATGGGAGAGAGCGAGTGAGTGACGAGAGAGGGGTGGGGGATTGGGTTATAAAATGGAGGGAGAGGTCCGTGCATGCTTGTTCTGGGAAAGGCCAGGTCGGTGCAATGTTTGGCCTGGGCAGGACAAAGTCGGTGCAATATTTGGGCTGAGAAGACCAAGGTCGGTGCAAAGTTTGAGCCAGGTTCGTGTGGGGTCCGTGCAAGGTTTGAGCCAGGTCTGTGCACATGAGGGTTCAAGGTCTGTGCAGGTTCAGGCAAGGTCTGTGCAAGTGGGATGAGGTCTGTACAGGTTTTGGGTTTGTGCACATAAGGATTCAGGCTCTGTGCAGGTTCAGGCAAAGCTTGCGCAAGGCCTATGCATGGTCCGTGTAGGGTTCAGACAAGGTCTGTGCAGGGTTCGTGCAAGGCCTGAGCAGGGTCCGTGCAATGTTCAGACAAGGTCCGTGCAAGGTTTGAGCAGGGTCCATGTAATGTTCAGACAAGGTCTGTGCAAGGTTTAGAGCGTACCAGGTAAGGGGCGAAGGGAGCGTGCCGGGGAAGGGCGCGAGGCAGCACACTGGATAGAGGGGTGTTCGGACCGTGCCGGGCAGAAGTGATGGGAGCATGCCGGGCAGGGGCGCTGGGCGGTGTATCGGGTAGGCCAGGTTTGAGGCGTGTCAGGCGCGGCACAGGCAGGGTGTGCCGGACAAGGATTGAACTGGAGGTGTGTCAGACGGGGTCTGGATGGGGATGCACCGGGAGGGTTAAAGAGTGTCCTGGAGGGGAGAGCAAGCAAGGGGCGTGCCGGGCAAGGGCCGCTCAGGCGCGCTGGGCAAGGGCCATTCGGGTGTGCCAGGCAAGGGCCGCTCAGGCGCGCCGGGCAAGGGCCGCTTAGGCGCGCCGGGTCAGGGAGGCTAAGTGTGTGCCGGGCAAGGCAGGCCAAGAGATGGGGTGTGCCGGGCTAGCAGGGGGGCTAGGGTATACCGGGGAGGACACAACCAGGGTGTGCCGGATAGGGTATGGCTAGTGTGTGTCGGGCAAGGCAAGGTTGATGTGTGCCGTCTGGAGAGGGCTAAGGGTTTGCCGATGAAGAGGGGCCGAGGGTGCACCGGGCAAGGGAGTCAAAGGTGCACCGGACTTGATGGAAAAGAAGCGCACCAGGCTGGGGAGGTTTCTCTTTCTCTCTCTCTCTCTCCACTTTTATGAGATGCAAGTTAGGAGCTTTTTCTTTTATTACTGAAATGCATGTATGGAATTTTCTTTTATTCATGAAATACGTGTGTGGAACTTTTTATCATGCATGCTTTCAAAGGGTAAGTCCATGCACATCTAGACTAAGTACATGCAGATGCAGGTTAAGTCCGTGCACATGAGGGCCAAGTCCATGCATGCTAGGGGCAAGGTCAGTGCGAGGTCCGTGCATATGCGGGGGACGAAGGTCAAGTCGGTGCATAGGCAGGCGGGGTCCGTGCACATGGGGCTAGGGGCTGAAAGGAGGTCAGTGTACACGGGGGTAAGGTCAATGCACATACTGACTAAGTCAGTGCACGTGCGGGGAAAGTCAGTGTAGTTATGGAGTATGCAAGGGGTGAGGGTTGGTGCACGTGCAGACTAAGGTCAGTGCACATGAGCTAAGGTCAGTGCACATGCAGGCTAAGGTCAGTGCACATGCGGGCTAAGGTCAGTGTACACACTGACGAAGTCAGTGTATGTGCAAACTAAGGTCAGTGCACATGCAGACTAAGGTTAGTGTATGTGCTGACGAGGTTAGTGTATGTGCAAACTAAGGTCAGTGCACATGCAGAGGAAGTGATCAGTGCACATGGGCTAAAGTCAGTGTACGTGCAAACTAAGTTCAGTGCACGTGGGCTAAAGTCAATGCACATGCTTATGCAAGGCTTATGCATGCAAAGGGGGGTGAGGTCCACGCAGGGCCTGTGCACGTACAAATGGGGTCCGTGCAACTATAGGGCAAGTCAGTGGACATGCGCGTAGGACCCATGCGGGGTGAAGTCAGTGCATGCTCCGAACAAGGTCTGTGTAATGCAAGGTGAAGTCCGTGCATGGTCCATACATGGTCTGTGCGTGTGGGGGCCAAGGTTCGTGCAGGGCTTGTGTAGGGTCTATGCAATGCAAGCTAGGTCCATGCATATGAATGCTGGGCCAATACAGGTCCATGCACATGGGGCCAAGGGTTAAAAAAAGGTCGGTATACATGGAGGTAAGGTCGTGGGTGTGTCGGCCAAGGAGCTCAAGGACGTGCCGGTGAAGGATGAGGTGGAATGTACCGACGAGGGACATTCAGGGTGCACCGCTAAAGGGTCGAAGGGTGTACCGCTGAAGGATTGGCTGAGAGGTGGTTGGGGTGTTTTAAGTAGCGTACAGCTGAAGGGTCAAGGGCGTACCGGTGGGGGGGAAGCAAGTGTGTCGATGAAGGGTGTTGGAGGGGTTGGATTAGTGTACCGGTGAAGGATTGGGACAGGTGTATCGATGAAGGCCCACTCCTCCTCCATTATTAGATATAAAAGCTTGTATTTTTCCTTTTGAAGATTATTATTGAATGAAATTAAGAGAAAATTGTTGAAGGTGGCTGCGCCCCCCCTCTGTTCCTCCTTGCTCCTGCGACGGGAGCACACTTGGGGTGCAACTCCCCATCCCCTCGGTGCGATGCCGAGGTTCCCTCTCTCCTCTACTTCGACATCGACTCGTCGTCGGCTTACCGGAGTCCTGATCAAGTGCGCCTGCGTCCCCGCCAGTTCCTAGTCATCTCCCTTCTTCCCCTTTTTTCTGGAGATACTACTACGAGTCGGAAACGCGTGGCCTTTTGTTTTGTCATGATCCGAGGTCGACAACTCTGATAGCAATTTTCGTCGTGGGATCGCGCAGGACTCTCTCTCTCTGTGCGCCTGGATCTGTCCCCCTTCTTGCGAAAATCCCACAGGGCGGACTTCTGTGAATTTGGACGCGGGATCTTCATCGGACGTACCTCTCTTCGTCTAATTTCCAACGCCGCCAATCTCGCTTCATTCTGGCGTCGGCACAGAGCGTGGCGTCCATTCTTCTGGAGTCGCAGAGGTTCACCTGGGCAACCCGCCCCTCGCGCCGACCCCAGAAACAACCGCGTTTGCCCAGCCATCCAGGCCTTGTCTGATCGCGCCCTTCGGCTGGTACCTTCTTCTCTGCGTCCCCGACGTCCTCCCACAAGCGGCATCCCGTTTGCCTTTCGAAATCCCGAGTTCTTAATTTCCTCGCTCGAGCGTGTAGTTCTAGGAAGCAGAATCCAGTCGCGACTTGTAGGTGCGGCCCCGGCTTCCCCAGATGGGATCTGCACGCACCGTTTGGCCGAGGCTTCCTCCCGTGACCTAGCTACGTGCCACTATTGACGGCGCCACAATCGGACACCGGATCGGGTCGTGGGAGCTGTTGCCGCCGAATCGCGCATTGCTGCGAACCTGCCGATCTCCGTCCGGTTCCTCCTCGCGGCCACCCCTTCACCGAGTGCCGCCCGCCAGCCCGTGCATCGGCAGCTCCGACTTCATTGTTTGTAGCATGTTACCTCCCTGCGAGGAGTGGGAACCGATTGGGTTGTAATTATTCTCCTATGCGTGTATTGGGGTTGTTGATCTCGGCCGGGATTTCTTCCCCACGCCTAGGCATGGAGGTACGTGCGACGCTCCTATCTCGGTACTTGCTTTACTAGTATGCTTTCTTTATGCCGCGTGAGAGTGTAGGACGTTCACGGGTTCCTTGTTCTTGGATCCATTGGCGAATTCCTTCTTAGCAACTTTCTCTTTTATTCGTTCCATCAAATCCATAGCATCTTCCAAGAGTTATGCTTTCCTAACCATTACCGTATAAGTTTCAATCTCTAGCAGAGCCAATTGAGGAGTGAGCTCCACCTTCAATCCGTTCATGAATCTTCTTACTCTCATTTTCTCCGTACCTCGATGCATTCTGCACTTCAAGTGTTTGAACAAATTCCTGGGAACTTTAAGTTTCTACCAAAGATAATATAAAAATCAATTATTAGCCATGTCATGATAGGTAATTAAAAAGAGTATCAAGTCAGGTAGACCTGCATGCTGCAACACATGGAGATGCATAGACCTTAGTTCAAACTATGCAGGATATGCATAAACCTTAAGCATGAAACACAGACCACTAGCATCGACCTTTGCATGCAACAATGAACATGTGCTCTGACCACTACAATAAAGTGTTTTGACCTGATGCCTTCATGTGCACTGACTACAGAAACGATGTTTCGACCTTAGTTATGCAAGATGGAGATGTGCACAGACTTTATAAGGCAAGATGCACAATGTGCTTCGACCTTAGAAGGCAAGATGCAAAATGTGCATCGACCTTACGTGCTATCGCTAACACATGTGCATCGACCTTACATGCTATATGAAAATTTGCATAGGCCTTAAGTATGCATAGACTTGTATGTGCGTAGACCTAATGCATTATCAAACACAATGTGCTCCAACCTTGTGTATGACTAAAGCAGATGTGCATTGACTTTAGTAAGACTAAGGTAAGATGTTCATCGACCTTAGTTAGACTAAGGGAAGATGTGCATCGACCTTAGTTGGACTAAGGGAAGATGTGCATCGACCTTAGTTACTTTGCCTACAGGATGTGCATCGACCTTTAAGCATAAGACATGAAGGTGCACTGACTTGCCTCAGCCTAGATATGCAACATACATACACTAGCGTCAACCTTAGTGAGTACCCATACACACTAGCATCGACCTTAGTATATACTATAGTAAACGTGCATCGACCTTCAAACTGTAATACAGTAGACATGTATCGACCTTTATATGCACTTCAGTAAATATGCATCGACCTTCAAAATGCAATAGTCTGACTCTGTAATGACCTTTATGCAACAGAAACTTATTCTGACTAATAATAAGATAATGTTGCCAAAGTCAAATGATGGCAGTGGCCTCCACCTTTCGAGAAGAAGAAGAAATCCAACCTATGCCTAGCGCAGAATCAAGGAACCAGTCAGAGGAACGATGCCAGTTCCCTGTGCGGGAGGAAGCGCCGCCCAGACTGTCAATTTTTGACAGACTAGTGTTCCCAAATAGGCCGTCGAGAAGGATGGCAAAGAGAAACAAGAACTGGCAAATTTTCACCTACAATATGGCAGGAGTTCTTGGCCGGTACGGAGCTCTACCTACTGACCCTGAAGAGGTGGCCAGACTCACCGCCAGACCTGGGCCTCTCACTAGAAGAGGAAGAGCGGCAGGTGAAGTGGCACAGATAAGCACGGAGGAGACCTCCCCGGAAGAACCTTCTGCGGCTCTGACAGCCAATGTGATCACCACTGGAGGCACGAGTGGCAGACCCTCTACATCATCTGAGGACGCCCCAGTCGAAGAGATAGGGGGCATGTCCAGTCTCCCTGGGAATGACCCTGCTATGCTGCACATGATACAACAATTCCAGCGGGAGATTGAGTCACTGAAGAGACAACTAAACGAGAGGAATACACAGCCCTCGACGTCCGGGTAGACCGAGGTTCTAGTGGAAGTGCTTGGGGGCAACGGGCAATCTTCTGAAGTGACTCTGCAGGCTGCGGCATTCCGATCAACCCCTGGCTTCCCTGGGGGTATGCCCCTGCAACAAGCACAGTACCCGACACTGGCCTCGCTGCAGATCTCACCTTCCCAGGGGTCTCCCATGGCCCCTCAGGTGAGTGTGCTGACCACCCCGGCTGCGCAGCCCGCCCATTTCTATCCAAGCCCAGTCGACCCAGAAGTAGTCAGTCGGTTGATGCTGGAGCTAATGATAGACATGAAGCTAGCAGAAAGGGGCAATGGGGATCAAATGCCATTTGACGTCTACCGGGTGCCCGATCTGGCTCATTATGCCACGAAGAAGCTATCGGTTGGCATCACTAAACCGCCGAAGTTTGAGAAGTTTAATGGACAAGGGTCCCCCAGAGAGCACATTGCCTACTATGTAAATGTTATAGGGGACTTGGCTACTGATGAGGCCTACCTCTTGAAGTTTTTTGGCTCAACACTTACTGGGTTCACTGGTTCGGGTAGCAATTCTGGGCCAATGATAAGAGGATTGTCAGCTTAGACTGAAGGTCATGATGTCGAATGACATGGCTTAGACATAAGGTCGTGATGCCAAGGGAGAATATTTCCTCTTCTTCCCCCTTTCATGTTTGTAATGTATTTGGCCCCTACTCCTCATGAATGAAAACTTCCTTGGGTTTCCAACGTCCTCGTGTGTTTGAGTCCCTTTGCATGCTCAGCTATTTCTCCCTTCTCCCTCCGGTGGTTGCTCCCCTGCCATCTCTGTTGGTTTGGGTTCGGGCATGTGCTTGATGGTATCCCCCCCTCTTCCTCAGCGGCTTCTCCTTCCCCGGGTTGCATCTAACCTAGTCAGTCATTGGCCTTCTTTCCCTGACTGATCTCAGCCCATCCAGCCATCGCCTCTCTTGACCAGTGCCTCCCCAACCTCCTCGAATATCCAGCCCCTATCTCTCCTCCCTCTAATCGAGGTCTCTCTTCCAGTTAGACCAAACCCAGAACCCTATGACCTTCTTCCCCCCATTGGCCTCAAACCACCCAGCCCTTCTTTCAGCGGCATACCCGGTCCTTCCTCCAGTGGTACGCCCTTAGCCTCCACTCCACTGGCACGGCTTGTGCCTTCCCTGACACAGCTCCCTGGTCCCCCCTTCGCCGGCACACTCTCTTCGCCGGTACACCTCCTCCTGCCCCGTACACCTTCAACCCTTTTGGCCACCCCTTCCCCAGCACAACCCCTCACCGATACAGCCTAACCCCCCCGAGCTTGCTTGTCCGGTACACACTCCATACGCCTTCAACGGTGCATGCTTTGCCCAGCCCATCACCGGTACACCCCTTGGCCAGTACACCCTTAACCCCAGCCTGACCTCGCCCGGTGCACCCTTTCAGCGGCACAGTCCCCTGGTCGGTGTGTCTTCAACCCCTTTGGCCTTCCCCGGCATAGTCCCCTCTCCAGAAACTAGCCCGGTGCGCCCCTGAGCCCCTTGGCTGGCATACCAGACCCTATCCTTCACCCCTGCACCTTGTCCAGTCTTAGAGGCATCTCACACTCGTCGTTTCTTCTAGGTTTCTGAAGTTTTATCAAAGGTGTTGTCGCTTGTGGATGCACTTGTTTATTAAAATTAGTTGGTTTATTCATTCATTGGTTTATTAAGTGCGTGGGCATGCCAGTCACCGAGGTGATGATTTATTCAGGTTTCACGAGAAAATCCGTGGTGCGCTCGATCTGACTTCGTCAGGCAATTGTGTGGTTTGGGTCGGGACCAAATCCTGTCATGCCATAAAGGTCACGACGTCATTTACATCCCCCATACGAGGGAACACCTTGGTTGACCTCAATGTTTACAGCATGAATTTTGTTACCACTTTTATGAAGTTAAAACAGTCTGGGGTCAGTCTAGAGAAAGAATATGTTGATAAATCTGAAAGGCAAGGGACAAAATAGCTAGTAGAAGAAGAAACCCATGAAGAAGAAATTCAGTCTGCAGATGAAGAGGATCAACATCCAGTGCTAGAGAGTCATTAAGTAGAAGAAATAAACTCTGAATCTAAAGGACAGCAACTGGAAGAAGAAGTTGGACAACAATCAGAACAACAACAGACTGATGAAAGATCTGAATTGGAAAAGGAACAAGTTGAAAGTCAGCCAGACTAGTTTCAAATGGTATTAGGGGAGGATCAGCCCCCAGTGTATGAGCAAGTAGAAGTGGAAGTTCAGCCAGATCAAGAAGCTCAACCAACATTGGAACAATCTATTCCAGAGCTCCAGGAAAAGCATATTTCAGAAGAAGTTGAGGAAGAAGGTGAAACTGATGAGCAGGGAGATGTCAATGAGGAATTGGATGAAGATGAAGAGTCAGGTCATGAGGAACAACATCATGAAGAAATGCAAGTCGTTGCTGAAGAGGTTCATGAGGAGCAACAACATGAAGACAATGAAAGAGAAGTAGAGCTGCAATAACAGCTTCACAAACTTGAGGAACAACATTTGTATGATGAGCATGTTATGCAGCAGTTGGACCAGCATATTGATAATCTCATTGAGCAAATTGAGCAACAGCATCAGCAGTTGTTTGAGGAGCAACCTGAACATCAGAGAATGGAATAGCCAGAGGAAGTAGTACCTCAGGAAAATCAGGAAGTTGAGGCTGAAATTCCACAGGAGGAGTTCACAGGTCCGGCCCCTTTCTATGGACCCCATCAAGGGCTTGTAATGGCTTTGGGGATTCAGCCTCCATTGTCACTTGAAGAGCCATTTATTCCACTTGAATTCTAAGCTTCCAGCTCAGTTGCACCAGGAACTGGACCTCAAGCTACAGAAATGAATCCTAGATTGGTAAGTCTGCTAATGGATCATTTAAGAATTATGAATGCTCAATTTATGCATCTAAATTCAGCAGTTCAAAGGTTAGATGCCATGATGTTACATATGGAGTAGATAGTAAATAGCCAATGGGAGAAATTTGTCTATGACAAATACAAGTCAGATGAGAGATTGCACAATTTTATGGACTCCCTACCGCAAGTAAGCAATCAAGCCGGGTATAAGGCCCTCCCCCTCTTCCTTCCTCTTCCCTTCTTTTCCTCCCAGTCCCTCTTCTCCTTTCCTCCCCTTCTTCTTTCTTTCTCCTTCAGTCTTGGAGGACGGTGGAGCCCTAGGCCTCCCCCCAGTCATCCCTTTCTTCCTCCCCCTTCTTACTTTCTTCTTCTACCTTCTCTCTTCCCTTCCCTTTCCTTCGGCGGCGTGGGAGGCCACTTGGGCGTCGCCGGTGGTGCCGATGAATGATGGGTTCTGGCATGCCGGTGAAGGTCACCACAAGGGTGTACCGGGGAAGATAGCCATGGATGGGGTGTCGGTGGAGAGTATAGGGATCGTGCCCGGGAAGGTCACCACAGGGTGTGCCGGAGAAGGGTATAGGGACCGTGCCGAGGAAGGTCACCACAGGGTGTGCCAGGGAAGGCTTCCCACAGGGTGTACTGGTGAGAGGGAGAGGCATACATATTTGCTGCTGAGGACTTCTGGTGTCACCTCACAGGGCCCACCGTACTTTACTGGGGCCGTCACTCCTTGTGGATGCGCACCTGTGTTTTCCCTTACGTCTCTGGCCTAGGGAAAACTCTGCCGAATTTTTGTTAGAAATTATCGGTGTTTTGCTCTTTTTGCCTGTAGTAGGGTCCCCCGTGGTCTTCATTTACCATCACCTTCATCCATCATAGCCTCTTTATTTTCACCCATGCGTTTGTCCTTGCGTGACACTTAATGGCATTTACCAAGGCTGTGCCGTGGAACAATGCAGATGGCGTGCTGGCGAACGAAACACATAGTGTGCCGGGGAAACGCATCTGGAGTGTGCCGGTGAGGAGCCTCATGGGCATGCCGGCGAAGGCCGCTTGGACTATGCTGGGGAAGCCAGGTGCTGGCGTGCCAGTGGAGACCCGCAGGGTGTGCTGGGGAAGGCCACCATGGGTATGTCGGTGAAGGCTGCTTGGACTGTGCCAGGGGAGCCAGGTGCTAGCGTGCCGGTGGAGACCCGCAGGGTGTGCCGGGGAAGGCTACCATGGGTGTGCCAGCGAAGGGCCAAGGGATGTACCGAGCAGGGGCACCCAGGATTGTACCGGTGAAGGCCCCTCAGGGCGTGCCGGGGAAGACCCATTCAGTGGGGTCTTAATCTGCTTCTTTCTTCTTTCTTCTCCTCCCTTTTGCTTACAGTGGAAGCTTCCCCTCCCTTTATGTTTTTAATTTCTCATTGTCTGCAGTTTGTTTTTGCACATTTTCTGAAGCTCATGAAGGTCGATGCACATCTTGGCTGATTGCCTATAAGGGTCGGTGCACATCTCTCTGTCTGAATCATAGAGGTCGACGCACATGGAGAACATTCTTCTGTAAGGTCGATGCACCTGACAGCTTGGCAGAATGTCTTCAAACCTGGACACACCAAAAGATGGCATAAATTTCTGTGCCAATCGGCTAGTGACTAAAGGTGACGTCATCAAAACAACATGTACATAACAACATGTACTCAACAGGGAGGTTCCTTAAGGTCCCCGTCTCAGTTTCTTATTTTTTCCTTGCCCGAGGCTTGCTCGGATGGTCATTTCTTGTCTCCCTCTCGTTCCGAGCTTGCTGGATCTCGGCAAGCATTTAGGACTTCTTCACACTCTGCGTAACGCAAAGCCAGGGTCACCAGATCGGTGAGAGAGGAGGGAGGGTGGAGTACTAATTCTCACCGGAGGTTTTTATCTTGGGTGTCTGCAGTCAACGCGGTGATGGCGGAGGCGACATCAAGGCGGGGGATGTGCAGGGCTTCTAACTTAAATCAGTTGATGTAAGCCCACAACTTTTCCCCTTGTGCCTACTTTAGCACCAATAGTCCCACAATTGACCTTGGAGGGCCGCTACCTATGAAGCTTTCCTTGAACAGTCTCCTGAACTGTCTGAAGTTGTGGATGCTGCTAGGGGTGAGTGCTCAGAACCAGGCTTGAGCTCCCTGGACCAAGGTGGTCACAAATGCTCGGCACTTGACAGCGTCAGACACTCTATGTAGGGTCATCAAAGCATCGAAACTATCGTAATGGTCAGTTGGGTCACCCTGGCCATCATAGGACTTGAAGGTCGGTAATGAGACTCTCGGGGAGACTTCGACCTTTAAGATTTGGTCAGAGAATGGGGATTACTCCTAGTCCTCCTGGGCGGAGCCCTTTTGTATGGCGTAAAGGGTGCGCTCTTGTTCGGTGAAATGTCGTTTGAAGTCTTACAGGCAGAGGGACAACTCCGACTATCGTGGGTCAGGGGACTGCTCGTATGTCCTCGACAGTTGCCCCGTCGCTCCTCATCGGGGGTGTCTGCTTCTTAGGGTTGATGTAGTGACCCAAATTTCTTTCCTCACGGATTGGAGGAAGCTTCCTATGTTGGGAGACCGGAGATCAATCTAGAGGGGGAGGGGGTGAATAGGTTGATCTAAAGACCAATTAAAAACGATTCAACCGAAGTCCCCAACCATGTGTGCACACACTGACTAACTCGGCTACGTCAGGCCCTCTAGCTGGTTTTTCTACTGGCCCAGGCTCGAGTTGCCATAGTGGGAGGCCCTATGGCAACTAGCCTAAAATTGTCTCTCTTGGGTCAAGCTCTCCA
This sequence comes from Amorphophallus titanum, assembly GCA_024336825.1. Lineage (NCBI taxonomy): Eukaryota > Viridiplantae > Streptophyta > Magnoliopsida > Alismatales > Araceae > Amorphophallus > Amorphophallus titanum. The sequence continues at coordinate 14,832,425 of JANBPO010006516.1, forward strand.
CCGCTCCCAAGCAGATTGGCACACACGTGCCCAGGCAAGCTACGACTAGTGGGAAAGTAACTTGACATGGGAACTCTCCGCAGAGAGAAAACACTGAAGTACCAATGGCTATGCATGCACCCATTGCAAGTATCACGTAACATAGGGTGCCTTGGTGCCACCAGACTTAGGATGACTAGGTAGACTCTCTAATCCAATGGCCATAGAGTAAAGTGACTCGGTTCAAGGCCGTTGTACCATACGGCACCATGCCGTCAACTTACCCTAGTCCAAAAGTCAAAAATCATGGTCAAAAGAACTCATGAGATGGCTCAGAACTACCAGGTTCATTCCCTTTCTAAGGGAGACTAAGAAGCCCCCAGCCCCTAGCTGGGTCACGAGACTCACAGTCATTGGCCATACTCATGGCCTACACGAAAGCCACTTTCTAAAGAAGTTAACACTGTGTGGGGACAACCCTCCGCAAATACACCAATACACGGTGACTTGAACTACCATAACGAGGAAGCTCAGAACACACGAGGTCACCCAGACCATCAAAACCATGATGGCTCGCTAATCAAGGTATCATAATTTTTTTAGATGCCTAAAAACATGAACTCGGTCCCCATGGGGTGTCTGGGACATCCTTGGGGCCAAAGGTCGACCAAAGGGTCTTGACTAGGTCCACTAGTGGGCAAAATGAAGTTGACTTGCCCCTAGGTCGGTGGACCTACCACCGATCGGTCGACCAGACCCATCAAGTCAGTCAATTGAACCAACACCAACACCCCCCGACCGGGTCAGTCGACTGGACCACCTGGGTCAGTCAACCGAACCAGGGCAGACTACCCACCGTGGCAAATGCTGAACTAATCGACTGAACTACCCATCTGGTCAACTGAATCCGGCGAAGTGACAGTGAAACCTCATCCAAGGGGCCCTATTCCATGCCCCAATCACCCCGGGTGATCGAAAAAACATGGGGAATCATTCCCCACCCTCTAAACTACCGAGAGGGCCCAAACAAACCACAAAAATGTCACCGATTTGATGAATTCATCGCTCACCTCAAAATCATGCTTTTTAACTCTGGCGTGAAAGAAGACCACCCTCGGCCTCACCTCGTCCTCCAAAACATGAAAAAATATAATGCACGAGCTAGGGATCCATCCCCTTACCTCTCATGATGAAATCCCGCAACGGAGATGTCAATTCCACGTGAAAATGGCACTTGAATCGATGCCAGCTTCATGAACTCGTGAATGAGCTCCACCACGCCACCACCCCGTCCTTGCTCCATCCTCGCCGCTCGTCACCCCATGTGTCTCGCCACCTCATCCACACCATCCTCCATCAACCTCCCAGAGAAGGGAGGGAGAGAGTGAGGAGAGAGGGGGGTTTAAAGGTGTTTATATAGAAATTATTTTAGGATTTTAAAATGGAAAAAATCATCTTCACGATCCTCGAAAAATGTAAAACATGGCTAAAATATCTCGGAACCCGAAAACACAATGGTTCACCCCACACAGGGGACTGAAGTGTTGTGTCCCAGGTTTTTATGATGTTCAACTATGACTCATTAGTGAGTCTTCTTGCTAAGGTCATAAAACTTGTCAAATGCCATGAAGTCACATGCTATATGGTTTACACTAAACGTGCGAAGTTCAGGTTGCCATCAAATAGGTTCAAGTCGACAGATAAGGAAAACTCAGTCGACTGAAGTCAGTTTCAGTTGATAGACATGTCATCGAGTCAACTGATTTTTATTGCTTCAGTTGACAGAACAAGCAGTTCGGTCGGCCGACTGGGTGTTCGACCTTATGCCTCAAAAGGAATGAAGCACAAGTAGCATGAAGCCAGCCAACAACAAGGCAAGCTAGCAGCAACACCAACACAACAAAAGGGCATGTCATATCTCAAAAAGGCAAATGAGTCAAATGAATCAAAGAGCTCCAATTTTGGCACCAACAAAGACTAAGTGAAGCTCAAGATGCAAGGGCTGTGGACATGCAGAAACAAAGACAAGTAAAGGAACTAGCCACCAATCAGAGGAAGGAAAAATCAGCCGACCTAAGAAAAATTCAGTCAACAGAATTTGAGAAAATTAGTCGACCTGGGCAAAAATTCGTCAACTGATATGCAAGTCGATCGACTGATATGCAAGGGAGTCAACTGGCATTCATAAGGCAGGAAGACTATGAGTCGACCCACCCAGAATGCGATGGGATGACAAACCACGATCATTTGAATGCGGTGCAGTAGATATCGTGACCATCAAACTGATGTCAACTAAAGCTCTTCAACAAAGCAATCAGCAGTAGCTAGCAGCTATGCAACAACAACATCAGTAGTAGCAGCCATCAGCAATAGCAGTAACAGCATCAGCAGCCATAGCAGCCTATAGTAGCAGTAGCAACATCAACAACATCAGCAATGCCAGCAATTGAAGCTCAGCAGTACTATAGCACCCCTGATAACTAATACCCATCCTTTCTTCCTTTTCGAGTCTTCGGGCTCGTGGGAGGCAGACCGAGGTTCGAGTCACGTCGGTTCCTTTCCGGTACTCGGATCCCAGGTCGCCACAGAGAGGAGGTGGGATATATTTATAAGGGAATATTTAGGGTATTAAAAATCTAAAAAATAGAAAAATAGGGAAAAATACTCCCCACGATCCTCGAAAAGCTCACAATACTGTGGTACCATCTCGGAGTCAGAGAATGTCATGGTTCACCCTACATGGGGTTCCGAAGGTTCGACAGACAAAAACATGAGTAAATCGCTAAACTCGATCCGGGACCCACAAAAGTGATCCAAAACTCATGGATCCCGATCCGATAATTACCTGAAAAATCTAGGGCATTATAAAAATCATTCTTCTCTCAACCGCTCCTAGGCATTCATCTAAACTGCAATAAGACTGAAACAGGAAATGCACAAGAGTAAATATCGATCACACAAGAGACAAGAGTTTTTAGGTGGTTCGATCTCTATCTAGAGATCTACGTCCACCCCTTACTCAATTGAGTAAGGCTTACTGCTACCACATAGATTGGAAGTCGCTGATCTACAGCTTTGGGGATAGAAATCCCTACACACCGTTGAGCCTCACAGCTTGCTGTCCGAGGAACACCCTCGTCGGCTGAGCACCACAGCTTGCTCTGCTTATTCACAGCTTACAGGAGATATGGAAAGGAAACACGGAATCAAAGAATTCAGAAATAGAAATGAGAAAGATATAGCTCTTCAATCGAGTAAACTGACTCTGGATTTGATCCAAAAGTCAGTAGAGAAGAATCTCACTCAAACTCTCTTCTCACTCTGACCAACCCTCCGATCTAAGAAAATCAGGGGCATTACACCTTCCCTTAACCGAGGTCATGATCCCTGCGCTCCCAAGCTACGAGGTGGCAATGAGCCCGACCCTTGTCGAGGAGATGGAGGTAGAGGCAGGTCCATCAGCTGTCGCACTCGACTCAGCTCCTCCGGCATCTCATTCTTTGGCTGAGGTGGCAGCCTCGGCTCCAACGATGCGGGTAGAAGCAACAAGGCTGGACTCTTTCCCGACAGTGGAAGCGGGTCGGCCCCTTTTGCTAATAGCATCGGGTGATTTGGACATGGTCTCGCCTATTCCTCTGGCGGTGGCTGGCCAAGAGTTGTTTGTCGAAGTCGGGCGCTCGAGCGACCTAACCTCCTCCCTTCCATCCTCCTCAATCGTGGTAGATGCAGATCTGTGGGCGGCCATAGACAGCGCGGTGGAGTTCGTTCTTCTGACCGTACCCTCAATAGGTCACGCCACTTTAGACACATCGGTTCGGCAGACTCTGCTGGCGTTGAGGTCGATGATCTTCGTCGACCCTTCCCTCACATACTAGGGGGTGCACACCGTGGTCATGCAACTGACCGAGGCGCTGTAGGTGATGGGTTGCCCGCTAGAGGAGTGGATGCGATGGGTTTTGTTATTGCTGAAATGTGTAAACCACTACGAGTTCCTTGAGAGTCGAGCTCCCAGCGAATTTACAGCTATCAGCGCCCAAAAGGATGAGTACCTACATGCCTTGGAGGCATAGAGGGATAGCAAGGAGCAGCATCAAAGGGCCTTGGACGAATGCCATTGCGGTGTTCATACCCTCGAGAGCAGAATAGAGAAGCTCAAGGGTTATCTTGCTGTGGCGGAGTCTGAACTTGCTGAGGCCGAGGCGACTATAGCGAGAGAGACTGAGGAGCTGGCCGTAGTCGAGGTCGAGGTAGCCTCTGTAACGACCGAGCTAGCGTGCCTCAAGGGATAGGAGAACCGACTACGTGACATGGTGAACTTCCCCTGCATCGGGATTCTTCCTCTTGAGGAGATCTTCCGGGGGATAGACTAAGCATTCCCCCCCCTTTCTTCTCTTCTTTTTCTTTTCTTCTTTTGTTAATATGTAACACAGGGGTATGCCCCGAAGCATATGTAGTCCTTCCCTTTTCAAAAAAAATAGAAAGCTATTCATGGACATGCCTCTTCTATATGTATGACAGCCCAAAATCCTTTCTTTCTTCCTCCTCTTTCTTCTTCCCTTAGGTTGCTGTTGACTTTTAGCATTGGTATGATGACCGTACACGTCCTTACGTTATTTTGGTCACTCCAGCCTAAGTCTGTTTCAGCTCCTGATGTGTTTCGCTTCTGTTGAAGTGCTCGATTAAATTTCGTGATTGAGAAGTTGCTCAGGCGAGCTAGGATTTTCTCTTCCTGGTGAGCTTTTGTCAGTGAGCTTATTGTTTCTCATCCCATTTGGTGGGATCTTTTTGAGGTTGGCCTTGGAATTGCTGTCTTGGTGATACTTTTGTCCTGTGTCTACTTAAGTGTGGATAGCTTTATTCTGAGCCTGATCTGGTTCTTGCTCCATGGTTACTTCACTTTGGACTCCGTTATGGTGTTAATTGCTGTAGTGTACCTTATTCGTCGTGCCGTGTTTAGCGGCTGATGTATTGAAAAGGCTCATTCATTGTTTCAGGACGTGGAGGTAAGCTGAGATTAGTATTTTTCCCTGTGCTTTGTGCTGTTGTTGGTACTTTTCTGGTGTTGGCATCGGCATTTGTGAGTGTTGGGGAATATGTCGGCTTTCCTATTGATTGAGTACCCTCTACTCTACATTTCTTTTCTCTTGGGTGTTGTGCTCTCGAGGCTTTAACTTGGTTCTTGAGATGCATCCCTTAAGATTGTCATTTTGTATCATTTCCCGTGGTTGTGGGTCTTTCTTGGTGAGCTACTCGATGCATGACTCGTTCCCTGTAGCAGTGTGATCAGCTGCTGTTGTGCCTTGATGTGACCTTGCTTGCAGTTGTGTTCTGTGATTCAGTGTGTTGTACGGAGCCGAAATCCTGTAGGTGCTGTTGTGTTGTTATTTCTGTTTCTCGGTAAATCTGTCATTAGCATCCTGTGTGCCTGGTGTTCCCTGTCACCTTAGAGCACTGGAGCCGACGAGGTGGTCGAGCTGTCAGCTGTGAGGATTGTGTCTCCTTGTGTAGCTGCCGCTTGCCTTGTTGTCGTATTGTTTCCTCGGTATCTGCTGTCGTGGTAGTCGTGTCTCTTGTCCTGAGATGTAAGCGACGTTGCCTTATTTCGGAGGTGTCAGACTTGTGTTCACTTGTGTCGTGCTCACTCCCGAGCATGTACTCGTGGTTGTGGTCTGACTGTGCTCCTCTAAACCGTATCTCTCGTGATTTGTGTTGATTTGTAGTTTTATCTGTCGGATTGTTCTTCCATGCTTCTTCCTTCTTGCTAGTCCTTAAATTTCGGGAGGAGATGCAACCACGGTCTCTTCTACATGCATAGCCTTTTTGCCCCCTCTCTTATGGATCTCAGCATAATTTTTGAAGCCTTGCGAAGATAGTGCAGGCCTTGGATCCTCTTGGGAACCCAGATTTGTTTGAACTTTAGCAAGTTTGGGGTCGGCCTCCCTTGCTTGTTGTCATTAAGATCCACCCTCCAGTTTGCTAGCACTTGGAAGGTGTTGTGAGTGGGCACAGTCTGGATGATCCGATCTGGCAGAACTTTGGCACTGCGGCCATTGAAGTAGATCCGAATGCCCCCGATCAACAAGGACTTTCCAGATGCTGAGAGTCAGCTTCGAGGAGTAGCAGAAACCATCCCTCTGGAGCTCTTCCTGTTGCCCCTAGTGGGCTTCTTCTTATGTGCCGTAGTCGGGAAAATAGTATGGTGGACATGATAGCTCACGACCACCAGGCTCTTTAGCAGAGTCTTCTTAGTTTGGCCCTCACTTTGGTAGGCCGCAGCTTTGTTGTTCGTCAGCTTCACAGGTTCAAAACTCTCAATGTCCAGGAGATCAACAAATGCAACTCCCAGGAAGTTGGGGAAGCCAACGACTGAGGAAAAGTTGCTGAAGGTAGTAGGTACGACAGGGTAGCTGTAGGCAGCATGGTCGGCCACAATTTGGGGACCGAAAATAAGTCCAGACAGTCCACTCGCCATTGCTTCAACCTACAATGAGAGAAACAAGATGAATGAATAAGTAGCATTTGAAATGGTTAACTGAGGGCCCCATGGTCCTTCTATTTTGGCGAAAAGATGAAGGGAGACTGGGTCCCACCGGCCGTGCCACTTTGGTGGAATGATTTTTTTTAATTTATTTATTTATTTGTTTATTGATTTATTTACATAGACGTGCCAGTTACTGAGTGACAAGTTTATTATGCACACCGTCTGACTAACCAGACGATTATAGGTGATCGTGTCAGGACTCAGAACTCGTCGTACCATAAACGCTACGACGTTAATTATATCTCTCCAAAAGAGAGAAAACCCTTGATTAGTCGTCAAAAATAGAATGACCATGGGGCCGATAGAATATATAAAAGACGTGATTGCATGCAAGCACACAATATGGACGCATTGGTTTTATTCGACCGGCTCCTGGTACAGGGTAGAGAACTTAGGTCTAAGGACCACCATCACGCATAGTAGAAGCTTCCCGTCGGGCGTAGCCCGACTTTCCACGTACTACGGAGGACAGGGTGATGTTGGCTTGCAACCAGTTACAGGACATAGCTCGAGAGTGGTGGGCTTCCGAGTGGAAGATGTCTTTTCAATCTCTCCCCCTTGAGCAGATCTTCTGGAGCAACTTTGTCAGTGCTTTTGAGTGTGCTTACTGCCAAGAGTATGTCGCTATATAAAGGATGCGTCAGTTTCTGGAGTTGGTAGAGGGCGACATGTCAGTTTTACAGTACAGGGCCCGATTTGTTGCGCTAGGTCATTATGCACCTCACATCATGGAGCATGAGAGGGTGAAGATCAAGCAGTTTGTCCAGGGCTTGAGGCAGGAGCTGAGGCACCATTTGATTACGAACGCTGCCACTAATTTGGAGACGGCTTCTCATATAGCGGTATCTTTGGAGCTAGATATGTAGAGGACGTGAGGACCGATTAGCGAGGGGCAGTCCTTGTCAGGCCGCAGCAACCAAATGACTACCCAGCAGTAGAGCACATTCCAAGTTCCTTCTGGTAGTTCAGAGCTTCGACTCCGGTGGCTTCAGCGGTAGGTTCTGCATCTTTCGGCCCCAAGATCAAGAGGTTCTTCAGGAAGGGTTTCCAAAAGAAGAAGAAGGAGGGTTGAGAGCAGTGGCAAGCTTCTTCAGATAGTGTTCAGCAGCCAGCACCTTTGCAGCGGTAGGGTTCAGTCGGTGGTTCTCGTGTGGGGTGTTCCAGTTGTGGCGAGTCGGATCCAAGCAGGCAGTGTATGGCGCCGGTGATCTATATCAGATGTGATCAGTGAAGATACATGGCACGTGACGGTCCACAGCGGCCACATCAGCCACCCTAATTTTTGCAGTAGCAGTAGTAGTACCCACAGTAACAGTTTCAACAGTAAGGGCAATATCTGCCACTACCACGGTCAGCGAGTGTGGGCAGGCAGAGAGCTCGAGGCCAAGTTTCCCACATGACCAGGGTAGAGGCAGAGTTGTCGCAACTTGTGGAAGGTACTATTATGATTTTGGGTTGCGCAGCGTGAGTTTTGTTTGATTCCGGTGCGTCGCACTCATTTATTTTGGAGGATTTTACGCAGAGTGTTGAGTACCTAGTCTCCTATATGTCTTGTTATTTGATGGTGGAGTTACCGTCTGGTGACTTCATGGTCCTCCGTTTTGCTTTGAGAAGGTTCCGGTCTGGATCGAAGGGTAGAGTTTGCCAGGCAGGTTGTATGCATTGCAGCTTCGGGGGGCTTTAATCAGGTTGAAATAGGCATTTATATAAATTAATCGGGCATTTATGCAATTAAGGAAAGTGGGGAGTTAATTTGTTAAAGAAGGTTTTTAAACAAAAAAAATAAGATATAATTCTTTTTATACTCTCTCACTCTCTCTCTCCCCCTCACTCTCGTCACTTCTCTCTCTCTCCCTTTCACCCTCTCTCTCTCCCTCTCACGGTGCTCTCTCTCTCTCTCCTTGGGAAGCGGAGGAGACGATGTCGAATCATGACGAGGACGGTGCCATTGGACTCGCGTCGTCGAGCGGAGCGCGTTGGCGCCCTCGTTTGTGCGGATCACGGCTCGTGGAGGCGGGTCGGGGCGAGAAGGGGCATGGAGGCCGATTCAGACCATCCCAGGTAGGGGGATGGAATCCCTGTCTCCGTAGGAACACACTAGTGACACATGCACGCCACCTCGCGGTCAATTCGCACGCCTGTCATCAGTTTTGAGTTTTTAGTTCCATGGGTGTAATTTCACGTTTTGATCTTGCATGGGCGTCGTATTTGCGTTTTCTAGCTTCAATTGATTGTTATGGAATGGGTTGTGAGCAGGGAATAGGTTTCTGGCGTGAACCCCGTCGATTTCGGTCGACCGAGGGGGTTTCGATATCGAACCGGACCACCCCGCTGCCCAGCTCGCATAACGGACACTCCAGTGACTGTTATATACATGACGCACCCCATTGGGCGCGTTATGTTGCTTGGCGGACCTGGACAGGCCCGTCATGCTATGAAGATAACAGACGGGTCATGGTCCGTTATGTTCCCTGGTCCTTCCCAGCTCTTGAAACACTGTTAACGTAATGGACTGGCCCAGGTCCGTTATGTGGTTGGGAAACTATGGATTTTATGCCATTCGGGTGGGTTTAACGGCCCTACAGTGGCGCGCTATGTCCCTGGGCATTCTGTTTCAGATGAGAACTAGCTCGGGAGGGCATAACGACCTGGGGTAGGCGCGTTATACTGGCATAATGCACCATCCATTGTCCGTTATGCTCATAACGGAGTAAGGCTGGTCCGTTATGTGCCCAGGCATTGTAAGAAGTTACAGATTCCACTTTTAATGCATTCTATGTTACATGCCTGCCATGTTTAAGTTATTTTGTAACTAATGGCTCATTTTTAGATCCCAGTAGAATGCTTCCACTTCCTTGTGATAGAACCACTAGACGTAGCCCTTAGACCTGTGGTTATAAACACCCAATTCACCCCCCTCTTGGGTGTCATTGATCGCGGGACTTTAATGACCACTGATTTTGTGGTTGCATTGTCGAGGACGTTCAGTGGGCATGACAGTATCTGGTTACTGGTGGATCAACTGACGAAGACAGCCCGGTTGTTGCCGATCAAAGTCAGTTGGAGTGTGTAAAAGTTGGCCCGATTGTATATGGAGCGGATCATTCCGTTACATGGAATTCTCATCTCCATTGTGTCTGATCGTGATCTGCGCTTCACTTCGAGATTCTGGAGGAGTTTCCAGAGAGCTTTAGGCACGGAGTTGGCATTCAGCTCGGCCTATCATCCTCAGTCTGACGGTCTGTCTGAGAGGACCATCCAGACTTTGGAGGACATGTTGAGGTCGTGTTGCCTGGAATGGCAAGGGAGTTGGATCCACCATCTACCGTTAGTGGAGTTTGCCTACAACAAGAGCTATCATTCGAGCATCGGTATGGCTCCTTATGAGGCATTGTACGGGCGACCCTGCCAGACTCCGCTTGATTGGTTCGAAGTGAGCGAGCATGTCCTGACGGGACCAGATTTGGTGCAACAATGTGTTGAGGTGGTACATTTCGTTCAACGAAGATGTTGGCGGCACAGAGCCGGCAGAAGAGTTATGACGATCGGAGGAGGCAACCTCTCAGCTTCGTTGTGGGAGAATGGGTGTTTCTGAGAGTCTCTCCCATGAAGGGTGCGATGCGCTTCGGCAAGCGTGGGAAGTTGAGTCCCCGCTACATTGGTCCTTTTTCCATTGTCGAGCGTATTGGGGAAGTCACATATCGGTTGTAGTTACCGCCAGAGTTATCTACCGTGCATGATGTATTTCATGTGTCGATGGTTCGGAAGTATATGCCTAATTATTCTCATATTTTGGAGGACGCCGTTTGGCTTGAGGTGACCCCAGACTGTCTCTACCAGAGTACCCCATCCGCATTGAGGATCGACGTGAGTAGCGCTTGCGGAACAAGGTTATTCCTCTAGTTAAGGTGGTCTGGCAACGTCATTCTGGTGGTAAGGTGTCTTGGGAGCGTGAGGATGAGATATAGCAGCAGTATCCTTACTTGTTTGGGTGAGTCTTCTTGTAATGCCCTGGATCTTTATTGGATCATTATTAGATTTTTTAGATCCTTTTTGAAGAGTTTCGGATCGCTTTTGTAGCTCTCGAGTTGAGTTTTACGATCCGTGTGAGTTTCACGTGCCCGCGATCCTCGGAACGCACCGATCGCAACGGTACCACTCACGCCCGGGTGAACGACTCGGTTTGCCCACAGCGGAGTTCCGCAAGATTTTTCGAAAACTGACTCAAGAATCGAAAAAAGTGTGAAAAAAGTCGCGGAACGCCTCCGGGCCTCCGAAACAGCTTCGGATCGTGCCGATCCGAACACGAAAGACGTCCGACATGTACAATCTTACACAACGGAGCCAGACACTCTGAGAAAATAGATCTGGGACCCGAAAATAAGGATCCGAAGAGTCTGGGATATTACATGCCCTACGCGAATGCAGGGAGGCCGAGGGGGACCAGACGGGGGAAAACCCCTGCCGAGCACGAGAGGTGTCCCGCGCCTCGGTTGCGAGGACCCGACGATCGCACAGCACGCCTGCACCAAGGGTGTGCAGCCCGCTTCACTCCAACCCGGAGATAGAGGACAAAGTCTAATATCTGGACGATGTCCTCCTGGCCGCCAGAAATCGTGGCCTCATCGATGATGACCAGGACTTCCACGCTCCCTTCTCCGGGGAGATCATGGAGGTCACCATCCCGCCAAAACTCCAATTATCGTCATTCACCGCCTACGATGGCCCCACCAACTCGGCCGACCACATGCACAGCTTTGAGTCTCACATGGTGTTCCGCCGAGCCTCAGATACTGTGAAATGCTTGGCATTCGTCACGACTCTCCGGGAGAATGCCCGGGCCTGGTTCGAGTCCCTGTCGGTCGAGACTATCACTTCCTTGCAGTAGCTCAAGAAGCTGTTTAAGGAGAACTTCATTGGCTGTCAAAAGGTGGCCAGATCAGCGTTGACTTTGCTCGCCTTCAGGCAGGGAAAGGAGGAGACGCTGTGGGACTTCGTCTCCTGCTTCCGCATGGAGGCACTCCGAATCCCACACCTCGACGTCGGCATCGCAACTACAGCACTTACCCAGGGGACGTGAGACCACATCCTCCGATGTGCCCTCGGAGTCGAAGCCTCGACGACCCTCCCTGATCTCCTCACCTTAGCACAGAAGCATGCTCGCTGCAAGGAGAACACCATGGCCCTGGGCCGCGCAACCAGATCTGACCGGTCCGACCGAAAGTGATCCGCCGACTCACCATGAGAAGGGCAGAACAAGCGAGAGCAACGTGGTAGAGACCGTCGTGATCACCCTAAAAGAGAGAGGGGTAACTACCGCCATTATACGCCTCATTCTCACGCCTCCATCTAACCCTTCGCCCATTACCTCCACCACTACTCCCATCACCCCCATTATCTCCACAATACCCTCCACCACGCCATTCATCCACCCCGTCGGGCCCACTAAGCCGCTATCTGATGCCGTGTCGGCACAAAATCTTGTCCTACGGAGTGGGCATTTGTTCCACAGGAACTATCCCTCCATCGGTGCACCTGCACCCAATCCTCAGTCTTCGCAACTGGCTGTTGACCAGGAAGAGGTAGATCCATTGTCGGGTACCCAATATGATCTCCTACATAACTTGGACAGGGTGCCCGCCAACATTTCTGTGCTGGAGTTGATCAAGAGGTCTACACTTCACCAGGATGCACTCCCAAACTTTCTTCAAAAGGTGATTGTTAATGAAGATATGGCAGTAGACAGCCTACCACTAGCCCTGGCAGCTATCTCCAAAGGGCCCACAATTACTTTTTCCGAAACCGAGCTAGCACCTCCTGAAGCTCGGCAGATGCCGCTATACATTTTCATTATTTTGAATAAAGTAAGCATAGACGCGACGTTGGTAGACACAGAAGCATCTATTAATGTTTACCCTCTCAGCACTCTCAGAGCCTGCAACCTGTCAGAAGATTTGCTGAGAGCAACCTCGACTACCATTGCAGCATATGACAATTCAAGAAGAGCATGTCACGGGATAGTCACTATTTAGGCTGAGCTTGGGGCTCTCACGATGCCCATTGAATTTTATGTGTTGGACATTGACCCTATGTTCAAGACTATCTTGGGTCACCCGTGGATTGACAATCTCAACATCGTACCATCCACTGCTCATTAGTGTCTCAAATTCCCTTTCCAAGGGAGGGTGGTCAAGGTAAAAAGTCTATCCACAGTCCAATCTGTCAAGGCCATCTCGAAGAAGATTCTACCCACACTATGGCTCAACAGTCGGCCAGTCATCTTAGTGCTAGATCTAGACTTTCCATGGGCTTATGTGCCACGCAAGCCCGCCACTGCACCAGTGAATATCAAGGAGAAGCCAATGATCTGAGATTCAAAGGGCTGGTCCATCATACTAAAGCTGGGCTATCAACCGGGGAGGGGCCTCGGTGGACAATTACAAGGGCAGACCAAATTGGTCCCCAAAGGCAGGAAGATAAGCAGAAGAGATCTCGGTTACTGAGAGTCCTCATTATCAGTTTTGGGTGATTCAGGACCACTCACTTGGAATTACCGCCAACATTTCGTCAAAGGTCCTCTCCAGCCTAGAACCTTAAAACCTTCACCAAGTTAGCCTGAGAAAAAAGATACAACCTATATAGTTACCGACCCGCCATTACTGCCAAAGGGGCCCGTTGATGACATGCTCGATTTTAGTCGGGCATTTGCAAGGTTATTCTATGAAAAAGATTGCTGCTAAAAGAACCAGGAGGTGCAGCTTGTACAGTATGAGCCGAAGAAGTCAGTTTACCACCCGCGGGAAAGGGTGAGCTTTCCTATCACTTTTACTTGCTCTCCTTCTCATTTGATCTCTTTCTTTCAAAAATTGGACTTTGTTCCCTGTTCACCTCCTATTTTGATTGACCCGCTGCTATGCCAACCTCCGTTTTAGTTTGAGATGCCAATAGAATTTTTAATTGTGACTTGTTCATGTGGGCGCTACCCACCGATTGATCTCTCCACTCCATTCTTAGATCTTTTCTGTCCATCTATCTATCCCCTCACGCTTCCTCCTCCTCCCTCTCCATCTTGTTGTGTAATCTCCTTTGATCTCCAAAAAAAAATGTCAAATTTGAAACGGAGATTTCAGTGGAAGATTATGCTATCTTCCACCCGTCCCCCTCCCAGGGGCATGGGGCACCTACTTCCTTTCCAGTAGATTTTCTCTCTCCTAGGTTAGATGTAGGGTCTGTCGGGTCTAGGGAAGCAGGGTCTAGGTCTAGAGAAGTAGGGTCTTATTCTAGGACGTCCAACCCATCCGTGCCCGAGCCATGCTCTCTAGCGCGTCATTCTAAGTCCATTCCTGATAGGTTCTTACAGGATCTAGCTCAGCGATGTCATGCTCTTCTTAAATGATGTTGTGCTCTTCTTAAAATTCTGGAGTTCATAGCTACGGCAATTGTGATAGAAGAAGACGAGGAGCAAGACGGGGTGTGGAGCGACGATGGATTAGGTGTCTATGAGATCATGGATGAGAAGGACCCGGTCGATGTTGAGGACAACGACATAGAAGACACTATCGATTTATACGCCCAAGGCTTGAAGAGATTCGATGAGCCATCTTCAGCAGTGCATGAACCTACAAAGGAAATAAATCTGGGAACTAAAGAAGAACCCAGGCCCATTATTATTGCCGCTAATCTCCTTCCAGAAGTCGAAGAAGAGTTGATCAAGGTCCTGAGGGAGTATAGCGATTCTTTCGCCTGGTCTTACGAGGACATGTCGGGTCTTGACCCCTCCTTTGTAGAACACCGATTAGTGCTTAAACCACGGGCAACACCTGTTAAATAGAAGCTAAGGACATTTCACCCCCACATGGCCTTATGGATGAAAGAAGAGGTTGATAAATTACATAAGGCCAGGTTCATTAGAGTTGTCTTACATCCTCAGTGGGTGGCGAACATAGTCCCTGTCATCAAGAAGGATGTGTGGGCATCAAAAAAATGAAATGACGATGATGAACGTACGGCACTTGCGTCTACATGCCCAAGAATAAGTCAAAGACGGCAAGGCCGAATAAACCCATACCTCACCCGATCAGGACGAGGACTCGCCTAGTGCTCCGTTATCCGATAAGGAAGCCCCCAGGTAGAAGATATGGCCGTCACTCCAAGAAGAAGCCCCAATCGGCGCGGTATTCACCTTAATCTGGCGCCCCCATGGTTGCCTTAATCTGGCGCGCCCTCTGGTGGCCTTAATATGGCGCCACCTTTGCCCAAGCCTTAATACGACGCGCCCCATTTCCTTAGCATACCCAGCATGCTCACAAAAGGGCCATTACTCTTTGAGATGGTCAACCCGGAGTGCCCTCTTATATAGCTACCCTGGCACGCCCTCTGGTGTGCTAAAATGGTGCCCTCCTTTGGCCATCATCCCGTCGTGCACATGCCATTAATTCGGCGTGCTAATTTCGTATGGATTTAAACCACCACGCCCCTGACCGTGCCATTTTAACTGAAGGGCCATCCCTTCCATACTCTGATGTTCTGTTTACATCATGTGCTACACAGAGAACATTTAATGCTCAAAGCCGTGCCTTCATCTTTGCTCAACAGTGCATTAGCATCATCGGTAGAGGCATGCATCGACAGCGGGGGTGGCAGAAGATAGCCCGGCAAATCTACGAACATCCACCCTCGGATGAATGACAAGGTACGGCGCCAATTATCGGATGCCACTACAGACGAATGAAGCGGCGGGAGTTCCTTTTGTTCAAGAGAGAAAGGGCAACCCATTCTATATATACTATGCATGTTCTACAGTTGTGCTGAAGCTGGTGCTCCTCTTCCATTGCACTTAGGTTCCTTGTGATCGGTTGCTCGCTGGATCAGTATTCGTGGCATGTTAATTGCGATTCTCATGAGTTGCAGTGCTGCCGTATGTGTGCTGAGATGTGATTGCCAAAGTCTTTCCTGATGCCTATGTGCATTGTAAAGAGTGCGCAGCGGAAGCGTGTGGGTTGGCTACCCACTGGTTGAGGATCGTTATGGTGGGATTCTCACTGGTCGAGAGATTTTGCTTCTTCTCGATGTGACTTCATCTTGGCTTCCAGTGCCTTGATGTCGTCTGTCGCCGTGCTATTGCTAGTAATTTTCTGGTATTGGCATTGGCATTTGCGAGTGTTGGGGAATTTGTCGGCTTGTCTGCTGATCGAGTACCCTCTACTCTGCATCTTTTCTCGTGGGTGTTGTGCTCTCTAGGCATTACTATAGTCCTTGATAAGCATTCCCTTGAGATTGTCATTTGTGTCACTTTTTCGTGTCGTGGGTCATCCTTGCTGAGTAGTCTGACGCATGACTCATTCCTTGTAGTCGGATGATTAGCTGCTATTATGCCTTGATGTGACCCTACTCGCAGACGTGTTCAGCGGTTCTGTGTGCTGTTTAGAGCCGGGATCCTACAGGTGCTATCGTGCTATTTCTGTATGTTTTTGTGTCTCTGTCATGGACCATTGTCTTGTCAGTTAGCATTGTTGTACTCTCCTTTTCTGGTGAGATTAGCTTGCGGCTCGGTCAGATATATTATCCGGCTAAGGATTGACTCGATACTGCTCATGGTCCAGTGCTGTTGTTTTGCTGTCACTCTTTCCATGAATCTGTTATTGGTGTCCTATGTGCCAGGTGTTCCCTATCACCTTTGGCACCAGAATCGATGATATTGTCAGGCTGTCAGCTGAGAGGACTATGTTTCCTCGTGTAAGCTGATGCATTGTGTGCCTGTCGCCTTTGTCATCCCGTTTCCGTGATGTCTGTTGTTCTGGCAGTCGTGTCTCTTTTCCTGTGAGACGTGAGCAACGTTGCCTTGTTTCAGAGATGTCAGACTCGTGTTCACTTGTGTCGTGCTCACTCCCAAACGTGTCCTCGTGATAATGATCTGACGTTGTTCCTCTGAGCGGTGTCTTTCATGTTTTGTGTTGTATGTTATTGGGTTGTTCTTCCCTACCTTACCCTTACTTGTCCTTAAATTTTGAGGATAAAATTTCTGGATTGTACCTTTTCTATTGCCGTGTGTATCATTCTCACCCTTGTGCATATGTAGTCTAACTTACTTCGGAGGAGACCCGACACTTTAGGGAGCTGCTAATAAAAGCTCGGAAGCCAACATACTTCGAGATTCCCGAGCTGGCCCTGACCACAAGGCCATTGCCTCCTGATGACTCACGAAAGTGAACTAGGTCCCAGGTGAGGGAGGCTATTGGCAAGGCCAAAGAGGCAGTCACTCGAGTGACATGGGCTCGTAGAAGGAAAGCTGCAGAGTAGGAGCTTGTCATCGGTCCTTCACCCGTAGTGTCATTCAAAGAATTTGAGACTTCTCATGTGGAGAGGCCCGTGACAGGAGGTATATTCTTTCTCTTTCTGCAACTCATTTCTGTTCTGGCTGCATCGGCTAACAATTGTTCTTTGCTTCTGCCGCCACTTCTACTATAGTGGTTGTGAAGGAGGCGATCGTCCCTGCGGCAGTTGGGGATAGAGGGGAGGGAGTTCTCGTGGCTCCCTCCGAGATAGATCTACCTTCTCCAACACCCAGCCATGAGATGGCAGGTAATCTATGGTTCATTCTGAGGCTCCTCACAGCCCATTATGTCTTCGACTCATGCGAACGTTCCTTCTCTTCTCTTCTTTAGTTCTTTTTTTTTTTACTTCAATTGATGTCTGAATGCCTTTGCCGCCTATTGTCGGGGCTGGCGAAGAGGCCTCTATTACGGACAAGATTGTTCCAGGGAGCGAGCCTACTCCCGGGATTTGTTTAGCTGACACTCCTATTACGGAAGTGGCTGAGCAAGATCCCGTCGAGGGAGATGTCCCTATGGCAGGGTCAGAGACTGGGGAAGCACCCACTCCAAGGGAGGAGCGTGAGGCACCGGTAGAGAGCTCCTCTTCATCAGAGCAGGTCGACTACGGCGGTGACTCTAGTGATGAGGAGTTTCCCCCCGTGGAAACAGAGACTGAAGATGCTGGAGCATCTTCGACATATGAGAGTGACTATGCTCCTTCAGCCCACCCCGTGATGGGGGCATCCCTTGCCCCTCCACATTTTTTCGAGGCTCAGATTGTTCGTCGGCATGTGCCATTGCGTTTGCCATATTTTTATGAGTCTAATCATGTAATTTTTATTTTATTTGGGTCATATATGTGTCATCTTTCTTTATTTGAGTCAGTTAATAGGTTAATGGGTCAGTTTGTTAGTCAATTGGGCCCAACTATTTGTGAGCGTAGTTAAACGAGCATACATATCTTGAATGGACTCATCAGGCTTCATTCTGAACATTTCATACTCAGAAATCAAAATGTTAGCTTTGGTTTCACGCACTTGAGATGTGCCTTCATATATTAGATCTAAGCGATTCCACATCTCCTTGACTGTCTCACAGGTTGATACTCTTGAAAACTCTACTGGATGAAGAGAGCATTGCAAGATGTGCTTGGCACTCCAATTGACTGTTGATTTCCTTACCTGCTCCTTAGTCCAGACGTCCTCATCGTTGGGAAGCTCGTAAGGGACCTTGCTAATCACTCGCCAGAGCTCATAGTCTTGGGCGCAGATGAACACCTGCATACGATTTTTTCAATACGGGTAGTTAGATCCAGTGAAGTAGGGCGATCTATTGACAGAATCTCCTTAGGGCATAAAACACATGGACGTCATTCCACCATTTCTCTCTAGGTCGTTGGACCCCATCAAGAGAGTTTGGCTTTGATACCACGTGTTGAGTGGGAATGGCTGATCTAGAGGGGAGGGGTGAATAGATCTTCCCCTCTTTTTCAGATTCCAACTGATTGTAGTAGAGTAAGAACAACTTGTACTAAAAGTGAGAACCTAAAGCGCAAGATGCACGGATAAAGATTAGCACCGAGTCTAAAAATATATCTAGCGTAAGGGAAACACAACCAAATCACTTGGACAAGGATTTTAAGGTGGTTCGGACTCAAACCCGAGTCCTACGTCCACCCCTCACTCAAACCGAGTGAGGCTTCCCTTGTGCCGCAACACTAACAAGCTTTTACACAGCGTAACCGGGGACACGCCCCAAATCACAGTACGAGGAACACCTTATGTCTGTCTTCCTATACACAGACCAGCAGGGACAGTTCACCACAGACCGGAGTACCCTCCGTCTGTCTTCCTACATACATCGGTAGGGATGGTTCAAGGTTTCTGTCAACAGGATCAAACAAAAGAGAAGACTAATGAAGACTCAGACAGTAAGAGTGATGGTCAGTGCTAGATGCAAGAGTCCTTTGTCTGAGATGAGAAGGGCTTGAATTGCTGCAAGGAAATCTGCTGCTTCTTGACTATGACTTTGTCTTCGCAAGGCAACGAGCAAGAGGAAGAGAGCTTCAGTCCAAGGATGGGCACTAACCACAACCGCATTTGTCTTCTTGACTATGACTTTGTCTTCTTCTTCACCTTCTTGCTCTTATATGCGTGCGGCGGGCCTCCAAAGCCCGTGGTTGACTTAGTTAGGTCTCCCTTTGACCTTGGAGGGTTGAAAGGCGTGCTTCTGGGCAGGCTCCTTGGCCCTTTTTGCTAGGTGTCACGTGGCGTGGCTCGACGTCTGGGTGCCCACGGGTTGGCCCGGGCGGCGATGCAGTATACGGGCAAGGCCCGCATGTGAGTGGCCGGAGTTGACTCCAGGGAGTCGCTTGTGTCGCCGTGCATCACGGCAGGTCGGTTAGGGCCCTTGTAGGGACCCACAGGATTCTAGAAAGGTCTGGATAGCCCGTGCCTGGAGGGTGTTCGGTGAAGTGCCCGAACCCTCATTTCTTGTGATTTTGCTGGGAAATAGTCTGGGTATAACAAATGCCCCCCATGGGTCGTTCGTCGGAGGTGGAGACGAGGGCGTACGGCTCGTGAGACTTCTGTTCTGGGCTATTGTAGCTGTATTTTGACACTTCATATACCTTTATTTTTGTTGTGCTGTATATGTTGATATGCTGGTGTTCTGACCCTTTCTCTATGCTTTGTCTTGCAACTATGGCACACTTTGGCAGAGATGGACAGGTCCCAAGACAGATGGCCCATGAGGAGGATCACTAGGTGCGGAGGACCGATCGACAGATGCCCCCTCTGGGCCCGCCGGTGGTTACTGTAGCTAGCATAGAGTAGCTGGACAGTGGGCATACTGTGGTGGCTGAGGGTCCCCTTGGTGAGAGAGTGGCTGGAGTCGGGACCGTGGAGGTGGCTAGGATTCAGGAGGCCGGTAGCATGTACATCTATGATAGGAGTGGAGGCTACCCATTGGAGTTCCCCCTGGATCGGCATTTGTTTGAGTTTCGTCGGAGCTACGTTCCTCCTGGCATGGAGGAGGATGACTCACAGATTCCTAGAGCCCGTCGTCAGCTTGAGCGGGCCATTTTGATCAACAGGGACAGCCTACATGGGGTTGCCTTCTACAGCTACCCTAGCTTCTCAAAGGACTATTGGAGGCGGCGACAGTTCCCCAGTGCTGAGTGCCTGGGGTTCTTTGGCGGAGCAGAGAGGTCAGGGGTCAGAGTTGGGCTGCTAGGGCTCGCTTCTTGGGATTTGCACGGTCACCATCGTGCTGAGACAGAGGGGACTACCAGACTGGTGTTGGAGCCCGCAGGCTTGCAGTATGCTGGAGAGGGCTATGATGACCACAGCATGCTGGATGGAGTCCTCAAAATATACTCGGTGGCGATCAAGCCTAAAGGACATGAATGATGCAGCCCACTGAAGCAAAGAAGCCAAAGGAAGACAATATACCAAAGCCTTCTCAAGCTGCCAGAGCCCCAGATCACCTGGTATGAACGCCAGGGACTTCACCTCAAGAGAATCGAGGAGAACTCACAACAAACCGACAGTGTCGACAAGCCTGCCCAATGAACCAACATCGACTCGGCCATGTTGCATAAACAACATCCGTTGTTCGACCAAGGGCAAGGGCATGCCTGGTGGCCCGCCACCTGAATGAAGAACCCTCCTGAGGTGACAGGACGCCCTTGGCTCTTCAGAACAAGGGACCGAAGGCTCCGTCAGTAGAAGACCCCGATGACCCAGCATGGACATGGCTTCTCGACAAATTGGGTCCGTTAATGGTCAAATGGTCACCCAGTCAAGGTGAAAGTATCCCGGGTGGTATTTCACTCCTCGAGAAAGCTACAAGCACAAGTCAAGCCGAGTCGGCAGCGTGAACCACAATGCAAAAGGCCGTGTCAGCGAAAAACCCACGTATCCAAACTAAAGGTACACGGGATTCTGAAAGCCATCATATGTCGACCCGAAAGCTTCGTCAAGACTTCTCAGCAAGGTTTTGCGAGGTTGTGGTGAGATGAATGATCACGGTGACTCCCGGAACCAGCCCAGGACCCACTGTCTGACCTGCGTCAAGTGAACGGAACTTACCTGGCGTGCCCTTTCACCGGCGCGCCCCTTTTCCAGCGCCCTCTTATCAGGCACGCCAAATGTTGAATGGGGACTCCCCGGCACACCATTCTCCACGTAGTAATAAGCCCCATCTATATAAGCCATGTGGTTCGATCAAATACAGAGGGGGAGGCAATACAAAGAGAGAGAAACAACGCCAAGGGAGAGAGGAACACTGAGGAGAGCCAATCGCCTGAGAGGGGGGAAGGCTTGGGGAAGAAGTAGGGGTTTCTCCTGAGAGTGATCCTGTCGCCCTTCCCTGTTCATCCATCTGAAGAGTTCCAGAGCCGGAGAAGAAGGGCGTCATCCGATACTCTATTTTTTCATGGTGAAGCTTAGGTGGGTTCCGACGGATCTTTCCCGACCATCCCCCATTGTTTTCCCTCTAATGTAGTATGAGTGAGGTGGGAGGGGCGATGATATGAGCCCATCTCCCCCTCACCATCTCCCTATCTCTTCCTCCTCTGTAACCTTCCAATTCGTTATGCATCTCCTCAACCAATCCTCCCAACCCTTACGGGGCCTCATTAGCCTCTTGGGTGGCATCTCTGAGTTCTTAGTAGCGGTTTATCGGTATCCGGATCTCCAGGTCGTTACAGTTGGTATCAGAGCGGTGTTGTGGTGATGAATAAGGAACTGAAATTGCATTAGTCCAGAACAAGTCCATGTGTACTGCTACTGTTGGCTTAGGTTATTTTTCGTGATTGCTTATAGTTTTTGTGTTGTTGTGTGTCTTCTTAGATTAAAATGTCACCTAGACAGAGAGCTCGTGTCCCAAGGGAAGAGAGCGGTACTTCGCCTTATCCAGCGAATGTTCAAGGGCAAGGCCGTATTGATCCTGCTCCTGGCGAAGATTTGCCTCAGGGTGGTCGTGGTCGAGGTTTGAAAGAGTTTCTTATGTTCCACCCACCAACATATGAAGGGCAAGCGGATCCGGATGTAGCTAGGGTTGGTTGGATGTGACCGAGCGTGTGTTCCATTCTATGGAATGCACTGAAGATGAGAAGGTGATGCTAGCCACTTTTCAGTTGTAGGGAGTAGCACTCGCATGGTGGGCCATGGAGTGGGAAGTGACTTTTAAGTCCTGTCCTCTTTGGCTAATTACTTGGCAGGAGTTTGTCACATCGTTTGAGCATACATACAGTCCAGCTTATCTCAGAATGGACAAAATGTACCAGTTCATGGAATTGGCTCAAGGGGAGATGACAGTTTTACAATATCGAAATAAATTTATGGAATTGGGTCGGTATGCTCCTCATATTCTTACTGATGAAGGCCTAAAGACTGAGCAATTTCTCATGGTTTAAAGTTAGAGTTAAGGCAACCTCTAATTGTAGCCAGAGTGGCAGAATTAGATGTGGCTTATTAGATAGCTGCAGCATTAGAGTTGGACATGGCAAGATCTCGAGGGCGAGCCCAAGTTGAGCCAGTGCAGCAGAGTGTGCAACATCAGCAAGCTAGTCAACAAAGTGTGAAGGGGTACCATCTTCTGTTCCTTCTGCCAGTGGTACTTCCTCCATGAAATCCAAATTTAGACCGATGTTTAGGAAATTGAAGAAGCAGTATGACCGACAAGCTTCCTCTGGTACTGTGCAACAAGCAGCACCCTCTTCTTTTCAGCGACAGGGATCGGTGGCAAGTCAGCCGAGACCGTGTCCGAGATGTGGTGGTAGCCATTTGGGTAGACCGTGTATATTGACTGGTTTTGACTACTCGGCCTAATGTAGCATTTTTCTCCTCGCAGCTCCATCAGCGTTGCTAATGACTCCACTCCGAGCAACCTTCAGAGGATGACATCTTGAGTGCCTTATGTCAACACAATCGCGGTGATGCTGACATCTAGGTGAGGGATGCAGAGAGCTTCCTTGAGGAGGCGAGCAACCAAGTCCTACAAGAGTTCCTCATGACACTACTTTATGGCGAGGAGGCTAATGGTAGATCTGACCTTATTTTTGTAGCCGAGGAAGTTTTCCTTGAACGTCTTCTTGAGTTGCTAGAAGGAGGTAACAGTCCCAATGGGTAGTGACTCGAACCATGTCTAAGTGTTCTCCCATAGGGTGGTGACGAACGCCAGACACTTAACAACATCCAAGGCCCAGTGGAATGCCAAGTTGGCCACAAAGCTATGTATGTGGTTGGCGGGGCCGATGCTACCGTCATACTAAGTGAATGGTGACAGTTGAAGTTTTGGGGGGGGTCTACGCCTCATAATCTTTTGGGAGAAAGGTGCATGGAAGTCAGATTCCTCATCCATCAACCCTTTGGTGTGTGCTGCTTGGGGGATATCATCTAAGTAGCTGACCTTACCATTGAGCTCTCACTCAACTTCCTCGTAGCGTTGTAATCGTTGCGCCATCTGGGGGTTGGAGTGCAACATGCTGGCGAGATGTCAAGGGGGTTAGTTGTATAGGTGGCAGGTGTGAGGGGGGGGAGAAGGAGTGTGGGTTCACACATTCAGCATGACTCTGCCACCATCAGTGCACCTTCGTTTTGGGGAGGTGCCATTGGGACATGATCTTGCTCTGCCTGCCGGTTGAGGAGGCCTTGGTATGCCTCTATCAGCACCTGTATCTAGCGACATATCTCTACCAGCTTATTCAGGGTGGGATCCTGTGGAGCAGTGCTCCGAGATGGGTGCAACAAGGGAGAAGCTTCCTAGGAAGCCCACTGGGAGCTTTGGTGTAATATCTTAAGATTTCAGATCATGTTCCATAATAAATTCAAATTTTTAAATGTTGGATCTTTGGATCCCCAAATAAGAAACACTAATTTATTTCTGGTCAGCATGGCGTAACGAGTGAGTTATGCATTTTTCAAGCATCCAAGGGTTAAAATTTTTAAAAAATTTCTTTTTTGGAATTTTAAAACCCCAAAATAGGACCTATAAAACCCCGCCCCCCGGTGGGCGGGCAGCTTGGGGGTTTTTTCCCCAGCCTATAAAATCTCCGATTTTGGTCTTCTTTGGGCCCACTTTGACTCCGTGTAACCACAAGAGGACAAAGGATACAAGGCTCGGACTGGTTGGCTGGTTGTGTGCGGGCGTGGGCCGAGGGGATTGACTCGTACGCTCCCCAATCTCCGTCTTCGCGAATGCCTCCGAGCTGGTACGTCGATCTATCTTGCACGAAAACGGGGTGGAGACGGACTCGAACTGAGACTAGCCGGCCTCGGTGAGGGGGAGCCCCACCCTGGGGGAGTCCATCAGGGCGCGGTCGCACTTGGGGAGAACTCCCCCCAGGCGAGCCGTGTCCGCGAGGGGTGGTCTCGGGGGCCCTTCTGCTGTTGTTTAGTGTTGTCCTTTCCAGGACTTTAGGTGTCCGGAGTGTTGGGATTGACCCGCGGGGGTCAATTGCTTGGTGGTGTTGCTGTCGCTGGCAAGGTGTTCGGGAAAATTCTCGACACACCTCGGGTTGTCGAACGGCTCGGGTAGTTGGCTGGTGGGCCTCAGGTTTGGCCCCAGGCTGAGGGTGAGAGCTTGTAGGAGCTGAGGGAAGGACTCTCGGGCGCGTGGGCCCAGCCTTCGTGGATTATGCCGTGTTGCATGGCGGGTTGACAAGGCAGCCCCGAGTTGGCCTAGGTGCTAAAGATAAACGGCTCAACGCCATGTGTCTGAGGGTCAGGGGTGGTCCCGACTTGCTCGAGGGTTGCCGTAGGATCCGGCTAGGTTGTTCGAGCCGCTGGTTGGCCCCTGGCTTACTGTAGTGTGGCTGGAATGTATGCGCCCATAAGGTGCTCGAAAAAATTCCCGATATGCGAGCATGGGCCGAATAGGCATTCCAAGGGCTCTTGGGGCCCGTAGTTGACTGGGAATAGTCTTCCTTGGACTTTTGAAGGTTGGAGGGAGGCGTTTTGGGGAGAATTCCGGTCTTGTTACTGGGTGCCACGTGTCGTGGCTTGGGGTCAGGGCGCCCCCGAGTTGGCTCAGGCGGCTTGGTTGAAGGCGGGTAAACCCACAAATTGGGTGATCGGAGGTGGCCCCAATCGATTGTTGATGTCGCCGTGGGTGACGGCTAGCTAGTTAGGACCCTTGGTTGGACCTGGTGTGACGTAGAAGGGGCTGGGTAAATAACGCCTTGAATGTGTTCGGGAAAATCCTCGAGCCCTTATTTCTTATTATTTTTGCTGGGAAAGATTTGACCCACGCAATATGCATTTGGAACATCTCATAAGAGTTGTATAATGGCTGACTCTGAACATTCATTTCCTCTTTGTTTATGAGTGTAATATCAGATTGGAAAACTTCCTACATTTTCAGATTCTCAACTTCTCCTACAAGTTGTTCCTCTTCACACATTTCTCCTTTCAGATCTTCTTACTCTCTCCACCATTTCTCATCCCCTCTTTTTGCTAATGTCAAAGGGGGAGAAGATGTTTTCTTGAGTATTTTAAGGGGATGGTTGCTAAGTTATTTCTCTGCATTCATGTGTGTGTTCATTTGAAATGAGATGCTCAAACTAGATCAATTTGAATTAAAATAACTCACAATATTGCCATCATCAAAAAGGGGGAGAATGTTGTGTTCCTGCGATTTTGATATTGTCTAACACTGTGAGTCATTATCCTTTTAATGGTACTTTGATATCCTCCAGATTGCTCATGCAAAAGAAATCAAATGCACAGAATTCAAGACAACTACAAATTAGTCAACATGGTCAATGAAGTCAACACATAGTCAACGAGAAAAATCAATAGTCTTAATTGGCTAGTCAAAGTTCTAGACAGTACAAGCTGTACTAATGATTGACAGTTAGGACGATGCACCTTTGTGATTTAAGGAGTAAGGTTGATGCATATCGCCTTCAGATAAGAAGCAAGGTCGGAGCACCTTTTGCCAGCATGAGCCAAGGTCGGAGCACATTTCGCTAGCTCAGAGCATAGGTCGATGCATATCACTATTCAGTCATAGTAAGGTCGATGCGTCTTTGCTCTCCAACATAGTAAGGTCGATGCACATGCCCACTGGTGCATATCAAGGTCAACTTGTGTTACTGATAGAGGTCAGTGCACATATTCTTTGTGCATATAGAAGGTCAATGCACATCTTCCTTGTGCATATAGAAGGTCAGTGCACATCTTCCTTGTTCATTTAGAAAGTCAGTGCACATTTCCACCTTCACACTAAGGATGGCGTGCATTTAAACCTTAGTTTACTAAGGTCGATGCATGTGTTCATCTTATTCTAGACAAAGGTTGACGCACATTTGAAGTCACATCTTGATCTTTTAATACGGCGAAAGAAAATTCGGGAACGTTAACAACCAACATGGTAAGCCTCTCGCAAGCAAGAAATCAGAGCGCAAGATAATCACACAAAAATAATTACATAAGTAATTTTTCCAAACTTCACTTGCACCTCATTCTTCACCACCTCCTTCCACTCCCGCTTGGGTGGCCCATCACTCGCCTCCCTCCCTTGTTCATATCCGCACTCGGGTGGCCCATCACCCATCACCTCCTCTCCTGATTCATACTCCTCCTCGGATGGCCCATCATCCACCTCTTTCTATTCCCCCTTTTTCACGGCCCCAAGGCTCATTCACTCCTCACAACTCGGTCCGACCGGGTTCTTCTATGGGTCAGCCTATTAACCCCTCTTCACGGCCTTCTTATGCGGCCCCTCATTTAAGGCCTTGCCAACCCCCCATGGCTCGAGTTACACCCCTCCAACAAACTCTTCTTGATAAAGTCACTTCATTGGAGGAACAATTAAAGAGGGTTACGAGCCCACGGCCCGCTCCTCCTCCTTCTCCAATCAATCCCCTTTATGACATTGTAAATGACATTACGAAGATGGAGAAAGATTAGAAGGATAGGAGAGACGATTACAACATCAACAATGCAAGTGAGCAAGAGTCGGTAGATTTCAATGATCAAGTGGACGCCCTCCACCCATCCACATCACTCACTCATATGGCCCTCCGCCTCCTCTTACGCATACACACTTACGCTCACAAAATCATCCGCAATGCCATTACATTCCACCACCCATATATACGCCTCCACTACGGTGTCCACTTGAGCCTGCTAATGAAGGGCTGGCAATTGAAGAATTCAAGACGGCACATGATGAAGCTCCGCAAGCACCCCTTCCGAGTTTCCTTTGCTTCCCTCTACCTCCACTACCACCAGATGAACCTTTTGCTCAGGACGATGCCACCGTCCCCGAACCAAACCCCATTTTTGAGACTTATTGGTGTTATGACGATGGGTCGATGCTCCAATCACCCACGCCGGTGCATTATGAGTCTCCTTCTACTCCTAACACCATTCTCCTCGTTCGGCATTTCCTCCACACCAAACCTTCACCAATTACACCTCCACCAGCTATACCATTAGCTTTCGCAACACCGGCCTCTGCCGAACCTTCCACTAGACCTCCACCCAATATACCACTAGCTTCCACGCCATCGGCCTCTGCTGAGCCCACCATCGAACCTTCCTCAATTAACCTCCCATTACTGCCACCTTGGCCCTCCATTATACCTTTAACCCATAACCTAGCTACCCCTACTCCACCACTTAACCCTTCACCTTTACCCGTGGCTAATCCTAAGTAGGATCCACCACCTCTTTTTTTGGGTTGATGGAGCATGCCTTATTTTTATATGGGGGAGATCGCTCCTAAAGCCAACTCCTCCTTTTCCTCTTTCATCCCTTCCCGCTCGAAGGCATCGAGCAGCCTGCGAATCGGGGTGGGGTAGGCTAGGGGCATTGCTCACCCGGGATTGGCCGACGGCGATCGGTGGCGACATGATGCTCGGTGCAGTGCTCGAAAACTCCCATTTTGGGGGGCTTGAGTGGTGCAGATGGTTGTCTGTCAGTCAGGTGTGGGCGTCCCTCCCATTTCAGGTGAAGACTGTCCCTATTCGCCGATCTGTTCAGTGGAAAACAGGGTATCAGATCTAAGATGGGACAGCCTTTGAGCTGAACTGGCGTGGGGGAATAACATTGGGTTAAACCAGCACGGCCAGGAGGCATGCCAGTTTAGCCCATACACAATTAGCACGCCGCAGAGCAAGGGAATGAGTGGGGGCGCACCGGTTCAAAGCCTCTTGGAGGGGCGCACCGGTTTAAGCACTGGCCGCGCCGATTTAAGTGTTGAGAGACTCGATCCCAGCTTCGTGGCGATTCAGACGAACGCTTGCACTCCTGTGATGCTTTAGTTGTAAGGCACCGCCTCTGAGGTGTTTAAATTGAAGCTTCTAAGTCCTGACTTAGGACTTCAAGTGATTTCTAGCACATGCCGAACCCATGTCCAAATTTTGAGTTTTCTCTCGATTCAACCTTCGACACAGCCAGTCGGAGAGTTGTGGCCATATCTTCAGCTTAAGGGGCTTCCTTATCGGGTAGCGGATCACCAAGTGCGTTCTCGTCCTGATCGGGCGAGGTATGTGGTTTATTCGGCATTTCTATCTTCGACTTGCTCTCGGATGTGGAGGCGTACGTGCCGTATAATCATCATCATCATTTTTGACGTCCACAGTAACTATAGTACATTTCAGGTCTAGAAAACTGAGTTTTGGACCCTTTTAACATAAGTGAAGGATATTGCTCTTCTTAGATGCATTCATTAGAGATGAGGCTATAGATGACAAAATTACAGCTATGCACATTGATCCCAATAATTCAGGCATCAGATGTAATGACGAACACTTTTCATAATATAGAAAGCTAAAGCATTGGTACCCTGGTCTTTTTCATGCTTTGCTTAATGGTGGTTGATGCATGAACTACTGGTAAGGTTAAAAAGTGGTGTCAGAATCCAATTTTTCCAAGAGGCCATGTGGATCTTTTTCATGCTTTGCTTAATGGTGGTTGATGCATGAACTACTGCTATGGTTAAAATGTGGTGTCAGAATCTAATTTTTCCATATCTTAATATATTTCGTGGTACCATCCATCTTTCAAAAAAAATGCGAGCACTCTTGTGGACCATCAAAGAAGTTACTGGTTATTTTCACTTATCTCTTTATGCACGCATAAAGAGACATAATATTGGTTCAAGATTTATTTTTTGGATGAGTGTTTATTATTATTGTTATGACAATGAACCCAAACTTAAGTGTTGGCCTCAAATTATGAATCTAATATCAGATTCTTACAGTTGTACTTTCTGATTAGTGAGCTTCAATGACTATGCTAATGTTCTTAAGCATTAAACAGTTCATTTCCATCCCTCTTTTTCTAGCAAATATCCATGTCACCCAAATTTCATATGAAATGCCCCTAAGGAAGAGTAGCAAGGATATGCTTTGAATTGATACATCCACTAGAGGAGAGCAAGTTTCTTTCTTAATCATTTACAAAAGTAGCATATTTTAAACATCTTTTGTTTTACTTTAGGGACTGCTGGTATCTGGAGAATATCTGCTCTAGGTGAAGCTAGAGGATGGAAGGATCGAACAACTGTTGAGGATATGGATTTGGCCGTTCGAGCAAGCCTTAAGGGTCAGACATTTGTGTATGTCAATGATGTTAAGGTAAAATGATAACCAAAAGAGGCCTCTCTTTATGCCGGAAGTATATAATTTTTATTACATAAGTAGTTTACCAATAGTAGAGAATTTAATGGTGTACATCGAAGATTGAATTGTGCAGTTTTGAAGTAGGTGGCACCGTACTTATTTCGCCATTGGTGGCAATGTACCTCTCCTTTCTTTATCTATATATCTCTCTTTATCTATGTATATTTATATATATAGACATTTTTTATTTACTGACATGTGATATCTCTTTGAAACGGTTAAAAAATGAGTGAATTGCACAACTATCAATGAAAAAGAGAACTGACATCCTCTTTGGTCTGGAAAAGAATTCTGGTGTGAGCCAATGCAGTAAGTTGTTGTGTCCATCATTGAAAATATATCTCAGTTCCTAGTCATATGAAAACCTGCTCTTGATGCATCTGATGTGGCTTCATGTTGTTATGTGTTCCTTCATTAAGCTCTCTCCTCTGATGAGGCCATTATTTCTAGGTTTGCTCTTTTCTGTATGAAATTGTCCATCATAGATAAGACTGCTAATGAACTGGTATATCGTGCATGTGAGATTTTACATTGTCAAGTGTCAGCTGATTTTTTTTTACAAGGTCTTTGGATTTCATTGTAGGACCATTGAAACCCTTGATAAAGAGGAGGAAGAGCACTACAAGGTGCAAGCCCCTACCGCCTTCCAAGAGGTTACGACTTGAGGCACAGAGGGTCCTCAAGGAACATGTTCAGGATATTGCAGACAAGAAAGGGATCAAGCTAAGATTTTACAGTCTCAAGGAATGTGAAGGCCATATCCAGTCATTGGACAGTCCCTGATGTAGGATTCGAATGGAACTAGGGTGGCCCCCTGGAGTGCCCTTTGTTCATCCGCATGATCTTCTGAATAAAGCAAAACTTGGTTTCCTTGAGGCTTATGAACCTGGTTGGACTGCATCCCAACAAGACATGGAATTGAGCTTTTTTGATCAAGGGCATTCCATTCAACACTCAGCTAACTGTAATTCTCCAACCCATATATTCCTGATGAGCTACTATAATTTGTTATTTCCTCAATTACTCTATCTGTATATATACAAACTTGCTCAATTTCTTTATGAGGCTGTTAGTTGTAAAATACTGAACGAGAGTAGGTGGGCAGGAGCCTATGGTAACTTCTTCAAACCTTCAACATATTTAGAGGAAAGAGCAAAGAAAGGACTACCATTGGTAATGGGTATCATCTAATTTCCAGTGCTTTGTCTCCTCCCTTGAAATCTCTATGCATTTTACCCCTTCAAATGTAGTGCAAAGATATGGCATCATTTGTGTATGAATCATGATATTTTCGACAGGTCAGGGGATGTTTCCCCATCCTTTAAAGGGGAAGAAACATGGTGGGCTGAGGCCAGCTGGCCGGAGAGTGCAAGGTGCTTTTGCCTGTCCCTCAAAGAAGGAACAAAGAAGGCTCTCCTTACTGCAAAGAAGACAAACTTAGGCTTGCACAATGTTATGTATGTGTATGTATAGATCAGTGGCCTTGTTGCCCTTTTACATTAGGGGAACTATCTATTTATGTGTATGTATGTAGTATGTATCTGTGCATGTGTTACTTGTTTAACACATGTTCTAGTGGTAAATAGTTACTAATTGGAAAGTAAATTTGTGTGTAAGTGATGTATTAATCTCTTGAAGTTGTTAGTAGCATTTCAAAGCCCGTGTATGATCTATATTGATGTGTTGAATGTGACTTTATATTAATGTGTTGATTATGAGTTTTTATGTTAGTGATGTGTTCAATATGAGATTCATGCAGAGATCATTTATATGAATGTACATAGGTATGATTGCACAATGAGTATTTAAAAAAAGAGAACAATATACCTACGTTTTCTAAAAAATGAGACTTACTCATTTCCTACGTTTTTAAAAGATCGACTCTAATACGTTTTCGTACGTTTTTTATAGAATGTGATAATATATAATATACCTACATTTTAAGAATCGTAGGTATATTCAATTACATGCGTGTGTATATATATTTTTAACCTATGCTATTTTTAAAAGTGTAGGTATAGGTTGATATCTACCTATGCTTTAGAAGCGTAGGTATATGTCGGTATCTACCTACGTTTTTTTAGACTATTCCTACGCTTTACAAGCGTAGGAATAGGTTGAGCTATGACTACGTTTCATAGAAACGTAGGTAAAACCTATAGTCACTCGAGCAAGCGCCACACTTTGTAAGCGTGGCTAAAGGCTTTACCTATGCTTTTTAGACCTACAACTACATTTTTAAACGTAGGTAAAGGCTAATTTTCTTGTAGTGGGTGCAAGCTCCCATGACTTACTTCTCCTCCTCTTTAACTTTCTTGTTCTTATTGTTGTTATTACCATTCTAGTTAGGGGACCTCTTCTTATTATCGTGGGATTTGTAGGACCCCGTGATGCTAAACCTCTCTTCGTTCCTCCTCTTGTCCTGCTTTCGGCTAGACTCTTCTCCCTTGCCTTTAAATTTCTCGACCTTCTCCAAGGTCCTCTTACATAGATGCACCGATTGGACCATCTCAACATAGGTCTAAAAATTTTGAGGCCCAGTTGCTTGACAAAGACAGGACGTTGCCCATCCATAAATCAGTTGGCCTTTGAAAGCTCCGTAGCAACCCGATGTTGAGCATATGGTGCTAGCCGTGAAAATTACAGTTCATATTCGACTACGGACATCATGCCTTGTCTTAAAGAGGTAAAGTTTGTCACCTTTCTTTCTTGGACATGCTCCGAGGAATACTTCTCTCGGACATGCTCCAAGAAATACTTCTCATGGAAGAGTTTGGGGAACTCCTCCCATGTGAGTTGTACATTATGGAGATGAGCAAAGGTGGCTTTCCACCAAGTGCGAGCTTCCTTATTGAGTTGGAATGCTGCCAATAGGACCTTCTCCTGGTCTGTGCATTACATGACGTTGAATATCTTGTCCATTTCGTCTATCCAATTCTTGGCTTCATCAGGATTGGATGATCTAGAGAACCGCATAGGGTTCATACTCTAGAAATTCCTGTGTAAATTACCCGCGCCCGCTCTCGCGCCAACCTGAACCACCGTTTGTAGGGCCTGGCTGAAACCTGCAACAATTTGTTACATAGCTTCCCAGTTTGCACGGTTAGCAGCCATTGTGAGGTTCCTGAGAAAATAAACAACTAATTATTTTCCTTGAAATTTGTGGGGGTTAACCTAATTAACCTTTAGATTAATTCTTAATAAAGATCTATCTTAACTCGGGCTCTACCCAATCTCACATGAGTTGGGAAATCTCTCCTTAGTTCATAGGTGTGGGTCCTTAAACCTTGGACTTAACCTATGACTTGACATTTTCTTAGGACTTATTTATACCTAGGCTCTGATACCAACTTAACTGTCACACCCCAAGATATGCACTGGAATTAAGTTGGGAACGTGAATAGTCGGCAAATAAGCCTCAAGCTAGAATAATAATCAGAGCGCTAAACATTCACACACATAAGAGTGAACACCATCATATATACTCAAAAGTTTGACTTTATTGAATCATAATCAAAGGTTTATAAAAGACCCTTGACTTTGACTCCCTTTGACTTACTAGACTAAATAAAAAGAAAACTACATAACATGATCAACTTCACCACCTATTACAGTGAAGGAACTTAAATTATAATTTGACACTTGACCATCTAGGCATCACTCGTAGATCAATCACTCTCGGATCCACCACTCGAATAATCTGAATCTAACCCGCTAGAGTCTCCTGAAAAAGATTGAAAAAATAGGGAATGAGTGCACTCGCTCAATAGGTATCTTCGTATCAACATGAAGGCAATGTTAAAGTAATTAGCATTTTTACTCTAGAAAGTAAGATGACGTGAATGCGATAAAGCATGTGAATAAAACTAAAGCAATACCACAAGTATCAAGATTAGTGTAGAGATATGAGACAACATGAGATCATAAGCAAGATTATAATATGGCCTTTCATTACGAGAATGTACTAGCATGTAACAAGAAAGTACTTTTCTTAACTTTAGAAAGGCTATGTTCTAGAAAGTCATGTATGTAATAATCAATCAAGAGATTTTTGTGGATTTCACCCATTTATTAAAAAAGTACTCCCGGTGCAATACGACGTCAGTGTTCATCATACTCCATGGTTAATAGTATGTTTCCGGCCATCTGTCAAGGGGGCTAGCGTGGAGCCCTTGGACACTGTCTGTGCCCGCCCTTACATCTTCAAGTTATAAATCAAGCTACATCCATGAGTATGACAATAAAGTTGGCCAATAATATCAATTCCAATAATAGTTTCATAATAACAAAAGCAAGGTAAGAATGCACCAAAGAGAATCATGAGATCAAAGATGATTTAATTGGACATTATGTTACGGAGAGATTTCGATAGCATAACGGTACATTCATAGATTTCTCTAGTTTATTAATGACTTATTGAACAAGGTGTTGGATTCCAGATACACAGAGGACCATCTAGGAACAGAGTTTAACCAACCCTTGGGTCAAACCACGGGTTGGGCAGCATTTAGATAGAGCGCGGTCTCAAGAGGACCGTTTTCTTAAGCTAGCAGTCACGTCAAGACCGCCTTCAGACAGGGTCGATGCCAGAATGGAAAAGTGTCGATGCAATAGAACTGTAGGCAAAATGTGGTCCTCGGCCGATCGCTACTAGGAGGTTGTGATCGCAGGGATAGAATGCTGGGAAAGACATGCTTGCACAGTCATAGAAAAGCGTTAAATATTCCATGCATAGTGCATGAAATCACAAGAAAATAGAAGACTTTTATTCCTAACTTGATGTTTAAGCCAACATGAGATAACCTATCTCTGGGATGCTTCCCTAGCTTCGAATTTCTCGCCAAAAGAGGGTCCCAGTTCTTGCGCGCCTTGCATAGAACCAGCGACTTCTGGTTGTTCTAACTCCTTAGATGCTTGACTCCTAACATGAGAATTTACAGAATGTTAGAAGGGACTAAGGGGAACAATAAACTTTAAAGGAAGATATTGAAATAACCATACTATACCTTCGAACTACGCGAGTCAAAACTAGGGTTCGTGTAGGCCAAAACTGGGCCCTATTTATAGAAAATAACCTAGGGTTGAGGGATTAGATCGAAATAGGAGTCCTATGAGGTATCAATTCGATCTCCTAAGAGTCCTAGACATGTTCCCATGCCAGATCACATCGATCCATGGTGATAGAGATGGTAAAAATCTGATCTTTCCACGCCTCTCAAAGTCCTAGTTTTGGAACTAGGTAGCGGTCTCCTGGGGACCACCATCTTCTGAACATAGTCGCACGACTGACCGTGACCTGCCCGACACTAGAATTTAAATTTTTGTCAAATTTCTCCTATAATTATCCAATAAAAATAGGAAATTATCCTACTACGTCTTTTAAGGTTGAGCTTGGGCCTAAAAGTCTTAGGATTAGGTTTATGGGCCTGTTTAAGTGGGCTTATTTATCAGGTTAATAATTGGGCTCTTAAATTAAATTAATTCACCCATAATTCATTAAATATTCTATTAAGCATTTTTAAATACTTAATAATTTTATTTCTTCATATACAGCAATCTATTATGGCTGATGGTGGGAAGTAGCATGCCCTCCTCAGTGAAGGTCACATTTGCCCCCGGCAGTGTCTCAGCCAGACAAGTTTCATATTGTGCAGGTGTCTGTAGTGCAGTAATAATTGCTTGTCGGGTCTCTTCGCTCAGGGAGAAGACCTCCTAAATGGTGAATCTCGTCGAGAGCTTCTTTAGTTGCTTCATCATCTGGCTTCTAGCCCAGACATTTGATAGCTTCATCTCATCTGCCCATCTTAGCTTAGAAGATCCTTCCGCCGCAGTCCCTGATGGACCCGCTTCATTGGACTCTGGGTATGAATCTTCTTGTGGCACGGTGATGCCATCTTGCTGCTCCCGGTGTCTGCCGTTGGCTTCGTCTTCTCTTCATTTGGTGGACTAGAGAGTTGCTGAGGCTACGGGAGGGTGCCCCTGATTGCAGAGCTAGTTTCCTAGCACAGCTACTTGCCCTTAGACATCTTCAGAAACTCAAGGAAAGAAGGGACACCACCATTGCCCCCACTCTGATTGTACAACCCTGACGGAGGAGGGATTTGAACTCCCTTGACCTCTGGAGAGGGTATTTTGTAGGGTTGCTCTCCTCTGAAAATAATATTATGGTTGACGGGCGGCAGGCTCCCCCATTTTCTGCCCGACCGAGTTGCATGGGCAGCAGTTGTGGCTTCAGCCTGGCTTGCCTCAGCCGCAGGTGTAAAGTAGATGTCCTTTTCATATTCTTCCCCAGGCAGGTTGAAGAGGGCCGACAAAGTGTTACAAGAGAGTATCGTCTCCCTCTTGGTCTTGCGGGCCTTTCTCTTCTTTTTCTGCTTTTTCTTGGATGGTGTCCGCCCCCAGAACTGGTTGTCATCTTCTTCTGCTACTTTGTCTGCCTCTTCCTTTTGTTCCAGCAAAAGTTACTCGAATTCCCTCCAGGGGACATGATCTTTTATCAGCAAAGGCTACAATTTGGGCTATTCATATTCATCTAGCCCATCTATGTATGCTTGAAGCCGCCAGAGTTTCGGGCTGATTTCTTTATTCACCGGCAACGGAGTCTGCCTGCTTCGGTTGTGGGTGGGTATCCTGATCACTGCAGGTTGGTTGGTCCATACTGGTGACGAAGCTAGAGGAGCAAATTGTGACGTTACACCACGGATATGTGCCCCCACCCTTGGGCGAGGCACGGCCTTCTTTTGTTCTTTGCAGGGACCTGCTGCCATCCCTGTTGCTCCTTTACAGGTGTCAGGAAGCACGCCTCGTAAGTATGCTGAGTGTTAGCTTCTATAATTTCTTCAGGCAACGCCTGATATAGAGAAATCATATTGGCAGCAGCCCTTCTCAAAGGCGCTTCATGGGGTTATGGAGGATTAACTTTGTATTCCCCTATCTCTATTTCATCTTTCTTTATCATGCCTTCGATCACATCCTTGAACACATAACAGTCCTCAATTGGGTGTCCTAACATCTGGTGGTAGGGGCAGAATCTTGGGTTGTCTCTTCTCTTCAGGTCCTCTGACCTCTTTAGCTCAGGCAGGGTGATCTTGTTGTACTAGGTGACCCAGTCAAATAGAACTTTGGTCTTCTCTTTGGGAAAAGAGTAGGCCTTCTTCATTTTATCCCTAAGAGAGAGACCTTCCTTCTCCTCTTCTGTTTTATCGGGCTGGAGCACAACTATCTTCTTGCCATTGTTTCTTTGCTGTTCAAATGTTTTAATATCAATGGTATTTGCTTCTTTATGCGATAGGAGCCTCTTTGTTGCCTTTTCTTTTTGCATGGTGGCACTGGCTTTTGTCGAGGCATGTTTTACCATGAAAGCTTCAATTTCTTCTACCACGTTATTCAGATGGTCAAACGACCATATTTCCATACCAATCATCTTTTCCAATACCCCCCTCCTGAGGTTTTGTTTATAGATTTATACAATGTCCTCTTGATGTGGGGGCCGATTACATCTCATTCCGAGGTTCCTCCACCTCTTAATATAATTAAGAGCCATTTCATCTGGCCTCTACCTTGCTGAGTACAGTTCAGCCACCGTAACCTCCCTCTTGGTGACGTGGAATCTCCCTCTAAACTTCCTCTACATATTCGGCCACTCGCTGATCGACCTGGCCAGTAGGCTAGAGTACCAGTCAAATGTTACCCTGGTTAACGAGGACCCAGAGAATTTTAGTAAATATAACATGTCTGTAGCCAAATCACCGATGACGGTCATTTAGTATGCAATATGTTCTTTCAGTGACCCTTGCCCGTTGAATTTGTCAAATTTTGGAAGCCTACTAATTCTCAGAGGGAGCCGCTTGGTTGCATGATGCGGTGGGTATGGCACCCGATAAGCATCAAATGTAACATAATCACCTTCGCCCCGCTCAGCAATCTTCATCTCGATCATCCTTTCCACTATCAACTTATTTACGATGGTCGAGTTGACTGGCTCAGGGTAGAAGTGTGCTGGCTGTCTATACGGGGTGACCAGGGTGGTCGCTTGCAGTGGAGGATGCAACAATGGAGGTGTCTGGTGCACCTGAGGCAACACTAGCGGCAGCAGCGTCTAAGGTGTTTGTTGCTGGGCAGTAGCCTAACTATGCTTTGCTGGCTGGGGCAGAGTGTACAATGGTGGAAAATCGCCCGAGTTGGCCCCTCCTCGTGACGATTCGACTTGCATCTCGGGTTGTTTGGAGGCCGAGGTTTGTTCTGCCTTCTCATGCAGTTGCTTCTTCAAGAGTTCAATCTCTTGTTGATATTTCTATAACAATATCAACACTGATGGATCCATGGTTGCTGTGCTGGGGATGTCTTTAACTATTTCCCCTGAAGCACCATCAGGCAAGGTGGTTAACAACACCTCATCTTGTTCAACCGTCACTACATTAGCAGCCAGCGTAGTGACCTCTTCGAAAACCACTTGTTTTCCTTTCACCTCCTCCAGCATTTCTTCTGCGGCTTCACTTCTTCTGGTATTTGGCCCCAGCCTTTTAGCTAATCGGGCCTATTCCTAGGGCTCCTCAGGCAGACTCCCATATTTTTCGGCCAATCCGGCCATGTTGTAAGTTACAACCTGCATCGCTTTCTTTTGTCTGCAGATCTTCCTCTTTGTTCGACCGGGGAAGGTCAATCTCTCAAACACAGATATTCTTCTTTTCTCCTCTAGCTATGGAGGGGCTTCATCAACCTCAAATTCTGGGCCGTCTTCATATCCATTATCATCAACAAATGATGTCATTCCTCTTTCCTCTTCTTCTTCAATTGCCTTCGGCAAATAGTCTTCTTCTTTAGCCATAGCCACTTGGAGTAGTCATTGCTGGCCTAATGAGGGGTTTCCTAGGCCCCTGAAGTAACTTTTGACCATATTGGTCATTTCTTCTTGACCCCATCCTTGGTGGAGGACTGGTGTTGACACCTATTTTTTACCGATAAGTTGAGTCATTCCTCTTGCCACCATTTGTTGATGCCTCAAGTTGTCCCTCATGACTTATGGTTAAAGTCACTTAGCCAAGTAATTAAACCATTCCAGTCCTCGTGTAAGATCCGATCAATGTCTTAGGTCAAAGGACCAACGATGCTACTGAGACAGTTGGATCTTCATTTGACATTAGGTATAATCAACCATCTGAAGATCCAATAGCGGATCAGTTCAGTGTACTTCCTCCCAGGACATATACCTGTACATATGTGTTGGTGTCCCGCACCAATGACCATGAGACTAGTCTATCACACATCATGTGTACTGGTTTAATAGGTAATTAAAGTCTCCGAGTGATTACCCTCCAACCAGGAACAGTTTAAGGTAAGTATCCATGTAAAGTCAGTCTCATGATCTGGATCCCATCTCGATTTGACTTTACAATCACATATCCTAGGGACAACATAGAGTAATATACAATCACATATTTATGCTCAAATATCACTTTATTAATAAAGAACAAGATCGTACAACTATTGGGCCTGCCCGACCGAAAAATGGCCTATAGCACACCAACACTAACATGATCAACCACTTTTTTAAAGGACAAATTGGTCAGAACTTAGAGGCCTACATCGACGACATGCTCGTCAAGACACCTAAGGCGGAGGACCACTTCTTCGACCTAGCTGAAACCTTTGACACCCTACTGAGGTACAACATGAAGCTCTATCTAGCAAAATGCACCTTAGGGGTCTGATTCAGGAAATTCCTGGGCTTCATGGTGATTCAACGCGCGATCGAGGCCATCCTCGACAATGTCTAGGCCATCCTGAACATGTAGCCGCCTGTGTGCGTCAAGGATGTCTAACGCCTGACAGGGCACATTGCTGCGCTCAACCATTTCTTGTACCGAGTGACCGAATGATGCCTACCATTCTTCAAATTTTTGAGAGGGCCCAAATTGGCACCCACCATATTCGCTTGGGACGAGATATGTCTGAAGGCTTTTGTAGAGTTAAAAGAGTTTCTAGCCTCACCCCCAATGTTACGGAAATCAGATCGGGGCAAAACACTATACCTTTACCTCTCGTCGACTCCTACCACAATGAGCTCAGTCCTCGTCCGAGATGACACAGGAGTGCAGAGGCCGGTGTACTACACCAGCAAGGTGCTCAACCAGGCTGAAAGATGGGACCTTGCAACTGAGAAACTCATGCTAGCATTGGTGACCTCGGCCAAGCGTCTCAGGCCTTACCTCCAAGGGCACTCCATCGTCGCTCATTCTCCTATCCCTTGTACTGATTCAATCCAGGACGAGTTTCCTGATGAACACCTTGCTATACTTACTCATCTCCCTTTCTAATCATTGCACTTTGATGGTG
This sequence comes from Amorphophallus titanum, assembly GCA_024336825.1. Classification (NCBI taxonomy): domain Eukaryota; kingdom Viridiplantae; phylum Streptophyta; class Magnoliopsida; order Alismatales; family Araceae; genus Amorphophallus; species Amorphophallus titanum. Next base: position 14,872,230 of record JANBPO010006516.1, read on the forward strand.
CGCTAAATTCTCAGGGTCGTGGGATCGGCGCCATTCTCCTCATTCTAGAGGGAGTAACCATTTCCCTTGCTTATCAACTCTCTTTTCCTGCCACTAATAACATAGCCGAGTATGAGGCTCTCCTTGCTGGACTGAAGCACGCCTACATCCTGGGCACGCGATACCTGAATATCATAGGAGACTCTCAGTTGGTGCTGTGACAAGTCCTTTCAACTTATCGCACCCGTGACCCTAAGCTTAAACCCTATCAAGATTTGGTCACCCTCTTGGCTAGGCAATTTCGTAAGCTGATTTATATCCATACCCCTTGTTCTCAGAATATTCTTGCTGATGCACTTGCATCTCTGGCTTCTTCCCTTTCTTTCCCTATCAGTCGCTCCACTGAGACCATCGTGGTCCAGCAATTAGATGTTCCTTCCCTTTAGGATTCGTGGTTCGACAACTTTAGGAAATCCGTAGAGCAGAAGGCTGAGAAGGAAGATTTGAAAGAAGTTTCTTTAACTGAGCTCGAGGAGATTTTAGAAGAAGAGAAATTACCGTGGTATCATGAGATTGAGCAGTATTGTAGGGATGGTTCATTCCCGAAAGTGGCCAATGCTGAGCAGTGTAAGGCCATCAGAAGCGTCACCTCGAGATACACAATTATTGTAGGAGAGTTGTACATGCGTGCTCTAAATGGAGTTCTCATGAGATGTCTTGACGATAAGGATGAGGCTTGAAAAGTGGTCGAAGCAGCTCACGCAAGCGAGTATGGAGGGCATGTTAATAGTCAAGCTTTGGCAAATAAGATTCTGAGGCAGGGCTATTACTGGCCAACTCTAAGAAGAAGATTGTTCCACCTATGTCCGTAGGTGTCTTCAATGCCAGCTCCATGCTAACAAGATCCATGCTCCTGCTTCATCTCTCCATCCTCTTTCTGCTCCTTGGTCATTCTCCATGTGGGCTTTCGATATTGTTGGCCCGCTTGGTGACCCTAATGCTCAAACTAAGCAAAAATCATTTATCCTCACCGCTACTGAGTACTTTACCAAATGGGCGGAAGCTGAAGCGTACGCAGAGATCAAAGCTACCAAAGTCTGTCGCTTTATCATAAAGAATATCATTTCGCAGTTTGTAGATGGATTCTCCCCCATCTTAAGAAAACAATCATAGGACAATACATTAGGGGCACTACCATTGTCAACTAGAATTCTGTCTACGTTACAACGATTTATCATAGCCGAGACAACGAGAGCATCATCATGAGGAGTGGTCAACCCTTCCAGGTCTTAGTCTGAGAATACCAGGGCCTGTGGTTCACTCGGTGGGGCCTTGGGGGGCTCGGAAGCTCGGCTTGCCCGCTTGGCATGACATTTCCTTCCTCGACTGCTATCTCCGCCTGATGCAGCTCCTCCAGCGATGACATTAATGTGGACCCCGTGGGGGGCATTGTCGATCTCCTCAGTGGCGCCTCGATCTTGCTTGTGTGCGGACACGTATCGGGATAGGTGTCCCTGGCGAGCGAGGTGCTCGATCTCGTCCTGGAGCTGGTGGCAATCATCGGTGTGGTGCCCGTGGTCGCTATGGAATAGGCAGTGCTTACTGCGATTGCGATGTTTCACCTTCATAGGCTTGGGTTGGCGGAGGAGACCCGAGCCTTTGATGTCTTCATAAATTTCGTATACCGGAGCAGTCAAGGGAGTATACCGCTCGTATCTTTGAGATGGCTCTTTGCGCTCTCCGTCTCGATTCTGCCTTTTCCCTTGGCCCGAGATAGGCTTGGACGTCTGCTTCTTGTCCCCCTCCCGACCAAAGCTAGTTGAGCCTCGGCACGCACTGAGGACCTCTTCGCACTCAGCATGCTGTAGAGCCAGAGTCACTAGCTCGGCAAGGGTCGAGGGAGGGTGGAGGACGAGTTCGCGACGGAGATTTTCATCGCGGGTGCCCCCGGTCAGGGTGGTTATGGCCGAGGCTACGTCCAGGCGGGGGATCCTCAGGGCTTTGGATTTGAATCAGTTCATATAAGCCCAGAGCCTCTCCCCTTGTTCCTGTTTGAGAGCCAACAACCCCGCCACCGACCTGGGGGGGCCGCTACTCGCAAAACTTTCTTTGAATACTCGCCCAAGCTACTTGGAGTCCTAGATGGATCCGGGGGCGAGGGCTCAGAACCATGCCTGAGCACCCTAGACCAGAGTGGTCACGAACACTCGGTACTTAATGGCATCGGACGCCCTGTGAAGGGTCATCAGGGTGTCAAAACTATCGAAGTGATCAGTCGGGTCACCCTGGCCATCGTATGACTTGAAGGTCGGGAGGGAGATCCTGGGGGAGATCTCTGCCTTCAAGATGTGGTCCCAACTTCCCCCTCAATTCCCCTCGAGCCAATGTTCTCCTGAGATCAATCAACTAAAAACCCCTAAAACAAGCCCCTTATCACCTCATTGTTCTCTTCCACTCAATCCAAAATCATCACAAACCTTGAAACAGAGTTTCGTAGAATAGAAACCCTACTCGACCTACCTTCCCAACGCCAACAATTCTTGGCGCGCCCCTCAGCCCTCAGCGCGGGGGTTTCTGCGTCGAGTAGGGGCCGTGCCGAGACCCTTTTCCCACCATTGCTCCACATCGAGAACCCCTTCATTTGTCATGCGCCGAGAACCTCCATAACCCCTTATGCCGAGAGCCATTCTCTCCCAAGCCCTACGCCGGGGGCTCTCATTCCTGTACTTCAATCCAACCTTAACCCTACTCCCATTACACTTTCAAAGGGAAATAGTCAGGGACCCTCACGCAGGCCGTAAGGCATAAATTGACGGGGAAAACCTTCCCTACATTACACTGTCCCTAGCCAGATCTATTTACGACCCTATGAACCCAAGGAGCTCTGCCACTACATGTGCTTCAGCAGTTTCTGAGGGGATATCAACCGATGCGACGGAAGTGGATAGCGTTCCCAAGCCTAGTGCTCTTTTCTTCAGGCCTTCATCCCGGCACTCCATGGATGATGGTCTATTTCCCCTGGGCATAGCCTAAGATGAGGGGAAGTGCTGTCGAAATTTCTTTTGATGACGTTAACCCTGATAGGTTGAGAGAACGTTACTGTTGCACGTCCTCTTCTAACCCCATCTCTCAGGAAGATAGGAATTTTAGGTTTGTCAGCCACATACGAACACCGAGGTGTCCCGATGATCACTCGGATTCCATCACGTCTCTGTATGGATGGTTTCCTATTTCCACTTGGCATGATGCAAAGCCAAGGGGGATATGCTGCCGGATCTAATCCGTGTACTCAAATAAGCTCATTAGTTATTTGCTATTTCATTCCTGCACAATTATAGATACGCACAGTAGTATTTTGAATCACCTCCCGAGGCCTCCTATCTTTGGCATTTAATCAAGGGTTGTCCTTCTTAGGAAGGGCGTAATTAACGTCATGACCTTTATGGCATGACAGACTTTCGGTCTCGACCCGAACCTCATAATCGATTGACTAAGTCAGATCGAGCGCACAATAAAATCTTGTCACTCAGTGACTGACATGCCTACGCAAAATAAAACGGATCTATAAATCTAGCATGTGGTACCGACGGGTTCCTAGCGAGGAAGAGAGTCCATCCCCCTACCTCTGACACGACGAGAAAGCCGATCCGATGCCGAACGGACGACGAGGGCAACGACGACCTCCCGACTCCACGCGTCTCCACGCTCTGCGGATCAAGGGAAGAAGGACGTCCACGCGATCCTCGCAACACGACCTTCCAAACGGTACCTTCTGTGCCTCGATCAGCGGCCGTTTCGATCAAAATCGAGTGAGGAGAAGAAAAACCCCAAATTAGGCCTAAAATTCCTCAAAAAGAGTTTTACACAAAAAATGAGAAAAACGTCCGCCATCAGTGACGCATGAGGCGTCAAAATGTTCCTGGCAAGACGAGGAACGCATTCCCCTACCTCGATCGCGATGAAGCCCGTAAAATGGTGCAGATCGAACGACGGGGCGTCGCGGCTCTACTCGACCCGTCTCGTCTCCACGCTCTCCGAACCACGGAATAGAGGGTACCACCTCGACCTACTCATCGAGCCCGTTCCAATGGCCCCTCCCACGACCCGGTCCGGCGTCGTTACGCCCGAAATCGAGAGAAGATGGCAGAGAAGGAGAGAGAGAGCGTTTGAGTGAGAGAGAGAGGGGGAGAGAGAGGTGAGTGTGTCGAGAGTGACGAGAGAGTGTGGGGTGCGTGAGTTACAAAATGTGATTTTTTTGATTTTTGATTTTTTTAAATTTTAATTAAATTACACTTTAACCCCTCAAGTTTTTGAAATTATAAATACATCCATTAATTTTTAATAATTCTTTAACCAGTTCAAATAAATGCCTAACTAAGGCCTAAAAATTCATAAAAATAGCCGAAACGATCCTGGTGAAGAGTACATTGCGACTGTAGTGACCACGAGTTGAGGAACTGAAGAATAGATGGGACGAAGTGTTCCCAACTCGGGAGCTACAAAAGCAGTTCGAAACTCATCTAAAAGGATCCGAAAACTCGATAAAGATCCATTAGGACCCAATAAAGATCTGCCAAAGATCCAGGGCGCCACATCTGCCATATCTCGAGCAAGTTTTTTTGAAAAAGTGTACCCCATGTTGTTTCGTTGAAGGCTTACCTCGTGCATGCTTTGGAAACTCCGTGCAGGTTTTACATGCTAGGTTATATTCTTCATGTATGCTTTGGAAACCTCGTGTAGGGTGCAGTCATTCTTCGTGCAGTTTTGCTAAAGTGTCTTCGTGCAGCTTTTTAAAATATCAAAAACCATCCCCCACCCACTCACTCTCTCTCTCCCCGTAACACACTCTCTCTCTCTCTCGAACCACCCTCTCACTCTCTCTCTCTCCAACGTTCTTTCCTCTCTCTCTCTCTCCTTCTCGGTTTTGGTGATTTTAGGGTCGGACCGAGGCGCAGGAGATACCATTGGAACCAGTGCGATGAGAGAAACGCGTTGATGCCCTCCATCACGCGGTTCGAGGGACGGTGGAGCGAGGTGGGACGAGTGGGGTGCGGTTCCCACCTTGCCCTCATGCGGCCGAAACGCCGATTTTGAGACAAACAAGGTAGGGGGATGGATTCACCTCCTCGCTAGGAACACACCCATACCACATGCACGCCCATCCACGGCCGTTTGGCCTAGTTAATGTCCGTTTTTAGTTTTTCCTTAAAAATATGTTAATTTATGTTTTTAATCATTTATGGGCATGGTATTTACGTTTTCTAGCTTCTGTGAGCTTGTATGGATGCGGCGTAGCTTATTTTACGTTTTTACAGGTTTTTGTAAGTGAACCCGTCGATTTCGGTTGACCGGGGAGCGGTTCGGTTTCAAACTGAACCCGTTTGTCGCCCAGCTCACATGGCGGTCACACCAGTGACCGTTATGTGCTTAACGCACTGCCTCTGGCGCGTTATGCTCGTATGGCGGACCACCATCGGCCCATTATGGTCATGTATTCTGTAGATAGGTCGTTAGTATAACATCCCCTCCCACGACCATTATAGTCATGGGTTTTCTGTGGATTTTCCACATTCGGGTGGCTTTAACGGACCCACATTGGGCCGTTATAGTTTCTGAGTAGTTAAACTTAACAAAAATCACTCGGGTAGTCATAGTGGACCAGTGGAGGCGCGTTATGTCACATAACGCACCCACACTGACCCGCCATGGCCGCTGAGTCCTGGATTGTAGGAGAAGAGAATGACGGACCAAGGGAGGCGCACCATGTCAAGATAACGCACCCCACCTGATCTGTTATTCCCTGTGATGGGCCAAGACTGATCCGTTATGTACTATAGCGGGGCAGCTCTGATGCGTTATATCCTCTGCTATCCCAAGAGTAATAAATTGTTATTCTAATGCATTCTCTGCCCAGTTTAAGCTATTTTATGAATAAAAATACATCTTTATGTCACAGTAGAGTTACTTTCTCTTTCCTCGTGATGGAGCCACTAGTCGTAGCCCAGCGACCTCGGCTCGAGACATGGTGTGTTGCGGTTCGAGGAATTGCAGCGGTGGTGCATTGAGAGATACTGTGATCGTGGTCCGACAAGATACTTGGTGAGTGTGTCAGAGGTGCCGACCTGACGGAAGTGATGGTTTTTCCGGTGCTGGAAGGTGCTATTCCCAGCGTGTTCAAGGTTCGAGGTCAGGTCGAGCATGAGGACCCTTCCGTTGGTCGGAGGAGTATTGAGTTTTCCCCTGGTGGGAGGAGATCGCGTTGGGTTAAGGTTCGTCATCTCGCATCATGCGTCCGGGTTAGTTGGCCTTCGTGTGCCATGAAATCCGTGCGAGACACGTTCTGTATGTTGGCAAGGTGGTTGCCTGTGAGAAGCGTTGCCCACTCCCTGATGTGTGAGGGCGTGTTGGCACTGCTCCAGAAGGATGAGTGCCGGTTGGGTGATGTTTGTGAGAATTTACAGCTGGTGATGTGATTTTCGATGTGTTTAGAATCGGAGCCTGCGAAGTTACAGAGGATTATCAGGATGGAGGATCCCGAGTTATCGTCGTGGTGGCTGTGCACGTGGATCTAGGTGCACAGCGGAGGATCATAGCATTGGATGCTACGAGCAGATTTTCGAGGATGTGTAGAGTGTCGAAGGATTGGTTCCTTGGTGTGAGATTGTCTCGGTTGTGTAAGTCATGATGTTACCGTGCTGTCGCTTGAGGCATTGTGATTTGTGGCACTACCTGGATTGAGAATTGGGAAAATATGCTGGCAACTGCGCCGCATGAGTACCCTGTTCATGTGTTGGAGGTGGTTGTAGACATGTTTTCCTTCCCTTCCTTCCTAATCTCTTGTACTATATCAATATGGAAACAAAAGATATGGTGATAGAATGGTGGAAGGGTGTGAGTGTGTGATTGTGATCACCACCAAGACACGAGATACAAAACAGATGCACCCGTACCTTGGAAAGGGAGAAGGAACTCGCCTGAATCAGCACTGGAGAAGTACACGATTCTATATGAGTCGCCCAAGGAAGTGCGCGATCGCTCAATAAATCGCTCCAATGCTGGGAAAGGAACGTGGGACGAAGAGTGGTGGACGACGGAACGATTCGAAGACAGTCGCTCAAAGGGGAAGCACGGTTCATGGAAGATCGCCCTGTAGCATCCCAGAGTTCAGGGTACCGATAACCCGATAATATCGAATTACCGCCACCAAGGACTGGGGACGCCACCCAAGAGCCACACCTTAGAACACCCCCTCCTAGACTCCCTCACAGTCAGGAGTCTTCCCCACACAAATCCACCCCCATTCCCATCCCATTTACCTCATTCCCCATCTCCTCTCTTTAACCTGCAGTTCTGGGTCGTAGGTAGCAGAGCACCATCAGTTTGTAGAGGAAGCTGCATCTTCATCCCAACTTTTCAGAAGGTCCAAGTGGTACCGTTGGAAGCATCTTCGGGTCTTCTTCGCATCGGCGATCATCTCGTTCCAGTCTGAGCTCATGGCCGTCTGAAGGAGTCATTCTCCCCCGACTGCGCATCTACCTCCAGACTGCCAATGTGAAGCTGACTCCAATGACTCCCACGGCCAGCAACCTAAAGATTTGGGAACAAGATTTGGTTGAGATCTTCCACTATGAGTCGCCATCCAGAATCAAGAAGCGACTTCCAAATTGGGCCGCGGACGAGTGAGTTATCATTTTTCTCCCTCGGGTACGCTATTCTGTCCACTCTAGGACTGAGCAGACCCCTGACCACTGTCCGTGCTGCTTCTGTCTGCTCTGACCTCTTCTGTCATTCCCGTGGGTATCGCTTCGAAGGCAACTTGTCAACGGTTCCAACGCCACTGACCGTGCTCAATTTGAAGTTCGGGACAGCTCGTGGCGGCTTCATCTTCTTGATGCTGTGGTGCTGAGACAGTCTGAACTAGAGAATAGAGCCTCTGCTTCCAGTCCCACCCTGACCAGTGCTGGCTTCCAAAGCTCCTACCAAAATTCCAACACCTTCTTGGGTCAACCTACGAAATTTTGGCACTAGTCCTGCTATCAAAGGAGTTCGGGAGCAACCACAACAATTCCAACAATGACCACCTATCCTCTATTCCTGAGAGGGGACAGAATCGACTTCGACACTCTTTGAAGCTCTTTGTCTTCTTCTTCCCCCTCCCCGCTTGGCCGGCTGAAGGCCCCTCCTTGTGCGGAGGTAGTTTTGGTTGTAAGAGTTTAACCCCCACCCCAAGATTCCCCTCCTACAAGAGGTGTAGTGATGTAAGGTCTTGAGCAGGTTCAAGCGACACCGGTGCGGCGTGTGGGGAACCCATGCTTCTCCGCTCACCCTCGTCTCCAAGCGGGATCAGTTTCTTCAAACTGGTCGAGTAAGTACTCTCACCTTGCTCTTTCTTTAGTGCTTTTCATTCAATCTTAGCTCTAGTCTCCGCTGGCCGGTAAGAGAGTGCCCGACACCCACCCACGTTTTTGGTGCCCCTAGGGGTTTAAAAACCTCTAGGTGAATCCCCCATCCATGTTAATTAGTTTCAGTTTTGCCATTTATAGCGTATACTGCACTTCATAGATCTAATTCAGGTTTTATTTTACTGTTCACACGTTATCTTGGAGGTCAGCAGTCACTCAGCACGAGGCCCACTCTTTCTGGCCGGCTGGAAGGAGTAGAGGAGGAAGTTCCCATGATTTGGAGGGAGGTGGAGTAGAGCGGTTTGTTGTCGACCGTTCATCTTCATCCTGCGGCTGATCTAGAACCGCACTACCTACGTTAGGTGGCCTGAATATATCCGCACAACCTTAGGCGGCTCGTTATTAGCCATTCATCCTCCCAGTGTTAAACAAAGGTGAGTGTCCCCCCTTCTTTCTCAAGACACGGCGTGTCTATCACGTCCGGGGTCTTGGGTGGCGATCACACAAGTTTTATCTCCACCTTGCTCTTCTGGTCTCTTAGCCTCTTTCATACTTTACTAGTTGTGAGGAGCAAAAGGTGGACTTTCGTTGCCGGCACTTTCAAAAGAAGGAAAATGCCATTTTTCCAATCAACAGCCCTTTTTGGCGATCATGGTGGGACGCCTAGTGCCCATCGTGATGGTGTTTGCTGACCCCACCTCTTTCTTCTTCATTCTCTTGCTTGTTAGTTTTCGTCCTTCACAGGTGGCCATAGGTTGGTGGTTCTATTCGCTGGAGGTTGTACGGTTCAGAGAGGGCCGCCTCAGTGGTTATATGGATAGACATCGACCACTCTTCATCGTCCCTGGCCATGCTTGCTATGCCACCCTACTGTCTTCTGCGGTCAGCCAGTGACCGCACTTGTGTTCTGCGGCCAATAGTCGGCCGCCTGTTTTCCTGGCATAGGTACGTGCCCCACTTTGCATCACTCTATCTGAGATTGTGCCAGGGTCGCTCCGGGACCTACCTGGTTTGTGACAGGTTGCCTACCCAGGTACGTTCACCAGTGGCCCGATTTTTTTTGTTCAACAATACCTGCTCATTTAGTTGTTTTCTTCTACACCTATTGTCACCCTGTGCCGTTGGGCGATTCACCACGAACCGCCTATCCCTCCAGGGTGGTCTTCACAAGACCGCACATCTGTGCTATAGTGCACCCGAGCCTTGAGCATATATTGTCATGTTACATTTGTTCCATCCTATTGGGTGTTGATCTCTCCTGAGTTTCATTTCTATTCTTTTGTTCTCTGGCCGGGAAAGGATCCGAACCAAAGTGAAAGGGTCTATTCTTTTGTTCTCTTTCTTTCGTTTTGTTGGGTGACCAAGGCCGAAGGTGGGGTTGCTTGTTGGTTCGACATCTGTCAGCTCAAATGCCGATCGTTGAGAAGCTGTCGGCTTAAATATCAATGGTTGAGAAGCTGTCGGCTTACTAGCCAATGGTTGGTCATCTTGTCGGTTTGACGCCCCGTTGGCGGAACATCTGTCGGCTTGAAGCCCTGATGGCTGAATATTCTTCGGTTTAACGCCCCGATGGCTGAACATCTCTCGGTTGAAGTCCCGATGGCTGAACATCTGTCGGTTGAAGCCCTGATGGCTGAAGATCTTGTCGGTTTAAAGCCCCGTTGGCGGAGCAATCTTCGGTTTAATGCCCCGATGGCAAAATGTTGATCGGCTTGAAGCCCCGATGGCTGAACCGTCGGCTCGGACGAAAGGTCGCGACACCGACCATGTGAGAGGTTTATTGGGTGGATGGCTGAAAGCCGAAGGTAAAAGACCACGTCTGCCTCAAGACCTTCTTTCCTTTTTCTCTTCTTCCTTTGTGTGAAGAGGCGGGCACGAAGACCACGCTTGCCTCGTGGCTGTTCATTTGGTTCTGCTCTTCTTTTCTCATTAATGCCCCCGAATGTGCCCCCAAATTGGGGTGTAGCTTTTCTTCATCTGCCCCCCTAGGTCGGGAGGGTATGCTTCTTTGCTTCTATGCCCTCAGGCGGGGTGTATTCTTCATGGTTTCTGTGCCCCCGAGCGGGATGTAGCTTCTTCAAATGCCCCTAAGTCGGGGTGTATTCTTTTTGCTTCTTATACCCTTGGGCGAGATGTAGCTTCTTACCTCTTATGCCCCCCCATGACGGGGTGTATTTCTTTCTCTGCACGCACCCATGACGGGGTGCGTTTCTTTCTTTGCGTGCCCCCATGCTGGGGCGTAGCTTTCTTTCGCATGCCCCGAGGCGGGGATGTATTCTGCTTCTAATGCCCCCAAGGTGGGGTGAATTTCTCTTCAGACACTCATGAGCCGGGGTGTACCCTTTGTCTCATATGTCCCCCGAGTCGGGATGTGTTTTGCTTCTTGTGCAGCCCGGGTGGAGTGTATTTCTTTCTTTATATGCCCCCAGTCCGGGGTGTGTTTCTTCATTAGTGTGCCTCCAGGTCGGGGTTGTTGTGTTTCCCTAGAATCGAGGTCATAATACGTCGATGCACATATATCATTCACTGAACTCAGGTCACTGCATTCATGTCTGCATAAGTCATCAGGTCGATGCTTAAGCACTAGTTGTGCTAGCCATCACTTTGACAGGTCAGTGCAGCTACAACTATTTTAGCTCGATAGCCCAATCTGTGTTTCACACTTGTCGGTGCATCCCCATAAATTCTTGTCTTCATCCATTCTCTCTTGGCATATAAGGTCGACCTGTGGTTTACACAGGTCAGTGCAGTTGTAGTTAATCCACTGCATTCTTGTAGAGGTATATTCACACAGGTCGGTGCACTGAGTGTATGCATCGAGGCATATGCATCATCATATACCTTTTTGATCTAGGTGTCTGACTCTTATGAACTTGCCTAAATCTGCATTTTCTTTAGCACTTATGATGATAAGGTTGATAACTGACTTTCACATCTACTTTGGCAGGAATATCGAGTTAAAGAATTTCCAGAAATGATTCAGAAATTTGTTCAAACACATAGAATGTGGAATCTATAAGAGACTCAAGTGGCTCACGTGACTTGAACATAAATCTAGACGTCATGAGATCCTAGGCGAATGGATAAGCATATGAAGACACTGTGTGGACACGTGATTCCAAGGCTCATATGTCTGGCACGTGATCCAAGGCAGAATGTCCAGTAGAGTTATTCACCACATCCTTACTCTGATCTGACATGTGGACTACATCGAATTACTTTTCTTGAAAGATCATGAGTGGGAATGTTCCCTCTACACGCCAGACTGGAATCTTACAGGGACCACAACATTTAGTTCACAGATATAAAAAGGGAGATCTCTCGTTTAAAAAAAATATAGTGAGAAGAAGATTGCAAAATCACAGAGAGATAGGAGACAGATAGAAGAGAGAAGAAGCAAAATAGAAGAGAGAAAAGAGAAGAGACTGAATGGGAGAGCAATCAGAGAGAGTTCGGGCTAAGAAGGGTGTAGAGAAGAAAAGGTGTGATTAGAGCTAGTGAGTAGTAAGGATTTTGAAAAGAGGATTTCGAGAAGAAAGATCAGAGAAGAAGAAGAGAAGATCTGAGAGTGTGGAGGTCTTAGCAGAAGAGTGAGTGAGAGCTACTGCAAAATAGACTACCAGAGAGAGGAGAAGAAGTTAGAGAAGATATCATTGCTGATGTCTTAATTTCTAGATCAGATCTAGAATCGAATGCTCATGAGAGCTATATTGTTTCACGAGATTTATCTATGTATTACTTTTATTCTTTTGTGTTTTCTTTTGAACCTTTCTTCAAGCTGTTAGGCTGCGGAGCAAGCTATGTTGCTCAACGGTGAGGAGTGATTCCTTAGACAACAAGCTGTGAGACTCAGCGTGTTAAGCAAGCTGTGAGACTCAGCGGTCTGAGATTTAGTCCCCAAAGCTGTGAATCAGTGATTTGTAGGGATTTGTCCCCAAAGTTGTGGATCAACAGGTTTAAGCTGTGTATCAGCGGGAAGCCTCACTCTAGTTTGAGTGAGGGGTGGATGTAGGTCTCAAGGTTGAGACCGAACTACCTTAAAACTGTTGTCCCCTTTGTGTGTTTGTTGATCTCTATTATGCTTCGCTTAGATGCATGTCTAGGATCATTTCTCACTAGGCAAATGGTACTCACTATATTTTCATTCGTATGATTTAAGTTTGCCTTCAACCAAGGAGTATATAGAAAGGCATGGCTGGAAAGATAGGTTAGGCCTATCTGAAATGCCACCTCTTGCGTGAGGAGATCCTAGATCGAACCTCCACCTCGTACAAAAATTAGTTGTTTGTTATTCCCTTCATTCGTGTGACGCTTGCTGGAATCTGTTTGCATACCTAGTGATTGTTGGTGATTTTAAATGAGGAGTTCACTCAGTAAGAGAGTGTTGCTATCTTATTAGATCATTGAGTGTAGTTAATATCTTTAATTCCACAAAACTTTCATTGGGATCCATTCACCCCCCTGTGGATCTCAGTCATGCGCATATATGCTAGCCCCACTACCCCGATAGTAACCGTGACCTGGAGGCCTAGGTCGCACGATAGACCTCCTTCTCTTGGCGGGTGTACATTTTTGGACTAGGTCAAAATGGACAAAACGTGGTCGTTGACTGACCACTACCATTAGGTAACGGTCCTTCCATGACCGCATTCTGCCCACGGGTTATAGATAGATCGCTATTCTTCGTTGTGTTTTGATCTGAATAGACTACATGTTTTGAGCTAGCAATGCACTTAATAATTAGGGCTTTATAAAAGAACATCTAAATCTAAATCAAATTCAGATCATTGCTTATTGATTTTCGTTATTCCTTCTTGCTATACCCTGTAAACAAGTAGATTAAATGCTGCTTAATCTATTCATATCTTTGATATTGTTTGCAATACTTTCACTTGCTTGGTCAAGTTAGTTGTTACATTGCTAGGATTGCTTGAGGGTCATGCCACTCCGGTGGTAATGGCTTACTGTTCACTCTCGTTTTCTACATTTCACAACTCAATTTCTTGGGATAGTTGAGACTCTCCGCCAGATACTCCTTCCATCGGACTAGAACCGCCATCTCGAGACCTCCGTAAGAATCTGTGAGCTTGGGATTCTCACTAGGACACTGAGCAAGTTCTACCCTAAATGCATGAACCTACTAAATTGACCAAATTTTAGTGGGAAAGTTTTTGCCCAACCCCGTCCAGAACGCGGCCCTCTGGGGACTGCTACCAGGAGGTAGCGACTCTCTACTGACTGCATTTTACTTTTATTCTGGCCTGCGTGCCAGTCTTGTCCAGTAGAAGGATCCTTGTTCCAGTCGATGCCACCATGTCTCAGTTGACCTATCTTGCCTCGGTCGACTGTGGATGTGTAGGCTGAACCCTGTTTTACGAAAATCCTGTCCCAAGTCGACCGGTGCCCTTGACTAGTCGATTGAACATTGTCTTCTGCTTTCCAATTCTTGTCACGGTTCTTCTTAGACAGCCATTGTTGACCGCGGCCCATCTTGGATGGCGACCTTGTTCCCTGCCATGTACATCGACCTGTTGGCCGATTGAGTGGATGCGGGCACCGCTGGCTTTTGATAGTAGCGGTTGTTCGTGGACCGTGACTCCATGACCATAGTTCTCTGTTGACTGTGATCACCTTCCATTTTAGTGAGTCGACCCCACTGCCTAGTGATTCGACTCCACCCTTGAGTTGCCCTTTTGATAGCAGTTCTCTCTTGACCGCTACCATCATATAGCAGTCCTAGGCTGACCACAACCTACTCTAGATTTCTCGATTTTTGTGATTTTTGTGTGATCAAGTAGCCAGGTTGAATGCTAGCCCTTCAGGCTACGATTCGATCATATTCACGACCCTTTTTCTTGACTCCCAGTCATATTCTTATGACTTATCATTTGAAATTCCAGCTATGGAATGACCTTCCTTCTTAAACTTGGTTACATGAGCTATTGTTGGAATTCTATATATATGCATACATTTCCTCTGTCCGTATGATCCTTAGGTGCCAACGGATGCCCCTGTACGTGTACGCAGGTACAAATAACAAGCCACAAGTCGGGACCGTTGTCCTCCCCGGACGTCGAGACTTCAAGTCCAACCCTGAAGAATCAATACACCCACGGGCACCGCCCGACTCATCCTTCGCCCGTGATACCCGTGGGTGCGGGGCATTTTTGGACCTGTAAAATTGCACGCCTGCGTGTCCCGACCAGTCCAGCATCGAGAAACAACTTCAACCGAAGAAACTGTGGAAAGGACGGGCCATCCAGACTCTCCGAACAAATAACACGCTGCCGTGAAGCCACCTCCGGAGTCATGACAGGGAAGAGAAACCAACCCCCGGGTAGCTCACCATCTATGTGCCCCGAAGAAAGTCAAATAAACCATAACTCATGCTTATAACGGGCCCAAACCCAGCTCAACGACACACCCTCGAGGCCCCCAACAGTATGCCCAGCGCACCTTCAACGGTACGCCCTGCATGGGTCTTCACCGGTACACCCGTGGAGCACACTCAGCGATGCACCCCGACGGGTCTTCACCGGCACGCCCCTTCAGTGGCACGCTCTGGCTCTCAGTGGCACACCCCCGACGGGCGTTCGCCGGCACACTACTTGGGTTGCTTCCCTAGCATGCTCATGTAGACCTTGCCCGGTACACCCTATGGCACCCCTCGTCGGCACATGCCCCTGTGGGTATCTTCACCAGCACAGCCTGCGGCAAAGCTTCGCAGCACGGGCCTATTGCCCTCCAGTGGTATGCCCACCAATTCTTCAATGGCACGCCTACAAACACCATTACCGGTGCGATCTGATCCCTCAGTGACATGCCCTGGGCTCCCGTATCCGTCGCAGCCGACAGATAAAATCTTATGCCCACATCCTGTAGATCGTCAGCGCGCAGTGAGTGTACCAAGGTGCCAGTCGGGGAGGAGGACACGCTGCCTACACTCCCTGCCACCCAGGACCGAAGTCAAATCCCCATTTAATGACCCATGTTCCTGCCTCCGTCACTCCACGCTCGAAGGCTCCTGCCGTTGGGGTTTAAAAGCCTCTCTTCCACCGCCGAACAACACATGACATGAAGAGAAAAGAAGAACAAAAAAAAGAAGAACGAAGAGGAGACACCAGACGAGACACGAGAAGGAGACAGAAGAGAGAAGAGGAAGAAGAGGAAGGGGCTCCACTTAGGCCGCCCCCCTCCCATCTCCTTCCTCCTCAAACTAGCGCGCCCCCTCACCAACCCTAACCCTAGCCACCTTCATCCCACACCCCAGCCCCATCTCCCTCAGCAACCCAGGTCCGCCCCCTCCTGCTCCGAGCATCCACGGCACCCCAGCGTCGCCCCGTCGCCGCTACGCCCTCCCGTGGATCGAGAAGACCACGCTGTTGCTCTCTGCAACCAACCTGCAGCAAAGGTCGAGATTGCAGAGGCTACCTTGGTGTCCACGGTGCAAACCAGCCAAAGCTTTCTTCTGTGGAGTTGTACGTCGTCAAGTCAGCTTCGTCCCAGAAGTGATCCTGCAGCGATCCAACCTCAGCATCTTTCGCACCGCCCGTTCTCGTGCAACTGCACCAAGCTCGGGTCTGAACATGAGCACCATCTGGTAGCAGCTCCACCGCCTGTCCCTATGCGATTCAGCTGGAGCTCACTTCACGAGAGTTCTGTTCCTCCGAAGCGCCGACGCACCAGAGGTGGTCCTACCTGCTTTTGACGTCGTCTCCATCCAGGGCAGCCATTCTCCCTCAGTCGCGCCAGACCCGGAGTCCCCTCTTCACCCAGGACAGGCTGCTGGCAAGTCGGCCCTGTCACCCCCTCTTCCTCTCCGTTTCAGGTCAGATGGTCTTCAGCAAAGTTTCAGCCCTCGATGAAAAGAAACCAACGCAGGTGGTTTCGTCACGTTCTCAGGTCATCACTGGGAGTTCTGGCCCGTTCTTTGACATCCTGTCCTGCTGTTCACCCAGAAATATGATGCCAGCTGTCCCCGCAACCACGCCCAGTGAGATGATCAGAAGGCCGCCCCCTTCTGAGGGTTCGTGGACCTCCCTGTCAGAAACGTCCACGACTTGGTCCCGTCATGATTGGAGTTCCACAGTGCCCGTACCGGCCAACGCACCACGACTGCGCCAATCTGTCCTGCATGGCAGAACCGCACAGTCCCACAGCCGCGGCCGCCGTCTCCATCCAACAACAGAAGCTCGGCGCCAGACCTTCAGGCATCCTTTGGCGTCCCTCGATCATCATCCAGGAGCTGGCTGCACCTTGATCGGACGCCCGAGCTCGGCGTACGGTCGATAGTTTGTTTCCCCTCCCTGCGATCCCCCCCTCCTGCGCGAGGGTAGTGTGTGTAATTGGTCGCCCCCATCCCTGTGAACCCCCCCTCCCTGCGTGGAGCGTAGGTGGATTTCTCCAGTCGGGTGAGCCGATGGCCTCCACTATAGTGACCCCAAGTTCTTCTTCTTCTTCTGGTTCTTCTAGCATGCTAGGGACCTGGCGCTGATTTATCACTAGGATGCTGAGCAATCCATCTGGCGACACTGCCAATGAGCTTGCCAATTTTGCCAAAGTGTCGGCCTGTGCATTTTCTCCCCTGGCAACATGGCCTATTTCAATGAGGTAGAATCGCTCCATGAGCCCTTTTGCCTTAGTGTGATAAGGGAGTAATTCGGGCTTTCGAACATCAAACTGTCCCTGGACCTGCTTGATGACTAGTAGTGAATCGCCAAACACTTGCAGCATCTTGATCTCCATTCGCAAGGCAACTTGGAGACTAATAATCAGAGCTTCATATTCTTCTTCATTGTTGGTGCAGGGCTTACTGATGCAGCACGAAGTGTGCACTACTTCTCCATCTGGAGACTTGAGGATGATGCTGACTCCAGCCCGTACCTTGGTATGCCCGGACGGGGTTGTTTCTATTCTCGAGGCCCTGTTAAAGTATAGCTGCCAGACGGCCTGCTGGACTTGGTCCACCTCCAGGGTTTCATCTTCGGGTAATTCTATAACCAGCGCAGAATCTTCGGGCACAGGGTGTGCTGTAAAGAAATCCACGACGGCCTGCCCTTTCATGGCCTTTTGTGGCACGTAGGTGATGTCAAACTCCATCAACAGTATGGCCCACTTGCCAAGGCGCCCCTTCGGGACAAGCTGGGAGAGAATGTGTTTGACAGGATCAGCCCTAGATATCAAGCTTACTTCATGTGACAACATGTAATGCCTCAGCTTCATGATTGTGAAGATTAAGGCAAGGTAAACTTTCTCGATCAGAGTGTTCTTGGACTCCGCTCCCACCAGTCTTCGGTTGAGGTAGTAGAGAGCTTGTTCTTTTTCCTCGTCATTGTTCTGGGTGAGCATTGCCCCCAGTAAGTATTCGGTAGCTGCTATGTAAAGGATGAGCAGTCTACCTTTAACAGGTGCCCCCAGTACATGCGGGGTCTTTCGATAGTCCTTCAACTGGTTGAAGGCACACTAGCATTCATGACCCCAGCTGAATGGTGCATTCGTCATCATCAGATTGTGAAACGGCTGACAACATCCCGACAAGTTGGAGATGAACCTACGGATGTAAGCCAGCCGACCTTACAGGGATCTCAACTCTCCAAAATTCTTCGGAGGGGGGTAGGAGAGGCCGTGGTCGAGGTCGAGGTCCTGCTCCTCAAGAAGAAAGTAGTGCCTCATCTCCTCCAGTGATTGTTTCAGATCAAGCTCAAGCTGTTCCAGTTCCTGCTCCAGCTCCAGCTCCAGCTATTCTGACGCAAGAAGATGTGCCTGGTGGTCGTGGTCATGCATTGAAGGAATTTTTACTGTTTCATCTACCGACTTACGAAGGTCAACCTGATCCAGACGCAGCCAGGGCTTGGCTGGATGCAACGAAACATGTTTTTCAATCCATGGAATGTGCTAAAGACGAGAAGGTAATGCTTGGAACCTTTCAGCTTCAGGGCGCAGCACTTACTTGGTGGACTGCAGAATGGGAAGTTGCCTTCCGCTCCCGTCCTCTTCGACAAATCACCTGGACATAATTTGTCATCACTTTTGAGCGTACTTTTAGTCCTGCATATCGCTGCATGAACAAAATGCATCAATTTATGGAGCTCGTGTAAGGTGGAATGTTAGTGCTAGAATATTACAATCGGTTCATGGAATTGGATCATTATGCGCCCCATGTTCTTGCAGATGAAGATACAGAGCATTTCTTGTGTGGTTTAAGGCCCGATTTCAGGCAACATTTGATCGCAACCCGAGTGTCTGTGATGAATCAAGCAGCAGCAGCACTTGAGCTAGATATGGTTAGATCTCATGATTTTCCTCAAGCGGCATCGGTTCAGCCGACTGGTCCACTTCAACCGAGTTATCAGACTTCTGTGTTGGGAGTTCCTCCTGTTATTCCTACTATGAGTGGTACTTCTTCCTTCAAGCCTAAGTTCAAGAAATTCAAGAAGAGGAACAGATTCGAGCAATAGGTATCATCGGGCATGGTGCAGCAGTCTACTCCACCTTCTCAATAGCAGCAGAGACAAGTGATGGGACCTCCGAAGCTGTGTACGAGATGTGGTGGTAGTCATCCTGGCAGGCCTTATTCCTTGCTAGTGGTTTGTTATCGTTGTGATCAGTCGGGTCATGTGGTTCGACATTGTCCCTTGTGGCCAAAGTCGGTGCAATTTTCGCAAGCTTGTCAGCCACAGCAGTCTCAGTTCAGACCTCCTCTCCCGCCACCTCCGTCTCAACAGTTTTTCCCGCAAGCTTCAGCAGTGTCTTCCTTCCAATCTTCTGCAGCAGCAAGTCGGAAGCAGAAGGGCAAGGTTTCTCATATTACGCAAGCAGAGGCCATGGCATCGTTGCTTACTTTTCCATTGACCAAAAGGACTGATATAGTAACCCATGATTACCTCAAGGGTTGACTACCCAAGGAGACCCTTCTAGCCCTCAAAAGACATGATTTTGGGGACTTGCGATTCCTATATTTGCTCTCTAGATTGTTTCTTAAAAATAGTGTAGACTTGCTAAAAATACGCTTGGTACCATTGAGTGAGGCATTTCATCGAATAGTTGCTGGTCTTCATGAAGTCAGTGTACATCCAGAGCAAGGTCAGTGCATATCTTAGACTTCCTCAGTAAGGTCCGTGCACACTTTGAACTTCAACATAGAGGTTGGTGCATGTTCCATGCTTTGAGCTTTCAAGGTCGGTGCACAAATAGATTGAAGGCTTGACACCGTCGGTGCACATTTGGGCTGAAGGCTTGACACGGTCGGTGCAAGTTTGAAGCTCCTTCAGTTGAAGTCAGTGCATATCACGATCCAAGTCCAGACAAGGTCAGTGCAACTTTCTTGTATGAAGGGCAGTGTCTGTGCAGCTTTCATTCTAGGAGCATTCAAGGTCGGTGCAGGTTCCTATAGCAAGCAGATGAAGGTTGGTGCATCTTTCACTCCTGGAGCGTTCAGGATCGGTGTATGTTACTGTAGCAGGCAGACGAGGGTCGATGCAGGTTTCATATTTCTGCCCACCCAAGGTCAGTGTAGATTGCTATTGCTGCCCAATGAAGGTCGGTGCACATTTCATATTTTTGCCCACCCAAGGTCGGTGCAGATCACTGTTGTAGCACGTACAGGTCAGTGCAGCTTCCAACCCAGTGCACGTGAAGGTCGGTGCAAGTTACTGTTTAAAGCAAAGGGTCGGTGCAGCTTCCATATCAATGCACATGAAGGTCAGTGCATGTTACTGTTCTAGCACGTATAGGTCGGTGCAGCTTCCATACTAATGCACATGAAGGTCGGTGCATGTTACTGTTCTAGCACGTACAGGTCGGTGCAGCTTCCATCCCAATGCACCTGAAGGTCGATGCAGGTTACTGTTCCAACACGCACAGGTCGGTGCATCTTTCATGCCAATGCACATGAAGGTCGGTGCAAGTTACTGTTCCATCACACACAGGTCGGTGCATGTTTTGAAATTTCTTAGTTTCTTTAGTTCCTTGGAGCAATGACCCTTAGTGAGATCTGCCTTGATTTTTGTGCAGTCTCTTGCCTTGATTTTTGTGTAGTTGCATCTTCGCCTAATAAAAAATATATTATATATAAAAATATAATATAATACAATATAATATAAAAATAATAGATCAATTCGGTGACGACTCACGATCCGATCGATTCGATCTAGACCTGAGTCAGATCAGATCGTGCGAATCAAAACGATCCGTACCAAATCGACAAACCATGCTCGCATGACAAATCTCCAGACCAGGGTCAGCTGGTATCGGCTGTCCGGGGCGACCTTCTGCCGGAGAAGCTAGCCGACGATTGTTCCGCGGGGTACTGGGTGCGCTCCCACCTACTCCCGCGTGCGACCTAACTCTGAACTCTTCCATACCCGTTGATCAAACTCGCGACGACACTTTCACGACACTGTATGTAATTAATTAATTAAGCTCTCTCAACCGCATAAGAAATCCGTAAGTCCCATCGCTGGATGCTTTCCGACTCGGAGTGCTGTGTGTGGGGCTCGGCGTGTTGGATAAGCTCAGACGACTGGTTTTCTGTTCAGCAGCTGCGTGCGTCAGTGATGTGATCTTGTTCAGCTACCTAGTTATTGACAGCTAATGTATCACCCTTTGGACAGGACAGATAATTGTGGACGTATATGGGAAGACTGATCAATAGATTAATCTATGTATGTCAGTATGCAACAAAGATGACATAAACAAATAACAAGATTTGTTTGTGGATGTTCGAAACCTTGGTTATGTACAAATATCTGTATTCCATTATTCAGAAGGAAATGGATTGATACACGTAAATAGGCACAATGCCTCCCTAGATCTATAGGAAAGGACCACGTACGTCCAGCTGCACTCATCCTTATATAACCGTCTTACGAGAGGTGTCTATTTCTAGTTTCACCCTTCATCGATCGGTCGACGTCATGGGTCGCGGGAAAAACACAATATAATACCCGTACTGTGACAACATGATGGGACTGCCCTCTTTATTTATGCATTTGCATCGGCTATGAGCTCATCTTCCTCGCCACTGCCCGCGTTCTGTCTTGTCACCTATCGTTAAGTTTTTTTTGCCCCCGCATAATTCCTAGTTTAGTGTGCTCATTGATTCATGGAAAACCTCAAATTAATGTTCCCATGATTAACGAGGGACACTGCCATGCTTTGTATCTTTCTATGCATGCGCCTGTGTTGGGGTTGGGGTTGGTTGGGGGGAGGAATCGAAGAATTTTTTAGTTGGAATATTATTTTGGGGGAGACAATTACGTGATTATCAATGTTCCTCTCAAAAAGAGAAGAAAAAGAAAGAAGAAGAAGAAGATTTTGAAACAAGAAGCAGCAACCCATTAATCCAAATGATGTAAGAAAGAGATTAAGCAGGAAATTTTGAAGCAATGAAACCTCTAGATCAGCCAGAGAGATTTGTCCGCCACCCTCAAGTGCCCGCCTCTCCCAGGAAAATGCCATGGTGTCTTCTGTTACTTTGCAGATGGGCATCCTCCATTCTTCCTTGCCTTCCGCACCAAGAGTAAGAACTGCTGCCTCAGTGTCAGCACCTGTTGTGGATGGGGTCTGATCCTCTCCGAACTCTTCTCTTGCTGGTCCGGTTGAGGTCGAACGACAGCGGCGCCGGCGCCAACTGCACATTGGCGTCCAGGTCGATGGTCTTGGCACCTTCCATAGCATGCTGGCCCTTTGCTGCTGCTGCACTTGGCTCTTCACTCCACCTGAGCACAAAGCCTATGCTTCTCAGGCCAGAGGCTTTCTCTGGTCCAGCAGCCAGGGACCCAATCAGCACCACAAGAATGACAAGCCTGCGATAGTGAAGCAACATGGTGCCTCTGCAACCTAAAGACCTACTGAGAGCCTCTGCAGAAGGCAAGGAAGGTTAGCAGCCCTGTGAGCCTTCTCCTCCCCCTCCTTATGTCTGCTGTTCCCCTGTGGACGCAAGCCTTCTGCTCCTGCTTATCTCCCTGATAGGTTTTTGGCTCCAAAGGCATAAAGCTCAGGGGCTCCAAAAATACCCAGAGAGTTTTGGATTCACTTCAATCATATGCCTGCAACCCAAGTAAATCTAAGGCTGTTTTAGAAGGTTCTGACACGCATGAATAAAGAGATTGGAACGCCACCCTTGGGAAGCCAAGTATCTTTTTATCGGTTCCTCACCTCTCGTTATATATACATATATAAAGCGAGGGTGTGGAGAATGGGGCTCCAACAGACCAAGCACTTGCTTTATGCCATCTTCTTTGATCTCCCTCTACTTTAGGGAATTCCACTTTGAACAACCATGCAGCAGCACTGATATCCATGCAAAAAAAAAAAAAAAAAACAGGAGTACCTGGTCTCTTGTGCTAAATGAGTTTCTTTATGCTTTTCTTTCCTCTTCTTGCACCCAAGAGTTCTTTTCCCTCTTTTGAGTTGATGAGCCCCAACTCCTAAGAAGTCTCGATTCAAGATTTCAGGTCGAATCCACAATAAGCTTTCCCTATTTCCCGACCGTTGATACTGTATCAGTCTCAGAGTCAGAAGATTCATCGACAATGACAATCTTGCGGTAGCCAAAGTCTAGCTCATTAACATTCAGTCAGTTCACCAGTGCCCGGGTCACATCCGGCTAAGCTAAAGAACTCGCTCCAACAACCTCAGAGGTAGCAGCAGCAGAACTAGAAGCAGATGCCATTGCAGCAGCTACAATCAAGAGAAATTACAAAAAAAAAAAGATTTCAAGAAAGAAGTCGGCAAATAAAGCTAAGTTAAATATTTTATGAAAAATTCGGGAGCATCTCCCCTTATTTAGGGTATGCCCGAGTGTAAATAGGAAGTCATCCACCAAGAGGGAATGACCCCATAAATGGATTAAGGACCTAGTCCCGAGTTTAGAAGCACCTAAAATGGATTTGCTAGAAAAGAAAAGGGAAGAAAAGCTCTCGGAGGAGAATCACTCGCCGCCGCCATCGAGAAGATTGAAGAGAGAGGGGAGTTAGGTTAAAATGAAGAAAACCCCCCTCTCGGCCGCTTAAATAGTGGAAGAGAAGGGAAGGTTCTCGACGTGATGAATGGCACACCAAGAAGCCCCCCTCCGTTGGTAAAAGGGCGCACCGAGAAGCCCCCACTGGGTCAAATGGCGCGCCGAGAAGGCCAATAACCCTGCGCTAAGAAACATGCGCGCCGAGAATCCCAGTCGATACTAATGCCGAGAAGGTCACGTTGGGAATACCAAATCAGAGAATTAAAAGAAAAGACTAGTGTAATGAAGCTACCAAGCTAAAGATGAAAGGTATCCTACAATGTCAAGCTAAGGAATGTGTTCAGATGCCAGATAATGCAAATGCAGGTACCGTGTCACTTATTGTGCACTTACGCCACCTGCAGGTGGGGTGCATTTGTTGACATCTGAAATATGAGCAAGAGCAAAGATGAGACCGAAGAGAAGATTAAGCCAGAAATGAAGATCCCAGGGACTCTTACAAAGTCATAATTGAAGAAGAGACATCACTTCCAACACCTAATCCGAGTGAAGCCCTTCCTGGCCAAGCTGATGTCTGACATTGCCGTCTTCCCGACAACATTGCTGATTAAAACTATGTCAACCCCCGCCCAGTCAATTGACTGATGAGGAAGGCCTTCTGAAGATTTCGACAGATGTAAGAGACCAAGCAAATACCAAGACAAAGGCAGCAGTCAGCAAAGGTGACAATGCAAGCTGATCAGCAAATTTGAAAAATTTCTAATTTCCTTTTTATTTGACCCCCCCACCCTCTCTCTCTCTTCTCTCACGCCATCTCTCACTCACTCTCCTGTTCTCTCTCGTTCTCTCACCCTCTCGGCTCCAGCTGCAGATGGAGGCTACCGTGGGCGAGGTGACGACGCTGGGAAGCTGCTGAGACGCGTGGTGGAGCGAGGATCGGTGCAATTTTGGCGCGATCCCGAACGGTGGATTCAAAGCCTGCGGTTTAGTTTGCGTGGTGGTTTTCGGCACGGTTTAGTCGCCTCGGCACTCAGTTTCTTCGGTGGAGGTAGGGAGACAGGTCGCTACTTCGTTCTGCACGTTTTCCCTACTCATGTGTGCAGTTTGGTGCTCGATCGGGGGAGATCGGGTCGGTTTAGTAAAAATCATAGTTTTTGGGATTTGTAGGGTTCGCCGAAAAACAACAACCATTCTTAGCCTAATTAGTGTCAAAATGACCGCTGGGATGTCAGGATCCCACTCCCGTAAGTTTCATGTTGATCGGTTGTCATTTGGGGCCGGTAGGAGTCCGAGAACTCCAGTGACTCGTTTAGGGTCGATTCATCAGAATCGCCCCGATTTTGCAATTTAACACTCACATGTGGTGTTTTTAGCCCCCAGGTGTGTTGTATCATCGTGTGGCTTTGTTTCCCCTGCGCTTTGACGTGAATGGGGTGTGGAACGGGCCAATTCGGTAGTTCCCCTATTTTGCTCGTCGATTTTGTGTAACGGTCGTACCAGAGACCGTCACTTGGTGACGGCCCCACGATAGACCGCCACAACCGTTGGTCATTTCACGTTCTTCGAGGTTGGGTTGGTGTGACAGACCAGCATAGGACCGTCACACGACTATAATGCACCTATAGAGGTGCGTTCCGTTCTAGGTGTGACGAACGAGCATAGGACCGTCACATGGCTGTAACGCACCTGGCTTGGTGTGTTACGTGCTGATGTTTCCGAGGACTGTGGATGTTAGTCCCTCGATGACCATGTCTGCCTTGAAGATCAGGTCAGTCGGTTAGCCCTGACGGACCTCCCCTTGTGTGTCACGTTGTGTAACGCCCCTAGCCCAGTGCGTTACATGGTTCGTGTTATCCTTTTAGGCCCGTTGGCCCTGACACCCCTGTCCTGGCGCATCAGGTGGTGTAACGCGCCTTGGTTGGTGCGTTACGTCGTTCGAGTTACAGTGTAGGCATGTCTGCCCTAACTTTAACCATAGTTGGATTAGACATCGAACACATCCTCGTACATTTTGTTAGAAGCTCCACAAATCTTCAATGTTGAACGGCTGTGAGACTTACTTTGTTATATAGTACCGAGTGTTGGACAGTACGAAAGGAACACATTTACAAAATATGTGTAACAGAGATGAGCATGTTGAGATGGATGTGTGATAAGATTAAGAAAGACAAGATTAGGAATGAGCGCATCCGTAAGGACTTAGGGATAGCCCTGATAGTAAAATGAGAAAAAATAGACTCAAGTAGTTTGGACATGCGTTTCATCGCCCTAATTCACCGTCGGTTAAAAGATGTGACCGAATCTTACTGGATGCTAGTAAAAGAGCTCGATGAAGGCTTAAAATGAGATGGTGCGATGTTATTAGGAAGGACATTAGTTTCTTGAGTTTAAATATGAATATAGTACTTGATAGAAATATTTGGCGGAACAGGATTCATGTAGCCGACCCCAAATAATTGGGATAAAGCTCTGATGATGATGGAATGTGACACCAATTTGCATTGCTGATTTGGACTCCCAAGAATCCCCTGAAAGTGAAGTTGATATGGAGAATATCACATGATCGGCTGCCCACATGTGATAGGATTGCTCCTTTCCTCAAAGATATCCCCACACTCTGCTGCGTATGTGGGGAAGTGGAAGAAGTTGAGGAAAATTTAAACCACTTCTTCACAAGATGCTCATCTACTAGGGAGGTATGGACCAAGGTTGCCAATAGGATTCATTACACTATTGGCCCGTATGAGAGTGTGCATCAACTGCTCAACAACTGACACAAGAAGTGGAACCTGAAGGGAGATAGAATGACCTTGTGGCTCATCCTTCATGCTACATTATGAACCATATAGGGAGAAAGGAATAACAGAATTTTCAGAAGTGAAGCTACAATTGAGGATAGACTTGTCTCTTTTATTTGTGAGAGAGTGCGGGAATGGGCCGAACATTCATATAAAGTGGAGTCAAACAACTCCTCTCTTTTTCTTTTGTTGGGGGATAGCGAGGTGAACACCGTCTCAGTGTGGAGTTTTTTGCATAGGGATCTTTTGAGAGCTGATTGAGTACATGTGTACATCCATTCTTTTTCATTTAATACACATGTGGTACCATCCACTTGTCAAAAAAATAAATAAAGGGAAAACCTACTGCTGCTTCCTTCTTACTGGAGCAGGAAAGATAGGAACTGCTCCTCCTTTTGCAATGGCGCAGCAAAGGAAGAACCTTACACTCTTTTTTTTTGCTGATCAGCAAAGAAAGCCTCCTTTTCTTATTTCCCTTCTTTCTCTTTTTTTTATACACAAGGTTTTGATCCCTTGTGATGCTACTGCCCTAGCAGCTGTCTCCATAGGCTGGCACAAGGAAAACACCGCCATTGTTGCTGCCGATGTCCTTGTCAACTGGCACAAGGAGCACCCTGCTGCTGCTGTGCTGCTGTCCCCCTTGATGGAAACAGTGGGGTCCTGCTGCTGCTGCTACTACTACTGACAGCTCAACTAAGGGCAGCCTTTGCTGGTTTCAGGTACGTCCTTGTATTCATACAGATCTGCCTTCTTATTACCCGATGCAGATTGCAGACAGACTGTTTGACACAATGACTTTAAGAAATCACTTAGTGCAGAAGTTTTGTATCCTTCAATAATCTTTCATATTCATATGCATCAATGTGAGCCTGTACATTAACCTACACATGAACACTATTTCCCTCGCATATTAGAAATCTGTTAAGCTTGCCTTCAAAACATTTTCCTTGCGTTCTTTTTTGCTTCATCATGTGCACTGGACCATGGTCACGTGAATTGGACCATACTGACTTTTATGTTAAAGACAGAACACCCCAGTGTCTGAAACCCTAATTTCCATGGTCTAGCACAAGTCTCATTGACCATATATGTTGATTACCCCCCTTACATGTCAGAAGGCTAACTGTTCGACAGAATGCCTTCAAAGGTATCAGGGGTATAAAGGCTAGAATATGGGTACATCTCCAGTTCTAAGTTCGTAACATGCCATCAGTATGAAGCAGTCACTAGATATATTTTCCCTTAGGCATGTATATACACACCTTTATGCACATGGATCTGTATACCAATGTGTTGCACAGTAAACCACTATAGCATCATTTCCACTAGGTAAGGCCACTGATCTTTGTGCGTGTGACCCTGCTCAGCAACATACGTTCCATATAAGTGGGTTTACATGCTGCTGTTCAAATCTGCGACAGTTCCCAATCTTGACCCTTATTAAAGAGACCAACAGTCAAGACAAATCATCACTTTCCAGTTAGTCAGCATAGAAGATATAGCATGCGTATTGCTTTTTGTCTTCATGTAGTCCCCAGAATAACCCTCTCTATTGGAAGCTTAGTAGACACAATATGAGATACAGAAAATTACAAATTTTGCATCCATATTCCATGTATCGTACAGCTAACTGAGCTTCACAGTGCCAATGATCACTTTATCAAAGGGTAAGTTCACCAAATAAAATGGGTAAGTGGGTCAGACAGCTCTGTGGCCAGGGTTCATACCTCCAGAAGAGGGGATCAAGGGCATCCAGAGGACATGCACCAGGAGGCTTTAGGTCTGCAGTTGTTGGACTCCTAATGGTTTGATAGACCATAGCATGATTCAGCACGAGAACCAAGGGGAGGTGCCATATGGCAGTCTGGGGTGAGAATGTGAGAAGTTTCCTCCAACATCAGGGAGAAAAAGAAAATAAAGCTCGAGACTGAACCATAAATTGAGGAAAATTAAGTCTCTACCACACCAAGTTTAACAGTGCAATGTATTTGTTGGCTCCCAAATTTATGATTCCTACAAGGAACAAAACCAACATGGGCTTTTGACATCTTCCTAGCTCTGATAACAGCCATATCATCCACTTCAATCTCAAAAGAATATTTTGATCATTTTGGAGCCCTCATGTTCGGAAATTCTGTTTCTTTTTTTTTCTATTCAAAGGCCTTCGCGAGAGAGAGCTAGAGAGAGTGAGAGAGAGAGAGAAATGGGATGAGGGAGGGTCCGGCGCCCTAGTTGTACGGCAGAGAGGGTGGGGCTGGGGGGATCAGAGCAACGTCGAGGACTCGCTCGCCATACTCAGAGGGGATGGAGATTGCCGGTCGGGTGAGCTTGGTTGGTGGCGACCGCATGCATGGCCAGGGTGGGCGGCTGGCAACGTCGCGCCGCTGCGGAGGCTAGGTGCGTGGGGCCCTATTCGTGGGCATCCATGGCGGCGTGTATGCATGGGCCTTGGAGCTACGTTGGGGGGGGGCGCGGTGGATTGGTGAAGACGTGGGTGGCACTGGGTTCTCGCATGGGAATGACATGGGAGGGGGGGAGGGTGCGGCCAGGGAGAGTGGGGACAGTGTGAGGGAGTGCTGCCCAAGGGGAGAGATGATGGAGGTGGAGAGGGTGGCCGGTGGGGTGGAGCGCACAGAGCCGGGGACTTCACCTCAGGAGAATCGAGATGGATCTACAACCAACCGGCAGTGCGATCAAGCCTGCCCAATGAATCGGCATCGACTCGGTCGTGCCGCATAAACCACACCCCTTTGTCCGACCAAGGATAAAGGTATACTTGGTGGCCCGCCACCTGAATGAAAGATCCTCCCGAGGTGAAATAATGCCCTTGGTCTTTCAGAATAAGGAGCCGAAGGCTCTGTCAACAGAAGACCACGATAACCCGGCATGGGTACGGCTTCTCAGCATATTGGGCCCGTTAATGCTGAATGCTCGCCTAATCGAGGCGGAAGCATCCCAAGTGGCATTCCACCCCTCAAGAAAGCTTTGAGCATGAGTCGGGTCGAGCCAGCAGCACGAACAGCAATGCCGAAGGCCGTGTCAGTGGAAAACCCGCGTGTTCAAGCCGAAGATACTCGAGGTTCCGAGGAAGGTCGTACGTCGGCCCGAGAGCTTCGTCAAGCCTTCCCGTCAAAGTTTTGCAGAACCACGGCGAGATGAATGGTCACGGTGACTCCCAGAACCATCCCCGGGACCCACCATCTAACTCGCGTCAGGTAAATGAAGCTAATACGGCGTGCCCCTTCACCGGCGCGCCCCTTACTCCGACGCCCCTCATTCTGGCGCGCAACAGCTTGCAGATGCCCCTTCCCTGGCACGCCATTCTTCACGCCAGATTAAGTTGTTCCTATATATTATTACTTGGTTCGACCAAGTAGAAAAAAAATGAAGAAAGAAAAAGAGAAAAGAAGGGGATCTGAGAGAAGAGCTTTGGGAACAAGCCAGGGCTTCTCCTTTCGCTGAGTGAGAGAGCCAGAGGGGGAGAGAGGGTCTCCACCGTCATCGTCCGTCTGTCTGAGCAAGCCCAGAGCCGGAGAGGGAACCTACCCGATACTCTATTCTACCGTAAAGGGATTAGGTGGGTGGAAGAGTCATCGTTTTGTTTCTTCTTCCATTTCCCCCTCGTGTAAAATCACCCTCGTGGGTGCTGTACAGTTTGGGCGATGATATGAGCCTGTAAGTTTTCTTCTATTTGCTGCTCCCCGTCTGTCTCTATTCACGTTGTCCCCGAACTGAGCATTGGTCTCGCGCGACAACGTTGAGCCATCTGTATGTAGGGGCCTCGGATCATCCATGTATGCAATTGAGCATTTAATAAACAATAGCTGGTGATTTGAATCCCTTCTTCCCCATCTCTCGCGATAGTGGAGAGAAGATGTCATATGTTGTGGTGAATCCCTAGAGGGATCAAGGGTTGGTGTGGAACTAAGGTGATCTTTTGTTTATTGGTTAGGATAATAATTCTGGGCCAATGGTAAGAGGTTTGTCGGCTTAGACCGAAGATCATGATGCCAAATGACTTGGCTTAGATGTAAGATTGTGAGATCAAGGGATGATATCTAACGGCATAGACATAAAGTCAGGACGTCGCACAACTTGGCTTAGATGAAAGGCCATGATGCCAAGGCAGAATATTTAACAGTTTAGACGTAAAATCATGATGCCATACAACTTGACTTAGGCAGAAGGCCATGATGCCCAGGAAGAATATTTATCAGCCTAGGCATAGAGCCATGACGTCGGACAACTTGGCTTAGGCGGAAGGCCAAGACGTCAAGGCTGAACATTTACCAGCTTAGGCATAGAGCCATGACGCCAGATAACTTGGCTTAGACGGAAGGCCATGAGGCCAAGGCAGAATTTGACAGCTTGGCTTAGGCAGAAGTATATGATGCCAAGGTAGAATTTTTAACCGGCTTAGGCGAAGAGCCATGACGCCGGACAGCTTGGCTTAAACAGAAGGTCATGACGCCAAGGCAGAATTTGACAGCTTGGCTTAGGCAGAAGGCCATGACGCCAAGGTAGGATTTTTAACCCACTTAGGCGGAGTGCCATGACGCCGGACAGCTTGGCTTAGGCAGAAGGTCATGACGCCAAGGAAGAATTTGACAACTTGACTTAGGCAGAAGGTCATGACGCCAAGGCAGAATTTTTAACCGGCTTACGTGAAGAGCCATGACGCCAGACAGCTTAGCTTAGGCAGAAAGTCATGACGCCAAGGCAGAATTTCACAACTTTGCTTAGGCATAAGGCCATGACACCATGGCAGAATATTTACCAGCTTAGGCAGAATACCATGATGTCGGGAAAAAATATTTAACGACT
The DNA here is from genome assembly GCA_024336825.1 of Amorphophallus titanum. Lineage (NCBI taxonomy): Eukaryota > Viridiplantae > Streptophyta > Magnoliopsida > Alismatales > Araceae > Amorphophallus > Amorphophallus titanum. The sequence goes on from JANBPO010006516.1 coordinate 14,903,195, forward strand.
TAGACATAAAGTCACGACGCTGTACAACTTGACTTAGGCGGAAGGCCATGACACCAAGATAGAATTTTTAACGACTTAGGCGAATTGTCATGACGCTGTACAGCTTGGAAGTTTTTTGCTAGTTTGTTTGTTTAGATTGGTTGGGGTTTATTGAATGTTGACCAATTTTATTGGGGTTTATTTGGTTTGTTAAGTTTTGTTGGGTTTATTGAGTTTGTTGACTTTGGCGACCTTGCGAAGTTTATTTGATGCGATAAATTTATTGAGTTGGGCCGGTATGCACCTCATATCTTTGCCGATGAGACTGTGAGGACTCAGTAGTTTTTGTGCGGACTGAGAGCAGAATTGAGCCTGCTGCTATTCGCTACACGTGTGTCTCAGTTGGATTCCGCATATCAAGCCGCTGTCGCATTGGAGTTGGAGTTGGTGAGGACTCGAGGTTTTGCTCAGGCTGGGATGGTTCCGTCGGTCGTGCAGCATCAATCGCCCCACCAGTCATCTGCTTTAGGAGTTTCTCCTGCCTTTTCTCTTGCCGATAGTGCTCCTTTTTAGCAATCTCAGGGCAGAGGTTTCTGTCATAAGAAGAAGAGGAAGAGGTTTGATCAGCTGATGTTTTCTGATCTGAGTCAGCAATCTGGTTATTTTGTTCGGCCGCGTCCAGATTTTGTTACTTTTCAGCCGAGATTATGTTCCCGGTGTGGTGGCAGTCATCCGGGTGTGCCATGCTCTCTGCCGGTTGTGTGTTATCGCTATGATCTGTCAGGGCACATTTCCCAAAATTATCCATTGAGGCAGCAGATGGTGCAGTTCTCGCAGACTTCGCAGTCGCAACAGCTATAGTTCCATCTTTCACCGCCGCCTCAGCCATCTCAACTGTTTCAACCGCCTATTCCTGCACCTTCTCAGCAGTCGTCTACCGCTACTCGTCCGCCGAGAGCCCGAGTTACACACATCACTCGCGCGGAGGCGATGGCGTCTAATCTGATCAAAGGTACAGTTTCGATTTATGATCGCACAATGCATGTTCTTTTTGATTCAGGTGCGACGCATTCTTTCATCTCTGAAGATTTTATTGCTCGTATCGAGAGACTGGTGAATGAAATTTCCTGTGATATGCTCGTGGAGTTACAGTCTGGCGATTTCATGTCTACTCCTATGTGCTTGGAAAATTCTCTAGTTATGGTCAGTGGTCGGAAACTACCAGCGAGGCTTTATGCATTACAGTTAGCAGACTCTGACGCGATTTTTGGTATGGATTGGCTTGAACTTTATGGTGCCATGGTTGACTATCATCTCAAGCGAGTCTACTTCATGCCATGCGGAAAGTCAGCCTTCTATTTTCAAGGTATCGATTTTTATTTTGTTCAGTTATCTTTTTCGGTCAGTAGGTTGTGTCGTGTGTCAGTTGCCTCCTTGTCCTTCGTCTAATTTCGAGGATGAAATTTCTTTTAGGAGGGAGGGACTGTAACGGGTGCTCTGATCGAGAGGTGCGCTCGGGCGAGTAGAGGATTTTCTATTGAGTTGCTGATTATCGAGCATGATGTTCTCATCGTGCTCTGTGGCGTTAAAAATGATGCGTTGGTCTCGATTATTTTTGTGGATTTTGAGGCAGGATTGGGCAGGGTTGACATAAGTTCTTGTTCCTGCGCTTCTGCATGTGAATGGGTTGTGTTTGCCCTAGGGTTGGCTTGAGATGTGAAGGCTCCGCGGTGAGTTCGGGACTCGAGGATGAGCGTTGGCAGTTGTCGATTATGGCTCGTGTTGTGGCTCTTAGCATGACGTGTTGCAGTTCGAGGAATTGAAGCGATGGTGCATCGAGGGATACTGTGATCGTGGTCCGACGTGACACTCGTCGAGTGTCTCGGGGGCGCTGACCTGATGGAAGTGACGATTTTCTTAGTGCTGGAAGGTGTTGTTCCAAGCGTGCGCGAGGGTTAAGGTCAGGTCGAGCGTGGAGATTTTCCATTGGTCGAAGGTGAGTTGGGTTCTCCTTTGGTTGGAGAGAATCATCCTTTGCTAAGGTTCGCCGTCTTGCATCGTGTGTCCAGATTGGTTGGCCTTTGTGTGCCATGAAGTCCGTGTGAGACGTGTTCCTTGTCTTGGCAAGGTGGTTGCCTATAAGAAGTTATGCCCGTTCCCTTGTTGTGTAAGGGTGTGTTGGCGTTATTCCGAAAGAATGGGTGTCGGTTGGGCGGTGCTCGTGAGGACTTGAGGCTTGTGTTGTGATCCCCGATGTGTCGAGGATCGGAGCCTACAGAGTGCAGAAGATTTTCGGGATGGAGGATCCCGAGTTGGCACTCAGATGGCTGTGCGCGTGGATCAGAAAGCGCAGCGGAAGCGTGGTGGGCTCATAACCCATAGGTCCGAGATCGTAGCATTGGCTGCTACGGGTGGATTTTTGAGGTTGAGAAGAGCATTGGAGGAATTGTTCCTCGGTAAGCATTGTTTCTGACTGTGTGAGATGTATTGTTGCTGTGCCGTTGCTTGAGATATTATGATTCATGGCACTAGCAAGATGGAGAATCGAAGAAATATGTTGGCAAGCTTGCCGCATGAGTACCCTATTTCTGTATAGGAGGTTGTGTTTTCGGATGAGGCTAGTGGTTTTTTAGAGAAGTGATCTCTGACAAGATTAGAGGTCCCGACTGGTTGCTGTGAGCGACTAGTGGGTTGGCCGAGTGATCGACCAGGCTGCCCCCTCCCTTCTCCTTCCTCCACAAACCAGTGTGCCCCATCAACCCTAACCCTATCCACCTTCATCCCACGCCCCAGCACCCTCTCCCTCAGCAACCCAGGTCTGCCCTCCCCTGCTCCGTGCGTCCACGGCATTCCTGGAGTCACCCGTCGCTGCTACAACCCCCCGTGGATCAGGAAGACCTCTCTGCTGCTCTCTGCAACCAGCTTGCAGCCAAAGTCACGTTTGCAGAGACTACCCCGGTGTCCACTGTGTGAACTAGCCAACTTTTTCTTCTGTGGATTCGTACGTCGTCGAGCCAGCTTCGTTCCACAAGTGGTCCTGCTGCGATCCGACCTCAGCTCCGTTCACGTCGCCCGTTCTCGTGCAACTGCACCAGATTCGGGTCTGAACCTGAGTGCCATTTGGTAGCTGCTCCACTGCCCACCCCTGTGCGAATCTGTCAGAACTCTCTTCACGAGAGTTCTTCCTCTCTGAAGCGCCGACGCACTAGAGGTGGTCCTGCCTGCTTTTGACAACATCTCCTTTCAGGGCGTCCATTCTCCCTCTGTCGTGCCAGACCTGGAGTCCTCTATTCGCCCAGGACAAGCTACTGTCAAGTCAGCCCCAACACCCGCTCCTCCTATCTACTTCAGGTCATTCTGTCTTCAGTAAAGTTGCGAATTTTGACGATACGAAACTAACGCAAGTTATTTCGTCTTGATCTGACGTCAGCACTGGAAGTTCCACCATGACCATCGGCATCCTATCCTACTGTACGCCCAGAAGCCTGACGCCAGCCATTCCTGCGACCACATCCAGCAAGGTGTTCAGACGGCCGCCATCTTCTGAGGGTTCGTAGATCTTCCTATCAGCAATGTCCACGGCTTGGTCTCGTCATGTTTGGAGTTCGACAGTGCCTGTACTGACCGACGCACCATGACCACGCCAACCAGTCCTGCGTTGCAGAACTGCAAAGGCACACAGCCGCGGCCGTCGCCTCCATCTAGCAACATCCGCTCGATGCCAGACCATCAAGTGTCCGTCGGCATCCCTCAGGCTTCGTCCAAGAGCTGGCTGCTCCTCGATCGGATGCCCAGGCTCGGTGTATGGTTGACAGTTGTTTTCCCCCTCCCCACGATCCCCCCTCCTGCGAGAGGGTAGTGCATGTAACTGTTTTCCCCTCCCCGTGAACCCCTCCCTGCGTGGAGTGTAGTCAATGTACTAGCAGGGCTCCCCACTCATTTCTCTCTCTCTCCCTCGTTCCTCTCACTCTCCCTCACCCTCTCTCTCACGTTCTCTCTCCTCCGTCCCCTTCTCTCGGTTCGGGCCGTGTCGACCCCAGATCGTGACGCAGGAGGTACCGTTGGACTCGGCTCGTTGCGAGGATCGTACCGATGCTTTCCATTCCACGGTTCGTGGGGCGTGGGAACGGGACGGGTCGGGAGAGGTCGCAGAGCTCCGTCATCTGTATGCACATTTTTTGAGGTTATCGTCGCGATCAAGATAGGGGGATGGACTCCTTACTTCGCTAGGATCACTTTGGTACCACATGCACGTCCATGCGTAGACATTTTTACTATTTTTCATGCAAGTTGTATTTTTGGGGTTTTTAGGCTAAAATGCTTGAAAAATTCACCATGGCCATTGTATTTCCATTTTGATGCATGCTGTAGTTGTAAAAGTTTGTAGTTTAGCTTCTCCTACCCTATTTCCTTTGTCCCGCATCGATCCGGCTTGACCGGAGGGGAGTTCACCTCCGAACTCGTCCCTCCCATTTCTCAGCTGGTATAACGCGCCTTCCAGAGGCCGCTATACCCATAACGGACCCTTGGGGGTGCGTTATGTTCAGCTGAACGGACCGTCCCTAGTTCGTCATGTTGAACATAACGGACCGCCTAGGACCGTTATGTGACTGTTATCCCTGTAGGTTTATAGGTCGTTTGGCATGACGGATCAGGTCTCGTCCGTCATGGCCAACATAATGCCCTTCTCCCAGTGCGTTATGTGTGGTGTAAAAACTGTGGATTTTCTGGGCTTTTATACGTTCGGGTGACTTTAACGGACCGAGCCCGGTGTGTTATAGTCACATAATGCACCAATCTTGGCGCGTTATATTTCGTGTGGTTCAATGATTGTTCGGCTGAGTATAATGCGTAGGGGGAGGTGCATCATACTGATCATAACGCCCCAATGATGGCGCGGTATGGTCTCCATGTCTGGGTTCATTTATTTGCTCGGGTGAGCATAACGGCCTGGGGGAGGTGCGTTATGTTCACATAATGCCCCGACCATGGTCTGTTATACTATGTTGTTTCTGGAAATTTTAGAAAAGCATGCATAATTCCCATCTAATGTGTTCCATGCTCTATTCATGTTATTTTATGATCAATGGCTCGCTCCTAGAATCCCAATGGAGTGCTTCGACTTCCCATGTGATGGAACCACTAGTGTCGAGTTCGACCCTCCAGTCGTGCCCTCCATTGGCCACGTCAGCTCGGACGCGTCAGTCCGACAGATGCTGCTGGTGTTGCGGTCGATGATCTTCATCGACCCTTCCCTTACATATCGGGGGGTACACACCATGGTGGCGCAGCTGATCGGGGCACTGTAGATGCTGAGTTGCCCTCTAGAGGAATGGTCGTGGCGGGTCCTGTTGCTATTGAAATACGTTAACTGCCGCGAGTTCCTTGAGGCCCATGCTCCTAATGAATTCACCGCCATCAGTGCCCAAGAGAACGAGTACTTGCGTGCGCTGGACATGCAGAAAAGTAATGAAGAGCAGCACAGAAGGGCCTTGGACGAGAACCAACGTCGCCTAGGCACCCTCACAGGCTGGGTAGAAAAGTTGAGCGGTTATCTCGCTGCAGCCGAGGTCGAGCTGGCTGAAGCTGAGCCTGCCGTGATTAGAGAGACCGAGGAGCTTGCTGTCGCCAGAGTCGAGATGGCGTCTGTGACGTCTGAGCTGACGCGCCTCGAGGAACAGGGGAGCCAGCTGTGCGACATGGCAGAATTCCCCTGTGTAGGGATCCTCCCTCTCGAGGAGATCTTCCGAGGGATAGATTGAGCGTCCTCCCCTCCCTTTCGTTGACGTGTTCTGTTGTCATGTAAAGCAGGGGTATGCCCCGAAGCACGTGTAGCCTTCCCTTTTTTTTGAAATAGAAAATCGTTCGCGCACATACTTTTGCATGCTGGCCCATGACTCTTCCCCTTTCTTTTCCTTTCTTCCTTCTTTTCTCTTACTCCTCGATGGGATGCGAGTTTGCGCCGGTGGCTTGGTCTAGGAATGCTTCGATTGGGTTTGCAGAGGCGCATAGGAGAGTGCTCGCCTCCCCAAGGGAGAGACGAGGGGATCACTCGACCATGCGAGCCTCGTGGCCTTGTCGAGTGGTTCCGTGAGGAGGATTGACCTGGACGAAAGGTACTCGTCACCCGAAGGGATGGAGAGAAGAGTTTATTGATTCAAATGACCTGGACAGAAGGTCCAAGTCATGAGGGGTGTTCGTCACCCGAAGGGAAGGGGAGAAGAGTTTATTTATTCAAATGACCTAGACAGAAGGTCCGAGCCATGAGGGGTGTTCGTCACCCGAAGGGACAGGGAGAAGAGTTTATTGGTTCAAAGGACCTGGACGGAAGGTCCAAGTCATGAGGGGTGTTCGTCACCCAATGGGTACCCAGGCGCACCACAAGCTTTGACGGTCTACCGCTGGGCCGTCACAGCAGTCTGACGGCCCAACACAGGGGCATCAGGCCAGCGTTGCAAAATGCACTGTGACGCGCCCACTCTGGTGCGTCATAGTCCCTGACGCGCCTAACCCAGTGCGTCAGGAGACGAGTAGAAACAAGCTGTGATGCACACCACTCGGGGCGTCACAGCTCTGACGGACCACCTTTGGCACGTCAGAAGACAAAATGAAATCAGCTATGATGCACACCCCTCAGGGCATCACAGCCTCTAACGGTCCTACATGGGAGCATTAGGGTGAAGGGCAGCGTCAGCTCTGACGCTCCCTCACTGGGGTGACACAAGGCTCTAACACCCCACCCTGGGCGCATCAGAGGCCTTAACCCCGCAATCGTCAGAAACTCAACGGTCAGAAAATTATAACGGTCAGATGCCAACGGTCGGATTGTCACTCTGACGGCCCAACCTAGGCGGGTCACACGCCCTGATGGTCTATCATGGGACCGTCAGGCCCACAGGCCACCCAGTTGGCAAAGTAGCATCCTGTGATGCACCCACCATGGGGCATCACAGTCTGTGACGCACTCACCCCTAGGGCGTCACAAGCTGTGATGGTCACTGGAAGGAGCATCACACCGTTCCGATGGTGAACCAGCAGAAAACGGTCAAAAACACCAACCACACCCCCATACCTCCATGGGAGAGGGGGAAAACAAGGGGGAAGCCCCCTGGGGACCCCTACCATGCTTCTAGGCCATCAATACGCGGAATCGCGGCTCAAATCCATAGATCGGGTGAACTCTCCCCAAATTATGGAAAACCCTAACTCAGTATGGAAACCCATCTCTCGGCCTCCCCTCGGGCTAGAAATTGTGGGAAAGGAACGCGGGGAGCTAGGGAACGTCGCCCTACCTTGATCTCGCCTCGAGGCACACCAGATCGTACATAAATCACAAAGAACACTTTTAGAACCCTCGCCCCTTCACGATCTCCCACAAGCTTTACACCGCCACGATCGCCTCACCGTCGCCATGGTCACCACGCCGTCGCCCCACGCCGTCTGCAGCTTGAGGGGACGCCGCCACAAGCTCACCAGATGAAGAGGAGGAAGAGAGGGGCGCTCACATTGGGGAGAAAGAAGGAAAGAGGAAGAAGAAGAAAAGGTGAAAAGATTAAAGAAATACCCCTATTTATAGGAAATCCAGAATACCAAGAAATAAGGGTTCGGGAATTTCCCTGAACACCTTCAAGGCACGGGCTACCTAGCCTTTTCTACAGCTCTACGGGTCCCGCCAAGGGCCCTGACCAGTTTGTCGTAACGTGCGGCTACACAAGCAATTGACTGGGACCAATCCCGGCCACCCAGTTACGGGCTTTACCCGCATCTCACATGGCCGCCCGAGTCAACCCAGGGGCACCCCGACACTAAGCCACGTCACATGGCACCCAGTGAAAAGGTAGGGAGTCAGCCCCGAGATGCCTTCTCTCAACCCTTCAAGGTCAAAGGGAGAACTAATCAAGTCAACCATAGGCTTTGGAGGCCCGCAGTACGCGTGTACGTCTCACACACACGTGTTAGGCATTTTCTCGAACACCTTGTGAGCGCATATCTCCTAGCCCTCCTATGTCAAACCACGGACCAACCCATGGTGCTAGCACATTAATTGGGTCCTACAACAACCCCCCAGCAAGATGGGGCCACCGCCGACCCTCAGACACGTGGCGATGAGCCACCCGTCTTTAGCTCTCAGGCCAACCTGAGGCTACTTGGCCAACCCGCCATGCTACATGGCATGTAGCTTGAGGCAGGGCTCGTGTGCCTAAAATGTCTCCCCTTAGCTCCCATGAGCTCCTATCCTTAGCCCAAGGCCCATTTTGGGCCCCCCTGGACTGCTACCCAAGTCGTTCGGCAACTCGAGGTGTATCGGGCATTTACTCGAACACCTAGCGAGCGGCTACTACGACTCGAAGAACAACGGCCCCCACGGGCCCGTTCTAGTCTCTCGAACCTTAGTGTCCCTCAAAGGACATCCCCAGAAGATAAAAGAAGACCCTTAGGGGCCATCCCTCGGGGTTACAACCGGCCCCGGGGCCAATTCGCCTAGGTGGTGGTCGTGCGCCGCAGGGAGGGTGAACTCCCTAGGGGCTGCGCCCTCCCTCCAACCCGATGGCCCCACAGCCCCATTCAATTCCAGTTCATCTGGTTTACAGTCCTACGATGCGGTTTGTGTGTCATACCAATTCGTGGGAGCAATACATGGAAGCACAGAGCAATAGCCCGTAGGATCGGTCCTCAGTGGTCAACACGCTCACAAGTCTTCCACATGTCCTCCCAGGACACCTGTCCTTTTCTTGTTAGTCAACTTAGGGAGAAAAAGCTCAAAAAATCAAATTTTATAGGGTGGAGATTGCCCCCCCTCTCTCTACTTGTGCAATTGCATCTTATGTGTGATTGTATCGCGCTCTGATCATGCTTGCTTGTGAGAGGCTTACTATGCCGGCTGTTCGCGTCTCCCGAGCAAGTCTTCCACTGTAAAGAAAGGCTCAGGGCATGACACTATGTCTTGTGAGCCTTCACTAGTCATGGCCTTACGTCACGTTATAGTGTGACAGCTCTTCTAGCGGGGCACCTTCCCGTTATACAGTTTTTAAGCTAGTTCCGTGGGCCCCCGATCCAACCATAGCATCTAGCGTTGGGGGAATACTAGCTAGAGGCCTGCCTTAGGCAAAAGCCAGTGAGTGCACACGTGGTCAGGGGCTTTAGACTGACGTCAATAGGCATTCCCCTGTCTAGTCACTCGCAATGGTACTTTGATTCTGGTTCTGACCGTGTCTTGGTCTCGGCCTAGTCTTTGCGGTAGGGCACGCGGACAAGGCACTACTAGGCAGAGCATAAGACGTCAGTGGACGTAGCTGGCTGTTCTTCTAGTGAGAGGTACACCAGTCACGTGGCACATGACTCTTCACGATTCTTGTGCGTCGTGACCTTCCGAGATAGCCCTCTCCTGGCTACACTCAAGGTCAGTGTCCTGTCGTATGCAAGACATTCTAGTCATGTGTGGGGTAGTGTGCACGACGTTCTAGTCATGTCATCTGGCTCTGCGTCTGTCTAGATTTTTTCCTCGATTTCATTGTCTGTTTTATAGGTCCCTTGCAACATCGACAGATTGGCAACTCCTGACTTCGTCAGCTTAGAGTCGCCTTCCCGTTGCTGCTTGGAGTAGTTTGGGGTGCCGAGGTTAGTTCGACAGCTGCTTGTCTGGTACGACTTCCTCCCCCTCTTCTTGAGCTTGTTCCCTACTCCTGCTCCCTATCTCTTCTTTTACTACTTTTTAGCATAGTGTTACAACTTTGTAGTGTAGTTTTCTTGCTTTACTACCTGCTGTTTTACTTGTTCTGTGTTACTGCGTGTTTTCCAGTGGGGATCCGCGTGTCCCCTACTGAGCCAGTGACACGAGGCTCACCCCTGCTTTTCAGGTGGGTCATTGTTCGTTCTGCTTCCGCGGGTCCTAGTGTGCGAGTTCGTACCTACCAGCTGGTACCTTCATCAGGCTTCCCTCGACTTTCTTGGTACGTCTTTCCTTTTTGTCGACTGTACTATTAGACTTGTTGTCTTTTCTTTAGACTGGACTCTGATATATAAGTGGAGGGTTGACTCACAGAGGGTTGATATGCGTAGGGTTGACTTATGGAGGGTTGATATGCGGAGGGTTGACTCATGGAGGGCTGACACGTGGGAGCATAGGGTTGGTTTGTGGAGGGCAAGGTGTAAGTGGATGGGGAAGTGTATGCGGGTATGGAAGGTGGAGACTCAGGGTTAAGGGAACCTTGGATTTATTGGCGAATGAAGCGGGCTCGGTTGTATAGTTGTTGCTAGGAGGTGATGTCGTTGAGGGCTAAGATGAAGCGGTATTCTGGCGTTGCATTAGATATCAACATCTTGATTTGATCCAGCTCCGGAATGTGCCACGGGACTTACACGGTCAAGCGATGCCAGCGATCAGCAAAGGTGCAGAAATCCTCATCGGGCTTTATCATCTCATTGGTCAGATCCACAACAGAGAACTTGGGCCCAACCTGGTCTTGATATTACTGAATAAACTTCTCTTGAACCATCTGAAAACTCACGATCTGCTCTTGCGGAAGAGAAAAGAACCAATCCTGAGCCTGGCCTTCCAATGACAGACCTAATAGATAGGCCATTAAACGTTGGTCATGTCAAAATTGGGCTGACTCATAGAGGAACTCCTTAATGTGCACATAGGGGTCACCGACTCCACCATAACAGCGATATGCAGGGATTTGGGAAGATGGAGGTAGCCAGAGATTTTGAAAAGCGAATGGAACACTTAAAGAGGATTTGAGATCAATTCGACGTTGAAGTTTATCAAGTTGACGTTGGGTCTGAGCAATCATCTCCTGAGTTGGGAGAGATTGAGAGTAATATGGGCCAGCCTGAGCAAGAGGTTGTGAATTAAAACCAAGAGTAGGGTAATGGGCCGGATGAGAGGATCCGGGCTGAGAAGGATATGGGCCCATTCCAGGAGTGAAAAGGTGTGCGGGTCTGGAAGGGACGTTGGCATATGGGCCGAATGGGTCAGTAGCAACATGGGCAGAAGGAGCAGGCCCATTAGGGTGAAATTGGCCATTAGAAATTGGGCCAGTAGCATATGAAGGGGAAGAAAGAGGCCCATGAAGGAAAGATGGCCCATTATGAGAAGAAGGCCCATTAAGATGAGACGCAATGAGATGTTGGGCCTGGGCTGGGTCCATTTGGCGAACAAGACTTGAAAGATGGGCCATGAGATTAGCCTGTTCCTCGGATGGATTAGAGGGATCACGGAAAGATGGGCCTGAGTGGGAAGTTCGATGAGATCTTCTCAAGACAGCGGTCATCCAGGTGGTCTAGTGGGAGAAGCTCGATGAGATCTTCTCACAACCTCGTCAACCGAAGCCGGTACCTGAAGCATCTCTGCCTCCAATCACCACTTCAATCGCTCGAACTGTTAGAGAAAGCCAGCCTCCTCCCTTCATCCGGGATACCAGTAGGGGAGCGCCGCGCTCAATCGACAACTGTGGGGTTGTAACCGCACATTCTTGAAGCAGGTCTTGTTCCTACATCCCCCCTCGTCCTCCCCAGCCATCTCGTGTCCCTCCAGGTCTAGCTTCAAGAAGACCTGGAGCACATGGAAGCCCTGAAATCCTTAACTTGGGGATAAGGAAGCTTCCTCCGCGGTCAACAAAAGGCAATCCTCCTCCTGCCTCATATCCATGTCGCTGGGAGCAAGTGGCTAATGCCTTCAACATAGCTGAGCGACCGACTCCTGCATAGTGCATCTCTCCTTTAGAGAGATTTGCCCCCCACCCCGCCACTATGTATCATGACTCCATGAAAGCTCACATCCGCAGCATCAAGGGAAGATCGTGGTAGCCAATCTACTTCGTTAGACTATCCGCCTATACGCCAACCAAAACGCCTCTGCAAGGATTTCCACTCAAGCTTCGATCTAACCCAGACCTTCCCTCCATCTTCCGTTCCCTTCAACCATGGCTCAATGATGCCCACCACTCTAGGAAGACCTGAGTGATGAGGTGTAGAACCTGACGCCAGATCAGCAGCACAAGTTCTAGGTCATTGGGCCAACTCATATTGGACTATTTCCGTTCGAAATTTACACGCCATCTCCCGCCTCGATTGTAGATCCCTCCTTTCTCACAGACTATGTGCATGAGCCCTCCCCCTTTTTCTCAGGCTTTGTGTGCCGGTCAACCTGGTTTTGTACCTTTCATTTCATAAACAAAAAAACAACATTCATGATCCCAAGGCCTTATCCAATTTTCCCTTTTACTTCCCCTATTTTCAACGTATGCTTTGGCCATCCTCTACTGGGCTGAGACGTGATCCGTTCCCATCAATGAAATCTATGGGTCATCCAACGGTCCAGAGAAGCTGCGAAATTTATACCTCCACACTTTTCATTCTAGCTATGAAGATCGCATAATAAGCTATCCCTTTGTACTGCAGACCATCTAAATTAATAATAAAATTCAGAAAATAATTTTATCATCTCTGCAGAATGCCTGCTGTGATGGTGATAAGCGTACATCCTTGGAGAAAAGAACAAGCTAGTGGTAGCGATAGTAAGAAAGTGAGGAAGAGGAAGAAGAAGAAGAAGAAGACCAAAGGCTAAACTGAAGCTCTCTTCCTCTTGCTCGTTGCCTTGCGAAGATAAAGCCATAAGTCTAGAAGCAGTAGACTTCCTCGTAGCAACTCAAGCACTCCTCATCTTAGACAAAGGACTTTTGCATCGAGTACTGAACATCACTCTTCCTATCTGAGTTTTTCCAGCTTCTTTTTGTTTAATCTTGTTTAAAGAAACCTTGAACCATCCCTACTGGTGTGTGTTGGAAGACAGATGGAGGTGTTCTCCAGTCTGTGAAGCTTCAGTCCCTACTTGGTACTGTCGGAAGATAGACAGAGGGCTTTTCGTGTCTGTGGTTGGCCAGTTGTGCCATTTGCTATGTTTACAGTCCTGTAGTGCGGTGGCACTAGTGAAGCCTCACTTGGTTTAAGTGAGGGGTGGGCGTAGGACTCGGGTTTGAGTCTGAACCACCTTAAAATCCTTGTCCAAGTAGTTTGGTTGTGTGTTTGCCTTACGCTAGATGCTTGCCTAGGCTCATTGCTCATCTTCATCCTTGCATCTTGTGTTTTAGGTTCTTGCATTTCTTAGTTGGTGCTTTTATTCCGCTACAATCTTTTTATATCATGAAAAAGAGGGCAGATCTATTCACCCCTCCCCTCTAGATCAGCCATTCCCACAGAACATGTGGTATCAGAGCCAAACTCTCATGATAGGGTCCAACGACCTTGAGAGAAATGGTGGAATGGCATCCAAGGGTCTTATGCCCGAAGGACATTCTGTTAACAGACCGCCCTACTTCACTGGATCTAACTACCCTTATTGGAAAAATCGTATGCAGGTGTTCATCCGCACCCAAGACTATGAGCTCTGGTGAGTTATTAACAAGGGGCCCTACGGGCTTCCAGAAGATGAAGACGTCTGGACCAAGGAACAAATAAGAAGATCAACAGTCAACTGGAGTGCTAAGCACATCATGCGGTGCTCTCTTCATCCAGTAGAATTCTCAAGAGTATCAACCTATGCAACAGCAAAAGAGATGTGGGATCGCTTAGAGATAATATATAAAGGCACATCTCAGGTGCGTGAGACCAAAGCTAACATTTTAATTTCTTAGTATGAAATGCTCAGAATGAAGCCCGATGAGTCCATTCAAGATAAATGCAAACCTTTTCATGTTCCTCGTGGGGTTCCCTCACAGTCACATTTACTGTATGCTGATGATTCAGTTATTTTCCTAAATGGAGGCACAAGTTCTGTCAGGAACCTACAGGAATTTCTAGTTAGGTATGAAAAAGGTAATACAAAATTAATTAATGCTCACGTCTTCTAAGATGGACATTGATGGTCTAGAATGAAAAATAATTTTGCTCTTCTTGTCACTAACAATGTAAAGAAACAATACATCAAAACTGTAGACATATGACTTGATAGAGAATATTTCATCCATTACATATTCTGGGGCCCTCATTCTTGAATCCTCCCTCTAGATAAATTTTCCTATATAATGTCATAATTTTGGTGAATTTAAACAATACACAAAAAATTCTTTTGAAGAAAACTTGAATTGTGAAAAACTACCATTCTTAGACTAAATTCAATTATCCATTCTTAGACTAAATTTTAAGTTGCTGATTCATATTCAGACTAATCATTTTAATGTTTAAAACTTTATAATTGTTGATCCTTGAGGCTTAAATTCAGGAATACCGAGGGTCTCTTCTTTGGTGTATTTTTATTTATATGTATGGTACACCACGGAGTTTTCCAACATTATAGCTAAAAATTCACAAAACTAAATATTCAGTTTGTGATGTTAAAGCTAACTTTTGTTGCTACTATCTTCATCTTTTATACTAATTTCTACGAGTCATGTGTTATGAGATTCCTGTATAAGGTTGAGGTCATTCCTTGATTGGTATTACGACTATGAAACTAATCTAAAAATGCACCATCAAATTTTCCAATTAAAAATAAAAGTGTTTCTTAGATTTAAGGATTTTTATGTTCTTGATTTTTGGAAAACTTCCTAAACATGTAAATTGTACATCCAGCACCCGTCAATCACCAATTCACACGTATTTGTTTCCTCATTCTTGAACTGTTCAATTGGCTTTGTGATCTGTATACTTCTTTCCCCTCATCACTGAGTTCTTTTATCTTCATATCTTTGACCTATTTAATATGCTCTCCTAAACTGATATTTATAACCTTTTCTATATCTTGCAGTTTTATATTTCAGCCACCATGAGTTACTCATTTTTCACAACCCATCTCATGGCATAAATCATCCTCCCATCATATCCTCTCTCTCTCTCTCTCTCTCTCTCTCTCTCTCTCTCTCTCTCTCTCTCTCTCTCTCTCTCTCTCTCTCTCTCTCCCCCGCCCACCCCCGCCGCGCCACGCTACTGGGCAAATCAATGGTTGACAACCTTCCAATATACTACGTATTCATTTTTAGGATTCTAAAAATGGTGGTCAAAAAGTTGGAGTTTATCCAAGCAAGATTCTTATGGGCCTCTGGCATGGCAGTGGAGGGGTGGCATGATGTCTTAGGGGCAGAGTTTGTAAGAGCAAGGAAATATGAGGTGTGGGCATCAAGATTATCAAAGATTTCAACTTGGCACTATTATGCGAATGAGTGTAGAGGCTTGGAGCTGATGATAGTGGGTTATGTCTACAACTTATCTAGCAGAGGTATTGCAGCCGGGCTGGAGCTTGAGACTTGACACTGGCATCTCAACATAATATCTCGCTCATCTGGAAAGGCATCTTTTATTGCAGTGACATAATACTCAAGTGTTGGGGTCCGGTTGGGCAATGGGCAAAGGTGCCACTTTTGAAAAGACAGATGCTGCGGGGATTTCACCCAAGAGGAAACCTTCCTGAAGGTCGTTGCGATATTGGCTACGCCTTTGATCTTCATGGCTCACACCTTTGACACACAATTGGCTAGGGGAACATGGGTGACCACTTTCAAGGGAAATCCTAGCCTTGAGGAGACGGATCAGCTGGTGGGACTCTTATTACTCCTAGACTATGCTTTGGTGCAAAGCAAAGCCGACATGTGGTGCTGAAGATGGGAGGAGGAGGGATGCTTCTCAGTTAGGCCAGACTACTCATTCATCTAAGATGGGTGAATACACCACCAATTTGCATCGCAGATTCGAACTCTCAAGATCCCTCTGAAAATGAAGCCGTTGATATGGAGAATATCACACGGTCGGCTGCCCACATGTAATAGGATTTCCCCTTTCCTACAACATATACCTACCCTTTGTTGCTTATGCGGGGAGGTGGAGGACAATTTAGACCACCTCATCACAGGATGTTCCTTTACTAGGGAGGTATGGATCAATGTTGCCAATAGGATCCGCTACACTATTGGTCCGTATGACAGTGTGCATCAACTGTTCGACAAGTGGCACAAGAAGTGGAACCTGAAGAGAGAGAGATTGACTCGGTGGCTTATCCTCTCATGCTACATTATGCATCTTATGAGAAGAAAGGAATAACAGAATTTTCAGAAGTGAAGCAAAAATTGAGAATAGGTTTGTCTCTTTTGTTTGTGAGAGGGTGAGGGAATGGACTGAACATTATAAAAGGGGCGGGGGTGGCGCGCTCGAGCCACCCCCTCTCACTTTCAAACTCTCCCTCTCTCTCCTTCTCTCTTTCGGTGGATGCATCGCCTCCCCCTCCCTATTCTCTTCCGTTCGCCACTGGCTGCCGCCGCCGTCATCGTCGGGGTGAGGAGACCGTCAGGGAGGAGCTCTCCCTTCCTTCTCCTCCTCTTCTTCTCCCCTCTTCCTCTTCTTCTCGTTCTTCCGTTTTCTCTTCTTCAGAGGGCGGCGGGGCCCTAGCCTCCTCTATTCCCTCTCTCCCTCTTTCTTCTCTTTCCTTCGCCTCTCCTTCCTCCCTGGGTGCGGCGAGGTGGCTGTGAACACCGTCAGTGTCACCGTGGATGGGGGACCCACTGGGTGGTCGGTTGGGGCTCAGTGAAGTCGTTGGAATGGGGGCGTCGGGCATACCGGGCGAAGGCAGCAGTGGGGACGTGCCGGGTGAGGGCAGCTTGAAGTGTACCGGTAGAGCGGGCACGAGGCGAGTGTGCCGATGGAGTCCCCCCAAGGGGTGTGCCGGCTAAGGGTTGCTCGGGGCATGCTGGGTGAGGGTAGCTGGGAGTGTGTCAGGCAAAGGCACCAATCAGCGTGCCAGGTGAGGGCGCACTGCGGTGTGCCGGGTGAGGGCAGCTGGGAGTGCGCCGAGCAAAGGCACTAATCAGCGTGCCGGGTGAGGGCGCACTAGGGTGTGCCGGGTGAGGGTAGCTGGGAGTGCACCGGGCAAAGGCACCAATCAGTGTGTCGGGTGAAGGCACACTGGGGTATGCCAGGTGAGGGCGCACTGGGGTGTGCCGGGTGAGGGCAGCTGGGAGTGCACCAGGCAAAGGCACCAATCAACGTGCCAGGTGAGGGCGCACTGGGGTGTTCCGGGTGAGGGCACAAGTGGGTGCATCGGGTGAGGGTCACCGTGGGTGTGCCGAGTATAAGCACCAGGGACCGTGCCGGGGAAGCACCCTGGGAGTGTGCTGGGTAGACGACCACTTATACCGGAGGAGCATCCGGTGTTGGCCTTGGGGCACACCGTGACTTTGTTGGGACCGTCACTCCTTGTGGATGAGCACCCGTATCTTCTCTTTACGCCTCTGGCCTAGGGGAGACTCTGCCAAAATTTCGTCAGAATTTATCGGTGTCCTATTTATTTTAATTTTAGTGTAGCCCCTTCCAGCTTTCTTTCCCTCGTCTTTGCTTGGGGTTTGTTCTTAGACAAGACAACTAATAGGAAATGCTATCTAGACTCAAGAAAGATAAAAGAATCGAGTTCACTAATTTCCAGAGCTCACTTACACACTTGTCTCTCTCGTGTGAGTCTCGGTCTCGCTAACCACCTGATTACCTAAAAAATATTGGATAGAACTGGATTAGCAAAAGCTTAGTAGGTGAAGAGGTGTGATCTCGTGCTTGTCGTTAGCCAGAGATGCTGACCACGAGGTTATGAACTGCGAGAAAGGGAAATGGGTCAGAGGTGCCCAGGGATGAATCCCCAGGGTAAACCCTTCGATGCCTAAGTCAGTAGAGCCCTGGTGCGAGGGATAGAAGGAAGGAGATGAGGGCGCGAGGTTCCTCTCCACCAAGTGGTAAAGTGATTCTTGCTCAGGGAGTTTAGGCTTGCTCTGGCCTTACCTTTCGCCAGAGGATTTCCCAAGTTTAAATAGTGTGCCAGCTACATGAGTCCTGTGAGCGGAGGAGTTTTAGGAGGGGGTTACATCCTCGACATGGGCTCTTTGTAGCCTGAGGACACTTGGTCTCCCTTATCCTTATAAACTCCTGGCTATTGAAGAACTCTCAACGACTATAAGCATCCGTCGGTTGGCTCGAGCATGGGGCACTAACTCTTACCCGAGTGATGGGGGCGCAGCTCGGGGCGAAGGGGTATGATGCAGTGGTGGGCGACCTTCCCCGTTCGGACTGAAGCTCGAGCTTCTGAGCCTAGAGGCCACCTAAGAAATGTTTGGTTCCCAGTGACTTTATTGGGCTTATCTCATGGCAAGTGGGCCTGGTAGGGCTGTCACTTGAGGGACCTGGGCCTCGTTCGATTTGGCAAGACCTTATTGGGCCACTCGTACATGGGCTATGGAAATCCCCCTCTCCACTTGTCCCCCTCCTACTCCCGAGTCAAATTAGGCTCAGTCAAGTAGCTGTTTGAGATGGACTATTGTGGCTCAGGTTGGTGGAGATCCAACTTTAATAGGGGCCACGTGAAGCGGCTATTCTAAAAGTGTGCCCATAATGATGATAATCCTGATGGATTAAGGCGAGGAGGCCCCTTTTCTCAGAGATCGGAAGGTCGCGCCGCCTCTTGCTGGGGGTTATAAGTGTTGTGCGTTGTATGCGTTCTATACTCCCATGGCTTGGGATTTTGCTCTCCATCGCTTCTACCTTTGGGGTTTTCTCATGTGCTGTGAGGGTAACTCGAAGGAGCCCCTTGGTCTGTGGTTAGTGTGCTTTTGTGTCTGTTGGGTATAACGCACCTGCCCTTGTGCGTTATACTAGTATGACATGCCTGTTGTGGTCTGTTATACTTCGTGTCGTTTGTGTTTGGGTCTGTTGGACATAACACCCCTCCCCTAGTGTGTTATGTTGATGTAACGCCCCTATGCTGGCGCGTTATATCATCTGCTGTAGTTTTCGGTCTGGTTGGCATTACGCCCCCCCTGTGGTGTGTTATGTAGGTATAACGCCCCTATGCTGGTGCATTATAGTCCTGTTTGCCGTATCGATCGTTTGCTTATGCTGTGTTGTGTGCCTGTCTATCTTAGGTCCTTGTTTAGGGCGGTATTTGTCTATCGGTGGTTGTCTGGATCGATCGGTTAGGTGACTGGTTGTGGTCTTTTCCTAGACTACGACAGTACCCTAACGACTCAATCTAGAAACTACCATTGTCCACGTCTCTGGTTGCGTAGCGGCTATCTCTTGACTGTTGGGTTTCCCCCTAGCAGTTGACTGACAAGTTGCTCTGCCCTGAGTGTTGTCATCTACCGCCGCTCATGTTCTTGGTGGTTCTGTTTGTTTGTGCTGTGGCGGTGGATGTGTTAGTGTGTCGGTGTCGTGTCTGGTTCCCGTCAACCTAGGATTGCCTAGCGGTTGACAGGTAGCCTTGTCGTGTCTCGACGGCCTTGTCCAATTCAAGACATTGATTTTGGATGCTTCGAGGTACCGTTCTACCTTGATTTACGTATCCAAGTGTGCTAAGGGTTCTCGGTGTTCCCTCAGGTCTCCGTGTGTCATTTTCTCGGAACGTCATTTTCCTTGGCTTAGGATTAGATCGATTAGCGGCTCGTTCCGCTTTGTGCAACGATCCTTACTCAGAGTCATTGGACTCAGGGATCGTTGTAGTTGTAAGTCTAGTTGCCTTGTCCTAAGTCTGTTGGTAGTCTCCTATTCTGCCTTTGGTGCTTCGGAGTACGTGTTGCGGGGCATTCTCGCCTGTATGTACTTCGGCACTTGTGTTTTTGAAGCGCGGTATTATGTTACCCTACTTTAGTTAACCGATAGATTGGTCTCCTCGTCCCTCGTGATGGATTCACTAGTCGTAACCCAGCGACCTCTAGTGTCGGTGATGGGGGCATCTCTCGCCCTTCACATTTTTCCACAGCTCTGATTGCTCATCGTCATGGTTCCATTGTGTCTGTTATATTTTTAGATCAAGGGAAAAAGAGAGAGGGTAGCAGAGAAGAAAAGAGAGGGAGAAGAAGAGGAAGAAAGAAAGAGAGAGCTCAAAGAGAGAAGATTGTAGCTTTCATTGAAGATCTCTTTCTACTGGACCGTGGATCAAATCTAGGCCAGTTAGCTCCTATGAGACCCACGGTTGATTTGCAAAGTCTTGTAGCTTTCCAGTGTAGTTACTTTCGATCTTTGTTTTTCCATTTATCTTTGTTTCAAGCTATTAGTCAGCGGAGCAAGCTGTAAAGCTCAGCGAGCAGAGGTGTGGTATCCTCTGGATGGGTGAAGCTGTAATTCCCCAGTGGTTGCAAAGGAGGATTCCTCTAGACGGCCAAGCTATATTGCCCAGCGGAAGAAGAAGTTGTAATGCCCAGTGGTCAAGCTGTTAGTCAGCGGTCGGCTAAGCTGTAAGGCCCAGCACAAGCTGTTAGTCAGCGGTTTGTAGGCAAGCTGTGAAGCCCAATGGTTTTCAAGCTGTAACGCAGTGGAATCCACACTCTAGTTTGAGTGTGGGGTGGACGTAGGTCTGGAGGACTGAACCACCTTAAAACCCATTGTGCTGTGGTTTGCTTGTGTTGTGCATTTCCATATCTTCTACCTCCCTTCGCAGGTTGTTTGAGCATTCTATATCAGAAGTGTCCCTGTGTGATTTTAGTTTGAGCTTGAAATTACTGTTAAAGTGTTTGACTGAGTACTTAAGAGAAATACATGTTGAGCTATCTATTTTTAGCATTTTTAATTTTCTAAGTCAGAGAGTTCATTGATCTCATTTGTCTTCATTAAGTGTAGGAAAAAATTTTATTACGCTATGTTTTTTAACGGGGATTCATTCACCCCCCTCTGAATCTGCACCTAGCACCCCAACAATTGGTATCAGAGCGAGTTACTGGATCTACAGATCCAACGATCTGTAGTGATCCTTGGTGCTCCTTGGTGCTTATTGCATTGGCTGTTTGCTACTGAATCGTTATTATGGCTCATCCACCGATCTTTGACGGTACCGATTTTGATGTATGGTTTAATAACCTATATGCGTTTGTTAAGTCTATTGATCAAGATCTGTGGAAGCTAATTACACATGATCCACATAGACTACCAAAGAAAAAGTCCCAATGGACTAATAAACATAGATCCTTGTGTGCTAAAAATGAGAAGGTTTTGGAGATAATGAAGGCTGCTACTAATAGAGCACTTCATTTTCTTTTTAACCCTTTCCTCTCTCCTCTCTCCCCTCACGTTTCTCTCATTTCTCTCCCTCCGTTCTCTCTCCTCTCCCCCGGGCGCACGACTGTGGTGGAGCTGGACGAGGTGGCGATGCCGTGGAGTTGACCTGAGGCGTGATGGCGCGAGTATCGGAGCGTGACGTTGGCGCGATCCCATTCGTAGATTCAAAGCCGGCGTGGGTTGCTCATGTGATCATTTTCGACGAGATTTTGTCGTTTCAGCACGTGAGATCTTCGGTGGAGGTAGGGGGACAGATGCTCGACTCTTTTCCTGCATTTCCTCGCGATTTGGAGCCGAATAGTATGAGTTTGAGCAGGTTTTACCCTATTTAGGCGAAAAGCATGTTCGGGAGGTGTGAGCTGTGTTCGCCGTTTCAGGCGATGATTTTTAGTTTAAATGATCTCATTTGAACCTCTAGCATGTTCAGATGCCATTCCGCTAGTTTTGTTGCGTTTGGCTGTGATTTAGGGCCAGTAGGAGGCCGATTTCCCTCGTGAATTGGTTTGGGTCGATTTATGGAAAATCGCCAGTTTCATGTCATTTCATGGTTTATGTGATCCCTTCTAGCTTGGGGAAGGTTGGTACTATGTCTAGGGATGTTTCCCCATCGTTTAGAAGTGATTGGGGCATGGAAAATAGGTTTCTATGTGGATTTTTCATGTTTTGCACCAGGACGAGAATGCGCAAGTGGCGTTTGTCACATTCTCAGTAGAACGTGCAATAACGATGCGCCAGGTCTCGTGTCAGAGAAGAATAGTAGGGCAGTTAGAAATGTGACCCAGCTGATGGGCGTGATCCTTTATTAACGTGACCCAGGTGAGGGGCGCATCTATATATTGTCTCACCCAAGGTTCTGGCCCTTTATTATCGTGACCCAGGTGATGGCCGCGATTATTGTCTTATCATGCTGGAGGCTATGTCCGTGTTCATTAATGCAACCCAAGCGTGTGCTGCGTCAAGGCGTTGACACGCTGGAGGTGTTGGACACGTTGTGGTGTCATCGCGACCCACTATATGGGCGCGTTAACTATCGCAATGTCAGCGTACACTGCGTTAATGTCTTCTATTTTTGGGGTATTATTCGAGTTGACTTGGGCTCCAATGTCGGCGTGCACCTGTTGTAAACCTTGTTTTGATGTTTTGATGATGGCCAACAATCTTGGTTTGATGATGGCCAACACTTCTGCCTTGTGTACCCCTTGGTCGATCCAG
The DNA here is from genome assembly GCA_024336825.1 of Amorphophallus titanum. Taxonomy (NCBI): domain Eukaryota; kingdom Viridiplantae; phylum Streptophyta; class Magnoliopsida; order Alismatales; family Araceae; genus Amorphophallus; species Amorphophallus titanum. Next base: position 14,925,407 of record JANBPO010006516.1, read on the forward strand.
GGCACATTTGACATTGGAGTAGGAAACCAATCGACGATCAACTATATATATATAAAAGAACACGGTAGAAATAAAAGAGGGACTTAGACACAACTCATGAGATAATAAATTATTGCATTCAGTCTGACGTTGCCACACAAGACCATTCCATTACATCTTTACATCAAATGATAAAAAAAAGGAGCAGGATTGATTAAGAAAGAACATGGAAAGGGAGTGCGGGCTCATATCATCGCCCATTTCATTAAAGGCCACGGAGGGGGTTGACAGAAAGGGGGGAAGAAGAGGGGCGAAATAATCGTCGCACACCCACCTCTGTTCTTCGCGATTGGAATAGAGTATAGAAATTCTGTCCCCCTCCCCTCGTTCTGAACCTTTACTCCCTGTTGGCGAATGGTAGGCCACTACCCAGAGAAGCCTCTCTTAGCTTTTCTTTCTCCCCAAGCTTCTCCCCTCCGATTCCCCTTGCTCTCTTTTTTGGGTTCTCTTTGCCTCGCTCTCCTTCTTTCGCTTTTCTGTTGTTCCCTTTCTCTGGTCGAAAGCCTCCTTCTTATAGCCTTAACTGGCGCGGCCTCACCCGGTGCGGATACGGGCACGCTGATTTAGTGAGGGTTGCCTCATGCGCTCTAGATTAGGAGCTTCGGAGCGCACCGGATTAGGGGCATGCCGATTTAGGGGCTTGCCGGGTTGATTCCCTTATCGTGCTTATTCGAGCCAGGCTTTGACTCGTGAAAGTAGGACTGACTCCGACTGACTTGAACTTTCATCTCATCGTGTCCCGGTGGGACTGACATGAGAAGTATCAAGAGGATCTTCAGGCCACAAAATGGCCAATTCTGATGTTGCCCGTGCCTTTAGTTCAGACATTCAGGTTTCTGGCTGACGTGGCCATTGACACCTTGTTCTGAGAAGTCAGGGACATTTCTTCACCTCAAGAACATTTCTTATCCAGTGGTAAACCACCAGGTACATTCTCGCCCTTGTAGAACGACGGACGTAGCTTGTTTGGCACGACTGAGTCAATACCGGTTCGTTAGGCAGGCCGAATGGCACGTCGACTTGTGGTGGATTTGTTCTGACCATCCTGAGGTGGAGTCCTTGACGCTTACATCAGGTGACCGAAAGCTTCGGCAGTCCCGGTGTAATACCCCGATTTACTTATCGATTTAGTAATAAATAAAAACTTACAAGATTTATTACCCTTTCCCCTGGCCATCACTCTCCATCCCCATCCCCCTCACACCAGGAAAGATCCCTGGACCCCTCCCCTCCAGTTACCCTTCCTAAAACCCTCCATTCTTCCCCTATATTCCCATACTACCAGTCTGGAATCTAGAGCAGTAGAAATCTCTGACTTGCAGAGCCTGTTTCAGAGGCATCGCACATCTTCAGGTGGCTTATCTTATATTACTGGAAATCTCGTGCAGTCACCTTCATTCGCGAGGTGATCTTGCCTTCATCAGAGTTCGTGTCTGTCCTAGAGGTCCGTTCTCGTCAGAGCGCGCTTCTAGCATTCGTGGGAAGATCAAAGCCCTACTGTAGAAGCTACTACGCCCACACCCCAACTCCCCTTGGTGCACCATTTGGCTGGGGTGTTCCTCTACCAGTCTTATGTCCAACGGCACCGGTGGAGCCTCGATTGGAGTCCGGAGCTGTCCGTTCTGATTTTTCTTCCCCGGGGGCGCAGGTCAGTCCATTCAGAAGTAGAGCAGACACCCCTCCATTCTACGACCTCTTTATCTTTGCCTTGACATCCCCTGGTGTCCTTCTTGGTTGGAGAACGAAGAAAACTCATAAATGGACGTGCTCGCTTTGGTCCTGCACCATTTCAACGACGGGAGTGATCGTGACGGTGCCGCCTTCCTGAGAGTCATCCTCCATGGATTGCGCAGAACCAGTCTGTCCTGTAGCCAGAAATGTCTTACAGAAGCTACTTCGACCTCAACTCTGCTCATCTTGGTGCACCGCTTGGCCGGGGCGTTCTCCTACCGGTCCTCCTCCCTACCCAGTCGACGGAGCCTCATTCGGAGTCCGGAGCTGTCCATTCTGAATTTTCTCTCTCGGGTGCACAGGTCAGTCCACAAAGAACCAGCACTGATACACTGCCACTGTTCACCCTCTATCTCTCTGCTTCGACCTCTCCTGGAGGCCTTCCTGATTGGAGATTGAAGAAGACTCATAGACAGATGCGTCTGCTTTGGTCCCGTAGCATTCCGACTCCGGGAGTGCTCTTGATAGTGTCATCTTCCTGCTGCTACACCCTGAGAACAGCCCCAGTCCAAGCAGAGCAGCACAGTTCCAGAGCCAGCCACGACCAGCCACGATTGTGGACTATTCGTCGAAAATTCTGGAGCTATCCTGGACCTGTCAGCGGAAGATTGGCATTGGTTTCAGCGTCATCCGAGTTCGTTACCGTCCAGACTGTTGAATCCCTATGATTTTGATGATGTCACACACTATTTGTCAAAACATGTTTGTTTATATGCTCATACAGTTAGTGCACATTTCTCCTTGTTTTAATTCACGAACTGCGCAGTTTCCTCTTAAGTCCGTGCATATCATAAGTCTGTGCATATCATGTTTCATTCAGGTTCTGAGGCCCGTGCAGTTAGGCATCCAGCATACAAAGTCCATGCATGTGTTGGTCGCGTTGAAAAACATAAAGTCCATGCATGTTTTTATTCTATGTCAAAAACTCAAGTCCGTGCACAAATAAAGTCCGTGCATGTTTTTAGTCCATGTTGAAAACTCAAGTCCGTGCACAAATAAAGTCTGTGCATGTTTTTAGTCCGTGTTGAAAATAAAGTTCATGCAAAAACATAAGTCCATGCATGAGTGAAGTTCGTGCATATTTTTGGCCATGCATGTTCTAGCGCTGTTGCAAACATAAGTCCATGCATGAGTAAAGTCCGTGCATGTTTTGCTCTTTGCATTTTAAAGTCCGTACAGATCACAAGTTCGTGCACATCTCCAAGTCCGTGCATGTTTTAGCTCACACTCTTCTGACTCAATGCATATTTCTCTCCTGCACACCTTGAGTCCGTGCATGTTTGCCTGCACACCTTAAGTCTGTACAAAGTTTTGCATATGCACACTTTTAGTCTGTGCAATTTTTACCACTTGTATGGGCGAGTCCATGCTGTTCACAATAGCACAGTGATGTAACTCCGTGCATGTTTTCATTCCTGCATGTGAAGTTCATGCATACTAGATATTAACTTACTGCTTCAATGCAAACTAAGTGTTCGACGTTTTGCAAGGACTTGTCTTAAAAGGTTTGAAAGATCCAGGAGAGATGTTTGTTATCTTCAAAGAGGGCACGTGATCCGAGATGTGAAGCTTCTGACACGTGAAAAGTCATCTGATCCAAAAGATGACACGTGGCTCATTGGGGATAAAATCTCGACTAAACCTTGGGCGGGAACCGTGACTTCCACACGCCCCTCTTCTCTGCTGCCGCATATAAATAAGGAGATTCTCCTTCAAGAGATCGTGATTGTAACTAGAAGAAAGAAAGAAGAAGCAGAGAGAGCCAGAGTTAGCATGATCCAGAAAGAAGAAAAGAGAGAGCAGGGAATAGTCCCGGTGGCATCTTGAGGGACTGTGGTCAATCGACCCCGGATATCATATAGCCACAGGTTCTTCAGAGCCTTAATAAATCGTCACTTCGGTGACTGGCACGCCCACGCACTTAACAGATCCAATAAACGAAAGACTCCAACTTTAATTTAATCCCAGATAATTTGAGTGCGTCCACAAGTCTGGCACGCCCAGTGGGACCCATCCACCTTTCATCTCTTTGTCGAAATTAGGGGCTTCGTGGCCCCCTCCTTGTAATACTGACTGTTTCATCCTTTTGCAAATGCAGGAGAAGTACGTTCGACTGCAAGAATGGCAGTTTCCTTTGGCCCCCTAGTCATCGAGAGCCATATCAGGGATGGCTACCTCGCCGTCCCCCTTTGCTTCGGGAGTTTCCCGCCCGTTGTTGGCTTCCCCAACTTTCTAGGGGTGGCCTTCGTCAACATCTTGGATGTGGAAGCGTCCGACGAGCCCAAGACCGACGCCCCCGTCTCGGGGATCACCGAAGCCGCCGCTGGCCGAGCTGCAACCCAAAGCAACGGCAGTGCCCCGTCAGGCACGCTCGGTTGTCACGTGCACCACATGCACCAGACCGCCAGCCCGTCACACCAGGGGTCAGCGTCTCATCGAAGGAGGTCCTGGAAGAATACTGCTAGCGTTGCTATAGCAAGACGCTGAATCTCTAACTCCGGCAAGTCTGTGACTATCGGAACTATCCGGGTCCATTTAAATGGGCAGAGGTCCGAGGTGATCCCAGACCACATAATACCAACCGTCCCGGTCCACAACTCTTTCCAAGGACTGGAGGGGGTAAAAGAAGGAAAGGTGCCCGCCCTTCCAACCGTCGCACCGAGAGACACGCCAGCTCACAAATCGATGAAGTTGAAACAAGTCTGGGTTCCCAGGAAGCCCGGTCTACGGCACCTGTGCCGGAAGGGCCTAGCTGCTCCCGTCATACAAGGGGGCGAAGAGACCTAATGGTCGAAGAGACGTCCAAGACCTACCAACTGGCAGCCGCTGTACCGAAACTGCCCGAAGAGAATCATCGCCAACGTCACCGGCGCCATCGCCGTGTTGACCGCCCGGCGTATGCAGACTACATCCACCGTAGGGTCGCCCCCGATGCTCAACTACTAGTCGCTCTCCCCGACCAGGAGTGGGAGGGGATTGAGCAAGCCATGAGGAACTACCTCCGAGGCCCGGGCAGCACTCCCTTAGGTCGCCAGAGGCTGCTAGGGGCAGTGGCCTCTACTTTCCAACAAGAGGAAGAGACTCGGTTCACGGCAATACACCATTAATCAGTCTAGTCCCTAAGCCAAAACCACGGGAAAATACAAGTCCTCAGCCCCTAGGTTGTACATCGGAATCTCAATTCAGTATAACAAGAAACACGGAACACGAGGGATCACTAAAGTCCTCAAACCAGATAGGCATGCAAACTGAGGTAAGATGATTTCTCCCAGCGTCCAAAACCAGGTCTCAATCTTTACAGGATAACTGAGACATTCACGGGGTCACGTGTCAACCTCTGGGTCACAACCGGGTTGACCGGAGACCATTCAATCCTTAAACTAATTCTCGAAATAACACGGCACGCACTTCGAAACTATGGCACTTTCGAACACCCAATAACACGGCCATAGCCCTCATAAGACGTCCACAACATCCACGGAACAATGGGATAACCAAGGGGTCGAAGTCAAGCCAACCAAAAATCAAAGCAATGTAAAAGAAATACCCAGACAAATGGCGGGCTTACCCTTGGCCGCTAATACCCATTTGTGGTCTTATCAGGGCTGCTATTCGCACGGTTAAACAGGTAGGAAACGGTCTTGCCCAAGGCCGCTACTAACAAGTTGCGGTCCTCACAAGGCCGTCTCATGAAGGTGACGGTCATGGCCAGATCGCCATCTCCAAACCACCTCGAAATCTTCTCTAAAAATCACGATAAGCCATGCTGGTGGCGATCATCTGCCTGGCCGTCACTTCATAAGGCGGTCAACCGCAAGGCCGCTACTAGGAATCGACTTAATCAAATAACAGTCTCCGTAGGACCGTTTCTCGAAAGTAGCGGTCCTCCTAGGGCCGCCACTACCAATTGCAGTCGGGAGCTAGACCGCTACCCCAAACTGACTTAATACGGTTAAAACCCTATGACAGTCGCCCTTGGACCGTTAACAGGAGATTGGCAGTCAGCCCATGGCCGCCAACATCAAGTTGCGGTCGGCCGCAAGACTGCAACCAAAAACTGACATAAAAATTGTTAAGAGCCAAATAGCGGTCCTCTTTGGACCGTTCTTCGAGTAGCGGTCCCTGGTACGATCGCTACTTCCTACCGGTGCAAAAATCATAGGAAGGCCCAAAATTTGGTCTTTCTATGCCCTAATTGTTCCCAAACGACAGGGAAACAACCATAACCATGATACCAACCTTCCACAAGCCAAAAGGGGCCAAACAAACCACAAAACGACTACAAAATGGTAGATTTTCATAAATTTTTGATATAAGGAGAACTGAAAGTAAATGTCATTTACTTTTCTGATGCAATGGTGAACCTCGAACAATCCATGCGAAGATTTATTGGATTCTGAAGTAGAAAAAATTGAGGAAATGGACACTTCTTTGGAAACCTTTGTTTGGTCATCCTATTATAGGATGAATAATGTACCAGGCTATAACACTTCCCTTCAATGTAATAAGGTTGTTTTGTGAAGCATCCATGTGGCTCGCCATGCATATAGAGGGAGAAAGAAGGGAGGAGCACACTAGCAACTACCACACACGTCACTGGCTACCTTGCTTCTGCTTTTTTTCTGGGGCGGTGGGTGGGGAGGGAGTGGAAGGTGAGAAGGAAGAGAGTGGAATGAAACAAGAGATGAAGAGAGAGAATCCAAGCACGAGGGAGAGAGAATAAATAGGGGAGGATGTTAGAGGGGTTGGGGGGAGCTAATGAGGAAGACATAGAGGGCTTGATATACACAAACAATATGGAAAGTGGCCTCATTGAGTTTTAATTGTTTGGCTGTCACGACATCTGAGAATCAAATAATTCTCTACTTATTGTTTATCATAATGTGGACGGTGAGGTACAAATGTGGGCTTGTTCAATGATTCATAATATAGACTGGAGTGCAGGGTAAAATCTGCGGGTGGTTAGATTTTTGTCCAGAATGCTGAGTTGATCTAACCTTATCATTTCCTTGTGTTTGCATTCGTAATGTAGTCTGTTGCTTATTTTGCTCTTGTTTTTGCCTATAGGTCATTGTCTATTTTCTATTGTAAGTTATCTGAGTTATTTAGAATTTGAATAATATTGCTTAGATGGTTGTGCATTGGCTCTATTTTGAATCTTTCTTTCATGTGCAGCCTGCAAAGAGATTTCTTGTTCTAGTAGTGTCTGCCGGCCTGCTTTTTATTCTTCTGCAGCCACCTATTCCACTATCATGGGCTTATCGATCAGATTTAATTAAGGCAGCTCATCAGTCTGCTGATGATATATCAATATATGGTATTGTGGTTTCAAAGCCTTCATGGCCATCATGGTTGCTCATTGCAACAATTTTACTTACACTATCAGCAGTCACATCCACCATTCCCATCAAGTATATTGTTGAGTTGAGAGCATTTTATGCAGTTGGAGTCGGTATCACACTGGGCATTTACATATGTGCGGAATACTTCTTCCAGTCCGTAATTTTGTACCCTCTTATAATAGCTACAATTGTATGTGCTTCTGTCTTTGTGGTCTTTACGCACCTCCCCTCAGCTTCAAGTACTAGGATCCTGCCATGGATTTTTGCTTTATTGGTAGCCCTTTTCCCCGTGACTTACCTTTTGGAGGGACAGTTAAGGGCAAAAAGCATTGGAGGAGGTGAAGAGATGGATAAGTTCACAACACTGTTACTGGTCGAAGGAGCAAGGATGTCCCTCTTGGGTCTCTATGCAATGTTGTTCATGCTAATTGCTTTGGAGATCAAATTTGAGTTGGCATCACTTATGCGGGAGAAAGTTTCTGAAAGAGGTGGTATGCAGATGAATCAACCAGGTAGGCACTCGCATTTTCCACCAAAACTTAGGCTCATGCAACAAAGGAGGGCATCTGCCACACCATCCTTCACGATCAAGAGGTTGGCAGCTGAGGCTGCATGGATGCCCGCAGTTGGGAATGTCTCTACAGTACTGTGTTTTATCATCTGCTTGATACTAAACATGCATATCACTGGTGGATCAAATCGTGCCATATTTTTTCTGGCACCCATTCTACTGCTTCTCAATCAGGACTTGGACATCTTTGCTGGTTTTGGGGACAGACAGCGGTATTTTCCAGTAGTGGTTGTGATATCTGGCTACTTATTCTTGGCTGCCATTTATAGAATATGGGAGGAAGTTTGGCATGGAGATGGTGGGTGGGGGATGGAGATTGGAGGACCTGGTTGGGTTTTTGCAGTAAAGAATGCTGGTTTACTAATCCTCACTTTACCCAACCATATCCTCTTCAACCGTTTTATGTGGGATTATGTAAAGCAGACGGATGCAGTGCTACTGCTTACAATGCCTCTTAATTTACCATCAATTGTCATGACGGATGTAAGTACAATAAGGGTCTTGGGGTTGTTGGGAATAGTTTATTCTCTGGCGCAGTACTTGATATCAAGGCGCACAAGGATTGCAGGACTGAAGTACATCTGAAATTAGTTACAGCATGAACAGTTTGCAGGTATACTTCTTTCATTCAGTAGAACGTCTCTCTTCTTTTATTGTGTCTTGAACCCATGTCTGACATTGTTTTCACTGCTGGAGATTGTATAATTTGCAGTTTTGAAGATCATAGCATCATATTTTGAAGTTTCCTTCTGTGACGAATTGCACTTGGATCAGTTGGACGACACTCAGCGGGCCATGTCAGGATGCATTTGTGAGATTTGTAAGTTAAGCTGAGGTGAGGAAGGGAAGGCAACTTGGATGTTGCTTGGGCAATCTAGTGTAGCCCAGAAACAATTGTTAGAGGTGTCTGTATAAACTCAAGAATCTCTGACAAGTTGGTTCCCTGTCAAACATGGATTTTTCATGGCCATGTATGATTACCCTTTTATTGATATGCCATATTGAAAAAGGCTAGGATTCTGAGATTAGTGATGTGAATGAGATCCTGATAAAGGAGATCCTGATAAAGGCAAAGTCCCTCCCCCGATCTACCACAAAATGGAATGAAAGAAACGAAAAAGAAAAGGCAATCTGTTGTCAAAATCTCAACCAGCTTTTGGCCTGCTCATTTGCCTGTAATTTGAATGGCAGATTTGGTTCAGTGTTTCGAATGCGATTTTGTTGTGTGTCAGGGAGATTACTACGTTAGGTGTATATCAAATGAATCTTCCGTCCTTGGCAAGGTTGTTTCTTTGGATATGTTGTTTCTTGGATTGTTTCCTGAAAAATCCAACTTCTTACCATCTGCCGGGACCTTTCTTGGGTGAATTGCTTGGAAATTTTTGTAACTTTAACGTGCACTCGAGCAAAATGATGGCTTGTACTGCTTTTTATGAATGTACGTGCCAGCTAGTTTGCCAGCCTCCCCTGTCACAACTTGGTTACAAGTTGCCATTCTTGTTTTGCAGCAGTAGCTAGTCATTCAATGAGTACTTGCTGCCGTCGATGGAATCTTAGTGTTGTTTGGTATCAGGATAAATTTTGAGGAGAATAGGGGTAAGTTATTCTAAGATAATTTTTAACCGTTTGGTACGGGATCTCCGCTCTAACCTCATCTCTAACCTCATTCTATGTTTGATATGGTTAAAACGGGTGAGGATAAGTCAAGTTAAGGAAAATAAGATTAACTCTGATTTTAGAGTTAGTTAGAAACGGAGATAAGTCATTCTAACTTTTTATTGGAATGATTTATCTTTATATTTCTAATCTCATTTCACCCTTTGGACACTAAGCGTATATGAGAAAAAGATTAGACATAAGTTAGAACACGGTACACCGGGGTGACTAGCACCAGACCTCGGACACGGTCTCAGCTGACTTACAGGAAACTCTCGCCACTGCTGAAAAGGAGAAACAGACTGCTAGATAGAATCAGAAGACGCTGATTGTTGCTGCACAAAACCCGAAGACGCTTGATGATTAAATCACTTCTTAGACTTTCTAAACTTCCGCCTCGAAGTGCCACTAGAAGTAGGCGCAACAGACTAAACTCCAGGCGCTGACGGCTGAAAAGACTGCTGAAATGGTACAACTGACTGAGTAACACTGGACTGGAAAAACCCTGCAGACCTCGCCAAATCAAGCTCGACTGCAACTACTGTCTGATATGCATTGTCCATGACATTCACACGGGTAGCAAACAGTGGCACTCTCAATTCAACTTTTAAACCATGAAGAAATTGTTTGGTCTTTAAGGCTTCATCAACAATAATATGCGGCGCATTCCGACCCAACTCAACGTACTTGTTCCGGTACTGCAGCACGGTCATCTCACCTTGAACCAAATCTAGGAATTGGTGCATCTTATCCATTCAAAGACAGGTTGGACTGTAAGTGCGCTCGAAGATAGTCACGAACTCTGTCCAGGTGATCTGACGAAGTGGTCAGAAATGAAAAGTAACTTTCCACTCCGAACTCCACCACATCAATGCTACACCCTGAAGTTGAAAAGTAGCAAGCATGACCCTCTCGTCCTCTGCGCATTCCATCGATCGGAACACATGCTCAGTCGTCTCAATCCAAATCCTTGCAGCATCTGGATCTAACTGACCTTCATAAGTCGGCGGGTGGAATACCAGAAATTCCTTAAGTGCTCTACCACGGCCACCGGGTAAGTCATCTTGCGGAACTGGAATAGGCACATCAGGAGTAAGGACTGGCACAATCGGAGGAGGAGTAGGCACGACAGGAGGAGGAACGCTGCCACTCTCTTCCGGGCGAATAGGAGCTCTTCTCTTACCGGGCAGCATCTAGAACATACGACAACAGAAAACACATTAATAATCATGAAAAATATCCTAAGCCAGCAACAGACGACTCGAATGGACTTGTTCTGGACAATCACATGCAATTTCAATTCCTTATACGATTCCCCAACGCCGCTCTGATACCAACTATGACGACTCAGAGCTCAGGGTACCGATAACCTGATACAAGTATCGGACTACCGCTATCAAGAACTGGGGACGCCACCCAAGAGGCAAAATGGTGGACGTAAAGTCTGCCCCTAAGGTCTCTTTGTCGGTCCTCCCGGTATTCCACCTTCCCCCTTCTGAGATGCCTACGTACTGTACGTATAATGGCACCCCTTCATCCATCTTAAGGACTTCATGTACTAGTCCTCCTTCTAGCAGAATGATAAGAGATCACTAGCATATCTATTTCGGAGATCATTGGATGGCCCTGCACTGGAATGGTTCTATTCCTTAGAGTCCAGCGACGCCGAAAACTTTGATGCGGTGCAAAGAAAATTCCTATAGAAGTATCGGGACCGAGTCGGTCCCTCTCTTTCCATCACCGACCTAGTAGCCGAGAAGATGAGATCGGACGAAGATTTCGTCCAATATGCTGATAGATGGAGGTCTCTGGTAGAAAAGGTAAGAGATACCCTCTCAGAGCCAGAACAAGTAAAAATGATCATGTCCAATGCTACCCCTTAATTTAGACACATCTTAGCCATGAACAAGCTCACTATAATGGAAGAGTTGTATGAGAGAGTCTAGTATATCCAAACACAATTTAAAGACTCCCCTCTCATGCACATGTTTGAGCAGCCAAAGTGGAGGGTGGTAAGGAAGATGAATACCAATATTCAGGGCGGAGTGACGAAAAGGGACGTCACAAATGAACAGGTGAGTCCAATTGGCAACCCCAACCAGCTAGCCAACCCAAGGCCTCCATAAGCACCACAACTCTCCTTCCAATAAAACTAGCAAGGTCCACAGCCTTATCATCCTCCACCTCAATCCAACCTCCACCAGAACAACTTGCCTCAGCCCTTCCATCCTCAGCAACAACAGCCACCTCCTCAGTACCACCAAGTTCCACCGCCTAGAAATTACGGCCCTCCTCAGCAAGAAAGAAGGTCGATTGGCCCAAAGAGAGCTCACCACCCACCATTGCCGGAGACATTGCCGGATGTATTTAATGCTCTTATGGGTGCCAATGCACTCACTCTACCCAGGGAGAGACCCGTATGGCCCCAGAATGTCGACACCTCCAGATGCTGTGTCTTTCATAGACAATAGGGTCATACGGTGGAAACCTACTTCCAGTTTAAAGATTACATTTATGATGTGAATGATCAAGGCGGGATTGATTGGGATGAAATGAGGTAGTATGTAGTGCCCGTGTCTTAGTGGATCCGTAGTTGTTCAGACCTGGATCCGATTCTCTTAAATCTGCTGATTTTTACAGATTTGTGGAGGGGCGACTAGTGCACACCCTGTTCAGGAGGTGGCAGACGTCAGGCTGCAGACGGAGTGGATACAGAGTACTCGGTCAGCGGTGCTGATGTTACACAGGTTAGCGATGAGTTCCTTGTAGCCGTACTATCCACACCGCTTCGCAAGGAACTTCTGGTATGACCAGGGGACCCGCCGAACCGGGAGTTCCCTTTGGCAGGTAGGCAGTACCAGGGTAGGGACGCCCACCTACTTGCGGCGGCATGGTGGGACTTCTACAGTTGTCGAGAGCAAAGTAGCTCCCGATGCCGGGACATGGACGTCGAGGGAGGTTCGACGTTCACTATGCTAGGTGGTGGTTCGAGCACAGCCATCTGTACCGTCAGAAGGCTTTCGTGATCTGGAAAGCGGAGGAGAGCTACTTTCTGAGGGAGGACCTGCCTTCGATTGTGCTAGACGATGGGTACCTGAGGACCCGCCCTACTCGGATCCATCGAGAGATCGAGCGGGTTATGGAGCGGTGGCCCTGGGGTGGCCGGGGTTCGACTTCTGGGAGCCGGAGCAGTGGTGGGGCACTGAAGCCCCTAAGACAGGCTTCGGTGAGGGTAGTAGTGACAGGAGGGAAGGGGTCCCGACTGAGGGCAGCTAAGGCCTGGTGGGCCCAGTTTTTGGCCGATTGCGGCTTTCAGAGCAAGGGTTCGCTGGGTCGGGAGCTCCCGCACGGGAGCTTTGCCAACTCAGCGATCGACGACTGGCGGCGGCACATTGCTCAAGCGATCGGGTCTGCCGGGCCCGTGGAGTTCTTGTCTCAGATTGAGTGTGCCCACACTCTGAGGGACATCCGAGAGGCTGTGGCAAGCGCGGCCTGGGTGCTGGTATTGAAGCCGGAGCAGCTAGTACTATTGCCACCGACCCCATTCGGGGCTCCAAGGATGGCCTTGTTTGGGATACTCCAACCCTTTTTCATTTGTTGCTTTCTGGCTATAACACAGGGACATTGTATAATGTTGTGTCTCTTGACAGGTTCGGCGACGGAGGGGGATAACCCCTCCACGGAGGCATCCTCGGGGAGCGGGGATGAAAGTCTACAGCCGAGGCGAAAATGCCCCCGAGTAGAGGCTGCAGTAGCTGAGACTGGTGAGTCTTCTGGACGACTCGGGGCTGACAGGGTAGCTGAGGCAGAGACAGCTCTGAGTAAGTGCCGTTTGCCTTCTTTGCTCTTGGTCAATTTAGCCACATCCACGGTGGTTGTAAAAAGGTGGTGGAGCCTTGGGACCGGGTGCTCTCTCCCTTAACCGACAGTGAAATTGAGGTATATTAAATGAACAAGCACAAATGGGAGCAAGGGCTGAGAGCTTACCTAGCCAGTTTGAAGAATCCTACTTCGGTTGGAGACGTGGGCGAGCGACGAAGCGTGGGTTCCCCGAACGCTACGCCGGTGTAGCTTCAACCTGAATTAACAATTACAGTCACTACTCCTCGCACAGGAGGGGTGGACTAGGGGTGGGGAACTATAGAATTACAAAAATATACTACCTCCTACAAGGAGGGGTTTTAATCTGGCCAGGCGGGGTGGGGGAAGCTAAGTTAGAAGTCGAATCGACGAACTCCACCGGTTCTACCTGCTTCTAGAACAGTCTGACAAGGGGTTGAAGATGGCACTACCATGGACTCTGTTGAGCTCAGGTGAGGACGAAACTAGTGCCGAAACTTTCTGGGTTGGCCCAGGAGGACGCCAGAATTTTTGGCGATTTTCCTGATGACGACGATGGCCGGGGTAGGGTTGGGACCAGGACTGAACCGTTCTGGTTCTGACTATCCCTGGTTCGCTGCTACTGGAAGAAGAGGTCGTCACGATCACTCCTATGCTCCGATGAAGGTGAGACTAGAGCCATTGTGATCATGGTCAATTCCTCTTTGATCAGAGACCAACGGGGCCATCGTTGGAGGTCGGAGCTGACCGAGAAGATAGGAACAGTGGAAGGGTGTCAGACTAGGCTCTGGAGGAACTGACCTTGAGTACCTTGGGGAGGAAATCTGGAACTCTTGACTCCAGGGTCAAAAAATTATTCTGATTCTTGGAGATGACAGGGGACATGAAGGAGAAGCCCTCAGCCAAACTGCGCCCCATGAATCCCAGGGTGCTGGCCGTGGAAGCCTCTGCAAGTCTCTATAGGTCGTCTGCCAGGGAGGAAAAGCGTTGTCTGGCGAAGATGGCTCCATTGGGCAGTCGTGGAGTCAGAAGATGGCGAGACCACCTCTGTTGTGAAGCTGACTTGATGATCTTTCCAGTAATATAGTATTTGCCACCAGGTTCCTTGTGGAGACGATGGGACAACCTCTTCAATCAGTAGCTTCTCTGCTGCCTGTGAACTGCTACTGGACCTGCAACTTGGTGATGGTAAATGGAGTAGGAGGGGGGGCCAACACAGCAAGGGGTGGGGGATGGGGGAGGAAAACTGGTTAATATCCTCGTTTAATTAATGAGGACCCCGGCGGCTTGGGTGGTTAAGTCAAAACTTCCCCACCAAACCCCCCCCCCCCCCCCCCCGTGGAGAAGCTTCCCAGCAAATAGCTGGAGGCCGCTTCACCCTTTGGGGACGACGGCTTGTATTCACAAGCCCCTCCTCCAGAACAAGAAGACTCCTCCACCCTGAGGAGAGAAAGGCCCGGGACGCGCCAGTAGCTCCCGAAGGCCGATGCCCCCGAGGGACGACGAGGCAGCCAGCAAGGACACCCTCATAGCCCCTTGGCCCAGTGGCAACTAGAGTTATCCCTCCAACTACGAGACTTCGAGTGATGTTTCCCGAAACAAGAGCATGCCCTCCGTGTGTTATAGAAGACTTCCACCAAGGAAGACAAGGAGCAATCCCCGTTCTCTGACTAAATCTTGAAGGCCGAGATCTCCCCCAGAGCCTCACTACTAACCTTCAAGTCATATGATGGCCAGGGAGACCCGGCCGACCACTATGACAGCTTCGACACCCTGATGACCCTACATGGGGCTTCCGCCGCTATTAAGTGCCGAGCGTTCGTGACCACCTTAGTCCAGGGCGCTCAAGTCTGGTTCCGAGCACTCGCCCCCAGCAGTATTCACGACTTCAGACAGTTCAGATGAATTTTTAAGGAAAGCTTTGCTGATAGTGGCCCTCCAAGGTCAGTTGCGGGGCTGTTGGCACTAAAGCAGGCATAGGGGGAAAAGCTTCGGGCTTATATCAACCGATTTAAATCGGAAGCCCTGTGTATCTCTCGCCTGGATGTCGCCTCAGCCATCACCGCATTGACCAAAGGCACCCGTGATGAGAACCTCTGATGAGAGCTAGTCCTTCATCCCCCCACCTCTCTTGTCGATTTGGTAACCCTAGCCCTGTGTCACGTAGAGTGCGAAGAAGTCCTCAGCGCTTGCCATGGCACAATGGGCTCGGGTCGAGACGGGGACAAGAAGCAACCATCCAAGCAAAGCTTGGGCCAAGGGAAAAGGTAGAATCACGACGAAGACCACAGGGAGCCCCCTCGAAAATTTGAGTGGTACATGCCTCTATCCGCCCCCGTCTACGAGATATACGAAGACATTAAGGGCTCGGGTGTCACGCCCCAAGCGCGGAAGATTACCCGGAAGTGGCGTGACGATGTCTATAACGTTCATGTCAATCAGAGCGTAGTGCATTCAACACCCAGAAGAACAGACCGAATGCATCCCCTGACGTCTTACACCATATCACAAGTGTCTAACTACGACGCCCCAGGTGGAGGCAGAGACATTAAAGTAACCAGTACCACAACAAGGACTAGCTGAGGTCACGCTCGTCAGCGCGGGCCCGACGCCCTTAGCCTCGTGTGCACACTCAGACCATACACCCTAGGCCTGTCCTCTAGCTGGTTATTCCCCCTAAGCCCAGACTCAGCTGTACGTGGGGGCCCTACGGTAACCAACCTAACAACCGTCTCTCTCGGGTCAGCCGCTCCACCACTCCAGGGTGGGTCAGCACGCGCGTACCGTAAGAAGGCTATGACTAGTGGGGGCTCACAGAACATGGACACAGAAAATCACTCATGCACCCATCACGAGTAACATGAAGGAAGAAGTGGCTCGCGGCCACTAGACTCTGGACAGCCCACTAGACCTATTAAACTCAACGGTCCTTGAGTCATAAGATCCGGGTCTAGACAATCGCACGTAACGGCACAACGTCGTCAATCTGGCCTAATCCCTAGGTCTGAAACCACGGTGACACACGAAAAATCTCCAGCCCCAGGCTGGTCAGCTGGACTCACAGTCCAAGGCCATACACACGGTCCCCTCGGAACTCGGAACACACACGGGGTCGCTCAGACCACATGACTCATGAGCATGCTAACCGAGGTAACGCGGTACCTCTGGACACCCCTAAAACATGAACACAAAACCCACGACGTCCGGGACACCCACGAGGTCAACGGTCGGTCATTGGGTCACGACCGGACCGACCGGAGACCTACACAATGCGAAACGGACACGGCGAGCATGAAGAATCGCCTAGCGGTCCTCTCTTGGGACCCCAGAGAGTCTAGCGGTCTAAACCTAGACCGCTAAGCTCCGAGGACGCACAAAACTCTAGCGGCTGCTTCCTAGGCCGCTAGAAGAAGTGGCGATTCTACGCCTGACTGCTAGATGACCTCTAGCGGTCAGTCATAAGGCCGATACCTCACCAGCCTCAACGACCAAAACGCGGTAAAGCGGTCTAACCTTGGACCGCTAAAGGGACCCTAGCGGTTTATCGTACAGCCGCCAGCCGTCGCTTGCCCTACCAACAAAACAGTAATTCGTGGCGCGCCGACCTTAGGCCGCCAGGGGTGTGGCGGTCTCTGGAAGGGCCGCCAAATCATCCCGAGATCGAAACCGGTGAACCACCCGCGAAAATAATAGAGTACTATCCGGGTATGATATTTGTAAAATTTTCACGGATAGGGTATGGTATTGGTCAACCCGATTCGAACCCGATCCATTTACATCCCTAATCGTATCTCCAGAAGATCTCAAGGCAAGTGAAGGAAGGATAGCGCGTGGCAGATCCCCAAAGATCTCAAGGCTTGCGAAAAAAGAGAAAGTCTTCTATTCAAACGACGAAAGGATTACAAAAAGAGGCAACCGCCTCAATGCAGTAAGAGGAAGAGTTACAAAAAAAAGGAGGAAAGAAGTACAGCAGATGTCGTCTCAATCACCCGCCTCGATAGCGTAGTCACGTGCCACGTCACCCTCAGACGCGTGCATTGCAGCCGCTTCCACGGCAGGAGAAACATCAGTCAAATCGACTAAGTTCTCCCCCGCCAATGTAGCTCCCTCAACTGCTCGACCGACGGTGCTCGGCCTTGACGCCAACTCCTCGGCCCCAGCCTCCTTACCCACTAGCCCTTCCTCGCCACCACTGGCCTCCGCGCCATAAGGTGTGGAGGGAGGGAGGAGAGGGGGCTCTGAGGTCCCCAAGCGCTCGTTCATGGCTTGACAGCGGCCTCCTAGCCCTCCTTGAAGCCGTGATCATGCACCGGCCCAAAGATCTCCAGGGCAGTCGAGGTCAACGCTTTCGAATAAGCGGGCGATGAGCGGAAGTTCTCCACCGCCTCCTCGCCGATGGTCGACATCGATGCATGCAGCTCGGCTAGTTGTGCCTCCATTTCCTGTGCGCGGAGCCCCATGGTCGTGACCTGCAACCCTAGCTTGGACGCATGGGCCCCAACCGTCTCAGCTCGGGCCGAAAGAAAGTCGCGGCCCCTTTCCATCTTGGTGAGGTCCAGCTCCCTCCGCTCCAACTGCTCTAGGAGCCTTACAAGCTTGGCCTCAGATGTCGCCAGACGTCCCTCCAACTCCTGGCACTTGGCCGTCAACACAGCCTGCCCAGCCTGGTTGGTCTCCAAGTCCTATGCGACACCACCGAAGTGGTACTACCATGGGCTGAACACTCTGGCGAGCATGATGAAGTTCTTCACCGCCAAGTCTGTCAACTCGCCTGGGGCCCCAAGGCCCAACTCCCCATCCTTGTCTTGGGGGCAGAGAACCCTATCGATGAGGGCCTTCACCTCCATCTGCAGGTGTGATTCGTGGGTAGTCCCCTTAGGCGGCGGGAAGCGAGGACCCAATAGGAGAAGTGAGAATTTCAACTACTTTATAAAAAATCTATAAAAATGGTAATCAAGTAAAGGATAACTTAATTAACAACTTTGTCTTCTGTGGTCAACCTAACAAAAATTCGTAACTAAGTCTAATCTGTGGACTAAACCAAAAATGCACACTTACCTAACCTTAACTTAAATCACGAAATTAGAGCTTAATAATCCATCAAATGAGCCCAAATCGGTGGCAAATGAAAGGCCACGATCTAAGAATCATTTTCTCTCTGCTAATTGTCCGAAACCCTAACCCTGGGAGGCGATGTCTGTAGAGTTTGGGAGAGGTCAACTATTACGGCGACGTTTCAAACACGCCACTTGCGAGGTCGAATTATCCCTCCACAAAATGATCTAGAAGGTGTATGAGATATAAAAATGATGATCTGCAACCCTAGTTTTGTTTGGGAGCAGTGGTGGCTGCAGAGGAGGTCGATTAAGAGAGATCGCTAGTGATTAGTGGAGACGTGTCGGTGTCCCCTCTTCTTCCTTTCTTCATCCTTCTCTCTTCGATTGAGGTAGGTTCTAACAGACCAAACCGTAATTATTATATATAGATAGAAGCAGCATCATGTGTTCTTTCATTTGACGTAGGAAGTCCTAAATTCTACTGAGTATCCTGAGAGAATTTTACGTTTTAGTAGAAGCATGTCTAGATTCGGGTTTCTAGTGTTCCTTTCAATATAAGTTGTGATTTCAGGCCGTAAATATGAAATTGATCATACCATCTCATGTTATTTTTCGTGCTCTTTCCAATGATACCAAAAGTCCTAAATTCCATGCAGTCTATCCTTTGAATTTCGTGTTTAAATGTAACCCTAGAAATCTCACTGGAGCCGGGCAAGGCAAGGTTTAATTAGATTTTTACCAGACTTGTGCGGTCTTACGATAGACCATACAACTACCTTGGGCGGCCCCCAGATGACCACACATCCAAGGATGGGTGGCCCCCAGATGACCACACATCCTGGGATGGGCGGCCATCAGCAGACCACACAACCCTTGAAGGATGGGCAGCCACCCCAATGACCACACATCCAGAGGATGGGCGGCCCTGTCTGGACCACATATCCCCTTTGGGCGGCCCTGTACCAGCCGCACAAGCCTTTGGGCGGCCCTAACCCAGCCGCCCAACCCCTGCACTGCACCCTCTTGTATTCAGTCAGGTAGATATAAGGTCCAGTAGTGACTTCTCATGGCCTGCTCGATCCCCTCCCACTCCTGGTCGGGGAGAGCAGCTGGTAGTTGAGTGTCGGTGACAACACCAGGACGAGAGTGATGCACGTACGCCGGGCAGTTAGCATGGTGACGGTGCCTATGACGTCGACGACGGGCGTTTTCAGGCAATTCTGGTATATCAGCTGCCGGTTGATGGATCCTGGCCGCTTCTTCAGCCATTTCGTCTCTTCGCCCCCTTGCACAGTGGGAGCGACTGGGCCCTGCCTGCACAGGTGCCATGGGTCGGGCCTCCTTTGGAACCCAAACTTGCTTTAGTTTCGCCGGCTTGTGAGTCGGCATGTCTCTTGGTGCGGCGGCTAGAATGACGGGTGCCTTTCCTTCTTTTATCTTCTCCAGCCCCTGAAAAGAGTTCCAGACTGGGATGGTTGGTACTGTTCGGTCTAGGATGGCCTCGGACCCGCGTCCATTAAGATGGACTCTGATGCCTCCAACAATGACGGACTTGCCGGAGCTAGAGAGTCAGATTCTTGGTGTGGCGGCCGCGCCGCTTCTTCGGCACCTCCTCTGGTGGGATGCGGATCCCTGTTGGGGTGAGCCGACAGTCGGGTGCACGTGGTGCACATGGCAGCCCAGCGTCTCTGATGGGGCATTATTGTTGTTCCTGGCCCTAGCTCGGCCGGTGGCAGCTTCAGCGATCCCTGAGATGGGGGCGTCGGTCTTGGGCTTGTTGGACGCCTCCACGTCCAAGATGTTGACGAAGGCCACCCCCAAAAAGTTGGGGAAGTCGACAATGGGAGGGAAGCTCCTGAAGCAAAGGGGAACGGCAAGATAGCCGTCCCTGATGTGGCTCTCTACGACCAGGGAGCTAAAGGAAACCGCCATTTCTTGCAGTCGAACGTACCTCGCTTTGCATTTGCAAAAGATGAAGTAATCAGTATTACAAAAAGGGGGCCGCGAAGTCCCTAATTTCGGCAAAGAGATGAAAGGTGGATGGGTCCCACCGGGCGTGCCAGACTTGTGGACGCACTTCTTTCTAAAATTAAATTGAGGTTGTTTGTTCATTTATTGGTTCGGTTAAGTGCGTGGGCGTGCCAGTCACCGAGGTGACGATTTATTCAAACTCCAAAGAGACCATGGTGCGCTCAACCTGACTTCATCAGACGATTGTGTGGTTCGGGTCGGGA
Organism: Amorphophallus titanum; assembly: GCA_024336825.1. Classification (NCBI taxonomy): domain Eukaryota; kingdom Viridiplantae; phylum Streptophyta; class Magnoliopsida; order Alismatales; family Araceae; genus Amorphophallus; species Amorphophallus titanum. Next base: position 14,945,877 of record JANBPO010006516.1, read on the forward strand.
CCCAATCCCGCCATGCCATAAAGGCCATGACGTCATTTACATCCCCGTCAGCTCCTGTGCCATCCCCTACTGCAGGCAAGATTGCAGTTCTTGAGGCCGCAGCTCTTGCCGAGGAGACCAGCCACGAGCCGCCTCCTACCACAGAAGTCAGAGAGGGTAATCATCTCTGCCACCCCAAATACGTCCCTTGATCCTTCGGGGACTCTCTGGCTCCAACTCGATCCGAATCTTGTTCTATTTGGCAGGCCCTGACACGGTGGTCACTGAGCCGAAGGTGCTCCTCGGAGTCCACCCAGAGGATTGGGTCTATGTGAGCAGGAGGCTAATGTCTGGGACCTCCCCGTCGCCAAGGCCACGCGAGGATGTGCCGGCTGTCAACCCCGCAAGGGAAGCTCCCACGCAGGTGAGGGAAGTGCCTGCTCGGACATCATCCTCGTCGGGCGAGAAGGTGGATTATGATTATTCCTCTAACGAGGTGGCTTCGGGGGAAGGCGTGCCCGAGGAGTCAAGACCTCCTGAGCCGCCCCCTGTAAGTGTGAGTCCATTCGTGTAGGGCTTCCCCCCGTGATCATCCACTGATCTTATTTCTACTGCTTGTTGACTTTCAGGAGCTACCCCCACTGAAGGTTGTAGAGGTCGCTGCCCCGAGCCTATCGGTCGGTGGACCGGAAGGAGTCCACGCGGGTTTGGACAAACTGGCATCTTTATTTGAAGCTCTGTGGCAGGAGGCAGTCGCGGAGACTTCCAATATCCCCGGGTCGACGGACGAGCATCTGGAGGAAGGGGAGATAGTGCCGGGAGGCAGCATAGTCCCGATGGCAGAGGTAAGCATGGGGACTATTCAGGTCTCCCTTTGTCTTTTTAGGACTTGGGCAATTTGCCTCAAGCAATGGGTGACTAACCCTATCTTGCATGTTCAGGAGGAGGCAGAGCTTCTGGAAGCGCGTGCCGTCGGAGCTCGCAGGGCTATCCCCAAGCGGCGAGAGCTTCTCAGTCCCGTGGGAGCGGACAGGCTGAGATTGCTCTAGGGGCCAGAGGTGGAGCCGCTAGTGTCGCTTCTATAGTCAGGGGCCAGCCTAGAGCTAATGGTCCCTCTTTCGCCTCTTCCGAAGCTCTCGACGCCGGAGGAGACCCAACTTTTGTGGGGGATCCTGGCAAGCATCACCATTCCCGAGGAGGAGGAAGCACAAGTAGAAGGGGCTGCAGGTCTCTTGGCAATAACATCTGGTCTGCCTTCCTTCGACGTCCCTCCTCCGACCGAGAGCCCAGTCAATCTTGTACTTTTCGACAAACTTATAGACCTTCTGATTTTGGAAGTGACTTTTGTTCTCTGAAATGATCCAGTCGGGAATGTCGAACTGGAATATTACATTTCTCTGGATGAACCGGGCCACAATTTCTCCTGTAACTTCTTTCACGGCTACAACCTCTGCCCAGCAGGAGAAGTAATCTGTTATTGCCAGAATATACTTGCATCCCGAAGAGGATGAGGGAAATGGACCCACCACATCTATTCCCTATTGGGCAAAAGGCCAACTGGGTGCTGTCGGATGTAGCTGTGTTGGAGGCCGTCTGGGGACCATTGCATGCTCTTGGCACTTCTGACATGACTTGGCATATTTGAAACAGTCGTGGAACATCATCAGCCAATAGTAGCCCAACTTTTTAATTTCAATTTTTATTTTTGGCCCTACCTGGTGTGCTCTAGCCGACCCAGCATGTATCTCTTTTATCGCCCTCCATGCTTCTTCTGTTATGAGACATCGAAGGAGTATCTTTTTCTTGGCGTCCACCATAACTCAGAATAAGATTCTTCTCCTCAGTTCATAGGAATCCTTCATTCGGATCAGCCTGATCTTTTCTTCCGTTTGCTTGGGCAACTGTTGGTGTTAAACCATTTCATGAGGGGTTCATGCCAGTCGGATGAGCCGACCATTTCTACAGTTGCTACTTCAGGCTCTTCTTCACCTATGTCTTCCTCTATCACACTGGGGACCTACCGTCTGTTGATCACCCGTATGTTGAGTGACCCATCAGGCGGGACTGTTAGTGAGCTTGCTAACTTTGTTAACGCATCAACCTATGCATTCTGGCCTCGGTCAATGTGGTTTACTTCGACCAAGTAAAACTTCTCCATGAGCTGCTTTGCCTTGGCATGGTAAGGTAGCAATTCAGCTTTTCAGACTTCAAATTGTCCCTAGATTTGTCTGATGATCAGCATTGAATCCCCAAACACTTGTAGCATACGGATATCCAGCTGGAGAGCTAGCTGGAGACCGATAATTAGGGCTTTATATTCTGCTTCATTATTTGTGCAGGCTTTATTGATCGAGCAAGAGGTGTGCAACACCTCTCCTTCGGGGGATTTGAGGACAACGCTCGCCCCTGCTCTTATTCTTATTTGCCTGGACGGGGGTGTTTTTGTTCTCGACGCACCGTCGAAATATAGTTGCTAAGTCGTTTGCCAAATCTGGCCCACCTCCAGGAGGGGCCTTCAGCCGGCCAAGCTAGGGAAGGGGAGAGCTGGACTATAAGCTAAACTGACGGCGGAGGCCGGTTCTCCCAGCTTCTGGAACGAACAGACCAACAGTCACTGTTGATGCCGCCACGGTCTGTAACAAACTTGGATGACGTCGAGACCAGCACCAATACGTCACCATCTGGTTCAGGAAGTCTCCAGAATTTTTGGGGAACGGCCTGGAGATGTCGCTGGTCGTGGCTGACTTTGGGGCAGGGAGGCTCTGCTCTGACTGGGTCTGTCCTCAGGGCATAGCAGAAGGAAGATGGCGCTGTCACGAATACTCCCAGAGTCGGAATGGTGCGGGACCAAAGCCAATGCGTCCGTCTAATAGTCTTCTTCAATCTTCGAACTGGAAGGCCTCCAGGAGAGGTCGGAGCAGGGAGATAGAGGGTGAACAGTAGCAGGGTATCAGTGTTGGTTTTTTGTGGACTGACCTGCGTACCCGGGAGAGAAAATTCGGATCAAACAGCTCTGGCCTCCGAATGAAGCTCCGTCGACTGGGTTGGAAGGAGGACTGGTAGAAGGATGCCCCGGCGAAGCGGCGCACCAAGAGGAGTAGAGTTGTGGTCGTAGTAGCTTCTGTAACCATTTCTAGCTGCAGGCCGGACTGGTTCTACACAGTCTGTGGAGGATGACTCTCAGGAAGGCGGCACCGTCACGATCACTCCCGGAGTTGGAATGGTGCGAGACAAAATCCAACGCGTCCGTCTACGAGTCTTCTTCAATCTTCGAGTAGGAAGGCCTCTAGGAGAGGTCGGAGCAGAGAGATAGAGGGTGAACAGTAGCAGGGTATCAGTGCTGGTTTTCTGTGGACTGACCTGCGCACCCAGGAGAGAAAATTCAGAACGGACACCTCCGGACTCCAAATGAGGCTCCGTCGGTGGCGTTGGATAGAAGACTGGTAGAGGAACACCCCAGACAAACGGCGCACCAAGGGGAGTTGGGGTGTGGGCTCAGCAGCTTTTGCAGCAGGGCTCTGGTCTTCCCATAAATGCCAGATGCGCGCTCTGACAAGAATGGGCCTCCAGGACAGCCCTGAACTCGGATGAAGGCGGGATCACCTCAGCATCGAAGCTAACTTGGAGAGCTTTCCGTCGATATATGGCACACCTCAAGAAGCTGCCGAATAACCCCGGGGCAGGCTTTGCAAGCCAGACCTTTGCTGCTGCCTGCAAACTGAACAAAAATTCATAAAAATAAAATAATTTGAAAATCTAAAAGAAATCATTATGGCATGCATACATCCCTTCCTTGTCAAAGAGCTTTAATTAGTTAAACGGTCAAATGAAGACCGCGCGACATTAACACGGTCTCATGAAGACCGTTCAGCAACCTTCTACACACTTCAGTCACTAGCATTTGAACGGCTTTGGAGTGTCCGTTCCATACCACCGATGGTCAGACCTAGACCGTTCTTATCCTTTGAACGGACCATATTGGACCATTTAGGTCGTTCTTTGTGTTCTGACCGAATTGCTTTAAGCGGTTTATCTCTAGACCATGTTGGCCATGGGGCGGCCTACTGGATGACCGTTCATCTCCCTGCCACATCAATTTGTGTTTTGGCATCGTTCCTCTTTAAGTCTATCCGTCTCTCGCCCTCACTCTCTTGTACTTCTCCAGCGTCAGTTAGCATTCACATCCACACATTCACACATTCATTCACATATTCATTGCCATAAAGAAAATCAACAAAATGAACATGTCATATCATAACCATGTCATCATGTACAAAAATCATCTCATAACTACATCAGGCCTCACCCTCCGGCCTGTCACTATCACCACCTCCCTCGTGCCTCTTCGATGGTGGGGCCATTGCAGAGCTGGTCTCCTCCTCTCGCTGGCACCGTCGGTGTCGCCCATCCTCCTCATTCCTTCGGTGATTGGAGGAACCCGTGAAGTAGCTGTGGAAGGAGCCGTGGGTGCCGTGGGTGCTACCGCTCGGTGCTTCTCTGCTCCGCTCTTGGCTCATCTCCCTGTATGCCCGTAGCTCCCCCTGCAGCCCTGACACCTCTATCAGAGCACGCTCATGCTCCGCTCAGACCCAGACTAGCTCCTCAGCACTGGCTCGAAGTCGCTCAAGCTCCACGTGAAGGAGTGCCATCTCGACCACGTCTGTCAGTTGGCTCCGTGCTAGCTCATCCCAATGGCGAGCCGTCTCCTCCCGAGCCGGCACAAGGCTCTGCTCTAGCTCCCCCCTCAGCCAGGTCAGCTCGGTCGTCTGTATACACGCATCATGGTCAGTCAATTGCATTTCATAAGCATAATCAATAGGTAAAGTGTAGTGGTTACTTATCCTCTCGAAGAGTGCCGCCTCGACTGCCTCGGCTGCCTTGGCCTGCACCACCATCCGTGTGAACTCTGCCTCCCACTCGACACGGTCGGCAGGCGTCTGGGTCATCAGATCACCTGGGCAGAGTTCGTGACTACCTTTAAGCGCACTTACAGTCTGACCTATCTTCGCATGGATAAAATGCACCAATTCCTAGATTTGGTTCAAGGTGAAATGACCATGCTGTAGTATCAGAACAAGTTCATCGAGTTGGGTCGGTATGCACAGCATATTATCGCTGATGAAGCCTTAAAGATCGAGCAGTTTCTCCAAGGTTTAAGAGTCGAATTGAGAGTGCCGCTACTCGCTACCCATGTGACTATCATGGATGATGCATATCAGGCAACAGTCGCAGTTGAGCTCGATTTGGCAAGGTCTGCAAGGTTTTCTCAGTCCAGTGTTGCTCAGTTGATTGTACCATTCTAGCAGTCTTTTCAGCCGTCAGTGCCTAGAATTCCGTCTGTTGTGCCTACTTCCAGTGGTCCTTCGAGGCAGATGTTTAGAAAGTCCAAGAAGCGATTTAACTGTCAAGCATCATCAAGTTTTGTGCAGCAGCAATCGGCGTCTTCTGATTCTGTTCAACAGTCTATTTCTCCTTTTCAGCAGCGCCGAGAGTTTCTTGTGAGTCAGCTGAGACCATGTCTGAGGTATGGTGGTAGCCATCCCAGTGTACCATGTTCCTTGCCAGTGGTTTGCTATCGCTGTGATCAGTCGGGTCACGTTGTTCGAGATTAGCCGATGAAGTCCGTGCCAACACAGTTCTCGTAGGTTACCCAGCCACAGAAGTCTCCATTTCATCTTCCTTCACCACCTCTGCCTCAGCCGTCATATTTGCAAGTTCCAGCTTCTTCCCAACAATCTTCTACAACCTCTAGCCGAAAGCCGAGGAGCCGGATCACTCATATCACTCGTGCAGAAGCGATTGCGTCCAATCTCGTAGAAGGTATGGTTTCGATTTTCGGTCGTTCAGCTCGTGTCCTATTCGATTCAGGTGCCACTCATTCATTTGTTTCTAAGGATTTCCTTGCTCGTCTCGAGGAGTCGGTAACCAAGTTGCCCTGTGAACTGCTTATTGAGTTACCCTCCGGAGATTTCATGTCCACTCCATTTTGCCTGGAAGATTCTCCTGTTATCGTCAGTGACCAGTAGTTACCAACGAAGTTGTATGCATTGCAGTTGGCCGATTATGATGCAATTCTAGGCATAGACTGGTTAGAGCAATATCGTGCCGTGGTTGACTGCAGATCCAAGAAAGTCTACTTTTAACCACGCGGAAAATCAACTTCTTTTGTTGCACTTTTCGGATGGGCTTCCGATTTTGGTTTCGAACACATGGTTTGATGATCTGATTGGCTTGTGTTTTTACCCTATCACCCTTAGGGTTATACCCTACCATTGGAAGTGCATTTGAGAGTGTTTTATGAAGGGTATTGTGGTCTTTTATTGCTGGACTCTATTGAGTATTTATATCTTACGATTTCCATCGGGAGAGAAATCAAGTGTTTATTGTCTATCTATTCTTGCAGGGAAGAAGAAGAATGAGAAGGTGAAGGCGTGTAGATGTGCTGGAGAAGGAAGAGAAAGCTGCTTGAGGTGGTCTCTCACGAGCTTGGGTGTAGATCGGTGGGCGGCGACGGTCGGTCTCCATCAAACTGCTATCTAGGTGTTTGATTGTAGCTGCGGTTCCTTCCACTCCCGGGTCATTCAATCTCAATGCACCTTTCCACCACATCTCTAAGATTCGTTGAAAGCAACAAGGGGAGATATCTAAATCATTCCTATCCATCTTTGTTTGAGCCCAGCTTATAGTCTGGACTAATTATATACCTGTTGTGATTTTCTTATTTGATCTAGAGGAAAGAAAGGGGCTAATGCTTTTCATTTTCTTGTAGAAGAAGAAGAAGGAGTGCTGGCCACAAGGGGAGAAGAGAGTGCTTTGAGAGATTCATCACTTATTGATGTTTGTAGGTGAGACTGAAGCTTAGACCTAACGGAAATATCTAGTACGAGCTGCAGAAGCTCAGATAAGCCGCGATCTTCAAGATCGAGGACCAGCTACTCCATCCTACGACAGTTTCAACTCCCTCTGAGTTGACCGCCAAGGAACATCTTCAGACGGCCATTGAAAATTGAAAGGGATATAGTCTACATCCTTTGACAAACTATTTGTGATGGCTTTCTTGGTTTGAATTCTGTGTGAGCATATATTGTATATCTTTTGTGTTGTGATTGAACTCTGAATATTACTGTGTGTGTGGACGGAGTGGTGTCTCCGCGTGGTCTAAGTGTTCGGGATGTGATCCCCGAACGTGTGTGTATGTCTATTGCAGTGTCAGTGTGTTGGGGCTTGTCCCCGTGTGTGTACTGCTGCAGATGCAGCGTGTGTGGTTGGGGTTCATCCCCGTGTTGCTACATTTATAGCGTGGAGTGAAGCCTCACCCAGTTGGGTGAAGGGTGGATGTAGGGAGCCTGTCGTGGTCCCGAACCACCTTAAAAATCCTGTGAATTGTTCGAATGGAGTCATGGAGGGTATACAGTACTTACAGCCTAGAATAGCTTCTGATATCTCTTCCGCATAGATTCTTCAGTTTCCCATGTCGCTTCTTGCTCTAAGCATCTATTTCACTGCACCTTTACCATGGGAATGGTCTTGTTTCTTAATACCCAGACCTCTCGATTAAGAATCTTCGTTGACTTTTATTCATAGATGAGATCCTTTTGAATCACCAAATCATTATGATCAATGACATGGAACGGGTCGTGTACATACTTCTTCAGCATGGAAACATGGAACACGTTGTGCACTTCTGACAGTTGGGGAGGCAACGCAATGCGATAAGCTATCTCGCCAACTCTTTCCAGTACTTCGAATGGACCTATAAATCTCGGTGTAAGCTTGCCCTTAACACTAAATCTTCTAATGCCACGACCAGGAGAAACCTTGAGGAAAATATGGTCCCCAATTTGGAACTCCAGGTCTCTTCTTCTATTGTCAGCATATCACTTCTGCCTAGATTGAGCTATCTTGAGTCTATCCCTGATGAGGTTGCCCTTCTCATTTGTATCTCTGACCATATCTGGGCCTAGTATTTGTCTTCACCAACTTCCTCCAAGCATATTAGTGATCGGCAACTCCTACCATAAAGTGCTTCAAATGGAGCCATTTGTATACTGGCCTGGTAGCTGTTGTTGTAAGCGAACTCGGCCAGTGGCAAGTGGTCATGCCAACTTCGATCGAAGTCAATGACACATGCTCTCAACATGTCTTCAACAATTTGATTTGTCCTCTCTGTCTAACCATCTATTTGGGGATAAAAGGTAGTACTGAAGTTGAGCTTTGTCCCCAAAGAGTGTTGTAGACCCTTTCAGAAATGAGAGGTGAAATGTGGGTCTCGATCAGACACAATAGACACAGGCACACCATGTAATCTAACAATCTCTTTGATGTACAATGTGGCGAGGACATCAATCGACTAACAGCTCTTGATAGGTAGAAAGTGAGCCAATTTAGTGAGATGGTCGATTATTACCCAGATACTATCATGTCCGCCTTGAGACTTAGGCAAGCCCATGATGAAATCCATACTAATGTCTTCCCATTTCCACTTGGGAATGTCAAGAGGATGCAATTTTCCAGCAGGTTTTAGGTGTTCCGCCTTTACTTGCTGGCACGTGAGACAGCGAGATACGAAATCCGCTACCTCCCTCTTCATGTTAGGCCACTCACCCACGGGTTCGGGAGAGTGCCGTGTGAGTTGGCCGCCATTGTCGGCCCATTCGGATTGCTTGAGTGCTTGCTTGCTTACGTCTTAGGTTGTGTCACATCAGTCCACCAACGACAAGGGGGGAAGAGGCAACACCGATGTCGGCTGTGATGACAGAACGATAATAGCCCCAGCAACAAGCACCGTCAGGCCATCCGTCGCCCCCGGCTCTACCTCAAAGGAAGGGAGCTCCGCTGACGGTCCAGTCTTAACCAACTCCTGGACCATCTTCAGAACTGCAGCCTACTCATCAGATGGTAGGCAAAACAATAAATCCAGTCAACAACCCAGTACAATAAAAGTAAGCAAAGAGGGAGTTAACCTCTCCTACAATGGCTTAGCACTTACCTGAGGCATCCTGGCCGGGCTCCTACCCACCAGAAGAAGTAGGAATTTCGTCTCTGGTCCCAGAAGAGACGAAAGTCCCTGACATCCCCACCTTCTCTGCGTAAATAAGCATGGAAATGCCAATTTTTCAAAGCAAGCATAGTCATGAATAGAGCATTATCAGTCCCAGGGGACCCCACCTAGTCGAATGTCCTCAGGAGTCTGCCACGACTCAAAGTTAGGGAATGCATCGACATTGGGGCTGGTCTCGTCCATCGCGTGAAGAACCTCATCGATGTTGATCTCACACTCGATCTCATCATCCAACAAAGGGTTGGTCTCCTGGGGTGGTGAGAAAGCCACCTCTGCCCTAGCCTCTAGCGGATCTACAAAAACCAGCCAAGCAACATAGGGTTAGTTAACCATAATCATTGAACAGGCAAAAGACGAAGGGTGGGGCATGGCACTTACTCGGAGCTAGCTCCGCCTTAATATGTTCGTCTGCCTCGGGTCCGCAGGAGTACTCCCCCACCTTTGCTGCTTCGGCATCAACATGAGGGCGCTTCTGCCTAGGCTGAACAGTCCTGTCACCACTCTCAGTGGGCGCCCCCGCAGAAGAAGGATCTTCCCCTACCGGGGAACCTGTCAAAGAAACACATCAATAAACGGTGGCCTAGGCAAATAAACAAGGAAGTAAGGTTAAGGCAATGCAATAACAAATGCATCTTACTTGAAGCCCTGAAGGGAGTTAGCGGCAAGGGAACCAACTGCTCTGACTTCAATCTCAGCACACGGGCGACCTTTGCAACTGCCTCCTTAACATCCCTCAGTGTATATGCCCGCTCAATGTGGGAAACAAACTCCATTGGCCCAGCGGACCTGATCGAATGAGCGATGTAGCGCCTCTAGTCGTGGACAGTAGTATCGGCAAAGCTCCCCTTTGGGAGCACCCCGTCCAGGGTGGTACTCCTCCCGAAGCCGCAGTTGGCTCGGAACTGGGTCCACCAAGTCCCCGATGTCCCCGACCGTGACGCCCCAGCACCTGCAGCTACGGGCCTCTCCTGCACTAGCCTCAGGGGCTTGATATCCCTACTATAACCTCACCCTAATGACGAGGAAGCCCGACCATCTCGTGGCCGCTGCTGCATCAGCCGCTCTACACCCCGAAGGATCTGGGAGAAGTAGGTCCTCAGGTAGTCATCGTCCAGTGAAATGGCAGGCTGGTCCTCCCGCAAAAGCTGACTCTCCTCATCCTTCTGAATCATCAAACCCTTTTGGCGATACAGATGGTTGTGCTCGAACCACCACCTGGCATAATGGACATCGAACCTCCCGTGATGATCTAACCCTGGTGTCGGTAACTTCTCCGGCTCCCCGCGACAATAGAAGTCCCACAAAAAGCCGCTTCCAGGTGGCTATCCCGGCTCTTGTATAATCAACCCGCCAAAGGGAACTCCTGGTTTGGCCGGATCGCCTAGTCGTACCTGAAGTTTTGGGTGAACCAGTGCGGGTAGTATGTCTCCAGGATGCTCATAGTAGACTAGTGCAGTGCCAACACCATAGGTCGGGTACTGATCACCCATTCCATGTACACTGAGGCGTCTGGCTCTCACTGATGTGGTAGGGCACAGGCCGCCCCGTCACTTGACGACACCAGAACTAGTCGAAAGCCTCTCGACGCATAGTCAAACGAGAGCCCTTCCTTGCCTCAGCCTGGCAAGTAAGATAGGGCCCTCTTGGCTCCCTCCAATTGTGCTGCTACAACTCCGTCAAGTTGACCTGTGAAGCTAAACAGTAAAGGGGTCGCCGGGTTCACCACCGTTGTCCTCGTCACCAACCCAGGAAAGAGCAAACCAGCCCACACGCTAAGGTAGTGGGTCGGTAGGAGCAGACGCTGCTCACGTGACGTGGGGTGTACTGACAGTGCCCCCAACCCATGGTAGATGTTGGCCAATGCCGCAGGAGCCAATGCCAACCTCCATCCCTCTGCCAACAATCATGCAGGTCGCAACAGCTCGGCCTGCAGAAGACTGTCCTCTCCATGGGGGACCATGAAGGTCGCAAGCCAGTAAGCCAGATAGGCGGCCAGATGGGTCACGTCTGACAGCCCATGGGGATTCCACCCCTCTAGCAGTGCATAGATATATTTGGAGTAAGTATGGAACCACAGCTCCACCTCTGTATACTCCTCCCATGGGGTCTGATCTCACGTGAACTCTTGGTAGAAGTAAAATGGCCCGTTGTAAAAATGATGGACCCACACCTTCAGGGGCACTCTTGGAGTATGTGCGGCCTTTTCTCTCCCTCCCAAAGCCAAGTCTCTCCAAGTCTTCAGCAAGTATCGATAGTCAGAAAGGGTGCTGTGATCAACAGGGACACGGTCAGTCAATGGACCGCATCAATGCTAAATGCGGTTGGTCTGACCACCGCATGCCGCTACCAATTTAGTCCCCCCTAATACACTTACATGCTGTCTCTGGGTACACTGCGGTTAAAAACCCGAAGTTAGATGTGGTCGGATGACTGCCCGCTTCTCACTTTCGATCTGGATGAGGGTGAACTATCGTAAAACCCACCACAATCGAGGGGCAAACCATACAAAACCCTAAATCCATCATTCATACATCCATATACATTCATTTGGCTAAAAAAAACACGAATAACCCATGCATTTTTACATGTAAATCAAAAGGATTAAAGAACTCATTCCACATTCAAACCATGCTAAAGATTAAGCCTCCTAATATGGGATTAATCATATAAATCCATAGGGAATTATGATTAGAGTGTGAGGATTCCATCCCCCTACCTTTTGGCAAGGAAATCACGTGATTTGGATGCCGAACCGCCGAGAAATCACTCATTTACGTGAACACGAATCCCAAACTTGCAACCATGCTAGTCGCGCCACCGCCACTTGCTTCTCACACCCATCTCCACCACACGCAGCCAGAGCCATCCCTGATCTCGCACATCGCCAAGCCTCATCGGCCGCTGGAGAGGTGGAGGGTGAGAGGAAGAAAAATGCTGGGGTGTGAGGGTAAGAGCGTGAAAGAGAGGAAGAGGGAGAGAACGGTCGGGGAGAGGGGTTTAAAAGGTTTGTTCTTGGTATTGGTAAATCGATGATATCGATTTATCGGTATCCGGATCTCCCGGGTCGTTACAGTTGGTATCAGAGCGATGTTGAGGGTTTGTATAAGGAATAGAAATGGCCCTAGTACAGAACAAGTCCATGTGAGTCATCTATTACTGGCTTAGGATGTTTTTCATAAATTACTGATGTATTTTTCATTGTTATATGTCTTCTAGATCAAGATGCCGCCTCGTAGAAGAGGTCGAGGTCGTGTTCCCTGGGAAGAAAGTGGCACTTCTCCTCCTCCAGTTGTGCTGACTCAAGTTCAAGCTAATCCTGCTCCCCAAGCAGATTTGCCTCCAAGTGGCCGTGGCAGAGCATTAAAGGAGTTTTTGCTGTTCCACCCACTGACTTATGAAGGTCAGGCAGATCCTGATGTAGCCAGAGTGTGGCTTGATGCGACCGAGCATGTATTCTGTTCAATGGAGTGCACAGAGGATGAATAAGTCATGCTTGCTACGTTTCAGCTTCAGGGAGCAGCACTCGCGTGGTGGACCAGGGAGTGGGAGGTTCCTTTTCATTCTCGTCCACTTCGTCAGATCACTTGGACAGAGTTTGTCGTGACCTTTGAGCGCACTTACAGTCCTACTTACCTCACGATGGATAAGATGCATCAATTCATGGAGCTAACTCTAGGTGATATGACTATGCTGCAATATCAGAATAAGTTTATGGAATTTGGTCGGCATGCGCCCCATGTCCTTGCTGATGAAGCTTTGAAGACTGAGCAGTTTCTGTGTGGTTTGAGAGTAGAATTGAGGCAGCCATTTATTGCTACTCGTGTAACACAGATGGATGCAGCATATCAGGCAGCTGCAACTCTAGAACTTGACATGGCCAGGTGTAGTGGGCGCGCTCAAGTTGGCTCGGTTCAGCCGCGTGTCTAGTTTCAGCAGGTTAGTCAGCCGACTGTGACAAGAGTCCCGTCTGTTGCACCTACTGCTACTAGTGCTTCTTTCTCTAAATCCAAGTCCAGGCGGACATTCAAGAAATTTAAGAAGTTTGATCAGCAGGCATCTTCTGGCATTGTTCAGCAGCCAGCACCTTCTTCTCAACAACATCAATCTTTAACTGCTAGTCAGCCGAGGCTATGTCCAACATGTGGTGTCACGCCCTGAGCCTTTAATTACAATGGAAGACTAGCTCGAGAAAACGTGTACAGCTAGCATGGTATGCCTCTTGTAAGCGAGCAAAATCATGAGAAATAAGGGTTCGGACATTTACCGAACACCTTCCAGGCATGGGCCATCCGGCCCTCCCTACAGGCCCGCGGGTCCCTACAAGGGCCCTGACCAGCTTGCCGCAACACACGACGACACCAGCAATCATCCGGGATCAACTCCGGCCACTCACATATGGGCTTTGCCCGTATCCTGCATCGCCGCCCTGGCCAACCTAGGGGCGCCCCGACGGCGAGCCACGCCACATGGCACCCAGCAAAAGGGGCCAAGCGCCCGCCCAGAGACATGTCCGCCAATGCTCCATGGTCAGAGGGAGACCCAACTAAGCCAACCACAGGCTTTGGAGGCCCGCCATACACATATACGGCTCACACGGGTGTGTTTGGCATTCCGTTGAACACCTCGTGGGCGCGTATGTTCCAGCCTTTCTACACCAAATCACAGGCCGACCCGTGGTTCCATCACCTTAACTGGCTCCTACAATGACCCCCCGACAAGTCAGGGTTGACCCCGGCACTCAGACACATGGCAACAAGTCATTTAACCATAGCACTCGGGCCAACCCGAGGCTACCTAGCCAACCCGCCATACAATATGGCACACAGCCCGAGGCATGGCTCATAGCCACGAAGTGCCTCCCCTTAGCTCCCGCGAGCTCTCGTCGTCCACCCAAGGGCCGGCGTGTGGCCCCTTGGCTACCTACTCAAGCCGTTCGGTGATCCGGGGGTGTGTCAGGCATTCACCCAAACACCTTGCAGGCGGCAACAACAACTCAAAGAATGGCAGCCCCCACAGGCCCATTCCAGCTTCCCGGGGTCCAAAGCCTGTCAAAGGACAACCTGAAACTATGCAAGAAGACCCTCGGGGGCCATCCCCAGTCGTTTCGACCTCCCCCGGGGCCAGTTCACCCCAGGGGCAGCCGCGCGCCCCAGGGAGGGTGAACCTCCTTGGGGGCCACGCCCTCCCTCTAGCTTGGTGGTCCCATGACCCCACTCAGTTTCGGTTCGTCCGATTTACGGTCCTACGACCCGGTTCAGGTGCCATACCAGATCGAGAAGCCGACACGTGGGCGCGAGAGTATAAAGCAGTAGCACGGGGGAATTCTTCAAGTCTGACATGCTCGCAAGCTTCCACGTATCCTCCCAGTTAATTGTCCTTTTTTTTCTTAGCCAAATTAGGAAGAAAATAGGGGCAAAAATGAAATTTTATAGGGTGGGACCACCCCCACAATACGTAGGAATAGATAACCTTTTCCTACATTTCTCAACGAACCGTTGGAATAAGATGACCATATAGCTACACTATAATGAAACGTAGGAAATTTACCAACATATTTTTAAAAATGTTGGAATATGTCGTATATACCTACATTTTTTACAGACATAGTTAAAATTCATGGCTATAGGTCCTATTTCTTGTAGTGATGCAGGGGAGATAAATAGGAAACCCATCCACGGAGAGCTGAGATGGGGTCCGTAATAGATGGACATATCGAAGCCCGAGTGCCAGAAGGTGATTCCTTCGATGTTCCCCTAATGAGGTTATCGGAGATCACGCTTTAATCAACAACGAATCCCGGTGACTCGGTGGGGTAGTTAGAAATACCCAGGGAATCACGACGAGATATCGAAAAGCAATGGGTCGATCCCTCATTGCATAGAGCCTTAGGCTCTTCTTCTTCTTCTTCTTCTTTGGACAAATTTTTTTCCTTTGCGTTTGAATTGTTCACTTAGCAACGTGGATCGGGGAATTGTTAGATGTCCATCTCTTATTGACCGTCTCATTACACTCCATTTGCTCTTTCTTTTCTTTCCTTCTTAGCAAATAGACCGAGCATGCCAACACACAAACGCATATGTATGAAGAGGAGGCTCCGTCATTAGTCTGTGCAGAGAGACCCACACATATGCCAACACACAGACACATATGCCGCATTGGTGATGGATACTAGACTCCACAAGCATGAAGAGGAGATGTTCAGCATGTACAAATGTTCAGAGGTGCAGGAGAATTTATATGTAGTTTAGTGTATGCATGGAGCTTGTAGAGCTCTTTTGGTGTAGATTTATGTCTAGGATGGTGCCATACCTCAATGTATACGATAAAAGGGTGCTCAATGTGCAGAGTCTCTGTTGTTGACCCATGAGAGTTGAGCAGAAGTATTCATGCAATTGCATATGTGCAACTAGGTTCCAAGCTTGATAACAGTTTGGTCTGCCTTCTATGTATTCTTCACTCAGTCCCTCTTTTTTATCCATGTTCCTTTGTCCAGTACCACCCGTCACAGTCTTGGTTAGAATTTTTATGATGTTGTTCCCATATTTTACCATTGTTCCATTCTATTCATTTCATTTTTTATAACAAGCTTGGCCATCAGTTTGAGTCCACGACGGTAATCCGATAGCATGTCACTACAAGAAAAATGAGAAATACCGACGGTATTTAAATTGGAAAAATTATGATAAATGGATCTTTTGGGACCCGAATGAAAATGATGGCCCTGGCTGGCGCTGTATTAGAATTGGCAGGAGCCTGTAATGTCAAGAAGAAAGGAAGTCTTACCGTAACAGCTACGTACAAAAACCTGGATAAGCTGACCATGATGGAAGGTCCCGTCACGAAAGCGTTCCTGATGGAGGTGCCTACAGGAAAGGATCAGGCGCCTATCATCCTGGACTCCGTAAAGCTGACAGGCAATAACGGGCATTTTTCTGTGTCCGGCGCTGCCCGCTCACAGGACGTATATGAGCTGGTCTTTGGCAATAACAATCTTGCGGTGCCTATCGTCAATGATGTGGCCGAGATCAAGGTAGATGTCGATCTGGGCAAGAAGGACGAGTTTTATGATGTAAGCGGTTCTGAGGCGTCTACCCAATTGAAAGACCTGATCACGCTGTTTGGCAAAAAGAATTTCGCAGTGGAAGGCGCCATGCGGGAGCTGGACAGCCTGCAACGCATAAAGGCGCCGGATACTGTTCTTCTGGCTGCTACTGCAAAGAAGAATGCCGCGATCCAGGACCTGAACACGTATCTCAAGCAATTTTTGAATACCAGCAATAACTCCACTGTCAGTACGCTGGCGCTGGGCTGGGCTTCCTATAGCTTCAATAAGTCCGATTTTGAGGCTGCCATGGGCGATCTGCTGAAGCGGTTCCCGAACAATACGATGCTGCAAAGTCTGAAGCAGAACTATGATCAACAGATGGCGCAGATGGCGAGCCAGCCTCAGAGTGGTGAATCCTGGGTAGGTAAGGACGCGCCTGAGCTGACTTTACCGGATGCGAACGGACACGATGTGTCTATCTCTTCTTACAAGGGAAAATACCTGCTGGTGGATTTCTGGGCCAGCTGGTGTCAGCCCTGCAGGGAGGAAAACCCTAACGTAGTAAAGGCCTATCAGGAGTTTAAAGGTAAAAACTTTGCTATCCTGGGTGTTTCTCTGGATAAAGAGAAAGACGCCTGGTTACAGGCCATCCAGGAGGATAAGCTGGAATGGAAACATGTCAGTGATCTCAAATTCTGGCAAAGCAAAGCTGTAGAAGTTTTTAGATTTGACGGCATTCCCTTTAACGTGTTGATCGATCCCCAGGGAAAGATCATAGCGGAGAAGCTGAGAGGGGATGATCTGGAGAATAAATTGAAAGAAGTGCTGAAGTAAATTTCAAGGATGAAGCAATAAGGGCCTAGCAGGCGCAATATTAGTGTTAACGGGTGGAGGAGGGAACGCTAGTGCAGGGCGGATAAGGAGTGGCCTTGATGGCAAAGGGTTCGTGGAGGTAGGAAGGGTTTGTGGTGTAGGCGAAGAGGAGGAAGGGTGAATGAGAAGAGGCCTTTGCAGCATGGGGTTGGTGGTGGAAGGGGTTTGATTGACGGGGCGTATGAGGGGTCATGAAGGTTGTGGAAATGGAGAAGGCTTAGGTGTTATTAGTAAATGGGGAAAGTGATTAGGATTTTGGTTTAAGGAGGCGACGGAGGCGCTCTCTACATGCCATCCTTGTCCCCTCTCCACTTCATGGAAGGTGGTGACAGGGTTTACTTGTTGATTCTGTGCGTGGTGTTCTGATAGTGGATTTTGGACAATCCCCATGTCAGGCTGCGATGCTTAGACTTGCTGCTCTTGCTGAATAGGCTGCTGAGCCTGCTATGGTGCTTGCTGACGGGGTGGCCTTCTTGCCTTTAGTGTTGCAATAAATCGTCTCATCTCATCCTAGTCAATGCCACCCAGATCATTCATATCATATATGTAGTCCTTAAATTGAAAATAACGATCAATATTGTGCCCGGGCTGTTGATGGAAGACGCAATACCGAGAGGTATCCACATTTGGAGGCCAGGTCGTCCTTTCTTTTGGCAGGGTGAGCGTGTTGGCAGCCATTAATGCATTGAAGATATCGGGAAGGCTCTCGGGTAATGGATGATAGTGGGCTCTTTTGGGGCCCACAGGTCTTCTCGACTGCTGGGGGCCATAGTTTGCTGGTGGAGGCACCTGGTGGTATTGCTGGGGAACTGGAGGATTTTGTGGTACGGCTTGATTCTGTGGAGGCGAGGGCCGAAAGGGCTGAGGAGGGTTATTTTGTTGGTGTGGAGCTTGGTTAAAGGAGGATTGTTGGAAATGTTGTGGTGGCCTTTGGTTAGGAGGATTGCGGGACTGTACGGGATTGCCAACCACTCCCATCTGCTCATTCAAAATCGCACCCCCGGTAGTGGCACCATTGTTATTCATAACATTACTTTTCCTCGGCACTCTTGGTTTCTGTTCAAACATGGATATGATCGGTGAATCCTTCATCTGAGTATGAATATATCTTGCCCTCTCATAAAGTTCCTCCATAGTATTCAGCTTGTTTATGGCCAAGATGTGATGAAACTGAGGAGTAGCATTTCCCGATCGATCGAAATCGACGGGGGACACGGCGGAATACAAAATCTACTGAACCTGCCAACCCATACCAATCATACAAGCCTAAGCATGCCACTAGAAATGAAATACAATGCCCATGGAATAGATTTTAACAATTAAATGATAATTTTTGGCATTAAAAGATTAAAAATATACTAATTAGGAACATGCATGAAATACGAGGTAAAGGGCGTCGGACCACGGTGCAAGTGGTACCGACGGTGTCCTAACACGATAAGGTATCCATCCCCCTACCTGGATGACGGTGAAAATGATGATACGACAGTAAACCAGCAAGAGGGCGACGGCGCCTTACAGCCCGGCTCGACTCCACGCTCCGCGAATCGAGGAACAGTGGGCGTCAATGCGATCCTCGCGACACGACCAATCCAATGATACCTCTCCGGCTTTGATCAGCAGTCGTCTAGACTAGGAAACGAGAGAGGCATGCAAACTGAGAATAAACCCCAAAATCACCCAAAATAAGAAATTACACATGCATGCTTTTGAAATCTCCAGGTATATAACGGACTGGGACGACCCCGTTACATACCATAACGGATCGGGGAAGGACCGCCATGCTTCACAGAACTCAGGAAATCCACAGGAAAATGGCACTATAATGCGCCAGGGCAGGCGCGCCACAGGACTATAACGCACTGGATCAAGGGCGTTAAAGTCAACATGCACACATCGCACAGATAAGGGGATATAACGGACCAAGGGTGGGGCGTTATAGTGAACATAATGCACCTCTCATGGGCCATTATTTCCACCAGAACGTCTAAAATCCACACGAAACCACGGAGTATAACGTACCTCAACAGGGGCATCATACCAATTTAACGCATAGGGGAAGGGGCGTTAAAGGCAACCGACCTTTAACTCAATACAAAGGGACTATAATGCACCAGGCAAGGCGCATTAAAGCCACCCGAACATGAAAATCTATAGGAAACTCAGACACGGACCACGTAACGCACCAGTAGGGATGCGTTAAAGGGCCATAACGCACCAGGGGAGGTGCGTTATGTCACCTAGGTTTTGTGACTATGAAGTTCGGAATCGAAAATCCCTCCCGATCGATCGAAATCGACGGGGGACATGGCGGAATACAAAATCTGCTGAACCTGCCAACCCATACGAATCATACAAGCCTAAGCATGCCACTAGAAATTAAATACGATGCCCATGGAATAGATGTCTTTTAGTCTTCCCAAGAGAGTTACGATGAATAGGTGTTAGGCGAGTTGTCTTTTGGTTTTCTTTGTAGAGTCTATAAAAAGTGTCATGTAGTCTCTCTTTTGGGTAATGAAGTGAATATAAATTTTTGGAAACAATATCCCAAGTGACGTGAGAGGCCTTCCTTGTTCTTATTCGAGAAGGATGGGGTGAGAAGCGCCGGGTGAGATGCCCGTCCCTGGTTGCATCGCCTCTGTGAGAGAAGCGGGTGAGAAGCCCCAACCGCCCCCCTCCATTTCTAATCCCCTCCTCAGATCTAGCATGCCACCCCCCACCACCAAACCGCCTTGTCCTTGCACAGCCCTGAGAACGCTGCCCACCCTCGGCCCATACACGACCCTCAGCCACCCCCTACGTCGGCCACCACCCCACTTCTCCAACTCCCACTTGCAAATGCAAACAGAGCCGTCGGCCGCCCTATTCCACTATCACCACTTGGGATAGCCACCCTGGCCCCTCTTACTGCTCCCTTTATTCCCCTGCACACACACTGCCCCACTCTGCAGCATTAAGCCCACTAGCCACTTGCCCTTTGCCTACCCTCTCCTTGCACCACCAGCCACCGGCCCATCCATGCACTTAAACAACCCCCCCTCTCCATGCTCTCCTCTCCCCTGGCCGCACCACCCACCTACGTCTCCTCCCTGCGCCGCCATCATGGCCACCCTACAAGACCAGTCGCGAGCCCACTGCCGCCATCACCTTGCAACCACGCACCACCCATCCGGCCACCCTACGTCACTGGCCGCATCTGCACTGCCATCGTCGGCCCTTGTCGAGCTCACCAACAACCACCCAGCTCCTAGCTTCTGCATCTCCGAGCACAAGTGCGACCCTCTCCAGGCTTGCCGGCAGCCCTTCCAGCACACCGGACTGACTCCGAGGCCGCTGCGGTCGTTCCTCCCTCCCCCCCGCGCGCTCTCGCTCTCTCGCCCCCCCGCCCGCGCGCGCCGGGCCCTCTCTCTTCTCTCTCTCTCTCTCTCCGTAACCCTCTCTCTTCTCTCTCTCTCTCTATATATATCGTCTCTCTCTCTCCTGCAATTGTAACAGAGTCAACAAAAGGAAAAATTAGCAAAAACAAAAGGCAAAAAAGGAAGAGAGGAATAAAAAAAATATTTGTGAAAAAAAAGAGAACATAAAAAATAGACAAAAAAATCAAGAACTCGGCCATTCCACGTGCTAATACTCCCTAGACTTAGGAAGAAGATGGACGTGGTATATAACCTTCCTTAGATGAATTTAGCTCCAGGATGCAGCAACACTTCGTGGGAACTCCAGAAAATCTCCTCCTTTCAACCATGAAGATAAGGGTTCTATTTATAGACCCTCCATGTCTTGGGGTGAGTTGGAGAGAGAACAGCTAAAAAGTAGGAGGATTATGGACAAACTCTTGAAGATAATGCTCCTAAGAGTCCATTGAAATCAACAGAAGGTTTTAAGGATCATATTTTTGGGAGAAACAAAGAAATCAAACTCTGTAATCCGTCCACAGAGTAGCAGAGAATAGCAGTTCTGCTAAAACTCTTCCGTTTGACATAACACATCCGCGATAGACTGCCATGTGAATATAACGCGCCATCGTCAGTCCGTCATGTGAC
Organism: Amorphophallus titanum; assembly: GCA_024336825.1. Lineage (NCBI taxonomy): Eukaryota > Viridiplantae > Streptophyta > Magnoliopsida > Alismatales > Araceae > Amorphophallus > Amorphophallus titanum. Next base: position 14,966,878 of record JANBPO010006516.1, read on the forward strand.
CTTTTCCAATAGAAGATAAGAACAACAGGTGAAGCGTTCAGACTTAGGACTCTGGTGAGTATAACGGATAGGAATAAGGGTGTTATAGTGAAACTATGACGGATGGAACACGGTCCATCATGGCAATGAAGATGTCCAGGCAGATGGTGGCTGGGACGATAAGGAAGTCGGTGGAGGAGGTGGCAAACTCGACCTTAGGGGGTATATAACGCACCCTGGTATGTGCGTTATGTGATGGTATGACGGAGGAACATAGATCTGTTAAACAACAAAGACACTAAATGAGACAGTAGGAGAGACGGTGAATGAGATGGTGAGTGAGACGGTAGCCTCCACTTTGAGAGAAGGTAACAGACCACTATGAGGGCATTATATGACCTAAATAATGGATGGGTATAGGTCCATTAAATAATAGAGACACAATATGAGACGCTGAATGAGATGGTGAGCAAGATGGTGAGAAGACGATGACGGACCTTATGAGGTGCGTTATATGACTATAACGTGCCATTGAGGATGCGTTATGTACAAAAGGGCGATAAATGGCACGGAAGTGCTTGCCTAGCATCAAAACATGGATAGGACCCAATCAAGGAAGGCAATGACCCATGAAAGAGACTTCTAACATGCCCAAGAAGACTCGACAAGGGTGAACAACTCGGAGCATCATTAAAATGAGTAAGGAGATGACCCGACTAATTGGTCATAAAACGGGTGTCAACAGATGTCCCTCCTTAACGTCCTCTTTGCAGGGGAGCGAGCGGAGGTGTAGCGAAAGTGAAATGGAACATGGAGATGAGGCGGACCAGCCTGGAGGTCCAGACTGGTCCTCCTAAACCCTACCCCAGGGGGGTTTAGGCGGACTGGATAGAGGGAGAGAGTGGGTGGTCCCCACCTCTATAAAATCCTCATTTTTTATGTTTGCTTCCTAATTTGACTAAGAAGAAAAGGACAAGACTTCTGGGAGGATACGTGGACGCTTGCGCGTGTGACTGAGACGCTTGTGCACGCTGACTAAGGGTTGACACGCATAGCTTCTCGTGAGCATTCTTCGTGGCTCCTTCCACATATGGGTACGACGAACGAACCCTTGCACAAACCTTGCACAGAAATGGATCATCGCACGAAACTGGGATTGGGAAGGCCGTTGGGCCTCCGGGCTGGGAGGAGGGCGCGGCCCCCAGGGAGTTCGCCCTCCCTGGGGCACGGTCGCGCCCTAGGGCGAATCGGCCCCGAGCGAGCCGCAACCCCGAGGGATGGCCCCCGGGGATCTTCTTTAATCATCTAAGGGTGTCCTTTAAGGGACACGGGGCTCTAGGGTGTTGGAATTAGCCCGTAGGGGCTGTTGTCGTCGAGTCGTAGTTGCCGCTCGCAAGGTGTTCGAGTAAATATCCGACACATCCCGAATCCTCGAACGGCACAAGCAACTGGCTAAGGGGTCTTAGAATGGGCCTTGGGCTGAAGTTGTGAGCTCGTGGGAGCTGAGAGGAGGCATTCTGGACATATGGGCCTAGCCTCGAGATATGTGCCGCGTTACATGGCTAGTTAGCAGAGTAGTCTTGGGTTGGTCCGAGAGCTAAAGAGAAGTAGCTCGTTGCCATGTGTCTAAGGGTCGGGGGTGACCCCGACTTGCTGGAGGGTCATTATAAAACCCGGTTGGTATGCTGGAGCTGTAGGTCGGCCCGCGGTTTGTTGTAGGAGGGTCAAAATATACGCGCCCATAAGGTGTTTGGGAAAATACTTGGCACATGCGTATGGGCCGTATGTGCATACTGCCGGCCTCCAAAGCATATGGTTGACTTAGTTGGGTCTCCCTTTGACCTTGGATGGTTGAAAGAAGGCATCCTGGGGTAGGCCCCTGGCCCTTCCATTGAGTGCCTCGTGGCGTGGCTTGTAGTAGGGGCGCCCTCGGGTTGGCCCGGGTGGTTGTGTAGAGTGCGGACAAAGTCCGCAACTGAGTGGTCGGGGGTGATCCCGATTGATTACTGGTGTCATCGTATGCCACGGCTAATGGGTTACCCTTTTCTTGCTGCTTTTGAGGCTTTAGCCCGCCTTGATCTTAGCTGATCTAGTTTCTTCTATATTTGGTTCCTTGTTATCATGGTCTTTGTACCTTAACGAGGGAGTTCTAGCCCTTGCCTCTCTTTCTTTTTATCCTTCTTCATCCAGTATGATGTCTGCAGCTCCTCCGTGTCTAGGAATCATCAACTCCTTTGCTATCCTCTCCATTTTGTCCTGTCAAGCGAGGAAAACAAAGCTCGTGCTGCTCAAAGCTCAATGGTCAAGATCGCTTCAGGATGCTATTTTCACACTATGGATTGGCAATATATCTTTATTTTGTGCAAGAACATGCTATTATTGCTATCATTTCTATTTCTCCTGCGCATGAGTATATTGTTGGTTCCTTCACACGAATGAGTGGTCTTAGTTAGGTTAAGTTTGGTTAGGTGAGTTGGCTTCTGCAGTATCCTTAGGCTGGTAATAGCTCTGCACTGGGAATCTAGTTTCTTTCCTTGATCGTTGAGGGTGATCCTCTTGAGTATGGGTTTTTCACACATTACACGACAAGCCATAGCTGATTCCTCTGAGGTACACCATTGCTACTTTGACCATACTATGGGTATGCACAAAAGTCTTTTCTTTTCTCTGCTCGGTCAAGTGCAGGGGCAAGAGATGGATGGATGAGATGACCGACCTAGGCGCTTCCTAATACAAGAGAGGTCTCAAATAGGGGCAATCTTGACCCTCAGAAGTGAGCTTTCATGAGAAATCTGGCCAATAAGGGCTATGTCAAAATCAGTGCAAAATTATGAATCAAAGGCATGGCAAGAGTGACAAAGTCCCCGCGGGTCGTCATGAGCCTGGTCGTATGTGTGCCCAGTATGATTAAAGACACAAAGCCCCGGCGCAATAGACCTACTCTTTGAGGGGCAGTGCCGTGGAAGGAAGTCGAGTCCTGATATCTCCCATCTTGTATGAAGCTTGTCTATAATTTCCTTCCATTTCTCCCTCTTAGGCTGGGTTGTATCCCGGGTATGGCCTTAGTAGGAGCACCGTTCTTTAGGGGCGATCAATTTTGGTAACTACTTCCAAATGCACGCCCTGCTTAAGGGAAGCCTTTAATGAGAGGGGTAGGAACAATGACCCTTAGCCAGTAGTTCTAGCTCGTCTTTGGGGTGCTGCAGATTGTTTTGTCAAAATCTCAAAAATCAAAGATTGTCAAAATTCTAAAAAAAGACTTGTCAAAAGTTACATTTCATAAATTTAAAAATTTTGACAAAAATTATAATAAAATATTTTTTAAAAGAGAAATAATCTTAAGAAAAAAATTATTTCTAAACACCCGATTAGTGAGTTATTCTTAGAACGGGTATGATAGTGGATGCCGGATTAGGTCGTAATATATAGGGGGGAGCGTGTTTGACCGTTCATTTTCGAAGTTAATTATAAGCGATCGAGTTTTAATTGTACGTTGTCCAGCTCTCGATCACATGTACTCCCGGGCATCTTTTCATATTATTTCATATTAGTTGAATATTGTTCTACATATACAGAGAGATATACATAAAAGGACCCAAAACTAGAAGGGAAGAAAGTTGATCAAAGGGACTCACCAACGGAGACGAAGGCAAGAGCCAGGAAGAGGAAACGACCACAAGAAAGTTTCGCCATCTCCGTATGCTGTGTGTGCGGGTGCGTGTGGAGCGTGGAGTGGTGCGTTTTATACCCGAGAGTAGTGACCATGCCAGCTGCTAGCTAGAAGATCTTATCTCCATGGCATCCACTCGGGATTGCATATCATTAATTGCCTCGGATGAGAACCCATATCTTGTTGATTGATAATGTATGGATCCAATTATGATAGCACAACTCTGTACGTGCATGGCATGCATGGAGGCAGCCAAGTCCCGGTAACAAGCCCCAGCTCGCCAACTGATGTTAACCCATGCACCGAGATGGGTGGGCCGCATTTGTCCTCCACGTGTAATCGTATAAAAGTACAGATGTTAAGAGGCGGGATAGAGACGTCGACCCCGGCCCTTTTGGCTATTGTAACTGGCAATCTGGCATGCTCCTTTCCCACTGGGTTGACATTACAAAGTTGTTCGCACAGACAGGACTTTCTGTTCAATTTTTGTTGCACTGTTTCTCAAGACTGATTCTTTACGGCCAATGCATCTTTAATTCTGTTGGCATCTCACTTCTCTCTTTTTGGAGAGGTCATGAATTCAAATCTCCCCTCCTACCCATGGAATTGTCATCCGTACACGAATTATGTAACGAAAAAATTCCAGTTAAGAAGATTGCTCTAGAGAATGCTTGGAATTTATAGACACCATGAGAAAAGAAAGGCACTTTTTTTTAATAGAAAAATCAGTGAAGCCCACCTTTCTGAGTTGCTTGGTATAAAGATCACTACAAGCATTAGCGACAGTTGCCAAAAGTCGTCGCTATTACAACTTATTCGCCACGTCAATAAAAAGTCAATGCCAATAAAATTTGAAGACGACAAACACAAGCAATCATCACTAATACACATTATGGGTGACTGCTAAAACTTAGTCAACCCTAATAATTTTATATTCGTGATAGCTCACACCCAGTCATCACTAATAATAATTTATTTATGACAACTAAAAAAAGTCGTCGGTAATAAAACATTACTCGTTACAACAAGCAAATACCCATCGCCAAGTCCTTTATTCTCGACAACTTCCACCATCGATAACTATATAAATTTTTTTTGTATTTTTAGATATTTTTTACAAATATTTTAGTGATGGTAGTTAATCGTCGCGAATAAGGTTTTAGCGACGGCTACAAAGATAGCCATACATTGCCAAAAACTTAATGGCACTAATGTTGAATATATTTTTGAAATGACTTAAAAGACGTATTAGTTTTAGCTATGGCTTAGTAGGCATCACCATTAACTGGGACCCCTTCCCCTTGATAATGTCAAGCAAATGTCCTCTTGGTTCTGAAAGGTTCAGACTGTTCAGATTTTGTCTATGAGGACCAGTATGCGGAGATCAAAGATCAACATCGCATAGAATTCGTTAATTCTAAAAAAATTCAATCTGTGAGGCTCAGATGTCAAGAACTCTATAGAGTTCATTGACTCTGGAGGTTCAATTAGTAATGAGATGTAAACGCTTAAGAATCAGAGTTCAGTCAGTTCTGAAATATATAGTAGCATCAAAACCAGGTTCCTATGTGATACAATTCAGGGAACCCTAAAAATTAGTTAATTCTGAACGTGTTTGACTTTGAAATACAGCTCACCTTAAAGCTCAGAGGGTCAGAATTCTGTGAAGCTCAGTCCGTAAGATCAGTACAGCACAGATCTTGCCAAATCTGTAAATTCGGTTGCTGGCGGGAAGGAAAGGTTCAAAGGGAGAGCACAACCCATTCAGAAGTCTGAGACTCCTGAAATCAAATCCTCTCAAAAGAAGAGAAAAGACCTTCTCTTTATAATGCAGCTCAGAGAATTCAGAAGATGGCTCCAGCTAAGCTTAGTTAATATGCAAATTTGCAGGGTCCGAGTACATACAAGTCAACAGACCAGTCCACATTCCAAGAGAATTCAGCAGACCTCTATGTCCATTCTAGTTAAAAAAATAGCAAATATTGAGGGCCTACTACCCACTGCAACAGTAATGAAGCTTAAGACCTTGATTTCCAAGAACAATGTCATAAACAAGCTCATCATGCCATATTCACCAGGTATGTAAATTTTTAGGGATTGATGTTATAAGGAGCGGAAGTTCTGTGTGTTGGGTGAAATGCAAAGCTAAATAAAGCCATGCCCTACCTCATATGCTAAGCAGTAGCAACAACTGCCATTGCATTTGCAGTTTAAAGTGCTTCAATTCAACACCGCAACATATACAGCAATACAATAAGTTCGATAGACCTTGCAGCACACTCCAAGACTGCCATGTAGCCAAGCTCACCAGCCAAGTCCAGCAGTTCTATTTGCAGCAACAGCAACTTAAGCAACAGCAGCCGCAACATTCCTCTATTCTGTTGATTGACTACTCAGCTAATATCACCCTTCTGGGCCTTAACAAACCAATTGGATTCTTCCCCTTGATTTCAGCCAGCTGAATTCCCTGGACTCCTGGCCCCGGCTCAGGGCAATGGACTATACAGCAGGGTCTGCAGACCAGTCACCAAAATTTATCAGTTTGTTCTGAAATTCCTCTGGCTGCCATGGTACTCCATCAACCTCCCCAATACCCCAGCCTACAAGGAAAACATACCTCATTAGAGACCAACACTTATACAACTCCGGTTCCTTCTTCCAAATTTTTCGGCCCTCTCAAGGACATGTCACCAAGTGTTCCCAAGATAACTGAACCACAGTCTTTCAAGGGGAATTCCGTTAGATACCACCATCTAGTCTGAAAATCAAAACTTCCCATTGGCATGTTAACCATCACCGTCTCCTCATGCTGGCTTAGTTGGCCCGTGTATCTCTCATGGGATCCTCAGCATTAAGAAGGAGCCAAAATTCTTCAACAAAAAGAAGAGGGGGAAACATTAAACAAAAAAAAATAGGAAGATGAAGAAACTGCAATTTGAAACCCATAAAGTAAATGCATCCATATAATTGGAACAGATCCCACTTGCAAGTGAAATGAAAGAAGATAATAAAACACAAAAAAAATATAATAAGACATATGCTCAGGTGGGTTTTATGGAAGGTGGCCCAGGCATACACCGGACGAGAGATCTGGCTACACTTCTTAAACATCATCGAGCCCCCCCATCATCGATTGATCATGAGGATGAGAGGAGCTCATCAGCCGGATGTGGAGTTCCCAGTGCGAGACGACAAGCACTTCAGGTGGTCCTCGAAGGGACTGAGCGGCGACATCGATTGGGTCACCCGAGTGCTTGACCAGGTAAGCGACTGGACATGCAGAGGTCGGGAGGTGACGGTCCGAGCTGACAGTGATGAGGCCTACCTGAAGGCCTACGCCCGGAGGTATGGCGCCCTTCCGTGGCGTCCGACGACCGGTATGGACTTCTAAACTCATGCTTTCTTTACTCGAAATATACACTGACACCTTGACTTGCTACATGCAACTAGACCCCTAGGGATGCATAGTGGAGCTCCAGGGCCTCCTCCACGCCACTATACAGCAGAGGGATGAGCTCCAGGGCGCACTGGACCTTCTGGTAAGCTTCACTGAACCTTGGACTTAACTTATGCTTATGATTAACTGACCCTGACTTCTAAATGTAGCAAGCCAAGGGAGCACAATAGCAAGGACCAGACGCTATGTCCTCTTCTTCCCAGCCTACTGGAGGCTGAGCCGAGCGGGATGCAGACTTCGCATGATCAGTGGCTCGAGCCGAGGAGGCCAAGGCCACTCTCGCGGAGAGGGTAAGCTAACTAACTGAGTTCCCTTTTAACTTAAATGCTTGTGATGCCTATGCCTAACCATTATGAATGCTTATGCAGGCGAGAGAGCTGACCACAACATTGGCCAAGGTGGAGCGGTGGCGAGTAGAGGTGGCCGAGGTGACTCGTCTCCCTGAGGAGGTGGCACGACTGAGTGCAGGAGTAGCTCGTCATCGTGCCAAGGAGGAGGAGATGGGGTGACTCAGAGCAGATGCTGCACGGCTAAGGAGCGAGCGAGACCAGTCTCGGGTGTAGGTCATCGAGATGAGGGGAGTTATAGTGGGCCTCTCCGACTTCTGGGAAAGAGGTCAGAGTCTAGCAGGACCCAGAGCGCCGCGTCGAGTAGCGTGTATCAAGGCTATCTCACTGGTTCTTCTGGCTACTGGAGGAACGAGGAGGAGGAGCGACGATGCCATCACGAGGAGGGGAGCACTACCATGGAGCCACCAGTGAAGCCCCATGAGGGCACAGGTGACAACGGTGGCCCAGGGGAGGGACCGGCTGAGTGACTTTGGGCCCATTAACCTATCAAACCAACATAATGACTCAAGACTTAGGTAAATAACTACCTATCCTAGGTACTGGACTTAAATAAAAGGAAAATTACATGGTAAGAAAATAAAAAATGCATCATATGACCCGAAATAAAGTGGCGAACAAGATGAAGCATAGCTGGAGAGCAATGGGACCCTCGAAAAATGTGGAGTGGTCAGAGATGTCCCCATCAAAAGCCACTCTTAAGGTGCCCCAGTGGCACATTCCTGAAGAGCCCGTAGCGGCACACTCCTGAAGCCCCCCTACGGCACACTATCTCGTGCCTCTCCAACGGCATACCCATCATGTCCTCCAGCGGCACGCCGACAAGCCCTCTCAGTGACACACTACTCTGAAGTGTCCCAGCAGCACACTCCTTAGAGCCCCTTAGCGGCACACCACCAGCAGCCCCCATCGGCACACTCTAGGCAGCCATTCAACGGCATGCCCGCTAGTTCCTCTCAGCAGCACACCTTGGCTACCCCCTCCCGGCGGCACACTCAACTAAAGCCCCTTAGTGGCACGCCTTGCAATGGCCTTCAGCGGCCCGCCTTGCAGGCGCCTCCAGCGACATGCCTGTCTGAAGCTTCTAGCAGCACAACGGTCAGCCCCTTACCCAGCACGACTGGCAGAAGAAATCCAGGTCCATGCCCTACAGTCCTTGGTGCGCAGCGGGATGGCTTAGGGCTAGCTGAGGTGTCACCCTCTGAGGTGGGCACGCCAGCTACCTCTACGAACTGAGGATAGGGCGGGGTCAACTCCCATTAATGCCTCCTGCCATCGACACTCCTGCGACCGGGGTTATAAAAAGCCCCCCTTTCTCGCCACGAGATAGAGTAGGAGACGCACAGAGGAAGCTCTCTCGCGGGTTGGCTTTGGAGAGAGGCAGAATGAGGAAGAAGGAAGAAGACAAGAAGACAAGAAGAGAGAAGGAGAGCATGCCGCTCCGACCACCGCTGCCCGAGTGAAGAGAAGAAGAAGAGCCTCCACAGCCACTCACCGTCGCCTGAGCGAAGTGAGAAGCCAGAGGAAGGAAACCCCTACAGCCCCTTCGACGTCCACCATCTGAGCGAAGAGAGAAAGAGAAAGATTAAGATGTATTAGCCCCCTTGGGGCATTCCTCTTGTGAGAATAGAAGTAGAAGGCTTGCGAATATTTTTTGATGTCTTCCCACAAACACCTCTCCCGTGTTTGCACATGAAGAGGATGAAAAATTTAGGCAATTTATCTTCTACAGGGAACCCTAGATAAAATTGTAAGCCAGTCGAATTAAGAGTATTAGGGTTAAATCCACGTTTAACCCTATCGAACCTTGGATCTTCTAATTCAGACCCAATTCTCGACCATTTAACCTCAGATCGGATCCAAACGAATGGCCTCGATATGCAGATCGTTTCCCCTCTATTAGCCCTCTGAAACCCTAACCCTAGGAGAAGAATTTTGAGAAAAGGCGACGGCAGATTGGGTCAATGTGTGAATCACGCGCGACCGAAGCTCGTGGACTCTATCCTCCCTAATAGACACATCTAGGGTTCAATTACTCCTATAAATTAGTCCCTAGCCCGACCTAGAAACCCTTAGATGCTACGGCGGCCAACGAGGAGTGCGATCGAGGGAGAATTCCGATGTGTTCTTGGGTGTTCTTCGCGCGTCCGGCCTGTGTCATCGTCCTCTTCTTCCTTCGTTTAAGGTAGGTTCTTGTAGACCAAACCCTAAGAAAAATACACAGTTGGAAGCGTCTTCAAGCCCTCTTTCTTTTGACACCAAAAGCCCTAAATCTTGTTTAGTGTCATGAGAGTATTATGTGATTTAGTTAGAGCATGGCAGAATTAGGGTTAACCATGTTACCCTTGTCTTAATGTTAGGATAGCAATCCTAAAGTTTGAAATTTATCAATCCATGTTATGCATCTTTTTGTTCTCTTTCTTTTGGTGTGCATTTGCCTAATTTTTATACACTAGATCGTCTAAATTTCATGTTACAAGTGAACCCTGTCAGAGTTTGCCGGACATTGGAACGTCGAACAGTTCACGGTCCAACAGAGACCACTTGTGAATCGAACGGCCCCGTGATAGACCATATGGTCTAGGGCGGCGGCTGTCATTTGACCATTTATATTGTTTATTGTGTAAGAACCCTGTGACTAGTAGCGGCCCAACGATAGACCGCTTGGAAGATCCAGCAGCTGTTCGATAGACCGTGTAAGGCGTGTATGGTCTTCGGACTTGCATGGCCTGAGCGGCCAAGAGACAGACCGCTAGGTCATGTCCAGTGGCTCTGTATAGACTGCGTACGCCACACAGAGTTATTTATGCTATAGTTCAAGCATGTTTTGTCCAATTATGCATGTAAGTAGGTTTTGCAACCCACAAAAATTTTAATTGGAACATATGGAACTATTAATGTAAATCTTGACGGAGCGACATCAAGATGCTGCCCGTCAACCCACTTCCCGTTACTCCCGGGCCCCACATGTGACCTGTTACCTCCCTACGTGGAGTGGGTCAGAACTTTGTACCACTGTAATATTTGTTAACCGAGAGTACGGATTTGGCCGGGGTTGTCTTTCCCACGTCGGGAGCGTGGAGGTAATAGTCTTACTTCTGGGCATTACATTTGCTTAGCTAGTATATGGTCATATGCCGCTGTGAGTGCGATAGGATCCTAGCCCATGAGTTCTTGTCACCACTGTAAGTGAGAGAGTGACCCGTCCCATGACTCGATCCGAGCATAGAAGTGAGTCGACCACCCTTGACTCTGCCAGTTTCTCAACTGCGCGGATCCACGCTATCCCTCGCTTGGGACGGTGAGTGAGCTTGTGTTTCTGTTAGTGGCGTATAGCCCATAGGAACTCTTAGTTTCAAGCCAAGGCGTCTCTAGTGTTCACATGTTGCTGGTTGCATCTCCACCTAGAGTCAGTCCCTCTATTTGTCCTACATCACGAAGCCTCATATGGAAGGAGTTGCCGATCACCTTTGTGTTGGGACGAAGTTGGTGAGAGACAACTACTAGACCCAGACATGGTTAGAGAAACTTTCGAAAAGATACAGTTGATTAAGGAAAGACTACAAACAGCTCAGTCCAGACAAAAGGCTTATGTTGATACCAGACGAAGGGATCTCGAATTCCAAGTCGAAGATCACATCTTTATTAAGATTTCTCCAGGACAAGGAATTAGAAGATTTGGTGTTAAGGACAAGCTTACACCAAGGTACATCAGACCTTTTGAAGTACTAGAAAGAGTTGGCGAGGTTGCTTACCGCATCGCCTTGCCTCCTCAACTGTCCGATGTCCATAATGTGTTCCTCGTATCCATGTTGAAGAAGTATGTGCATGATCCATCACATGTCATAGATTATGCCAACATGAGGATACAAAAGGATCTCACACATGAAAAAAAGCCCATGAAGATCCTTGATCGCGAGGTACGTGTACTAAGGAACAAGACAATCCCCATGGTTAAAGTTCAGCGGAGCAAATGCTCAGAACAAGAAGCCGCATGGGAGACCGAGGAATCCATGAAGAAGTGATTCCACAACCTATTCTAAAAAGTATGTACTCTGCACCCTCCACGTCCATATATGTAAATAGTTGAATTTGGGGACCAAATTCTTTTCAAATGGGGGAGGGTGTATCTAAGGAGCCACGATGCAAAGCAAGGAGAGCCACGTTGCTTTGACCAGCCCGTGGATCTTTGGCCCCTACATCGATTTTCTAAGTTCCTCGATTTTGCCAAATTTGTATGAATGAGTCTACATGATTCCACTCTGATTCGACCAACGGAGAATAAGTTTTATGTAGCACCATTTTGAGTATTCTGAGATTCGACGAGTCATTGATTCTTATCCCTATTTTTTTTGCTAGGTCTTGTGTCTCATTGAGCCTGGATTGTGTTCATCCCCTCAAGGCCCGCAGTGCTATGCTAGGGGGTCCCATGCGACAGATACAAGCCCTCTTAGTTTAATTATCCTTCGTCCCCTTGCTAATGGCTTATTTTATCGCTTAACACTCATGCGGTCCTGCATGAAGCTTATTTTCCACTCGAGAATCTCCTTGAGTGCGCTATCCTTATTAGGCTTGTTTCTTTTCCAAAACACCCATTTATCAGTCCGCCAGACTCCCTTGCAAAATGAGCGTTCCGGAGGGACATTTGTAAACGCCTAATTTCAGACATCCCGCGGATCCCCAGTTGGACCTTCATGTGAGTGACGTAGTCGTTTCACTTGGTTCTAGATGTTTTATGCTCTTAGTCTAGCCCATCACATAGTTGTTATTGGGCCATACTCATCTGGAGGGGCCCAAGTCCCATGGGTTGGGTGGCCAAGGTAATGGCCGGCCTGGTCACTGGATGGCAAGGGCGATTGCCACCCTCACCCATCTGGGTGGCCACATCTTTGGCCGCCCTAGTCCCTGGAAGGCCAGGGCATTGTTGGTTTATGCCAGCGTCTCCTTTGGGATTTGTTGTTACACGTGGGGTATGGGACCCACGTGGAACATCGGTGCTTGGCAGCCTAACCCGCCGCATGGATTATGGGGTCCATGTGCGAAGCCCCTCATGTCCACCCACAACATGATAGTGTGGGGCTCTGCACTACCATAAGGAATTACGGTTCTGCCTTCGCTACTAGCTCGAGATTTTAGCGCAACGGTAGGGGCTTGATCCTATAAACTAGTATCAGAGTGAGGTCGCGGGTTCAAATCCCCCAGGTGTCGCTGGGGGGGGGAGATTGTTGGTTTATGCTAGCGTCTCCTTAGGGATTTACTGTTACACGTGAGGTATGGGACCCACGTGGAACATCGGTGCTTGGCACCCAACCCACCGTATGGATTATGGGGTCCATGTGAGAAGCCCCAAGACTCAAGGGGGAGTCTCCAGACTGTCTCCGAGCCAAATGGAAGCTATCGTGGCTCGCGTGGTGCTCCGTGTACGATACCGGTGGCTCGTTGACCCGACCGCTCATATGCTCGGGTGTCCGCACCAGTTAAGGTAACTAGACCGGGATAAGGGCATTCCAGTCGATTTCTCGACAATCACCTATGGAACCAAAGGTTGACTGGGGCGCGTCGCCATAACGTGACACGTGGGCCTAGGGGATTGGGCGACACGTGGAGAGTGAGGAGGTTCCATGGGTGCGAGTGCACAGGCGATTGTAGGGAATCGTGTACTGGACATCATTCTCCACTGATCACAAGCAGTTGGTGTTTATTTACATCGGATTGAATTTGAACACCTTTGTTCCATGCTAGAGAGAAGTCTGTATATATCTAAAGCCATGGGTAGAGGGTCGGGGGTAACTCGCAGCTACAAAGGCACGCTTGACTGGGAGGATTGATTTACTAGAGTGGGCGGCATTGGACACACACTGGATAGTATGGAGGTGAAGCTAAGACCTGGTTACAGATACATGCATTCAACTGGTTCCATACTTTATGAGAGCCACGTGGGCTTTACAAATCGGCCTAGAAGGCCAAAGTACAATCGGTGCAAGTCACAGGACAATTCTAACACGTGGGTCAGCCCCCGGATTAATGCATGACAAGACAAACATCCACGTGTTTTAACAGAGACTCTCCACAGGGCTATGGACATGCCCGATTTGTTGAGGGAGGACTAGGTTGGATGGCATGGGGGAGATACTAGTTGACACTTGGAGGAGGGCCAAATGCGGCTCGGGATGAGTAGTCAGGTATGGGTCCTAAAAGGTGAGTATCTTCATACTGGGGAGTCAAGGTCGGTCCCAGGAATGTTACTTCTAGGTCAGGGTCCGGCTAGCTCAAATCATTGGTCAAAGCAGTCGACAACCATCTCGGGGCGAGCGATGGGCACGCAGTTTCGTGACTGAGGTAGGTGAGACATCATGGCATATGCGTGGCCATCGTAGGTTGTCATATGTGGGCGGGCCCATGAGGTAGGTGTGTTCGTCGTCGTCATAATGTCATACATACGATGGGGAAAGACTTGTGTGAGATGGCTAGAAGTCGTGTGAGGGAAGTACATGCGACGTACCCTCGGTGTGTATGAGCCAATCAACAAGCCAACCAGGTGTGCACTTAGCTCCTCATTTCTTGCTGGGTCACAGAGGCTGCATGAGTTCTTGGAGTTGACCCAGGGTGACATGTCAGTGGTGTAGTACCGATCCAGGTTTATCGAGTTGGGCCGTTATGCATCTCACATCATGGCGGATGAGAAAGTGAAGACTGAGAAGTTTGTTGGAGGTTTGAGGCCAGAGTTGAGGCACCCTCTTCTCATATCAGGTCCGGCTAACCTGGATGTAGCTTGCAAGGCAGCGGCGACGCTGTAGAGAGATTTGTAGAAGGTTCGAGGATAGGGCAATGCATGTCAAGCTCAGGCAGGTTTTAGTCAACTGATGGACGTGCAGCAGTAGAGTACCATCCAGCCCTCAGCAGGTGGTTCATCGGCAACTTAGTCTGTGGCTTCAGCACCAGAGTTATCGTCCTTTGGTTCAAAGCTCAAGAAGTTGCTCAAGGAAGCTAATTTTGGTAGGAGGCACTAGGGTCGTAAGGAGCCGGTGCAGTAGCCGGTGGGTAGTGTTCAGCAACCTGTGTCTTTTCAGTGCCAGGGTTCGATGAGTGGTTCTCGGGGCAGGTGCCCGAGGTGCGGCGGTTCTCATCTAGGCAGGTAGTGTTCGACGCCCGTGATTTGTTTCAGGTGTGACCAGCCAGGGCACATGGCACGTCACTACCCGTAGAGACTGCGTCAGCAGCCCGAGTTTCAGTAGTAGTTTCAGCCCCAATAGATGTCATCACAGCCGTAGCAGTACTAGCAGCAGGAGCAGTTTCCTCAGTTGACTCGGTCAGCTATTGTAGGGAGGCAGAGATCCTGAGGCAGAGTGACCTACATGACTAGAGCAGAGGCTGGGGCATCGCAGTTGGTGGAAGGTACTCTTTTGATTTTGGGTTGTGCGACTCGTGTTTTGTTCGATTTGGGTGCTTCACATCCGTTCATTTCGGAGGATTTTACTCAGAGCGTGGAGGACCCGATGGCCGAGATGTCCTGTGATATGGCGATGGAGTTACCTATCGACGATTTCGTACACACCCCGTATTGCTTTGAGAAGGTACCTGTGTGGGTGGAAGGGCAGAACTTGTCGGCCAGGCTCTATGCTTTACCGCTTCAGGACTTTGAAGTAATTTTGGGCATGGATTGGCTCAAGGCTCATCGTGCCTTGGTGGATTGCGGCTCGAAGAAGGTCTACTTCCGACAGCTTCGCGGACCCACCTTCCATTTCCATGGTATTCGGTCTTCCTCTTCCCGCTTGCTTATTTCAGCGAGGTCCCTGTCATTATAACAAACACCTAGTCAGCATAGGAGAGCACGAGATTCAGATGCAAAGAGATAAACATGCACAGGCTAAGTTAAGGGAAATGTGGTTGGAATGTAAAAACCTGCACGAGGTAGGTTTCTAGCTAGCACATGAGGTGCACTAAGTTGGTTTCCAACCAACATAAAAATGTGCACGGAGTTTGAAGTACACAGACTTCACACTGTGCAACAGGTTTATGGCCGTGCAAACATGCACGGACTATTCAATGCTTAGACCCATATCTGGAGAGCTGGATCTCGGGAATGATGGCGGCGGGCAGGGGGCAGCAGAAGACCTTCCGCTTCAGGTACTGTACGACCAGCTCCTCGTCCGTGGGGTGGAACCTGAACCCCGGCGGCAGCCTCAGCACCACGTTCCTCACCAGAACCGGCTTCTCCATTGCTTCCACCCCCCAACCAAAAGGCTTCCTCGACCACGCAGCCGGGCCTCACTATGGTAGTACTTCCACCTCCAGCCACCCGAGCTATTAAGGAGGAGAATTAGCGGCGACCCAGGTCACAAGCTTTCATCTTTCTTCAATTCTGGGGGATAGAACGGCCAGAGGCAGCAGATGGCAAATAGGGACAGAAGTAGGGAGAGAAAAGAGAGTCTTTGAGCAAGAGAAGCAAGGAGAGGGGTGTGGGAAGGAAGGGAAGGAGGTGGTGGGTTTCATGGGGAGAATGGAAGGGGGCACTTTATAGTGGAGGTGAGGGCAAGAAGAGGACGGCTCCTCTGGCGTAAGCGAGACTCAAACCTTCGCTGTGACACGTTTCCCCTTTGGCAAGTGAAGGTTTCCCAAGGGGGGAAAGAGATAGAGAAGGGACCAAACAGGGTTAGGAGAATAGGAGGAGGAGAAATCTTCCGCGGATGGCGGCCCGGGAAATCGAAGCCGCTGTTGTCTTCTTTACTTCGCTTCTAGTAACAGAGAAAAATAATGAGAGAGTGAGAACGAGGGGGAGGACGACAGAGGTACGCCAACACTGAAGTCTTGGGTTATTTACAGTACGATTCCGTGCGGTGCGGCCGGCTACGGTCGCGTCTTCTCTGCCTCGACGGGGGAGATGGGGATTCCGACGGCGCCGCCGCTACGGATACGGAAGCTTTTTACTAAAGTGGCCTTGTCTTGTGTCGTCTCACGCCCCTTCGCCTTATCCCCCCACCCACCCCTGCGGATGGCCACGCCAGAAAGAGACACTGTGTTTTTCTGAAGTTGCAAGATATGTGTTCGACTGTGTGCCTTGCTATAACAACTGTGTAGAACATGCTGTCTACTCTGTGCTTTTATCTTCTACCGATTGTCTCCGGCTTAGTGTAAGGGTACGTTGTCTATTAAGTAATTTGAGTGTTCGATTGAGTTTCACACACGATTAGCTGAATTGGTGTGTGTGGATGAATTCTATTAGACTGAACGCATTACAGAACCATAGTGTTCAGTTCCGCAAGAGTTTGTTAGTTCAGTGTTTAAATTGGGCTTTACGTTTTTAGTCGACACAATTTTTGAAGGGGATTCATTCACCCCCCCTCTGAATCTCGGTCTAGCAACCCAACAGTCTGTGCATCTTTCATACTTAACTAAAGTTTATTTATGCACAGTGATTTTCATATAAATAGATCAATACACATTAGTTATCCATTCATGGTTACAATGTGTTTGACGAAATACCTCTCTTATGTCTGACAGGACCAAAGCAGCACGTAAGCTCGAACTAGAGCTAAAACTCGTGGAATTTATTAGCTCATGAGTAGGCACGTGATCCAAGATAGATGGTGGTCAAAAATGATATGCCACGTGGACTTGATTTTATCCAGAGTCTAACACGTAGACTTTCTATGGAGCTCATCTCTTGGCGGGAACGTTCCCACCACATGACCAGGCGATTCCTTCTTGGGAGATCACTGGGATTCCACCACGTGGAGCCATCTGGCGGAGGGAACATCATCTTCTTCATCAAATTACCTCTGGTGCCCCTGTTCTATATAAAGACTGCCTCATCCTTCGATGATGTGGGCTGATGCTGAAAGAAAGGGCTGAGTGCCACCAGAGAGAAGAAGAGAAGAAAGAAGATAGAGTGCAGAAGAGCTCGAGGTAGTAGAGAGAAGGAGAGAAGAAAAAGAGAGACTGATAGAAAGGAGTAGAGAGATTAAGAGAGCAGAGTAGAAGAAAAGAGATTAAGAGAGCAGAGATCGTGAGAGTGTACAAAAGCAAGATTTAGGGAGAAGGAAGACCAACAGCCTCTGGATCAGATCCAAGCTACATTGCTCATGAGCGAGCTACATTTCATTGTGCTTCATTTTCAACTTTTCGTTGCTGAATTTCTGTCACTTTTATTTTTCCATTTCTGATTTATTTTCAAGCTGTGTGTCAGCAGAGCCAAGCTGTAATACTCAGTGGGTGAGGTGTGCAGCAGGAGGAGCCCATTCAGGTAAGGGCTTCTGGTGGTGACTGTAAGTAGTGACTTTATTTACTTCTGGTCACTGACGTGACTATCTAGATTGTGCAGAGGAGGTAGAGATATCGGGGGCTGAGGTCCCGACTGAGGGACTGGGTAGAGAGCCTGGACAGGCGGGAGAGTCGGCACCCACATCAACTGGGAGCTGTCTGGGTAAGTGTTCGATTACCTTGGGGGAGTCTTCATGTTGCAATCGCACTTTTGGCAAGCCAAAGTTGTTGACCTAGTCTGAGTCATTTGTTTGGCAGGTGAGGATGCGGCGGCCACCATGGAGATGATCCAAGAACTGGTGGATGCCGGTTCGTCAGTTGTCCTGTCATCGTTCGAGGATGAGGCTGGGCAGGAGACCTCCATGCCCCCACCCACCGTCGGGGACACATTGGGTAGGCTACCATGGCTGTTGGAAAAGCTGCCCCTCCCACCTCTTCCGATTTTGGTGTCGGCTTGCACGGTGGGGCTGGTGGAGTCGTCCAACATGGGACCCTCAGGCATGTAGTTGAGTACTTAGTTATTTCATGGTGGATTACTCTGCTTTACACACTCATGCTAAGATTTCATTGGGGGTTGGTTGCAGGGACCTCTTCTCCCCTGGAAGAGGGAGAGCTTCCCTGGGACACGGCCCGGGTGGCCAGGGACGAGCTTGGTGTCGCCGCGTCTACTGGGTGCGACGAGGAGTTCGTCAATATCGAGGGGGTCTTCAAGGGGGATGCCCCGGCTGGTGAGCTTCTTCCCTAACACCTTTGGCTAGGGAGTTATCATTGTGCAAGACTAGAATCGGTAGTAGCCTGACTCAACTCACAAGTGTGTCGGTGCCTCCGATTTGCCCATGATGGAGGGTTCACCAGGGGCTTCATCTGGTTCTTTAGGCAGTGGCAGTACGACCATAGAGACCAACGAGAGCTTGAGCCCAAGCTCTTCCTCCTCCGAGGCTTCTTCCGCCGGAGATGCTGAGATGAAGACAGTGTTGGAAGGTACATGTAGCTCCTTTGCTCCCCTCTATTTAGGGTTTACGGTAGGGCTGACATTTTATGTTATGTCCAAGGTTGGAGTCCGAGGAGGAGCGCGTGCCGACTCCCATCGAGGTGGATCTGGGGGAGCCTCCCATTGCTCCGACGATTACTGGGGGCACTCGGATGTCAGAGGAGCCTCTGCCCTCTCTGACTCCGGCAAGAGACGCTACTGGGGTGGGGGATGGACTACCCTCACCGACCCCAAGCGGGGGTGTTACAGGCACGGCGGGGGCCGTAGCAGGTGAGAGCCAGGACATTTCTCAGGTTTTTCACCTTGTCTTGTCATAGGGAAGTCCTGAGCGTTGCTGACCCTCTTTGTGTTTGGTGGTGTTGCACAGGTCCTTCTGGTGTGCTGGCTGAAGTAGGCCACTCCTGCCTGGAGCTGGGGATCGAGTGGCCTTCATCTGTCTCGCCACCGGAGCCACTGCTGGATGCTA
Source organism: Amorphophallus titanum (assembly GCA_024336825.1). Classification (NCBI taxonomy): domain Eukaryota; kingdom Viridiplantae; phylum Streptophyta; class Magnoliopsida; order Alismatales; family Araceae; genus Amorphophallus; species Amorphophallus titanum. The sequence continues at coordinate 14,986,048 of JANBPO010006516.1, forward strand.
GCATGGGCGCGGCTTTGCTCCAACGTGCTCGAGGTTATGTAGGAGGCGACCCCCTGCCTTCTCCAGAGGAGCTCCGACAGTGGTTGAGGGAGTGCACCCAGGGCTACCATGGCCTCGGGTTGCCACGCGAACTCTGGATGTCTGGCTTGGCCGGCATTTAGGTGGAGTACCTGCGGCTTCTAGAGGAGCAGGAGGAGAGGGCTCGGCGGCTGGTGGCCGTCCGAGAGCTGGAGGAGCAGTGGGCTCAGCTTGTACTAGCGGCTGCCTAGCGGGAGAGGCGCACTGACGTGTGGCTATGTGACTTGCCCAAGACCGCGCTGCTCGGTTGAGAGACGCGGAGAGTAGAGCCGAGGCCTTGGCGAAGGCCCTAGAGGAGTAGCGGCGAGACGTGGATCTCTCTAGGGTAGAGTGGCAGACTGCCGAGACGAGTGCCGAGGCGAGCGCTCAGCTTGCGTCGGCCTTGAAGGTGGAGCTGGCTGCCACGGAGTCCCACTTATCGAAGCTGGAGGGGAGCAAGACTAGGCTGTGATTGTATCACTTCCCCTCTCTTTTTTGTTATCTATATTGCATATTTTTGTTACCCCAAGGGCATGTCTTGGGCTCCCCTTTTAAAGAGTACTAATGAGAAATTCTAGATTTTGATATTGTTACTTGCTGAGTTGTCCCACATCTTGTTCCATGGAACAGTGTTGAATGCAAGGAATTGCGAACACTTACTGTTGGTCTGCTTGATTCTCCCCTACCATGTATTTGTATAGGGTGTAACAGGTTAGGTTCACCCAGTTTGGGGGGCATTGACGTAGAGAACAGGGCATGAGGTGTGACTGGACTTTGGGTACTGGGAACTGGGGGCTAGAGATCGGGATGTAGGGGCGTAGGCCTGATACTGGGGACTAGTCCTCTGAAGAGGAAAGCCCTTGTTGTATAGGGTTAGCGTAGACTTGCCAGGATATGGCGATCTACGAGGTTAAGACTGAGGGCTGGTTCCGGGACGCATCGGTTATAGGCCGACGCGTGGGGCGTTGGTTGTCTTCATGTTGTTAGCCGGAAATGTGGTTTACATTAGGCTGAGAAGCTGAGGTTGTGATGGTTGAATGACCCTGATAGTCGCGAGAGTTGAGAGCTCTGTTATCATCTGACGTGTGATTCTCGTGACAATGACCTCCTAAATATACGACGACTCTCGAGTAAGTGAGACCCCTCTCTCTCGTGGGCACATTTTCAAAGAGAATTTTGTGAATCTCCACATAACCTCCAATGACTCGGAAGATAAAATAGAAAAAAAAAGAAAGGAAGGAAAGGAAGAACGCACGTAAAGCCAAATGCGTGAAACCCAAAGGCCTTTTCTTGATCTCCCGAGATGATCAGTTTATAAATTTCACATAACAACGGTGGTCAATTAGAGGGGTACGCTCTGCCATCGATTAATGTGTTCACAATTGATGCTGTCTTTCCCAAATGTCAACGGGCGCATTCGTCCGTAAATTACGTGCATAATTTTCTCAAATAGTAACATGCGGTGAAGGAACATTAATGAAGGAAGGTTTTCAATGGCGTTTTAATACATCGCTAACAGGAGATATGTGGGATTACTTAATTTTGTACATGCTTATATCTTCCCTGTTTATGCACATGATCGATCAAGCAGTGACACAAGAATCCTTTTCTTTTCTCTCCGCGTCCATTAACACTTACTTGGCCATGAGAAATAACCTTTCGATAGTACTCAATAATATATTATTGGCGACAACATTTGGTGGTCGGACATTCAAAATTGTGAATAAACGTGCATAGATAGGGGACCGACACCTTCGTCGCTTGACCGGTCCCTCCCAAGTACATATATCTCAGTGTGACCTGCTATTTCAGCTAATTGACGAGCATGATGACTCTCCGATGCGGCCAAATACATATAGGAACAACGGATAAGAGGATGTTGGTATATATTACTGCATTCTTTATTTCTCATTAGAAAGGAACCGACTTAACTAGTCAAACCACCAAACGATCTATAATAGGACCACTTCTGGAGCCTAGTGGTCTATAAATGGGCCGCTAAGGACACAACTCAAACTGACCTAAAACATTGACCGAAGTCAAACGGAGCTTAGTGGTCTACTAATGGGCCGCTAAAGACTACAAACGATCGGAGCTAGATCGCTAGCCCAAACTGACTTAAAACCATTGACTAAAGTCAAACGATGCTTAGAAGTCATACATAGGGCCGCCAAAGTTAGCCTCGCGGTCTATCGTATGATCGCTTAGCCAAACCGACATTCCACATAAGTCTACCGATCTCTTAATGGGCCGCTTGACAGAGCCTAATGGTCCAACAATGGACCGCAAGCTAAGAAAAATGGTCTATCGCATGACCGTGAAGACCTGAACCGACATAACATCAAACAGTCGCATACTGGACCGCTTGAGGACACAAATGGTCTCTGGAAGGACTGCTAAGGCGTTACAGCAAGAAAAATGTAGGATCGGCCAAAACCCAACCTTTCCACGCCCTGTTTGCCCTAAAACGAAGGGGAAATAATCCTAATGATGGAATTAACCTTCCACAGTCTGGAAGGGATCAAATAGATGCATAAACGACAAGAAACAGGCGATTCCACCGAATCGACCCAACACGAGTCACATGGGTTTCCGAACTCATACCGGTCCCAAACGACAACCAATCACGATGAAACTAGCGGCAATGGAATGCTAACATGGCAGGGGTTCAAATGATACTAATCTAGCAAGAAATCATCGCCAGGAAAGGTGAACTCGTCTCACACCCCTGAAGCATGCTTTCACCCAAATGCAACAAAACCCGCTCATACTCGCACCGTTCAACTCCAAATCGTGAGGGAACGTAGAAGAGAAGTAGGTGATCCATCTCCCTACCTCCACCTAAGTTCTCGCGTGTCGAAGCGACTAAACCATGCCGAAATCGTCACGACGACCAAACCACGCCAACTTTGAATGCACCGAGGGATCGCGCCAATGCCACACTCCATCCTCTACGCCAGCACGCTCCACGATCACTCCACAGCGTTCCTATCTTGCCCATCTCACCACGGTCGCATGCCCCGCAGAGAGAGGAGAGAGAATGAGTGGGAGAGAGTGAGAAACGTGAGGGATTCGAGGGAGGGGTTTTAAGACCAATACCAAGTTGAGAATGTCAAGAGAACAAATGAAGAGTCATAGGGAAAGCAATTTTTTTCCCGTGGTGTATGTCTCACATAAACTTACTTCAATTGCTCAATTCTCGGGTCCTCTCGAGCAACATCACTAATCCTCTCAGTCCTCTCATGCACAGATGTACTTCTTCTTAAGGAATGAGGTGACTTGACCATTCTAGGAGTAACTGACCTGCTATCTGATTCTGAGTATCTAACTAACTCAATCTCAGGCTCCTGCTCAGTGTCGTCAACAAACAAAGACTTTTCCTCTTTCTGGTGCTCATGAGTCACTCTTGGCCTCTTTGTTAATCCTCTGAATTTTGGATTCCTTGGCTTATTGTCATCCAATATACCATCTGTCCATGTTCTATCATCTGGATCAAAAACGGGCTCATCAACATGCGCTCGTACCTCAACCCAATACTGCAAGGGATTGTCATCATCAAATAATGCGTCCACATCAATTTGGTCAGTTGTATCGACTTCGACGCATTTGTCCCTCAACTGTTGACTCAACTTCATGTTCTTTAATCTCAACCTCAGGTTGTAGTGGTAGTAAACCAATTTTTCTAGCCAATCAGCCTTTTAGCCGATTGCGAAGCTTTGAATGTATAAAGTTGAACGTGCTCCAATTCCTTTCACATTGACTTGCTAATGTTGTTTGACTCAACACCCTAATTGCAATGTAAGTCAATGCATTACTGTCCAAATCCCTAATGTTCACCATTATCCACCACTCAACTATTCTACCAACCATAAACAAATAAATGTAAGATGAAGATCAATTCTTCATGATGTACAAAAATTTAAGCACAAAGATTTAGTATACCTGAACTCACTCTTCCCACAACGTATTGCGATTGTGAGTCAGAATATGTCCCATTCCTCATTCTATAACCGTCCATCTATAAAGATAAAGTAACAAATTAACATAAGTAATTACGTAAATTCTTTTCCTCTTACTGATAAAATCAATAAAGACCAACCTGTAACTCAGCTTGAAGTCTCTTTTCTGATGTCCTCGATAAACGACCAATGACTTTTAAGGTGCCTTGAAGGACCACGCCATCAACGTTTATATTGGCATTATACATAAATCGAGGGTTGAGAAAATAACCTGCATTTGTGTATAATTAACTAAATGTAAGATGTAAATTAACCTAAAAAAATAATAAATTTTATATCAAGGTTTGTCGTCTCAACCGTACCGGCCGTCCCGATTTTCTACCAGGGCGGGACGATACGTGTCAGGAGCTAAATCTACCAATAGAATAAATCTCAGCTAACCAAGTGACAGGAGAAGGAAGAAAGGAGGTAACCACTAGAAAATAGAGACCAGGTGCGTCCCATGACGGCTTATACTGTGTCTCAAGTAACTCACAAGTCTAGGAACACGACAAGTGAGAGGCGTAACAGTACCAAAATCAAGTAACTAGTCAGAGTAACACTCGTCAGTGTTAGTCCAAGCCTCTGACCACGTGTGCACACACTGGCTCGTGCCTAGAGCCAGGTCTCTAGCTAGTACTCCCCTCCGTAGGACGCTACGGTTGGACCGGGGCCCACGGAACTAGCTTAAAAATTGTGTGATGGGACTACCCCTCCACCTCTCCCAAGTGGGCCGACACTAAGGTCGCTGGACTATGACTAATGGTTCCATTACAAAGAAAGAGAAAGTAGGTCTATCGGGATGTAAAGAGGTGCCACAGTTTATAAAATAAGTTAAATATGGTGAAAATGCAGCAATTAAATGCATAATAACATGAATATGCTAATAATTGGAATCTGTAGGGATTACACGGTTTAGAACTGGTCACCCAGTTAATGAACGGTCGGACGATTGTCCGTCCAAGGGGCCTTACGCGGTTTCAACAGGGCCGCTCAACTCCATGCCATGAACAGGTAACAGGGATCACACGGCTAAGGACAGGCCATTCATGGATTTACACGGCTTGGGATTAGACGCTCAAGGGATGAAGGGTCCACAGGGCGGTCGAATGACACGCCGCTCAGTGGGGTTGAACGGACCAGAATTGGCCACCCAACACACCACCGCCTTACTATTCCAGGGACTAGACGGTTAAGGGTTAGCCGTGCTAAGTATTAAGCGGTCCATTATGGACCTTCCAATGGTCTTAAGTGGTCTGGAGTGGACCGCGCACTACAGGACGGTCTTTGGGGGTCCGTGCCTTTACCACTGTGGCGAGAACGGGCGAACCTTAGTGGAAACCCCTCCATGTCGACCCAAATCGACGAGATTCAAAATTCTAACTAACCTACCAAGCCCACACGACAGTTCTACAGCTATACATGCCATCAAAACTTAAAGACAATGCCCATGGAATCAATTTCAATAAATTAGGCTAAAATATACTAACATGGCATATTACATAGAAAATGAGGAAAATGATGTCAGACGGCAACGCATGGGGTACCATCGTGATCCTAACGAAGTGAGGAATCTATGATCCTCGCGAAGAGTACATCGCAGCTGTCACGTCCATGAGTCGATGAACTGAGAAATAAACTCACTGCAAGATTCCGTAACTTGTACAAGAGAAAAATCCACGCGGATCGTAAAACTCAACTCAGGACCTACAAAAGCGATCTGAAACTCTCCAAAAAGAATCGAAAGACCTAATAAAGATCCGAGAAGACCCATTAAGGATCCAGGGCATTACAAGGTTCCTCCCTCGGGACAAGTGGAATGAAGTAAGGCTCATCTGGCATTGGGAGGAGTAAAAGGATCTCCGTGGTGACATGGCCCACGGTGCACACAGAGATGATGGACCCCAATGCTGGATGTGTGAAGCTACGACTCGTGGATTGGTCGAAGCCTGGGGCCAACATGTGTGTCAACTTTCGTTGTCAGTCTAATCCTTGGAGAAGGTCTTCCAAGGTATCTATATGGTGTCTAGACCGGAACGTGGTGTGGAAGGAGTTGATGCGCACTACTTGCAGTGTAGGGTCCATGGGTGGGTAGCACGGTGTCCTAGGGACTAAGCCTTTCTTGAGCTAGCTAAGTAGTGGCTAGTCTATGAATAGCTTTCCCATTAGAAGTACGGGTGGCTCTGACTGAGGTTGCTCCGAATGAAGATTGGAAGGTGAGGGTGGTGGCAATGGAGCTCTCACAGGTGGGGAAGGAATGTCCTCACTGAGGGGAAGAGGTCCTTGGGATGGCACCGTAGATAGCACCGGGTTAGGACTACCGGTTGCTACCTCCTTATGCTCGTGCTTGGTTTCATCCTATCTCGGAGGTGGGCAAGGGGAAATCAGGGACTCGATATAAGCACACCTCCTATCCACCCGATCTAAAATCATTTGCAAGAGTTCGGCAAGAGTGGGGCTTGGAGTTGGGGCCTCGCGGGGGAGTTGCTCATTCTCAACAGGCCGAGGCTTAGGTCGAGGCTCATCTAAGTGTGGGGCTCTTTGCCTCCGACTATGACCCACTTGGTTGGAGGTGATTGGGTGAGGTCGGCTGGAGGTGACTGGGCCGGGTAGGTAGACCTTTCTAAGCTCGCCCATCATCTCATGTCATGACTCGATAGGCCATTGCTTCCTAATTTTCCTCATGCGTTCAATGCTCTCTCATTTCCAGACGGCTTCGTGAACAAGCCACTTTTCGGCAAAAATGACTTGCATGGCATCGGACATAGTGCAACACTCAAAATATTCATCCATAGCAAATCTTGTTGTTTCTATTCTTGAGTTGGTAGTTAATTTTATTCCACTACATTAGTTTTAAAAACTACCATCGTGCTTAGCGGGGACAATTCAACCCCCCTTCTTGTCCATACGAGGAACTTAGGGACAACAAACATGATATGTAAGAACGTACAACGATAATAACGGTTTAAACACGATTGCGATAAAAGCTAGGTAGAATCAGCTCCTTAAATAGGTGCCATGGCATTAAGAATAAGCATCCATATACCCATATGAGCGCTTATTTATACATGATAAGGTAGATAGAATTTGTGTCCACAAGTATCACACATAACTCTTAAGGAAAATTAATGGCATGGTTCCCCATTCCATTAATTCAAGAATATTCTAACAACATCCACATAGCATGTCATGAGGGCCGGTATACCATGTTTCTTTAGAGTGAAATGGCCTATAAATTGTGTCATGGGTTTTACTGATACAACCTACTCGGCTGCCTTGAGGGAATCCAAGACTAGCGTAGACTTACGGAGGTCTCTATGACTTACTTACCAGTCCCAAGGAACGGAATGTCCAATGGAGGGCTTGTATGTCATCGAGAAATAACGGGTAATTGGTAAAATATCGTAAAATATGGGACTATACTCACGGAATGGAATATAGTGCCTATATATATATAACCGACAATGGGTCACAGAAATTCACGAAAATCAGAAAATAAGAAATTGGCGCCTTCGATCAATTCTTCATTTCATGAAATAGCACCCTAGACAGGGTTACTAATTCATTATGTAACGACTATATTATCAGTTGTTGATTCCAAGTTCTAAACATTTTTAGATTAACATTCACAATTCCCAGATACGATGAAAATTAATGACTTAGATTAAGTCTTCATTTAATAAAATGGCGCCTTGACTTAAGACTTTAATTCAGTAGGTAGCGCCTTAGTCAGGGACATTAATTCAAAATAACGACATGGATCAAGTCGTTAATTCAATATTTATGCAAATTTGGTCAAGAATATTAAAAATTCTCATGTTATACACTAATCAGCACCCATGTATGAGGGCATTCTTTCAATTGACGACCTGACAACTGTCATTATTTCTCTGTCATAGACAGACAAACGATTTCTAGAGTATGTCCAATCAAGAAACTAGAGGCATGTATAGATCAAGAAAAATAGCAAGATTCTAACTGTATACTCATGCATTAACTTAGATTACACAGTTTACAGGGTGTGACACCCTCTATCTCTCCCTCCCTCTTCCTCTTCCTCTAGGGTGCGATGCCCTAGCCCCATCCCCATCCCTACTGCACCAGCTGCTGGGAGGCGACCTCCCCAACATCTCCCCAATCCTGGAGTTTAGAGATCGTGGCCGTGCTGCAAGTGTGGAGGAGATAGATCCCTGCTACTCTACGCACTTCTCTAGTTGTCTGTCTACAGGATTGAGCCCAGAAGATTCAGGTTGGTACACCCAGTTCCCATCCTCAGACCACATCCACCGCTTTATAGACTTTGTTCTTCCACATGTCCCCCACGTTTGCTGAAAATCCCATGCCCTAATTCATTTCGTAGCAAAAGTTGCCTTTGTAAGACTTTTCTCTGCGTAGGCTGCCTCTATGCATATCTGCAGAAAACCAGAACCATGAAGACCAAGTTGCTATGCCTTCTTCCCATCCTCCAATCCCCTCCACCCCTTCATAACTCTTCTTCCTATACGTGTCCCCAATATTTCCTCAAAATCCCACGCCACAATTCATTCTGTGCACAAAGTTGCCTTCATATCTATTGGGGCAGCACAGACTGTCCCTATGCAGTCCTGCCGAGATAGTGCCCAAACCCCTCCAAAGGGATGACCACAAAATCGACTCTGAATGACCTAAAATTTTGAGAACTGCCTAAACACGTCTAAAATCATCCTCCAGAATTTTCCTGTAATTTTTAGGGCCCTTTTCCCCTACTTACCCCATCCACCATTCAACCCCTCAGTTCTGACTGCACTGAACTGCAGAACTGAGCCCTATCTGTTTTCACTTCCCATGCTCAAAACCTCCACTGCACGCCACCCCGCCACTCCTACCCAATCCTCCCATGACCTTCACCTGTCCACCAGAGAAAACCTCGCCCCATTTGCCACCTAGAAGCCCCGGTTCTAGCCCACTCTTCCACCCCCTGTCCTGTTGCTAGCCAACAGACCAGAATGCGCAGGGTCTGCTACAAAATTTGCCACGACCTCCACGGTGCTCAGTAGCAGTTGACACTCCACCGACATCCTTGGGACATCCCCAACAGCGTCTACACCAGGTTTCATGACCAGCGAATGAGCAGAAGGTCACGTGCTATGATGGGGGCATCTCTCGCCCGTCATTTTTCTCTCACAGCCCCGGTGGCTCACCGGCATGGTTCCACTGCGTCCGTCACATTTATCGGAGTCAAGTCATGTAATTTTCTCTATCACACGGCCGCTAAAGAACCTTAGCAATCTCAAGTAGACCGTTTTTAATCTGCAACAGACAGTAGTAAAGTATGACATGTAAGGCCTATTCTAAGGAATTCCAATGCATGAAAACGTGATAAAACAGATTACTATCAAGAATAAGGTTAGGGAGATGCATGAGTTTTGTTAATTAAACAAAATTATCATCTTTCTTATCTAGGTTGGGAATTATGCATGCAAATATAGTGTTAGATGTATAGTGAAAGTAAAATGTAAAATTCTCCTCGTATAGTGCATGAAATTATGAGAAATTAGAGGATTTTTACTCTTGACATAATAATTTAGCCTTTTCATGAGATAACCTACCTCTGTAATAGACTGTATACTTCAGAATTTGGACTAGAAAGATGACCTAGTTTCTGCTTGTTTGTGTAAAACCAGCAACTTCCCGTCCCTTATTCTCCTTAGCCTCTTGACCTAAAGGCACGAAATTTGGAGGGAAGGTAGAAGATATAAAGAAGAACAAATTGTTCTAAAGATTGAACTCCTAAATACCTCAATTTGGGATTCCAATCTCTAGTTCTTCCTTGGACTGGCACGTAGGTTCCTGGGCGTACTGCATCGGAACAGCTACTTTAGAAGCTCCTAACTCTCTGGATGCTTGACCTCCAAGCATGAAATTTTGAGGGGAGTTAGATAAAACTAAGGTAATCAAAAAGTTCTAAAGAACCAACCTGGAATATCAACTCCTTACCATCGAACAATGCAAGCCAAAACGAGGGTTCGCGCAGGTCACATCTGGATCCTATTTTTAGGGTTTGAAATTAGGGCTGAGAATTTGATCGAATTGAGAGTCCTAATTGGATGTAGGATCGATCCCCAAGAGTCCTAAACAGGCTTATAGGTCTACACACTTTGATTCATGAGGATTTTGATGCCAAAGATCTAAAATTTTTACGTTTCTTCAACTCACGGAACTGGAGTCACTTAGTGGTCATAGACGGACCGCAAGGCTGAGTTTGGCGGTCAAGAGAAGACCGTTTGCAGGAGCTTAGCGATCTCGCGATAGACCATAAGGCTACGGTAAATCTGAAAAATCTGGATTTTCTTCTTATGCACTATTATCCCCTAATTAAGGCATATATCTCTATTTGTAATTTCATAAATGACCAGATTTACGCTTATAATAATAATCTCCAGTCTAAGGGCCTTAGTAATTGGTCTATGGGTCTTAGTACCTTCCACAAGATGGGATGCCATTGCCTCAGAACGAGTCAGATGCATGACTCTCCCTTTTTGTTTCTTTCCAATTACAGTCGACTGCTACGATGAAGACACTGAAGCATGCGAATATTGCTGAGATTGTGGTGGTGCAGGAGGTCGGAACTACTGTGATTGTGAAAATTGAGAAAACTGCACAGGATGCTTCAACCTTTGAGGACAGTCACGAACCACATGTCCCACCTGATCACACCGATAATATACCACAGGCATTGAACATGGTCTACTTGGATGGCTACCACCACCCCTCAGACACGATCTCGACTGACTAGGCACCGATCCCTATCACTGGAAAGAAGGGGGTGCTGCTTGCTGCACGGTACCAAAAGAAACTTGTCGGCCATACTGCTTCTTTGATTTCCTGAACATCTGCCTGAACTAGGATTTCATGGAGGAAGTACCACTAGCCAAAGGAATAGAAGGTGGTATCCCTGTCACATTTGACTGACTAACTTGTTGATGCTGCACACTCTGTTGTACTGGCTCAACTTGGGTTCGCCCTCGAGATCTTGCCATGTCCAGCTCTAATGCTGCAGCTGCCTAAGAAGTCATATCTAATTCTGCCACTCTGGTTGCAATCAGAGGTTGCCTTAACTCTGCCTTCAAACCACGTAGAAATTGCTCAATTTTTAGCACTACATCAGCAAGAATATGAGGAGCATACCGACCCAATTCCATAAACTTGTTCCGATATTGCAAGATAGACATATCGCCTTGAGTCAAGTCCATAAATTGATACATTTTGTCCATCCTTAGATACTCTAGACTATATGTATGCTCAAAAGAAGTGACAAACTCCTACCAAATAATTTGTCGAAGAGGACGAGACCTGAAAGTTACTTCCCACACCGTGGTCCACCACGCAAGTGTTGCTCCTTGCAATTGGAATGTGGCTAGCATCACTTTCTCACCTTCCATGCATTCCATGGAATGGAACACACGTTCAGTTACATCTAGCCACACTCTCGCTGCACTTGGATATGCTTGCCCTTCATATGTTGGTGGGTGGAATAGAAGAAACTCCTTTAAGGCTTTACCACGACCACCTTGAGGCACGTCATCACCAGGAGTAGGATCAACACGGACTTGCGCTTGAACATTCACTGGAGGAGGCAAAGTACCACTCTCCTCCCTTGGAACACGAGCTCTCCTTCTAGGCTGCATTTTAATGGCAGCTTTTATTTCTACCGCATGCACTTCGTAGACTTTCAGCTCTTGAAGTATCTTGATAAGGGTTTCCCTCAGATCTTTACTCCAAGCTATGGCTTCCCAGATTGTGATACTAGTAGGGAAGCGCTTCATCTGTTAAAGGACCTTTCGGTCGGCTCGGGCTCGAGCGTCCTCCAGTGACAGTAGTATGTCGGGCTAGACCTACTATGGGCTGTCGCGCCGCTCCTCGCCGGGGAGGCACACTGCCTTGCCTTTGTTGCTGGGGTCGGGCTGGCTATGGCTAGCTGCGGACTCTTGGAAGAAAGAAGCCAACGATGGCTCATCTGAGGGAGACTGGAGGACTGGTTTGTCCTTGCCAGAATGCTCTACTTGTTCTATAGGACATGCTGGAGTTGGTGCCGGGACTGAGGTGCTGGTGACGATCTCCTCGGTGCTAATAGGGTCGAAAATGCTAGGTTGCCCCCGGATCTCCACTGGTGGGATCGGGGCAGGTTGTTCTCCTAGCAAGAGGATGACCCATTCTGGATCGAAGGCAGACGGGCGGAGAGACAGCTCAGGGACTCTTTCGCAGCCTCTGCTACGTCCACGATCGTGACCTCGGCCACGACCGACGTACTCTATGGCTGGTTGTGGTCTCTGTGGAGCCGCAACCCTTTGTCTGGTTCTGGATGCTACCGCCTCACCTCGCTGGGAGGCGTTGATATTGTCTGGGGGTGGGATGGCCACCATGTTACAGGTGCAGCCACGAAGCATCTGCTCCAATTGTTCCACGGTGACCTCCTTGTCCTTATAGAACAAGGTGAGCTCTTCTGGAACACGGAGAGTTTCACCTTCGTTGACCTTATGGATCATTTCTTGGACCCAGTCCCGGAGGCGAGCTTGTTTCTGCATGTCTTCCCATGGGATGTAACTATCGAGTGGGATGGGCCCAGTAGGGCGAAGAGGAATGTATTCCTCCAAGTTGTCGATGAGCCGCTGTAACCTCTGGAGAGGCATCAGCTCTACTGGGGACTGCAAGGCAGTCGCTTGTTCTGCTTGCTTCTTGAGCCGCCTTTTGAGATTCTTCCTTCTATTCCTTTCCTATTTCTTCGCGATGTCCATCTCCAGGGGAGTAGGAGGAGGAGGCACTAGAACCGGAGCTGACAGGTCCACACGGGGGTACCGTTGAGCTAATGAGCTGGCAAGGCGAGGTTGATGACTCCTCTCTACCCGGATCTCACTCTAGGCACCTTCTGATTGTTGTAGTTGGAAGGTAGCATTGATCGCCTGCTCGATGACTTTGAGTGGTAGTTCCTGGTAAGCAGGGATGCTGGAACTGGCGTCCAAAGATGTGGACGCGGCTTGTTGCCTTTGCAGCGATTGGTGTGGGAGTTTACCAGGAACCGGTTGACTCGTACTAGCGTCTGAGGACGTATGCACGATTTGATGCCTTAGCCGCGGTGGTGGGGAAGGCTTCCCCTATTGAGTTGGTGTCCTGGTGCTGGTGTCCGAAGACATGTGTGCGGTTTGATGCCTTTGCCGCAGTGGCTGGGATTTCTGCTGAAGAAGGGCCTGAGGAGCATGACCAACATCTTGCTCCATGACCGGACCCCTGTGGTCTGGCTGAGAACAGGGTCGGACAACACCTAATGACGTCTGGGGGCCTTGTTGCCCTCGGTAGCTATCTTGATCTCGCACGCCGAATGGCCTTTGTGATGGCGAACCCGACCTACGAGCTGTAGGGAGAACCTAGTTCGACAGAGCCAAGGTCTCGCTCAACTTTTGCTTCCCCTTCCTATCCTTGAGTGTTGAAGATAGAGGTAGAATAGGGGGAGGACGAGAAGGGATAGAAGAGTCGGTCCTAGTTTCACCTTCTAGGACATCTTCTCAACCGAGAAGGACTCAAAGGAGTCTTGCAGTGTCTTCCTTGGAAAAGGAGAGAGACTCTAGCTCCTGCCAGGGTCGCCATTGTGCGGCTGGAGTGGTAGGGGCTGGCTGACCAGCCTGTGGTGTTGGAGCCTCGGGATTGGCCGGGGGAGCAAGAGAGTGGATTACATTGGTCGAGAAGGTACTCGGTCCCGCCTCTTGGCTGGCATCCTACTCCCTGCGTCTCCGCAGTCGTTCGAGAGCCTCCCGATTATCGGTCTAAAACTTGAGCCATTCTGGAGTATGCTGGTAAGGTGACCCGTGCCCGTTTTCCTGGGGAGGATCGGGCTGCTCTGGTGCATTTCTGGCAGTGCTCAGGGTTTCTTCGATAGCTTGCTACAGTCGAACAAGTGCCATGGAATTCCCTTCAGCGTCGATCTTCTCCCACCGGATCTGTTCCTCAATAAGGTATTGAACTTCCTCACAGGACTCGATCGCGTGACAGATTTGTACATGAAAGGGACAATACTGAGGGTGGTTAAAGTCCCATTGAGTGTAGCCTGCCGGTGGATCGCGGGGCAAGATTTGTGCCTGCTCGACGAGGACATCGAAAAGTCTCCGGGTTCTTTCCTTGGGGAAGGAGAGTGGCCTGCGATCATGCTAGGGCCTCCACCCTAGGTTCCAGATCGAATGCTCTCCCCACTTGGTGTTGGGCTCCTCTGATTCATCGTCAGAAAGAGAGAACACCACCATCATGTGGATCATATTGGCTGGGTGGTGAACCATATGTGCTACTTTGGCTAGTCTGGACCACCTATGTGACTGTGGAGGATCGACAAGACCGCTTTTCATTTGAATCAGGCCATCCCTGATCAGCTTCTGTGCCTGGGTCTTGAAGACGTAGCAATCTTCAAGAGAATGACCTAGTATACAGTGGTATAGGCAGTAGTTGGGATCATCAGTTTTCTGGGCTTCGTCTGGCTTGCAGACTTCAGGCAGTTCAACAATCCTCTGAGCCATGCAGAGGTCGAAAAGCATCTTCATATATTCCTTCTTGAAGGAGAAGGGTGTCTTCATACACTTTGAGAGGGAGAGAGCAGTCGGCTTATCAGCTGGCCATTTGTCAGAATTACTTGATCCGGCTCCCTTGCTAGCTTTAGTAGTGGGGGTGAATTCGATGATGTTCACCTCCTTACCAGGCTAGCGTTCCCGCATCTGCTTACCCTTTGCTGCAGCGTAGCTCGGGTTGTCAGCGAAGAACATTTCTATCTCGGTGACTGCCAAGTTGAGCTGGTCGAAGCCCTTGACATTGGTGCCGAGAAGCTTTTCGCTGACTTCGGTCATCAAGCCTCGATGGCAGATAGTGATGGCATCCTCCTAGACTGGTGGGTTGACGCACCTCATGCTGAGGTCTCGTCATTTCTTGATGAAGTCGAGGGCACTCTCACCCTTCTTCTATCAGAGGGAGCAAAGCTCGGCTAAGGAGACCATTCACTCAGCCATTTGGAAATAGTTGAGGAACTTCTTCTAGAGATCCGCCCAGTCAATGACGAAATTGGGCTTGAGGCGGGAATACCACTGGAAGGTCATTCCCGTAAGTGAGGTGGAGAAGTAGCGAAGGGGATAAGACTCATCCAACGCAAGCTCGCCCATGGCCGTAATGTAGTAGGCCAGATGCTCGTGCGGAGACCCCTATCCATCGAATTTTTGTAGCTTTGGCAGTTTGGCGTACTCCGGGGGAAGCTTCTTGAGCTAGTGATGTAGTGGATAGGGGACACTGTAGAGATCTACAGTCGCGAACCCTTCTCCGAACTGGGCGAGCTTGGTTTCAACGATCTGCTCGATCATCTGGCGCTGTGCCATAAGATTTTCTGGCACCGACGTGTTGGATGGCCGTGGTTGAACCTCGCCCAAGGGCGTGCCGAACCCAATAATTATAGGAGTTCGGGCAGCTGCCGTTGAGGCGTTAGCACCATTTTGCCCACCCGGCGGGGCCAAAGCGTCCATTAAAGGCCCGGTGGGTGGCTGAGGACAAAGGTCACATTCCTAAAGCAAATCTTGTAGGAGGGCCTTCAAGTGCTAGTTCTCCTTCATAAAAGTCTCAAGAGTCACCTCTTGGACTTCACCGGTGGGAGGATCATTGTTGATCGGCTCCGCATTGATAGGGGCGGCACGCTCCTCGACGGGAACTTCTTTTGCTTGTGTGCAGAAGTGCCGATGTGGCCGACTAGAGCCGGCGACAGAGGCGGGTGACGAGGGCTCCTGAGGTGAGATATAGGTAGGTTTAGATCATCGGTCTGAATCTTGGGTTGGTGTCTGACAGTATAACACGTGAACACCCTGACTACATCATTGAGGAGCCATACCGTCCTCCTTTTTTGGGAGTGCCTCTTGGGGTGGACAGGTGTCCCCAGCCTATCAAAGACCGAGGTACGCTGTGGAGGAGTCTCCATCATGGAGTCTGCTTGAGGAGAGCTTGGGGTTGGATGTTGGTGGGGCCCGGAATGAGCCTATCTCTATTTTCGCCTATCTGTGCGAGAGGCGATGAAGGGTTGGGCATCGCCAGATGACGCGGCTGCAGAGTCAGTCGCACCTTACCTGGTGCGATGCCTTGGTGCCCAAAAGGGGTTGCTGAGGTGTGCTCTCCGAATAGCTTGAGCTTCCTCTAGGGTGACCCAGATCCTTCTCAAGTCTGACTGTTGGTCTCCCTCGTCCTTGTTCCTCCGACAGGACTTGGGAGCTTGATTGCCAAACCGGCGTTGGTGCTTTGGGGCCATTGCCGAAGCATCTGCCAGCTTAAGTTTTGCCTTATCTTCTCGCGTTCAACATAGGAGGCTAAAGCGGTTGGTGATGGGGATCGTAGGGACGATCTGTTCTGGAGGAATAATGGGTTCGCCCCCATCCAGGCAAATTTGTAAGTCTCCGACAAGAATGGTCTTGTCGAAGTTGCTGGTGGTAGCAATGGGTCGCTTGCCTTTACGGATACGATGGTGCTTCTTCTGGGGAGCCCAAGGGGACTCCGCCCCAAGGTGGTAGGCCGAGAAAACCCAGCTTGTGGGTGCTGGTGGCACAGGGCCGTTCATCTGGAATATCGAGATAGGCCTCCAAGATGCGAAGTCTATAGTGAAGGCCGACAGTTGGGTGGCTCAAGTGTAGGCTTTCGCCCAAGCCGATAGTAGTGTTGTACACACTCACCGTGATGTGTCTGCTCCCGAAGTTGTCACTGCAGGGGGTACCAGGATGCCGGTGACCCAAGGCCTTGAGCCTGAATTGGGAGCCGGCAGGATCGGAAGGCGTGACAGATGGCGCTTAGTCTGTATTGAGGTCGCCGCGCCACACAAAGGCAGACCCGTGCTGGGGATTGGCATTGTCAGATTGTGGGAGAAATGCCCCCGAGGTAGAGCCGAGAGATCCGAGACCTGATGCGGACCACTCATAATAGAGGTCATCCATGGGAAACCCCGGAGTTGTACGTCTGTTCTGGACACTAGGACACCTTATGCCAGGGATTGGGGACCTGGGCGAGGTGGTCGTGCTTCTGCGGTTCAGGTCGGGAGGCCCGAACGTGGTGCTGGAGAGCCCGGCCCCCGGGCTAGGAGGCCCATGTGGGGAGATGGCTCGGTGGGAGCTCGGGGTTGATGGCCTAAGTTGAGTGCTGAGGAGCCGAACACCCTAGGGTGGAGACCCACACTGGAAGTCGGCTCGGTTGGGGCTCAGGGCTGGAGACCCAAGCGAACTGCAGGACTAGAGACTGGAACCTGGGACGCAAGGCTTGCATCAGAAGCCGATCAAGACTGAGCTCGGGGACTAATGCTTGCCTGGGCTGGGGCTGGTCCGGAACCCTTACGGGCACCGGTGGCAGGGGAGCCGAGCCTGACGCTCGGCCTGGCTGTCGGGACTGGTAGCTGGTGTGGCACCTTGGTGGCACTAGAGGAAATAGGAGCTGGGGGTGGCGATGGAGCCGCCACGGGGACCACACCAAGGAAGTAGGGTGATCCGACGACTGGGGCGAAGCTGCTGAAAGCGATTGGCACTGCCAACTGGCCCACCCGTGCGTGGGTGGCGATGGCGATGGGACCGTAGGTGACAGACGCCATAGTTGCAAGAGTCCTGGACAAGCTGAGGTGACTGCCGGGAGTGGTCGTCGAACACGATCTGGCAACTAGGAGATGAATGGAAGCTGTTGGGAAGTACGAACATGTGCTCTTCTGCTACCCCTCCTGCAAGGACATGAAAAGGCACCTAGACTTTAGGGCTGGCACGGACTTTTGCATCAGCAAAAAGAAGGATGGTGGGACACGTCCCACCAGGCGTGTCATCCTTTTTGTTCCGCCTCGACAGGTCCGCCGGGGTGGTGTGGGTGATGACCAGAGTAAGGGGTAGGGTACAGCCACAACATAGATGCCGGAAGTTAAGGGGCCTTGGGGACCCCCTCTTATGAACGTATCCATCTCAAGGCGGCACCGTGCACTCGCCTTTTATGGAGAGTTGAGGGGAGACCGAGTGACATGGGGGGTTTTCCAGGTTAACGAGAAACGTGGCTGGGATGCGGGCGTGCTAGTCGATTTCTCAACAATCACTCGTGAAACCAAAAGTTTAATTGGGGGATGCGCCACCTGGGCATGGCATGTGGACTCGGGGGATGAGCGACACGTGGAGGGAAGAACGGTTCCGTGGGTACGAGTGTATAGGTGACTGTGGGGAGTCATGTACAGGACATCTTTCCCCACCGATCACAAGCAGTCGGTGTTTATTTACATCGGATTGAATCCGAAGACCTTCGTTCCATACCGAAGCAGAGTCCCTAATCCTGAAGCCCGAGATGAAGACCCAAGAGTACTTTGTAGCTGTAGGTTCGTCTTAGGCTGGGTCATGTTGGTCGGGGGTGAAGGGTGCTGGGGGTTCACGCTAGGTGACATAGAGGGTGGCTGGAGGCCAGAACGTGGATGCGAGAGCATACATCCACTGGTGGTGTAACACTGAGATGTATATATTTTTACATGCGGGCCGTGATAGCCTGAGTACAAGGGGCATGCCTCAGGACAATTTCAACGTGCTAGTCAGTCCCCAGGTCGATGCGTGACATATAAGTACATGTGTGTTTCACATAGAGTTCCTCCCGTGACATAGGCTATGGCCGCGGTGTAGAACGGGGGCTTGTGGCTAACTGGGCGACTGAGGGGACACATCGATCTGGTATTTGGATGTGGGTCGATCACTGCTCAGGTGGAGCGGTCGACGTGGCCTCGTTACTGAGAGGGAGCAAGAAGTCATGACACGCGCATGGTCATGGCTGACAGGCACGTGAGGGGCGACCCCGGCATGAGGGGGTGTCTACCTTTGTCGTAGCGTCTCACATGTGGCGGGCGTGGACTTGTGTGTTACGGTTAGTTAACACGCAAGGGAAGTGTAGGGGACATACCCTCGACGTGCTAAGCTGCCTGACAAGTCACACACAAACAATTCTCCTCGGCTCGTTGTAGAGAGCCCGTTTGAAGCCTTGGAGTCGCCAGATACTGAGTAGAGTTGAGTGTCCTCTTGTCCGTATGTCTGTATGTCCGTATGTCCATTTGTGTGTTGCCCTCTGAGCCCCTAAGGGGTTTTTATAGCAGAAGTTGAAGGGTCGATGGGGTTTAGCCGGGTTGGCAAAGGGGTGGCAATCCAGAAACTTGCGCTCTATAATGGCCCAGCATTCCCAGTGGGAATTTCTGTAAAATCCCATTCGCGCATTCCACCATTTGATATATTCTGTGCTAACATAGGGGAAACGAGCAGGGGTCGGGACCCTGAACGAATCCTCCCCCTGACGGTGAAAGAAATCCCACCATGCTCGAGCCTCATCATTGACCACCTGGCCGGCTCTGTGCCTATTGGGCAACGCAAACTGCGAGGAAGAGGGATGAATGTGCTGATCGTAGCCAAAATTTCAACTAAATCAGAAGGGGTAGTACGGCTCCAGCCACAGAATGCCACTCTTCTAAAAAATAAGGACACTTGGTCTAATAGCTAGCGCCTAGTCAACCAACTCTGGCTCCAGGTTTGGCCTCGTACACTTGGCACTAGAAATTGGACGTATATACTCCTCTATCTCAAAAAGACTACATTTGCGCATCTTGTTCACGAGCGGGCTAGAATGAGCCACTAGGCTCCAAGGTGTAGCACTCCGAGTGCATCCATGGGGACCTTAGTTAGCTTCTCCCGAATGGCAAACATTTTCTCCGCTGTCGAGGCTGATTTGAACACTCACGAATTCTATCATCCTTGGGATAAGCCGAGCTGATTGTAGACCCCGATGAGCAGCTTCCGAAAATAGGGTGCAGACTCAAGTGTTAAAGAAGTGCAGTAGACCAACCATCCGCAAATTCTTGGGAAGACACGACCTGTGCAAGCCTCCTAGCATCTTATAGATGTGCCATAAAGCCACGGGGCAAGGGGACAGCTTCTTGCCCCAAGCCATTAGACAGGCGGGGTAGATGGCCTCTGCTCTGATCACGCTCTCATCGCCTTGCGGGAGAGCAAAGAAGCAAAGCTAGTAAGTAAGATATGCAGCATAGTGTGTGACTGCATCGACACCAGTAGGGTTCGGCCCCCCTTGTTGTCCTCCCTTCAAAGTAGGCAGGAAAGTGGCCTGACATCGAACTCTTTTCTTCCGCTTCAAGGTAGTCGGTGCCACTGTGGGAAAGTCTTCATACTTCTATTCACTACCGAAGAAATACTGGAGCCAAGTGCCCATCCACACACGCCTCTTCTCCCCAGGCTTGCGTGCTGATGTGACACCACCTTGGGGGTGATAGTCACAAGACTGAAGACCCCTCGGACCTAGCAAGCAAGTAGTGCACAGACCGGTGATTTCACTTGAGCGGACTCACTCGTGTAGCGCACACTAGTGCCCGTAGGTGAACCGGCGATAGCGGGGAGGGTCCAAAGTGGGACCTTGCTGTTCCAAGGGTATGGCTAGCTTGGGACGGACCCCTAAGGGCCTCGGATGCCCACTCTCATAGGTGGCCAGCACGCCGAGGGCGTGGGATGTAGCATCTCGCTCACAACTCACCCGCGGTGGTCACTCGATTGATTGGCCTTTTAGACCGGGCACTCACTCACTGCCGACGGGCAACCAAAGCGATACTAAACAAGTAAGTTAAGACCAGCAAAGAAGGGCCCGAGGCTCACCTGATCAGCGTGAAGACGCTGAACCCGATCGGAGACGATGCCGAGCGGGGAGGCGTCGGTATGCACCCGCACGCCATGTTGGTGTCACTTTATCCTGAAATTTAAAATGGTTATAGCACTACACCTCATTCAGGAGGGGGTTCTTGGGGTGGGGGTTAAGTGTTTACAACCATAACTACCTCCACGCAGGGAGGGGCCTTCAGCCGGCCAAGCGAGGGGAGGGGACGGAGCTAGAAACTTGATGCATCGGGCTCCTCGTCGGTGCTGCCAGCTTCTGGAACCACTGGATAGTCGGTCAAAGTGGGCACCGCCACGGACACTCCCAAACTCCAAATGAACTAAGACCTCTGCCAAAACTCTCTGACTTGGCCCGGAAAGATGCTCAAAATTTCTAGATTAACCCTAAGACAGTTGCTGGCTGGTGCAGGTCTTGGAACAGTGCCAGATAGTTCTGGTTCTGGCCACTCAAAGGGTAGTGCTGCTGGAAGAAGGAGGAGCCACAGACAGTCCTAAACTCGGATAGAGGCGGGGATGGTACCGTTACAACCATGGACAAGCCTTCTTTCAGACGGTACTAACGAAAACCCCGTCGAGTACGGATCTGCCTGGCTGTAGTAGCACTCCAAAATGTCCGGGTCAAGGCGCATCAGATCCTCCCGGCTCACCCAAGTGTCCTCTATTGGGGGACGGTTCTTCCACCTCACCAGGTAGCGCTGATACACCCTGTGCCTGGTAATGGTACTCTGCTGATCAAGTATTGCCTCTATCTGCTCACGTCGGCCTCTCAAGCTAGGAAGTGGAGTCCCACTGTAGGTCTCTCTCTCAAGGGGTGGTAAAGGCCCAAGCTCCTCACTGGGTCCTACCGCGGGGCCCTTGTAGGGTACCAGGTCTGCCACATTGAAGGTAGAGTGTATCCCAAAACTCTCAGGTAGGTCCAGCTCATAAGCGTTGTTGCCAAGCCATCTCAGAACTCGAAAGGGTCCCGAACCCCGTGCCCTCAATTTGGAGGCAGGCCCCGGAAGGAGCCGCTCCGTCCTCACCATCACCAAGTCTCCCACTTGGAACTCGCAGTGGCGCCGTCGAGCATCTGCCTGCCTTTTGTAAGCCTTATTACTTTTCCCTATATGCTTGCGGATGTCATCATGCAACTCTTTGATATGCTGTGCAAAGGACCCAGCTGAGACTGACACTCTAGCATGTGGAGGAAGGGGAATAAGATCTGAAGGCTTTTTAGGCCTATACCCATGCACGACCTCAAATGGACTTTTGCATATGGACCTATTGACGGAATCATTGTAGGCAAACTTGGCCTGAGGTAAGAGGAGATCTCAATTCTCGGGGTGGTCCTTGACTAGGCAACGGAGCAAGTTACTAAGACTTCGGTTGACGACCTTAGTTTGGCTATCGGTTTGAGGGTGGTAAGCAGTGGAGAATTTGAGGAGGGTTCCCATCAGATGTCAGAAAGTTTTCCAAAATTAACTGGTGAATTTCACATCCCAGTCGGACATAATGGTCTTAGGAAGTCCATGGAGTCAGACCACCTTATCAAAGAATAAGCGGGCAACCCTAGAAGCATCTGAAGTCTTGGAACATGGAATACAGTGGGCCATCTTAAAGAACCTGTCAACAACTATAAAGATGGAATCATGTTTGCACAAGGTCTTAGGTAGGCCAAGGATAAAGTCCATGCTCAAGTCCTCCCAAAGTCGATCTAGGATGGGAAGGGGTGTGTAAAGCCTAGTGTTTTGCCTCACTTGCTTGGCCAAGGCACAAATGTGATATTGTCCCATAGTGTTGGCCACATCTTTCTTGAGACTACGCCAATGGAATTACCTCTCAACTAGCTCTATGGTCTTTTGGACCCCAAAGTGACCAGCTAGGCCACCACTGTGCAACTCCCAAACTAAGAAGTCCCGAAGTGAAGTCTAGGGTATGCATAACCTAGCTCCCTTGGCGCTCCGCTCTGTCGCGCTCCCTCTCACGCTCGCGCTCTTCCCGCTCCTGCTCTCGCTCTCGTTGCTCCATCCTGAGGAGTAGCTGCAGCTCCATCACATCCTGGGGCAGTGCCTCCTCCTCGCGGGGGTGTCGCCCGCTCTAGCTCCGCCATAGCCCGACGTCGCTCCTCTCCCAGCTCCAGTGCGGCTCTGCACCACTCCTCTGCCATCGCCAGCTCAAGCTCCCGCGCCGCCCGACGCCTCTCCTCAGCCAGCTCCTCGGTGGCCGAGGACCTCACAGTGGTCAGCTCCTCGACGGCCCACTGGCACGCCTCGTCGACCTCCGTGACCCACTGGTCGCGGATCGCCAGCTCGGCCCCTGCTAGCGCAGCCCGGGTCATCGCCTCCTGGAGCTCTCGCCTCTGCAACACCACGAAAAAAAACAAGGATTGATAAAATAATTGTAACATTTTAAATCAATCTTAAATCACTTTTTCTTACCGAGGCCTCCAGGTCTCGCTCGTCCTCCTCGGCCCGTCGGATGGCACCCGCCAGCTGCTCCCCCCGAAGGGTGACCCAGGCACTCTGGTCCAGAACACTCTAGGTTGGGGCACTCGAGCTGGAAGCCCCTCCTGCTCCCATCGCCGCCCTCCTCTGCTGGGCATGCTGCATCACATTGAGAGACTGTCAGTGGTGAAACACCTAACTTCAAGAATCAATCATGGCATTTAGGAAGGCATAACTCACCCGAATCTGTAGGTCGTGCTGGGTCGTCGCCAGGCGAGCCTCCAGCGTGTGTAGCCGCATCTGCATGTCAGCTACCACCTCATCATGTGCATCCTGCATTTATCACACATTAGTAAAAAACATTCAAAGCATGCATTCATACGTACCCCTCGGGGCCTCATCTGAGGCCGGCGCCCGTAAGTCCTCCAGTAGACCCAGAGGCATGCCGTGCTGTCCTCCGCCTGGGAGACGACCGAAGTGCCACCCCTCTGCTAGTCAGCATACTGCTCCGGGAAGCGCAGTCGCCAGTCTGTCGTAACTGCTCATCCTCGGGTTTCCATCCGATCCTCTGCGACTCCTCCACGTCCACCCACTCCTGGTGGAAACCCAACATCCTCATGACCAGCCTAAGCCGCAGTGGCTCGATCTCGTTCAGGCAGTGGAGCCAAAGCTTCCGCTCGAACAAGGGTCGGCCCGCCACGACCCATGGCTCGTCGTCGTCCGTCATGCCCTCATTCTCCTTCTCTTCATTCATCATTCCTTCTACTCAGTTCCCACCCTTGGGTGGTGTACCTTCCTCCATCTGATCTTGTTTCCATCATCTTCTCCTCCCTTCCAAGGTATGCAAACCCCCATTCTTCTCCATCCCATTTAGATCCTCTGGATTTTCCCTCCTCCCACTATTCTAGGCTTCGACCTATGTCAGCCTTTCATCTCGATTTCGAGGCATCTTCTGATTCTTCTCCCCCGGGATTTTCGGGTGTTGCCTTTGCTCCTTCTCCGACCCTGTCGTATGTCTACGATTCTCCTTCTCTGACCCTGTCAGATGTCTACGACTTTTCTTCTCCGACCCTGTCAGATGACCATTACTCTTCTTCTCTGACCACGTCAGATGATTACTCTTCTTCTTCTTCCTCATCTTCACAGCAATCCTCTCATTATCTTCCCATTCCCTCTGTCTCACCCTTTCGAGGTTCTTGCCCTTTTTCATGTTATTTTTGAGACTTTAGCCCACCTTGATCTCAGTTAATCCTGGTTTATTCTGTATTTGACTCCTTGTTATCAGGGTCTATGTGTCTTAACGAGGGAGTTCTAGCCCTCGTCTCTCTTTCTTTTTATCCTTCTTCGTCCAATTTGGTGTTTATCACTCCTCTATGTCGCGGAATCTTTTGATCCTTTGCTATCCTCTCCCTTTCGTCCTGTCGAGCGAGGAATACAAAGCTCGTGCTATATGAAGTTCGCTGATCAAGATCACTTTAGGATGTTGTTTCCACGCTGTGGATATGCAAGGTATCATTATTTTATGCAAGAATATGTTATCATTATTATTATTTCTATTCATTCCTACACGTGGTTATAATGTTGGTTCCTTAACACATTTGAGTGGCTTAGTCAGCTTAGTCAAGATAAGTTCGCTTCTATAGCACCTTAGCCCAGAAATAGCTCTGCGCTGGGAGTCTGAGTTTCTTTCCCCGATCGTTGAGGGTGACCCTTTAGCATGGGTTTTTCACACACTACACGGCTATCTATAGCCGATCTCCTCTGAGCAACACCGTTACTGCTTTGGCCATATCTAGGTATACACAAAGGTCTCTTCTCTTCTCTGCTCGGCCGGGTGCAGGGGCAAGAGATGGATGGATGGATGAGATGACCAATCTAGGTGCTCCCCAATATGGGAGAAGTCTCAAATAGGGGCAATCTTGACCCTCAAAAAGTGATCTTTATTGCCATATATATAAACTTATATATACACTCACAGACACAGTATGCCAACCCATGAAGAAGGCCTTATGTTTACAGGCTGTTAAACCCAAAACCATGAACAATTGACCACCAACCCAAGAATGGGCTCAACGTGAATAGGCCCGTTAACCCAAATCCTGACGCCTTCGATGTTACACAGGGCTTAGCGTTTAGGGCTTTCCAAACAAAATAAGGTTAGTGGCAGTTAAACAGGAAAGGGAAGGAGTAACGTCTAGGAAGTCATTTAAGTCTTGCCACCTTATGGCATTCTAGCCTTCTAAAGGATCCTTTCCTCTATAAAATGAGTGCCTTCATGAACGGGCAATGGCTATTGTTGCTACATTAGAAGGTGGGCTACATCGTGCTGTCGTGCGTACGACGCCTGCTTCCTCTTCATCCCTGTTCGTGTCTGCTGTGCGTGCACGGGTGCATGGTGCTACAGCTATGAGCGATAGGTGTTCTCTCACCTAACCAAAAACTTAATAACTAAACCTTGCATGATGATCGTGTTTCCTCTGCCTCCTTCACGTCCCTAAACATCGTTATTAGCCCTCCAAAGTAGGTGTTCTCTCTTAAGCCAAACTATTAGAAAAATTAATTTGCCTGATCCTTGCATGCTTCATGAGCCACGTAGCATAGATACATGTTCTTGTTTGATTAGTTTACGTTGCACCATATGTGAAGATTAACACAAGATTAAAATTTTATAACCATGTAATCATGTATCAAAAATTGTGGATAAATATACTTCTAAAATTCTCATGATTATTTCTAAATTTCCATGCCTTTATATGGTGTATTTACTATAAGTATTAACTAGATAAATAATTTAATATATTCTATCAAGTTACTCGGCGAATTACAAAGGATACTGTAGCATGGTAGTTATGGATTTTTGGCTTTGACGATTCGTTTCTAAGCGCTGGAGTGTCTTTTGGACATGAAATTTTGTGGGCGTGTTATTGGGGTGGTAACCGAGATAGTGAGGGTAGTAGGTCCATTTTCTGATCCTCCTATCTCAAGATCCCCCGTCTCTCAAGTAAAAATTATTTTGAACATCCAGTTAGGTAGAATTTTTCGAGCCCATCATTTCGGTATATAGAATGTGCGATTCCGATGTGATTACGCCGAGAAACAGGTGGTTTAAAGAAGTTGACATTTTCGTTATTTAAATAGCGTCAACCACAACCGCCGTTCAATCTTTTATACTTGCTCGAGGTATGCCTTTCGAAAAACTACACGAGGTACGTTTTTCAAATGTAAACCTGCTCGAGGTATGTTTTTAAAAAACGACACGAAGTGCATTTTCGAAGGCAAACCTGCTCGAGGTATGCTTTTCAAAAATGACACGAAGTACGTTTTCGAAAGCAAAAACCTACACGAAGTATGCTGAAATTTTCTTGAAGTGTAACTTCGTTAGGGAAAAACTACACGGAGTAAAGAATCCCAAAAACTGCACGAAGTGAATTACTCCAAAGTGAGTTTGTGCACGAGGAATGAAACTACTTTATTGACCCCTTTAAGCACGAAGTGAAAATTGGAAAACAACACGAGCTATGAATCTTGTGCATGAAGTAGGCAATTTCAAGTGAAAGGAATTTTGTGCACGAAGTATAGAAACTTCAAGTGAAGAAGCTTTTGTGCAGGAAGTATGGAATTTCAAGTGAAAGAATTTTTCTGCACGAAGAGTGGTGAGTTTCAAACAAGCAATAGTAACTTAATCAGCATGGTTAAAATATTGGCAAAACAAATGCATAGTGAGTTATATAGTGTCAGCATCATCAAAATAATAGGGAAAAACACAACACCCGTGAGCGGCTGTGTGGTGACCGCCCATGTGGTTTTGGCCGTTGAGCTTTTCGTGCTCGCGTGAGCGTTGTGTTGACCTCCGGTCGACCCGGTTGTGACCAGTGGTCGACCTTTGGTCTTGTGAGCGTCCCGGACACCCCAGAGATTTCATGTCTGTGTTTTGAGGTGTCCGTGGGTTCCGTGTTATTGTGGTTTCAGGCCTAGGGACTAGGCTAGATCGATGGTGTTGTGTCATCACATTTAACGATCTTGACCCCGAGTCTCGTGACTCAAGGACAGTTGGGTTAATAGGTCTAGTGGGCTGTCTAGAGTTTAGTAGCCTCGAGCCACTGGTTACTTCGTGTCACTCACGATGGGTGCGTGCGTGACTTTCTGTGTTCACGTTAGTGACCCTCCACTAGTCGCAGCCTTCTTACGACACGTGCGTGCTGACCCACTCGGGAGTGGTGGAGCGGCATACCTGAGTTAGATGGTGAGTAGGCTGGTTACCGTAGGGCCCCCACGTACAGTCGAGTTCGGACTTAGGGGGAAATACCAGCTAGAGGATAGGCCTAGGGCGTATGGTCTGAGTGTGAACACGAGGCTGAGGGTTCAGACCCGTGCTGACGAGCGCAACCCAGGCGATGATCGGGGCATGGATTGGAGTTTCTAGCATTTTTCACAGGCTTCGTGCTCGGGTGAGCCTTGCGGCCCTTCCAGGGACCGCTAGGCTCCATAGGTAGCCCTCAGGGGGCCGCTAAGCCACTTTGAGTGTCGACAGGCCATAGCGGTCCATCCGGGACCTCTAGGCTCAGGGTGGCGGTCACAGGATAGACTGCTACCCTCGGACTAACGGTCGGTAGATGACCGTTTGTCCAATTTGACCAGAGCACCCTTGAGGTACGTATTTTTGACCGTTGGGGCCGCATGTTGGAAAGCGATCGGGGCACGACCGTTTATTATTGCCTTGTGGTCCGGTGAGGACCGTTTGGCTGGGGTTAATGGCCTGGCGATAGACCATTTGGCCCCTGTGGCTCACCCCCTTGCGGTCATGGCATGACCGTTTGGCTAAGCCTGGCCGCCTCAGGGAGACCGCTAGGTCCCCCATATGGTTTAGAGAGGACTGCTACGCCCGCCTTGTGGTGTAGAGAGGGCCACTAGGTTGAGGAGCTATCAAGAGTGAACCGCCGCTCCATTTCCTTTCGATCGGTGATTTTCATTAGTCAAGTCTCACCTCCAGTGACCTGTCCACTAGTCATAGCATTCCTGCGCATACGGGTGCGGACCCACTTGGGAGTGCTGGAGATCATGACCTAGAGAGATGGTTGTTAGGCTGGTTATCGTAGGGCCCCCATGCACAATCGAGTCTGAGTTTCGGGGGAAGAACTAGATAGAGGGACTGACCTAGGGCTCATGGTCTATGTGCGCACACGTGGTTGGGAACGTCAGACCTGTGATGATGAGCCCGACCCCAACTAGTCCTTGTTTGTGGTACTTGTTGCGTGTCTCGGTCTCTGCTTGGGGCGTGTAGGGAGACACTTGGGCGTGCTGTAAGATGTCAGGGGATGCATCCGGTCTTGCTTCTAGTCGGTAGAGCTCTTGTCTCTTGGCAGATGCGGACTTGTTTTGTGTTAGTTTGTTTGGTATGGTTAGTTATAAAGACTTTTTCTGTTTATTTATTATTGCTTGCTGATTCTGCCATATTGTCGTTAGGTATCGTTACCTTCCGTGCTTGTGCACGTCTTGTCACCTTATTTTCTCGTGCGAGGTGGGGGTCTGTGGGATCCCTACTGAGCCTATGAAATGAGACTCACCCCTATATTTTTAGGTGAGGCGGGTTCATTGGGAGGCGCATCCATTAAATTTTTAAACAGGATGATTTATTAATTGACTAGAATTAACTGGAATGCAAGATTGTCTAAACAATCGTGCATGATTAAGTAGCGCCCCAATAATGGGCACCCTATTCGAAAACTCAGGAAAAAACTCATATAAACCAATGAAATCCATCCTGAACACTATATGCATGCACATGGTAGGAATTTAATTATCTTAGGCTTAATACTTGAGAACACCTACCTGACTGAGTGATTTTTGGTTGACAGACGTGAAAAACTAGGAGGATCAGTCACTATGGACACGGTACTCTGTTCTGGACACACAACAACTACAGCTTCACGATGCAGATGCTCTATAGTAGCTATAGCTTCAATGGACTGAAGAAGATGTTTCCCTCTCTTAGCAGTAGAAGGAGAGGAAGAGGAAGAATAAGCGGAGACTTCTTGTTGCACCAGCCACATAAGACAAGTAACTGGGATGAATAGGGTCACCGAATGTAGCAGCAGTAGTAGTGGAGAAGAAGATGCAGTTTCTTCTCGTTCGTGCAGAGGAACACGTCGCTCCCCATAATAGCGTCGGAAGTAGAAGTTCCTCATGGATCAATAACCGGAAGAAACTAGCAGCTAGTCGTCATGGAATACTCACCATCTAACTCCTCATCATCCTCTAGGACGATGGCGGTTGCTACAAACTCAGGGCATTTTCGGAGGGCGTGACAACGTTGGGCAAGATCTTGAAGAAACCTATATGGAACAGTTATAGAAGGGTGCGTCGCAGGCGTAGAAGGGCTAGACACACTAGAACTAGACTCTACCCCAACTGACTCTACTACCCTAGGAGACTCTGCAGACTGTACATCTAACCTAAAAGATAGAAAATCTACTAGAAAAGAAGCAGGGGTCTCGTACCCCTGGGAAGAGGATGGGCAAAACATAGCATAATCCTCCACTGAAATGTCAGTTTCAAATTTGGCATTTTTTTTGGTGGAGATCAGTGGATAATAAGTAGCAAGAAGAATTTGATGGAGGAGGAGGGAGTACACGAGGATAGAATGATGGAAAGAGCACATCAAAAAAGGGGTCGAAGGAGGAGAACTACATATTTGATAGATCAGCTGGTGAAGAGGGCGACCACCTGGACGAGAAATCAATTGGCGGGCAACGCCCGCATGGGCATGTAACAATCAGAAATTCAATCGGCCTCTCATGCCGAAGTGGATACTGGAACGTCAATGGATGCCAGAACTCTCATTTGCTGAGCTTCGCATACAATTGGTGATCTCGCAGCGTCTGCAGCACCACATGTGGACGTATAAAATTGCACGTCCGTGTGTCTTGACCCGTCCAGCATTGACAAACAACTTCAACCGAAGAAATTATGGAAAGGGCGGGCCATCCACACTCTTCAAACAAATAATACACTATCGTGAAGTCGCCCCCCGGGGTCACGTCAGCGAAGAGAAACTAACCCCCAGGAAGCTCAAAACCTGTGGGCCCTGAAGAGAGCTAAGCGGATCATTGATCGGACTCAAAACGAGCCCAAGTCTACCTTAACAGCACACCCGTGCCTCTTCAACGGCATGCTCGGTGTAGCTTCACCGGGAGGCCCGAAGGTGTTCAACGGCACACTCCCGCGGGTTCTTCACCGGCACACCCCCTGGCGGTTCTTCACCGGCACACACATGCATAAGTGCCTTCAATGGCACACCCCATGGCCTTCAGTGGCACGCCCCTTCAACGGAACGCCCTGGCCAAGTGCCTTCAACGGCACACCCGATGGCCTTCAGCGGCACGCCCTGACCAAGTGCCTTCAACGGCACACCCGATGGCCTTCAGCGGCATGCCCCCCTGTGCCTCTTCGCTGGCACGCCCTCTGAGTGTCTTCAGCGGCACGCCCCGCCTGCCTCCTTCGCCGCCATGCCAAGTGCCTTCAGCGGCACGCCTCCAAGTGTTGTCTTCAGTGGCACGCCTGCAAGTCCTTTCAACGACACGCTTCCTGAGCGGTGCGTTCGGTAGAAGAGATCTCACGCCATCCCCTACGGATTCTTGGCGCGCAATGGGTTAGCTGAGGTGTCGACTGGGGATGAAAGCATGTTGCCTACCTCCTGCCACCAAGGACGCCCAAGTCAAATCTCCGTTAATGCCTTCACGCTCCCGCGTCCGTCATTCGTGTTCGAAGGCTCCCGCCACCGGGAGTATAAAGGGCTATCTCCTCCGACGAACGAACACAAACTCAGACAGAGAAGAGAGACACATAGAGAAGAGAAAGTGGCGCTCCACAGGAGAAGAAGAGGAAGAAGAAGGGAAGAAGAAGGAGGGAGCTCCGCCGTGAAGCCCCCACCAAGAGAGAGAGAGAGTAAGAGAGAGGGAGCGGGAGAGCGAGAGCATGTAGCAGGGAGTGTCGGGGGAGCAGGGAGTAGTCACCCTGGCTCACCCCAACACTTCCTCCATCCCTTCCAGGGGTGAGCCAATTGTTCCCCGTCTGTATTAACCAATTGATAGGCATTTCCAGGATATACTTCTTTTATTACAAAGGGCCCTTCCCAATTAGGTTGGAGTTTTGAGCGAGGACCACCGAGCTTTACAAAGATTCGTTTAATTACCATTTCACCGACTTCAAATTTTCTCTCGATCACTTTCTTTTGATAAAACCGTAAGAGCCTGTTTTGATATACCCTTGCATGTTCAGTGGCGACCACACATTTTTCGTCTAAGAGTTCCAACTGGGTAAGGAGTGATTCTCGTCGTTGATCAATAGGGAGTTCCTTGTCCATTTGAACTCAAAGAGAAGGAATTAGGATCTCGTAGGGGACTACCACGTCCATTCCATAGGTAAGAGCAAAGGGGGTTTGCCCTGTAGGAGTCCGAATGGATGTTCGGTAGGCCCATAGAGCTTCTACTAGCTTCTCTGGCCAGTCCGCAAATTTATTGGCTTCACAAGTTTTCTTAATGATTTTAATCAAAGTTTTATTAGTTGCCTTTGCTTGGCCATTGCCCCGTGGATAATATGGAGATGCATGATGTAATGCAATGCTATACCTGTTGCAGAGATCCTTAAGTTCCTGAGAGATAAATTGCGGTCCATTATCGGTGATGATAGTATTTGGGATGCCGAATCTTGCAATGATGTTCTTCATGATGAATTTGCAAATAGTTGATGCTTTTATCTCCACGTAAGCTTCCGCTTCTGCCCTCTTGGTGAAGTACTCCGTTGCCGTGAGGATGAATGACTTTTACTTCGTCAGGAGGTTCGTATCACCAAGAGGTCAAATGACATTGAAAGCCCACATGGAGAAAGGCCATGGGGAGGACATAGGATGGAGTGAAGAAGCAGAGGAATGAATTTTGTCGGCGTGCAGTTGACACTTAACACACCTTCGAGCATAGATAGAACAATCCTATTTTAGAGTGGGCCAATAGAAGCCTAGTCTAAATATCTTCTTTGCTAACATCTGGCTATTCACATGGCCACAACACACTCCCGAATGTGCCTCTTCCACAACTTTCCAAGGCTCATCATCATCGAGACACCTTAATAAGACACCGGTGAGCCCCCTCCTATAGAGCACACCTCCAACTAAAGAGTACCGCTGGGCCACCCTTCGAATAGCCTTTTTCTCTTCCGCGGTTGCTTCTTCCGGATATGACTGATCATAACAATATTTGGCAATCTCATAATACCATGGCTTTTCTTCGTCAGCCAATTCTTCTTCTAAGTCCAATAGCATGACCTCTTTGTTCTGAACAATTTCCCCTTCCTTAATCTTCCTGAGCACCTCCTCCTTAATGCTAAGAAAAGCGGGATCCTTAATGGCAAGAGTTTGGCGCTTATGGACAATAACAGAGTGGAAGTCTCTTTTAGGGAGAAAAGTTAAGGAGGAGGCAAGGGAAGCGAGAGCGTTAGCTAGGATATTCTGATTGCGAGGGACATGGACAAAGATCAACTTAGCGTAAGCTGAAGCAAGTTCTTGATAAGGCTTGGGTTTAGGATTGAGCATGCGGCATTTGATAAGCACTTGGCGTAGAATGAGCTGACTATTACCAACAATTTGAAGCTGGGTAACACCAAACTGGTGTGCGGCCTGCAAACCGGCTAGAAGAGCCTCGTACTTAGCGATGTTGTTTGTAACATGGAAGGCGAGCTGAGAGGCGAATGGAATGGTGATACCCTCCAGGGTTAGAAGGACCATGCCGATTCCTCTTCCGAGAGAGTTCATAGCCCCACCAAAATGTAATGTCCACATGGGATCCAAGGGTTGGTTAATGGACATTAATTCCTCATTTGGGAACTCTGAATAGACTAGATCAAATTGAGGTAGAGGGTGATGTGCAAGATGTTCGGCAATGGCATAGCCTTTGATCACTTTTTGTTAAATACAGGTGATGTCAAACTGAGAAAGGAAGCTTTGCCATCGTGCGAGTCGGTCGGTGAGGACATGTTTTTTGAGAAGGAACTTAATAGGATTTATTCGAGCGATGACATGGACCTCGTGAGCTAGAAAGTAATGCTTAAGCTTTTGAACTACCCAGACTAATGTTGCACAGGTCTTCTCCATAGTGGTATACTTCTGCTCACAAGGGTTGAGAAGTTTTGACAAGTAGTAGGCTGCCCTTTCTTTTCCTTCTTCATCGACTTGTGTGAGAACAACACCTACTGAGTCATCCAGGACGGACATGTAAAGAATGAGTGGTTTGCCTGAAAACGGCGGCCTCAGGACAGGAGGATTTGAGAGATAATCCTTCAATCCATCAAAAGCCGCCTGACACTTGTCATCCCAATTAAATTTGACTCCCGGTTTAGTAAGCTCGTAGAACGGCCTACACCTTTGTGAATGTTGGGAGACAAACTGGCAAATAAATTGTAACCTCTCGATCAATCCTCAGACTTCCTTTAAGTTCTTAGGAGGGGGCATTTCTCTTATGGCTTTCGCCTTATTGGGATCAATCTCAATACCCCTTTTACTAATGATGAATCCTAATAATTTCCCTGATGACACACCGAATACGCACTTCTTAGGGTTCATCTTAAGCTTAAAGTCTCGTGACCTTTGCAACACCCTAGCTAGAACCCCGGGATGCTCAACCCTCGTTCTTGAATTAACGACCAAATCGTCAACATACACCTCAATATAAATATAGATCATGTCATGAAAAATTACCATCATAGCCCTTTGATAGGTGGCTCCGGTGTTCTTAAGTCCAAAAGACATGATCACGTAGCAATAAGTACCCCGAGGTGTGGTGAACGATATCTTCTCTTGGTCCTCTTCGGCCAAACGAATCTGATTATATCATGAAAAGTCATCCATGAAAGACAGAGTCTCATATCCTGTCGTATTGTCGATTAGAACATCAATATGAGGTAGGGGAAAGTCATCTTTAGGACACGCCCGGTTGAGGTCCCGGAAGTCTATGCAGATCCTGACTTTTCTACCTTTCTTCATCACTGGGACAATGTTAGCCACCCAATTAGGATAAAGGATGACTCAGACAAATCTAGCCTTATGGAGCTTGTCGACCTCTTCTTTCATCTTTAATGCCATATGTGGGTGGAAACATCTCAACCGTTGCTTGATCGGAATGGATCCTAGCTTAAGTGTAAGGTGGTGTTCAATGAGTGCAGGATCTAATCCCGACATGTCTTCGTAACTCCACGCAAACGTGTCCTTGTACTCTCGAAGAACTAGAATGAGCACCTCTTCTTCAGAAGGTGGTAAATTTTTACTTATGAGGACAATCCTAGGGTCTTCCTCGGTAC
Organism: Amorphophallus titanum; assembly: GCA_024336825.1. Classification (NCBI taxonomy): domain Eukaryota; kingdom Viridiplantae; phylum Streptophyta; class Magnoliopsida; order Alismatales; family Araceae; genus Amorphophallus; species Amorphophallus titanum. The sequence goes on from JANBPO010006516.1 coordinate 15,020,578, forward strand.
CCATATTTATTTCTTTAGTAGGCTCTTCTACTGAGGCTGACGGTTCGTCAAATCTTCTTATGCCACTGGCAAAGGCGTCAGCCTCGTCCTCATATTCTTCGTACTCTTCATCCCCCTCCTCGATAGGGTCTTCATCATTCATGATCTCGTAAACACCAAAACCCTCATCTGGGCCCTAGAGGTAGTTTCTCATGGATTGCTCGATCACTTCCCACTCCTGGTCGGGGAGAGTGGCCGGTGGTTGGGTGTCGGCGGCGACACCATGATGGGTGTAATTCACGTACACCGGGCGGTCAACATGATGATGGCGCCTATGACATCGGCGACGGGCATTTTCGGGCAGCACTGGTACAGTGACTGTCAGTTGGTGGGTCACGGTCGTCACCTCGACCCTCTCGTCTCTTCGCCCCCATGTATGGCAGGCGCAGCTAGGTCCTGCTTGTGCAGGTGCCGCGGGTTGGGCTTCCTTGGAAACCCAAGCCTGTTTCAACTTTGCTGACTTGTGAGACGGCGCGTCGGCCGGCGCCATCCTCTCCTTCATCTTCTCCAGTCCTTGAAAGGAGTTGCGGACTGGAATGGTTGGTACTGTTTGGTCCGAGATCGACTCAGACCTCTGTCCATTAAGATGGACTCTGATGCCTCCGACGACGACAGACTTGCCGGAGCTGGAGAGTCGGCTTCTTGGTGTGGCGGCGGCGTAGCTCCTTCGGAACCTCCTCCGGTGGGATGCTGATCCCTGCTGGGGTGAGCCAGTAGTCGGGTGCATGTGGTGCACATGGCAGCCTAGCGTCTTTGATGGGGCATTGTTGTTATTCTCGGCCGCAGTTCGACCGGTAGCGGCTTCAGTGACTCCCGGGATGGGGGCGTTGGGCTTGGACTCGCCGGACGCTTCCACATCCAGGATGTTGATGAAAGCCACCCCCAAGAAGTTGGGGAAGCCCACCACAGGAGGGAAACTCCCGAAGCAGAGGGGGACGGCAAGATAGCCATCCCTGATGTGGCTTTCGATGACCTGGGGGCCAAAGGAGACTGCCATCCTGGAAGCTAGACCGTGCTTTTCCTGCATTTGCAAAGATGAAACAATCAGTATTACAAGAAGGGGGTCACAAAGCCCCTAATTTCGGCAAAGAGATGAAAGGTGGATGGGTCCCACCGGGTGTGCCAGACTTGTGGATGCACTTTTTCCATTAAGTTAAATTTGCTGATTTATTCGTCTATTGGTTTATCAAGTGTGTGGGCGTGCCAGTCACCAAGGTGACAGTTTATTCGGGCTTCACGAAAGCCCATGGTGCGCTCGATCTGACCTCGTCAGGTGATTGTGTGGTTCAGGTCGAGACCCAATCCTGTCATGCCGTAAAGGTCATGATGTCATTTACATCCCCCATACATTTCTCTTCTCTTTCTCTCTTCCGCCGCGGTCTGCCATGTGAAGGGGCCTGCATGAAGGGGCTGGCCGCTTTGGCCACCCACGTTGAAGAACGCTGCATGGGAGGTAACTGGGTGTTGAGGGGGGCTGTTCTCGCGTGAGGGGGGTCCACGTGCATCGGCCTTTAGTCGCCCATGCATTGCATGGTCCTGCAGGACAAGCCTGGCCACTGTGAAGGTCACGTGAATGCATGCATGGTAGATGCTTCCTGCATAAAAGGGCCCTCGCATGGGGGGTGCTGGTCGCGTGAAGAAGTGTTGCATGGGCAGCCTGCGTTCGCGTGAAGGGAGAGGGGGCCACGTTGAGGACCAAGGGGGATCATTGAGAGGGACGCACTGGGCACGCCAAGGGGGCTTGGCCTCGTTGAGGAGGTGCCTGCATGGGCTGCCGATCTGAAGAAATGCCCTGGCCGCATGCGTGAGAAGGTGGATGCCACCGTGGAGAAGCCATCGTGTGAAGAGGTGGCCATAGGGGCTCCACGTTCACCTACCCGCGTTGAAGCCCACTAGCGAGGAGCTACTGCATGGGCTGTTCTACGTGAGGAAGAGAGGGCTGCAACTAGCTGCATGAGAGACACGAAGAGGGCCCGCGTGAGGAGATTTTGGCCGTGTGGCCACGTGAAGAATCTTGTCGACCTGAAGCCGCAGTCGACTTGAAGATCGCACGCCCTGCATGAAGGGGGCGCACCTGCCCGCACGTTGATCGCACCTACATGCATGGGGGCATTCGCCTGCGTGAGGGGCTCGTATAAGGAATGCCACAGGGGAGGAGGCTCTGTGTTGACGCCGCGGCCGCATGAGACATGTTGGTCGCGTGAGAGGTGCAAGTTGGCACGTTGAAGGGGGGCATTCATGCATGGGCCTTCAGCAACCCGTGTTCGCCTTAATGCCATTGCCAGCCTCTGCATGAAGAGCACCATGAGGGGGGGCCTGCATGAACGGCCGCATGGGCACCCGCCATGGGAGACTTGCGAAGGTGGGCTCATGCCCATATTGAAGCCGCCTTGGACCGCCTACATGATGGGAGAAAGCACCGCCTTGTAAAGCCACGTTGAGAAGCTTGGGTTGTTGGCCTTATAAGAGAAAACCATTGATCATGGGTCCATTTTGTCTTCTTAATTTTTGTTTACTTTTTTTGCTTTTCATGCTAATAGACTTTGGCCCATTTGTTGTGGATTTGTAAAATTTAATTAGGCTGAATTAAGGAATTAATGGCCAAATTCGTTGTTTTAATAGATCAATCTTAAATGACCAAATTGGAGCCCAATTCCTAATCAATCGAGCCCAAACCAGACCCAATCGGAAGGTTAACTCTAGGAGCTCATTTTCCCTTCGAAACCCTAGCCTCTAGATGCTTCTCTAGATGGCAGTGACATGGATTTGGTCAATGTGTGAGATTCTCAGCGCTTTTTTCCTGTTGGACTCTCGAGTCCAATTCGATCGCTATAACCCTCCATACACCCTATAACTAGAGGGCTTCGACAGCCCTAGGCCCCTATTTGCTTCTCCAACTGGCGGCATGACCTGTGGTGGCCGATCGAGGGTGAATTAGGGCGAGGATCGGTGACGTGTTCGTGGATTAGGGTTTTCACGTCATCCCCTTTCTTCTTCAATTGAGGTAGGTTTCTCTCAGGCACAACTTAATTAATTAACATGTTCATATAGAGCTCATTATTAGCTTTCATCTGAATCCATGTTGCCTAATTTTTATCTACCATAGCTCGCGTATTACTTGTTTCATTGTGAACATGCGATTAGGGTTTTTACCATTCATTTCCCGCTTGATTTAGGTAGGCTAATCGTAGTTAAATCCCTAAATTGATCATGCTATATTGTGTATTTTTAAGCCCTCTTTCGATTGATAATATTTTGCCCAATTTTTATGGAATGTGTAGATAGTAATTAGTCTTTTATTGGATGTGTGTCAGATCTACCGGTTTCCTAGGCGTGGCGGGTATTAAGTGGTCCTTCCAGAGACCGCTTGACCATAAACGGCCGCGCGATAGACTATTTTTATGCGTAGCTTTCAAAAATTTTAAATTTATTTATTTGATTAGCGGTCGCTCATAGACCGTTTCATTCTATTTAGCGGCCCCATTTAGACCGTTTCATTCTGTATGGCGGCCCCCTTTAGACCGTTTCATCTCTGAATGCGGCCCCGGACAGACCGTCTTTGGACAGTGACGGCCATCTGCCAGACCGTTACCCTGTGTTGTTCTGTAATTTACTTCGTTGATATTGGGTCTCCTCTAGAGTTGTTCAGCAGTATGTAGACTGTTGTGAGCTGAATGTGTTTTGAATGATTGACAACAGTAGTGTTGATCAGGTTGACTAAGAATGTTGACTCTGGTGACATCATATTGACCATGGTAATATTGAGTATTTTGATGAACTTTTATGTTCCGAGGATCGCGGAGACCATTTTTTCGTATTTTTCTGATTTTATGAAATTTCGGGCTGAAAATCAGATTTCAAAAATATTGAGAAATATTTCTATTTTCTTTTTTTAACCCTTAGCCCCCCTCTCCCTCTCTACACCGTGCTCTCACTCTCTCCCCCTCCGTTCTCTCTCCTCTTCTTCCCTCTCCCCCGAGCGGCCGACCGTGGCGGAGGCGAATGAGGTGGGATAGCCGTGGAGGTGTTGTGGAGCGCGAAGGTGCAAGGAATGGAGCGTGGCGTTAGCGCGATCCCTCGGTGGATTCAAAGCGTCATGGCGTGGGTTCGTGTGATGGTTTTCGGCGTGGATTGGCCGTTTCGTCTCGCAAGATCTTCGGTGAAGGTAGGGGGATGGATGTTCTACTTGTTTCCTACTTTCCCTTGCGGTTTGGAGCCGAACGGTGTGAGTTTGAGCAGGTTTTCTCTCGTTGGGGTGAAAAGTATGTTTCGGGGGTGGGAGTCGTAATCGTCGTTCCAAGCGACGGTTTTTAGTTTAAATGGTATCATTTGAACCCTTGGCATGTTGGGATTCAATTCCCGCCAGTTTAACTCCGTTTGGTTGTGATTTAGGGTCAGTAGGAGGCTGGTTACTCACGTGAGTCGTTTTGGGTGGATTTGTGAAAATCGCTCGTTTCTTGTTGTTTCATGGATGGTTTGGCCCCTTCCGGCTTGTGGAAGGTCGGCATTGTGATTATGGATGTTTCCCCGTCGTTTGGGAGCGATTGGGGCGTGGAAAGATCGAGTTTTGAGCCTTCCTACGATTTTCGCACCAGTAGGAAGTAGCGGTCGTACCAGGGACCGCTAATTGAATAAACGGTCTAATGAGGACCGCTATTTGGCTTTTAAGGGTTTCTATGTCGGTTTCAAGTTGCGGTCTCGCGACCGACCGCAATGTGGTAGTGGCGGCCCTGGGCTGACCGCCAATTTCGTGTTAACGGTCCAAGAGAGACCGTTATCGGGTTTTAATTGTTTTAAGTCGGTTCGGGGTAGCGGTCTAGCTCCCGACCGCAAATGGTATTGGCGGCCTTAGGAGGACCGCTAATCCATGGAAACGGTCCCAGGGAGACCGTTATGTGTTTAAGTCGGTTCCTAGAAGCGGCCTTGCGACTAACCGCCTTATGAAGTGACGGTCAGGCAAAGGACCACCACCAGGATGGCTTATCGTGCTTTTCGAGAAGCTTTCATGAGGAGAGAGGAAGTGATTTGCCAAAATGAACAGTAGTGAATAAAAAATGACAGGTGAGGCCTTTATATAATGGGGTTTAACCCCGTTAAAATGGCGCGCTCCAGGGGCGCGTCGTTTCAACTTTGGAGCGCGCCGTTTCAAGAAAAGGGTGCGCCATTTCAACCTGCAAAGGCCACGGGGCGCGCCGGTGAACCCCGCGCCGTTTCAACTTGCTGATCAAGGGCGCGTCGTTTCAACCGCGTCGTTTAAGGCTTCGTTCGCGTCGTTCGAGCGTCCGACGATGAAATTAAGTACCGTTCCGAGCTGTCGTCATCAAAGGAGATCAATCCAGACGAAGCTCATCCGTCGGTCCTGCCATGTTCGTGTCTCACTTGCAGCACCCATGTCTGGGGGGCATTTGTTGACACTCAAAAAATGATGACCAACGATCAAGCCGCAAAGATAAATGACACGGCTTACGGGAGCACGAAAGCCGAAGAAAAGTAGACCACTGAAGCCTCTCAAGTTGTCAGAGCTTCGAGCCACCTGGAATGAATGCCGAGAACTTCACCTCAGGAGAACGGACATGACTCCACTACCAACTGGCAGTGCAACCAAGCCTGCCCAATGATCTGGTGTCGACTCTGTCGCGCCGCTACCCTACGCCGCCACCCGACCAAGTACGGTGATCTATCCGGCGGCTACTCGCCCCAATGAAGACTCCCCTGAGGAAGAAGAGCGCCATCGGCCCTTCACAACTGGAACCTGGAAGCCCTGGCAGCAGAAGGACCCGAACACCCGATATGGGTTCGGCTTCTTGCGAAGGCGGGTCCGTCAGAGGCCAAATGACCGCCGATCTAGGCGGAATATCATCCCGCATAGGAGCTCTGAGCACGAGTCGAACCGAGCCAGAAGCACAAGTCATGGTGCCGAAGGTCGGGTCAACAGAAGACCTGTGTGCTCGAACCAAACACACACGGAGCCCGGACCAAGGCCGTACAGCAAATCAAGAGCTTTGTCAACACACTGCCAAGGTCTTTTAGGAGCCGTGGCATGAAGAATCATGAACAGTGGCTTCCGAAATCATTCCCGGGCCCATCGACTGGCGTTCGACGAGCGAATGAAGCAGAAACGGCACCACAATCCATCGGCCGCCCTTGAAACGGCGCCCTCCTTTCTGGCGCGCAAAAGCCCAGTAGGGGGGGTGTTCCCGGCGCGGTCTCCCCGGCTCATCCTTGACACTATCTACAACCACGGCGTGCGAGCTAGAACCATCGACCCCCAACTTTTCCAACCTAATGGCCTATCCGATGATTAAACATGTGTACCTAGATCATCATCATTTTTGTTGGAGGGGAACATCAGATCTTGGAACATGGGAATAACCAGTCGGTTCTCAAGATAATGTATCATAGATACCATATAATAATGCATTAAAGGATAAAGGATGTGGAATACTTACCTGACTTACCTGATTGGATCAGGGAAGTGGTAGGGCCGCAAGAGATTATGAACTGAGTTTTGCAACCACACGTCATGAAAATAAGCCAATTGGGCCACACGATTAGGCACATAATGCAGAAAAATAAGACCCAAAGGATCATTCATTATTTCAATCAAAGGTAACATAGAAACGGCCAATTACAGGTCGCCACAAATAAAGAAACGATCCAAACAACACCGCAAAGGCATTGAGAATATGAACCTCATCGTGACCTTAATACGGTCCCATGGGAGACCACCAAATGGATACACGATTGAGGGGAGACCGTTTAAAGGTAGATGGGTCGTCACTGTAAAATGGTCTAAGAAAGACCGTCTTAATGCTGAATCCGCCCTTCGATCATCGGTTTCAAAAAAAGAAACTGACGCCTCTCACCTTCTTCTTCCTCAAACCTTCCATTCAACCACCGAACACCGCCGACCCCCGTCTTCCCTCCCCTCTCTCATTCCCTATTCTCCAAATATCACCCCTATACTTCCCATACCCTTTATGCTCTTCAAGAGGCAAGTCTGAAGCCGCTAGCCCGTCAGATGGCCAGAGAAGGAACCGCACCGTCGCTGCCGGTGGTGAACCCCATGGAGGTGCCAGTGCCACCACCGACCGAGGTGGAGGGAAGAGACCCCCCGTAGTCATCGAGGTCATAGCACCACCGGAGGAGACGACGACGGTGACCGGGAGGTCAACCGGTGGAGCACAATCATCCGAGGTAGGTTGCCGAAAAACTCCCCCCATTTTCATTTTAGGGCATGCATGTGGGTCTAGATGGATGACAGGGGGCACACCACCCCTTGGGGATGATTGCAAGGCCCCTAGGGCCATTGACAATGGAGGGAGAGAGCTCGGGTGCCGTTGGCCACGACAGGTGGAAAACGGTTCTAACAAGGACCGCCTATGAAAGAAATGGTCCTTATAGGACTATCTGGGGGACAAAACGGCCAAAACTAAACCACCTCAGCTGTTCGCAGGATCGGTACTCGAGGCGTGGTACAGTACAAATTTGTGAGTTGCGATGGCACCGAGAGGTGTGCTGAGATGTGGATGTCGAGTTGTCTATTTTGCCTGTGTGTGTTGTGTTGAGTGCACAGTGAAAGCGTGTGGGCTCATAACCCACAGGTCGAGGATCAGGGTTGGAAGATTCTAGCTGACCAAGAGGATTGTTTCCTCTGTGTAAGAGTTCATCTTGGCTATGTGTGCCTTGATGCCATTGGTTGCCGTGTTGTTGCTTGAGGCATTGTGGTTGTTGGAACTGGTAGTTTTGAGAATTAGGGAAATCTGTCAGCGGATATGCTGATTGAATACCATTTCTCTATGTTGTTGTGGGTCCTTGCTGGTAAGCTGTGCATGGCTAGTCCCTTTTTAGCCGTGTGTTCAGCTGTAATTGTGCCTTGGTGTGACCCAGCTTGTAGTTTTGTCCCGTGGTTCTATGTTGAGTATGCAGGTGTTGTTAAGGTTGTGTGTTGGGTTGTTATTTATGGTCAGCATGGGAGGAGTTCCCTATGAGTCTAATTTGGCATTGTGTGGACTGTGATCATCGGTTGGTTGCGCTGTGCTCTTCTGCCGTGGTAGAGTTAGCATGCAACTCGAATCAGATGTAATGTCTGAGTGAGGACTGACTTGAGTGTGCTTGTGATCCAGTGCTATCATTGGCATTCTACATGCCAATTTTGCTTGTTGTTATGGTGCGGAAGCTAATGGTTGGAGCTGTCAGTTGAGATGATTGTCTCCCTTGTGAAGAGCTGATGCTTATTTTGTCTGCCGAGTATTTGTTATCGGTGGCTATTTTCGTGGCATGGGTCGTGTCTCCTTGTTTTGTGAGATGATAGCGATGCTGTCTTGTTTGGAGGTGCCAGACTTGTGTTCCTTTGTGTACCATGCTCGTTCTGTGAATCGGTGTGCCTTGAGATCTGGAGCATGGTGATCTTGCTTGTAATCATGGTCTAGTAGTGTTCCTCTGCATTGTGTTTTCGAGAATCGTGGTATCATGTTTTTGTGTTTGGTGTTTGAGGTTTGGCTGGTGCTTGGAGAGCGTAGCTAGTGTTTGGGTTATTCTTCCATGTTCCTTGTTGGCTCCTTAAATTTCAAGGATGAAATTTCTTAAAGGAGAGGAGGCTGTAATACCCTGGATCCTTCAGATTGGAATCGAAGAGTTTTCAGAATACTTTCATGGGTCCTGGCGGATCAGAGAGCGACCGCGAATACGCTGCGCCAGAGTATGTAAGCGGCGACCAGGAAAACGATCGCGGCAAATCCGAGTTGCAGAAGACCTTTTTTGCGGACAGCCGCCGCGCGAGGCGGGTGCCCGCGTTGACGCCGAAGGCTCCGCCCAGCACGAGCAAGGCGGCCAGCGGCCAGTCGACCCAACCGGCGCGCGCATAATTGAGCGCGGTGGTGAAGCCGAACGCCGTGACCGCCGCCAGCGACGAGCCGACTGCCGCGTAAGGGTGCGGCAGCGCGGGATTGACCGCACCGCCCTGGCCGATCAGCGCCGGCGAGTTCGACGACCTGTTCCCAGCCGATCCCGAACTGGCGCGCGCTGCGCAGCGGATAGGCGGCCGCGCCGACCGCCCTTCCCCCTACAAAACCCCAGAACACTCCACTCCCTACATCGTTGCTCCTGCAAAAGGCGGCGTGATCCCTTCGCCGGGCCCTTTCACCCCGCTTTCTTCCCGTCCCCACTCGCCGTTCCTCCTTACAGAAACATGTCGAGTGCTCTGGACATGTCCCTGGAAGATCTGATAAAGAAGAACAAGAAATCTGGGGCCGGAAACTTCCGAGGAGGACGGGGCGGCGGCCGGGGAGCCGGCGCTGGCCCAGCTCGCCGCTTCCCCAACCGTGCCGGCAACCGCCTCACGCCTTATTCTGCAGCAAAGGTAGACCTAGCGTTTCTCGATCCGTCACCGATTCCGGGGTGCACGGTATCTGCAGCATCTGGGTTTTGATTTTCGCCGTTCTTGTTGCGATGGCGTATCCAGATCTATGGTTCCTTTTTGATTTTTATTTTCTGATGTTGATGTGAACAGCCAGTCCAAGCACCAGGGGCGGCATGGCAGCACGGTATGTACTCAGATCAGATGGCGGCCTTTCCCGGGGCGGGTGCTGCGGCGAGGGCTTCCGCTATAGAGACGGGCACGAAGCTTTATATCTCGAACTTGGATTATGGCGTCTCGAACGAGGACATCAAGGTGAGTCTCCACCACTCCCCCCCGCCTGACCAAAAGTTTTATTTTTCAAAATATCCGGATTTGTTAAGGTTTACACGCATGAACAAGCAGGAGAATGCAATTAGGGACGTCGTCCTTGCAACCTCTATTTTTGTAGCTCGATAGTAAGAGAGCGCGATCTCACGCTACAGTGCATCCTCTTCAAACGGGCTGAGATCGCGCTCGGACGGTAAAATAGAAGGTGATTTGAAACCTACTTCATAGAGTCAGAAATCCCATCAGGATAGCTGGACTTAAAAGTTTAGAATTAGAGTTTATAGTTATATATACACTTATATTAACTTGACAAAAATATCTTTAAATTCAGATTGTTCGGTTCGATTTGATTTCCTAAACTTCAAAATTAAACTTAAGGAGGGTAAATCCAGTTTGGCCCGGGAACGGCCCAATAACGACGGGCCCACGACAGATTGTTCGCGGTAAGCCCTCCTAAGGAACGGGCACCCATGCTCAGCCCAACAAGAGGAGGACCGGCCCAGAGAAGCATCGGATTCTACAATGCATAACGGCTATGGCCCAAGCGCAGTTATCACCGGAGGACTCTCCAGCGACTGACCGTTGCCCCCACGACGTCGGCCTTGATCCCATGACAGGCGAGCACGTCCCATGAGTGCCGTAAGACTCATCCCGGGACCAGCCAACGCCGGGATATTCGCTCTCCAATGAAAAATTTTTGCCACTATAACGGAGAAACGTTACTCTACTATGGACGCCCTTCCCTATCAAGGGATGGGGCTCCTCGCTCCAGGATAATCCCCTATAAAAGAGAGATCTATAGAAGAGAAGGGCATGGTGGTTCATTTCCGCTATAACGCTACTCAGGAGAATAGAGCTACTAGTCCGACTACACAGCAAGGAGAAGAGAGCGACTGTCCACACTCTGAGAGAGGTTCCATCCAACGACCTTACCACCCAGCGAACACTCACCGAGTGAGCACTGGGACCGGCGAGCACGCGTCCGGGAGATCTCTACGGCTCTTCGACCTTCTACAACGATGTCTCTCTCTCTCTCTCCTGCTCTTCTCTATACTCTATTTTCCTGTTGCTGACTTAAGCATCGGAGGGTTGTCCCCTGGGATAACACCCAGGACTCCTTCTGACGCCTCTGCTTCCTGGTGATTGCAGGCCTCCACGGACACGAGACGATTTTTTCAATAAATAAATAGTAAAGGTGGTACGTGGCCTAGGAACTATTTTTCAGCCTCTACACTTCTTGGCGCCGTCTGGTGGAAGACGAGTAAAAAGTTATGGCACCCTGTGAAAGCTTCCGCAACACCAGCAACCGGGGCCGCAGGTCCCACTAGGGACCCAGCTCCCGCCGGGAATCGCAGAAATCTTCTTCTGCTCATCCCCGACAGGAGGTCACCTCAGGTGACCTCGATGAACTGCGTCAACAGATCCGAGCCCTGACCAAGCTCTGCCAGGAGCTCCGAGATCAACGGTTCCACCCCCAACGCGTCTTACCCGAGCGACGGGAGGATGAGGGGGACCAGACTGGGGGGAACCCCCGTCAAGCGCGAGAGGCATCCCGTGCCTCGGCCACAAGGACCCAACGATCCAGCAGTGTTCCCACACCAAGGGTGCACAGCCCACTGCACTCCAACCCGGAGATGGATCGTCGACTCCAGTGCTTCGAGGAGATAGAGGACAAAGTACGGTACCTGGACGATGTCCTCTTGGCCGCCAAGAATCACGGCATGATCGACGATGACCTGGACTTCCATGCTCCCTTCTCTAGGGAAATAATGGAAGTCTCCATCCAGCCAAAACTCCAATTGTTGTCGTTCACCTCCTACGACGGCACCACTGACCTGGCCAACCACATGCACAGCTTCGAGTCCCACCTGGTGTTCCACCGGGCCTCGAACACCGTGAAGTGCCTGACGTTCGTAACAACCCTCCGGGAGAACGTCCGAACTTGGTTCGAGTCTCTGCTGACCGGGACCATCTCTTCCTTCTAACAGCTCAAAAAGCTATTCAAGGAGAACTTCATTAGCAACTGAAAGGTGGCCAAGTCTGCAGTGACCCTACTCGCCCTTAAGCAGGGCAAAGAAGAGACGTTGTGGGATTTCATCTCTTGCTTTCGAGCGGAGGCATTACGGATCCCACATCTCGACACCGGCATCGCCACTACAGCCCTCACCCAGGGGACGCGGGACCACATCCTCCGATGTGCCCCAGCACAGAAGCACGCACGCTGCGAGGAGAATACAACGGCCCTGGGCCGAACGGTTGGAACCAATCGGTCCGACCGTAAGAGATCTGCCGACCCACCATGGGAGGGTCAGAGCAAGCGGGAGTGACGCGATGGAGAACATTGCGATCGCTCCGAGAAGGAGAGGGGCAATTACCGCCACTACACGCCCCTGACGGCTCCACCCGACCAGATCCTGATGGAAATCTGCGAGGAGCCATTTCTCAAGTGGCCTTCTCGGATGAAGTCAGATCCGAGCGCGAGGAGCAAGAAGAAGTATTGAATGTATCACCGCGACCATGGCCACGACACCACCGACTGCATCAACTTGAGGGACGCCATCGAGGACCTCATCCGGAGGGGACTCCTCGACAAGTTCCTTGCCAAAGCCACGGAACACCGATAGAAGACATCCCCGTCGATCGACAACTGACCCAACGGAAAGGAGATCATGATGATCTCTGGAGGGTCGACTACGGGGGGAGACAGTGCGAGCAGGAGGTGACGGTACGTGGCGGCCATCCACACCGCGGACTGAAGTGACGACACCCAATGTGGGATCTCCACCCCGAGCCGTCTAGGAGATCCCATTGTCTTCTCCGAGGATGACCTAGACGGTGTGACCACACCCCACTCCGATGTTTTGGTGGTCTCGGCCACCATCAATCAATGTACTGTGCGTCGCATTCTAGTGGATAGTGGGAGCAGACCGGACGTTATTACCTACGACTGCCTTGTACTCATGGGTGTGGATATATCTCGACTCGCGCCGTTGCACACACCACTATATGGATTCTCTGGCACGACCATCCACCCAGAAGGACGCATCTCACTCCCGATCACATTCAGGACTGCACTGAAAGAGGTAACCTTTCTCGCCAACTTTACTGTGGTTCGCGCGATGATAGGATATAACGCCATCATTGGCCGAGGGATCCTCAGCACGCTTCGAGGTGTTCCCTCCTCTTATCACCAAAAGCTTAAATTCTCCACCCCCTAGGGGGTAGGGGAGGTCCGAGGAGACCAAAGGAGTTCAGGAGATGCTACCTGATCTCCACGCGTGATCGACGTCCCGAAGGAGTGCCGCTTGAGAAGAAGGCGAGGACCCAAGATCTGGACCCGAGCATGGTGAGGACACGAGAGCCAGTCGCCGTTATCAGACCCGCAGCACGACTCGAGCGACTCTAGCCTCTCTATGGTTGGGCGACAGCATGGAAGCCCCGCCCAAATATTAAACTATTATGTGTGAGACACTAGTATTTTATTTTACTTTTATGTCCTTTATTTTATATTTATGTCATTGTGTAATTGGGTGTGTAATTATAAGGCTTTGTAAGCCAAGTTGTTACTCTTTAAAAGTCTTTGGACTTTTATGCAAAAGAGCCAGTAGGTCCAGTAGGGGCCCCCACCCTCTTCCCCATTAGTCCACCTATGCCCTAGGGTCAAGTCCCATTTTTTTTTAAAATATATGATAGCAGAATGTTGGCAGGCCAAAATGTGATATTTGACCCTTGGTGACGATAGATAGCTACTGGCTGAGGCACTGGGCCTTGCGCCAGTAAAGTAGTTTATTCGTTGGTAAAGGGATAATGCCAACGCAAAGGAGGAGCTTTAGCCAATTCGGACGTAAGGCCCATAACGACAATATTGTTGACGGATTGGCTACGACACGAAGTCTTTCACCAGAAAAGGGTTTATTCATTAGTAAGACGGTAATGCTAACGCAAAGGATGAGATTTTACACCGATTCAGGTGTAAGACCCGTAATGGCAATATTGCGTAATAGTTGGCTAGGACACAGAGTCTTGTGCTGGAAAGGAGTTTATTCGTTAGCAAGAAGGTAATGCTAACGCAAAGGAAGAGATTTTATGCCAATTCGGGCGTAAGGCCCATAATGGCAATATTGCATAACAGTTGGCTAGGACACGGAGTGTTGCGCCGGAGAGGGGTTTGTTCATTAGCGAGAAGGTAATGCTAATGCAAAGGAAGAGATTTTACGCCAATTCGGGTGTAAGGCCTGTAATGACAATATCACATAACAGTTGGCTAGGACACGGAGTCTTGGGCCGGAAAGGGGTTTATTTGTTAGCGAGAAGGTAATGCTAACGCAAAGGATGAATTTTCGTTGATTCGGACGTAAGGCCCGTAATGGCGACATTGTATGACAGTCGGCTAGGATGCGAGGTCTTGTGCCGAAAAGGGTTTATTCATTAGCATGAAAATAATGCTAACACAAAGGATGAATTTTCACCGATTCGGACGTAAGGTCCATCGGGGATGTTGCATGACAGCCGGCTAGGACACGAAGTCTTACGCCGAAAAGGGGCTTATTTGTTAGCAAGAGAATAATGCTAACGCAAAGGATAGATTTCCACCGATTCGGACGTGCGGTCTGTCGGGGATGCTGCATGACAGTAGGCTAGGACACGAAGTCTTGTGCCGAAAAGGGGCTTATTTGTTAGCACGAGAATAATGCTAACACAAAGGATGGATTTCCACCGATTCGGACATGAGGTCCATCGGGGATGTTGCATTTTTGAGAGGTCGGCCAGGGCGGAGTGCCACTAAACCAAGGTGTGTTTCGGTCATTCTGAAAATGCCAGTTGAACTATGTGGTACAGCTTCATATGCTTTCCATTAAGGGGAGAGAACTGGACGACTCCCAGCTAGCACCGGAGATGGACTTCAAGTGCATCAAAGTGTACGTGGATTCTTAGCTCGTCATTCGACAAGTCTTGGGAAAGTAATAAAATATAACCACTTATTGGGTTTAGAATCTTGACTGAGAGAAACACTCATTGCACACTCCGGGTGTGCCGTACACTCGGGGTGTGCAATATTTTTTATTTTGCATCTTTTTTTTTCTAGTGGAAGAGAAAATTCTACAAATAAGACCATAGAGTTGGTTAATAACAAGGCCAAGGAATAAAGAAGCATCTATACCTGGAGCCCAAAGTTACTAGCATTGCAATGGTGAATGCCTTCTTCTACAGAGTTGATTCTAATCACTGGCAGTACCGGCCCAAAGGGCTCCTCCCATGCAATCCTCATATCTGGTCGGACATGATCCAGCAACAATGGCCATATGAGGTTTCCTTCTCTCTTGTACTCCTGACAAAAGGTGGCGCCTTTCTCTTTAGCATCCATAACTAGTCCTTCTATGAAGTTAGCTGACGATTCTGTGACAACTGGAGTTATATCACAGTCATCTTCAGGTGCCCCGACAGTTAGTTTTGCAATCTTAGCATTAACTTCCTCTACAATAGCATCAGCTACTGATTCCATCACCAACACAACCTTCACTGCTGTGCATCTTTGTCCACTATATACAGAAAGGTTAGTTGAAGAGGGTGTTAGTTACCAATACAAGGGCTTGGAATAAAAAAATGTTAATAATAACTAATAAGCCAAACAACATATCCACCATGGCAACTACCTTCCAGTAACAACAGCAGATCAACAAACAAGTGTGCACATATATTGCATTCTATATTATTACCCTAGGAAACTTTTGCAGTTAGTTCTATCATTGTACTTGAAGAATGTTGAAATGTATAAAATAACATGAAGTAAAAGCATATTTTGATGTGACAAAAGTTATGGAAACTGCCACATTTACCTATAAGAGAATCCTCCTTTCACAATGTTTGCTGCCACCAAGTCCAGATCGGCATCTTCCAACACAATGCATGCATCTTTCCCTCCAAGTTCCATCTGGAGAGGGACCATACCTGCCTTCTTTGAGATTGCGATACCAGTATCACCTCCAGTGAAACTACAAAAGACAAACACAATGTATTGCTGTATCAAAAATCAATTTAAAAGTCCATATCCTAGTTTATTCAAGTTGAGGGGAAAAAAAATCAAAACAACGGAGTTCTGAGGTATTACCCAACCCATCACGACTCGGGTGAAGCGAGTAATCGGGTTTGCAGATATTTTTGACATCCCTACTCCAAGCTTTCCCCATGGAGCTCCTTTTGTTCCTCTACCAAACCAGCCTCCCCTCCCCCTCCGGTAGGTTCCCAATTTGAAAACGCTAAGGCTATATCTACTCTTAGGAGCGGAAAGATTCTGAGGATCCTTATAAGGCTAGGGGAGTTGGTATTAGTTCGGCCCAAGAGGAGAGTGATGAGGAAGAGGAGCCCATAATTGTTAAAGAAAATAAGAAGTCGAAAGGTGAGGACCAGAGGAAGGAGTTTGATAAAGGAAAAAATAAACTTAAGGAAAGACCCCAAGAATACACACCAAAGGTCCCTTTTCCTAATGCATTAAGGTCCAAAGCTAACAAGAAATTATCGGTTCAACAAGAAGAGCTTATGGAGTTGTTTAAATAAGTGAACATTAGCATACCACTTTTGGATGCTATCAAGCATGTTTTGGCATATGCACAATTTCTCAAAGAGCTGTGTACACCAAAAAGGGAACCAAAGACATTAACTCAGAATATCCGCTTGTTAGAGGATATAAGTGTTGTTGTTATGAATCATTTACCAAAGAAATTGAAGGACCCCGGAGCTCCATTGATTTCATGTGACATAGGTGGAGTTATGTTTGATAGAGCATTAGTGGACTTAGGAGCTAGTGTGAATCTCTTGCCCACCTTTATTTATGAGTAGTTTGATCTGGGAGAATTGAAGCCAACATCAATAATCCTTTAATTGGAGTATCGATTAGTGAAAACTCCAAGGGATCCGTTGGAGGGTGCTATAGTTAAAGTTCATGAATGCTATTTTCCCGTGGACTGCTTAATCTTGGATATGGCCCCGTCTCAGGAATTGAAACACATGCCAGTTATTTTGGGTCGTCCTTTTATAGCTACAGCTAAGGCCAACATAAATTGTGTCACGGGGATGATGGACATATCGTTCGGAGGTGAGAAAGTTTCATTAAATGTTTTTAAGGCATCCCCGTATCCGGAACATGATAAGGAATGCAATGTCATTGATATATTTGAGGATATGATTGATGAAAATCCAGATGACAGTGAGGACACCTTAGAAGAGGGTAGCATACTTCAAGATTCTCTTTTCTCTTCTGTACCCTACTCTAAGAGAGATGTTGGGTCCGGTGCTATGGATTCAGAGGGGGGGTGAATGAAGGCCAAGATCGTGTCCCTATTTTACGAGTTTTCATGATGACACCTTAATTCTTGGAGATTGAAAGGCCCTTCGCCGGATATTCCTTCCGCTGGATTGAAATTTCTCTCTCTAAGGCCTCCGTAAGTCTTCGCTAGCCTTGAAATCCCTCGAGGAAGTCGAGTGGATTGTACCCTAAAAATCTTGAAAATCTTATTTATCATGTCACTTTGAAGAAACATGATGCCCTAACCATCAAGGAGCATTGTGTTAGTATTTTGTGAGAGTCTAGTCACTGCCTGGAATTGGCGTCTAGGACAGTTAACGCCAAATAGGAATTAGCGTTCGTTGTAGTTGACGTGATTTCCTTCGTGCCTACACTGTTCACAGAATTAGCGACCACCATCGTGGACACGTATTCTGTAATTGGCGGCAGCCTGAGTGGATGCCAATTTGCCCAAATTTCATGAGTGTCTTGGTTTTATGTGTTTTATCGCCATGTCATCCTTATACAAAGTTCTATCCTTGAATTCCCAATTCTATGGATCTACCTTAATGTTCCTACAATAGCTTATTCATTTGGAACTCTGTTGGCTATAAACTATAGTGGATGTCTAGATATTTACATGACTCAATACCTAGCATTAATGGGACCCGGTCTGGTCCTAAGAGAAGCACCCGAAAATACTTGTACCCATGGGAGCTATATTGACCACGGTGTGGCATTACACCAAAGTGCAAGACTTGCTTGGTTGATCGATGACATTCCACATCTCGTGCTTGACTTGAATTGACTTGAACTTGACATGACGTGCTTCATTCAGAATGGGTAATTACTTGTTACATTAAATAGCTAATATCTCATTACATGACTTGACAATTGCATGCTTAAAATTCTTGTTAACTTTACATGATACTTTAGATTCATCTTGAAATCTTGCTAGTTCAACTATATTGATTCTATGGATCTTTTTTCCATATTAACATGTGATCATTCATGCATAGCTAGACTTGCATTTCATGAAACATGTAACTTACTTTAAGCAAACTTGTTATTGAGATGTAATCCCTATTGAGCATTCGCTCACCTAGTATTTTCTCCTATTTTTCAGGTAATTCCGATGATGAGTCACAATCAGATAGGGATGGACAAGAGAGCTGAGCGTAGAGCTATTCCTGGATGGCAAGCGTTATCTTGGAGTCGAGTCTTCTATTTTTCCTTGAGTCATTGTTGTATTTTTCTTCTCTGGAAGCAAAGGAATGGCGCGCTAGTGCCGATGTCGAGTAGCGAAGAGTACTGGCCCTGGTGGCGGCCGCGGGGGCGAGGCTAGAGCAGCTCTTCGAGAAGTAGGGGAGGAGGAATACAGAAGTGAAATGGCAACAGAAGAGGAAGAAGTAAGAGGGGGAGCCGGGTTCCCATTCTACCCGCTCGATCACCACCCTGATGGATGCAACCCAATTAAAAAGGAAAAAGACAAAATAAAAGGTAAAAAATCAAATCTCAGTCATCAGACGAAGAAGAACAGGGCTTTGATGAAGGAAAGCGACTCGATCGCCCTCCACACTCTATAGCCTTGCAGAGGCCGTACGCTAACCCTTCCAAGCGGCCACCTCCGCACACAACAGGGAACAACCCATCGCAGCATCCGTCGCCCCCGACCACGGTAACAACCTGGATCTGCTGGATGTCCCAAGATCAACAGTAGCCCACTGGGAGAACGGTAAAATGCAGTAGCGTCTTGCCCAACCCGCCTCGACCAGGACAATGATCTCGACGTGGCGGATGTCCCCGGCATCAGCAATAGCAACACCCAGATCCCCTACATGTTCGAGATGAATAGGTTGGGGAACCCATCCTCAAAAGTCCTACCAACCAATGTGATCAAGCTAGAGAGAGAGAGAGAGAGAGAGATCTGAGCAGCACCGTGATAGTGCAAACCTCCAGTTGATGCTACAGAGCTCGATGGCATCACTCTCAGAGGTGACGCGCCCGGTAAGGGCATAGGTCTCCTCGTAGAAGAAGATGCAGATGGTCTTCTTCGACCTCTTGGGGAGCAAGGAGACCTCCATTGATGGGGCACCGGCGACGTGGGTAGGGTGAGGAGGTGGGGAAGAGCAGAGGAGAGGGATAGAAAGAGAGACAAAGAGAAAGGGAACGGCTTCGCGGTGGCGAGCTCTGGGACCGACATTGCTAGTACTGTGGGAAGAAGATCTGGGTAGTGGGAGGGGGAGTGAGAAAAGGAGGGAGACGAGAAGGTTTTCACTGGAGATCAGCTCGGGAAGGTTTAGGTCAGGAGTTAGGAACGGGGAGATCATCGGAGACGAAGATAGAGAAGAAAGGAGCTCATGGGTAGGATGGAGTTTTCGTGGGGAAGGAGGTCGAGACGGTGAAGAGAGATTTGAAAAAATAGGGGGGAAATGGAAATCTATTGGGCGCCCAAAAGATACTGTACATTGGCGTCTACCCCTCACTTTAACCAAGTGAGGCTTCACTAGTAAGGCACTACCGCTGATTCACATCTTCTAACAGAGGGATAGACCACTCTCCAAATCACTGTCACACAGCTTGAGGGTACACAACCCACTACCATAATCCAGTACACACACTGTCCG
Source organism: Amorphophallus titanum (assembly GCA_024336825.1). Taxonomy (NCBI): domain Eukaryota; kingdom Viridiplantae; phylum Streptophyta; class Magnoliopsida; order Alismatales; family Araceae; genus Amorphophallus; species Amorphophallus titanum. Next base: position 15,040,214 of record JANBPO010006516.1, read on the forward strand.
TCTTCCTACACGCAGGTAAGCAATGAGATGTTGTAGAGTTTGAAAACAAAACAAAGCTGAAAGATGGATGAACCAGACAGAGTAAAAGAATAAGTGTTCTCTAAAATAAAGACTCCTGTCTGGATGAGAGCTAGATGAAGCTGGGGCCTTGGTGCTCCAAGCACCTCTGCAAAATAAAGACTTTGTTTCCTCTCTGGTTCGTCACCGTGAGCACTGGACCGAAAGACCACCGACTGTACCATCTTCACCAGGCCTGAGGATGAAGAACGATCAGCTCTCTCTTTCGCGGAGGTGCTTGGAGCACAGGAAGAAGACTCCTTCTCTACGGGAGCTACTTAGCTTCTTGCTTCATTGCTCTCTTTTTTTTCCTCCTCCATTCAGCATTGCCGTAACTCTTTGTTTTTCTCCGCACACGCCTGCTTCTTCCTCTCCAAGCATATATGTACTCCAGGCTTATCCTCTTGGATGACCCCTCAAATGTCACTTTCCATTTCTTCTTTTGTTTCAGCAACTCCTTTTGTGTTCTTGCACCGTGTTCACCTCGTACATAGAAGGTAGGGAACAGGAACTGCCATAGTTCTTGCACCATGTTCACCTTGTACATAGAAGGTAGGGAACATGAACTGCCATATTACTTGGACTTCTGAGCGAATCTTTGATAGGGAATCAGAGTCTCTAAAAAAGTTGGCTTCCAGACAATTTTCTATACATGAACGGATCCTTCGAGATCGGTTGCGGATCTTGAAAAGTGGATGCATTTGACTCCCAATCCGTTCCGTGCAAGACAGATAGTGTCGACACGTTCAGAGGAGGTGTTGACATGTCCCTTCATGTGTCATAGAGAAACTGGCCTCTCGTGTGTAGCTTGCGCCAAAGTGTCGACTCTTATGCTTGACGTGTCGGGGCAGCTCGCCAGCTTGCGAGAAATGGCGTTTTGTTAATGCGCGAAGTGTCGACCGTTTTGACTCAGCGTGTCGACATGTAGCTCCATCCAGAGGTTCGTTACTGACGGTCCAGACTAGGATTCCTTCTTGACGTGTCGATACGTTGGCTGAAGTGTCGACACTGTTAAGATCCCTCCATTTCTTGATATATTCTGAAGCCGTTCCATTATCTTTTTACTTGGACACCACCAACTCAACCACGATCACCTCTGCCTCGATGACGTGGAATCTTTCACTGAATTTTTGCTGCATGTCTGGCCAGTCTTAGATAGACCCGACTGGCAGGTCAGAGTACTAGTCAAAGGTAGGTCCTATCAACGAAGACCCAAAGAACTTCAACAGGTATAACTCATCCGCCACCAAGTCATCCATGATTGTCATATAATGTGCAATATGCTCTTTTAGGAAGCCCTGCCCATTGTATTTGTCAAATTTTGGGGGTTTATTAACGCCGGGAGGTAGTCTTTTGGTAGCATGGTGGGCTAGATATGACACTTCATATATGTCAAAGGGGGCATAATCATCACCATCCCTCTTTGCCAGTCTTGCCTCGATCATCTGCTCCACCATCAACTTGTCCATCATAACTGGATCTGCTGGTTGAGGGCAGAGGTGGGCGGGCCGCACCAGGGGCGTGACTGGAGCTACAGGATGGGGAAGCGAAGGCCCTGACATGGGAACCTGCTGCTGCATCTGAAGGGACATTGGCCGTGCTGGCTGGAGCCGTTGGGAATAATGCTGGGGAATAGCCTGGTTCTGAGCTACTATTTGTAGAATGGCCGGTGAAGGAGCACTCCCAGGGTTGGAACCTTCCTGTGATGGCCCATCTCATGCCCCTAGTTGCTCGAGCGCCATAGCGTGTTCAGCCTTTTCATTTAATTTTCTCTTCAGTAGTTCTATCTCCTGTTGGTATCCTTGCAATAGCATCAGGATGGCAGGGTCTATGGTTGTTTCATTACTGATGCCCTTGAGCGTTTCACCCAAAGAACCTTCAATTGAAGGAGGCGGAGATGATCCTTCTTGTTCAGATGCCACTATTCTGGTAGTGACAGTAGCGATACTTTCATTAGCAACCTGCTTGCCCTTTGCAGCTTGTAACAACTCAACCTTAGTTTTGCCCCGTCTTGCTACCGGGTCTTTTCTTCCAGCAATCTCGGCCGACTCTTCTTGTTCATTTGGCAGGGGACCATGTGTACTCATCACTCCAGTCATATTGTAAGTGAGAGTTCGCATGCTTCTTTTATGCTTTTTGATTCCCCTTCGGGCCCGATGGGAGAAAGTTGGCTTTTCAAATATTGAGATTCTTTTCATTTTTTTATTTTGAGGAGGCTCTTCAAGGCTTGAGTAGTCCCGAGCATAATTTCTCACTCACTTGGTCCTTGATAATGGCCTGTCGCTCTGGGTTGCAGCGTCTTCGGCGCTGCTGAACCGGGCGACAGTTCGGGTCCAACCTAAGTTGGTGTGTAATGATCTCTGGTGGGATTCTGGGGAGCTCATCCTCGGACTAAGCAAACACATCTTGGTTGGCTATGAGGAAGCTTATATAGGCTTCCTTATCTTGCTCGGACAGGAAGGCCCCAATCCACAGTGTTCTGCTTGGGTCTTCTCCCACCTGGATGAGGTATAGGTCCTCTACTGGGGTGCTTGTGCTCGGACCTGGATCTTCCGTCCTGGCCTTCTTTTCAAGCGGCATTTTCTCAGTCTATCGATTGCTCGTTGAAATAAGATAACACCTTTTGGACTCCCTTTGATCTCCTCGGACTTCCCCCAGTCCGCGAGGCATGGGGAACTTGAGCTTCTGGTGATACGAGGAGGGGATGCCATGAAGGGTGCCGAGGATTCCTCGCCCTGTGATGGCGTTATACCCGGTCATGGCGCGGACGACCGTGAAATCTGCTAGGAAGGTTACATCCCTTGGTGCAATCCCAAACGTGACCGGAAGTGAAATGCGTCCCTCTGGGTGGACTATTGTGCCGGAGAAGCCATACAGTGGTATGTGTAATGGCGTGATTTGGGACAAGTCCACACCCATAAGCACAAGATAGTCGTACGAGATCACATCAGGACCATTTCCATTATCGACCAAAATATGGCACATGGTACATTGATTGATGGTGGCTGAGACCACCAACGCATCAGAATGGAGAGTGGTTACACCATCTAAATCATCGTCGAAGAAGACGATGGGATCCTTCAGGTGTTCCAGGGCGGTAGCCTCCCGTTGGGTGCTGTCGCCTCGCTCCACGTTGTTGATGGTTGACGCGTACCGCCATTATCTGGTCGCATTGTCTCCGCCTGAGGCTAGCCCCTTAGAGATCATCATGATATCCTTTCCATTGGGTCAATTGTCGATGGGCGGAGGGGCTTGTTGTCGCTTCTCCGTGGCTTTGGCAATGAACTTGTTAAGGAGCCCTCGCCGGACGAGGCCCTCGATGGCGTCCTTCAAGTTGATGCATTCTGCCGTATCGTGGCCGTGGTCGCTATGGGAGCGGTGATGACACCTAAAATAATAATAATAATAACAATAATAATAACAATAATAACAATGATGAAATAATAATTTAGGCGGGCTGGGTAAGGGAGAGAGAGAGGGTGCGGTCCCCACCCTATAAAATCCCATTTTTTGGTTTTTTTTCTTCCTAAATTGGCTAAGGAGAAAAGGACGGGTGTTTGTGAAGGATACGTAGGGCTTTTGTGCGCGTGTTGACCTCGTCATGGGTGTACTTTGCGGCTTTCTCCACGCACGGGTACGGTGAACGAAATTTGCATGAACCTTGCACCGTAGGACTGGGGATTTGCACGAATTGGGACTGGGGAGAGTCGTCGGGCCTCCGGACTAGGTAGAGGGCGTGGCCCCCTGGGGAGTTCGCCCTCCCTCGGGGGCGCGGTCGCGCCCTGGGGTGAATGGGCCCCGGGCAGGTCACCACCCCAAGGGATGGCCCCCGGGGGTCTTCTCTTATCGTCTGGGAGTGTCCTTTGAGGGACACTAGGGTCCAGGGTGCTGGGATGGGCCCGTGGGGGCTGTTGTTCATTGAGTCATAGTTGTCGCTCGCAAGGTGTTTGGGTAAATACTTGATACACCCCGGGTTGTCGAACGGCTTGACTAACTGGTTGAGGGGCCCCGAGATGGGCCTTGGGCTGAGGATGAGAGCTCGTGGGAGCTAAGGGGAGGCACTTTGGGACACATGGGCCACACCTCGTACTACGTGTCATGTTGCATGGTGGGTTGACAGGGTAGCCTCAGGTTGGCCAGAGAGCTAAAGAAAAGTGGCTCGTCACCACGTGTCTGAGGGTCGAGGGTGGCCCCGACTTGCTGGAGGGTCGTTGTAGAGCCTGATTAGTATGCTGGAACCACGGGCCGGCCCGTGGTTTGCTGTAGAGAGGCTGGAATATGCACACCCACAAGGTGTTCGGGAGAATGCCAAACGCGCGTGTGTGAGCCATATACACGTGCTACTGGCCTCCGAAGCCTATGGTTGACTTGATTTGGTCCCCCTTTGACCTTGAAGGGTTGAGAGAAGGCGTCTCGGGGTGAGCCCCCTATCTTTTTCACTGGGTGCCACGTGGCGTGGCTTAGAGTCGGGGCGCCCCTGGGTTGGCCCGGGTGGCCGTGTAGAGTGCGGGCAAAGCACATAGTTGAGTGATCGGGATTGGTCCCGGTTAGTTACTTGTATACCCGTGTGTCACGGCAAATTGGTTAGGGCCCCTGGTGAGGTCCAGGGAGTTGTAGAAATGGCTAGGTAGCCCACGCCTTAAAGGTGTTCAGGAATATTCCTGAACCGACAGGCACGTCATACCAGTATAACGCACAAGGGCAGGTGCGTTATACCCACTAGACACAGAAACACACTAAAAATAGACCAAGGGCATATAACGGACCAAAACCTATCTGTCATAGCTACAAGACGCACGGGGTGAGGCACGTTATATCAACCGCCATACCCAGTCAAAGCATCGGTCAACGAACTATGGAAGATCTACACCTGAGCGTTATCTTAAACATAACGCATGGGGAGAAATTCGTCATGTAAACCGACTGACACAGTCTACGAGGCAGACACGATCGTTGAGGATTCTGACATGGCAGACCTCGAAAACCTCCTGACCATAACGCACCTGGAGGGGGGCATTATGCTCAACATAACATATTCATCCTGGTCCGTTATGCGCCAGAGCCTCCGCAGACAAAATTCGATCAATGATGAATAACGGTCTATCGGGGAACCGTTATGCACATAACGGTTTCTAGCAGACCCGTTATGCCAATCCGACGATCAAAACGGTGGAACGGCCAAATGGGCCGATTCCACGCCCCATGCATGCGTAGCGCAGGGGAAAATACACCCAGATGATAGGAAATTCTTCAAGGATTCCAAAAACACCACATGCACACTGCGAAACACACTAAATCGGGAGATCCAGGCGATTCAGACGAATCGACCCAAATAGAGTCACCGGGGTTCCTGGACTCCTACCGGCCCCAAATGACAACCAATCAACACGAAACTGGTGAGGTTGGGATCCTGGCATCCCAGCGGTTAGTTTGACGGTAACTGCGACACGAATGGTCACAATTTTTCGGCCAACCCCATGAACTCCAAAAATCACAGTTTATGTTAAACTGGCTCGATCTCCCCCGATCAGCCACGAAACTACACACGGAGATAGAGAAAACGTGCAGAACGCAGAGAGGGTCCATCTCCCTACCTCCACCGATGAAACCAAGCGCCAAGGGCGACTAAACCGCGCTGAGAATGCCGTCACGAACTGAACCACTGACTTTGAATCCGTCGTTCAGGATCGCGCCAAATCCACGCCGTTCCTCGCTTCACCGCGCGTCTCAGCACGTCCCACGCATCGTCACCTCGCCCGCGGACAGCTCCGTCTGCAGCCGGGCGTCTCCGGGAGAGAGAATGAGAGAGAACGAGGGAGAGAGAGAGTAAGAGCGCGAGAGTGAGAGGGGGGGTGGTTTGAGGGTTATAAAAAAAAAGAAAATTAGTTCTCTCTTCTCTCTACTTCTCTTGCTCTCTCAGACTGCTTCTAATCTTGCTCTTCTCTTCGATTCTTCTAATTTCCCTTTTTCTCACTTGTCACTCTTATTCTCGCACTTCCTCGCTCACTTCTTCTACACTCTACCATCGATGTCGATCTGAAAGATCTAGCCTCTTTATATAGCCTCAGGAGAGCTGGCACGTTGGAAACACGTTTCTCCGCTAAAGAATGATGCACTGCTGGTAGTCCACGTGGCAAACGCCGAGGATAAGCTGTCTACGTGGCAGAATCTCAAATCCTAACTTCACCTTGGATCACGTACCAATCATTGGTTAACTCATGCTCCGGGCGTGACTTGAAGTCCTCACGTGAGAGTTGATCCCATCAGCATGTTATGTCTTCCAGGTGTTTGACCAATCAACCTAGGTTTATTAAGTAACGTGAAGGGGCATCAGTCAGTTATACTCAAACAATAATCATCATGTTAATTGTTTAAATCAAGGTAATGTCAGAAGAATAACAATTAACAGATAATCAGTAATGCTTAAAATGAGATGTCTCAGTCGATAGAAATAACCATGCAATTAATCCGAATTGAATCATAAGTCATGATGCATCACAAGTAGATCTTCATGAAGGTGCATCGACCTGTCTCAATGGTGCATAGACCTTATTTCAGACAAAATAGGATCTACATAGACTTGACAAGTATCATGCTCTCAAGATGCTCTGACCTTAGTTAGAAACAATGGCAATGTGCACAGACTTCATTCAGACAAGTGTAAGGGATGCATAGACTTGATTGATCATTATGCATGTATGTTGCACTGACATGATATGAAATCTTGACACACTAGCATTGATCTTACGCTAGTATGCTCAGACCTTAAAGGTTCATGTGCATAGACTTGGACTCATAGACAAAGATGTGCTCAGACCTTGAAATCAGAATGTGCATAGACCCTAAGATATGCACAAACCTTAATGCAGCATGTGTGTAGACCTTACAAGGCACATTTTGAAATGTGCACTGGTGCGGACACCCGAGCACATGAGCGGTCCGGGTCAACGAGCCATCGGTACTGTACACGAAACACCACGGGAGCCACGATAGCTTCCATTTGGCTCGGAGACAGCCTGGAGACTCCACCTTGAGTCTTAGCATTTATCATATTTATTTGGACTTTATTTGTGTGCAATGTGTGCTTATTTGATTTTATTTAGATAGGAAAATGAGCAGGAGTCGAAACCCTGAATGAAGCCTCCTCTCGATGGTGAAGGAAATCCCACCATGCATGAGCCTCGTCATTGGCCACCTGGCCAACTCTATGCCTATTTGGCAGCGCGAACTGCGTGGAAGAAGGAGGAATATGCTGATCATAGCCAAAATTTCAACTGAATCAGAATGGATAGTACGGCTCCAGCCATAAGATGCCACTCTTTCAGAAAACTAGGATGCTCGGTCTGATCGCCAATGCCCAATCAACCAACTTCGGTTCCAGAATTGGTCTCATACACCTGGCACCAGAAATGGGGTGAACATATTCTTCTGTCTTAGAGAGACGACATCCTCTCATCTTGTTCATGAGTGGGCTAGAGTGGGCTGCCAAGCTCCCGAAGTGCAGAACTCTAGGCGCGTCGATCGAAACCTTGGTCAGCTTTCCCCTAATGGCAAAAAGCTGCTCCGCTGGCTGCGACGACTCGGCACTAGCAAATTTTATCATCCTCGGGACAAGCCATAATGGTTGTAGTCCCCGAGGAGTAACTTCCGGGAATAATGTGCATACCCAGACATTGAAGAAATGTAGCGGACCAACTGTTGACAAATTCTTAGGGAGACGAGTCCGGTGCAGGTCTCCCAACATCTTGTAGATGAAGCATAAAGCCATTGGGTAGAGAGAGAGCTTCGTGCCCCAAGCCATCAGACAAGCGGGGTAGATGGCTTCAGCTCTGATCACGCTCTCGTCGCCTTGCGGGAGAGCGAAGGAACAAATCTAATAAGTCAGGTATGCAGCACAGTGCATGACTGCATCAACACCAGCAGGGTTCGGGCCTCCTTGCTGCCCTTCCTTTAGAGCAGGCAGGAAAGTAGCTTGTCACCGGACTCTCTTCTTTCGCTTCAAGGCAGTTGGTGCTACCGTGGGAAAGTCGTCATACTTTTGCTCCCCACTGAAGAAATATTGAAGTCAAGTGCCCATTCGCACGTGCCTCTTTTCCCCAGGCTTGCGTGCTTCCCTGGTATCGTATGATGAGTGGTAGAGTGTACGATACACCTTCATCAGGTAGTGATAAGTGAAGCCTGCTAAATACCGACCCTCGTCGTCGGTCTGATCCTTCAGCCAATCCGGCCAACAAACTTCCTCATATGGCTCATCGTCAATTGGCAAGCCACTAAACTGTGAAAGACTCCAGAGGTCGAAAGAAGTCTCCCCCTCTGAAGTGTAGCTCAAGAGGGCAACAAATGAACCGGAAGTGTTTGCCTAGCTTCATAATGAGGACAAAACTCAACCAAGGAAGGTAATAACCCAAGAAAAGAGACTTCTAACCGGCCTAAGAAGACTCGACAAGGGTGAACAACTCGGAGCATCATTAAGATGAGTAAGGAGATGACCCAACTAATTGATCATAAAACGGGTGTCAACAGTGCTCTACTAGTCGAGTCGGCCTCGAAAATTGAGGCATCGTCAGGCAAGGCAGCATAACACAACAACCGAGGATCGGCCCCGAGCACAGGGCACTGCACCAGTCAGTTTCCCGATAACCGAGTCAGATCCAAGGTTTGGGACAACTTGTCGCATCGAGCGGCACTCTGAAGAGATTCAGGGATCACCCCTGAATACCTTGCATATGGTATCACAGTGCCGGCACCTCTACAACCTGGTTAACCCGGGTCTCAGAACGGCCTTCCGCATCATATGACTCTTCACCAAGGAACGAGGGTCACCCCGACCACCAGGCAAATGACATCATCATGTCGATGCCCCAGTCACCGGGCCCGACCATGGGTCCTAACCAGCTAGCCGTGACCCGTGGCAACATCAACAATCAATCGGGCCTGCTCCCGATCACTCAGTTTGCGGGTTTACCCGCGCTCAACACAGCTACCCTAGCCGACCTGGGGGCACCCTGACTACAAGCCACATCATGTGGCACCCAATAACGAGGCCAGGGTCTATCCCCTGATTCGCCTCCCTCCAGCCCTCTGAAGTCAAAGGAAGACCCATCTGGGCCTACCGCAAGATTCAAGAGCTCACAGCAACCTCATACAGCCCCACGCGCGCGTGTCGGGAATTTTCCCGAGCACCTGGTGGGCGCGTATGCTCCAGCCACTCTATAGTAAGCCAGAGTCTAACTCAGGACTCCCAGCAACCCATCGCGTCATGCACCTCCAGCATGTGCCCTCGTACGTGGATCGACCTACGGGGGTCTCCGAGGGCGGAGCCCCCGGAAGAAAATTCCTCTTTATAACAATGGCATTCATGTCTTTTGGTAATCCAAACCCTCGGCCAAACCCACAGTCAAATCCCCAGTCAAACCCACATTCAAATCCCCAGTCAAACCCACCTAAACCCCCCCGGGGGAGGGTTTAGGCGGACCAGCCTGGACCCCCAGGCTAGTCTGCCTAAACCCCCAGGGGGAGGGGTTTAGGTGGACCAGCCCGGCCGGACTGTTCTCCGCTTCTTCGGGGGCTGCAGCCATGTGCCCCCAATCTGTCAAAGATTGACGGCCGTGTGGACGGGGCCTTCGCCAATCTATCAAATACTGAAACCCGATTATGTAATATTTGAGCGCCAATGGCCGTCTCGGGTTGGCAGGGCCCCGAACCTCAGGGAGCAAAGCTGGATTTTCGGTAGACCCCCTTTCTCTTCCTCCCTTGGAGGGGCGAGGGGTTGACATCCTAGATTGTTCGACCAGGCTTTTGGTGGAGAAATTGAGCTTGGTCGGGTTTATTAGCCCTGGCTCGTTTGATTTGGTGGGCCTCCGGCTTGGTGACCCAGATTTTCTTTATCTTCTGGGAGCATTGTTGAATTTTGATGCCCCCACGTTTGGATTTAGACTTCATTTTGAAGTCTGGCTCGTCCTCCTGTACTTGGCGGAGGAGGGCAAAGCGGTTGGAAGTTGATATTGTCGGGACGTGGTTGTCCCGAGCTAGGCTCGGCTGAGGACCGTCTAACCGGACGCGGATGCTTCCAACCAAGACGGTCTTGCCAGACCTGGAGAGTTTCGCCGAAGGCCTGCGGCTTTGACGGCTTCGTTGCCGCCCCCATTTGGCAGGGACGGTATAAGAAGAAATGGCGTGGACAGAGAAGACTCGGCCCGGCAGAGAGCGGGACCAGTTGCCCCCGGCGACTGCAGGGACAGCTGGTGCCGTAAAGACTTCTTGAGGGGCGGGAACCACCCCGAGGAAAAAGGGAGACCCCACAACAACGGAAAAATCCCCAAATACAATTGGGGTCGCCAGGTAGCCGTGTCTGGCATGATTGGCGACGACAAGAGGGCCGTATGTGACAGCCGCCATTACGTGAGTTGGAGACCTTGAAGAAGAGAATACGCCTTCGATGGTGGAGTCCTCTCCTCGCTCTCTCCTGGAAAGGACAGAGAAGGGAAGTCAGAGCCTTTATTGAAGTGCGGCGATCCTTGGCAAAAAGATGAAAGGTGGGAAAAGTCCCACCGAGCGTGCCAGTCCGTTTACACGCGGGAAAAAAATAATATATGCTATGTTTGTTTTGTTTTGGTATCGTTTTATTAGTTCCGCGCTTTTGGGATTTATCAGACGATTTGAGATTCGTGTATAAGACTTTTCCCCACCGACCGAGGTCAGTGTTAATTTACATCGGACAAGTCCGAACACCTTTGATTAAATGCCAAAGAGTTTTGACTGCATCTGTCCTATTACCTTGTCTTCCACGAGGAGAGAGGCAAAGTGCTGGCCATTCTGAACCCACTGAAGCACCTCAGCTCTCTTCTTTCTCATCATTTACGTACCTGCTGTGTCTGTTTATACTGGCTAGTCCCTGTAAACAGGCCAAGCAAATTCCAAGTGCATATTAATTTCCAAAAGCTGGCGTCGCGGTGGTGGTGGTGGTGGTGGTGGTGGGGAAGGTTGGTGCTTCTTCTGGTCTGTCTTTCTCGTGATATCTCTTTCACCACGTCTCTTTGTTCTCTCTCTCTCTCCCTTTCACATATGCACACACCGACATAGGCATACGCATCTGTTAGCGACAAGGAACCAACTTAGTTATTACCATCATTCTCCATGTAACATAATATATATACAGAGACACGCTGTTCCCATCCCCTCCTCCCCTTCCCTGTTCTTGTTTCTGTTTTCAAGTCTTTGAGACTTCTCGTCAGACATTCCACGTCTGGCTCCGCGCAGCCGTTTGGTCAATGTTTCCCACCCTTGCCATTACTCTTGCACCCCTCCCTTGGCAAGCACCCTTTGCTCTCCCCCTTCCCAAGTCATTGTTATTTTTTCTCGAAACCCGACTTCGGACAAACCGTTACAGACAAGCCACCCACACACCTTTCTCCGTGTACACGGCTCCACACCACCCCCACCTCTGTCTGTCCCCCCCCTCCCTGCCGTTGCTCCCTTCCTCGGCGTGGTGTCCTTAAAGAAACCCCGGTAGTTCTTCACTAGGGTTTCGTAACGTGCCATCTTAACGTGCCATTCCCTGTCACGTTTCCCCTTCCTTGTCGAGACCAGTGCGCCTGAGAGGTCCCGTGGTTTGGGAGGAGTGGTCCTCCTCTCCATCCCCGTTCAAGGCCCTCCACTCCACGGTGGGTGGAGGGGAGGGGCCGGGAGATGGGGTAACTTGTATACTGGTAGTAGTATATGTTATGCCTCCTGCAGTGGTCTTTCTCGGTCTGCAGGCCACGCACATGGGAGGTTGCAGGTGTAAGACCAGCTTGACGTGCAAAAGGCTCCCGTCGTTTTCACGTTCTATACTCCACTTTTCTACATGACTACTACTACTACTACTACTCTCCCATACATAGACAATGCAATACGCAAATAAACTATGGAAACTGAAATCAAATGGAAATCTAGCAGGATCACGGGGTAAATAGATAGATAACATAAACAAAGACAAGCAACTGTCTTATTTGATACTGGAGCTACGCATTCATTTATATCCAAGAGCTTTGCTGATAGTTTACTTATGAGGCATGTTCCAGTATCAAATAAGACAGAGGCAGGCTTTGTGCATATAGAAAGGGTACCTTCCACGACGCCTCCATCCTCGATAGGTTCTACATTCATAAGGGCTTGAAGTCTTCCTTATTTTTTGACAGCAACTAAAAGTTTTTTCGGTGGAGCTTGCTCATTAAGAAGTGGACAACTCGGGATTCTATGCTCCTGATTCCCACAGCGAAGACAAGCACCCAGTCTTCTCCAGCACTCTTCGGCCTTGTGTCCGGGCTTCTCACAGTGCTTACATAATTCCTTAGTTGGAGCAGTAAATGGAGCAATTTGTTTGTCGTTCCATCTCGACTTCTTGTCCTTTTGAAAATTATGCCCATCTTTGTTAAAGTTACGCCCGTCAAAATCGGATCTCTTCTTCCCGAAAGAGGGCTTGAAATTACTGGAGCTAGTTACCGGCTCCTTCTTGGTCTCTCTTCCCCGAATGCGATCAGTCAATTCTGTTGCATCTTCTAAGAGTTGGGCTCTCCTCACCACATCCGCATATACTTGGATATCCAGCGGGGCGAGTTGAGTAATATATTGAGATTTTAAGCCATTTAAAAATCTCCTTGTCTTCATTTTCTCGGTACTCACAAGGTGTGGTGCGTAACGGGATAATCTTGCGAATTGGGCTTCGTACTCCGCTACCTTTAAACTCCTTTGCTTCAAGGAAGCTAATTCGGTAGCCTTCCTCTCTTGAACTCGGTTAGAGAAGTACTTGTTGTTGAAGTGTTCTACAAACTCTTCCCACAACACCTGGTCGTGCGGTAGAGTTACTTCGTCTGACTCCCACCAAGCACGATCATCCCTTTCTAGTTGAAAGATAGCGAGTAGGACCTTTTCCTCATCCGCGCATTGCATGACTCAGAAAATCCTCTCGATTTTCTTTACCCAATGTTCGGCCTCATCTGGGTCCATGGACCCAGCTAACTTGGGAGGGTTCATGCACTTGAAATTCCACTACAAGAAAATGCGGGATTTCAGATGGGCATTATCCATCTAAAATCCGTCTGAAATTCCGTGGGAAAGCATTATTGTAACAGATTTCCAACAGAATTCAGACGGAAAGAAGCCGTCACATATTCTTGGTTACAAATATCGGACAGAGAGAATATCAGTCAGAAATTTCGTGTTTAGTATAAACCATAGTTTTTGGGGTTCATAAGGTTTTCCAAAAAATGACAACCTCTCGCGGCGTAGTTACTGTTAAACTGACCACTAGGATGTCAGGATCCCAACCCCACCAGTTTCGCGTCGATTGGTCGTCTTTTGGGGCCAGTAGGAGTTTGAGAACCCCGGTGACTCTATGTGGGTCGATTTGTCTAAATTGCCCAGATCTCACATTTTAATGCGTTTTGGCGTGCGCATGTGATGTTTTTGGAATCCTTGAAGGATTTCCTACCATCTGGACGTGTTTCCCCTTCGCTACGGTGTGCATGGGACGTGGAACGGGCCAAACCAGCCATTCCACCATTTTCACCGTCGGGTCGACATAATGGTCCTACCAGAGACCGCTATGTTGCATAACGGTCCCACGATCGACCGTTATGTATCCCTTGTCATTTTTATCTTCGGAGGCCTTGGAACATAACGGACCAGCCCTAGTCCGTTATATGGGACATAACGCCCCTTCCCAGGTGTGTTATGGTCGGTGGATTTCAAGGATCTAACATGTCAGACTGCTCGACGACTATGCCTGCCTCGAAGACTATGTCAGTCAGTTTGCATAACGGATTTCTCCCCATGCACTATGCTTAGGATAATGCGCAGGTGTAGAGCCATTATGGTTCGTTGACCGTTGCTTTGGCTGGGTTGAGCGGTTGGTATAACGCACCTCACCCCGTGCGTTTTGTGGCTACGACAGATGGGTTATGGTCCGTTATATGCCCGTGGTTTGTGGTCATGTGCTTTGGTGTCTGTTAGGTATAATGCACCTGCCCATGTGCGCTATACCTGTATAATGTGACAGCGGTGGTCCGTTATACTTCGTCTGGTTAGCGCGTTGGTCTGCTGAGTATAATGCCCCTAAGGTGGTGCGTTATGTTGGTATAACGCCCCTATGCTGGTGCGTTATATTATCTGTTGTAGTTTTCAGTCTTGTTAGCATAACGCCCCTCTAGTGGTGTGTTATGTGTGTATAGCGCCCCTCTACTGGTGCGTTATAGTCCTGTTTGCTGTTTGACCATGGCTTGTGTTATGTTGTGTGTCTGTCTGTCTTAGGTCCTTGTTTAAGGCAGTGTTTGTCTGTCGGTGGTTGTCCGGATTGGTCAGTTTAGGTGACTGGCTGTGGTCTTTTCCTAGACTATGACAGTACCCTAACGACTTTATCTAGAAGCTACCATTGTCCTTGAAAATAGAGATAAAAGAAAAATACAAAGGACTGAAAATAATAATCAGATGAAACATGAAAACCAATATAGCTCAAATAAGCAGACGATTCTAGATCTGATCTAGAAATCGTGACTTCTATAGTGAACACTTCTCATTCTCCTCTTCTCCGATACCCTATTCTGGCTCTTCTTCTCTTTTCTGCAACTAACTCTCTCACTCTCCAGCACTTTACTCTCTGTGAACTTTGGCGCTCTCACTGCTCTAAATTCTCTCTTCTCCTTTGATTGCCTTCACTTCTAATTTCTTCCTCTTTCAATGTGTGTATATTTGCTTCGACTGAGAGATCCCTTTTTTATATGCATAAGCTGGATCGAGTGGTCCCACACAAATTCATTCTGGCGCGTGGAGAGAGTGTTCCCGCCAATGCTTTTCAGGAAAAGTGACTTAAAAGGTCCACGTGTCAGATCTGGAGATAAAATGAATCCACATGACAAGTTGTTCTGGTGGATGGACAACCTTGGATCATGTGCCAGTTATCTCAACTTTAGGGCCACGTGATAACTTAAGTCTTTGATGCTCTCTGCCCTTTTAGTGTTTGATCGAGTTCCTGTCAATAAGAGATAAAACATTTCATCAAACACCTTATCATCATAACCAAATGCAGACTTAGCCAATATCATATCAGTCAGACACTTAGATCAGAAATGTATAAGATGATGTATATGCTTCGATGCAAACATATAGTGCACTGACCTGTGTAAGCAGACCTATCCACAAATGCAGTAAGATAATTACAAATGCACTGACCTATGTAAAACATAGGTAGACCTTATATGCATGGAGATGATGGATGAAGACAAGAATTAATGAAGATGCATTGACCTAGGTGAAGCACAGATAGACCTATCGAGCTAAACCATGAAAGGTTGCACAAACTAGCTAAGGTGATGACTAGAGCTTAAGCATCGACCTAATGCCTTAAGCAAGCATGAAAGCTTAGACAATAGTTTAGAGAATAGCAAAGGTGCATCGACCTGTTAGACATAGACTCTACATGTTCATCGACCTTAGAAAGCATGTTATAAAATGTGCATCGACCATGTAAAACATGTTGCAACACGTGCATCAACCTAATGTACATAATACTTGCATGAGCGTCAGCCTTCTAGAATGAATGTAAGGATGTGCATCGACCTTGCTTTACACAAGGTGTAATGTGCATCAACCTTGCTGAACACATAATTCCAACCAGTCCATGCTTAGAATAGTATCATAATTGGCCAATCGCAATGCATAAAGCCTCACTGGCAACTGCCGATCACTGACGACCATAGGAGAATCTTCCAGGTACAATGGAGTGGACATGAAATCGCCCGACGACAATTCGACCAACAACTCACAGAACACCTCGGTCATTGGCTCCTCAATGCAGGCAATAAAATCTTCGAAAACAAAAGAATGAGAAGCACAAGAATCAAAAAGAACACGAGCTGGACGACCATAAATCAAACCAGTACCTTCCATGAGATTCAACGCCACCGCTTCCACACGAGTAATATGAGTAACTCTGCCTCTCGGCCTCTGGCTGGCTGTAGAAGATTGCTGAGAAGGAGCTGGAGCTTGTGTATAGTACGACTGAGGTTGAGGTAGCAGAGGAAGTCAAAACTGAGGCTGCTGCGGCCGAGTGACCTGTGAAAACTGCACCGGCTTTGGCCTCAGCGGACAGTCTCAAGAGATGTGACCCAGCTGATCACAGCGGTAACAAATTACTAGCAGAGAACAAGGTACGCCTAAATGGCTGCCACCACACCTCGGGCACGGCCTCGACTGACTAATGACAGAACCTTGACGCTGCTGAAATGAAGAAGCTGACTGTTGGGGAGAATCAGAAGATGCCTGCTGCTCAACTCTCTTCTTAGACTTCTTATTCATGAATTGCCTGAAATGGGATTTAGAGGGAGAAGAAACACCACTGACAGTAGGGACAGCCGAAGGAACCCCTAGAACAGACGGCTGGTAAGCCGACGGAAGCTGCATAATCGACTGAACTATCCCAGCCTGGGAAAGCCCTCGAGTCCTTGCCAATTCCAGCTCCAATGCAACAGCTGCCTGGTACACCGCATCCAATTCATATACACGGGTCGCGAACAGCGGCAGGCTTAATTCCGCCTTTAGCCCTCGTAGAAATTGCTGAGTCTTCATAGCTTCATCAGCAAAAAATATGGGGCACGTACCGGCCCAATTCTATGAACTTATCTCGGTACTACAGCACGGTCATATCACCTTGCGTCAGCTCCAAAAATTGATACATCTTGGCTATCTTAAGATAGGCTAGAGTATAGGTACGCTCGAAAGCAGCAATGAACTCCGTCCAAGTGATCTGTCGGAGTGGACAGGAACTGAAGGTGACCTCCCATTCTGTGGTCCACCATGTGAGTGCTGTACCTTGAAGCTGATCATCTTGCCATTCACTTTACACGTGTCACGATCCTAGCACTACATCCAACCTTGGATCACGTGCCACCCATATTTTTCACGAAATATTATCTGTCAACACAAAAATAAACATTAGTTCAGTTGAAAGTGTACTAGGTAGAAGAAGGATGCACGGAGTATGTTTTAGTACAAGAAGACTAGCTGCTACAGTATCTGCTCGGACTTGCTGCAGCTGAGGCAATCATAACACAAACCTGCTCAGACTTACACTGGCTAGCTACAGTGTCTGCTCTGACTTCAAAACATGCATGAGGTTGGACTAGATCCAATGTGCTCGGACATACAGAGAACATACACTGTCTTTGGTATAGTGTATACTCAGACTCTAACAAGCAACAAGCAACAAATGCACGGATGTTATTATATGCTCGGACTTTGCTAGTGTATGTGCTCGGACATGCTCCAACATGCAACAAACCAAAAGGAGCACGGGTGTTGTTATGTGCTTGGACATGCTCCATCATGCAACAAACCGAAAGGTGCACAGGTGTCGTTATGTGCTCGGACATGCAACACTGGCTTAGCTACAGTGTATACACCGACTCTAACATGCAATGAGCCAAAATGTGCACGGGTGTTGTTATGTACTCGGACTTACAACACTGGCTTAGCTACAGTGTATACACCGACTCCAACATGCAATGAGCCAAATGTGCACGGGTGTTGTCATGTGCTCGGACTTACAACACTGGCTTAGCTATAGTGTATACACCGACTCTAACATGTAATGAGCCAAAATGTGCACGGGTGTTGTCATGTGCTCGGACTTACAACACTGGCTTAGCTACAGTGTATACACCGACTCCAACATGCAATGAGCCAAAATGTGCACGGGTGTTGTCATGTGCTCGGACTTACAACACTGGCTTAGCTACGGTGTATACACCGACTCCAACATGCAATGAACCAAAATGTGCACGGGTGTTGTCATGTGCTTGGACTTACAACACTGGCTTAGCGACAGCGTATACACTGACTCCAACATGCAATGAGCCAAAATGTGCATGGGTGTTGTCATATGCTCGGACTTGCAACGCTTGTATAACAGTGTATGCTCGGACATACACTAACTTGCAATGGTGCATACATAGACAATTATACAAAGCGAGCAAGGTCATGCACGGACTAACTCCACAGCTGATAGCAGGCAGAGCATGCAAGGAGTTTGTTTTGAGGGATGTGCATAAGGTATAAAATGCGCACGGACTTGATTGCCAAGTCGTGGGCTATGTGAAGCAAGGCAAACATGCACGGATGCATGTTTCAAGGAAACTTGCATGGATGCAAGTTCTGTGAAGTGGTCAAAAACATGCACGGGTGTAGGTTCTGAGAGGCAGAGACAAAAAAGTGCACGGGTGTAAGTTTTTATAAAGCAATCAAAACATGCACGGATGTAGGTTTTTATGAAGCTATCAAAACATACATGGACTTTAACACAAGTTGCACACAAAAAGAATATGCATGGGGTTTGTCTTCCACGGACTATATGAAGGCATGCACATACTTTGTTTTAAACCAAAACATGCACAGGGTTTGGCTTCCACGGACCATATGAAGGCGTGCACGGACTTTGTGTTACAAACAAAACATGCACGGGATTTATGAAGACTTGCAAGGACTTAGTAAAGGCATGACTATTCATGCTCGGACTCTGCCTTCCTTCTAAATAGAATGTGTACGGACTCATGTTCTTGGCCAAGGCCAGAACATGCATGGACTATGTGAAGACTTACTGTACAGTGGACTGTTCATCCACAAACTTGGAAGAACAACATGCACGGACCTATTTAATACCTCCATCGACTTTAACAGGACATGCACGGACTTGCCATGCAGTGGATGCAATGTGCATAGACTTACTATGGAGAGACTGTACATGCACGGACTCAGCGTAAAACATGCATGGACTTTACACTGCAAACCGAGAAACTACACGGACTTAAGATGCAATCCAATCAGCAATTTGTCTAAGTCTAAAATGTGCACGAACTTTGATCATGCAATACAGTGGAATGTGCATGGACTTTATGATAGTGTGCACGGACCTTAACAAGCAACCCAACAGCCATTAGTCTAAGTCCAAAATATGCACGGACTTTAATCATGCTATTCGGTGGGATGTGCACGGACCATGCACGGACTTTCTGAAGGGAAGCTCGGACTCTACAAAGCTAAGGCAGAAGTGCTCTGAACAAGGAAGTGTGTTGGCCACCATCAGAACAAGGTTGTTGGCCATCATCAAAACAAGGTTTACAACAAGGACTGCAAGAAAGGAAATGAATTAGGGGTTCCCAGAGATGAATCCCCAGGAAAAACCCTCTGATTCTTAAGTCAGCAAATATGGTAGAGCTCTGATACGAAGTAGAGGGGTGAGGAGGAGACGGGGGCGTGAGATTCCTCTCCACCAAGTTGTGAAGTGGCTCTTGCTCAGGGTTAGCGCTGCTTAGATGCACTTACCTCTCGCAGGAGGGCCTCCCAGGTTTATATAGCGACTTATGGAACGTAAGAGCCCTGTGAGCCGAGGAGTTTTAGGGGAGGTTACATCCTCTTCATGGGTTCTTTATGACCCAGGACTCTTGATTTCCATTATCCTCTTGATTCCCCTACTTATAAAGGGCACATAACGGTCACATAGATAAGCTTTCATCAGTCGGTCTGAGCATGGGGCCTTGGCTCAAGGGGGTCTCCCGAGCGATATGCGCTAGGCTCGGGTGGGATCCATGGTCCCAAAGGGACTTTTTTGATCGATCTGACGCTCGGACTTCCAAACCCATAGGCCGCCTAGGAAGTGCTTGATCTGAGTGGGTTATTGGGTTTGAAGCTAGTGGGCCCCGAGAGGGACTGTCACTCTAAAGAACTGAGCCTCATTCGGTTTGGCGGGACCTTGTTGGGCCGTTCCTTTCCGGGCGGTAGAATTATCCCTCTCCACTTGTCTGCCTCCTACTCCCGAGCCAAGGTTAGGCTCAGTTGAGTAACGTTTGGGGAAGACATTGGTGGCTCGAATTGGATGGGGACTTTCTTTGACAGGGGCCACTTGATGCGATTGTCTTGGGGATATGCCCGTAATGATGATAATTCTTGCGAATTGATGTGTGGAGCCCTCTTTTTTGAAGATTGGAACGTCACGCTGCTTCCCATAGGGGGTTTATAAGCATAGCGTGTGCTGTTGTTCCAAACTTCCATCGCCTAGGGTTTTTCTTTTTGCCATTCTTGCATTCGCGAGAGGCACATGCATCGCGAGGGTGACTCAGAAGAGCGAAGAGTCATGGTGGCCTTTGCAGAGCTCGCGGAGACTACGGCGACAGCGATCCGCTAACTTTCACTTCCTCCGGAGTCATCTGGCTAAGTGCCTTCTTTGTCCCCCTCCCGCTCTTCTTGTGACTCCATGGCGGACCAACATCCCAGGGCCGAGGGACGAGAGGTCGAGCAGCCAAAGGTAGAGGAACTGATGGAACTGGTAAAGTTTTTGCAAAAGCAAGAGATATAAAGGAATGAGAAGCACCAGTATCAATTAACACGAATGCAGGATGTGAATAGATTTGAATGGTACCTTCCATTAGCCCATCATCCTTGGGCGCTTCATCATCATCCAAAAAAATATTAAGATGAGCCTGTCGCTTACGTCCACCACTGGAAGATTGATCCTTCACGAGGGGGCAATCCGACATGCGGTGCCCCTAACTCCCACATCGCAAACATGCCCCTAGGCATTTCCAGCATCCCTCGGCCGCGTGCCAAAATTTTTCACAAAATGTGCAAGTCGCCATGACTTGCATATCTTCCTCCTTCGCCTTTTTGTTCTTGTGGTAGCCACTACCACTCCCATTCTGAGATCTCTTCTTACTATCATAGAGTTTGTAAGGTTCCGTGATGCTGAACTTCTCCTTCTTCCCATGTCGATCTGTCTTTCGGCTATGCTCCTCTCCTTTGCCTTTGAGTTTCTTGAGCTTCTCCAAGGACCTTTCACATAGATGGGCTCGTTGGATCATCTCCGCATAGGTCTGAATATTTTACGAGCCAAGTTGTTGAATGAAGATGGGCCGTACCCCGTCCATGAAACGATTAGCTTTGAGAAGATCAGTGCTCACTAAATGTTAAGCATAAGGTGCAGGACGAGAGAATTGCAACTCATATTCTGCCACTGTCATCATGCCTTGATGCAAAGAAGCGAACTCTGTCGTCTTCCTCTCCATTACATGTTCGGAGAGATACTTTGCTCGAAAGAGTGTGAGGAATCCCTCCCAAGTGTGTGGTACATCTTGAGGCGGCGTAGGAATAGATTTACACCAGGTACGCGCATCCTTATTGAGTTGGAACGTGGCGAGATGAACCTTTTCTTGGTCAACACATTACATGACCTTGAATATACGATTCATCTCATCTATCCAGTTTTTAGCTTCATCTGGATTGGAAGAACCAGTAAACCTTGGAGGATTTAGACTCCAGAAGTTCCAATGTAAGTCGCCGGCACCAACCCTTGTGCCAGCTTGAGCCATATTTTGCAAGGCCTAGGTGAGACCTGCAACAGTCTGTTGCATCCCGTCCCAGTCAACACGGTGTGCCATTAGGTACCTGGGAGGATAATCAACTAGTTAATTCCTATGGAATTAATAGAATTTCTTTGGAGAAATTTTCTAATTTACTATCTCGGTATCCGGAGTCTAGGTCGTCACAGAGCCGGTCACGAAATCACAAGTCATCTGTCATGTGACAAAAGCACATCCTTACAAGAAACAAAGCCAGATGCATCCACTGATGTCTTACACTGCGCCTCAAGCGTCTCACACTTGCCTCGAGCACGGTGACTGAGACATTGTACCAAGTACAAGGAACAACAGTAACGAGTGACTAGTCAGGGTCATGCCCATCGGCGCTCGTCCAAATACCCCTGATCACGTGTGCACACACAAGCCCAATGTCTTGAACTAGACCTCTAGCTAATTTTTCCCCCCCAATAGGACGCTACTGCAAAGCAATGGGCCCACGAAAACTAGCCTAAAAATTATCTCTCAGGAACTTGCCCTGCCACCACTCCAAGTGGGCCGACACGCTGAAGTGTCGTCAGGCTATGACTAGTGGAGGCTCACTAGACATAGGGACTCAAAACAGAAACATCAAAGTATAGACAGGCTAACGCGTACCTGTCACACGTACTACGAAGCATAAGGCAACACACAGAACTGCCACTAGACTCAAGATAGACAATTAGACCTATACACAATGATCCTTGAGCCACACAATGCAAGTTAAGATCGTCGCACATCACGGTAGTATACTGTTAATCAGCCTAGTCCCTAAGCCAAAATCACGATAAAACATAAGTTCTCAGCCCCTAGGCTGCACATAGGACTCTCGATTCTATATAACACAAATCATGGAACCTGAGGGAACATCAAAGCCCTCAAATTAGATAGGTACGTAAATAGAGGTAAGATAATATCTCCAAGCATCTAAAACCAGAGTCTTGATCCTCACTGGATAGCCGAGACACTCACGAGGTCACATGTCAACCACTGGGTGACAACTGGGTTGACCAGAAACCATAATGACCCATGAAATAACACAAAACACTACTTGATGCAATGGCACTCCCGAACACCTATGACATGGTCACAACCCTCATAGGATGTCCATGACATCCACGTACAATGGGCTAACCAAGGGGTTGAACCCAAGCCAACTAACACGGAAGAAACACTGTACATAGCTCGGGATGAAGCCACTCTTCTAGGATCCTTTGACACATATATGACTCTCACGGAACACCCAAGACATCCACCGAGTTAAAGGCTGTTGTCCCTAAGGTTCTCGTATGGACAAGAAGGGGGGTTGAATTATCCCCGCCAAGCACGATGGTAGTTTTTAAAAAGTCTATTCACCATTAATAAAAATTCTGTCAAGACAAAGCCCAAATGCCATTACGTTGCTGCCCATTATACCATGTAAAAGTGCTGTCACAATATTCGACATCCTCTAGACCAACAGCAAAAATACAAGCTTGAAAGTCTGCCGAGGACATTGAGAAAGCACTCCTGCCCCCTCGCTTCTCTCGTGGATCAAGAATACTATTAAAGTCACCCCCAAGGAGCCAAGGCCCATCAGTAGATGCTGCAAAATCAACTAGCTGATCCCACAAAGAACGGTGATCAACCAATGAGCAGCTAGCATGCACAATGGAAACAAAAAATTTGGTGGCCAGCACTGAAGAAATAGATATGGTAATCTGCTGGTCAGAGCAAGAGACTAGAGAAACATCAAATTGTCGCCGCCAAAATATCCAAACATGACCCTTAGGAGAGGCATTAACCATAGAAGATGCCATACGAAGCTTCTTCCTGTAATCATCGATGCAGGAGCTTTGTAACTTGGGTTCAATAATGGCCACAAATGATAAGTCATGCTTATGTATAAGCAATTTCAACCTACTCACCATCTGGGCATTTCCAATACCTCGACCATTCCAAATCAGAGCCTTCATTGAGCTTTGGCAAGGTGATGGACAGCTGAGGCACTTCTACGCATACCACGTCGAGTCTTAACACCGATGTCTTCCAAGGTAGCCGGCGGATCCTTACCCACAAAATTCTCATGTGTTGCACCCAAATTTTTTATAACAGCAGTGGGCTGAAGCCCCGACACAGTAAGAACTTGTATGACCATTGAGGAATCGTCACCTGATATATCGTTGGATATAGTACCAGCAGCAGTCACCATGCCACCACCGGAGTGGGAAATAGAAACACTTCAGTTATCTACAGGGTCGGGTGGGCCAACCCCCGTAGGAATCGTGGGAACTGACGAGATAGCCCCCGAGGAAGTAGAGGGAGCAGAGGTAGTGGGAGCAAAATTAACATCGACGTCAGGCAAAATAGAGGTCGACGTCAGGCAGGTTCCCTGCGAATCAATAAAAGCACTGGGCTCGACCCCAGTGTTATCCCTCCGAGCACCAACTCCAAACCCCAAAGAGGACCAATCAACATTCAAACCAACAAAAGTCACATCTTGCATGGCGTGCTGCGATGAATCCCCAGGCAAAGAGACAGAGGCAGATGCCTCGATCCCAAAAGTGACAGAAGCAGGACTAGGGCTCGAAATCAGAAAGAAGAGAAAGAGAAAGAAAAGTGAGAAAGAGAAAGGGTGATCAAGAGAGAAGAAGAAGGAGGACAGATTAGAGTACCAAAATTGACATTCAAAATGCTTCTTCGGAAGCTGCATTGTTTTTATTCATCTGTCATTTTCTTTTCTTTTCTTGTTACTTGTTACATTTTCGTTTGTGTTTTGTCGTGCTAGGAAGCACGGTGGGTGTTTGTGCACAGAACTCCGCTGTGCACGTGGTTGCTCTGGGTGACCAGAGTGTAAGGATTTGTTCCTCGTTTAAGCTGTGTATCAGCGGTGTCAAGCTATTAGTCAGCGATGAGGATTTGTTTCTCATTTAAACTGTGTATTAGTGGTATCAAGCTGTTAGTCAGTGGTGAGGATTTAGTCGTCATTTCAAGCTGTGTGTCAACAATTAAGCCTCGCTCAATTGAGTGAGGGGTGGACGTAGGTCTGCAGGGTGCAGATCGAACCACCTTAACATCTTATGTAGTGGGTGTGCTTCTGTGGTTTGCTCCATTTCATCTACCCCCCATTAACAGGTTCGATATATTTTCTGTGGTGTGTATATCTGTTTATTCTATGTTCGTACACATACACTATTGCTTGAGTTTGGAATTTGCTGGTTCAGTTCTATAGTGCTTAGCTGAGAACTCATTTGCATGATCTGCCAGAGCTTCGCTTAGAGTCCAGGCTTGCTAATTGGGTGTCTATTCGATTACTGAGTTCCAGCTTAGCCCTGTGTTTTTTCAGCTATATATTTGCACTCTGCTCACACACATCACTAAGTGTTTAATATTAGTTCTGTGTGAGCATCCTTGCATTACTGTTTTAGTATTTCACTTTGGCTAGCTTACAATAGTTTAGTTATTAGAGCATTTCCACTTAGTTGCGCACTAGAAGCTTTTTAATGGGATAGATTTGGTTATTGGATCTATTCACCCCCCCTCTAGATCCAACTGTGCACTCAACAATTGGTATCAAAGAGGGTTCCATACAATGTGGTCCAATGACCAGGGAGATCTGACAATGTCAATGTCCATAGCTTTCTAGCTGAGGGACATTCAATAAATAGACCACAATTTTTTGATGGATCTAACTATTTATACTATAAAAATAGAATGGAAGTCTTTTTATGTGCGCAGAGTCATGAGATTTGGCAGGTCGTGAGTCGTGGTCCATTCGAGCTTCCAGCCGAAGAAGATGCATGGATTCAGCATCTATTTGAGTCAATCAATTGAGATGATGGATATTTGGACCAAATAATCTTTTTTGAAACTCCATTCATAAGAGGGAAACGGAGTGGAGTGGGAGAATTTCCAACCCGACGTGGCCGTTGACCAAAAAACGAGTTGCCAACTGTACCCACCCCGCCCCGTACGGCCGAGGGCCACTCCCCACCGCCCACCACACCAAGGTGACCTCTACTCTCCAACCCATATATATCTCGCTAATATTTAACTAACGGAATAATTTATTATTAGTAAGACACTAAAACAGACTTTATTATTGGTTTGCCTAGTCGGTGGGCCAGGGTGATGGGGTGACGCCAGAGCATCCCCAAACAGACGCGGGGCCCAGGCGCTCGCTGGGCGACGCCGGGCGGGCGCAGTTGCTGCTGGGGAGGCCGCGGCACCCTGCATCGAATCACGTGACGGCGGGGACGATCCCGAGACGGGCCGGCACGTGGGCGCTCGTGTCCGTCGTAACGAACCCACCTCATTAGTATTGGGGAACATAACCAAGATTACAGACTTATTTTATTTTATTTATAGTCCTTTATTTGACTACCTAGCTTTTTGTTGCATCATATGGGGAAAGGACGATGGGGGCGGATGGTTGCGGAAGTGGAGGGCCCTGATGGTGGTGGGCCGTACCATCCATGGGCCTGGCGCGCCCAGAGGGGGATGGGACCACCGGAGGCACGATGGTGTGATAAGTGAGCTCCTTGATCAATAGCGGCGTGGTGCTCGTCCGATGACTGGCAGTGTCGGTCAGATTTATCTTTTTACTCTTTTAGGGGTATTCTTGGACATATGTTTGCTCATTGGGAATTGCGCGATCAAAGATATAGGAAACGGGAGTGATGCTGACAATATGATTGTGTGTTTATTTTACTCTATCTTGGTTAGAGGTGTCAATGAAATCAATTTGGACTCGGGCAAGGATGGGTTGTCGTGGGTTTAGGATGTGTTTGGCAAACTAAAACAGAAAATCACATTTTTTATTTTCCACATGAAAAATATAAATTAATAATTAATAAATTCATCTTTGGTGCAGCTTCCATTTAGAAGCACTAATGGGTTTCCACATTCGTTGGTCCAGTTATTTGGAGGGGAGGTGGCTGACTTTGGAAATTATGTATACAATTTCTAGATTATCTTGGGTTTCCAACCAAAAAACTCCAAGTAGTAGCTTCATACATGGGGGCCCCGTTGCCTCGGCCGTCACTACCACCCACCATGCCTCCCACAAATATGCCACATCCACCTAGGCCCCTCCTCATTCGGCCTATAACTACTCCAACCACCTAGGCTCCGCCTATCCTTTCCAGTTCCTCTCCTGTTGGACCTACATCACCCATAACCATAGTTTTCACTGACCCCCAGCCGGCAAGGCCCCTCATAAGAATTCCCCTTTCCATCGCTCCTTTCCCAACACCCGTTAACCTAGATATCCCTTCCACATCTATCGATCCTCTGCCTACCCAAAACCTGACAGAGGCGCAATCTTCACAAACTATGGTGCTCCGTAGTGGACGGATATTCCACCGTGTGTTTCCACAACGGGAGCAAGAGCCTGCACAAGGGCAGGAAGAGCAAGAACATGAATCCATACCGGGCACCCAATATGACTTGCTCAAGCATCTAGACAAGACCCCGGTCAGGATTTCTATTTTGGAGTTGATTAGAAGATCCACCACTCACCAACTGGCCTTGAAGCAGTATCTACAAAAGGTGATGGTTAATGAAGATATTCCAGTTGAACAGATTACCTCAGTCCTGACGCCTGTAGGGACCAACCGGCCATTATTTTTTATGAACATGAATTAGCTCCTCAGTCTGCCAGGAAGTATGCTTTGTGTATCACCGTGGACATTAACAAAGTACCTGTTAGTCAGTGTCTAGTGGATACTGGTGCGTCCATCAATGTATTGCCACCCAACACTTTGAAAATGTGCGGCATTTTAGATAGTGAGGTACGACCGTCTACCATTACAGTTACTACCTATGACAACACGAAGAAGCCACCCATGGGCATGATCACCATGAATGTTGGGCTGGGTCTCGTAACAATTACAGTAGATTTTCATATCTTAGACATGGACCCAACCTTTAGTGGTATTTTGGGCCATCCATATATTCAAGTACCTGATGTCGTACCCTCTACGAATCATCAATGTTTAAAATTTCCACATAAAGGGCGCGTCATTAAGGTTACTAGCATGCCCATATTGCCATCGGTTGACATTCACTCTACTACGTCTGTGCCCTCCATATGGCCGACAAACAAGTCTTTGTTATCTGTGTTGGATCTTGCCAATCCACGGCATGATTTGTTAAGGTCACAGATTTCAGCCTCTACATCAGCTTCAATGTCACCCCTACCTCCAAAGCAAAAGAAAAAGAAGAACATGATGAACACTCCGATGGCAGCCACGGAACGTTCCCCGCCCTGTGGACCACGTCGCTTCGGGGGTCGGTCAGGTGTCGGTCGTCGCCCCCAGGCCGAAGTTACGTTTGCCCCGGGGAGGTTGCAGTACCCGATCCCAGTCGGCATTCCTCTGGTGGGCTCGTCGACAACATCTGCGGCGAGCGGAGGTGCTATCCCGCTGAGGGGCTCTCTCGAAGGTGCAGCCAGTACAGCTGGTGAGGAGTCTGACATGGCCGGTGGTAGTCGTGTCGTCCTGACCGATGATGACCTGGCAGCGTTGGACACCCGGCTTCGGGCGAGGAAGAGAGCGAGGACTTCCTCGACCTCTGAT
Organism: Amorphophallus titanum; assembly: GCA_024336825.1. Taxonomy (NCBI): domain Eukaryota; kingdom Viridiplantae; phylum Streptophyta; class Magnoliopsida; order Alismatales; family Araceae; genus Amorphophallus; species Amorphophallus titanum. The sequence goes on from JANBPO010006516.1 coordinate 15,068,247, forward strand.
CAGAGTTGCACCCCGCCTCCCTCACCATCTGAGCCACTTTCTTCTAAGGCTCCGCCGCCACCGTTGGCTGGGGAGTTGGCGGCCGTTGCCTCTGCGTCAATCCTCATGGCACGAGGGCAAGACAAGGGCAAGGCCCCGGTGGCATAGGATACCAATGCTCCTTCCCCGTCGGTGTCGCCTCAGCGCAGCCCAACTTCTCCTCCTGAGGACTTGACCTCTGGGTTGGCCGGGATTGCGACGATTGTCGATCTCATGGGGAGGAGCGCGCAGTGGTTCGAGCACACTGGTCCGTTCGGCCCTGGGGCTGAGAAGGAGCTGACAACGGTGGCTTCGAGGAGCGCGTGCCTGGTCGTCAGCGCTTTCGGTCTGTGGAGGCATCACTTCTTGGGGCTCGCCCGGAGGCTGGAAACCAGTCAGGCCGCCCAGGCGGAGCTCGAGGGGTGCTTGGAGGGGTCCAAGGGGGCTCGCGTCGAGCTCCAGAGGCAGTTGGTCCAGCAAGGGCTAGCCCTCGCTGGCATGGAACGCGATCGCGATCACTTTCGGGTGCAGGCCGACGCAGTTGAGCAGCGAGCAGCCAAGCTGGCGGCGGAGGTCTGGGCCATGAAGACTCGTGCTTTGGAAGTTGAGGCGGAGATGGCCATGTTGCGCTCTTTGATGTCGACCGCAGACGAGGAAGCGGTGGAGCGCTTCCGTTCATCCTCGGCTTACCGAGATGAGCTGACCGAGGTGGCCCTGGAGTTCTACGGGCCGGCCCAGGACCGTGGCTTCCGGGAGGGCTGGAGAGTCGCTGTGAAGGCCACGGCGGATAGCTTTGGTCGTGTGGCCCCATATCTTCTTCCCCCCTCGTCACCTTATGGCCTGGAGGCCGACGATGGTGAGGGGGAATGGCACATCGCGTAGATTGGGATGACATGTAGCAGACAGTGGCTGGCCTTACCCAGGCACTTCAAACAATGGCTCAGGTAGGCGCAGGAGCCAGAGCGGGCAGTTTACATCAAAATTTTCAGAGTCTCAATCCTCTGCATTTCTATGGTTCTTCGAACCAAGACGAGGCAAAAAATTGGATTGATGAAATGAATCAGATCTTTGACGTCATTTAATGCACCGACCAGGAGAGGGTGCGTCGGCTACCTTCCAGTTAAATAAAGATGCTCGTACATGGTGGAAGTCGGTTCCGGCACCTCCAGTCGATGCACCATACACATGGGAAGGTTTCCTCACATTGTTCCGTGCCAAATATTTTTCGAAACATGTCAAGGAGAGGAAGGCTATGGAGTTTATGTCCCTTCGTCAAGGGATGATGTCAGTAGCAGAATATGAATTGTAGTTTTTCAGGCTAGCACCGCATGTACCACATCTTATCAGTACTGATTTGTTAAAGGCTAATCGGTTCATGGACGGGTTACGGCCCGGTTACATTCAACAGCTGGGGACCCAGAACATCTGAACATATGAGGAGATGGTCTAGCAGGCCTATCTGTGTGAAAGGACCTTAGAAAAGGTCAAGAAGATGAAAGGAAAAGGGGAAGAATCTAGTCGGTAGTCTGATCGGCAATTCAGGAAGGAGAAATTTAGTATCACGAAATCTTACAAGGGTCATGATAACAAGAAATGGTCTAGAAACGGGAATGGTGGAAGTTCCCAGAAATATAAGAAAGCTAAAGAAGAGGAGAAGCAGGTCATGGCGGCCTGCACGTTTTGTGAAAAATTTCGTCATTATGCAGAAGAATGTTGGAAGTGCCTTGGTGCTTGTTTACGCTGTGGTAGTAGGGAGCATCGCATGCCAGATTGCCCGCTTATGAAAGAACAGGCAGCAGGAGTTGGACGCAGGAGGCAAGCTCTCCTTAATGCGATTTTAGAAGAAGAAGAAGTGCCCAGGGACGGTGGGCTCATGGAAGGTACAATTCAAGTTTGCTCTCGTCCTGCATTTGCGCTATTTGATACTGGTGCTTCTCATTCCTTTATCTCTACTTCTTTTGCCAAAACTTTACCTATTGCATTAGTTCCTTTACCTTCAGACCTTTCTATAACTACACCCTTAGGTTCTGGAACTAAACTTACCAAATATTATCCTAATGGTGAAGTGATCATAGAAGGCCATACTTTGTCGCACATTGACTCGGGGACCGACCACCGCGTCGAAACTGTCCCGTGGCTTGCACCAGTTGTACCTCGACCACTATGGCCTGCCTGTAAAGTCATATAGCTCTCAGAAATTATACTGACACTTGGACGAATGCGCTCACATCCACATGCGGGCCCTCAGTCTCCCTATGTGTCACCTAGCGTGAATTCCAGGTACCTCTAATCCCAGCCAACACCATCCAGCTCAGTGGGAACCCACAGCTGTGAAGTGCTCCCTGCTCTCCACCCAGGACTTTAGGAACATACAGATTTCTCTTCAGCATGGAATGAAGGTGTTCGGATTCAATCCGATGTAAATAAACACCAATTACTTGCGATCGGTGGGGAAAGATGTCCTGTACACGACTCCCCACAGTCGCCTATGCATTCGCACCCACAGAACCATCTTCCTCTCCCCGTGTCTCTCACCCCCTAAGTCCGCGTGCCACGCCTTGGTGGCACTTCCCCGGTCAGCTTTTGGTTCCATGGGTGATTGTCGAGAAATCAACTGGCACGCCCGCACTCCAGCCATGTTTCCCCTAAAACTAGGAAACCTTCCGTGCCACTTGGTATCCCCTCGACTCTCCATAAAAGGTGAGTGCACGGTGCCACTTTGAGAAAGATATGGCCATGAGAGGGAGTGCCCGAAGCATACTATATTACGGCATCTCTCCCGTAGCTATATCCTATCCCTCACTCCGGTCACCGCACACATGTCATGCTGGTGACCCGCCGCGCGTGAACAGCCTACTTCTGCCTCACATTCGTTTTCCACTATGTCAGAGCAGTGTCACTGTCCCCAGATGCATTACTGGTTTCTTCATCTTCCTCCACCCAGAAATCTTGCTCATGTCACACTTCTTCTTCCTTCTTTGGAAAACCTTATCTCCACGCACCTCCTTCCTCCTAACCTTCCGCAACCATGTCTCCACCCGTTGCGAGGAGAAGGGGAAAGCAACCGGCTGCAGACAAAAAACAAGATGCTACAAGACCTTCACGTAAGGAGTGTCAGTCTAAGTATTTGCATGACCCATTAGAGTCAGCAAGCGGCTCAAATCAACTGCAGTCCAAGGGAATCAAGAGGAAAGAATGGGCTACTAAATCTTCTGGTGAAAAGGGTAGAGTCTCATGGAAAGCTAAAAAGAAGACATCCATCAGTCTAGAGCAAGACAGTGAAGACATTTTAGCTGGAGAATCGAGAAAACAAGGAGATTGCATATGACCAAGGGCCTCACTATCTCTAGAGGACCTCCGGGTGACGACGGTTGATCAATCCTGCGTGGGACCTGATCATATGAAGGATGCTAGACTGGAGCTTATGGGACGTGCTCAGATAATGTGGCTGCTCGTTGGGGTCCCTGAGCCGAGCATCGAATGATGCAACTCCTAGAACCTAATCTGGATGGAGTAAACTCTAGAATTGCGTAGTTAGGTTACGAGATTGGCAGGAGGAAGGTCGGGAGCTAGAAGGAAGCCAGAGTATGGGAGTTCGATGTTTCCTTACCTTAGGACCCGATCATACTATTCGCGCCACAATGGGGACACAGTTGGCTAGACTCTTGAGTGCCTCCGGCCGGGAGGGTGACCCATCTCCCCCGCTTGGTGATCGAGATTCTCCTTAAGCAATCATGGCCCCCAAGGAATGCATCACTCTCTTTTCAACTTTTTAACCGACTTTGATATGGAAGGTTTTCAGTGACTTAAAATTTAGAGCACTTGTGCCGAAAAAGACTAGATTCTTTTAAGAACAGAAAAACTCTCGGGGCATCACATCACAAGAATGTCTCAAATGGTCCGTCCTATGTATCCAGGGAATATGTATGTATGTATGTATGGGATCAATCACATGCATAAAGAGTAGGAACGGACAAGAGTATACATATGAATGATAAAATTACTAGAGTATAATTAACCCAACACTCTCTATCAAGAACAATGTCAATACGTGCTAACGATCGATAGAGGCATTCCATTTCTTACAGCAACCGATTGAACTCCCCCTAATTAAAAGCTTCATGGTCTTCTCGGAATACGTAGGACTGTCCTCATTCTTCACACTCAACCGGCCCAAACAATTTAAAAGAGAGAGAACGTATAGATTTGGGCATTTAATTAATTAATTAGCTAGCCAGCCTCCCCCTAAAATATTTAAGTCTCAGTTGAGTGTTGTGTCTCCGTCTCTCCTCATAAAATTAATGACATCTACGTACACATAGAGCAGCCTCATGCTCACGCGGGAGTGAACTGTGCCGCCCCACCCCCCAAATTAATAGCAATTTAATCAAGCGGCGAGATTGATGGCCAACCCCCACCTCATCAGCACCTTGAGCCGAGTTGAATATTCATAATCGCATTCTACCTTCAGATTAACAAGTTTATAGACTTTCTTTTGGTACATATAATATATATAGAAATTGGTTTGGGGATGTTGTTGGAAAATCTGGAGCATAATGAATGAATCATTGACGGATGAATGGATTGGAGAGAGAAAAGGCCGACCCACAGCCTATCGACAGTGAAGCCTTTTTCATACGGTACATCTGGTTCGCCAGTGTCGGTATAGTTGCTCAACATCTGCCTTTTATCATTAATCACTATTGGCTATTCTATCATATTATGTGCCAATGGCGGCCACTCTGGATCTGTCGGCATGAACAGTCGGCTGAGGGTGATGGTGATGTCGTTCATATCAAATCATCTGTACCAGTCGCATTCCGGATCATCCATTTTCCTTCTCTTGTCTGGCCTCAGGGACTCTAGAGCTTGGTAGGTAACCAGCGGGGCTATGTGACGAGCAAACTGACGTGCATGCATGTCTTGATTGTCCAAAATCGAGGTGAGTACCGTAGCTTGCTCCCCAATCTGCTCAGTAGGCCCCTTCACAAAGTGTGTATAAAGAGACCATGTAAGTGGCCATCTATTCGGTTTAAATGTGGAAGTCATGGTGGTCCACAGCTCTTCTTTCGTTTCAGTAGACTCTACCTTGTCTGGCCATTTATATCCTAGACTGCCTCGACGGATAAGCTTGTGGTTCTTGACAGTCTTGACTCGGCCCTGCAGGTTGACTGACTCCAAGGCCCTTGCCAAACCTACACCCCATCCTCATCAAGATGTTCCAGCCTAGGGTATTTATCATATTCTTCTTTTCTTCCGCTTCTGAGGTGGATGGAGTCGTTATTGATGTGCAAGCTATAGTCTGTAGTTTTAGTATATCATGTTGTAGGTTGGCAAGGTCCAGTACGAATAACAACGCCATATTGGATGACCAGATGAAAGGTACTTACGTGGCCAACAGAATATCCGTTGTTGGCAAAATGGGCATGCTAGTTACCTTGACACTACGCCACTTGTGTGGAAATTTGAGGCATTGGTGATTTGTGGAAGGGACAGCGTCAAGTGCCAAGATGTAAGGATGCCCCAAGATGGCATTAATAGTGGGGTCCATGTCTAGCACATGAAAGTTTGCGGTGATAGATGAGGGGCCTAGCCCCACCTTCAAAGTAACCATGCCCATAGGCGGCTTCTTCGTATTGTCATATGCCGTCACCGTAATAGATGAGGGCCGAACCTCACCTTCTGGAATGCCACATTTCTTCAAGGTGCTAGGCAGCAAGACATTGATCGATGCCCCAGTGTCCACCAAACACTGACTGATAGCCACTTTATTTATATTCACTTTGATACACAAAGTAAAAGTTCTAGCTGGCTTTGGAGCTAACTCATGTTCATGAAAAATAATAGCGGGCTGGTCCCCTGCCGGTCTCAAAACTGACATGATCTGCTCAGCTGGAATCTCCTCATTGACCATCACCTTTTGCAAGTATTGCTTAAGAGCTTCTTGGTGAGTGGTCGATCTCTTTATCAACTCCAAAATGGAGATCCTGGCCAGGGTTCTGTCTAAATATTTCAATAGATCATATTGAGTCCCTGGTATGGACTCCGGCTCCTGCAACTGCTCTTCTTGCCCCTTCACGGGCTCTTGTTGTCGTTACTGCGGGAACACGTGATGGAATATCTGCCCACTACAGAGCACCATAGTATGAGATCCTTGCACCTCTGTCGGGTTATTGGTGGTTGGAGGGTTGGCGGAGGATGACGGGATGTTAAGATTGACAAGTTGGACCAGAATAGTCAGTTGGGGAGCCCTGATGAGGGACCTTTCCGACTGAGGGTTGGTAGGAACTGGAATGGTCAATGTAGTGGCAGGTGGGTTGGCAGGAATTATGGTAAAAGGGACAGGTGAAGGATGGATAGAATGGTGCACTGAAGGTGCAAGGTTGGTGGTAGGAGGTGTGTGAGGACTTGGTGAAGGACGAAGCGGCAAAGGCCTGGGAGGCATAGCGTTTTGAGTGGATGGCGATGTTGGTGAAGGATGGAGAAGGAGTAGCCGGGATGGTAAAGGGGTGGTGGAGGTAGTCTGAGCCTGTGGTGTAGGTAAGGAAGGGGAAGGGTGAATAAGAAAAGGCCTTTGCGGTGAGGAGTTGGTGTCGAAGGGGGTTTGGTTAATGGTGTGTATAAGTGGTCGGGAAAGTTGTGGAGCTGGAGAAGGTTGAATGGTTCTCAAGAGCTAGGGAAATTGATTAGAGTTCTGGTTGATTGAAGCAACGAAGGCACTTTCTGTATGCCACCCCTGTCCTCTCTCCACCTTGTGGAAAGTGGTGATGGGGTTTACTTGTTGGTTCTGGTGCTCCAGAAAAGGGTTCTGGACAATCCCCATTTTCGACTGCGCTGCTTGGTCTTGCTGTTGCTGAACTTGTTGGACCGGCCGTTGAGCCTACTGCGATGCCTGCTGACGCGGTGGCCTCCTTGCTTTCATTGAAGTGACAGACTTCCTCATCTCGTCCCAGGCGATACCTCCATGATCATTCAAATCATACATGTAATCTTTGAAATGAAAACAATGATCTATGTTGTGCCTTGGCTGTCGATGGAAGACACAGTACCAAGAGGTATCCACATTCGGGGGCCAGGCCGTTCTTTCTTTTGGTAGGAGGTGCAGGTTGGCGGCCATTAGGGCATTGATTATATCAGGAAGGCTCTCGAGTAACAGAGGGTAGTGGGCCCTTTTGGGGCCTACTGGTCTTCTGGGCTGTTGAGAGTCATAATTTGCTGGCGGAGGCACCTGGTGGTATTGTGGAGGGGCTGGAGGATTTTGTTGCATAACTTGGTTCTGTGGAGGAGGGGGAGGCCGGAAGGGCTGAAGAGGGTTATTTTGTTGGTGCGGTACTTGGTTTAAGAAGGAAGGTTGCTGGAATTGCTGTGATGGCCTTTGACTAGGAGGATTACGGGATTGCATGGGATTGCCAACCGCACTGACCTGCTCATTCACAACCACACCTTCGGCAGTAGCGCCACTGTTATTCATAATGTTACTCTTCCTTGGCACTCTCGGCTTTTGGTCGAACATAGATATAATAGGGGAGTCCTTCATCTGGGTTTGAATGTATCTCACCCTTTCATAAAGCTCCTCTATGGTGCTCAACTTGTTCATGGCCAGAAGATGACGGAATTGTGGAGTAGCATTGGATACTATCATCTTGACCTGCTCTATCTCTGAGAGTGTATCTCTTAACTTCTCAGCCATAGACCTCCACCTATCGATAAACTGGATGAAGTCTTCTTCTGGCTTCATCTTTTCAGCAACTAAATCAGTGACTGACAAGGAGGGACCCACACGGTCTCTATACTTCTGCAAAAACTTTCTTTGAACAATGTCAAAATCCCCAGCTTCAGCTGGTTCCAAGGAATAAAACCACTCGAGGGCCGGACTGTTAAGAGATCTTCTAAATAGATAAGCTAAGGGTGATTTATTGTTCTGCCAGAAGGAAGTTTCATATATAAAGTCTTTCAAGTGAATGAACGGGTTGCCTGTTCCATTGTAGCACATTTCTATGTACACCACACCTATCCTTTAGCCCTTCCGAGTCTTCGGGCTCGTGGGCGGCGGGCCGAGGTTCGAGTTATGCTAGTTCCTTTCCGGTACTCGGATCCCTGGTCGCCACAACCTAAGTAAGCTGGCAGCTGATGCTGAGGCCTTCTTGGCAAAGTATTGCCCGACTACTACTTCCCCAAGCTGGGAGAATGTACCAGTCGACGAGCGTCCGACGCAAAAGGGAAGATGTGTCTCAGATTCTAGGGCTTTCGAGCTACAACAGAAGTAAACAAAAGAGGCAGCTGGGGTTCCTCCCATTCAGCCTGTTGAACAAGCGCCATCACTGAGGGACAAGATGAAGAAACATTATTCCTTTCATAGGGTGAAAACTCAAGTGCTGTTCGAATGGGCCCGTGCATGTGGCAAGGTTGTCCTCTTGGAGCCCAAAAGGCCGAGCGATGCCAGATGGAAAGATGACCCTCAATTTTACCCTTATCACCAACAAAGGGGGCATTCGATTGAAGATTGTTATGTGTTCAAAGATATCATTGAAGGCCTGATTCAGAAGGGCGAACTGCGCATAGGCGAGCATAAGGTGGACCCACCGCGTCCTCACCAAATGCCCAGCCTCAGGAGGACGGTCAACACGGCCTCATCATGTCATCGGAAGAACGATGCGCTTTGAAGAGCATCTCAAGTCCCTTGAATTATGGTGGGAGGCCGAAAGAGAGGAGAGATACAAATGGTGCCCTATTCTAGGGGCAAATGTTGAAACAAATAAAGATGAAGCTGACATCTCCCCTCTCCCCCTCTCACTCCGGGCGGCTGACGGAGGCGGCCAGGGCGGAGCGGCGATGCTCGTGGGGCGAGGAGCGACGTACGCAGGATGAGGATCGTGATGGTGGAGGCGATTCATGGGATTGCGAGCTGACAAGGGTTTAAATGATATTTTTATGGCGGATCGGCATCCTCGATGCGTGAAATCTTCGGTGGAGGTAGGAGGATAGTTCCCTAGCTCGAGTACTTTATTTCCTACGAGTTTGGTAGCCCGAGGCGAGTCAAGATGGTTTATTTTTCCACTGGGGTTAAAATGTATGATTTTGGGATGTGCGCTGAATTTTGCGTTTTGATCGCGTTTCAGGGGTTTGAATGGATCCTCTCAGTGCTAGAGAGGCTGGGGCTAGTTTTCCCTTCTTTTCCCCTTCACACGGGTGTGAATGGGGCGTGGAATGCCATATAATCGATGGAAGTTTTAGTGGGGGTTTGATCACTGGTGGAACATGACTCGGTACCAATGGTGGTTAAATTATCGACGGGACATGGGGCAGAAGTGTCATTGAGAAGCATAACACACATTTTTTTTTAATATTACCACATTACTGACCCAAGCGCCCTTTCGAGTTTTCACCAGAGCCTGCCCCCTCTTGCTTTTTCCCACGTGCCCTTTCAGGTTTTCACGTGGCGGTATACCCGATTTTGCCTGCAGTGCCCCTTCGGGTTTTTGCCACAGCCGGGTTATAGCCCTTTTTGCCCTTGTTCAGGATGTCCGAGCAAGTCCGGCGGGGCACCTCTCTTTTAAGCCCCATTTTTTTTGACATTTGAATTTGCATGTCGCCTTTCGAACATGTAAAAGTGTTCATCATTGGTGTGGGGATTTACATCCATGCAAAGAAATATAGGGTTCTATCATATATCCAGACGGAAGGTCTGGGTTGATATTAGTACGTAGCAGTTTGGGCATGAAGTCGTTCACCAAAAATGTATGAGTTTCATCATTGATGTGGGGGTTCACATCAATGCAAGGGAATATAAGGTTCTATCATCTATCCAGATGGAAGGTCAGGATTGATATTGGTATGCAGTAGTTTGGGCGTGAAGCCGTTCACCGAAAATGTGTGAATTCCATCGTTGATGTGGGGATTTACATTTACGCAAGGGAATATAAGGTTCTATCATCTATCTAGATGGAAGGTCCGGATTGATGTTGGTACACAGTGGTTTGGGCGTGAAGTCGTTCACTGAAAATGTGTGAGTTTCATCGTTGATGTGGGGATTTACATTAACGCAAGGGAATATAAGGTTCTATCATCTATCCAGATGGAAGGTCTGAATCGATGTTGGTATGCAGCAGTTTGGGCATGAAGCCATTCACCGAAAATGTGTGGGTTTCATCGTTGATGTGGGGATTTACATCAATGCAAGGGAATATAAGGTTCTATCATCTATCTAGATGGAAGGTCCGGATTGATGTTGGTACACAGCGGTTTGGGCGTGAAGCCGTTCACCGAAAATGTGTGAGTTTCATCGTTGATATGGAGATTTACATCAACGCAAGGGAATATAAGGTTCTATCATCTATCCAGATGGAAGGTCCGGATTGATGTTGGCACGCAGCAGTTTGGGCGTGAAGTTTTTCACTGAAAATGTGTGAGTTTCATTGTTGATGTGGGGAAAAAAAAGAAAAATAAAAAAAATGCAGAAGAGAGAGTTTTAGGGGTACCTACCTTGCTCCGTTCGGGGGCAATCCCTCCCCCACGCATTGGCTGTCGAGGGAGGGGCTCCTCTTCCTCCTCGCCATCTCCTTCTTCACCTTCTCCTTCATCGCCGTCATCTCCTTCTTCATCTTCTTCTCCTCCTTCTGCTTCGTTTCCTTCCTCACCTTCGCCGTCTTCTTCTCCGCCTTCTTCTTCTCCTCTAGCTTCACCGCCGTCGATGGACGGCCCTTCATCACCGGGGCGCCGCCGCGGGGGCTTCCTCCTCGGTTATGGCGATGAGGTCCTCCACCGCGAGCCCCTCGTCGCCGGTGAGGTCTATGACCTCTGGGCCAGTGACCCGCTGTCGCTTGTGGGGGCCTATCATGACAGCAATAGAGGAATGAGAAATTGGGGTTACCGTTAGGGTTTGAGAGTTTGCACGATGGGGAGGAAGGAAGAAGGGAGATGAATGGTTTGAGTGGAGGGAATTAGGAAAGATAGGGCTTTTGTTTCGAGCGATTTAAAATGAAATAGTGCCCTTAAGAGAACCATCAGTTGATTTATTGACGCCCCTTACGAAAGGCATTATTTGAATATATGACGACACACAGATGGGCGTCATTTTGAGAGGCATCTGGAAATTTGAATCGTTGTTAGTAATAAATATCAGATTGATTGATCCGACGCCAGCAATAATGATGATGGATTTGAATTGACGGCTGGTGAAGGGGCGTCAAATGGGAAAATATAGAAAATTGTTTTTTAGGAATTGAAGCATAATAGCGCCTGTGAGAGGAGCGTCATTTGAATAGCGCCATTACTGAGAGGCGTCAACTTGGAGTTTTAATCATTTTTTGGAATATAATTAATTATGATTGACGACCTTGATAGGGGCATGGTTTTAGTGATTAACACCTTATAGGAAGGCGCGTTCTCAGAACAGAAGAACAAAACTACACCGAAGTTGGATCATTTAATCAATGATAAGTATATTTCGACTTAATTAAGGAAAGATCCTTTACTTTATTCACAAAAAATCATCATTACATTCAATGAGCTGGTTTGAGCCTCATTTGCCTAAGGGCTGTTACATATGCTTTCCATTGTTCCTTCTTCTCTTCCACATTCTCTTTTGGTTGATAAAGCTTGCTAATCCTCCAAAGAGCTTGGATGGTCTTGATTTTTTCTTCATCTTCGTACAACAAATGCCCCCCACGGGTCATGCGTCGGAGGCAGAGATGAGGGCGTATGGCCCATGAGACTCTTGTTTCGAGCTATTGCAGTTCTATTTTGACACTTCATATGCTTTTATAGTTGTTGTACTTGGTGATTTACTGGTGTTCTGACCATTTTTCTACGCCTCATCTTGTAGATATGGTGCGCTTTGGCAGAGATGGACGAGTCCCAAGGTGGATGGCCCAAGAGGAGGATCACTGGGTGCGGAGGACTGATCGACTTCTCCCTCCTCTAGGCCCGCCAGTGGTTTTCGTGGCTAGCACAGGGTAGCTAGACAGTGGACACACAGTAGTGGCTGAGGGTCCCCTTGTCGAGAGAGCCGCTGGAATCGGGATCGTGGAGGTTGCTAGGATTCAGGAGGCCGACGACATGTACACCTATGATAGGAGTGGAGGGTATCCATTGGAGTTCCCACTAGATCGGCACCAGTTCGAGTTTCTCCAGATCTATGTTCTGCCTGGCATGGGGGAGGATGACTTACGGATTCCGGGAGCCCGTCGTCGGCTTGAGCGGGCCATCTTGATCGGCTGGGATAGCCTGCATGGCGTAGCGTTCTACAGCTACCCTAGCTTCTCAAAGGACTACTGGAGGCCATGCCAGTTTTCCAGTGCTGAGTACCTGGGGTTCTTTGGTAGGGCAGAGTGATCAGGGGTCAGAGTTGGGCTACTGGGGTCCGCTTCCTGGGACTTGCACGGTCACCATCGCGCTGAGACAGAAGGGACCGCAGTACTAGTGCTGGAGCCAGCGGGCTTGCAGTATGCTGGAGAGGGATATGATGATCACAGCATGTTGGACGGAGTTATGAGGCAGACTATCATGAGCTTGTACGGTCGATGGGTCATGATTCCATCACACTACTACTTCCAGGCTACTACTGAGTGGTTGATGGGAGTTATCCATCACTATCGGGTGCTATTGGACCGGGCTAGGATCAGGTACGTAGTGACTACCGCCTTGTATGCATACCCATGCTACACCGGGCTATTGCAGGGGCTGATGGAGCGCTTTAATTGCCGTTGGAACATGGTGGCTACTGCAGAGGGAGAGACCTCACTGGACTTGTGGTCTCTGTTCTGGATCTCTAGGTTGTTGGTCAGTGGCGAGGGATACAAGGAGGTAGTGCTTGATGACCTCCATCGCAGCCATAGTGACGGACAGGGGAGGTACTGAATACCTTACCGGTGGGTGAGGCCCCATATCGACCAAAGACTCTTGCCATGTTGCAGGTGAAAACTCTCTAGCTCCTGTTTCTTCTTGCCATCCTCCTTGACGGCCTGCTCGGGAACACCAGCCTATCGAAGACCGACCGTCGGGGTTCTGCTTCCTCCCGTAAAGGGGACTGGCGCAGCTCCTCCGACTGGTTCCTCGACTCCGCACTGGGCACCGGCCGGGTCTGTTCTTCTTCCTGGAAGGCCGAGGCCACCACCCCCTGTAGTCTTTGACGACCCAACGGAGTGCTCCCCAGGCCTCGGAGGTAGTTTGTCATGACTTCTCAATCCCTTCCCACTCCTGGTCAGGGAGAGCAGCCGGTGGTCGTGTGCTAACAGTAGCGGGGATGTAGGTTGTGGGCTCCGGGAGGGCAGCTTGGTGCCGACGCTTGTGGTGCTGGCGATGGGAATTTTTTGGCAGGGCTGGTGCGGCGGCTGCCGGCTGGTAGGCCGGGGCCATCATCTCGACCCTTTCATCTCATCGGGCCCTCCTCGGGCGGATGCAGCTGGGCCCAGCTTGGGCGGGTGTAATGTTCTAGGCTTCCCTGGGAATCCAGACTTGTTTGAGCTTAGCCAGCTTATGAGCTAGCACGTTCTTCGGTGCTGTGGTCGGGAGGGCGGGCATCACCTTCTCCTTCATCTTCTCCAGCCCCTAAAAGGAGTTGCAGACTTGAACAGTTGGTACGATGGGGTCTGAAATTACTTTAGACCTCCGCCCATTGAGGTGGACTCGGATGCTCCCGATGGTCATGGATTTCCCAGAGCTGGAGATTTGGCACCCCGAGGTAGCGCCAACATTGCCCTTTCGGAGCCTTCTTCGGTGGGATGTTGATCCCTTGGGAGGTGGACCGGTAGCCTGGCGCATGTGATGCACGTTGCAGCTCAGCGTCTTGGCTGAGACGTCATCGTTGTTCTTGGTCGGAGCTCGACCAGCCATAGCTTCAATGGCCCCTCGGGCGGGAGCGTTGGTCTTGGGCTTGTCGACCGCCTCCACGTCCAGTATATTGACAAAGGCCACCCCAAGGAAGTTCGGGACACTGACCACGGGAGGGAAGCTCCCAAAGCTGAGGGGGACGACGAGGTAGCCACCCTTGACATGGATCTCGACGGGTTGTAGACCGAAGGTGGTCACCATCCTCGGTGTCAAAGTGAGATTTTCCTGCATTTGCAAAAAATGACGCAATTACTATAGATGAGAGTAGGGTGCTTCCTATACTTGATGCTGAGAAAAGAAAATCTTGAAAAATCTGGTTTATGGAAAGAAATTCTCATATTGCGACAATTAATGTCAGTATAATGATCAACAAGCCAATCTACACCCATGATAGCATTGTAGCCTTCCATGTCAAGGCATACGAGGTTTGTGGGAAGATTGTGACCTTCTATTCTTACCTCACTATTTGGGTAGTGGATTGTAAGTTTAGTTTCGAGACCTAAATATGTAGTGATAGCTAGGTCCAAAGGTAGAGGAACATGTGAAATTGGTAAAGTTTTTGCAAAGATAGTAGATATAAAAGAGTGAGAGACACCAGTATCAAATAACACAAATGCAGGATACGAATAAATTTGAACGGTACCTTCCATTAGCCCATCATCCTTGGGCACTTCATCATCTAGCATGACATTAAGATGAGCCTGTCTCTTGCGTCCACCACTAGAAGATTGCTCCTTCATGAGGGGGCACTCAGGCATCCAATACTCCCGGCTTCCACAATGTAGATAAGTGCCAAGGCACTTCTAGCATTCCTCGGCCGAGTGGCCGAACTTCTTACAAAATGAACAAGTCGCCATGACTTGTTTATCTTCCTCCTTGGCCTTCTTGGTCTTGCCATTCCTATTACCGTTCCCACTCTGGGATCTCTTCTTACTATCGTGGGACTTGTAGGACCCTGTGATGTTGAAGTTTTCTTATTTCTTGTCTCGTCGATCAAACTTCCAACTCGACTCCTCTTTCTTGCCTCTAAATTTCTCGACCTTCTCTAAGGTCCTTTCATAAAGTTGTGCCCATTGGACCATCTTCGTATAGATCCGAACATTTTGTGGGCCAAGTTGTTGAATAAAGGCAGGCCTTAAACCATCCATAAATCAGTTTGCCTTTATATTGGTGTTGACCAGATGCAGAGCATAAGGGGCCACGCGAGAGAATTGGAGCTCATACTCTGCCACAGACATCATGTTTTGGCGAAGAGAAGTGAATTTCGCAACCTTTCTTTCCTTGACGTTCTTGGAGAAGTATTTTGCACGGAATAGTTCAAGAAATTCCGCCCAAGTGAGTTGTCTATTTTGGAGAGGGGCCGATGTTACTTTGCACCACGTGTGGTCTGGACACACGGCGCAGTACACGCGGTGGACGAGGACATGCCGGAACCCTTTAGCTTGAGGAGGATGTGGACGCATCGATCAAGCTTCGCAAGCCAACAGATGACCAACCCTTATTGTATAAAACTCCTTCCTCCCCTACCTCAGCGTTGATTTTGTATCCAAAAAAAGGAGAAGAGAAGAAAAAAGAAAGAAAGAAAAAGAGAGAAAAAAAGAAGAAGAAACAAGGAGAAGAAGAAAAAGGGAAGGGATAAAGGGAAAGAAGATAAAAAAGGAAAGGAAGAAGAGAAAAAAAAAGAGAAGGGACCAAAAATAAAAAAAACAACAACAAAAAAAAATGAAAAAAATAACTCACAAAAAAAACAACCAAACAAAAATAATAAATTTTTTACATGCCTTTGGTTTTGAGCGCTTGATTACCCTACTTGCATGTTTGCTTGTTACTTAGCTTAAAACATCATCCTTGAACTTTCTAAGGCCACGATTCCTTGATAAATAACACCACCCAATCTCCAGATGCATGCGCCCCATCACATACGCAAAAGGGAGAAAACCCGGTAACGGTAGGTGCACGCGTCAAGGGGAAGAGTCATGGCTAGGTTGCTGGCCGAGCTCACAAGACATACCCGAGACAAACTCCCACACTTCACACGATGCGTTCTATGGTCTGTAGCCATAGGGATGGCAGATCTTTCTTCTTAGCACTCTACAGGTGCTTGAATTCCTACACTCACATGAAAGGTAATCGTGAGGAAAAAGCTGCCTACCCCCACTAAAAAAGAAGAAGAAAAGAAGGTAAAGAATAACGCATGAATTGAACGTGGATCCGAGTAATCAGGAATCCCCACTGAAACAAATGAGGAGACTCACGCAAAATAGTGAAGCAAATTCTAATAAGGATGGAGCCTGGTAGTCGGGAATCCCCATTGAGACACATGAGGAGACTCGCGTCGAACGGTGAAATCCGCAATGAAGAATATAACAAGGATGAAGCCAAGTAGCCAGGAATCCCCATTGAGACACATGAGGAGACTCACGTCGAACGATGAAATTCGCTACTTAAATACACATGTGGGAGGCTGCACGAAACTACCAAAAATCGAGAGCCTGAAATATATGTGTAGGCGCTAGAGTAATCCTCGAGTGCTACTTAGAAAGCCGCATATCCCTATGTTTAGAGCTCTTTGTCCACACACTTGCACTTTCATGCCACAGAGAATTATCTCAGGTAAAGATTGTGAGTTTGAACTGTGCATGAGAACCATGCGATATCCTCTTGACGGGTGCACCACCCCTTAGCTGTGCTTCGCTTACTACTGCCTTGGTTTATTCACAGGAGCCTGCCATTACTAGCCCACTGACGAGTGCCACTTTTGAGGCCATTTCATCTGAAGCCTTGGCCACTAGTGCTGCCTTGCCAGTAGTTTGTGTGGAAACTTTGGAGATCATTCATCCCGTGCCAGTGAGGATACAGTTCTCTACGGACCTGGCATTGTTGGACTGGGGCACTTCAGGAGACAGCTCCATTCCTATTAGGGTTTCAGATTTAAGGGCCAAAGTAGACCTAGCCAGAGGTTCTGACTTTGTACCAGCTGCGGTGATGACCGTTGCACCTGAGTCTGCGATCCCTGCAGTAGTATCCATGGAAACTGAACCTCTGTCGCCTCCAGCCATGGCCCTTGGGGCCCTATTATTGAAAGATGTACCTGCTGCTGAAGAAGTGGCCGAGTAGGAGTCAACCATTACAGTAATCAGTTTATCACTGACAATCAGCCCCGAAGCAGCTGCCATGACGGAGACCCATGAAGAGACAGCTCCAGCACTCACTAGCTCTCCTCCTATAAGTGTTCAAGCAGTAGCCCCAAGGGAGAAGGAGGTGGAAGAGTCTTCAGCTCCGCAAGAAGTTACAGAGGAAATTCAATCAGACCTTCCGGTAGACCTCCCGTCTTCTTCCTCCCAACCGGACGTCGCACTGTGGGCAGACATTAATGGCAAGGTGACTTTTGAAGTAGCCCCACCTGTTTCCCTCGGCTTTGCTTCCTCCGAGAGCTTTGTCTGGCAGAACTTAGATATATTGCACCAATTGGTGGAATCTCAGCCTAGGTTGATGTATCTGCAGCTGAAAGAGATAGCCAACCGTTTCACTGCTGGCCTGTAGGCGATGGGCTATCCCTTGGAAACATGGGCCCAGCGCGTCTTGTTGCTGCTAAAATTTGTGCACCGTCGGGATTTCTTGGCGCGTGTTTCAACTGACAGGCTGGTGGCTTTGAAGCTGCAGAAAGTAGAGTGCAAGTCTGAGCTGGGGAAGATAAATTCTGCCCTTCAGGAGCGCCAAGGCTAGCTGGAGGCTCTGACTGAGCGGGAGTGACTCATACATGACCGGATAAGCATACTTGAAGCTGAGTTGAATGACCTCAGGGCTGAGCTGTCGCGGGTGAGGACCGCCCGACCACAATTTGCTGGTATAGGTCTAGGCACAAAAGTCAGATGCGTTCACGCAAGGCCCATAATGCGTCAACGTACTCTTCGAGCACTGAACAAGGCAGGCCATCATCAAACCAATATGGTTGGCCATCATCAAAACATCAAAACAAGGTTTACAACAAAGATTGCTTATAAGCGTGCAGGAAGTGGATTAGTCGATGAATGTTATTAGCATGGCCATTTAGAAATAAGAGGGTATCATCGGCATATAGAAGGTGGGTAATAGGCAAGCATCCTCTGGGACCCGAGTAAGGCCCAAGGAGTCCCTCATTACACATCTTCATCAACCCCCTACTGAGAACTTCATCCATGATGATGAAGAGAGCAGGTGCTAATGGATCGCCTTGCCGAAGGCCTTGTGAAGAATGGAAATAACCCGCCAATGTGCCATTGAATAAAACTGAGAACCAGCAATTAGAAATTAACATAGTAGCGAATGAAAGAAATCTGTTACAGAACCCAAAGCGCTGAAGAACCTTGAGAAGGAAATCCCAGGCCCCTCTGTCATATGCTTTCATCATATGCAGCTTAAACACTACATTATGCCCACGAACCTTCCTCCCAAGATCAGCAAGCAGCTGCCGAGATAGGGCCAAGTTATCTATGATATGCCAGCCCTTCATGAACGCTCCTTGCTCAGCAGAAATAATGGCAGGCAGAATAGAACCCATCCTGGCCGTGATAATAAGGGGGATGATCTTATAGCAGAAATTGCACAAACTAATAGGTCAGAATTCCCCGAAGCTAGTCGGATTGGCAACTTTAGGAATGAGAGCAATGATACTAGAAGTAATACCCTTGGGCAAAGGAAAACCTTGGAAGAATCCTTGGACACCCTTCATGACATCAACACCAATGATATCCCAGCAGTGGGAATAGAAATGGCCGGAGAAACCATCGGGCCCCGGAGCACTATCCCAACTCATCCTCCAAACAGTATCCGTAATTTCGCTGGCTGAAGGGATAGCAATCAGGTCCTGGTTCCGTTGGTCTGTGACAGCCTTAGGTATCACCTGTAACAAATCTTCATTGATGGTATGATCCTCAGCTGCAAGGAGCTGCGAGAAATGTTGCACCACCTTACTACTCAAGGCTTCCTGATCATCACACCAAGAATCATTAACCCGCAGCCTATGGATGAAGCTCCTTCTACGTTTACCTGGCACAATCGCATGGAAGAATGTTATGTTCTTATCCCCATCCTGAAGCCAGCACATTCTCACTTTTTGACTCCAAAAAACCTCCTTCCGATGAAGCATCCGCACATGAAAGTTAAACATGACAATATTTTCTTAACAAATAAGAAAGATACTTTACATATTCTATGAGCCAAAGAATATGTCTCCCAAGTGCATCTCTAATTTTCTTTCTTTCTTGATCTTTAATAATAAGGGGGGCTTCGAGCTTGTTTGCATGTCAAACTGATACTTCACAATAAGCATTTCCTATCTGTCACCCCATCACAACTTTATCTTTATCAACACTTATTACAAGACCAGTTGCCACATGCTCTCCTTCTAGATCTAATAGTTTCACCCACTTCCCTTGGAACCGTGCAATAGAAAAAAAATAGAAGCATCAAATAGAACTTCATATAAAACTTTGTACAATAATTGTAGCAATACGTAAATGCTTAAAAAAGAAGTAGCAGTTTTTCTTCCTTCCCTCCATCATAAGTGCAGCATGAAAAGGCAACCATATCCTAGAGTATGCAAACAAATAGTTCAAGAAGATATGTAGTAATAAGAAAAATATATATGATGGTTAGATAAAGAGATAAAGCAACACCTTTTCAAACCAAAGATGTACGAGATGTACTTTCCACCACCTGTAGAGCTATTCCTGACCATTTGTTCAATCATATTCTCTGCTAGTGTTCTTATGGGCCGAGAAAACCTTAATGCATCAAAATTAGCCGAACACCTCAGCCTTTGGATAGCAGGAGGAATCGTATGGGCCAATCTACTAGAGAAAGGTGCAATACATCCCTGGATTATTGCACAATTGACAAAGAAAAAAGTATCAGTTGGGCAACTAGAGGAAAATGGACAAAACAACATGGCTGCTTGAATCAAGGTTTAAGTTCGGTTGGTATCAAGTACCATATTTGAATCTTGAAGAACTGATATGTATCAGACTGGCTTTTATTGCACCTTGGATCGGTTGTAAGGACCTGAGATGGTTAAAGAAATCTTTGTCCCGTCATTGGAAAGATTCTCCACCCTTATACCCAAACAAAACCTCTCTTTTTTAAAATTACTTGTTGGGGGGGATCTCCCTCTCCCTCCCTCCTTCCCTCTCTTTCTCACCTTGGATCGATTATAAGGACCCAAGATGGTTATAGAAATCTTTTTGTCCCTTCATTGCAAAGATTCTCTACCTCTAAACCCAAACAAAACCTCTTTTTATTAATTACTTTGGTGGGGTCTCTCTCTCTCTCTCTCTCTCTCTCTCTGATGGAGACATCAGTGACCCTCCATGCCCAAGCTCATCAAGTGTGAGTTCTGGCTTCGAGAGGTGCACTTCTTGGGGCATGTGATTTCTGGTGATGGTGTTTTCATGGACCCGACGAAGGTCGAGGCTGTGGTGCAGTGGCCGAGGCCGAGTTCCGTTACAGAGATTTAGAGTTTTTTAGGGCTGGCATGTTATTATAGGATATTCATTCAGTATTTTGCTCGTATTGCGGTCCTGATGACCAGACTTACGAGGAAGGATGTGTCATTTATCTGGACGAAGGAGTGTGAGCAGAACTTTATGGAGCTGAAGAGGTTGCTCACTACCGCTCCAGTGTTAGCGTTACCTTCAGGGTCAGGAGATTTTGTGGTGTGTACAAATACTTCCAAGGTAGGCTTGGGTGCCGTGTTGATGCAGCATGGTAGAGTTGTAGCGTATGCATCTCGATAGTTGAAGCCATATGAGGAGAACTACCCTATGCATGATCTTGAATTGGCGGCAGTGATCTTCGCTCTAAAGATCTGGAGGCACTATATGTACGGTGAGAAGTTTGAGATTTTCACTGGCCACCAGAGTTTTAGGTATGCGTTTACCCAAAAGGACCTTAACCTCAGGCAGAGGAGGTGGATGGAGTACATGAAGCATCATGATTTCACTCTGTCTTATCAGCTTGGCAGGATGAATGTCGTGGCTGATGCTTTGAGCTGAAAAGTGGTGGTCAGTCAGATGTTGTTGCGGAAGTGAAAGTTATGGGAGCAAGTGCCGGCCATGACTTTTAGGCTCAAGGTCCCTCGGGACCAGGGTTCGGCTATTCTTGCGAGCCTGACTGCCACACCAGCTATCCGTCGTCAGGTGAATGAGGCTCAACACGCGGACCCCGAGCTACCTCAGATTCTGTCAATGGCCGAGGTAGAGCTTGCTGAGGATGGAGCTGTGAGGTTCAGAGGTAGGCTATATGTCCCAGCCGAGGAGCAGGTAAGGCATGCGGTATTGTCGGAGGGTCATGGGAACCAGTATAGTGTACATCCAGGATCAGCGAAGATGTACCATAACTTGAAGAGGTAGTTTTGGTGGCCTGAGATGAAGAGAGATGTTGCAGAGTTTGTGGCCAAGTGTCTGGTTTGTCAGCAAGTGAAGGCGGAGCACCAGCGACAAGGTGGTACACTTCAGCTCTTGGAGATTCTTGCGTGGAAGTGGGACCATGTGACCATTGATTTCATGATTGGGTTGCCGAGGACATCCAGTGAGCATGATAGTATTTGGTTGCTAGTGGATAGACTGACGAAGATGGCTCAGTTATTGTCGATCAAGGTCAGTTGGAGCGTGCATAAGTTGGCCATTTTATATGTGGAGCGGATCGTTCCATTGCATGGTGTAATGCCCCAGATTTTTCGTGAGTCCCGGGTCGAGTTTAGCGATTTTCGCGTGTTTTACCGGTCGGACCTTCGGAACCCCGTGTAGGGTGAACCGTCACGTTCTCCGACTCTAGGACATTACAGATGCGTTGTATGTTTTTCGAGAATCGTGGGAAATATTTTTCCCTATTTTCATATTTTCTAGATTTTATAAATCCCAGAATTTCTTTTATATAAACCCCCCACCCTCACTCATTCTCTCATTCTCTCTTTCACTCTCTCTCACCTCTCTTTCTCTCCCTTTCCTCTCCAGGCGGCCAACAGAGTAGGGCAAGGGCGAGGCGGGGATGCTGTGAGGATGTGGAGCGGGAACGGGTCGAGGATCGAGAGGCGGTGGTGCACCGAAGTGCGGTGGCGAGTTTGGTAACCGGTGGGATTTCGTGGGGCGTTTCGCGTCGAAACGCCGTCCACGGCGTGTCAAATCTTCGATGGAGGTCGGGGGATGGTTCCTTAACCTGTGTACTTCCATTCCCGTGATTTTGGTAGGCCGTGATGAGCCGAGCGGGTTTATTTCACACCGGAGGTTAAAATGATCGATTTTGGGGAGAGTGTCGGATCTTCCGATTTAACAGCGTTCTGGGGGTTTTAATCGCTCCTCTTAGTGGTCCAGAGGCTGGGGAATAGCTTCCCCGTGTATTCCCCATCACCCAGGGGTGATTTGGCGTGGATCGACACTGAACGGTGAAGTTTGGGTTGAGGTTTTGCCAGTTTCGGTCGACCGTTCGGGCGTTGGCTCAAACTGGGCATTCTGCCCAGTTCGGTCGACTGAACTAACCAGTCCGGTCGACCGAACTGGTTGGTCGACCGACCCTCATGAGTTGGTCGACTGAAATGTAGAGTTTGGGCTATTTTTGGCCCCGGTCGGTCTGGTTGAGATCCAATGATCGACCTATGGCCCCGTAAGTGTCCCAGACACCCCGTGGGGACCGTGACCGTGGTTTTGGGTGTCCGGAGGTACCGTGTTACCTCGATTAGCATGTCGTGGGTCTTGGGGGTCCGGGTGACCCCATGTGTGTTCGGAGCTTTCGAGTTTGCGTTAGATCGAGTCCCTATGAGTTGGTACGAGTGCGGTGGGCCTTCCCCGCACGTCGTGGGTTTCTCCGAAAAGCGTTCCCGTGTGGGCCATGTGTGTGGCCTTGAACTATGAGCTCAGTCAACCTGCCTGGGGTTGGAGGTTTTCTGTGTCTCCCTTATATGAGGGATTAACTTGGCGATTTGTGAGCTATCTTGGGTATCGTGTCACCATAGATTTAGACCTAGGGATTAGGCCAGATCGACGGCTCTGTGCCGTCACGTGCAATGGTCTTGACCCCGAGTCTCGTGACTCAAGGACCATTGAGTTTAGTAGGTCTAGTGGGCTGTCCAGAGTATGGTGCTCTCGAGCCACCTGTTACTTCGTGTCACTCGCGATGGGTGCGTGCGTGATTTTCTGTGCCCACGTTCCGTGAGCCCCCACTAGTCGTAGCTTTCCCACGGCACGCGTATGCTTGCCCACCGGGAGTGGTGGTGTGACGTACCCGAGAGAGACGGTGAGTAGGCTGGTTACCGTAGGGCCCCTGCGTGCAGCCGAGTCCGGGCTCGGGGGGAATTACCAGCTAGAGGATAGGCCTAGGGCGTATGATCTGAGTGTGCACACGAGGTTGGGGGCATCGGACAGTGCTGGCGAGCGCGACCCCGCTAGTCCTTGTTTTGTATTCCTGGTTACTTGGTGTGTCTTTGTCTCCACCTGGGACGTTGTAGCTAGACACTTCTGACACGGTGTAAGACGTTAGAGGACGCATCCTGTCTATTCTTCTGGTGGGCGGTACTCTAGTCACATGACGTGAGTTATCGTGTCCCGGGTTTCTATTTCTCGTCTACGAGACGGGGCTTCGCGTGAGTTTTCGGGAGTATTCCCATAGTCGAGGTATGGGGTTTCTGGTGAGTATCACCGAGGGCTTTCCCTAGGCGACGTAGAGGTCACGACGGTGAGGTCGTGACTGTATTTCCAGACCACGTGGTTTCAGTGTGGACCCTTGTCTGTGAGGACAGGCCTCCACGATGGAGACGTCGTGTCATTTCCCTGGTAGCATGACTAGGGCGAAAAATCCAAAAAAATACTTTTCTTTTTTTCCTTTCTATTTGTCTTGAGGACAGATACGTAATCTATTTGTTAAGTGTGCAAGTTGTAGGTTCAAGCTTCCTTGCTCCATGTCTTTCTCTCTGTCTCCTGTTCTCATCATCTATCTGCCTATTCTCCCCTCTTCAATCCTATCTCTAGATCTGTTCTGAAGCTTATGTCCTTCTTACTTTGGGTTGTCTCGTTTCATTATATCTCCATGAGAGGGCTTTGCCTCACGATTATGAACCTGGCAGTTCTGCTTCATCGGATCTTGGGTATGATGAAAGAGCATATTATCATCCCACACGTGTTATCTGTTGTCCTCATGGTTGTTATCCCACGTGTTGTCTGTTGTCCCCGTGGTCGTTATCCTACATGTTGTCTTTTGTCTCCCGTTGTCGTTATCCTACGTGTTGTCTATTGCCCCCATGGTCATTATCCCACATGTTGTCTCTTGTCCCACGTGTTATCCTACTATGTTGATGTCCCTCCGTGTCATGCTGTCCCACATGTGTTGTTGTTGTCCCACCATGTCCTTGCCCCACCACATGTGCTATCCCACCACGTGTGTTGCCTTGTCCCACCGTGTTTCTCAATCCTACCCATGCTTGTTGCTTTTTCATGTGATGTTTTGCGTAAGTGGTTGTGTTTTGTTGTCTTTCATCCATCATCATTATATTATGTTTCATTCATCTTCGTGGTTTTGTTATATTCATGTTATATTCATGTCACGCTTGGTTGTTGTCTTATATTGAAAATCTCATAAAAATTTAAAAATTTAAAAATCAAAAAATGTCATTTCACCTACACAGATAAGTCAGGTATGGCTCTCTATCTCTCCTCATTGTTACATTACTATATGGTATCTACAATATTGTAGCCCATCAAGGACCGGCTGGTTCTTTGTGTGTTCGGTGATCTGATGTTCCACTTTAAAAAAAATGATGGTGATCTAGGAGCATACAATTAATTATTGGATAGGATGTTAGGTTGACTCGAGTGGGGGATGATGGACTCTATCTCGGTCTAGCACGCCGTGACTGCAAGAAGACTCTTGACCCCGTCTTACTCAGTCTAGCAATTTTATCCAAGAGTACTTTCTATTTTATCTTTCTTCGCATTTGTTTTAATGATTTCTTTATTTTAGCCCAACAAGCATCATGTCATTTTTGAGCATTCATGTCTCGTAATTCGCTCAAGTAAAATTTTGATAAAGGAAAAGTGATACCAATTATTTAGCCTAAATGGTAATAAATGGGCACAAATAAAAGTATAAATGAATGATCGAGAAATAAAAGTTTAATATATCCTTTTACCTATTTATGGGTTAAAGAAAATACGACTCTAGTATTTAGAAGGAATCTCAAAAATATATTTACATACCCATATAAAAAAAAACTCTCTTAGGATCGAACCCGACTTTGATACCCAAGACAACAATGTAAAATTTAATAAGATATATAAATAAATAAAATAAGGTATATATATATATAAAGTTCTACGGATTAAACTAGATAAAACTATTTATAAGTCTACTAAATATAATTAGTGGGCCCAACTAAACCTAAACACCCAACCCAATTATCTTAACTTAATGGGTTTTTCTTATCCATTAATCTAATTATATATAAAATATAGAAATGCTTAATAAGCCTTACACCCATATTCGATATATAAAGACCAAACCTTTTTAATGTATCTACGTGTATATATATGTATATATCAAAACCCTCACTTTAACTCCACCCGAAACCCACGTATCCAACCGTGCACTTGCGCACACAGCAAAGTCTGCGTGAGTCTCTCACAACCAACCCACAACCCACATATGCATGCTCTACGCTGCATGGGTTTAAGCTTTAGGGTTTCAACATTTAAAACATAGTAGGCGGCTGTTAACATAGCAGGGAGAAAATGAGGTATAGAGGCTTTTAAACCCTGCCAATTATGATCGTAAAATCTTGTTGTTCTTGTACGTGGAACCCTCTAGAGCCCCAACCTTCTTATAAAACATTGTCGCTATCGAACGTAGCTAAGCTTGCTGCCACGATCATCTGCATCCTCTTCCTCTGCCGCCGCGTTGGACGTGGGAAGACATGGAGTCTTCTTCCCCTTCGTCTTGTTCTTGCTGCTCTTGGTGTGCAACCGGCGTCGACTTCCTCCATCTTCTTCTTCCTCCTGCTATGACCAAGCAACAAGAGGAGAAGCCCTTCTTCCTCTTCTTCCTACGGCTGCAATCGAGAACAAGACCCATCCCTTCTTCTTCCACTGCTTCCTGCTTGCTGTGGACGTGAGAAGAGTTAGGAGCCAAGGCGTTTCTCTTCTTCCTCCATCCCATGTTTCAAACAGGGCATCGTTCTTCTATAAAACATTTAACCCATTCATCTTCCAATCACCAAAAAGGTACGCAGTCTCCCAAAATAGTAAGATTTTGACAGTGTACTCATGCAATAGTTTTGACATAAGGTTTCATGTTTACTAAATTTTGAACATATGCATTTATTAAATAACTAATAAGATAACGACTGTGCATACAGTTGTGAAATCAATAGGGTGCCCAAGTCAGGGTCGCTCTATTACTGAGTTTTAGAAAAACGTAACAGAAAGTGACAGAATTCAATACAAAAGAACCTATATGCATGCACATGATCTGGGACTAATTTAAATTGGGCTTAGTACTTGAGAACACTTAACTTGAGGCTTGATTTGGTTGATAGAATGCGAAGAATCAGAGAGGAAATAAGAGCAACAGCAACTCTATCTACAACTATAGCTTCACGAATCAGAGGAAAAGATCTATAGAAACTATAGCATCTTCAGCCTTTCAATGGATAGAGGAAGCAGATGTTTTCCCTTCATAGTAGCAGAAAGGAGAGGAAGATGCAGCTATGTTACGCCCCGCCAACAGGTTCACTGGATGAAGGGAATTAATAGCAGAAAGAAATAGCTTCTTCTCAGCAACAGGGAAGAAGATGATGCAGCTTCAAGGGAACAGAGGCCTTTCTTCCACGTTTAGCCATAGAGGAAGTAGCAAAAATCAGGAATAGGGTCTGTGGCAGCAACCTTCTCTCAGCTAGAGGAAGAAGCAATAGCAGGGAGGAAGGCAGCAGTCATAGGAAGAAGAACAGAATGCCAGTAGTCGGAGTTTGGTCGATGGGGTAGGGTATTTATAGAAAAGAACCTATTGGGGAATTAGAGTTTGAACGGGATTAATATTTCCCACGTAAGAATCCTATTGAAAATAAACTTTCCTACGCCTCAATCCTTCCAGATCGAGACCTTCCCGAATAGTAACCCGTATCACAGTTCGAACAAAACACTGCAGTCGAAGTTTCCATATTCTTCCTCAGTTAAATGGCGCCCAAGCAAGGGTCTTCATTTCTTGAAATAGCACCCTATCAAGTGGTGCTCTTCACTCTAACACCCTATTCACGAGTGCTGCTTACAGTCTTGGAGAATAGCGCCCATTCTGATGGGCTTTATTTTATGAATTGGCGCCCTATATAGGGGTGCCCTTTCCTTGGCCTATTTGAGTTTAAGTGCAAGGCCCATTTGTGTACGGGATGTGGTGTATATAGTTTGGGCCTTGGCTAATTGTTTGTTTTAATCCATTTAGGATTTCTATTCCTTCAATTTACTGGCGAGGGTACTCCATCTGAAGGTGGTCGTGGATGAGTTTAGAAGAAATTCTTGTAGTTTCAACCACCCTAGTTTGATGGCCAGCTAGATTCTAGTGTGGCGAGGTCATGGTTAGACACTATGGAGAGAGTATTTCTTTCTATGGAGTGTGTTGATGATGAGAGGGTACTTTTAACAAGTTATCAGTTGCAGGATCTGACTCTTTCGTGCTGGACATTGGAGTGGGAGATGACTTCCGGTCTTATCCCGTTTGACAAATTTTGTGGCGGGAATTTATAGCAATTTTTGAGCGTGCTTAGTTCCGCTTATATCAGGACAAAGCAATTATATTAGTTTCTGGAATTGATATAGGGAAATATGACAGTGGTTCAATATCAAGCCAAATTTGTGGAGTTAGGATGATATGCACTACAGGTGATGGCAGATGAGGAGATGAGGACCCAATAGTTTATTAGGGGCTTGCTAGAGTTTCGTCAAGTGCTTATAATAGCTCGTGTTATATATTTGGATGCAACATATCAGATAATGACAACTTTGGAGGCAGACTCCTTGACGACATAGAAACATGTTAGAGCAAGACGGTTCTAGTAGGATCATGTTCAGTAGAGGCCTACACAGTAGCAGGGTATTTTTCAATAGTCTTCGAGCTAGCCAGGATCATCATCTTCTTTACCCTTTGGTAAGGGTCCTACTTTATTGGGATGGAGATTCAGGTAGATGCTCAGGAGAGGTGGTGGTGCTAGCAAGAGGCATCAGGAGCAGAGGTAGTCATCGGTGGGGAGCGTGCAGTAGTTGGCCGCTCAACCACCGTGGTAGAGTGTAGTTGAAGGTCAGCAAGGGTAGTGTCCAAGGTGTGGCAAGTTCCATCCAGGCAGGCCTTGTATAGCTGTTGGGAGTTGCTATAGGTGATCAGGTAGGGCACATGGCACGTGACTGTCCTTAGGGTCATAGCAGTAATAGCCTTCTGGGGTAGCGAAGTAGGGGTCCTGGGGCTCGTGAGGCACATGACCTGGGTGGAAGCAGAGGCATCCCACCTCATGGAAGGTACAATTATGATTCATGATTACGTAACTTGAGTTTATTTAATTCCAGTGTTCCTTGTTTTCTTTTATTTGTATCTGAGGGCTTCCTTGGGGGTGTCGAAGAATTTGTTGTAGAATTGTCCTGTAAGTTGGCAGTGGAGCTACTTACAGGAGGTTTTATGATCACCTGTTATTGATTCCCATTTAGCCTTCAAAATTATCGGGCATTACACCCTCCCCCTCTTAAAAGAATTTGGTCGCCAAATTCACTCCACCTTCCACTCCGGACGGAAGACTAGCTATAATTCATTATGATACTACACAGGTAAAAGAAGAAATCTATTGAATGGAAAGAACTAATTTAGGATCGAGGATGAGGGGTACCTTCCACAACTTTTCCTTTGGCAAGTTTGGCTAAAGCTTAGATTTCTCCTGGAAGCTTCTTGATCAGAACAGGACATTCAGTTATCTTATTGTCTAAGATCCCGCAACGAAGACATGCTCCCGACTTCCACCAACACTATTTTGATTGGTGACTATACCTTTCACAGAACTTACACCAACCTTGAGAGTAATCTGTCGGAACACTCTCTTTCTTACACTTCTTGCATTTCTTACACTTCTTACACTCTTGGGAGCTACCACCCTTGTTTTGCCTTTTCTTGGTAGTGGTGAACATCCCAGAACTATTGGCTTGGTCTTTCTCTCCAACTCTCTCTTTTTCTTCCACTGCCCTCTCTAACTCCTGGACGCTCCTGACAAGGTCCGTGTAAGCTTGGACGTCCACTAAGACCATCTCAGGGACAAAGTTTGGCTTAGATGCCTCCATTTATTTAGGTTCCTACAAGGATGAGTGGAAAGATAATTTATTGACTCAAGAATTAACAATGATGATAAATGTTTTATGCTTCTTTTATAATTTAACCCGAAGCTCTACCTAAATCTCATGAAATTTCTATAGGATGACTGACAAGGATACTCAACCTATCACTTGGACCTGATGACCTAAGGATTTAAAAGTCGAAGCTCTGATACCACCTCTGTCATGCCCCGAATCGATAGCAGCGGAACGTGTCGTTTGATCGAAACGTGGGAGTTAAACAATCGTGAATAATCATGTCACGCCCCGAGCCTTTATTTACAGCGGAAACTCGCTCGGGGAAAACGCGAACAGCCGTCATGGTAAGCCTCTCGCAAGCAAGAAATAACCAGAGCGCAGAACAATCATACATAAGATGCAGTTGCACAAGTATTTACTCAAATTCAACTTCTATTCCATTGATAATCACAATATTCAAATTACAATCACTAATGCATCCTTTAACAAATTCGCTAGACTCAATAAATCAGAAAATTACAGACTCAATCTAGACAAGATGACTTATATGTCTTCTCTCTCATTTTTATCCGACTTTGACAGAAAGAAAAGTACAGCTACACGGGGCATACCCCGGTACTCACCACTGGCAACTAACGCTGGGCACCAGAATCACGCTGAGCCTTACTTAGCAACATCGACCTGTGTAAAGGTGCACCAACCTAATCGCACATACTGTGTGTAATGTGCATCGACCTTGCTGAACACAAGGTCTAATGTGCATCAACCCTTTAGACTAAAATGCATATGTGCATCGACCTTCATGCATCGACCCTTTAGACTAAAATGCATGTGTGCATCGACCTTCTAGACTATGCATCGACCTGTTTGTTTAAAGCAATGGGAGATGCATCGACCTTATAATGCAACACATATACATATGCACTGACTTTCTAGACTGGAATGCATATATGAACCGACCTTACTTTCTCAATGCATGAATATGCATCGACCTTATAATGTAGTCGTGTGAATATGCATCGACATTTCTTTCTAAGTGCATGAAGATGCATTGACTTGCTGGTCTTTAGCTGAGCCATTACATCGACCTGACCACTATAAAAACCAATGATGTATCAACCTAACTGCCATGGAATCCAATGATGTATCGACCTATCTAGCATGCTGTATATAGTTGATCTAATCTCTCTTTCCCGTGATAGTTGACTTCCAGTGTCGACACTTTCTTCATGACTTTTGAATTAACTTCAGAACCCTTGCAGAGTATGACATACATCTTCCATATGTAAAAAGATCATCATAGGATCAATTATGACATCAAAAAATAATGTGTCACAGTAACATCATCAATGCAACATCTACACATGAGACATCATACACCAATGATCATCATCATGTATGGCAATATCAAAACCGCACGAAATATCAAAACTGCATATGACATCATGACACAACAAGAAAAGTCACAATTTTCGACGTCCACATTCCATCGCAAAAACGTCACAAATGCGTCCCAAATTTGATTTTTGACATAATTTCGACGTAATTCAGACTGAAGATGTACGTCACTACTATTTAGTTGCTAATTTCTGACGTTTTGTTTTGCTGTCTAAAATTCATCACCAATTTTCGACGTCCTAAGATGTCACAATTTTCGTTGGTAATAATGACAGAAATTAATTAGAATTAAATTAATTATTAGTTGCGATGAAATTTTATGTAGTCGCAAAATGATCGAAACATTTCGATGGGGAATTAAATTTGTGGGTTAAATTACTTCCGACGAAATTACTTTCTTCGACGTCATCTTCCCAACCATGGATGACGACATGATGAGTCTTCCCTCGGGCGGGATTATGGTCCCGGTGGCCTCCTTCCAAGTGGGCTTCCGCCTTCTGATCCATCCCTTCATCGCGTCTGTCCTTTATGATATGGACGACATCCTGGGGAACTAACCCCCAATTCTTATTCCATCATTTGCGGATTCATCTATGCATGTCATAGAGCGTTAGTGGAGCCAAGCATCCTTCTGTTCTGGCACTTTTTTCTTCTCCAGAGTTGTCCGGCCGATACATATTTTGCCTATTTCAAGGCTCGCTCCCACCGGTACTTCATCCAAGTCTCCAATACTGCGGCTAACCACAAGGGTTGGTCGCAGTGGTTTGTATATATTATCAAGTTGAAAGACCGTGATGCCTCTGATAATTGGATGCGTAGAGGCACTCGTCCCACCTAGCGCGATAGGAAGCCCTCTCTCAAGGCTGAGGATCGCCAGAAGTTGAAGGCCATTCTTCGATATCCTTTTGTTGACGTAGACTTCTTTCTGACTCTGATGCTGCTCCGGGAGCTGGGGTTGAGTCATCTGTTATCGCAGGGTACTGGTCTTCTTCTCCCATGGAGTTGCGTCAGTTGTGAGTGGTACTTAGTTAACTTTGCTCTACTTTCAGGGGTGCCTGGAGTTCCGTCGTGGACCTACGAGATCGTCAGGTTACCGCAGTTTGCTCCCCGCCTTGTGGATGGCGTCACGCCGGGGGCTGGTTAGGTGTCGATTGTTGCCCCCCAGGGAGGCTGTAGTACCCGGTCCCGACCGGCGTCCCTCTGGTGCGTTCGCCGGCGGCATCTGTAGCGAGTGGAGGGCCTAGACCTCATAGGGGCTCCCTCGAGGGAATCACTAGTGCAGCTGGTGAAGAATCTGCCATGGCTGGTGGTAGCCGTGCCTCCTTGACTGATGATGACCTAGTGACGCTGGACAGCCAACGTCGGGCGAGGAAGAGAGGGAGAACTTCCACTCCTGCTCAGGATCATGCTCCGCCTCCTCTGTCGTCCGAGCTACCTCCTCTTGGCCCCCGTCACCGCCATCAGTTGGTGAGTCAGTGGTCGCTCCCCCTGAGCCAGCCTCCTCGGCACGGGGGCAAGACAAGGGCAAGGCTCCTGCTACTGATGACGCCGACGCCCTCCCTCCACCAGGGTCCCCCCAACGTGGTCAATCCTTGCCCCCCAAGGACTTGCCACCAGGGCTGGCCAGGATCGCAACGATTGTTGATCTCATGGGGAGGAACATGCATTGGTACGAGCATACTAGCGAGTTTGGCCCTGGCGCTGAGAAGGAGCTGATAGTAGTGGCGTCGAGGAGTGCGTGTCTGGTTGTCAACGCCTTCGGCCTGTGGAGGCATCATTTCCAGAGTCTTGCCCAGATGCTGGAAGCCAGCTAGGCCCACCAGGCGGGGCTCGAGGAGCCCTTGAAGGGGTCTGAGGCCACCAACGTCGGGCTCCCCGACCAGCTAGCCTAGCAGGGGCTAGCCTTTTCTTCGGTGGAGTGGGATCGGGACTTCCACAAGGTCCGAGCTGACACGGCCGACGCCAGTGTGGCCAAGTTGAGGGTGTAGGCACAAGCCACTGAGGCCCGTGCCCAGGAGGTCGAGGCAGAGCTCGCTAGGCTGCGTTTGTCCATATCTTCTGTTGGTGAGGAGGTGGTGGAAAGCTTCCGCTCCTCTTCGGCTTACCAGGATGAGCTGACGGAAGTGGCCTTGGAGTTCTACGGGCCAGCTCGCGACTGTGGCTTCTGGGAGGGTTGGAGCGCCACTGTGAAGGCCACAGCGATGAGTTTTGGCCATGTAGCTCCGCCTTATCTTCCTCCCTTGACTCCTTACGGTCTGGAGGCCGATGATGGAGAAGGGGAGCCTAGCGCCGAGGAGGTCGATGCCGGGGAGTTGGTGTCGAGGGCGAGCACGGGCACGTGAGCACCCGCTAACGTTTCTGCAGGGGGAGACCATGTGGTGGACTTGGACGACGAGCTACCTTCCCCTGAAGCCGTTGTAGCACGTGAGCTTGAAGAAGCCAGGGCACGTGACGGTGTAACTGGGGCAGGCCCTTAAGAGGGCGCGCCTCATCTTTTCAAATTTCCTTTTGTTTTTTGTTGCTTGCCTAGGTGGCAGCCTTCCTTTTGTAAGCTTTTCATTTTGGAATAGAAATCTTTCCCTTGTTTCGTAAATCTTGAAATCTCTTCCGTGTACTCCCCCCGTTCTAAGCTACCAAGAGATCTCCTAGGGATACGAAGCAGCGCCCTTGAGGTGACTCTGAGAAGGTGTGACTTTCAGGATCTGTCACTTCAGTTTCTAGGGATTTGCTTGAGGCGGTAGGAGTCCTTGTCCTTCTGGGCGTTTCACTTTTCCTTATAAATAGTGGCTTTTGGGATGGACTCATGACCATCCCTAAAATGGTGAGAGTTGAGGAGGGAGTCCTTCTATGAGATGTCTTCTAGGGAGTCTGGTACTTAAGCGGATGAAGACGCTTCGCAGGTCCCTCAACGACCCCTGATCCTCCGGAGGGAGCCTCCACCGGCTCCTTGGCAGTCGTGGCTGGAACTGGGGGCAAATGGTCCTGTTTCTAAAGAATACCAGAACGGGTACTTAGATGGCTAGCATGAGGCCTTGGAGAAGGTCAACTGCTTGTACACCGACCGAGGAGTCTTACTCCTTGAGCCGGACAGGTTTCGCCCTTGAGGGGACGACGCATGACCTTGTACTTGCTTCTCCCTTGTTTGTTTCTCCTGCCATCCTCTTGTTGCGTAGTAGTGATCGTTCTTTTTGCATTTGTAGGTATTTAATGAGGCACTTCCCCGAGTTGAGGGGCATGCTCTTCTGCCTGAAGACGACGGCGGATGGGGTACCAGGCCTTGTTTTCCAGTTTGTAGGCATGGCCTGTGTGCTGGGTCAGCTTCCGCAATGGATAAGCCTTGTTGCTCCACTGGCCCCCGTCGGCCAAGGGAGGACGAGCCCGCCATCCTTCACTCTTGGTGTAGGTCTCTTGTTGCCGGTGTCCCTAGTTGGTCCACTACCGCAGAACAAAAGGGATCCGAGGTGCGGAGCTCATCCCTCTTCTTTGGCATAGGGGGCTTCTCCTGGTGGCTCGCTCCCTCGAAACAAGCATGCTGAGGGAAGGTCGTGTTACCGCCATGCAAAGCTGGAGGCCGGATCGTATTCCCCCTATTTTTCCTTCTTGTGTGTCTGTAAGATGGCTTCACGAGAGCTATTCTGACACTTCGATAATTTTGTATCTTGACCAAGGAATAAGGTCTCTTGTACTCTTTGCACCTTGACTAAGGAATAAAACTTCTCTGGATTTGTTTTGAATGTGTACCTTTTGATGAGAGACATTCGCACAATATGCTTCTACTTGCTTTTCCGTATGCGTGTCCTCGCGATACTTGTGCCTTTTCTTGGGTGGATCCGCTTATGGCCATTATTTGTGAGGGGACGCCTGGACCTTGAAGAATTGGAAGGCTCTGAAGATGAAGAAGATTATGTCCCAGGGGGCTTTGTTGACTTGCAAGAAGCTCCACCTGAAGTTGAAGATGGTGGTCAAGCCACTGTCGATGAACTAATAGAAGTAAACCTGGGAACCAAAGAAGAGCCAAGGCCAACTTTTCTTAGTGCCCTGCTGAAGCCAGAAGCTCAGGAGCAGTATGTACAGTTCTTGAAGGAGTTCAGGGATTACTTTGCCTGGACGTATGATGAGATGCCAGGATTAAGTCCTGATGTGGCACAGCATCTACTAGCAATTGACCCAAAGGTAGAGCCAGTGAAGCAGCCTTCCAGATGAATGTGGCCTGAGCTGATTAACCAGATTAATAAAGAGGTTGACAAGCTCATTGATGTGGGATTTGTTGAAGAAAACTAGTACACTACTTGGTTGGCAAATATAGTACCCGTAAAGAAGAAAATGGGCAAATCAAGATATGTGTTGACTTTCGGGATCTCAATAAAGCATGCTCGAAAGATGATTTTCCTGTGTTGATTACTGAAGTAATGATTGATACCACTATAGGGCATGAAGCTTTATCATTTATGGACGGGTCTTTCGCATATAATCAGATTTGGATTGCTGAACAGGACAGAGTCCACACTGTATTCCGCACTCTGAAAGGGATATTTCATTACAAAAGAATGCCGTTCGGCCTTAAAAATGCTGACGCTACCTACCAAAGAGTCATGATAAAGATATTTGATGATATGCTCTTCAAGAAGGTGGAGTGCTACATTGATGACTTGGTGGTGAAAACCAAGAAGAAGGAAGACCATATGCAAGATCTAAGGGTGGTGTTTCAAAGGCTGCGCAAATATGAGCTGAAGATGAATCCCATGAAATGCGCCTTCGGCGTGTCCAGTGGAGGGTTCCTCGGATTCATTGTCTGACACAGGGGTATTGAAATTGATCCATCCAAAATTAAAGCTATTCAGGAGCTCCCTCCGCTGAAGAATCTATTCAAGCTGAGGTCCCTACAAGGCCGATTGGCGTACATCTGTCGATTCATTTCAAATCTGTCGGGTCGGTGTCACCCTTTTCACAAGCTGATGATGAAAGATGTGTCGTTCCTCTGGGACGATGGATGTCAAGCAGCTTTTGAGAAGCTAAAGGAATATCTCAAGACCCCTCCAGTATTGGGGGCACCAGTCAAAGGCAGACCTCTGATCCTCTATATAGCTACTTTCTCCATGGGGGAGTAATGGTACTCGACACTGATCAATTTTCGGCTGAGGTAGTAGAGCGGCTGCTCTTTACCTTATTCATTGACTTGCGCCAGTAGAGCTCCTAATGAAGCATCCATGGTGGCAATATAGAGTATGGTAGGCTTACCCATGACAAACGCTCCCAAGACTGGAGGAGTGAGAAGGTATTCCTTGATCTGTTCGAAAGCTGCTTGGCATTCTGAGTCCTAGATGAAGGGGGCATCTTTTTTAATCAGTTTGCTGAAAGGCGCGCATCGACCGAAGTGGTTGGAGATAAATCGCCGAATGTAGGTTAGTCTACCCTGGAGTGACCTGAGTTCGGTGAGGTTTCTGGGTGGCGAGAGCTCCTGGATTGTTTTGATCTTGTTGGGATCCACCTTGATTCCTTAGTATCAGACAATGAAGTTGAGAAACTTGCCACTGGACACACCGAAGGTGCATTTCATGGGGTTCATTTTTAGTCCATATTGTCGGAGGCACTCGAAGACTTGATGCAGGTCATGTAGGTGGTCTTCTTGCCTTTTAGTTTTAACGACGAGGTCGTCAACATAGCAATCGACGAGATTGTGTAGCATCTCATCTAAAATTTTGGTCATGGCCCTCTGATAGGTAGCACCGGCATTCTTCAAACCGAAGGGCATGCGCTTGTAGTTGAAGATCCCTTTGGGAGATTTGAAGGTCATGTAACCCTTGTCTCAGAGGGACATCCGGATCTGGTTGTAACCTGATGACCCGTCCATGAAAGACAGAGCTTCATGTTTAGTGGTCATATCGACTATTGTTTCTGTGATCAGAACTGGGAAGTCGTCCTTCGAACATGCTTTGTTGAGATCCCAAAAGTCGACGCAGATGTAGACTTGACCATTTTTCTTTTTGATTGGGACTATGTTGGCGAGCCAAACTAGGTAGATGCATGGCTCAATGAAGTCAACCTCTGCCATTTTATTGACCTCGGCTAGAACTTGGAGTTCCAGCTCATGACGCATGTGTCGCTGGGGTTGTTTGACTGGTGTGGCTGAGGGAGATATGGCCAGGTCATGCTCCGCTATGGAGGGATCTAACCCCAACATCCCTTTGTACGTCCAGGTGAAGTAGTCTTTGTATTCGAGTAGGAGTTGCTTGTAGTCCTTCCTCTCTGCTTCGGTGAGGAGAGCACTGAGGAATGTTGTGATGTAATCGATGTGATGTATTCAGATCATCTCTGCAACCTAAGCAAACACCTGAAGTGCAGAGATTGACGAAGACCAAATTGGTCACATGATTCAAGAAAACAACTTATCTGACATGTGATCTAAGGCTAATAGCTCAACTGAAGAATCTGCCATGTGGAATAACTTTCCATTTGCACCTGACATGAGGACCCTCGAACTACACTTTTTAGAAGAATTTCTTGGGTGGGAGCATTCCTTCCACGCGGCCAATTTGAAATCCTATGGGGACCACAAGATTCACATTCGCGGGGATAAATAGGGATCGAGCATTCGAGCTCGATAACAAGGAGACAGTGTGCTGCAAGGGAAAAGAGAGTTTGAGGAGAAGCAGGAGTAGATTTGCGAGAGCTACTGCGGGCCTGAGAGTGAGAGTCTCTAAGCTGAGAAGAGTCTGAGAGAAAGAGAGCTCGGTGCAGAAAAGAGAGAGAAAGAGAGAACAGAGTATCGGAAGAAGGAGGAAGAGTCTGAGAGAAAAGAGAGGGTAAGAAGAAGCCATGTTGGTCTCGACCTCTGGGTCAGATCCAGGGTCAGCTGCTCGAGTGAGAGCTACATTTGTTATTGTCTTTGTTATTTTTCTTCGTGTTTCTTCGTTTGCTCTTGATCGATTGTAAGCTGTGTAATCAGCGGTTCAAGCTGCTAGGCAGAGGCGAGGATTTGATCCTCGGACCGCAAGCTGTGGAGCTCAGCGAGTTCAGCAAGCTGTGAAGCTCAGCGGTTTGTAGGGATTTCATCTCCGAAGATGTGGTTCAACGGATTGGCAAGCTGTTTGTCAGCGGAAGCCTCACTCGATTGAGTGAGGGGTGGACGTAGATCTCGAGATTAAGATCGAACCACCTTAAAAGTTGTTGTGTCCACTGTGTGATTGCTTAATTCTTCATTGCTTCGTCTAGATGTATGCCTAGGACTGTTCTCTGTAGGCATATGATGCTTTTGATATTTCCATTCTTATGATGTGCCGTTGTCATCAACCAAAGAGTATATAGAAAGGCGTGGCTGGACAGATAGGTGAAGCCTATCTAAAATGCCACCTCTTACGTGAGGAGATCCTCGATTGAACCTTCGCTCAGTACTGAACTTGGTTGTTGATTGTTTCCTGAAATTGTGTGTGCTAAATCATCTAGAATTTCCTTGGCGTATGTTTGTTTGCTTGCCTTGTCTTGAATTGCTCGGTAGTTCTTCATCTTATATCTACATATTGATCGATGCCGAAAAACACCAAAAATTCAAAATCAGGGCTTCAAAGTGCATTTTGGAACCGTAGGAACAGCCCTGATGATACCCTGGGCCCTGAGCTCACAATGGGTTGATTTTGGGATAAAATGCCAAAATTACCAGCATACTCCACAGTGAGTCGGCAACGCCCTTGCAGATGATTCAGCGAGGCTCCTTTTGGTTGAGTCGGCAGTGGCTTGAGGCGTTGACGTGCCGATCTGGCGCTGCTAAATGGGAGGCAGGGTGCTGAGTCAACGACACAGCGCAAGTTAGTGGCGTCGCCACTGACTCAACCACCCTCCCCGTTGGCTTATAAAAAAGGGCCATTCTCGCCCTAAAACATATATAGAAAAAATAGATAGAAATAGAGAGAAAATAGACAGATAGAAGAAAGAGTCCGGAAGGGAAGAGTTCTTCGTCTGACAGCCAGAGAAAGAGAGAGCTAAGAGAGTCGGTAGGAGGGCAGAATCTGAAGCTTTGAACAAAATTTCAAAAAGAGGAGGAAGAAGGTAGGGCGAGATGGAGAGTTTTTGCTTTCTTCTGTAATGTTTCGATCTTTTGTTTTGTGATTCCCATACACGGCTCCGTCCGTGCTCTCTCTACTTTCCCATAGTTCTTGTATCTCCATTCTGCACCCCCCTATGGGATTACAGAGGCAGGTTAATAAAAGAGCATAGTTTAGTCTCTTTGATGTTTATCTATTGTGCGTGGATATTTTTTTTTACTTATAATGTTTTCTTTCGGCTTCTTTCGATCCTTGATTTAGCACCTCAACTGTCCGACGTTTCTCCCCAGAGTGCTGGGAAGCCCCTCTCTGGGGGGTGGAGCACTGAGCATCTCATTTCTTTGGTGGCTTCCCCCGTTGGTGGTTTCCTGCTCACCAGCTATCTCATTTCTTTTAGCTACTCCTGCGCCGAGCATGAGCCCAACACAGGGGCTGGGATTGCTCGATTTGGCTCGACAGGACTGTATTAGCATTATACCCTGGTGTTGGTGTTAGACTCCTATTTCTATACCAGAAGTGGGAATGCGTCCAGATGCAAATATGTTTCTTCTGAGATTGAGACCATGAATTGATTACCCGAGGAGGGTACATTTCGACCGAATCGGTCACATCCTAGTCCCATGAGACCTTTACTAGCCATGGGTTTCAGAGGGTCTATCTGTTAATGACATGTTCCCCTGGAAATCCCACTGCACGGCGTAAACGTGGTGTACATAGAAATAGGAAATAAAGTAAGACAACAGATATAATAACAGAAATAAACAACTAACTACAACAGATTCTAGTCTAACAAAAGTACATACTAAAGTAGTAAAACGTATCACATGCCAAGTGAACACTCGGCCCGGCAAGCTGGCAAATAGGAACCTCCATGCAACGCCCTCGAATCTCGAGAAAGAACCTTCGCACCTGAAAATCAGGGGTGAGTCTCCTATCACAGGCTTAGTAGGGATCTCACGGAACCGTAACTGAGAACAACTGCGGTACGAAAAGTAGTAACTACAGTAAGAACAACAGTAACAGCAGGAACAGTAAACTCGGTGGCTGATAAAATCTCGGCTTTACGGCTACTCCTACTATATTAGAACGGAACCCAACACCTCATTCTCACGGTCGGGGAACAGCCAAACTACGACCGCCCTAGTCAAGCTACCAGGGAAACGACACGACATCACTGTCATGGAGGCTTGTCCTCACAGACAAGGGCCCACACTGAAACCACGCGATCTGGAAACACCGTCACGACCTCACCGTCGTGAACTCTACACTATCTAGGAAGAAACCCTCGGTGACACTCACCGGAACCCTAGACCTCGACTCCGAGAAGACACCCAAAAACTACGCACAAGATCTCATCTCGCAGACGAGGGACAAAATCTTAAGTCACGACAAACTCACGTCACGTGACGGAAGCATCACGCAAATCGAATCTCAGTCTATCAAAACTCGAGTCCATACCTACCGGTAGATAGGAGCACCTCTCACTTGAAGAACGACCGGATGCGTCCCTTGACGTCTTACACCGCGTCACAAGTGTCTAGTTACAACACCCCTAGCGCGAGACTCAGACACGCACAGTAACCAGAAGTACCACAAAATAAGTACTAGCTGAGGTTGCGCTCATCAGCGCAGGTCCGAACCCTCAGCCTCGTATGCACACTCTGACCATACGTCCTAGGCCTGTCCTCTAGCTGGTAATTCTCCCCGAGCCCAGACTCGACTGTGCACCGGGGCCCTACGGTAACCAGCTTACTCACCGTCTCACTCGGGTACGCCACACTAGTGCTCCCAGTGGGCCAGCACACGCGTGTCGTGGGAAAGCTACGACTAGTGGTCGGGTCACCAGAAGTAAGAACTGACTCACGAAAATCACGGTCGAGGAAACAAGGCTGCAGCCCACTCGGCGCAGCACAATGCCTGGCGATTTCTTGACTTGCTTGAATACATGAAATACTTGACTTGTACATACTTGCGTAAAATGGCCAATTCCATGATAATACGTGCTATATGTTCATTCTCTACTTGAACTTTACTCTTGATATCTTGTCTACTTATGATTTCAATTACTACATTACTTTACTCTCTCACATATGCTTGTTTCATATTTTATTTACATTTCTTGGCATAGCACATACCTTTATCCAAATTGTTAATTACTTTAAGTTGCTTGGTATAGAGATATAAGTCCTTTTGAGCATTCCGCTCATCCTACGTCTTCTGTTAACATTGCAGGTAGTACTGACGATGAACCTCAAACACATGGGGATGGGCAGGAGTGAAACGAGGAACCAAGCTCATCTTAGTTACCTAGGTTTATGAGTGTAGCCCTTGCTAGAGTTATGTACTTGAAAGGTGTATTATGCCTATTAAGGCTTAATATTGTTGTAATTCTTTATTTCAATGAAATAAAAATATCCTTTCTTATCATCTACCTTGTGATTGGATTGGACCCCCAATCGTGCATGCTCTGATCGACATGAATGTTTACGGTCGTGCCTTGATATTCCGCGTCGGGACGTGACAACTAATGTACTGTAGACGCAGACTATTAAAAAATCACTTCACCTTCATCTTTTCTGTATACACCAGATGTGGCGCATATTGGGAGAGCCGGGAAAACTGCACTTCATACTTCGCTACTGATAAGTTCCATTACCTCAGCGAGGTGAACTCAGCGATCTTCATTCCTTACAAACGATCAGGGAAATATTTATGTTTGAAGCATTCTAGAAACTCATCTCACGTTGCTTGGCCATTGGGCAAAGTTGGCCCGACTGACTCCCACCAAGCTCGGGCATCCCTTTCCAATTGAAGGATCACCAAAAGTAGTTTATCTTGGTTACTACACAACATCACACAAAAAATGTGGTCCATCTCTTTGACCCAATGCTCAACCTTGTCCATGTTAGGGGATCTGCTAAATTTCATAGGGTTAATTTAACAAAAATTCCAATGTAGATCACCCGCTCCATGATGTGTTATGCCTTGGGCTACTTGCTGTAATGCCTAGGTCAGTCCTTGGACTATCCTTTGCATCTCCCTCCATAGTGCGCACTTAATAGCCATCGGAAAGCACTATGTAGTACCTACAAGCAACGAGAAATATTAAGAATTTTCATTTAATTATGAGGGTCTATTTTATCAACCTCGGACTCTCTCCACCATCGCCGATTGGCATACGGGTAATTGAGTGCGCCGCGTGAGTGAGCTCGCTCGAGTTAGTCTACCGTTCGGACCGGTTGCTTGCAAAAATTTAGGTCCAAGAAAATTATTGTGTCACATCAATTGACCTCCGATCAGGATACTTTCAGTTGAGGATCAGAGAATCTGACATTGCCTCTCAGTTTGACATCACATTCGTCATTCAAAAGGCGATCAAAGGGTATGCCATCATTGAGCATCTAGCCCATCTTTCTATCCCCTGCACGGATTCTATTCAGGATGATTTCCCTGGTTAGCATCTCCCTGCCCTTACTCATCATCCATTTTGGTCTCTGCACTTCGACGGTGCACTCAATTCCCAAGGCCGAGGGATAGGTGCTGTTCTCCTCACTTCGGAAGGGGTGACGATGACTTTTGTCTATCAGCTCCACTTTCCTACTACCAACAACATCGCCAAGTATGAGGCTCTCCTGGCCGAATTGATGTACGCGTACCTCTTAGGTGTACATTATTTAAACATTATAGGAGACTCTCAGCTCGTTTTACAGCAAGTTTAATCCACATATCCCACTTGTGACCAAAAGCTCAAGCCATATCAGGATTTGGTCACTCTCTTGGTGAGACAATTTCGTAAACTAATCTACATCCACACTCCTCGATCTCAGAATATCCTTGCTGATGCACTAGCATCACTCGCTTCCTCTTTATCTTTCCCTCTCAGTCAGAGCACTGAGACTATCATCGTCCAAAGGCTAAACATCCCCTCTCTTTAGGATCCTTGGTACGATGACCTTAGGAAGACTGTAGAGGCAAGGGCTGAGAAGGAGGATTTAAAGGAAGTATCTTTCGCAGAATTAGAAGAGATCCTAGAAGAAGAAGAATTGCCCTAGTATCATGAGATTGAGTTATACTAAAGAGATGGATTGTTCCCAGATGGGGCAAGCATTGAGCAACGTAAGCCTATTAGAAGAGCCGCCTCGAAGTACACTATCATCGCTAGAGAATTGTACAGGCGTGCTCTCAATGGAATGCTCATGAGATGTCTAGACGAAGATGAAACTTGGAAGGTGACTGAAGCAGCCCATTCAAGTGAGTGTGGGGGTCATGTCAATGGCCAGGCGTTAGCAAAGAAGATCCTTAGGCAAGATTATTATTGGCCCACTCTAGAGGAAGATTGCTCCCTCTATGTCTGGAGGTGTCAAAACTAACTTAGTTTAGAAGAATTCATACAATTCAAAATTCATAGTCTAACATCTAAAATATCAGT
Organism: Amorphophallus titanum; assembly: GCA_024336825.1. NCBI lineage: Eukaryota > Viridiplantae > Streptophyta > Magnoliopsida > Alismatales > Araceae > Amorphophallus > Amorphophallus titanum. The sequence continues at coordinate 15,111,299 of JANBPO010006516.1, forward strand.
CTGATCGGCATGCCGATCCTTCCAACAGGACCTGGGAGATGAAAGTGACATGTCAGAACTGACGAAATCCAAATCGGATATCCGGTTTGAGCCCGACGCTCAAATAACTCAATTCAAAACTAAGTTTGTTTTTAAAAGTAACTTAAAGTTTAGAAGAATGGAGAAAATTTGGGGTTTGAGAGTCCAAAATGTAAAATACTGGCTTGATCAACATGCTGATCCTTCCAACACGACCTGCGAGGTAGACGTGAGTTGTGAGAACTGATGGATTCCAATTCGGATATCCGATTTGATCCAGACGCTCAAATAACTCAATTCAAAACTATGTGTGTTTTCAAAACTAACTTACTTTCGAAGAATTCATATAATTCGGGGTGCGTAGGTCTAAAATCTAAAATATTAGTCTAATCGGCGTGCCGATCCTTCCAATAGGAACTGGGAGATGAAAGTAACTTGTGAGAACTAACGGAATCTAAATCAGATATCTGGTTTGAGCCCGACACTCAAATCACTCAATTAAAAACTAAGTTTGTTTTCAAAAGTAACTTAGTTTAGAAGAATTGAGAAAATTTGGGATTCGGGGGTCCAAAATGTAAAATACTAGCCTGATCGACGTGTCAATCATTCCAACACGATCTACGTGGTAGACGAGAGTTGTGAGAGCAGACGGATTCCAATTCGAATATCTGGTTTGAGCTGGATGCTCAAATAACTCAATTCAAAACTAAGTGTGTTATCAAAACTAACTTAGTTTAGAAGAATTCATACAATTCAAGATTCGGGACTCTAAAATTTGAAATATCGATCTGATCGACATGCCGATCCTTCCAACAGGACCTGGGAGATGAAAGTGACTTATCAGAACTGACAGAATCTAAATCGGATATCCGGTTTTGCCCCAGCCCTCAAAAGTGCATTTTGTAAATACACTTAGTTTAAATTTCTCCCAAGTTGGGTCTGGGGGTCTAAAATCTGAAATACCAGTCTGATCGACGTGCCGATCATTCCAACACTGTTGAGCAGTGGATAGCAGATCTAGACGGGAGGGGTGAATAGATCTGCCCCTCTTTTCGCAATGTAGCCCTCTTTATAGCTAGTTAAAACAAGTTGCAGCAGAATAGAACTAGCTAATCGAATGACAATATGATTTAGAACAGTCCCTACTGGTGATAGTAGGAAGACAGATAGAGCGTGTGTGCCCTAATCTTTAGTCTGGCCTTGTGTGCCATCAAGCAGTAAGGCAGTGATGTTCTAAGCTGTGTGTTCAGCAGTTTAGTGCAGTTGCACTAGGGAAGCCTCACTTGGTTTAAGTGAGGGGTGGACGTAGGACTTTGGATAAAGTCTGAACAACCTTAAAAATCCTTGTTCCTGTGGTTTACTTGTGTGTCTACTATATGTTAGATGCTTGCTTAGGCTCGTGGCTCATCTTCATCTTTGCATCTTGTGCGTATGCTCCCTACAATGTGTTGTAGTTCATTTTATTCCGTGGTTATTTCTTTTATTTCTTAAAAAAGAGGGACAAATGTATTCACCCCTTCCCTCTAGATCAGCCATTCCCACACAACACGTGATTTTAGAGCCAATCTCTCATGATTGGGTCTAACGACCTTGAGAGAAATGCTGGAATGGCATCGAAGGGACTCATGCCCGAAGGACATTATGTTAACAGACCACCGTTCTTCACTAGAACTAACTACCCATATTGGAAAAATCATATGCTGGTGTTCATCTACGCCCAAGACTATGAGCTCAAGTGAGTTGTTAGCAAGGGTCCCTACGAGCTTCCAGAATATGAGGACACTTGGACCCAGGAGCAGAAAAGGAGATCTACACTCAACTGGAGTGCGAAGCACATAATGCAAAGCTCTCTCTATCCTGTGGAATTCTCAAGAGTATCAACATGTGCTACAGCCAAAGAGATGTGGGATCATTTAGAGGTAATATACGAAGGCACATCTATCGTATGTGAGACTAAAGCCAACATGTTGATTTCAGAATATGAAATGTTTAGAATGAAGCCTAATGAATCCATTTCACATATGTATGCTCGTTTAACTCAGCTCACTAATAGTCTAATTGGTTTAGGAAAGAGTTATATTGAGCAAGAAATAGTGAGAAAAATTCTTCAACCATTAACCCCAACTTGGCATACCCACTACAAGAAATGAGACCTATATCCATGAATTTTACCAACGTTTGAAGAAAACATAGGTACATACGACGTATTCTGACATTTTTAAAAGTACGTAGGTAAATTTCCTATGTTTCATTATAACGTAGTTATATGTCCACTTTATTCTGACAGTTTTTTAATAAATGTAGGAAAATGTCATATATTCCTATGTTTTTTAAGTAAATGTGAGAATAGATGGGTCACTACATGAATGTGCGAAAAGTAAAAGCCGCGCGGTCACGACACCAATGCCTGGTTCCTAGGAACCACTGTCGCTGGCTCATCTGCCGAAAGCCTCCGGTGACCCCAGAAGCGGACACCTTGCATCCCAAGTGTTCTGCGGAAGTGGATCAATGGTGGACCTCCACCCATGCCAGAGAAGAGGATCAACACCACCGTCTCATATGTCAGGGGAGAAGGCCAGTCGATCCACCCACCCCTCCTTAGCAAAGGATGGGAGAGCAATGAGTCCCACCTATTACGGAAGCCGACCCAGCACACAGGTCATCCCCAGATGGAAGGTCTCGCCCACTGAGTGGAAGAATGGAAAATAGCTTCCCCGCCTTCAGACATCCTTAGGAAGATGCTCCAGCAATAGAAGGTACCCTGTCGTGCACCGGCCATGTTACAGACAGGATAGCAGGGTCCACCTTGGCGGAGAGGCCTCCACCAAGAAGCTGCTAGTTGAAGAACAGAAGAAGGGGGCAAGAACCAATGCTTTCGCCACCCTCCTAAGGATGAAACTTGTCTGGCTCAAGGAACAAGATTCCCTGGCCAGCATACAAGCGGTTGACCTTCTCCAAGGCCTCCCGCCAACCGTCCAAGTACCCAAGCCGGTAGTCCTTTGAGACAGGGCCTCCCGCCCTCGGCTCCGGCCACGGGCACCACGGAGCCGGTGGAGGATCCCGACGAAGGAGCAGAAGCTGACGACGGACTTGCTGAGATTCGTCATCCGACGAAGTGCCAGACTCTCCGGAAGACATCACACAGAAGGGCTCTCTCTTCGCCACGGAGATGACCACGGACTCGATTCAAAGGCTACTACTTAGAAGGGGTCGAAGTCCCCAGAAGTGAAGGCTCTCACCACCTCATGTATATCTAGGGAAACCGAAGCGACGGATCCCGAAAGTCACACCTTCTCAGAGTTGCCTGAAGGGCGTCGATTCGTATCCCCAGAGGATCTCGTAACCATTCAAAAGGCGGGAAGACACACGCAAGAGATTTTCCAAGATTTCGCCAAGGAAAGGAAGACTTTCTATTTCAAAGATGAAGCGTTACAAAAAGAAGACTGCCACCAGGCAGAAACAGAAGAAAGCAAAAAAGGGAAAACAAGTAAATGCGGGCGTCCTTCTAAGGATCCGCCCCAGATACATTCTCACGTGCCCTGAGCACACTGGGCTCACGTGTATCGGCGGCACCAGCAGGATGAGAGTCCCCGTCCAACTCCACTACCTGGGCCTCCGCCGCCGAGGTGTCTGCAGAAGCACACTCCCCCGAGCCCGACACCAGCGACGGCACCCCAGCTTCGGCTCCAGCAGGCTCCTCCTCATCCCCGGAAGCCTCTGAGCCATAGGGCGGCGAAGGGGGAGGGAGGACTGGGGCCTCACACCCTAGGCTTGCCGTGGTAGCCTTCACGGTGGCACTCCAACCCTCCCGGAAGCCTCGATCCCGAGCTGGCCCATAGACCTCCAGGGCCACCTCTGTCAGCCCCTCCCGGTAGCCCGAAGAAGAATGGAAGCTTTCTACCACTTCCTCACCCACAGTCGACAGTGAGGAGCGTAGCTTGGTCAACTCGGCCTCAGTCTCCCGAGCCCGAATCTCTGCGGCCTGGGCCTGCTCCCCCAGCTTAGCTGCTCATTCCTCGACAGTGCATGCTCGCCCCTCGGTTGCGTCTGCCCGGTCGCGAAAGGCTTCTCGATCGCGTTCCATGCCAGTGAAGGCCAGACCTTGCTGGAGGAACTGCTCGCGGAGCGCATTCCGAGTCGACTCGGACTCCTTCAGGCCTTTCTCCAACTGCACCTGAGAAGCCCGGCTGGACTCTAGCTTCCGAGCGAGACCCCGAAAATGGTGCCTCCACAGCCCGAAGGTACTCGCGACCAGATAGACACCCTTGGCAGTTCATCCTCAACCTCAGGGCCGAACTCACCCAAGGGCTTATGCCAGCCGATGCACCTTCCCATAAGGTCGGCAGCGACACAAATCTCAGCCAACTCGGACGACTGCCCCCGAGGTGGCGATGGTAAGCTACGTTGCGGAGACGCCTCCGCGCCGACGACAGGAGCCTGTGGACGCGTAAAATTGTGCGTCCATATGTCCCGGCCAATTCAGCATCAACAACAACTTCAACCGAAGAGACTGCGGAGAGCACGTCTCGTCTGGGCCCTCCGAACAAGCAACACACTTCCGTGAAGCTACTTCTAGAGTCATGATAGCGAAGAGAAACCGACCCCTGAGGAGGCTCACAATTCATGGGCCTCGAAGAGAATTAAGTGGATCATCAATTGGGCTCCAAACGGGCCCAGATCCTCCTCAACGGCACGCCCATATGGGCCTTCAGCAGTACGCCCAGTGAGGTCTTCAGCGACACGCTCATACGGGCCTTCAGCGGTATGCCCAGCGAGGTCTTCAGCGACACACCCCATGCTGCTCTTTAGCGGCACGCCCCATGACCCTTCGGTGACACACTCATGCTGCTCTTCAGCGGCACACCCAAATGCCCCTTCAGCGGCACGCCCTTGCTCCTGCTCGATGGCACGGCTTCGCCCCTTCAGCGACACACCTATGAGGCTCTTCAGCGACACGCCTATGAGGCTCTTCAATGGCATGCCTGCCCTTCAACGGTACACCATAAAAGCCCTCTAACGGCACGGCCTACTTATTTGGCGGCACGCCTTCCCCACGACCCATCCGGTAGGGAAGATCTCACGCCATTTCCCTATGGATTCTTGGCGTGCAATGGGATGGCTGAGGTGTCAAATGGGGAAGGAGACACGCTGCCTACTTCCTGTCAACAAGGGACAACCGGGGTCAAATCCCCATTAAAAGAAACCATGTTCCTGCCTCCGTCGCTCCATGCCCGAAGCCTCCTGCCATTGGGGTTTAAAAGGAGCCCTCTCCACGGTGAACAAGAGAAGATATATGCAAAAAGGCAGACACGAAAAAAAAGAAGAGAGGCGCAGGGCAAGAGAGAGGAGACGACCAGACGCCAGAAGAGAAGGAGAAGAAGAGGAGAAGAGAAGGAGTGCCTGTCGTTCTCCCCGGCCGCTACTCTGCCACCACCGTCTGAGAGAGAAGAGAGAGTACGGGAGGAAGAGAGAGAGATTCTGTGGCAGGTATTTGGGGGAGCAGGAAGTAGTCGCCCCTGCTCGACCTCAACCTCCTTCATCCCTTTCTTTCTTATTTTCTTTCACTCCCTTCCCATCCCTTGTATCTTCCACCCCGGTGTTTTGAAATGTACATGGCCAGTCATGGCCCTTGTCTTTCGTGAGCAAATTTTCTCTCTAGAGGTTTTCGTCACCGCCTTCGTTCGTTTAGGTTCTCCTACGTGTCTGACGGCTTCCCCCACCCTTTCCTCGGTGATTTCCCTTCTTCTGTAACCCAAGCCCTCTCCGGATATCTAAAGACACTCCCCTCTCCTTTGCCCGAGGCCTTCCCCCCTTTCGGGACCCACTATCTTGAGACCTCTGTAAGTCTCCGCAAGCCTGGGATTCTCACTAGGACATCGGGCAAGTTGTACCCTTAAAGGCCGAATCCACCGATTCAATCAATTCGCATTTTGGGTAGTCCGAGTTCGTGACTGTTCTACCCTATCTCGACCCAAACGTGATCCCCATTGAACCGCTACCTGGTGGTGGCGGCCAGATCTCAACTGCTTTCTGATTCTGACCTGACTATGGGCTAGTTCTGTCCCATTGTTTGACCTCTGTTCCAGTCGACCCAGCTCTTTTTAAGTCGACTTAAGGGCATCTCAAATGACCTGGGTTATGTAGATTGAACTCTGTTTCAGTCCAGCCATGCCCCAGGCCGACTGAGGACCCCAATTGGTAGACTGAACATGTGCTTTGTGACTGATTGGACCTAGTAGCGATCTCCCTTAGATTGTCACATTAAAATAGCGGCCCAGATGGACTGCTATCAGTTTCATTCCTTGCTGTGCCAACTCGTTAATCCAGGGAGTCATCGTAGGCGTTGTCACTACCCTTATGATAGCGGCCTTATATAGACCGCTATATCCTTCTAGCGGTCCTGTCATGACAGCTACCTATTCTCAGATTTAGTTTTTTGTGATTCTTGTGTGATGTAGTAGCCTTGCTCAGGAATAGCCCTTTGGGCCATTATTCCGTCCTATTGTATTCTCTTTAGGAAATTCTTGACCTCTAAGTCATATTCTAAGACTTTCATTCTTAGATTCCTTTATGGAATGAACCTTGATCTTAGAATTTGGTTACATGAGAATAATCTTAGAATTCTTGGCCGAATTAATGAATGTCTAGATTGGGATCTTTGATCTACCTTTCAATGCCAACGCATCATAAAGGGCCTGGTCTGGTCCTGACAGGAGTGCCCGAAAGTACTAGTATCCCGAGGAGTTTGTAATGACAAGGTGTGACATTGCACCGAGTACTTGCTAGTGTGGTCTATGACATTCATTCCTTCATAAAAATTATGACTCTACATGACTTGCTATAATTGCGTGCTTACTTCAGCCAATTAGTGAAATATAATCTATCTCTTGCTAGTTCTTGCATTTGTTCCTTTTTCGTTGATGGCTATAATTAACTGTTATCCACATTTCTTTTCGTTGCTTGGCGATTTCATAAAATAGCATCATTAAATTGGTTAATCACTTATACGTTGCCTGTTATAGACATACTGAGCGTTTGCTCTCAAGTCACCCACTGGATGAAAAGGGCTTTGGCTACGCCCTAAGGGTGACAAATAGGTGACCAACGGTACAAATTTGACCTTACCGATGTAAAATAGGCAACAAAGGTTGAATAATAGATGTTCAAGCTCAAATATGGAAATATACATGTCCCATGAGATAGAATATACCTCTGACAGGGTAGCCTCGGGTCACGTGTAAAGGCTGGTCTCAGATGATGAGCGTATGACAGATACATCGAACCTGTAATTCACCCTTTCAGCCCATTTGTCAGCCTTACTGGCTATTTTTACACACTTATCATCCATTTTTCAGTCATACAAGCTATTTGTCACCCTTAGGTTCAATAACTGTCGCCTTTGCCCATTTGTCGCTACTAGTTGTCCATTTATTACTACTAAATGGCATTTGTCACCCTTACTGCATAGTTATCACTCTTATCACATGACTACATGAGCAGTCGTTGCCGCATATTCTCTCCATTACCTGCTTGACATTGTCTGGGGAGCATAGTGGTAACTAGTCTATTCATTGACCTTTGACTTTGACTGGGACTTCATGACTGTAGTCAACAAAAAGTTGAGCTTGGCAAGAGACATCTTTGACTTGCATAAACCTTGACCAGTCAACATTACTATCTTCGCACTGACTAAGTTCCATCGTTGTTCTTCTGATTGTTGTAGAAACGCTTAACACATTGTTTATATTTTTATCCTCTTGTGAACTTGACTCCTCCTTTCAGCTACTTCTGCTTTTCATTTGTTCCCTCTAAGATCTATTTTTCACCCCTATGATTGTATTTGTCTACTCCGCAGACCTACTTGTCGCCACTGATAGAGTATTTTTCACCCTTATCCGCTACCTTTGCTTCATGCGTCGACGTTATTAGGTTTTTACAATTTTAACACTGTAAGCTATTTTCTAGACTTAGGCAGCTATTTCTCTCTGCGATCCGGCATTTGTCAGCACTAGGCAACTAGTTAGCCGTGAACCCAGTGTATATTATAGTTGGCCCAGCAATGACATCTTCTCATTTCTCATGCTTGGTACGACTTGCCACCTCGCGCGTCCCGACGGGAGGGCCATCGAGGACAACGGAGTGCTTCCCTTTAGTTTTTCTTTGTAGAACAAGATTCAATTAGAGCCGGACTCTCCTTCCGGCCTATAAAAATGTAACACCCGTAGTTTTAACGGATCCTAAATGGTTAGGATCTAGGTTTAAATACGTATGTCAACTGTGAGGCATAAGGTAAGGATCTCCTCATTTGGGTCCGACATATCCCAATCAAGTCTATCATTAGCCTACCCATGTTGATTACACTATCATTCATAGCATGATAAAATAGAAATCTGTGTACTTCTGTTACCTCATTTTTGCTCCCACTTTTTGGATAAATAAGAGAAGTAAACATGTGGTGTAGAACCTGCTGTAGTGGTGAAAAATAATTGACATTCAACTAAATCAAGTCTAACTCCATGCACATAATCATAGCTGGTCATAGCTATAAAAGTAGCCTCAACCTCACCATGGCCAAAGGTCATGTCTGCTTCCCAGGCTGAGACTCCTAAGGCACGCCGAAAAAGATCCGGAGTGATGTGGATCTCCATGCCCTGAACCACTGTATATAACTCCATTTTTGTCAACCAAATTACCATAAAATTGTTGCACGAGGTTGGGGTAGTACCTAGTGTATTTAGTGACAAAGTCACTCCAACCCAGCTGAATCTCAAAAATGGTACAAAGATCTGACAAAATTTCATTCACCTCATTAAAATCGACTAGGCGAGGGTCGATGATAGGCCGTGGAGGCAACCGAGGTGCAAGAGCAGGTGCTGGACCCTGCCGTGGTGGAGGAGCCGGAGCCTCACATCTCCGAGTGCTAGATTCCCCTTGGATAGAATGCTGAGAACTCCTTCTAGGTGGCATCTTAAGCTAGAAAACCCGCTGAAGAGATCGATCTTAACCTTGGGATGAGGATGGACCAAAGGACACGCTGAAGTCTGGAAATGACCTTCTCCACACTCTGGAAGCTAGGGAATGGCTGCACAAGTGCATGATCAACCGTGAAGATTTCGTCCCGAAATTGAGACGAATCCACCGGAACTTGTGCGGATGGAAAGAAGATGAGGTTTTGGGACTGGAGGAGTGGTGGTTTGGTGTTCTAGGGTTAGGTAAGAGTATGGGAGAGAGAATGGGTGTGATAGAATGAGAGAATGGGGTGAAGGAACCCCTTAAAATAAGGTTCGATTGGGGGTTCGACCGGCCCAGTTCGCGGGAACGGTCGACTGAACCAGGTGCGTCGGTCGACCGAAGTGGCCGATTTGCCCCCTTAAAAGTCAAATTCTGATGTTTGATCTCCACCATGTCTCCCTTGTGATGATATTAAGCTCCATTGTCTTGCTGGCCCTTTTCTTTTTCACTCCCCTATTTTTTATTTCTTTTTTTTTTACTTCCAACAAATGCCCCCCACCCGCGGGTGCCACGAACAAGGGATGAGGGAGCGGGACCTGTGGGTGCAGCTAGTGTCCCGCGGGAATCTTCGACTTTGTAAGGATGCTCTCGGCCGCGAACTATATCGATTGGTTCTGATGGAGGATCAAGTGCCAGTCAGGGTGAGATCATCGACATTGGGTCTATATCGACCCAAGAATATCTGGTTTATCTGGTCTCGGATGGAATGTCCAAGCCATTGGGTTGTATTGGTCATTGGGTTGTATCGGTTATCGCGGTGGGATGGACAGGTTAGCTAGCCCTATTCGAGAGATGGATGCCAACCCGAGTGGTATCACCGGCATTGGGTTTATGCTGACGCAAGGAGTTAGGTTTATTTGGCTTAGACGAAAGGTCTAAACTAGAATCCTCGGTTAAGACCCCGAAAGGCCGAAGACACCGAGTTAAGGTGAATCATTGATACTGGGATTGCACCGATGCAAAGGGATCAGGTTTCTCCGACTTAGATGAAAGGTCTAGGTTGGATCACTTGGTTAAGATCTCGAAAGGCCATGGGCACCGAGCTAAGGCGGATCATCAATGCTGAGATTACACCGACGCAAAGGGATTGGGTTTCTTCCACTTAGATGAAAGGTCTAGGTTGGATCACTCGGTTAAGATCTTGGAAGGCCATGGGCACTGAGCTAAGGTCATTCATCGATGCTGGGATTGCACCGACGTAAAGAGTTTTGGGTTTCTTTGACTTAGACGAAAGGTCTAGATCAAATCGCTCGGCTGAGACCCTGGAAAGGTCTTAGGCGCCGAGTTAAGGTGGTTCATCGATGCTGGGATTGCACCGACGCAAGGAGTTTCGAGTTTCTCTGACTTAGACTGAAGGTCTAGGTCAGATCGCTCGGCTGAGATCCCAGAAATGCCTTAGGTGCCAAGTTAAGGTGGTTCATCGATGCTGGGATTGCACCGACGTAAGGAGTTTTGGGTTTCTCCGACTGAGATGAAAGGTCTAGGTCAGATCGCTCGGTTGAGACCCCAGAAAGGCCTTAGGCATCGAGTTAAGGTGGTTCATCGATGCTGGGATTACACCGACGGAATGAGTTTCGGGTTTCTCTGACTTAGATGAAAGGTCTAGGTCGAATCGCTTGGCTGAGACCCCGGAAAGGCCTTAGGCACTGAGTTAAGGTAGTTCATCGATGTTAAGGTGGTTCATCATACAACGGTCTATTGTGACTGATGGTGGGGAGTAGCATATCCTCCTCAGCAAATGTTACATGTGCCCCAAGAAGTGTCTCAACCGGACAACTTTCATACTGTGCAGGTGTCTGTAGGGCAGTAATAATTACTTGCCGGGTCTCTTCACTCAGGGAGAGGATTTCCCAAATGATGAACCTGGTCAGGAGCTTCTTCAGTAGCTGTGTTATTTGGCTTCTGGCTCAGACATTTGATAACTTCATCTTCTCTGCCCACCTTGGCTTGGAAGAACCTTACACTACGGTCCCTAATGGACTTGCTCCATTGGACTCTGGGTCCGAATCTTCTTGTGGCATAGCGATGCCGTCTTGCTGATCCTTGGTGCCTGTCGTTGGGTTGGTCTTTTCTTCATTTGGCAGACCAGAGAGTTGTTCAGGTTGCGGGAGGATGCCCCTGATTGGAGAGCTAGTTTCTTGGTACGGTTGCTTGCCCTTAGACATCTTCAGAAACTCAAGGAAAGAAAGGACACTGCCATTGCCCCCACTCTGATTGTATAGCCCCAGCGGAGGAGGGATTTGAACTCCCTTGACCTCTGGAGAAGGTATTTTGTAGGGTTGCTCCCCTTTGAAGATAATATTGTGGTTGGCGGGTGGTGGGCACCCACATTTTCGGCCTGAGCGGGTTGCATGCGCAGCAGTTGTGGCTTCGGCCTGGCTCGCCTCTATTGCAGGTGTAAAGCAAATGTCTTCATCATCTTCTTCCCCATGCAGGTTGTAGAGGGCGGACAGAGTAATGCAGGAGAGTGTTGTCCCCTTCTTGGCTTTGCGAGCCTTTCTCTTCTTTTTCTGCTTTTTCTCAGATGGTGCCTGCCCCCAGAATAGGCTGTCATCTTCTTCAGCTACTTTCTCTACCTCTTCTTTTTGTTCCAGTGAAAGTTGTTCCAATTCCTTCTGTAACGACCCAGAGTTCAGGATACTGATAACCTGATATAAATATCGAACTACTGCTATCAAGAACTGGGGACGCCACCCAAGAGACTGATGAGGCCCCTGAAGGGTTAGTGGGGGTTGTTCAGGAGGCGTATAAACAATTAGAATTATACCACACGTATTGTTAATTAGAGCAGAAAATTAAATTAAAGTGTGAAAGTAATTAAAAGAAATATATCAGAGTGATAATTACAAACGATAGTCCAGAATATACAAATTTACAAGTCTTACTATGTTGGGTTCACTACGCCAAAAAAAATCATATGCATGTGTCTAGATTCCCTTTTTCTATGTTGCATTTATATTCTTTTTTTAAAAAAGAGAGAGAGAAAAGAAGAAGGAGAGGGGGCTTGGCCCGTTGATCCATCATCAGAACCAAGAGGTCAAGTCTGAAGAGAGGAACTAACATATTTTTCTAAGTGTTCGACAGGGACTGGTACATAAGCAAATCAAGCAAAGTAAAGAACAACCATAAGAAACACAAGTTGTGTCAAAAATCTATTCCATTCCATTAATATCTATTAGATGTACAAAAAATTAGGGTGGATGTACAAGTATATCTCTCTAACTCTCTCCTCCACCCTCCTCCTCCCCCCCTCTACGTGAACTCTCAGCCTCTCCCTCTCCTACACCCTGATGAGGAAGTCTAGGTGGAACTATTGACCCTCGCGAGGCTACACTCCAGTCACCCCGTGCTCTCCTCTCAATATCCACCCTCCTCTGATGCTCAGAGGAGGTAACAAGATAGTCTGCACTCGAGTAGGCACTGGGGCGCCCCTCACGTTGAGCATGCTCACGCCCTCGCCGATAATGCTCCTCTGTATCTCTTGTACACTACATGACAATTCCTATAGCTTGGTGATCAACTGCACTCTCTCCATCTCCTGCTCTAATCTCTCTTTCTCCCATCTCTCTCTCTCCCTCTTCCATCTCTCTCTCTCTCTCTCTCTCGGTCCCCCCTCTCTCTCGCCCTCTCACTCCTCTCCACATTAAGCAGGGCGCGCAACTCTATCGCATGCCGGGGAAGCTCCTCTGCTTCGCGATGCCTCAGCTTTGCCTCCACCTTCAGTAACTCTCGATTTGCACCCAAAAACTTGGTCAATGAATAATATTAATAAATATTTTTTAGACTAAGCCAATGGGGTAGGTTGCTTACCCTCTCCTAGAGGGCGGCCTTAGCTGCCTCAGCACTTGGCAAGGTGGCTCTCAAACTTGGAGTGGTCACAGGCAGGTTGCGTCGAAGAAGAGGCACAGTGGGAAGATCGGACTCTCTCTAGCTCTTCTTGTTGAAGAAAAAAAAAGGATTAACATCAGTTAACAATGAAGCCCAAGAATCATCACCAAGCTGCAAGTAAGAATCTTACCAGTTCCTCCACCGTGCGCTAGAGGGCATCGCACTGCTGGACTGTGGAGTCGAGAAGCCCCTGCAGCATGGCTGGTCTACCCTCTAGATCAAACTGTGAAAACAAAGGGTTCACGCGGAATCCTACCTCGCAACTAAACATATGAAAACAATTAAGCATGCAATGACAGAAGAAACAATAATTAATAAAGCTGTACAATTATCTGAACAATTAAAGACAGCTAAATAAGATGCCAATTACTATAAGCATTATATGCGAGAGTCAGAATCTAAATCTACCAATAGATTAAAATGCAACATTTTCAAGTGACAGGAGAGAGAAAAAGACCACCGGAAAGAGAAACTAGATGCGTCGACTGACGACTTACACTACGTCTCAAGTATCTCCACTAGCCTGGAACGCGACAAGTGAGATATGTAAAAGTAACCAAGGATAAGAACTAGTCAGGGTCACACTCATAAGTGTCAGTCTAAGTCCCTGACCACGTGTGCACACACAGGCTCAATGTCTTGAGCCAGGCCTCTAGCTAATTTTTTCCCCAGTAGGACACTACTGGCAAGCAAGGGGGCCCATGGAAACCAGCTTAAAAATCATACACCGGGACTACCCTGCCACCTCTCCCAGGTGGGCCGACACTAAACGTCGTCAGGCTACGACTAGTGGTTCCATCACAAGGAAAGAGAAAATAATTCTATTGGGATATAAAAATGTGTCACAGTTTGTAAAAATATTTAAACATGGTGAGCATGCATCATTAAACACACAATGAAATGAACAGATTTGAATTTAAAATCTGCAGGCAATAAACAGTCTAATATAAGGCCGCTACAGTCTCAAACGGTCGAACGACTGGCCGCTAAACCATGATAAACGGTCCATATTAGGGCCGCTAGGCTCAAACCGCCTTACCGGTGAAACGCTCACGCGGTCGAACTCTGGGCCGCTAAAGGTCCATAAGCGGTCACACGATTGGCCTCTAGATTGGGGTAACCGGTCTTAATAAGGGCCGCTAAACTTACACCGCCTTACAGGGACAAAGGTATAAGCAGTCCTATATTGGGCCGCTAAGGGTCGTAAATGGTCTATTGATGGACCGCTAAACTCCAAAAATGGTCTAGCGTAAGACCGCGAAGGTCCACTGCCTTTAAAAACGGTCTCTGGTTGGACCGTTTGCCTCCCAGAGAGTCGAAAACGTGGGTAACTCAATAGAGTCCCCTCCCAATCAATTCAAATCGATGGGAAAACCATTTTTATACTTTTCCCTACCTTGCCACATCCATTCCACGATAGTTTAAGATCCTAAAACATAAAAACTATGGCCGTGAGTGTCATGGCCGTGGTCGCGGTGATAAAGGCAATACTTCTTCTTGCTCCTCGTGTTCGGACCTGACTTCACTTGGAGAGGCCACTTGAGAAATGGCTCCTCATGGATTTTCATCAGGATCTGGTCGGGTGGAGCCGTTAGGGGCGTGTAGTGGCGATAATTGGCCCTCTCCCTCTCAGAGCAGTCGCGGCAGTCTCCGTCGCGTCGCTCCCGCTTGCTCCGACCCTCTCGCAGCGGGTCGACAGATCTCTTGCGGTCAGACCAATCAGCTCCAGCCACGTGGCCCAGGGCCGTTGTATTCTCCTTGCAGTGCGTGTGCTTCTGTGCTAGGGCGAGAAGGTCAGGAAGAGTCACCGGGGCCTTGACTCCAAGGGCACGCCGTAGGATGTGGTACCGCGTCCCCTGGGTGAGGGCTGTAGTGGCGATGCCGATGTCGAGATGTGGGATCCGTAGTGCCTCTGCACGGAAGCGGGAGACGAAATCCCACATCGTCTCTTCTTTGCCCTACTTGAGGGCGAGCAGAGTCACTGCAGACTTGGCCACCTATCGGCAGCCAATAAAGTTCTCCTTGAATAGCTTCTTGAGCTGTTGAAAGGAAGAAATAGTCTCGGCCGGCAGGGACTCGAACCAAGCCCGGGCATTCTCCCGGAGGGTCGCTATGAACGCCAGGCACTTCACAGGGTTCGAGGCCCGGTGGAACACCAGGTGGGACTCGAAGCTGTGCGTGTGGTCGACCGGATCGGTGGTGCCGTCGTCGGACGTGAACGACGACAATTGGAGCTTTGGTAGGATGGCGACTTCCATTATTTCCCTGGAGAAGGGAGCATGGAAGTCTAGGTCGTCGTCGATCAGGCTGTGATTCTTGGCGGCCAAGAGGACGTCGTCCAGGTATCAGACTTTGTCCTCTATCTCCTCGAAACGCTGGAGTTGGTGATCCATCTCTGGGTTGGAGTGGAGTGGGCTGCGCACCCTCGGTGCAGGCACACTTCGAGATCGTCGGGTCCTCGTGGCCGAGGCATGGGATGCCTCTCGCACTTGACGGGGGTTCCCCCCAGTCTGGTCCCTCTCGTTCTCCCGTCGCTTGGGTAAGACGCGTTGGGGGTCGACCCGTTGGTCCCGGAGCTCCTGGCAGAGTTCTGTCAGGGTGCGGATCTATTGGCGCAGTTCATCGAGGTCACCTGGGGTGACCTCTTGTCGGGGATGAGCGGAAGAAGCTTCTACTAGATTAACAAAATCAAGGGCGTGTCATTTAACGATATAAGCCAGGCCACGCCGTTTTAAGGCCAAAGAGCCATCTTCGTGTCGTTTTAAGGCCGTTATGGGGTCATGCCGCTCTAATAGCATCTCGACTACACCGAATCAATGGTCTGTGCTGACCAGACAAAGAATATGCTCAATCAGAGTACATCCGTCGGCCCCGCATCGCTCATTCCTCACTTACGACACCCGCGACTGGGGGGCATTTGTTAGCCCCCGAAATATGATCAATGGCAATCATGCCTAAACGATCAAAAGAATGTAGCCTGTCGAAGTGCAAAAGCTGAAGAAAATCAATACACAAGGGTCCTCTCGGACTACTGAAGCCTCTGGCCATCTAACAAGAGCGTCAGAGACTCCACCTCAGGATGGTCGGAAGAAATCCACAAGAAACCGGTAGTGTCGTTCGGCCTACCCAACAAATCAGTATCGACTCGGTCGTGCCGAACAAACCCCATCAATCGTCTAATTAGGATGAAAATGTACCTGTGGTCCGCCACCTGATAAGAAATCCTCCTGAGGTGAAGGAACGTCTCTGGCCCCTCAGAACAAGGTTCCGAAGGCCGTCTCAGTGGAAGACCCAAGTGACCTGGCACGGGTATGTCTTCTTGCTGGATAGGTCCGTTAGCGACCAAGTAGCTACCTAGCCAGGGCAAAAGCACCCCGACTAGTGGCTCACTCTCTGGGAATGTTAAAAATATAAATGAAGCTGGCCTGGTAGCACAAATCATAGTGCTGAAGGCCATGTTAGCAGAAAACCCAAATGTCTGAAGGCCATCCCGATGATTCTCATGATGGTTCTATAGGGCCACGATGAGATGGAAGATCACGCTGACTCTCAGAGGGAGTCTGAGACCCGCAGGCTGACTCCAGCTAGAACAAGCACAACAAGAAGTTAGCCTGGCAAGCACCTAAATTGATGCACTCCCCCTGGCCACCAGCGCCCTTCACACCCGACGCGCAAAGAAGATAAGGCCCTTAACCAACGTGCCCGCCCCCCCCACGCCGGGTGAGGCCATGCTAGTTAAAGCCTATAAGAGGAGGGCTTTCGATGTAGAGAAGAGAGAGAGGAGGATTGGGCAAGAAGAAACCCTTACCTGAAAAGAGAAATCCTGCGAGAGGCCATTATCTCGACCAGAGCCACTTGCACAGTGAATAGATAAGCCCTTTCTCCGGTGCTCGTTTGCTAAAGTAGCTAAAATAAAATTACTTTTTAATTAACAGTTTAAATTTAACAATTATACCACCAGAGTCAAGTCCAAAGGGAAGACAACAGTCTACCAAGTACAATCGACAGAAAAGAAAGACGTACCAGAAAGTCGGGGGAAGCCTGACAAAGGTACCAGCTGGCCACTACAAACTCGCACACCAGGAACCACGGAAACAGCACGAACAACAGCCCACCTAAAAAGCAGGGGTGAGCCTAGTGTCACTGGCTCAGTAGGGGTCACGCGGATCCCCACTGGAAAACATGCAGTAACACGCTAAAACAGTAGGTAAACAATGGGTAAGCAACAGGTAACAACAGTAGTAAACCAGGAAAACTAAACTACAAAGCTATAAAGAAAAGGGATGTAGGAGTAGGGAGCAAGTAAGGAAGAGGGGACGAACCCGTACCATACTAGCAAGGTTGTTGAACTAACCTCAGCACCCGAAGCTACTCCTAACAATGGCAGAAGGGTCGACCCTGAACTCGAAAGATCAGGAGTCACCAATCTGTCGACAACCACGAGGCCAAGGATAAGGCCTACGAGACCAGACCAAACATCTAGAAAAGACCTAGATAGACATAGACGCGCCACGACTAGAACGTCGTGCACACTGCCCCACTCATGACTAGAATGTCGTGCATGCCATAGGACACCGACCTCGAGAAAAGCCAAGAGAAGGCTAACCCAAAAAGGTCACAACGTGTGAGGAACGCGAAGAGAACCGCAAAGAGTCACATGCCACGTGACTAGAGCACCTCACCACCAGAAGAATAGCTAGCTACGTCCACTGACGTCTTATATTGCGCCTACTAGCATCTTGTCCACATACCTTACTGCAAGGACTAGGCCGAGACTAAGACATTGCCAGAACCAGAATAATACCAGAACACGAGTGACTAGTCAGGGTCACGTCTAACGACGCAATTCCAAAGTCCCTGACCACCTGTGCACACACTGGCCCACTGCCTAAGCTAGGCCTCTAGCTAGTATCCCCCCTTGCAAGGATGCTATGGCTGGACTAGGGGCCCACAGACCTAGCTTAAGCACCATAAATCGGGAAAGTGCCCTGCTACAAGAGCCGTCACGCCGAAGCGTGCCGTAAGACGATGACTAGTGGAGGCTCACAAGACACAGAGACTCAAAACACAAGTGCTGAAGTACAGACAGGCTAATCAAGCACTGTCACTCATACTCCAAAGCACCAATGGCAGTAGAGCCACTGCCGACAAACTTAGGACAAGGCAACTAGACCTACTCACGTAACGATCCTTGAGTCAAGTGACTCAGAGGCAAGATCGTCATGGACAGTGGAAGAAGCCACCAATCAGGCTACTCCTAAGCCAGAGGAAACAGCGCTCCACAGGAAACGACTCACGGAGACCCTAGGGGACACCAAGAACCCTCAGCACACCTGGATACGCAACCGATGTAGGACAGTACCTCGAGGCATCCAGAACACTGTCTCGAGCTGGACAGAACCATCGAGACACAGACAAGGTCGCCTGTAAACCCCTGGTCTCACTGGGTTGACCGAAACCAGACTTGACACATGCACACACACAGACACACACAGCAAGCACTCTTGGCTATCCCATCATGGTCACAGCCCTCATAGGATGCCAACAGACATCCACGGGTCACGGGCAAATCATGAGATCAAGCCAAGACAAGCAGAAATCGGAGCGGTGGACAACGACTACACTCTTGGCAGAGTGAACTATCACTCAACTACTAGGCGAACCCGGCAGTCAAGGAAAGCCGCTGCAAGACCATAGACAAAGACACTAGTAGGTCTAGATCAAGTCGTTGGGGAACTGTCGCAATCAAAGAAAAGACCACGCCTAGCCACCTGAATCGATCGATCCAGAAACCACTGACACACAGACACCGCCCAAGAACACAAACCTAAGACAGACCAACACACGAACAAAACAGAACAGACCAACGGCCATCACAGCCAACAACAAGACTGTAACGCACCACCATAGGCACGTTACCTACTCTGACGAACCAGGGTAGGGGAGTCAGGGCAAACAGGCCTAAAACTAAAACTCGAATCATGTAATGCACCAGGACAGGCACGCTACACCACCTAATGCACCAAGACAGGGGCGTTAGGGCCAACAGGCCTAAAAGCCTAGCACGAACCATGTAACGCGCCAGGCCAGGGGCATTACACAACTTGACGCACAAAGGCAGGTCCGTTAGGGCTACCCGACTGACATGATCTTCGAGGTAAGCACGATCTTCGAGGGACTGACAGCCACAGTCCTCAAAAATCACCAGCACGTAATGCACTACCATAGGTGCATTACAGCCATGTGACGGTCCTATGCTAGTCCGTCACACCCAGAACGTAACGCACCAAGCCAGGCACGTTACAGCCATGCGACGGTCCTATGCTAGTCTGTCACACTAACTCAACCTCAAAAAATGCAAAACGACCAACGGACGTAACGATCTATCGTGGGATCGTTACACGTGTGATGGTCACTGGAAGGACCGTTACATAAAATCGGCAAGCAAAATAGGGGAACGGTCAAATCGGCCCGTTCCACACCCCATTCACGCCAAAGCGCAGGAGAAACAAAGCCACACGATGATACAACACTCCTAGGGGCTAAAAACACCACATGCACGCATTAAAACGCGAGATCGGGGCGATTCCGATGAATCGACCCTAAATGAGTCACCGGGGTTCCCCGACTCCTACCGGCCCCCAATGACAATCGATCGACACGAAACTTATGGGAATGGGATTCTGACATCCCAGCGGTCATTTTGACACTAATTAGGCTAAGAATGGTTGTCATTTTTCGGCGAACCCTACAAACCCCAAAAACTACGGTTTTCACTAAACCGGCCAGATCTCCCCCGATCGAGCACCAAACCGCGCACAGGAGTAGGGAAAACGTGCAGAATAAAGTAGCGATCTATCTCCCTACCTCCACCGCACCGAAAACCACCACGCGAACCGAACCACCAGCTTTGAATCCACTGTTCGGGAACCTCGCCCACGGTGGATCCAGGAAGATCAAGGAACTAGTGAACCTAAACGAGGTAATTAGGGTTTAAGCCTTTAGAACTTTTTATTTCTCTTAGTTTCATCTTCATAACCCTCAAATTTCACATCCATAGGTCAAGTGGTTGAGGAGTTAGACCAGCTTGAAGTTGCTGTAAAATAATAAGGAGAAGAGGAGCTAGGGTAAGCCTTAGAAGTTCAAAGGAAGACTTAAAGCTTGGATTAAAGGTAGGTTATCTCATGAACGGCCAAAAATAACATGTTAAGAATAAAAGCCCCTTGATTTCATTTGATTTCATGTAACATTGCTTGTGGATTCCATGTTTAGATAGTTCTAGATATTCATGCATGATTCTTAGCCTTAATTCAAACTAAAAGATGTTCTCTTGATAATTACTGTATCCCATGCATCTAGATTGGGTTTCAGATCACTTTCGGGGGTCCCGGAGAGCGTTTTGTGGTGTACGCGTATTTTTCCCTTATGAGCCTTTGGAACCCTATACAGGGTGAACCATTACGTTCTCAGACTCCAGAACATTACCAGTGTGTTGTGTGTTTTTCGAGGAATGTGGAGAGTAATTTACCCTATTTTTATATTTTTCAAAATTTTTAAATCCCAAAATTTATAACCCCCTCTCTTTCCCCCATTCTCTCTATCTCACTCTCTCACATCTCTTTCTTTCCCCCTCTCTCCCGGACGGCCGACGGTGGTGGAGGAGGGCAAGGCGGCGATGGTGTGAGGGCGGGGAATGCAAGGATGGGTCAAGGATCGAGGTGTGGTGGCGCAGTGAAACCGGTTCACAAGTTTGGGGTGCCGACGGGGTTTCTAACTGCGTTTTCATGTGGAAAGGCATCCACAGTGCGCAGAATCATCGGTGGAGGTAGGGGGATGGTTCCCTCACCTACGTACTTCCTTTCCCATGATTTTGGTAGGCCGAGATGGGCTGAGCAGGCTTTATTTCACACCGGGGTTAAAAGTGCATGTTTTGGGTGAGTGACGATTCTCGACCGATTGAGGCCTGATCATGGTTTGAATTGGGTTTTTCGGTAGTGGGAATGTCCGAGGATGAAATCCCCTTATTTTCCCCTTCACCTAGGGGTGAACGGGGTGTGGAATCGAGGTTGGGGTGGAGCTCGGTCTGTCCGCAGGTGGATGCAGGAGGCGGCCAAATTGGTGGCCGTCTACGCCCTAGTCTAGGCGGCCAAGACCCTAGCTGCCCAGGTCACTGGGCAGCCAAGGGACTAGCTGCCCAAGGGTGTTGGGCGGCCAGGACCCTTATCACCCTCACCAGGTAGGCCCAGGTCTGGGCAGCCAGGTCGATGGCCGCCAAGCCCTCTGGCGGCCAGAGGGGTGGCCGCCCAGGTGTTGGGCAGCCACTGGTGTGGCCACCCAAGCCTCTGGGCAGCCAAGGGGTTGGCCGCCCAGCTCATCCTACCCTGGGCTGTTGTGTTTCACGTTCCATTGCCCCAAGGTGTCCGTATGCGATATGGATTCGTGGGAGAGGTCTCCAATTGATTATTTGTGATTCCGGAGGTACCGTGTTACCTCGATTTGCATGCCCGTGTGTTTAAAGGGTACAGATGACCTTACGCTTGAGTGAGTCCCCGTGAGTCGGTAAGAGTGCAGTGGGCCTTCAGTCACTTTCAAGACCACTAAGCTTTAAAACTCAAGAAATCATTAATTTTAAACCAATAGCTTTCATGTTCAGGACAGCCATAGAACTCCATAAAGGAAGATTCCTCTTTAATATTTACTCTGATAAATGAACATAGCAGCAGTAGAAATACTCCCAAGAGTTCAAGGTATTCAAGGAGATAGGAGACAGACAGCTCATCATGCATGAGATGGCAGATTTCAAACACTCTAGAAAGGTTCAGAGAAATCAAAGCATTTAGACCGAAGATAAAACGCAGCAAGTCATAATCATGATGTAGGAGTTTGAGAGGGCATGGAATGCACTTGGGTAGATGAAGGGAAGTAGGTATTGAACACTCCCCCTGAGGATGTGCAGTGAGCTCAGACTGGAATAAGTGAAATAAGACCAATAGATGCAAAGGAGTGTCGACACAGGCACCTCATGGTGTCGACGTACTGAGCTCAGAAAAGAGCAGCTTTCTAGTAGAAGTGAACTACGAGGTCAACCTGAGTAGGTCTAAGGTCGACCTGATCAGCAGCAATACAACTTGCACCAGAATTCTCAAATTAAACAAGATCCCCCTAAGAAGATGCAGTCTATACATATGTCAACAAGAATGTGCAAAGATACAGACTGGATTTTTAATGATGACTCCCTCTAAATTTGTGGATGGGTTGACAATCGAATATGCAACCTATGACTTATGTGAACATATGATGTAATAAGAGTGCAATACATGGTAACATGAAGGGCAAATTTTTTAAATTTTTTTTAGCATGAAATGTATGAAAGTGCATGAAATTACAAAATGATGCACAAATGTTTACAATATGTGTAGGCTGAGACTTTTGTAATGTTTGGTCCCTTAGCATGATAAGCATTGGAGTACATGAGACTTTAAGATGATACTCAATGATAGATGTAAGCTCAGATAACCAATTGTGCTTAATGTCCACAACACATGCAGACTCAAGACATTTGCAATGCAGTCTAAACTGAGGTGTAAATCATCAGACTCCCCCTTAGACCAATGCTAATGGAGATCAAGATGTTTTATGTTCACATGAGTAATGAGTCGAAATATATGTGCAGCCATGGGAGACATCAGCAATAGTAATGAATGCTAAACAAGAAATTCATATGACTTCTAAAGTAGCAAGAAGCAAACAGCAACTCATCATCATATCAATTCCATCAGCATGAAGGTTTCAAGAAGGGCTCAATGACTATTTGGAACTTTAGAACATTCAAATATTTTCCAGCTCAGTTTTCAATAGTCGGATGGGAAATATTTTAAAAGAGTGATTGCAGAAAAGATTTGGCTACAAAGGAAAAACATTTTTTTACTATTGAGTATGCGCAAGAGGGATAGAGAATACAAATGCCAAAGAGGGGGGGGTCAACCCCTTGAGGTAAGGGGTCGCACAGATGGCTGCACAGAGGTGGCCCAGACAGGAACTTTGGGTTTTCTGTCCGAAGGGTCTTGTGCAGAACCATTTTTTTGAACCACGGAGTTTAATTGCATGCTCATCATCTATTCCCTATCTTGCTCATTCTGTCACCTTTGAGTGCTCTTGATTGGAATCAAGGCACAGAAGAGAATGTAGGTGGATTACCCCGAGAGGGGTGCCATTCTCTGACCATTCTCATTTATAGCCAGCTCAGAAACTAAGTTGGATTATCATCCGTCGTTTGTACACAACAGCCCAAGCCGGATTTTAGCTCCGGAGCCAGAAAATCCCACCCCGTGCTTAACACTTGCATTTGCTATCCTGTTCCTTTTTTTTGTTTCATTCTTCTCTATTTTTTCCTCTTTTTCCTTTCCTCACAATGCCCCACCCCCTCTCTAATTTAGTTAATATTAAATAAGACATCTTAACAATAAATCTAAGTAACCTTACATAAATTAAAATAAATTGAAACAACATATAAAAATTAAATTTTTACTTACTATTTATTTCTAAAAAATTATATGATTCTTTTGAACCCTTTCCCTCGACCGATTATCCTACTGTTTTTAATCCATGGGAATGACTCCATGTGAATGATTCAGCCATGCGAATGACTCCATTTGAGGCTGTCTATGGCATACCTCCTCCCACTGTTCTTTCTTATGTCCCTGCCTTGGCTGATTGTCTAGAAGTCGACACTGATCTACATTCCAGAAATGATATTCTTAGGGAGCTTAAACTTAATTTCGAGAAAGCTCAGCAGCGGATGTTACGAAATGCTAATAAACATCGCATTGAGATTGAATACCATCTGGGAGATTGGGTCTATCTCAAAATTGTAGAATGAAATCTGAATTTTAGGTCAAGATTTGTAAAACCTCAAACAATCTCTGTTTCAATTCAAAAAAATAAAAGATCCATGAATAACTAACCGGTCGATTCAAACCCAATGTTATGCTGATTCAAATGAGGCAAGTCTCAGTTCCCAGACACATCTCATGCTGAATGGGCAAATATGCAAAAAGAAACTCATCCTTGTGCAAAATGACTGATGGTACTGGGTGGAGGTCTAGTCTCTACGCATGAGGTGGGTTTCCAGTCAGAAGAGATCTGACCTTCTCCCAACTATCATTTGATATACCAATAGGTTATGCATGCAAATGCAACTTTTATAGAAGTATGATAAATGCTAAGTGCAGATGTGTGCAAATGCTGTCATAGAAACATGGATGCATTTTATTCAAGGAGTTTAGAATTCAAGAAGATTTAAAAATTCCTAATTCTCTCCTCAATGTTGTGAATTTTTCATTATCCAGTGGCTTAGTGAAAATATCAGCTATCTGATTTGCAGTGCCAACATGGATCAATTCAAAAGAGCCTTTAGAAACCTCATCTCTAATAAAATGATGTCTGATTTCAATATGTTTGGTATGTGAATGCAAGACAGGATTCTTTGTAAGATTAATGGCACTAGTATTATCATAGTATATGGGTATGCAGCCCAAGTCTACTTGGTAGTCCTAAAGCTGATGTTTGATCCAGATCACTTGTGTACCATAGCTCCCTACAGCTATGTATTCAGCTTCTGCAGTGGAGGGGCGACAGAGTGCTGCTTCTTGGAACCCCAAGAAACCAGACACCCACCTAAGAATAGACAATGTCCACTAGTGCTTTTCCTATAATCAGCATCAGTGTGTGAAATAAGATCTAAAGCATTTGATGCAGGGTACCATAGACCTAAGTTATGAGTTCCAAAAATGTATCCAAAGATTCTTCTAGCTAGATGCAATTATGTAGGCCTAGATTGATATCTAGCACACATTCCCACACTGAACTGAATATCAGGTCTTGAGGCAGTTAAGTAAAGTAGGGATCTAATCATACCTCGGTATAACTTAGCATCAATTTCCTGACTTGATTCAACTGCATCCAAAGAAATGTTGGTACCCATTGGAGTTGAGATGTGCTTCAACTTGTCCATCTCAAATCTCTTAAGAATTTTCATTGAATACTTGGTTTACTGATGAAGCACCCATCTTCCAATTGCTGCACCTGTAATCCAAGGAAATATTTCAGTTCACCTACCATGCTCATGTCAAATTCATTTGACATCATTTCAGCAAATTCTTTACACAGTTTAGTACATGTTGAACTAAAAACTATATCGTCTACATATACTTGAACTATGATGAGATTTTTATTTAGAAAGGAAACTACTGACGCATATCGTCCTCACGTTCCCAAGTAGCTTCATTACCAGAATTACGCTGCCATACTACCTTTACCAGGGGGATTACTTTATTCCTCAGTTGTTGTTCACGACAATCATCAATCCAAATCGAATACTTTGGCATGGATAGATCTGCTGTCACCTCGGGCCACACTGAATTATCTAATACGTAAGATGCATCAAGAATATATTTCCTTAACTGAAAAACATGAAACACATCGTGAATGCCTTGCATTGCCGATGGCAATTATAGTCGATAAGCCACTTGGCTCACACATTCCAGAATAGGAAACATACCAATATATCGGGGACTAAGCTTTCCACGCTTCCCAAATCTCATTACACCTTTCATTTGAGATATTTTCACAAAAATAGAATCTCCAAGCTCAAACTGCAATGGTCTCCTACGCTGATCTGTATAGCTTTTCTATCGACTTTGTGCTGCCAACATTTTCTATCTGATTAGACATATCACATCAACACATTGCTGAATCATATCTGGTCCTGTCAACAGTCGATCACCAGTATCAAACCAGTTCAACAGTGTATGGCAAGGACGTCCATATAAAGCTTCATACGGTACCATATCAATGCTGGAATGATAACTATTATTGTAAGCGAATTCCACCAATGGCAAGTGTTGACTCTACGAACCCTGCCAATCCAGACAACACAATCGCAGCATATCTTCTAATGTCTGAATAGTCCTCTCAGACTGACCATCAGATTGTTGGTGATACAGTGAACTAAATGCCAGTTCAATACCCAATGCCTTTTGAAAATTGCGCCACAAGTCAGAAGTAAAATGCGAGTCTCGATCTGACACAATGGATATTGGAATTCCATGCAATGGCACAATCATTGCAACATAAAGCTCAACCAATTTCTGAACATTCCATGTAACTTTAATTGGCAAGAATCTCACTGTCTTAGTTAAACGATCAATCAACAGCCAAATTCCATCATAGCCTTGTGAAGTCTGGGGTAAACCCACAACAAAATCAGCAGTAACATGATCTCATTTCCACATTGGAATCTCCAAGGGACGAAGCATTCCTCTAGGCCTTTGATGCTCAGTTTTGACCTATTGGCATGTCAAACACTTAAACACAAAATCAGCTACAACCCTTTTCATACCTAGCCACCAAAATTACCTTTTCAGATTTTGATACATTTTAGTAGTGCAAGAATGAACACACCAGCCTCCGCCACCACCACAATACCATAATGTCCCTCCCCCTCACGGCTACAATAACAATACGCGCCCGATTCTGAAAAGAGTCTAGTATCCTCCATTGCCAGAAACTCTTACCGACATATTCTCGACTCTCATGTCAGTCAATGCTATACAACTTCCTCCAGAACGGCCCAGTTGGAATACGACCATTGATCAGACAAAATACTATGTATTCCATAGGTAGCCAGGGCACAACATTGAAGGGTGTTTTCAATTCCAAGACCTGGTATATGATTTGCATGAAGGACACCGGATTGATTGGGCTGAAATGCATAAGGCCATTATTGAGCTGAAAGAGAAAAGAAGGTAGCCGCCGAGGCAGCAAGTGCAGTGGCAAGCACCGCAGCCACAGCCGCCACCGCAGCAGTAACCACAGTAGTTTCAAGACTTGGGGATCCACCAAAACCCAATGCCAAACCATCCGCCCGCTCCGCAACCTCAGCTGCCAGCACCGGCTCAGGTCAATGTAGTCCAGCCTCCGGCCCCTAATGCCGGATGGTCCTTTGATGATGACAGTACGACTCACCAGGTATCGGCCTTCCACCACAACTACCCCTCCACTTCCATCATCTTCACACCCATACGCCAAACCCCTCCTCCATCCGCTACACCCTTCATCCACCCATTCACCATCCCTTCCACGCCAACACCCTCACCCGAGCCTCTATCTCGCCCACTACTTATCACCCCCACCGCTATCACCACTACCCTTCCATTTAACCCTCCTCCCACGCCAACACCCATCGTCACCACCACACCTACCGCCAATCCCTCACCCATTATCTTTCTGCCCTCATCTCCATCTACACCCATCATCACCGCCCCCGCTTCTTCGCCCATTATCCTTCCTCCACAACCCGTTACCCCCGCCCTCACCTCTCCTAACCCCACAACCTTCATCGCACCACATATCCGCCCCACTCAACCTATTCTGCCATCATCAGAGGTCAGATCGGCACAGAATCTTGCCCTACGGAGCGGGCGATTGTTCCAAAGAAATTATGCTCCTACTTCCAACCCTCAGTCTTCCCAGCCGACTGCAGATCAACAAGAAGAGGCTGAGCCCTTGCCGGGTACTCAATATGACTTGTTACATCATCTGGATAGAGTTCCCGCCAAGATATCTATACTTGAGCTGATTAAAAGGTCCACCCTTCACCAAGATGCATTAAGAAATGCTGATAGCTTTCTCGAAAAGTGATTTCCATGTGGGCCATGCATATGGCCTGTGGACTACGAGTCTAATTACCCAGTCTGGGTCTGGAGGGTTTCCTAGCTTCCCTTTGGAAGGGATTAGGGTTGGTGATCATAAGCTGCCCTAATAATTATGTTACCGTGGTTTCTGACCTAGGGATAGGCCAGATTGACAGCAATGGAGCCGTCCTGTGCAACGACCTTGACCTTGAGTCTTGTGACTCAAAGGCTGTTGGGTTTAATATGTCTAGTGGACCGCCTAGAGTCTGGTGGCATCGTGCCACCTATTTTCTGAGCTAATTATAACGGGCTTGTGCGTATCCTATCTGTGTTCCCAGTGGTTTCCATTGAGAGTCTCACGCTTAGTGGCCCCCACTAGTTGTGGCTTTCCTGGGCACTCGCGTGCCGACCCACTTGGGAGCAGAGCAGGTAGAGTGCCACCATAGCTGCCTGGGCAAGCATGTGTCGACCCACCGGGGAGTAGGTGGAGAGCTACACCCGAGAGAGATGATTTTAGGCTGTTTACTAAAGGGCCCCTCATCTTGCAGTCGAGTCTAGGCTGGGGGGAAAACTAGCTAAAGGACCCGACCTAGGACGCATGGTCTGTGTGTGCACACATGGCTAGGGGCTCCATACCCGCCCTGATGAGTGCGACCCTAGCTAGTCTTTGTTCTGTGTTTCAGTTACTAGTTTGGTGTCTCAGTGTCTGCCTGGGGCGAGTAGGGAGACACCTGAGATGTGGACTTAGTCGTCAGGGGATGCAACGGGCCTTGCTTCTAGTGGGCAGTACTCCTGTCACATGATGAGACTCTCGTGACTCGAGGTCTGGTTTCCCGTCTACGAGACATGATTTTTAGGCGATTCTTGTGTGCCTTTTCGCTGTAAAGATCTCATGTTTTCGGTAGAGTTTACCGAGGGTTTTCCCTAGATGGTGCAGAGTTCACGATAGTGAGGTCGTGACCATGCTCCCAGACCGCGTGGTCTTGGCTTGGGCTTTCGTCTGTGAGGACAGGCCTCCACGACAAAGGTGTATGGCGTTACTTCTGGCAGCATCGCCAGGGTTTTCTCATTAGTCCAGTGGTCCCCCAACTGTAAGATCGGGGTGTGTTTTTTGGTACAATAGGAGTAGTTATAGAGCTGAGATTTTACCGGCCACCGCGTTTGCTATTCCTACTGTTGTTGCTATTTTCTGTGAGCGCTGCTTGTTACTGCCGTTGTTTACGGTTGGGGTTCCACGGGACCCCTACTGAGCCAGTGATAAGAGGCTCACCCCCTAATTTTCAGGTGTGGCGGTTCTTCCTTGAGGTTCAAGGGTGCAGCGCAGAGGTTCGTAGTTGCCAGCTCGCCAGGCTGAGTGTTCACTCGACATTGGGTATGTTCCCTTACTGTAGATTGTACTTTATTTGGACTGGACTCTATAGTTAGCTTATTTATGTCTACTAATTGTAGTTGTTGTTCCTATTTTATTTCTTATTTCCATGTACTCCACATACACCTTTTAGCCCTTCCGAGCCCTCCGGCTCATGGGTGACGGGCCAAGATTTGAATGGTATCAAGTTATTCCCAGTATCTAGATGTTGGGTCATTACAGATGGTATCAGAGCGGTGGTTGTGGATGTACATGAGAATTTGAGATATTACAGTAACCAGAGTCCATAAAGTCCAGTACAGTCGATAGCTGGCATAGGATTTTATGTTTGGTTTCTACTTGGTTTCTCGCGTGAGAGCCTGAGTGCGCGACGTGGCACTGTGAAGGCGATGGCTACTATCGTCGAAGTGTCGGCGTGGGGCTCGAGGTGTGAGATAGAGAGTTGCCTTTCCCATTGGTGGTGGCCCCGATTGTGCTGAGTTGAGTAGAAGTTGCCGGCAGGCATGAGTTCGTGGTGCTGTAGTCGAGGAATTTACAGTGAGGTCAGGCATGTGGTGAGGATTTCTCATGGTTAAGTGGCCGTGAGTATGTTCTAAGGTGTTAATGTTGAGTTTGGCCACCCCAACTTGAGGTTTATCCATCCCCTGAGGTGCTGAGGTCGGGATTTGAGGTGGCAGAGTGAGTGCTCTGATCGAGAGTTGTACTCGGGCGAGCAGAGGATTTTCTTGGTGAGCTACTGATTTTTGAGCCTGATTTTTCTCATCGTGCTCTGTGGCGTTAGAAATGACGTGCTGGTCCTGATTATTTTGGCTGATTTTGAGGCAGGATTGGATAGAGTTGCCCTAGTGAGCTCTAAGTCCTACGCTCCTGTGTAAGATTGGGCTGTGTTTGCCCTGAATTTGGTTCGAGAGTGTGTGGCAGA
This sequence comes from Amorphophallus titanum, assembly GCA_024336825.1. Lineage (NCBI taxonomy): Eukaryota > Viridiplantae > Streptophyta > Magnoliopsida > Alismatales > Araceae > Amorphophallus > Amorphophallus titanum. The sequence continues at coordinate 15,141,201 of JANBPO010006516.1, forward strand.
AGCTTGGTTTGTGGCCCAGATTGTGGAATTTAGGGCCATTGTGCACTGCCTTGGATGCACCGAGCGGGGTGAAAGGTGAGATGTGAAGGTTCCGCGGTGAGTTCGGGACTTGAGGATGAGTATTGGTAGATGCTGAGCATGGTTCATGTTACGACTCTTGGCATGGTGGTCCGCGCGGTAGCAGCTCAGGAGATGGATATTGTAAGGACCCATGTATCGAGAATGGATTTGGTGTTAGTACAGATAGATTCGAGGGAATGATATCTGGTGGCTAGAGGTGTTCCAGCCTTCAAGCCCGGCATCCTTTGTGGTTCTCTTTACTCCTTGGTAAGTGTTTTGGCGTGTTAAAGGTTCTAGGATCATAGGCAGGCGTAGGTAAGGAGCGTGTGGCAGTGGCTAGCTCAATCGCGGTGGCAGAGTGTGGCTAGCGATTAGCAGAGTCAGAGCTCGAGGCATGGTGAGTTGCAGTTCGAGGAATTACAGCGGTGGTGCATCGGGAGATGCAGTGAGAGTGGTCCGATGAGACACTCGGCGAGTGTGTCGGAGGTGCTGACCTAATGGTACTGGTTTTTCTGATGCTGGAAGGTACAGTTCCCAGCATGCGCGAGGTTCAAGATTAGGTCAAGTGTGGAGATCTCCCGTCTTGTAGGGGGTATGTTGGTTTATCTGTGGTCAGAGAGAATTGTGTTTTGCCAAGTTCATCGTCTTGCATTATGTGCTCGGATTGGTTGGCTTCCTCGAGTGCCATGAGGTCTGTGCGAGACGTGTTCTGTATTTTGACAGTATGGTTATCTGTGAGAAACGATGCCCATCCCCTGATGTGTAAGGGTGCGTTGGCGCTATTCCGAAAGGATGTGTGCCAATTGGGCGGTGCTTGCGAAGACTCGTGGCTGGAGTAGTGATTCTCGATGTGTTGGGAATCGGAGCCTGCGGTCCTGTAGAGGATTGCCAGACTAAGAGGGAGAGTCTATGCTCATGGTTTGTGGTATTTGGAGCTTTCCTAACCATGTTTCTAGAGTTAGCCAACAGAGTTGAGGAGCGTCGAGATGGTAGATCCCGAGTCGTCTGTGGTGGATGTGTGCGTGGATCAGAGTGCGCAGCGGAAGCTTGGTGGGCCCATAACCAACAGGTCCAGGATCGTAGCGTTGGTTGCTACGGGCGGATTTTCCTGAGAATGAGTTGAGCATTGGAGGATTAGTTCCTCGAGGTGAGATTGTCTCGAGCTGTGTGAGCCATGTCGATTGTCGTGTTGTTGCTTAAGGCATTGCGGTTCGTGGCACTGGCAGGATGGAGAGTTGGAGAAATTGTTGGAACCCTGATTTTGATAATGACATACTATGAATCATGTTGAGACTCAACTACATAAGAATAATTCATATTGAACAAGCCATGTATTTGTCTAAATGTCAAAATTCAGGTCGATGCACATATAGGCACTTAGTCATTTAGGTCGATGCATGTTCAGGTTTTGGTTAGATAAGGTCGATGCACACTCATATCTTCATCACATCTAGTCAATGCACATTTTAGGCTTAAGTCTGATAGGTCAATGCACTTTTTAGTTTCAAGTATGACAAGTCGATGCACTTTTTCATATTATGTTTGTTAGGTCGATGCATGCATATGTATTCATCTTGTCAGGTCGATGCATCCTTATACGTCATTGAACATAAGGTCGATGCATGTACTCGCATGTAGTCACAAAGGTCGGTGCATATATACATTAGAAGTGTATCAGGTCGGTGCATGAGTGACTTTGTGCTTGCAAGGTCGATGCACATTGCATCTTGCGTAAAGCAAGGTCGATGCACATTGTACATTGTGTAAAGTAAGGTTGATGCACATTGCATCTTGCGTAAAGCAAGGTCGATCCATATTGTACCTTGTGTAAAGCCAGGTCGATGCATATTGCACCTTGTGCAAAGCAAGGTCGATGCATATTGCATCTTGTGTAAGACAAGGTCAATGCACATCCTTACAGTCATTCTATAAGACTCACGCTCATGCAAGTATTGTGCATATATAAGGTCTGTGCACATGTAGAGTCTAGGTCTGTGCACATGCAGTGTCCAGGGTCGATGCTCATGTAGATTTAAGGTCATCAGGTCTGTGCATTGTGTCCATACTTTAAATCATTTGCATAATCATACGTTCCTTTAATCTGAGCATCTGATTTTCATTAAGTTGGATAAGTATGAATTCTCCTATGCAATAATGATGAACAAGGTGTTTGACAAAATGACTCATTTCTTATTGACAGGGTTTCAGTCAAAAACTTAAAGGACTGAGAGTAGCAGAGACTCAAGCGGGCACGTGATCCAAGAATCAAGTTAAAGAGACACGTGATCCAAGGTGACTTGCTCTCCAAGATTGGTCAGCCACGTGGTCTCGCCCCAACTTCATAATATGACACGTGGAACCACTCAAGCCACTTTTCTAAGAAAGGCATTGGCGGGAATCTTCCCTCCACCAGAGCGAATCTGTGCAGGGTCCACATCATCTAGTGAGCTGCAATATAAAAGGGGCCTCTGAGAAGACAAAGAGATCATTCATTGAAGAGATCATTCATTGAAGATAAGTGAATTAGAGTTCGAGCGAAGATAGAGAAGAAAATAGAGAAGATCAGTTGAGTTTAGCAGAGAAGAGAATTAAGAGCAGTGAGAGCGCTTAAGAGAAGATTGTTAGAAAGTGAGATAGTGTGTTGCAGGACAGTGAAGGAGTGCTAGAACAGAGTATCGTAAAAGAGGATAACAGGAGAAGAAGTGAGAGCTGTTGTAGTCACGATTTCTAAATCAGATCTAGAATCATTTGCTCAACCTTGAGCTACATTGTTTTTACTGCTACATCTGATTTTCATTTTCAGTTGTTTGAGTTTTTCTTTCATCGTGGTCTTTCAAGCTGTAACTCAGCGGAGTAAGCTGTGATGCTCAGCGGTGAGGATCCGTTCCTCAGACAGCACGCTATGGTGCTCAGCTATTAGCAAGCTGTGAGGCTCAACGGATCAAGCTATTAGTCAGCGGTTGTAGGGATTCGTCCCAAAGTTGTGGATCAGTGGTCAAGCTGTGTGTCAGTAGAAGCTACACTCAGGTTTGAGTGTGGGGTGGATGTAGGTCTCAACGTTGAGACTGAACCACCTAAAAAACCTTGTCCCGCGTGTAATTGATTATCTGTCCATTACTCTGCGTAGATGCATGATTAGGACTGCTAACAAATTGGTTTCAATTCTGAATGTAACTTCACTCTTATGATATGAGTAGTTCGTCAACCAAATAGTATATCAAAAGACATGTCAGGAAAGATAGATCAGGTCTATCTGGAATGTCACCTCTTGCGTGAGGAGATCCTAGATCAAACCTCCGTCAAGTACTATAATTGGTTGAGTGGCCACTTTCTTCATCTGAGTGATATCAGCTAGTGTTCACACTGTGATTAGAACGTTGCTATCTATTTTAGATCAGTAAGAGTAGATTCAATATTTTAATTCCGTAAAAAGTATCTTTGGGATCCATTCACCCCCCCTCTAGATCTCAGCCATACACGTTCCAATCCTTATACCTATAATCAAAGCGGATCACCAATTACCACACAAGCCACGGGATAATTCTGTTGTTTATGATGGTCTCTGGGTCGTTGCGTTATTGTGCGGTATTTTTGCATTGGTGCATACTATCCGTCAAAGGACTTGTCACTTGGCAGGATGCCACCTGAGGAGTGTTACAATGTATTCTCGATGTGAGACAGTGTCAAAAATCAGGGAAGTTGGGGTGCCGTGAACATCGTTGTGCTAGAGTAGTTGAGTGTCGCTAAGACTGAGGCGATCGAGTGGTACGGGCACCACCTGAGACTGGAGCGATCGGGCACCATTGAGACAGGGGCGACTGAGCGTTGTTGAGACGAGAGTGATCGGATGGCATGAGTATCGCCCTGGCTGGAGTGACCAAAAGCCATCGAGCTTGCAATTGTGGAGTGTCGTGGACACTGCTGTGACTGGAGCTGTCGGGCACTATTAAGACGGGGGTGCCGAGCACTGTTGAGGCTGGAGCGATCAGACGGTGTGAGTATCGCCTTGGCTGGAGCGACCAAAAGTCGTCGAGCTTGGAATGGCCGGGTGTCGTGGGCACAGTTACGACTGGAGCCGTTGAGGCTGTAGGCATCACTTTGACTAGAGTAGTTTGGTGTCGTTGGCACTGTAATGACTGGAGCAATCGGGTGCCCTAAGCACTGCTGTGATTGGGGCGACCAGGTGCCATTGAAACTGGGATAGTTGGGTAACCTGGATATCGTCACTAGAACGACCAGGTGCCTTGAACACCGCTGAGATTGGAGAGCCCGAGGGTCACTGGCACTGAAGTAGCCGGGTGTCACCGAGACTGGGCGGTTAGTTGTCGTGGGCACTGTTGTGACTGAACGCTCGGGTGTCGCGGGCACCGTAGTGATCGGGGTAGCTGGGCAATCGGGTGTCGCGGGGCACCGTTGAGATTGGAGTAGCTAGGCAGCCAGGTGCTAGGGGCACTGTTGTGACTGGAGTGGTTGGGCAATCAGGTGCCATTGTCACCGGTGAGACTGGAGTTGTTGATCATCGTTGGGGCTAGAGTAGCCCGGCGCCGTATGGACCCGATAGTCGAGTGCCTGGGAGACCGTCATGACTCGAGTGGTTGAGCGGACGGGTGCCACTGGCCGCGATGTAATTGGAGTAGCTGACAATCAGGTGCCAGGGGCACCGTCATGACTGAAGTTGTTGAACGATCGGGTGCCGTGGACCCCGATGTGACTAGAGTAGTTGGTAGTAAGGCGCCAGGCGACACCGTTGTGGCTGGAGCCGTTGAGCGATCGGGGGTCGCGAGCCCCGATGTGACTAGAGTAGCTAGCAGTCAGGTGCCGGGGGCACCATTGTGACTGGAGTTATTGAGCGATCAGTTGTCACGAGCCCCGATGTGACTGGAGTAGCTGGCAGTCGGGTGTCGGGGGCACTATTATGACTAGAGTTGTTGAGCGATCAGGTGCCACGGGCCCCGATGTGACTGGAGTAGCTGACAATCGATGCCGGGGGCACCGTTGTGACTAAAGTTGTTGAGCAATCAGGTGCCCCGAGCCCCGATGTGATTGGAGTAGCTAGCAGTCAAGTGACGGGGGCACCATTGTGACAGGAGTTGTAGTGACCCAGAATTATGAAATATATTTTTAAATTTAGGGCAAAAATGGCTACAACCCAGCTGCGGTGAAAACCCGAAAGGGTGCTGCAGGCAAAATCGGGTACCCCGCCACGGGAAAACCCCAAAGGGCATGTGGGCAAAAGTAAGAGGGGGCTAGCTTTGGCGAAAATCCGAAAGGGCGCTTAAGTTAGTAATGTGACTAAAAAAAGAAGGAATAAATGAAAGAATGAAATCAATGGAATGATGATGGAAGTGATATGGCTTTCTCAGTCACCATTTGGGTCCCACGGAAATCTCGTGTGCCTTCGAAAAGTCGAATCCTACCGTCATAAGCCTTACGCCTATGCGGTAATATACCCTTTGCTTCGACATTTAACCTATGTCGACGAATAAGCCCTACCCTCAGTTTTCGTCACCATCGGCGAAATCAACCCTTGGCCCAGACCTTCCGTCCTCGTCAACCTGCAAACCTACCTTTGACTTTCTTCATTGTTCATGGAAGATAATGAATCTATCCCTCACTCAGGTCCTCCACCCCTGTCGAGGAATGAACACACTATGGGTCTCCTGGCAACTTCGTCACCATTGGCGAAGCCTGTTAATAGGCCTTCTGACCTTACTCTTTGGCCCTAGGTGGCCACCATACCTTCGCCCTCAGGCAGTCGACCTACACTAGCCAAGGTTTGGCCCTGAGAATAGTTACGCCGCAGTGGAGCGAACCCCTCACCCCTTTGCTGAAGGCATGAGTGCTCTCCTGCCCTAGTAACTCATATATCCGGGCCAAGTAACTGGCTAAAAGAAAGGAAAAAGGAAAAAGGAAGATAAGATGAAGTCGCGACTTAGCGACAAATGAAGACATTTCATTGCTATGAAGTGGCAAGATACATGATTGCTCGAGGCATCCCCTGAGATACACAAAAGTCCACTAGCAAAAAAAAAGAAAGAGAAGTCAACAAAAGGGGCTACTACAACGGATGCCAGAAGATGTCCTCCAGCTCCAAAATTCCCAAGAAGGGGTTACGGGTCAGCTCCTACAATCGAGACTCGGCAACTTCCAGCTGTGATAGTTTCTCTTCAAGAGAGGCGGCTTGTCCTTAGGCCAATTCAGCCTCCTCCACACTCTGAACTTCCTGATGCTCGGTCTCCTGTAGCTCGGCCTCAGCCCTGGAAAGTTTAGCACGCAGCTCAGTAATCCTAGCTGTCAGAGAGGTCCGACACCGCGAAGATGTGCTGGCTGCATCCCTCATCTGCTCCACGGTCCCTCTCAAAGAGGCAAGAGCAGTTTGGCATTCAGCTCGTTCAAGTTTCATGGCCGTTAGCTGATCAGCCACTTCTCGACCGAGGAATTCCCTTCAGTTCACATATTTTAGCAATAATATCACCCGTGGCGTCCAGTCGTCCATGGGGCAGCCAAAAGCCAATAACAAACAGGAAAGGTGTTCCACCAAGCCCCTCAGCTGCACGTAAGTCAAATCCCGGCTGGCCGTTATGGTCTGCTGAAGGGTTCCCAAGAACTGCCACACCAGGTCGCTCGATGACTGTAGACCAAGTGGTGACATCTCAGGAAGCTAAAAATCTACCCTGCTATGAACGACAACCCATATGTCATCGCTGGGTTCAGAAGACGATGACGGTAGGGCACCCGCACTGGGGCCGACCCCAGCAGCTAATGTAGTGGAGGAGGTCTCGATCATGGCAACCTCCCTACCAACCTCTTGCGGCGAACCTGCATTGAGAATCTCCATAGCTGGGGACACTTGCTCTTCGCGCCCAGTTTGATCAGCCTCCACAAAAGTCGATTCTGTAATAAGGGCTAAGGCCCTGGAAGTCCCAGCTTCTTCTTCAACAATTTCTCTCGCTTCTATTTCGAGAAGACTCCTCTTCTCTGGGAGCAACTCTCTGTCGATAACGGGTGGCTGAGATTCTATAACTTCAGTCGATTTGCCAGCCCCCACGATTACCCCAGGTGCCTCCATGCCTGCTGCCGCAGTATAATCCTTGGGATATCGCATAGCGATAGGCCGCAAGACTAGCGGCAATGTCGGTTGACCCGCACCTAAAGTCGAGAGAGGTATCTGCACAGTTATAGTTGGCAGTACCATCTCAGTCTGCACCATAAACACAATGTGCGTCAGGCAACTGATATGAAAATAATGAGAAGAATTGTGAAGGGAAGACGACAGAGGATCCCCTACCTCAGCCGGCACTAAGCTCAAGCTTCCAATGGCGGCCTCCGCAGATCCGGCCCCCTCGCCTACGAGTGGACCAGATCACCCAAAGCCACTCCATGCCAGCTGGGGCAGACTAAAGGTCATATAATCACTTTCATAAGCTGAAGATGTCCCGACATCTTCAGCCTCCGTCTCAGTAGGCGGGAACCCCTCTTCACTGGAGTCACCGTCGTAGTCAACCTGCTCTAAGGAGGAAGCGCTCTCTGTCGACTCCGGACGCTCCACTGTCGGACCAGATGCCTCTACGACAGGGACATCTCCCTCGGCGAGGACTTCCCCAGTCGATCCTGTAGCGGGAGCATCGGCCGAATAGATCTTGGGAGTAGGCTCACCTCCTGAAGTGATCCTCTCCCCAGTGGAGGCTTCCTCAGCGGCCCCGGCCACAGGAAGCAAGGGCAGCTGCATCTCAACTAAAATTTGAGCAAGGAATAGTCAAGCCGATTGAAGACATAATGGGTCACAGAGCCCTATGAATAAATAGCAAATTACCTTCCATCTCATGGCTGGGCGTCAGAGAAGGAAAGTCTCCCTTCACGTGGGCTATGGGTGCTACCCCCTCTCTCTCTCCAGTCGTGGCGCCAACTACTGCCTCTAGTCCAACTACCGCAGCAATAATGCCGACAACTGCAAAGAAAAAATTAGCCAAGGCGGCCAGAACAAGCAATGAATTATAGAAGAATGAAGAATATACCTTCATCTTCTGGCCCCTGCACATGAGAAGCCTCAAATTCTTAAAAAGATACTACTGGAGGAGGGATGATCGCTGGTTCCTGCTCCGCAGCCTTTTTCCGGCGTGCCCGCGTCACCTGGGTCGTGGCCTTCTTGGCTTTGCTGACAGCCTCTCTCACTTGAGACCTGGTCCGCTTCAGCAAATCACCGGGAGGTAATGGTGCTGTGGTCGGGGCTGGCTCGTGGATCCCAAAGTATGCTGGCTTCTGAGCCTTAATTATCAGCTCCCTAAAGTGCCGAGTCTCCTCTGAAGAGAGTCAGACTGCACAAGTACAAAGGCAAGGGTGACACATGTAGAAATGAAAAGAAAATAGCTCAAAGCTGGAATGAAGAAACGAAAGGTACCTGCCGGCCCTGTGTACAAGGGAGAAAGAGGCCAGTAGAATAGCAAAGGCACTTTGTCTCTTGAGGCTACCTCGCGAACAAGCTAGCATTCGTCTCCTATTTTCTCACTCTGTTCGACCAGCAATGCCAAGTCTGTGTGGTCGCAAGAAGACAGATGATAATATAAGCTCAAATGGTCCTGCCCCCATCCATCAACATATTAACATTGAAACTTGGTGCTCAGACTTGATTGAGTGTTAAAGGAATGAATGTGTGTAATTTTATCTTTGTGCAAACATACATGACTCCTAGTTGTCAACATCAAAAAGGGGGACATTGTTGGAACCCTGGTTTTGATAATGACAAGCTATGAATCATGTTGAATCTGAAATGCATAAGTAGCTTTACAATGAACAAGTCAGATTTTTGTCTAAGTGTCAAAACAAAGGTCGACGCACATATAGGCACTTAGTCACTAAGGTCGATGCGTATTCAGGACTAAAACAACTAAGCTCAATGCATATTCCTTTGAACTTCTCATCAAGTCTGTGCATGTTTTGGTCTTAAGTGTCAAAAGTCGATGCATATTTCCACATGGTTTAACAAAGGTCGACGCATGTTTTTGCATGTAGTAATAAAGGCCGATGCACGTATGCCGCTGGCCTTAGGCAAGTTGATGCATGTTTTCTATAGTGCTTATAAAGGTCAATGCATGTTTACTGTAGCAAATGTAAAGGTCTATGCATGTTCACTGTGCTGCACACTAAGGTCGATGTATGCTTTGCCTTAGCCATACTAAGGTCGATGCATGTTTTGTCATAGCCATATTAAGGTCAGAGTACATTTTGCATCCTGTCTTATAAGGTCTGTCCACCTTTGCATTGAGCATATAGAAGGTATGTGCACATGTCCCTTGTGTAAAGCAAGTAATATGCATATTATGTCCTGTTCAAGGCAAAGTCTACGCACATGCATTGTCCAAGTCGGTGCACATTTGCATCCTGCCTCATATAGGTCTGAGAATGTTTTGTTTGTGCAATTGAAAGTCTGATCATGTGTGCTAGCTTGCAATTGCAAGTCTGAGCATATGCGCTAGTGTGTAATAAAAGGTCGAAGCACCCTTACTGTAGAAGTCAGAGCACATTCTACATCATGCATAATAAGGTCGGTGCACATTGTGATTCGCACACACTAAGGTCGATGTACATTTTTCATTACAGCATTAAGAGTCCGAGCACATGTACCATCTAGAGTCTGAGTACATTTATGCTTTTGCACATGCATAGCATTCAGGGTCTGTCACACCCCAACGTGGAATGTCAGAACGCAGCAGTAGAAATAGTTAAAATATGTTGATTTCCAAACATGTTGTGCCTTGGGTTAGCAATTATATAACTTCAATACAGCGCCAAGGCAACAAGAAGAATCATTCCCAAAATAAGGTCTATGTGGTTAGGGCTATTGAAGAGATTCTAGAGTGTGTCGGTTGTAGACCGAGTGATAGGGTATCAACTACTATCATGTTGTTAGCCGAAAATGTAATTCCCATTAGCTTGGGAAACTGTGGCCGAGCCGGCCGGGGAAGGCATTGCGGCCAAGAATTGGGATTGGGATAGGGACTGGAGGTTGGAATTGGGTCTGGGATTGTAAGCGGTGATGGAGACTAAAACTTGAGCCGACCGGCTAGCCATCCGAGATGCTGTAGCCGGGATTTTGGAACTGGAACTGGAGCTGGGTGGTTAGCCTGCGAAGGCGTTGTAGCCAAAATACTAGGACTGGTGATTGGGACTAGAGCTGGGTGGCTGGCCTGTGAAGGCATTCTAGCCAAAATACTAGAGCTAGAAATTGGAACTGGAGCTGGGCGGTTGGCCTGCAAAGGTGTTGTAGCTGGAAACTGGAACTAGAGCTGGGTGGCTGGCCTATGAAGGTGTTGTAGCCAGAATACTGGAGTTGAAAACTAGAACTGGAGCTTGGTGGCTGGCCTGTGAAGGGGTTGTAGCCAAAATACTGGAACTGAAGCTGGGCGACTGGCCTGCGAAGGCGTTGTAGCCAAAGTACTGAAACTGGTGACTGGGACTGGAGCTGGGTGGCTGGCCTGTGAAGGCATTGTAGTCGAAATACTGGAGCTGAAAATTGGAGCTAGGCGGCTGGCCTACGAAGGCGTTGTAGTCAGAATACTAGAGTTGGAAACTGGAACTAGAACTGGTCAGCTAACTGCTGATGCGTGGTACCTGGAAGACTGGAGTTGGTCGGCTAATCATTGAGGTGTGTAGCCGAAATACTGGAATTGTAGTTGGTGATGGTTGACCCTCGAGGGTGTGTTGTGTACCATTGCTGTGGAATGATGTCGAGCCTGTCGTCGGTGGGACGTTATGGTCGACAACCTTCAAGGAGTGAGGAGTAGAGCAAGAGAGATTTTTTTCTTTCTCTTTACCAGCTCTTCTGCCCTTGCGAGTTTTCGACAGAGCTGGCCCCCTTTTACTTTTTCCGATGTACCCTTGCGGGTTTTCACACCGAGAGGTTATCCGATTTTACCTGAGGCGCCCTTTCAGGTTTTCACCTAAGCTAGGTTGGTGGTAATTTTGCCCTTATAACCCCGGCATTGTTGAAGGCGCAGCAGCATGAGCGGTCATTGGCAAAGCCAGCGCGAAGGCGGAAACGATCTTGCATGTCAAAATATTTTGCAAGATGGGTGAAATATTATGTTGAGATGCTGGTGACATATCCCAGTTCCTCACTTTGCCATACTACTTCTACTTGATGACTTGTGCCTATAGTCCATCCTCACCCATCCGTAGCTTCCACAGCCACTTGCACAAGATAGCCATATTGAAATGTCTGATATTTTTGATGCCCACACCTTTCATGTCCGTACCTTCGTCGACTTTGCCCCAACAGATATTGTGCCAACTCCTACACCTCTCTCCACTGTCATGCCTAAAGAATCTCGCCTTAATAGACTCAATCTTCTTTGCCACCGTCTTGGAAATCTGGTAAATAGAAAGAAAGTAGATAGGTAGGTTATTGAGCACTGACTTACATATCACCAATGTCCCCCCATAGGAGAGTAGCCTCGCCTTCCATTCTGTTAGTATGGACTCATACCTCTGCACCACAGGTTGCCACTCACCACAATGTAGGACCCTTGGAGACAACAGGAGGTCTAAGTAGGAGAGAGGAAAAATCCTATCTAACAACTCAATATGAATGCCTCCCTCTGAAGAGCCCTTTCATCCATGTTCACACCCACCAAGAGACTTTGCTAAAATTTACCTTAAGATCACTGGCTTCCTTCAGCAACTTTAGCATCAGGCCATATAAAGTTGGGACTCGTCCTCTACTAAAAACAAAATGGTGTCGTCCACATACTGTAAATGGGTAATACTAACACTCCTTCTCATGGCTTGGAAACTGTTAATCAACCCTGCAACTTTCACTCTCATCAACATCCTGCTCATTATGTGAGCTATCAACACAAATAGAAGGGGAGACATGGGGTCTCCTTGTCGAAGCTCTCTATCACTATGGAAAGACGAGGTAGGCTTCCCATTAACCTAGATTGCAAAGGTGGCGGACATAATGCAGGTACGTATCCAGTCAATCCATCTATCACCAAAATCCATGTTGTCCAGTACATTAAACAAACATTGTCAATTGACCTTGTCATATGCTTTCTAAAAATCCAACTTTAGGACCACTCCTTTCTTCCTCTGAGTCTTCATGTCAAAGAGATGAAGGCCCCTTGAAAACTATTGACCATCTTGTCAATTACTCTGTGTCTCTGTCTACTCTTCCCACTAGTAGTTTGGTGATAATGTAGTATTGTGCCATTTAGAATGCTAATGGGTCTAAACTCCTGGAAGCATTGCACACCTTATCAGACGATATTCTGTCTAATGAGTAAAACAACAATAAACTGAGTTAAACAATCCATCGTTTAAGTCTCCAATATAGACGAAGAGTTAGACGAGAGAACGTCTAGTACAAATAAGATAGATGGAAGATTAAACGATATATTATGTAAGTCTCCAGAATAGACAAAGAGTTAGGCGATATACCATCTAATGTAATAAGATAGGCAGAAGATTAGACGATACATCATCTACATCAGAAATGATAGACGATATGAGAGTTAATAGACCAATATTGGTGTAAGAAGAAAATGACAAAAACTAAGAATAGATGATACAATGTGAAGAGGGGGAAATTCGTCAGGCCCACTATGGCCTATCATCGACTGGCCCCCAGTATTCAGACACGTGCTCTGTGCACGTTCATGCCTCACGTTTCTCGCGTCACTCAACCAGATATCCATTACTGCATTAATGGCAAGAGTTATCCTAGGAAATAAATAGGCGTCGGATCGTTACCCACGTCTCCAGGTTACCCGCTAGCAACTCCAACCCTACAGTTCTCAGAGAATGGGCGAACAGGTAACTGACTAACCCACAATCAAGCAACCCATTACTCCACAACTACATCTTCGCTAAGTCAAGAAACAATGGAAACCGATGAGCTCAAGATAAACCCTATAAGACCTTTGACAGATGATCAGGGGACAGTACACAAGTTACTTACAAAGACTACCAAAACTATGCCCCACACTCATGAATTTCCAATCTATTTGTCTTAGCACTCCTCTCGACACCGAGTACTCTATTCCTTTGCCTGAGCACTCTTCTAACTTAAGCATCGGAAAGTTGTCCCCTGAGATCTCTCCCAAAACTCTTTATGACGTAATTTTCACTTATTGCAAGTTTCCTCATAATAACTTGTCTCTTTCCCATTAAAGAAGTCATAAAAGTGTGATATTAGATTTGATATACCATATTTATACCTCTACACATCGTCTACTTTAAGAAGCGTTAGACGCAACTTTATCTAATTCACAACAGACGATGAGTTAGATAATATTCTGTTTAAATAAAAAGGACAAAAACTCAGAATAGACGATACATCGTCTAATTAAATATATGTTAGATTAAACTTCATCCAACTCACGACAGCTAATATTTTGTCTAAATAAAAAATAACAAAAATCAAGAATAGACGATGCATCGTGTAATTGAAGAAGAGTTAGACGATATTCCATCTAAATACAGGACGAGGCCGCCCGCTTGTGCGAGGAGCTGGCGCAGGGCTTTGGCCTGAGAGAGGGGGTGACCCGCCTACGCGGGGAGCTGGAGTAGAGCATCCACTCACGAGAGTCGGCGGAGCGTGACCATGCTGAGGCGTAGGAGGAGGCAGCCCACCTGCGAGAGCGGTTAGCACAGGCCAGACCGTCGGACTCAGTGGAGATGGCGATCCTCCGGGCGGAGGTGGAGCGACTCCGGACCACGGCCTCAGAGTTGGAGTGTTTTTGCCAGGAGGCGTTCGAGCTGCGTGGCGAGGTGCGTGCTTACCGAGAGATTAGCCACTCCCGTAGCGGGATGAGCGGTAGCCGTGCGGCCCCGAGCGGCAGTCAGGCTACCCACGGCTCCGTCGAGCGCTTCTTCGCGACTTCCTCTCAGCGGTAGAGGAATGAGGAGGAGGACCGACGCCAACGGCGAGAGAGAGAGGAGGGAGTGACCTCTACAATGGGCCGGCCATCGAAGAGGCAGGAGGGAGGCGGAGACAGTCACAGGCCAGAGGGGGTGGCCTGATTTTTGTTTTGTACTCTATACCTGTACATGATGTGACATGAGAGTGACCTAGCTTGTCTTTTTTTCTTTTTGTTGATTTTCTTATGTGATGTATGTATGTATGAAAATATGCAAATTCAGACCGTGGATGACTTACGGGTGAGATACACGGGAGGGGTGAGGCACGCCGACTCCCCGAGAGAGATGATGCGAGAGGAGAGAGGCACGCCGACTCTACGAGAGAGACGACGCGGGTGGAGAGAGGTACGCCGACCCTACGAGAGAGACGACGTGAAAGGAGGGAGGCACGACAACCCTACGAGAGAGATGACGCGAGAGGGGAGAGGTACGCCGACTCTACGAGAGAGATGACGCGAGAGGAGAGAGGTACGCCGACTCTACGAGAGAGACGACGTGAGAGGAGAGAGGTACGCCGACTCCACGAGAGAGACAATGCGAGAGGGGAGAGGTATGCCGACCCCACGAGAGAGATGATACGAGAGGAGAGAGGTACACCGACTCTACGAGAGAGACGACGTGAGAGGAGAGAGGTACGCTGACCCCCCGAGAGAGATGACGCGAGAGGAGAGAGGCATGCCGACCCCACGAGAGAGACGATGCGAGAGGAGAGAGGCACTTATTCCAAGAAATGAGGGCAAGCTTCAAGCAACACAGCAAAGGAATGGGCGGCCGCTCAAAGAAAAATTACATGACAAGACTCACATAAGAGGGAAAAAATACATCATATGACTCGAAATAAAGAGGCGAATCAAGACCATATGCCATTGATGATCATTCGGGCCTAGAAAAGATGAAGTGGCGGGAGATGTCCCCATCATACTCCCGGGATGCGGAGAACTCGATTCTGTCGAGTAAGAGTCCTCTCTGCTCTGAGAGTGCTACAGTAGGGCCTCCCAAGAATCTATCGATGGAGGTCGACCCTTCCACCTAACATGGTAGCGCTCACACGCCTTGCTCTTGGTGGTAGTGACCTGTTCATCCAATATCCACTCAACCTGCTCACGCTGGTCTCTCTTGGTTGGTGGCTTTCTCTCAAGGGTGGGTGCTCTCTCAAAGGAGGGAATGGGCTCAACATCCTTACAGGGTACCACTGTGGGGCCCCTATATGGCACCAGGTCAGCCACATTAAATGTGGGACTTACTCCGTAATCCTCAAGGATGTCTAATTCATAAGCATTCGTGCCAATACGCCTCAGAACCTGGAAGGGACCAGCCCCACGAGGCCTCAATTTTGAGATGGCTCCGGGGAGAGCCTCTCAATCCTCACCATCATAAAATCACCAACACAGAACTCTTGGTGGCGTCGGTGCAAGTCGACCAGTCTGTTGTAGATCTCATTATTTTTGCTGATATGCTTGCAAAGGTTTTCATGCAATTTTGTGAATGCTGACCTTCTAGCGGTGATGGGTGGACGTAGGCAACCAAAAGTAGACTGAGCATATCTAGATTTCCTATCAAGGGTTTTGAAAATTAGGGGGTCGGGGTATCCAAATGCAGACCTATCACGTAATGCTGCCATATAGACTTTGGTGGACCTAGGTGGGCCGGGGCTTCCATAGGTCAACCTATCACACAAAGTGGTGATAAATGACAGGGGACCTGGACACCCGTAGATGCTCCTAGCATGCGTATGATCAATGTTAAATGGGGAAGGGCTGTTACACCCTAATATGGACCACTCATGCTTCCCACTTGACATATGGGTGATGTGAATGAGTGGACCTAATATAGTGTTCATGCCAAGTGGTGTGGTAAGTCTAGGCACATGCATGTGTATCCCAAAGGTGACTTCTATGTGCTTAGGTGTGGGACGACTTTTGAACTTCCATGTGAAAGGGTCGAAGGGATCTAGGAAGGTGGTTATCATGGGAAGAGGCACTCCCTTGTTCCCTAGGTTCATCTATGAGTCCTCTTTCTAGTGGTATAGTTTTTCCCAATTTTTATGCACGGTGCCGATCGCTCCACTTTGAACCGCCACTTTCAAATAGCACCCCCTTGATAAATAGCTATCTTCTTCCTACCTTGTTGTGCGTCGACTCATTGACCCATCGAGTGGACGCAGGCCTCAACATTGTCTTTTAATAGCGGCCCTTCATAGACCGCTATATCATGGTAGCGGCCCTAACATGACCGCAACCTCTTTCCAGATCTAGTTTTTTTCGCGGTTCTTGTGTGATGTAGTAGTTGGGTCAATAGTAGCCCTTCAGGCTATGTTCTAGTCCTATTCATGATATCCTTAGTGAATATTGACTTCCAAGTCATATTTCTATAACTTCTTGTCCAAATATTATTTGCAATAACCCTTGGTCTTAGTGATAAGTTACTTAAGCTTAACCTTGAAACTCTTGGCCGAATTAAAATGAATGTCTAGATATTACTTGGGATCTTTGATCGACCTTTCAATGCCAACGCATCATAAAGGGCCCAGTCTGGTCCTAGGAGGAGCATCCGAAAGTACTTATATCCCTGGGAGTTTGTAATGATAAGGTGTGGCATTGCACCGAGTACTTGCGAGCGTGTTGTCTATGACAGTCATTTTACTTGAAATTATCTCTACATGACTTGTTATACATGTATGCTTGTTTCGGCCAATTACATGAAATGTTATCGTTATACTTGCACTTGTCCTCTACTTGCAATTCTTGAAGCCAACTCTTTGGCTTATCAGTTGTCGTCTGGATATACTGCTTGTTATAGGGCCTTTTGTCACATTTTCTTCCGTTATACATGATGAAATGATTAATCACTTAAACTATGCCTAATGATAAAAAAATAAAATCATATTGAGCTCTTGCTCACCCCATTTTTCTACTAACCCTTTCAGGTAGCTCGGATGAGGATGCACAAACTGATGGGGACGGGTACAAGTGAAGACTTGGAGTGAAATAGCTAGAGTCATGTCCTGTAGTTGTCATGGATTAAGTCGGTCTTCTAGGCTTGTTAATGAGAAAGTTGTAGTTGTTTAAGACTATTTTATTGATTGGGTTAGTATGTAAATAGTTGGTTATAAACTTGGTTGGATACTTATGTTTTCTTTATAAATAAAGTTGGTGGTTTATTATGTAGGGCAGATCTACATGGCATCCTCCAAATGCAGGGGACGTCTGCATTTCGAGAACTTACAGAGTTGCCTCGTTGGAATCAAAGAAATGTCTCGACACATCAAGAGTCCACATGAAAGACCGCCAGCTCAGAATGTACAATCCGTTAGATAGGTCGATGCACCCAGCAGATGCATCGACGCAACAGGATGTTGCACAAAGATTTAGCACGATGTTAAAGCCTCATGCCTCGACACGTTAAGAAGAGCAATTGCCAGACTATATGTAAAGTCTATGCATCAGGACGATGCACCGACACATCAAGGCAAAGTGTGAACCTTCAAAAGCAACCATGTCAACGCATTCGGGCGATGCACCGAAGCACTAGTCAAAGCTCAGATCTTAAAAGGCAACCACGTCAAAGCATCATGATCATGCACCGACGCATCAAGACACAAGCCTATGTCTAAGGTCAAAGCTAAAGGCCATTGCTCCGACACCTCAGATATCAACACAAAATGTTTACACTTCATGCCTTGACCTGTCAGCCATGTGCCTTGTTCTACATCATATGGAAGGATTGTTTTCTGACAATTTCAGAGTGATTAAAGTCTCATTCAATCAATTAAGGGTTAAATGTGATATCTGGAGCATCAATGAAGGCTAATTAAGGGAAGTCTGGATCGAAAAAAAGAATCTGCCTCAGGCACATTATCACTTGATGAAGGAACACGTGATGACCGTACAAAGAGTGACTTGGCGTGAAAATCTTCAGGCCACGTGGCTGTCCTCTGAAAATTCTGATTACTATCAGAATATTCCTTATCCGCATGGATGAATCAGCTTTTCGTTGCTAATCAGGATCGCAGAGAGAAGGACGATACTCTGTCCTATATATTTGAGCACCATCATTCAGAAGAAGGGCTGGAACATTGCAGAAAGAATACCATATCCGAGAGCTCCTTTTGAGAGAAAAGAAAGAAGAGAAATCCACTGAGAGGGGGAGAGAAATCTCGTCCAGCTGGCCTGGTTTTTTATGAGAATTTGCTTCAATCTGAAGCTACATTGCTTTCTACTTCATTTCGATCGAAGTGTTCTTGTTTTTGGTTCTATTTTCTATTTTCTTCTATTATTCAGCATTGTGATTTCGCTTCTGAGATCCCCTCTGAGTAGCATCAGAGGAAGGGAGACTGTCTCAGGTGTCCCCTCTGTAGGGGTACCTCTTCAAGGGTACTAGGCTATGCATACCCCGGACCTCCCTTAGAGACTTCTTGGTATGGGAATTGCATGGAGATAGAACCATCGTCCCCAAGCTTTTCCAACCTAACGGCCTATCCAACGATTAAACATGTGCGCCTAGATCATCATTATTTTTGTTTGAGGGGAACATCAGATCCTGGGGCATATGAATGACCAGTCGGTTCTCGAGATTATATATCATAATTAACATATAGTAATGCATTAAGGGATAAAGGAACGAGATACAATACCTACCTTACCTGCGCGGGCGAGCGGATGATTTTCATGATTGGGCTTCATAGCTTGGCTTGCTGCATCGGAGGTTAGCCAACAGATAATAATAATGACAGTAATTCATCCAGCAAGGCATAACCTTTCAACAAGTCAAAAGCATAAGCCAATTATTTAACGGATTTATGCAGATGCGCCATATAGGAGAAATAACGGATGCGAGGGAAACCATTATATTCCACTGAACCAAAATTTTAACAATTCAACAACCCAGTTACATGGCGGACCGGAGGACATGCATTATGTGAATATAACGGTTGTGCGATAGACCGTTAAACTCTTTGGGACGTTAAAAAAATAAATGGGCCCCTCATCTCCCTTATTCTTCCATTCAAACCAAACCCAGCCGCAACAAAACCGTCGTCCAAAGCCCTCTCGTTCCCCCTCCGGCGACCATCCCGACAAAGCTCCCTCCGGCCATGAAAATGACACGGGAGAAGGGGAAGAAGAGGAAGGCGGTTCGCAAGGTGAAGGCGAGGATGGAACAGGTGGTCTCCCCGCTGCCGAGCCCATCAACGGAAGAAGAAATGGCGGCAGTGGCGGCAACCCATCCCATGGAGGAGGATGTTCCCACGGCGCCATGAGGAGTTGAAGAAGCTGGAGTAGCTGCTAGAGAAGCCACCGGTGTGGAAGGAGAGGTCATTCCACCGGCGAAGAGGAAACAGGGTCAAGACCCGGAGGTTGGTGATTTTGCCCTAAAAAATCAAATTTTGATTTTTAATGTGAATGCATGTGTGTGTGGAGGGCGTAGAACGAGTCTATGGACTCATTAGGGGCATTTGTAGGCCGTTAAGGCCATTTCCACTAGCTCAAGAAACAGAACAAACCACGCCGGATGCGTAGGAGCATAACGGCTCTACCAGTAGCTGTTATGCCCTTAACGCATCTGGGAAGGTGCGTTAAGCTCAACAGAATAGGAAATCTATTTTTCTGAGTTTTCAGATTTTTGATTTTTTTATTATTTTAATTATTACAAATGCGAGGGAGTGCTATAGATAATTACATGCTTGTCCATCATGTTTGCTTGTTTGCTTGCATGACTAATTTCATACGTCATTTCATATCGGTTATACATGTGCATATCAAGTTAAATAACCCCATTGTTAGTCGATTTTTATTGATGAGAAAAAGGGGGCGAATAGTGTGCATTTGCATACTTGATACTTCATAAGTTTTCATCTGTGCATATTTCATAGTTTTCAGTTCAGTCAGTTTCAACCTTCAAACTGCTTACTCATTGCTCATATAGCATACTCACTGTTCTTCACACAAATCATGCACAAACAAATGTTTTGATACTTGAAATAAAATTCATGAACACATCGCTTGTTTTGTCATCATCAAAAATGGAGAGATTGTTGGATCTCCTAGTTGATTTGATGATTTTGGTGATTGAGTTTTAATGATGATAAATCGTGTATGCATGTGTTGTGTAAAATGTCCATTGATGCTTAAGGGGCTCATATTTTGATAATCTTGTTTTGCATAATCAAATTACAAGGTGGACATCATTTAGAAGTTAAAGGAATGTTTGGATGAGTACCTTGTGATCTACCTACTCAAATGGGGAGTAAATGTCATTTATTCCTTTCAAGAACCATTGGTAAGACCCAAATTTCTCCAAATCTTTCTATTGGTTGAAGACTGCGTCGACGCATAGTTACAGTGCTTCGACCTGTTCAGGCTTTCTAGAAACCTTATCCTACAATTTTTGTTCTATTGCTTCGACGCATATTTATAGTGCGTCGACCCCTTCTTTCTTCCAGCAAGCTATCTCTACAGGCTTCTTCTATTGCGTCTATCCCACACCTTGCATGGCGTCGACCCTTCTATGCCTCATGCTCTTCATACATGGGTTTTCCATAATCTTAACTGGTCACTACCTGGGTTGTCAAGGGTAATACATGTTAAGACTTTTTACATCAACCATGTGTAACTTAGCTTTATAATGCACTTCATTCATGGCTTTTATTGTTGAAATCTTGAATGGGCATTCATCCATAGTATTCATGAGCTTTTGAGCTTGGAAAGTGGTTAAGCTTATTCATATAAATCTTGCTGATATTGGGTTGAATGATGCTCATACACATTGAAGCATACTCTCGCATTGTATGGAATTCAATTTTTCAATGCTCACTCTTATTGCATAAAATCATAGCTTTATGATCTTGATGTTTAGCTGTGGCAAATTAAGCTTACTCTATTGAGCTATTGTTCAACTTAAGTGTTGTAGTGTTTACGTGGCAGCCCTTGAACCATTCTTGTTAGAACCACATGCATCAAGCCTAAGTATTTTATTTATTTCATGGGAGTAATTTGTGCATTTATCAGTTACGTTTTGAAAGGGAAAAGTTTGTTCTGGATCTATTTAACCCCCACTTCTAGATCCGCTTGCACCCAAGGGACCTAATAGAAATGAGTTATAAATAAGCCCGTGAGAAAAGACAACTGGCTCATGCGACACACTGAATAAATAATGAATAAACCCATGAGGAAAGACCACTGGCTCATGTAGTGCACTAAAATGAACTATTGACAAGCCCATGAGGAACGACCACTGGCTCATGTGATAAACTAAAATAAATTATAAATAAACCCATGAGGAAAGACCACTAGCTGATGAGGTAAAAGAAATTATTGATAAACACATGAGGGAAGACCATTGGCTCATGTGGTGAAAGGTATCATTGATAAACCTATGAGAAAGACACATTAGGTAATTGCTAAACTGACTTGAGTGCTTGATAATCATGAACCCCTACCCAAGAAAGGGTATTTACTTGACAAATCAGATAGTCAATATCTCGTGACATGATGTGAAAACTCCATACTTGATATTACTCGTAACTTTGTTCAACCTTTCTTGCTAGTTACTTCATGCCTTGTCCTATTGTTATATTCTCTACATAGACTCGCATTCATTCATGCATGATCATAGTACATTGCATAAGGTGTTAATTGTTTTAAGCAACCCTAGATCATGGAGATGTAATTCCTATTGAGCGTTCGCTCACCTACTTTTTTAAAATATTTTTCAGGTAATAATGAAGAAGAATGCAAACAAGATGGGCAAGGTCAAGAGTGAAGAGAGCTTTGGCAACTCGGATGAACCCTATAGTCTTATGTCTCTTGTAATTTTCTTTTCATTGACTCTATTTCTAATGAACTTATATTTGGAACTTCAATGAAATTATGTTTTGTCTACTTATGTTGTCTTGTGGTTTGCTCTAATTATTCATAACTGTTCCATGCCACGTTCCGAGCATGTTTCTATTGCTATTAGTCCGGGGCGTGACATTGTACCTGAACATGGTTGGCTCAGAGACCACCTTCTTCTAGACGCTGCTTCTTGGTAGGCCGCATTCAACCGAGGATAGAGAAATAATACAAAGTTTGTTGTGCCCCTTGTGTTTTGATGGATAAAAATATCATCGTCCAATTACTTTATTTGAAGCCCCAAGAAGAAGTTCAACTCACCCATCAAGCTCATCTCAAATTCTCCTTACATAAGTTGGGCAAAATCATCATTCATTTTAAGGTTCGTGGCTCCAAAAATTATGTCGTCTATATATACTTGCACAAGTAAAGCATGCTCATTACAAGTCTTAGTAAACAACATTTGATCTATATTATCTTGTTTGAAGCCATTATCAATCAAAAATGAACTTAATCGATCATACCATTCCTAGGGAGCTTATTTTAACCCATACAGTACCTTGCCCAATTTGTAGACGTGGTCCAAAATTTTTCATCTTCGAAGCCTGGTGGTTGCTCCACGTATACTTCTTCCTTGATGACACCGTTGAGAAAGGCACTCTTGACATCCAATTGAAATAGCTTGATGCTCCTGTGACAAGCATAAGCAAGAAGAATTCTCACCGCCTCTAATCTAGCCACAGGAGCAAAAGATTCATCAAACTCAATACCAAATTCTTGGGAGTAGCTCTCAGCTACCAATCTTGCCTTACTCCTCACAATCACCCCATCTCCACTAGTTTGTTTTGAAAAACTCACTTAGTTCTGATTATAGGATGATTATCAGGCCGGGACATGAGGAACCATACCCGATTCCTTTGGAATTGGTGCAGTTCTTCTTGCATGGCTAGAACCCAAGAATTATCACTAAGAGCATCCTCTAAAAACTTTGGCTCAATTTTGGAAAGTAAAGCTAAGTTATCGTGAAGTTCAACTTCCCTGATTGAAGCCCGTGTCTGTATTCCTTCATCCACACCACCAATCACATTCTCCAAGAGATGGTCTTTATGCGTAGTCCATTGGTGTGGTAAGGTCGGTTGTACTTGCTCTTCTTCTTGTTCTTTCTCCTCTTCCTTTTCTTGACCTTTTACCTTACCTTGTTTGCTAGATTCTCCTTTCTCAATCTTTCTTTTTTTTTTTTATTCTCCTTTCTCAATCTCACCTTCACTTGAACCAAGAAAATGTTGATCATCATTAGATTTTCTCAAAGTAAATTCATCAATCACAACATGAGGACTCTCTTCGACTACAAGAGTTCTAGAGTTATACACTCGGTAGGCTCTAGATGTCAAGGAATACCCGAGGAAAAACCCTTTATCACTTTTTACATCAAAATTTTTAAGATTATCCTTACCATTATTCAAGATGTAGCAAATGGATCCCAAAATAAATTTTTATATTTTATTGCAATGTTATTTCTATTAATTTTTAGTTCTATGTTCACACTAGTGTTGTTTCCCATATTTGGAATAATAATGATTAATTTTTATATAAAAAATTACATATGTATTAATGATGATAATTTTTATGAACTTAACGCCTAAGCGCCACTTAGGCACGCGCCTAAGCGCTTAGGCACTCGAGGACCCCAAGCTCACCTTGGTCGCCTTGTCGCCTTGACAACTATGTGCATATATATGAAAGGACTAATGTCTTTTAGATCTGCCACAGTCCACCCAATAACAGTCTTATTAACTGGTGCTCCTGCTCAGGAGGCATATTAGAAGCAATTATGACTAACAAGGTGTCCTGGGGTCCTAGAAAAGCATACTTAAGAGATTCCGTTGACGGTTTCAACTTGTGGAGGGGCCTTGACAAGAAACGAAAACTCGTGACAGACGCGGAGCGAGACTCGTGACGTCGGACAATGAGGATGATTGGTGTGTCATATGACGACACTATTTATGTGAACGATATTTGGAGTCAAGGTCCAATCATTTTCATTTCATTATGTATTTTTATCTTTAATCGAGTCTAATGTTATTTCCTAAATTTAGTTTTAATTTACAGTTGTAATAGACTCATTGAGAGCCAAGTCAAGATGTTTTTAATTTTTTTGTAATGTTTTGGGTCTGATTTTCACACTATTTTAGGTCTTGGGATATTTTGGTCATTGCGTTTGAGAGGAGGACCATTAGGGTTCAATCATCTATAAATAACAGTGTAATCTCAATTTTTAGGTCAATGAAGATGTTGATTAGCATGAGAATTACAGCCGTCATCTTCCTCCTTTCACGAAGGGAATAGGGTGCGAAGCCCTAACAATGAGGTATGAAGCCCAAGGGTGCGAAACCTGTGATCTTCTTCGTCCTCTTCCCTCTCTCTCCCACCCTGTACACCCACGTTCCCCTCTTCTCTTCCTTCCTCCTCTCTTTCCTCTGTTCGCTCCCCATGCGAACCAGACAGCAGCCGGCCCCGCTGACCACAGCATCGCCTCCCACCTTCTCCCTCCCCATTGGCGATGGCAGTGCGCCATCGCCCCGTGATCAGGTTGCAGCTGCCTCCACGTGCATCTTCCTATGCCACCCCCTCCTGGCTCCAAGGATGGCAGTGTCGGTTTCGGACTCGGTTTCGGCCGGGTCCGAAACCGATACGACTAGGTAGCAGGAATAGGATAGGGATGAAGCCCTAGATTCATAGACTGCACGTGGCTCATTATTCATAACTAAAGGAGCTGTGCATTCACCGAGAGGACATTGCATAGCCCGAGCATGTAACTTAGACTGCAATTTTCACTCGAGACAGTTTCTCCATAGTGTGAAAGTGCAGGCATATGAGCAACGGGCCCTAAACATAAGGATAAGCAGACGTTCTAAGTAACACTAAAGGATTACTCCACCGCCTACACGTGCATTTCAGGCTTTCAACTTTTGGTAGCTTCACACAGCCCCCTCTTTGTTTATTTTGACAGCGAGTTTCACCGTTCGACGCGAGTCTCCTCATGTGTTTCAATGGGAATTCCCGACTACTAAGACTCGTCCTCACCATAATTCTATCGCAGATTCCACCATTTGACGCGAGTCTCCTCATATGTCTCAATGGGGATTCACAGTTACTAGACTTCATCATTTTCAAAATTTACTTCACCATTTTCACACGAGTCTCCTCATTTGTTTCAGTGAGAATTCCCGACTACTTGGATCCACGTTTCATTTCTTCATCATTTTTGGGAAGGGGGCAGACAACTTTTTCCTCACTATTGCCCTTCATGTGAATGTAGGGAGTTTGAGCATCCACAGAGTGTTTGGAAGAAATTCTATGATCCTTATGGTTAAAAACTGCTGATCATATTGTGTGCAGAGTGTGGGAGTCTTGTCTCGGGTATATTCTGTGAGTTGTGCTAACAACATAACTATTACTCTTTCCCTTCGGCGTATGCACTTGCCAGAATTGGCTTTTCTCCCTCAATGTATGTCGTGGCGCTCACATGTCCGGAATCGGGGCAGCATTATTTATTCAAGGAGATATGGTCCTAGGAGATTCAAAGAGGTGTACTTAATATATTATAAACAATCATGCAAGCAAGGCGAGCACGCATTCAAAATCAAACTCGTGCAATCTTTCTTTTCTTTTTCGGGCTCTTCCTTTGTTTCTTCCTTCTTCTTTGTCTCTTCTCTTGTTTTTGTTACTTTGCCCTTTTTGTTGTTTCATTTGTTTGTTTGTTTGTTTGTTTTGGTTTTTTGTGTTATTTTTGCTTTCTTCTTTCTTTTCTTTTGTTTGTTTGTTTATTTTTTGTTTATTTATTCTCTCTCTTTTTTTGTTTTGTGGTCTCTCTCTTTTTTTAACGTCTTTGAATATTTGTAAATACGTGTCGGCACGGGCTGAGAGGTCGAGAGACGGGAGAGAAATGAGAGAGAGAAGGGAGGGTGAGAAATGAGAGGGGAGAGAGAGGGTTGAGGTTAAAATAGAAAGAAAATTAGGAATTTTCCTAATTTCTAAAACTTTACATTTTCGTCAAAAAATAGAAAATCACATATCCGCGATCCTCGGAATGCACTGATCGCAACGGTACCAATCATGCCTGGGTGAATGACCTGGTTCACACGCAGTAGAGTTCCGCAGGATGTGCCAAAACCCGAGCCGAAAAATAAAAAAAACACACGAAAAAGGCCGCGGAATGCCTCCGGGCCTCCGAAACAGCTCCGGATCGCACCAATCTGAACACGAAAGATGTCCGGAATGTAATTTCAGACACAACAGAGTAGGACACTCTGAGAAAATAGATCTGGGACCCAAAAATAATGATCCTAAATACCCAAAAGGAATTCGATAAGACCCAATAAGGATCTGGGGCATCACAGAGCACCGGCCAACATTTCGGCGAGGGGCGACCACGTGGTGGACTTGGACGACGAGCCACCTTCCCCTGTAGTCATTGTAGCACGTGAGCCTGAAGAAGCCAAGGCACGTGACGATGTACCCGGGGTGGGCCTTTAAGAGGGCGCCCCTCGTCTCTTCAAATTTCCTTCTGTCTTTTGTTGCTTGCCTAGGTTGCAGCCTCACTTTTGTAAGCATTTCATTTTGGAATAGAAAGCTTTCCATTATTTCATAAATCTTGAAATCTCTTCCATGTACTCCCCCTGTTATATGCTGCTAGGAGATCTCCTGGGGATATGAAGTGGCGTCCTTGAGGTAACTCTGAGAAGGCGCGACTTTTAGGACCCGTCACTTTGGTTTTTGGGGATTTGCTTGAGGCAGTAGGAGCCCTTGTCCTTCTGGGGGTTTCACTTCTCCGTATAAATAGTGACTTTTAGGGTGGACTCATGACCATCCCTAAAATGGTGATTCTTCCAGAGCTTTCTTGTAGGATGTCATCAGGCGAGTCTAGTACTTTATCGAACGATGAATCTTTATAAGCTCACCATCAGCCTCTGATCCTTTGGAGAGACCCTGTGCTGGTGCCTTGGTGGTCGTGGCCGAAATCGGGGGCGAATGGTCCCATTTTTGAAGAATATTGGAATAGGTACTTGGATGGCTGGCATGAGGCCTTGGAGAAGGTCAACCGCTTGTATGCCAGCCTGGGAGTCCTACTCCTTGAGTAAATTCTACCCCTTCTTCAAGGTGATGTGTCAGACACACTCATAAATATAAACTCCTATTTCATTATTCATAAAGTGCTTGTACCGATTGGTTTGCTTTGTGGTTAGAATGCCTTGGGTGCAATTGATGGAACGCACATTCATGCAAAGGTGCTGATGGATGACCAACCTCGCTATCGAAATCGAAAGGGAGAGACATCTCAGAATGTCATGGGATGTGTGAATTTTGATCTTACGTTCACTTATGTAGTTGTGGGTTGGGAGGGATCAACTCCCGACATGAAAGTGTTAAGGTGGGCCATTGAAAAATGTGGATTTACTGTACCGGAAGGTAAATGATTCTCAATTCGTAGTATATTACCACTCCACCGAAATGGATATACTGAAACTTCCACACATTCTTTGTCGTAGGGAAATACTTCTTGGTTGATGCAGGGAATGCAAACATTCCTCATTTCGTGGCACCGTATCGTGGGACAAGGTATCATTTATCAGAGTACAGGAGCAATAGAACGAGAGTTACTCATCAGGATAAGAAGGACCTGTTCAACCATGGACACGCTCAACTACGAAATTACGTAGAGCGTGCTTTTGGTGTGCTCAAGTCACATTTCACAATTCTAGTGAAACAACGAAACTATCCAATTAAGACACAAGTAAGAATTGCAATGGCATGTTGTATACTACACAACTTCATTAGAAAGGAGTAGGGCCTTGATCATATTTTCCACAAGCAGAAGATGGTATGAATATTCTTCGGGATGACGAGGTGGATGAAGATGATAATGTGGCAAGGAGGGACATTGTTAGAGGGGAGAGATTTCGGGACCGTATAGCCACTCAGCTTTGGACCCATCACAGTAGGCGAGGGTACTCTCCAAGCCTTAATGTTTGGTTTTATGGTAATGATTTCATCACATGCAAATGATATGTGTTAGCAAGTGACACATGGTTTGTCCAATGCAGGCGCAATGAAATGGCCACACAAATTGAGTGATTGTGTGTGTATGTGTGCTCACTGATGAGATGGACGATTTCTATTCTTCATGGTTTGATTACATTTTGTCTATTGTGTAACATAATTCCCTTAACATTTTTTTAGATATGATAATATCTTTGGGGAATGGCATCCCCACTCGCTATAAACTCCATATGAATGATTATGAGCATGAAAACTTCATAACATATTGAGACATACACACAATTATCACTCACATAAATTTGTTAAAAAGAAGGATGGAATAATGAGACTTTGCATCGATTATTGGCAGTTGAATCAGCTTATTATCAAGAGCAAGTATCCATTGTCGAGGATCGATGAGTTATTTGATCAAATATTAGAAGCTAAATATTTCTCGAAGATTGATCTTAGATCGGGATACCACCAACTGAGGATCAAGGATGAGGATATTCATAAGATCGTATTTCGGAGTAGGTATGGGCATTACGAATTTACTGTTATGTCTTTTCGACTAATAAATGCCCCTACAGCCTTTATGCAGTTAATGAACAGTATATTCAGGTCTCATGTGGATCAGTTTGTTGTGGTTTTCATTGATGATATATAGATATATTCAAAATCCGAGGAAGATCATGAAGAGCACTTGAGGATTGCAGTGTAAATATTGAGGAACAATCAGCACTATGCCAAATTAAGCAAGTGTGATTTCTGGCTCGAGGAGGTATCTTTCTTGAGACATGTGATTTCAAAAGACAAGATTTCTCTTGACCCATCAAAGGTTGAGGCAGTGAAGGATTGCGAAAGACCTACTAATGCTACTGAGATCTGTAGCTTCTTGGGTCTGGTTGGTTATTACCGGTGATTTATAAGGGATTTCTCCAAGATCACTATCCCTCTTACCAGGCTGACACGAAAGGAGAATCTATATGTCTGGTTCAAAGATTGCAAAGAGAGTTTCCAAACCTTAAAAGATCGACTGACTGCTACCCCTATCTTAGCACTACCTATCAAAGGAGAAAAGATTGAGGTATATACCGATGCATCTAGTATTAGCCTCGGGTGTGTACTAATGCAACAAGGGAAGGTTATTGCCTACTCTTCCTAGGAGTTGAAGAAGCATGAGGAGAACTACCCAATTCACGACTTAGAGTTGGCCGCGGTAGTGTTTGCCTTAAAGATTTGGAGACACTATCTCTATGGAGAACAATTCACTGTGTACTCTGATCACAAAAGTCTCAAATATTTATTCTCGCAAAAGGAATTGAACATGAGACAAAGGCGCTGGCTAGAGTACCTCAAGGACTTCGACTTCACCATACAATATCATCCAGGAAAGGGTAATTCCGTAGCTGATGCCCTTAGTCAGAAAATGAGAGCCTTACTGGATAGCTGTACGATTCAAGAATGGAGAATGCTAGAGCAATTCTCTAAGCTAGACATAAATATAGATGGGGAAAATGGGTGTGTCATTCTGTCACCATCGTACACAGACGCCAATTAGTCATAATTTTATTTAATTATAAGAAATGCTAGAATTGGTGTCTCTTCATAGAGACACAATATTGAAATTTAATTTATTACAAGAATTGACGTCTCCTTACAGGCATATGAATTCTTTAAATGACGCCTTCTATTCTCAAAGTGAATTCTTATCTCACAGGTTTTATCATTGTTTTGACCCATACCGCGAGTCCCTGGCACTATTATCTCATGGCCAAGATAGAGTCCCGTTTCTGAGTTTTCTTGATACACACTATCTCTTAGGGATTGAAGGACCCTCCACCAGATTGGAAATTCTTTCTCTAAGACATCCGTAAGACTCCGCTAGCGTTATAATCTCTCAAGGAAGCTGAGCGGGTTGTACCCTAAAACCCTGAAAATCTTACTTTGTCATGTCACTCTGAAGAAACATGACACCCTAGCCCTCATGGATCACCTTGATGGGTGTCTATGAGAGTCTAGTCACTGTCTGGAATTGACGACTAGGTAGTCGACGCTAATTGGAATCAGCATCTAGATAGGTGATGCTATTTCCTTCATGCCTACTGTTCACAAGAATTAGTGTCCAGACAGGTGACACCATTTCTTAAATCTTCGACGACTGTATTGACGCCAATTACCCAGTTTTATGAATATACCGATTTCATGAGAGATTATTCCTGATATTGTCCCTACTTAAAGTTCTATCCTTTAACTCTCTATTCCATGAGTCTACCTTAATGTTCCTACAATGGCTTAGTCCTTGGAATTCCTTTGGTCATTATACATGATATGGATATTGTCTGGAAATTTATACGGGGCTATGGGTCCAATTTGACATTCAATGCTAGAACGTTATTTGATAAGGGCCCAGAACTGCTCCCAGGGGTGAGGCAAAGCCCAGATATATACCGATACTATGAATGATCAGGTGTGACACTGCACCAATAATAAGTAAGATTTGATCTAGACAATTCTATTATGACATGATATGTTCTTCACTTGATATGATATGATATCCAACTTGGCTCGGAAAGGGAAAAAACTTCGTTATTGACAATTCTTGAATGGTTATACATTTTCATGATACTTTATTCGCAATACATCTTCTATATGCCTGTCCCTATGAGATATACTCTTAAAACTTTCTCTTCATGCTTTATTTTCATGCCTAGCTATAATTCTTGTTATTCCACTCTCGATATTATCCTACATTCATGCGTATTGGTCGTGGCGCTATTGACCAGCTTGCTGTGGTAGTAGGCGACATTTGTTGGTTCTGGAGAAGTGTGCCGTGGATTGTGAGAGGTTGTGCCCCGAGGCACTATGATAAGAGCGGAGTCGGGATTGGCAGGCGTCCTTTTAGAGCAATTGAGATGAGATGGCATTCGATTGGGTAAGGGATGGTGCCTATGTGCGGAGGTCTCTGAAGAGACGTTGACGTTGGATATGGTGATCCTTGGTCTGCGGTCAGCAAAGGAGGATTCCCCGTAAGTTTGAGTTCGGTGATGTGAGGGTCGAGGAGAGATCCTGTCATGAGGTTTCACCGTACTCCCCTGAGACGGTGGAGTTGACGTGAGATTCGAGATCGGATGCAGTGTTCGAGCAAGATCTAGCTCGAGGTGCGATGTCGATCTGCGGAGAGTCAGTGGATGGCCTCGAGAGTTGTAATGTTTCCTTCGGATCCGGTGAAAGACCAGGAAAGAAGGAAGAAGTCGAGCGAGCAGAGGTTTCCCGTTGATGATGTCTGGCGACCGGTGGGTGGTCCTTCACAGGCAGAAGATGCTGGTGGTGGTGGTGGTTTGAGAATGGCCAGAGTCGTGTGTCGGTAAGGCATTGGTAGTCATCTCCATGATGTGCCTTCCAGATGAGAGCTGGACTTTGTCGAAGTTGTCTTTTGGCAGAGTTGGCGCAGTGATGTCTGAGTATCAGCTTGCCATGTGTAAGGTGGTTCTTGGCACTGAGCCGGTGATCTGGTTGCGGGATGTTGTGATGGCTGCGTAGGCTGGTGGGAGCTCGGTGTTGGTTGCTCAGGTGCTAAGCTTGAGATCTGTCAACAGGCTGTGGGGCTGACGTTTGGTTGGTCCATCGAGCATGAGCGTTGACCGGTGGTTTGTCTCTCGTGACGAGGAGTGCGTGTCCTCGGTGAGCGAGATGGTGGCAGCGGTGCCGCGATGGGTTCTCGTGTTGTCTGGGGTGATGTCGGACTGTGTTCTTTGGTGTATGCCTGCTCCGATGGCCAGTTTGTATGGCATGCAGAGCAAGGTGTCGTTCGTGCTTATAGTCTGGCTGTGTCCCTCAGACTGGTAGCTTTCGTGAGAATCGAGGTCTTCTGTGCTGGGGCTCTGACGGCGTTGTCAGTTGGTTAAGGCACTCTTCCCCTATGTTCCCGCATTTGTCCTGAATTTCTAGGATGAAATTTCTTTAAGGGGGGAGGGTCTCCGTGAGTCGTTTCTTACGGTGAGTCATTTTCTCTGGCTTAGGATTAGACCGATTGGTGGCTTGCTCCGTTTTGTACAACGATCTTGACTCCGAGTCGTGGGACTCAAGGATCGTTATAGTTTCAGATCTAGTTGCCTTGTCTTGAGTCTGTCGATAGTTTCCTGTGCTGTCATTAGTACTTCGTAGTACGTGCGATAGTGTTTCTTACCTGTCTGTACTCTGGCACTCGCATTTTAGAGTCTGTGTCTCGTGATCCTCCACTAGTCGTAGCCTTAAGACACGTTTCGGCGTGTCAGCCTTTACATCGGGGCATTTCCCGATTTACGATTTTTAAGCTAGTTCCATGGGCTCCCGCACTGGACAGTAGTGTCCTCGGCCGTAGTGTCCTACGGGAGGAGAATACTAGCTAGAGGCCTGGCTTAGGCGAGAGCCAGTGTGTGCACACGTGGTCAGGGGCTTTGGAGTTGCGCTGACGGGCGTGACCCTGACTAGTCACTCGCGACTGTAGTTCTGTTTTGGTTCTGACAGTGTCTTGGTCTCAGTCGTGCTTTCGGACGACAGGCAGACGAGCCACTTGTAGGCGTAGCATAAGACGTCAATGGACGCAGCTGACTGTTCTAATAGTGAGGGGTGTGCTTCAGACACGTGACACGTGACTTCCGCGTGACTCTCGTGTTTCTCGAGCGTCGTGACCTTTCCGGGTCAGCCTCCTTGTGGCTTTGCCCGAGGTCAGTGTAGTGATGTGTGATGTGCACGACGTTGTAGTTGTGCATGTGGTCATGTCTAGATGAGCGTGCACGATAATCGAGTCGTGTGTGCTTTCTATCTAGTCTGCCTAGACTTTTTCTAGGGCTTTTATCTTTTCCCTTTTTCCTTGTAGGCCTTTGCTTGCTTGGCGTCTCATCAACGGATCGACAACTTCTGACTTCGCCAGTTCAGAGTTCGCCCTTCCGTTGTTGTTAGGAGTAGCTTGGGAGCCTAGGTTAGTTCGACAGCTGCGCTCATTTGGTATGACTTTTCTCTTTTCTTTTAGCTCCCTCTTCCTTGCCTGTTCCCTACTCCTGCTTCCTCTTCTTAGCAGCTTTGTAGTTTAGTTTTCCTGCTTTACTACCTGCTATTTTTCGTTCCGTGTTACTGCGTGTTTTTCAGTGGGGATCTGCGTGACCCCTACTATGCCAGTGACACGAGACTCACCCCTACTTTTCAGGTGGGTCATTTAATAGGCTTAAAAGATTAATGGGTTAATTAATGGGCTAAATAAGTTAAAGCCTTTTGGTTTAAGGCCCAATTAATAACTAAATGGTTAAGCCCACTTTAAAAATGCCTTAAAACCTAAAATTTAACCTTTTGGCTCAAGCCCAATCCCTAGAGACGTATTAGGGAAAGTTCCCTACTTAGGATAAGGGGATAAAGAAGAATTAGAAGTTGGCTTAGAATGAAACTCAATTGTCAGAGAGACGGACTAGGTCACGATCTATCACGCGACTGCGTCCTGAAGAAGGTGGTCCTAACTTGAACGCGATCTTCTTCCAAAAATGAAAAGTGATAAACGCGAAAAAATTCATATTTCTATCCACCAAATTGCCACAATTCGATGTGATCTACCAAGGAAACCTATCTAGGATTCTTAGGGGATCAAATTAAGAGCCAATAGGATCCTATTTTTGAAGGGAAACCCTAACCCTAGGCCAATCCTTATAAATAGGCCTGAGATTTTTCTAGCATGAATTTTGGATCATGCAGAACGAAGGTATAGTGTCTTCGTTTTAAGTTCTTCCTTTAGAGTTATTTGTTTCCCTTAGTGTCTTCTAACAATCCTTCGATTTTTGTGTTAGGAGGTCAAGCAATCAAGGAATTAGAGAGTGCAGAAGTTGCTGGTTCCACGTAGGATGCGCAGGAACAAGAGCATTCTTCTGGCGAGAAATTCGAAGTTTGGGGACTATCCCAGAGGTAGGTTGTCTCATGACTGGCTTAAACATCAAGTTAGGAGTAAAAGTTCTAAGTTCCCTCACGATTTCATTCGCCATGCTTGTAGTATTTCATATTTTACTTTGATCGTGCAATAGGGTTCTATTTTTATGTTCTCCATGCAATGCTAATGAAAAAGACAAGAACTTTGGTCAAATTCATGCCTTCTCTTGCCTTAGTTACATGCTATCATGCTTCCTCCAACAAGTTTTATATAGTTTGCATCATTATTTGTCTTAGAAATAGGCCCTGCAAGCCGAGATTTACTTCTGTCTCATGACGGACAGATAGCAGTCCTATAGAAATCGCGACCTTCATATAGCGGTTCTCGATCAACTGAGATCTACACTGTTCACCCGAAATAGTGACCAGATCACTCTCATGATTCTTCCTGATATATATCTATTTATCCACGCTATGTTTAAATTTATTTTGTTCTGATTACGGTTCTGTCATGCACTACAGGTAAGTTTTATGCTAACAGTGATCGTGGAATATTTCTTGGGTACTCTCTCAGTTCAAGAGCCTATTGGGTTTATAACCTAAGAACTCTTATAGTAGAGGAAAGCTCACATGTGATTATGGACGAGTCATTCAATCAGAATATTAACAAAAATTCAATTTTGTAGGATGAAGATGAAGAAAATGGTGAAGAAGAGGCATCAAAGGCATTACAAGAACAAGAAAATCATGAAGAAAGATTGGAAATTGAGGACCAAGAAAATCAAGAAGGACCGCAGCTTCCAAGACAATGGACCTTCCACAAAAGCCATCCAGCTGAAAATGTGCTTGGAAACATGGAAGATGGAATGAGAACTCACTCTTCATTGAAGGAAGTAGACAATCTGGATTATATCGCTCTATTTTCTAAGTTTGAACCTCACTACATTGATGATGCTTTAAAAGATAATTCCTGGATCTTACCTATGTCGGAAGAACTGTATCAGTTCCAAAGGAACAAGGTGTGGTTCCTCATGCCACATCCTAAGAGCCACTCTGTGATCGGAACCAAATGGATTTTCTAAAACAAGTTAAACGATCGAGGAGTGATAATTAGGAATAAGTTCAGGCTAGTAGCCAAAGGCTATAGCCAAGAGATAGGAATTGACTTTGACGAGTCTTTTACCCTGATGGCAAGACTTGAGGCAGTGAGGATTCTCTTAGCCTTTGCATGTCATAATGATATTAAACTTTTTCAAATAGATGTGAAAAGTATATTTTTGAATTGTTACATACAGGAAGACGTGTATGTGGAGCAGCCTCCAGGATTTGAAGATCATGCATATCCAGACCACATATACAAGTTGGACAAGGTGCTTTATGGTTTGAAACAAGCTCCCCACGCCTGGTATGAAAGGCTAAGTTCATTCCTAGTTGAAAACGACTTTAAGAGAGGTAACATTGATCAAACCTTGTTTACCAAATCAAATGGTAAGAAAATTCTAATTGTTCAAGTATACGTAAGCGACATCATTTTCAGTTTTACTCATAACACATTGAGTGATAATTTTAGAAAACTAATACAAGGAGAATTTGAGATGAGTTTGATGGGAGAACTGACCTTTTTCTTGTGTTTACAGGTCAAGCAAATGGCGGATGGAATATATATAAGACAAAGGAACTATGCTCAAGAACTTCTCATGAAATACAATATTAGCAAGGTAAAATCACAACCACCACCCATATTATTGTGGAAATTTATATTTGGTTAGTAATATTGTTGTCTTTTGCACACTCTATCTTGGTGTCAAAATTCTTATTGCTCTGAATGACATGATTGATAATAACCCGTCACGCGTACCGGGTCCCTTCCGTGCCTGGGGCATGACAGACATCATGGTATCAAAGCCTAGGATTTCAATTTCCTAGGAAACCCAAGTCCAAGGGTAGGTTTACTCCTTATACCCAGTGAGGTGGAGAGAGCCATGGGTTATGAGGTGGATAGAGCCATGGGTTAAGTTCTATAATGACGTTTGACCTTGTAATTAAACATGATACTTAGTATACTTAAATTCTCTTGTAGGATCATGGTTGCTGAAAGAGCACAATGGCTCGGGATGCAGCATACAGTGCATGGTCTTATGCAGGCGCTACAACAAGTGGCACAAGGTGGCGCTCACCGTGGAGCTGGTGACCTCCATCGATATTTTCGCAACATGAACCCACCAAGCTTCACGGGTTCATCTGACCCCGAGGGTGCTGAGAACTAGTTAAAGGAAATATAAAGAATTTTCCATGTAATGCAATGCATAGACGAGGAAAAGGTTCTGCTAGCCACATTCCAACTAGAGCGGGACGCTCGATGTTGGTGGGAATCTGTAGAAGCAACATTGCCTGGTGACCATGTCGCATGGGATGAATTTGTTGAGCATTTCAACAGCAAGTACTTCTCCGATCGCATCCAGAAAAAGAAGACTATGGAATTTACCACACTGAAACAACAGACCTTGAAAGTGGTCGAGTATGAGGCCCAGTTCTCAAGACTGCCTAGGTATGCACCCCACTTGGTGTGTACCAAAATGATGAAGGAAGAAGGTTCCTCAACGGGCTTCGACCCCATTACATCACACAATTTGTACCGATGGACATCTAAGTCTATTCAAAAATGGTTCAGCGTACCCAGTTGCTAGAGGACGCCACTGAATTTTCTGATAGGATTCGAGACAGGGACAAGAATAAACCTGTCACAAGCCCAGAAAATTTCAAATCATCATTCAACAAGAAGCGATCTTACAATGGAGGGGAGTCCTCCAAAGGAAAGAGATTTCAGAAGAATGACAATCCATTCTCCACCATCACACCTTCTAAGGAAGTTTGTAAGTATTGTGATAAAGCTGGCCATAAGACCGAGGAATGCTGGAGGAAGCTAGGAGCCTGTCTCCGATGTGGAAGCCGAGAACATCCCCTGCACGTAAATAAGGGGTGAGAATTTTTAGTGTCCACAAATGCCCCCCACCCATGGGTAGCACGGGTGAAGGATGAGGCAAGTGGTGCACATGGGTGCAGTTGCCCTCACATGCCTGTAATTGGATAGTTGTCGGCCCGGAGGCCGATGATCGAGGTCGAGAAATCGGGCCACACGGGTCGGGCCCGGGAAGCAGGCTAGGGAAGCTGACGGATTATTGGGATGAGGGCTACTAAGGCCAAGGGGGAGAGGGGTTTATTCCTTCGAAAGACTTGTTCGTCGCCCGAAGAGACGGAGAGAAGAGTTTGTTTAGTCAACGATCTGGACGGGAGGTCCAAATCCGAAGGGGGGCATTTGTCCCTTGGCCTAAGCGAGATCCTCGGGCAAGGTGTCTATTCGTCGGTGTCACCGAGGTGGCAGAATCGACATGGTTTATTTATCTCTTGAAGTGGTCGTCGACACTAGGTCAGTGCTGACGCAAAGGTGGGTTTATTTCCTTATCCCAAGCGTAAGGCTCGGGCAAGGTGTCTATTCGTCGGTGTCACCGAGGTGCTGTAACTGACAGGGTTTATTTGTCAATGGTCTGGATGGGAGGCCCAAATCAAAGGGGGATAGAATCTCTTAGTTCTCTAGCCGGACGGCAGGCCCAGACTGGAGTGGGGAGAAATATTCTTGGTTCTTCTAGTCGGACGAAGGGTCTGAACCCGGGAAAGTCAGAATTGGGGAAGTAGACCACAAGGGCCGCAAACGGGAAGCTGGCTAGAAAAGTCAAAATTAAGGAACAGGCCCTGAGAGCCCAAATTGTGGACGCGGACTAGGAGAGCCGCAATCGGGAGGCTGGCTATGAAAGCCAAAATCGGGAAGTAGGCTGCATGAGCCGAAGGGAAGCAAGTTGTAAGAGGCAGAATTAAGGAAAGCAGGCTGCGAAGGCCGCGATCAGGAGGCGGGCCACGGGGGCCAAAGGGAAGTAGGCCGTGAGGGCCAAAGGGAGGTGGGCTACAGAAACCCAATAGAAGGGAAGCAGGCTACGAAAGCCAAAATCGAGAGTGGGCTGTGAAGGCTGAATCCTGGGAAGCAGGCTGCGGGAGTCCGAAATCGGGAAGCAGCCCACGAAGGCCAAAGGGAAGCAGGGTACAGTAGCCCCCCTTTTTTTTTCTTTATCCTCTTCTTTTCCCTTTCTTTTCCCTCTTTTTTTTCTTTTCTTTTTCTCTTTTTTCATTCGAAATTGATTAATGCAAGATAAAGAGGAGAGACGATTCCTAGTATGAAACTAGTTCAGTCCTTATTCAATTTTTGCACTATTAACGTTCACTTCTGTACCTCAAACTTGATAAGAATACTATGGACATAGGAGACCCTTTTCTGTGGACTCTACAGGGGTAGGAGAGGCCAATCAAGATGTAAATGGCGCCTGCCAGGCTGCCATGTTTCATTAAATGGCGTCTAGGTACAAGGCACACCACTCAGGGGTCGAACGTTTCAAAAAAAATTTCAGAAATCATCACTTTTGTGAATTGCGACCAAACCTTGGTCGCTATTTCTTTGAATAGCGAGCAAGCCATGGTCGCTATTTCTTTTTTATGTGTAAATAGTGACCAAACCTTGGTCACTATTTCTTTGAATAGCGACCAAGTCATGGTCACTATTTCTTTGAATAGCGACCAAGCCATGGTCGCTATTTCTTCTTCATGTATAGTGACCATTAAATTGGTTCATGTATAGTGACCATTAAATTGGTCAATGTTCCTGGTGAATAGCGACCGCACAGTGGTCACTATTTCTTTGAAAAGTGACCCAACCTTGGGTGCTATTTCTTTCCCGTTAATATTTTTGTTGTTTGTCCGCTTATTAAGGGAAATAGCACCCATATAGGGGTCATGTTCCAGTGAATGGCGTCCGAGTCAGGGGCGCCCTTCACTTTAGGCTGATTTATATAAAATTGATGACATGGACAGGTAGAGAAAATTGTGAGGATCACAGATCCGTGTTCATGCACTCGTTTCATGCTTTGGTTTCTCAAATATCAAATTTTTAACATGTTGTAACATATTGATTTACATTTTACAGAAACTAAGTAGCGGCAGGGTTTCTGTCGTGATTTTAAATGGCGCCTAGGGTCGGCCATGAATTTTTAAAAGATGACTTAGGGTCAGCCATGAATTTTTAAAAGATGACTTAGGGTCAGCCACGAATTTTTAAAAGATGACTTAGGGTCAGCCACGAATATTAAATAGGAGTCTAAGGGTAGGGCGCCTATTAAAATGGTTAAGGATGGGCAGCCATGTCTCAGTAGAAGGCGCCCCTAGGTCAGCCTTCAATTTTTAATAGGCGCCCATGGATTGGGCTCCCCTTTCAAGGGGTTATTTTTGTCCCGTTTTGAGTTGAATAATGACTGTCTGTTCGGTCGTTTCTCAGTGAATGGCGCCCTGGTCAAGGGGCTCAAGGAGATAGGTGTATGCGCATGGAAAAGGAAAAGTGAAGATAGAAGATTTGCTCACTCTCATAAACTCACCACGAAGAAAGTCTTCCACCAAGAGGTACACATCAACATAGATTAAAGTTAAAGGATTTCATTTCTTTAGTCAAAATACAAGCTGCCAGATTCTGGTACGTCGTTCTCATGCGGCCAACATACAAGCATATGGAAAAATAAGACAGTCTAAGGCTATGGTGGTATTACAACCGGTCCAGTCTTCAGCATCCTGTCCATTCGATATTGCCTCTATCAGGTTACCTGTCAGCGACCACAGAGGCAACTTCCACGGGCGGCTCATCTTTCAGTACCACCACTTCTGAGGAAGCGGACCAATGGGAGAGACGCCCCCTTGAAGGCCTACACCAGGAAAAAGGCCGAGGACCTCCACATCTGAAGCCGCGACCCTGGGAAGACCCGGCACCATCGCGCTGGTACCAAAAGGGGTGCGGGTGGACAACGAGGCCCACACACTATACTAGAAGGCCTACCTATTATGACTACTACCTATTGATAAAAGACGCTTCCCCCAATAATGGAGAGCACCTCGTCATACGCCTACAAACCAAGGAAGAAGATCGTGGAAGAACAATCACGTGCCACAGAACAAAGAGAAGATGGAAGAAAAGAAATCTTATTCACCAGTGAGGGAGAAAGTTACATAGAGGTCACTCGTCCTCCTTGGGATGGAACCTATAGGGAAGGAGGTTCAAAACCCCCTTACTGGAGTACAGGTGGTTAAACTTCTCCAAGGCATCATGCCAACCATCTAGGTACCCCCGCTTGTACTCCTCGGGGGCGCTCCCACTGCTGCTCTCCCCCGATGCCGGTCACATGGGCCACGGTGCTGGTAGCGCCTTCTTCCGAAAGCATAAATGCTTGGGGGGACCACCCTCTTTGGGAGGGCCACTATCTTTAGAAGAGGAACACAACTTCACCGATGACATCTACAAGGAGTAGACTACAGCAGATGATGGACTAATGATGGATGCCAAAACCCTCGCTCAACACTATTTATAGGGGAGGGGCGAGGTTCCCCAAAGGGAGAAGGAGTCCTACCGCTCCTTTAAATTTATGAAAATCGAAACGATAGATCCCAAAGGTCGCGCTCTTTCAAGGTAACTTTCGAGACGCTGCTCCACATCCCTAAGAAATCTCAATACCAATGGAGAAAGCAAGATCCTGTTACAGATTGATCCGCTTGTGGCACATCATTTTTGGTATCAGAGCTTAGGGAACCAGTTTGTTCTATCAAATTGGAGTTTGAGGTAATCTCTTGCACGTGCCAAATGTATACGAATTTTGACGTATATTTTCCGAACAAGGATCGAGTTAGAGTATTTTTAACTGATCGGAGTGATCATAGTTATATTTCTTGCTCTATTGTTAATTCATTATTGAAAACCGGCGAGATTATTATTGAAGGAGAAAGGACTTTTGTGGGGTTCCATCGACAGTTTAAATGTGGCATTCGTTATTTTGATGGAGCATGGTGCACTATTCATTCACTGGGTTCCCACATCAGTTTGGGCCAAGACTGGCTGGCAGAGCTGCATGTTATCATAGACCTTGACCGATCTAGTTGCACTATCCAGTCACCGTACCTCAAGGGTAAGTTTTGATTTCCAAACCCATACTTCCAGCCAATCTGTGATCTCAAGGAGGCAGTACAAAACTTGATAGCTATCATTGCTACACCGCCTTTTGATGTTCGGGGTCAGAGTGAGTTTGTCGACTTTGGATTGACCTTGATATATGTTTCTGTACTCACAATTGACTCATCATATGAGATTATTTCAACAGTCATTCCCGATGATGTTTAAGATCATGATTTATTTGTTATGTCCGAGTTTGATTTGATTGATGACATGCTTTTTGAGGCAGGCTCATTGCTGACAATGGCTAGCGACCTACTTGGTATTATTGCATAGGATTAGGCACTTATGGTTGATGCGGGTTTGGACCAACTTTTTGATCAGTTGTTTGGGGTTTCTTAGCTTTTTTGTTCTGTTCTTCTCGAGATAGATGTAGATGTTAGCATGGCTCAACGTCTCTTTGACATGGTATGGTATGATTTTGAGGCACATTTTCCGTGCTGACTGTTGATTCTCAGTTCGACTATCCTTGTGAAGTTAGTAGTGTTGCACGGACCGATTGCCTCTATACTTGTTGTGTACATACTCCCCCATTTCAAAACTCAAGGACACATTTTTTTGAACCGAGGGCGATTGATGCGGAGCGAGATTTGAGGTGACGGATAGTGGGTTGAGTTGGCATATCACTTGATGGCCTTATTTACATGAATGACGTTCGGAGTCACTATTGAGTCATTGTTATTTTATTATGTATTTTGATTTTATTTCAGTCTAGTTTTAGAGTAAAAAAAGTGGTCTTTATTTTGCTCGGCAAGAGCAATCCGTGCACTGATGTCGGCAACTGCGCGAATCTCGATCGTTTTGATGAGTCGCTCGAGTACCTTGTCGAACAATTCGATTTGCTCGGCCGGCTCCCTTCTTTCTACTCTGAGACAAAGAAGCCCTCGATGAGTCTTCATAATAGGACAGCCCTCGATGAGTCTTCATAATAGGACAAACATAGTGTCCTATATACCTTCATCAAGTAGTGATACGAGAAACCAATGAAGTATCGACCTTCGTCATTGGACTCATCCTTCAAGAAGTTAGCAAGACAAACTTCTTCATACGGCTCGCCGTCAATGGGCAGACTGCTGAGTTGCGAAAGGCTCCATAGATCTAATGAGGTCTCACCTTCAGTTGTATAGAAGGTGTTAAATTTAGTGTTGAAGACCTCGATCATACCATAGCATAAACCCTTTGAGATAGGGTATCAGAACCGGGAGGTGTACGCACTATGAAAAACTCTCGCTCTGATTAAAATCAGGGCATATTCTTTCAGGACGTAGTCTATAAATTCCACCGCCACTGTATGGAAGGAATGTGCATCAACAACCTT
This sequence comes from Amorphophallus titanum, assembly GCA_024336825.1. NCBI lineage: Eukaryota > Viridiplantae > Streptophyta > Magnoliopsida > Alismatales > Araceae > Amorphophallus > Amorphophallus titanum. The sequence continues at coordinate 15,183,346 of JANBPO010006516.1, forward strand.
CAGGTATGCAAACCAGCCGATAGTAAGCCGATATTTGAAATGAACCACCAGACAATTCAAGATGAAAGGATCTTCCCGATATCCCCACTATATTGGCGCCAAGAAGAGACCATAGCCTGGTGTCTCTTTTTGTACACGCCATATGGCGTTGTCCTATCTAGCCGAAGTGAATTCAGGAGCCCGAGTCAGCATGTTCTGTGTAGGCATCAGCTCAGCAACCCCCAGGACCGCTTTCCATTGATGCGGTTCCCTTGGAAGATAAATGGCCTCATGGCGATGAACTACTCCTCGCAAGCTATCTCGCTCCACGAGAATAGCTTGTTTGGCTCTTTGAGCCAGTAGCACATCTCTCCTTCCAGCAATGCTAAAGTGACAGATGAAAGAAAGGAGGTGCTTGTCCTTCAAAAAATCTTGGCGATATCCCTCGCTACAGTGATAACTGAAGGTCCCAACTATAGTTAAAAGATGTAAAGGAGCCACAGTGTCAGTCTCAGAATCTGAAGATTCATGAAGCATCGCTATCATGTCACGGCCCATGTCTAAGTCATGAATGTTCGCCTAGGTCACGATTGGGCTGAATGGACTAACCGCCGGAACATGAGAGAATGAACCCGAAGGAGCTGAAGCAGAAGACATCCGGCCTGTTCCTCTCCTTCCTTTCTCCTACGGCGGCGAGCGAGTGAGGTGACGGGGCGTTGCTTGATTGCATTGGGGGGGTTCAAATCCCCTTTTTTTAGACCTCGGGAGGCTCCTAGTAGGCTTGTCCTCGGATCTATTCCCCTGGTGCTCTATTTTGGCCTCGGTGTGAAACCCACGGCCTATTTTAGGGACTGTCACTTGATGGACGTGTTCCCACTTTCTTCTGGCAAGCTCCCGGGCTGGGGAGACTTTGCTGAAATTTCGTTAAAAACTTAGTTTTCAGCACCCATCCTCTGACTTTGTTTATTTTCTTTGGTTTGCTTCTGTGTAGATAAGATGGCCTCCGGCTCTTCTTCTTCTTCTTCCCATGCCGTGGTGACGTGGGACAATGTCAACACCTTGGACCGGTGCCATGAGCAGCTGGCCATAGTTGTAGGGCCTTCCGACTCAAAAATCGACACAGTAGACACTAGCTGCCTTATTATTCTTGGGGGCGATTCTTTCAAGTGTGACTGTGGAGATGACATCAAGCGGGATCATCCCAAGGTTAAGCACTTAATGTCCTTCCTCCGGTGGTTCAATCTTCAAGGGAAGAGAGATTTGTTCCTTGTCCTTAGGGTTGAGCAGGCACTGCTAGTTGAGAGGGACAACTTGACAGACTTTGTAGTGCGCGGAAGGTCCATCTATCTGCTTGGTGAACCCTGAAAATGGAGTGCTGTGCTCGGACTCCAGGATTTAGTTCCAGAGGATGGACTATTGACCAGAGTGCCTGAGTTTATACCCGCCCGCTGGAATGACACTGCTGGCTGTGTCGACTGAGAGAAGCCAATATTTGGTCTATTCTTAGCCACGTTGAAGTGGGGGTACAGAGAAGAATCATTCTTGCTGGACTGCTTAGCGGTCCAATTCAAGCACAAAATTTCTATAGGGCAGTTCACTAAGCTAAAGGCCACTGATGCCTATGCATTCAGACCTAGAGCAGTGGAGTTCACAAACTACGTCCTGCAACATTATGCACCTATCTTGGTTAAAGCTGGCGTATACCACAGTGTGTACGTGATGGGGGCATATCTCGCGCTTCAGATTTTTTCAAGACCCCGGTTGCACGCCAGCATAGCTCCATTGTGTCCGTCATATTTTTCTGAGTCAAGTCATGTAATTTTCATATTTTATTTGAGTCTTATCATTGTAATTTTCTTTTTATTTGAGTCATGTATCTAGGTTAACCTCACAAAAGAAAATGAACACAAAATGGGCCTACACAAGCTAAATGGGCCAAAAGATACTAGAAGTGGGTTGAAGGGGCCTTAAACTGGCATGGCCCATGATGAACCAGTAGCATGATGAACCAGCACGTAAGGGAGCTTGAAGCCATGTTAAACCAGCGCGCAAAAGGGCTTCCGGGCCCGTGGTTCTAGCGCACAAAAGCTCATGTGAATAATATAGAGATGATCTATATTGAGCATAGAAATAAATTCTATAGTGAATTTGTTCGTTTCCTCTCATATCGATCACCGATCATGTGTATTTGTGTGTTTTTGCGCTAGCCTTGCCGGCACATCGGTTGATCATTTCCGTTTCCCTGGTTACCAACCTAAATGGTCCTTCTCTGGTGGGCCTAAGGGATACGCCCCCTCGTTCCATGTGAGCGACTGTGCAGAGGGTCATTAATATTTCCTGATGGTCATCAGAGATCTGCCTAGCATGGTATGATCTCTGTCTGGCGCGTTCTTGGGGAGCATCATGTCGATTACCTTCGTTTGATGTGAATTTATGTAGGGTGTTTGCTGTGTTAAGTGCTCCCCCCCCCCCCCGTTTTCATGTTAACCCTTTTTTTGGGGGTGCTACAAATTTCACTCTGATTATACAATCAGTCCCATGATTGGCTGCCCATTCAAGATTAGGGGTCCAGTTATGCTATTTATACAGATCTTCTAGATGCCTTAATCGAAGGGATTAATGGATTATAGCATCGGGAATTACTTCCTTTCTGATCCCCTGTTTTCTGATATTTTGGCCTGTCTCCAGGGGTCATCTCCTTCCACCCTTCCTTCTTGTGAACTATGGCCCCTTAAAATGGCGTGGGGTAAACCGGCGCACCGGCTTCCACGCCGGTTTAATCCCTGCCACATTAAACCTTCTCCAATGCCCCCGTCGTGACGGTGCCATTAGTTAGACGGTGGCAACCCATCTTCCTCAATCGGGCCTTCAAAGCCTAGGCCGACTCTAAGGATTACCCTCACCTTCTTCACCAGCCTTACTCTTCCTTGTAACTGTGCCCCTAGACCTTTGCCTTGCTGGTAACCCAAGTTCTTCATGATCTCCCATCCCTTGGAACAGGAAGGGGGACGTGGCATTGGCCAGGGAAGCGGCTTCTTTTGTGTTGGTGAGGCGCGACTGGGGTCACACACATCTAGCAGCGAAATAATAGGCCTATGGGTCGGCTCTTTTAGTTGGTTCTATGAAAAGTGAGTTCTGGTCTGAGAACGTGACTATTCTTCAAGACGTGTCTACATATACACGTCTCTTTATTTGGACACGCCTTTAGTTGCACCGATCACTACCACTCACACCTTTTCTGAGTGGACACGCTCTTATACAGGCTTTTTTCTGAGTGGACGTGTTTTCTTATTTCTGTGATATTTTGTTTTGTTCTATTTTATTCTGTATATTTATGTTCTGTTTGTTCTACTTGCATGTTCTGTATATTTCTTTCCGTAGTAGCATTGTATAGCCTATGGGCATTAGGGCATCTCCCCTTGCATTCTTAGGAAATTACCCTCTCTCAGAGAAGGAAGGACTCTCCATTCGAAAATTCCTCTCGACGGATTAGGATCTCCTCCATCGGGACCTTCGAAAGTCCCTGATAGTGAAGGATTCCCTTTTCGTTCACTGGGCCAGTTGTTCCACTAAAGTTCCCTGGAGTTAATTGACCTATTCGTAGTGAGACGAGAGATCTTAGTTGGCACGACGTTGACCAAAAATTATAACTAGGGTCCTACCCTTTCTATGTGAATTTTGAAATTCGTTAAAAGTCACTTTCTTTTTATTCAAGACAAAGAAATTTCTAAACCCGCATAAACATCCACTTGTGTATTAATCTTTGCAAATTGTTTGTTAGTGTATGTTATTGCATTGCGGTAAGGTTTTGAAGATGGTTGGGTACAACTACGATGATTTTGAAACTGGGGCATGTAATTCATGTTATGATCTCCAAATGTATGACCCAACCTATAATCTTTGTGAGGAATATCACCCCGTCTATGACTACCAAGACGAATCATATGCCCATGCTATGGACATAGGCCCATCTTGTGAGCCCTCACATGAGGTGCAAACCATTACTAGGGAAGCATCCCGTTCTTAGGACATCTCCTCTATGCTGGGTGTCCTCATCACCACACAGGTCAGCTCTTGGCAACTCCAAGCCCTTCAGGCCATTTTAAAGGGAAAATTTGTCTCCCCTTCTCCTCAAGAACCAATGCAGGCTACCCTCACTCCTCAGGAGCCAGCACAGGCTACTCCTTCTCCTTTCCCTCAGGGTCAGGTTAGTCAGCATCCACCCTCCTTTCAATTCCCTTCATAGTCACCAACTCTGATTGTCCCTCGCACCCCAGTTCAATTGGGCCATTCTATTAGTAGACCTCATTTCTCTCCCCACCCTAAATAAGCACGAGAATTCTACATCTACCAATAGAATTTAATTTCAAGATTCCAAGTGACAAGAAGAAAGAGTGCCCATTAGAAAGAAGACCAGATGCGTCCACTGACAACTTATACTGCATCTCGGGTGTCTCCACTTGTGTCGAGTCACGGTAACTGGGACACCGTAGTAGTATAAGGAACAACAGTAACGAGTGACTAGTCAGGGTCACGCCTGTCAGCGTCAGTACAAGCCCCTAATCACGTGTGCACACACCAGCTCAATGCCCTGAGTCAAACCTCTAGCTAGTTTTTCCCCTCAGTAGGACGCTACTGACAAGAAAGGGGCCCCACGAAAACTAGCTTAAAAATTGTACATCGGGACTGCCCCGCCACCTCTTCCAGGTGGGCCAACACTAAAGGTCGTCTGGCTACATCTAGTGGCTCAATCACAAGGAAAGAGAAAATAACTCTACTGGGATATAAAAATATGCCACAGTTTATAAAAATTTTTAAACATGGCGAATATGCAACATTAAATGCATAATTAAATAAGCATGATTGAATTTATAAACTGCAGGGACTTGGCGGTCTAGACTAGGCCGCAAGGGTCAGGTGACGGTCGGACGACTGGCTGCTTCACTGACAATAGCGGTCTGCCCATGGCCGCTAATCTACGAACGCTTCTACATGCAACAGGGGAGTAGCGGTCTGGATAGGGCCGCTCTGATCAAGGGACGGTCGAGCGACTGACCGCTCCATGATAAAAATGGTCCGATCTGGGCCACTAGGCTCGCACCGCCTCGAAGGGAGCACGGCGGTCTGTTGCTAGGCCGTTACTATTCCTTGGTGGTCAGGATATGGCCGCCTTCAGATAGTAGCGGTCAGCCCTAGGCCGATACACTTCATCGCCTATTCCCCAAATAAAAACGGTCTCTGGAAGGACTGCAACCCTCCCAGAGCACCCAAAACGGGGGAAACCAAATGTTAACCCCTCCCAATCGATTCAAATCGATGGGAATATAATTTCTAAGTCTAAAACCTACTAATACATGCTCATTTCCAACCACCAACACATCCAAAAAACATAAATACAATGGGCATGAGTGGATTTTTCATGGGTTTAAAATATAATTGACTATGTTCATGCATTTCACTCAAACCAAGCATCTAACCAAGTAAATGAGCATGCAAACGATAGGAAATCAATCCTAAGGCGAGTAGAAAGCCATCCCCCTACTGCCTCCGCGAGCTTGAGCCTGCCGAGCATATCCAGCGGGACGCGCTTTCGGTGATCCGTTCCATCGAGCGGGCGGATCGCCTTTGGGCCGCCTTCCTGTTCGTCTCGGCTTTTGCCGGGATCGGCCTCTTCTTTGCAATGGGAGCGAAATAATGACCGAACGCGCGCGCCTCGTCCGCAAATGGCTGTTGCTGTGGGACCGCTGGGAAGAACGCCGTCAGATGCGCGGCAAGCCCGTCCGCGCGCCTTGGGGCTATCTCAACGGCATTGCCAAGGCGATGGACCATGTTCGCGCCCGTATCGATGCGATCGATTGCGAAAGGCTCGCGGCATGAACGCGCCCCGCTTCGACCTGACCGCAATTCAAGTTGCGAGCGTCATGGACATGCTTGCGAGCATCGGCGTGGACGATGACGACCGGCTGGTTCTCGATACCCTTGAGGGTGAGACCGACCTGTTCGCCATGCTGTCCAAGCTACTCGCCCAAGTCGAGGATGACGAAGGCCAGATTGCCACTCTCAAAGAGCAAATCGACGCCCGCAAGTTTCGCATCGCAGCGGCGGAAGCCCGCATAGCCCGCGGTCGTTCGATGATCGGCAAGCTAATGGATTTCGCCCAGCAAGACAAGATTGTGCTGCCCGAGGCCACCCTGTCCCGGCGCGTCGTCCCGTCAAAGCTGGAGGTCGCGAACAAGGACGCCGTGCCGCGCGAAATGCAGCGCGAGAAGCTGGAACCGGACGCCGCGAAGATCGCCGCCGAATACGGCGACGCCGACACGCTGCCCAACTGGCTGACTCGTGTTCCCGAAAGCAAATCCATTACCGTGAGGCGGAAATGACCCCCGAACAAATCAAAGAGCTGCAAAAGCCGCTCGACCCCAAATTCATCAAACCGCCGCCACAGGGCAAATACGGCGAATATGTCGATGCTTGGCACATCATCATGGAGGCCAATCGTATCTTTGGTTTCGATGGCTGGTCCTATGGCGTCGATCAGATCACGCCGACGAACAATGCCAAGGTCGGCGACATGCACCGCGTTGGCTACATGGCGGTCGTTACCGTTGTCGTCGGCGACCAGCGCAAGGGCGACATCGGCCACGGACAAGGGTTCAGCAAGAGCGAGGGTGATGCCCACGACAGCGCGGTCAAGGAGGCCGTCACCGATGCCCTCAAGCGCGCGCTGCGCCAGCTGCTCATCGGCTTCGGTTGGCTCGCGTCGTATCATTCTTCTATAGAGCAGCCAATTCTTCATTCATTGCTTGCACTCATTTTGGATCTTTCACAGCCTTAGAGGAAGTACTTGGGATATGATAGGAAGAAATAGTGGATAAGAAATAATAATATGATAGTGAAAGACGAGAGTAAAACATGTGCTGTGAAATAGGATGATGAGTACAAGCTCTGGAACCTTTCCAAAGTGCAATGGAAAGGTTGGAGTCAGACAAAGGGAGCTGAGAGAGAACCAGAGGATGCAACAAGCTTTGAAAGTGGATGATCTGTAGATGGTCTCTTCTTATGCCACGTGCCCTTGGAGTATCGCTGAGAAACCTGCTTAGTCAGATTTGCAGTAGCATCAACCAGCACAGGAGAGAGCTCCGAAGGCGTGGAACAAGTTGGAGAAGATATGGGCAAGGGAAGAGAAGAAGTCTCCCCTTGAGGAGAAGAAGCAGGAGAAGAAAAATATGATTGTGATTCAAAAAAATTGACATCCTTGAGTACATACTTGCATCCGGTCACAAGATCAAGACACTTGTAACCTTTTTAGCTAGAAGAATATCCCACAAACAGCCTGGGGATCAAGTTTTGTAGCACCCAGAGCAAGACTGTGAGCGAAACATAGACACCCAAAGACATGAGGACGTAAAGAAAATAATGGCTCTGAAGGGCGCAAAATGAGGAAGGGAACTTAGTTGTCCAGAGTGCGAGATTGTGTCTGGTTATGAGATACACAGCGTGAAGAACTGCTGTGCCCCAATATTTTTTTGGAAGCTTCTGCTAAAATAGAAGTGCACGGGAGACCTCTAAAAGATGCCGATTTTTGCGCTCTGCTATACCATTATGCTGTGGGGTGTAGGCACAAGATGATTCATATATAATGCCAGAATCCTCCATGAAGATGTTTGATTTTTTCTCAAGTACTCGTGAGCATTGTCAGACCTGAAGACCTCGACCTTCCGATCAGACTGAGTTTTGACCATCCTGCAAAACACTTGGACAAGCCGAGGTACTTCCTCATGGGAGTCCATGGGATATAGTTAACAAAAATGTGAATAGTCATCAATAAAAGAGAGAAAATATCGATGACCATCCATGGAAGGAATGGGGGAGGAATCCCAAACATCTGAGTGCACAAGCTCAAAAAGGAGAACTGTGTTTCATTGATGCTGGAAAAACCGTTCTACAATGTTTGGGAAGTTGACACATTTGACATCGTAATACACATGTAAAATTTGATGAATCTAAAAGAGAAAAGTCAGTTTATGATGATGCAGATAAGCTGACCTTGCAATTAGAAGATCTTTCAATCTAGAAACAGAATCAATCTGATCTGCCAATAGAAGAGCTTCATCAAGAAGAAGAAATAGATCAAGAATTGCCGAAGGAATGGAAATATGCTAAGAGTCACCCAAAGGAGAACACCATTGGTGATCCATAGGCTGGGCTAAGGACTAGAGGAAATATGTTTTCTCGTGACTACTGAACCTTTGTCTCACAAGTAGAGCCAAGAAATGTAGAGGAAGCTCTTGAGGATAAAGCTTGGTTCCTAGCTATGCAAGTAGAACTAAACCAATTCACAAGGAACCAAGTATGGAGTTTAGTAGAAAGACCAAAGGATCGCCCTATAATTGGAATCAAGTGAGTATTCAGAAATAAATCAGGCTTGATCACCAGAAACAAAGTCAGACTCGTAGCACAAGGATACTCTCAAGAAGAAGGCATCGATTATGATGAGACATTTGCACCAGTTGCAAAGCTTGAAGCTATCAAAATCCTTCTAGCATGCGCGGTTGCATAAGGATTGAGATTATATCAGATGGATGTTAAAAGTGCATTTCTAAATGGCTATATCAAAGAAGAAGTATATGTAAAATAGCCACCTAGATTTGAGGATCTATGTGAGAGTGGTCATGTCATCGGCTACATAAGGCCCTTTATGGACTAAAACAAGCTCCATGGACATGGTACGAACAATAAACTCGTTCCTTGTAAAACATGAATTCAAAAGAGGTAAAATAGACACAACTCTATTTATTTTGAATAATAATCTTGGAACTCTAATTGTTTAGATATATGTTGATGATATTTTTGGAGCAACTAACAACAACATGTGCAAGAATTTTGAAAAGTTGGTGTAGGGAGAATTTGAGATGAGCATGATGGGGGAGCTCAACTATTTCTTAGGTCTACAAATTAACAATTAAAAGAAAGAATCTCTGTAAGCCAGACTTAGTATTGCAATGACATGCTAAGGAAATACAAACTTGACAAAACAAAGCCATTGTCTACACTAATGAGCTCCTCAGCTAAGATAGACTGTGATGAGTCAGGTAATCCTACAAACTAGAAGACTTATAAAGGTATGATTGGTTCCCTTTTATACCTCATTGCTAGTAGACCTGACATTTTATTCAGTGTTTGTATGTGCGCTAGATATTGTGTTGATCCGCTTGATAAATGGAGCATCCCCCTTGTCATGGGGAGATGCTGCCCATTTGTTTCCAGAGCTTCTGTGATTGATTGCATAGGGATTAAGGTGTTTGTATATGTCAATGATTGTTGCTTGATTATGGCAGAGGCCCCTCGTATCCTCAACTGATGAACCCAAAGACTACAAGATAGTGCTGGAGTATAAACCTCGCACTGCGGAATAGAATCGGAGGACAAAGAGGATTAATTATAGTTTTAACGAATGCTTAAACTTTTAAAGCCCCCTTTTAAATCTTTTCTCCCCTCAGAGCATTCTCATTCAATAATATGAGCCGCCTTTCATGTGAATTTTCCCTCATAAAACCCTACTCTGCTTAGCGTTGAATCCTTGAAATCCCCATTCGACAAAGCCCCGTGTGAGTCAGTGTCAATGCCACCAATTCGCTGCTCGCTTGTGATGAATCAGTGGTGACACCACCGATTCACTCCCCTACCTACCATGTGTCAGTGGCAACGTCACTGACTTGCACCGACCCACTTTCGCCACTGCACTGACGCATCTTATTCCCCATCGCCATCACATCCTATCCCCCCTTTCACTGCTACACCGACTCATCCACCCTCTACTGCCCTCAGGTCGACCTCATTTCCCGCCAGGTCTACCTCATTGCCCCCAAGTCTACCTAATTTCCCCCAAGTCTGCCTCACTCGGCCCCCCAGGTCGACCTCATTTCCTGCCAGGTCTACCTCATTGCTCCCAAGTCTACCTCATTGCCCCCAAGTCTGCCTCACTCAGCCCCCCAGGTCGTCCTCATTTCCCGCCAGGTCTACCTCATTCGCTCCCAGATCGACCCTTACCCCCTCCATTCATGATCTGACCAACTCCTAAGCAATTAATTAAAAATCAAACCTCAATAAATCATGGGCCTAATAAAGTAAATAAAATTATTATTAATCAAACCTGCCTTTCAATCATATTTCTATTTGATCACGCAATTATGTAAAATTACATATATCACTATCTTAATGCATGCTGGCATGACCGAATCCTAGGTATATTAAATGGCATTTAGCGGAAGGTCGGGTTATGCCCAACTAAAAGTTCTCACTATGCGTGATGGTGGTCTCTGGACCTATGTTCTCTACCCCGTACCGAGGCTCAGATGTAATAAAATTATGCTTGCCCCGCATGATTAAATCAATAAATAAATCCCCCTTGTAGCTTCGAGAAGAGACATGTAGTCTGAGTCTGCATGCATAGCATTCATAGTAATGACCTTATGTGAATGAATGAAATAGTTGTTAGTTCTATGTCAATGACTTTTTTCTATGTGAATAAATTATTTTTGAGCATCTGTCTTGATTATGGAATGCTAGGCTTGCACGCAACAATAATTCATGCTTGTCATCACCAAAAAGGGGGAGATTATTTTGTCCCTCGGTTTTGGTGATAACTCACCATGATTTATTATTGCTTTTAAGATATCTAATCGAATTCTTCAAGTGGTGTAAGACAGATAACTCTTACTTCAATCAGAACAAGCATCAAGTCGTAAAAGGGATAGAAGTGTCAGCACTTCTATCATGAGTAGCTCTGGGAAGCTTTAGAGTGTCGACACTGATAGATTGTGCGGAAGGTGAGCTAGAAGGGGGGGATGAATAGAACACCGACAATTTAAAGCTAATTCGCCACACAAATGATGAAAGCCCTGTTGCAGAAAAATGCGCTACCTAAACAGGCCACGGAACAGACTGATGGTCTAAGGCTTAACAAGATAGAGTGCAATGGAACAGTGATCAAGTAGCTAACGTGCTTGGGCAAAATGTGAAAGCACAGAAGAACACACCACTCAATGAAGATAGAGAGGTTTTTAAGGTGGTTCGATTGCGATCTGCAATCTACGTCCACCCCTTACTCGCCTAGGGTAAGGCTTCCTTACACTAAGCAAAAATTAACCTACAGACTCAGTCTACAAACATACGCTGCCTAATAGCTTGACACAAGGGAAACAGATCCCTAAACTCAGATCTTGCAATCCACAAGAACTGAACCCTGATCTTGCACCAGCAGGATCAGTACCGGAGGACCAACCTCCCTTCCTTTGCAACCCGCAAAGGGAACTCCGTAAGCTACACCAGTAACCTATGAAAATAGAGGATCGTTCCTCTCTTCCTCCAGACACACTGGAGGGAAACTGGAGAACCTCTCCCTTCCTCTAAGTAATCCTAGAGGGTAACAAAGACAGTGTAAACTGAACTCAAAGAAGAAGATGAACAAAGGTAAAAATAGACGATCAGAAATGACGAACGATAATGTAGCCTCCTTCGAAGTAGAAATATAGACTCAGACACTCTAGTCGATCAATCGAGCTCTCTTTCTTTCTGGACTTCTCTCTCTTTCTTTGATGGAGAGTTTCAGCACTGGCGGAGGTCTCAGATCTTCTTTTCTCTCCCTCACCTTTTACCCCTTTCTGTGGGGGGTGTGCTCATTTGTTGATTATGTGGAACACTTTCCCAGGCAATCAAATCCTCATTATATCTGATTGGTTCGTAAATATCATTATCCGGTTTCTCTGATCACAGATGACCCCTGCCTCCCGGGTCTTCCAATCTTTTCTCAATCCTGAGGACCCAGGTCTTCTATCCCACATAGCTTGTAGTAGAAAAGTGTTCTCCAAAATTGTTAATATAAGGTTTCTGTTTTCTTCAAGGCCACAGCAGAATGTTCTGTCCTTGTGTTTGCATTTGGGACATTCCAACAGTGAGCTGCTGAATGAATACCAATGCCCATGACATGAGACCGGTCTTGTGCCACCAGTTTTGCATGCCTTTTTGCATGTTCTCTAGCGCTGTTTTCTCCGTTTGAACAAGGTTCATATGCATTCATGATTTCATCAATTGATTCCTCTGTAGAGTAGCTTCTTCCATTCTTGTGAGTTAGAATGTCTGATCTGGTGGGAATGTCCCCCCTCAGCCTCTGCCCTTGCCCTTGTGGACTGAAAAAGGGTACTGGGTAGCCCTTCTGCAGAGTCACCCAGTAGTCTGTCTATGTTCCTCGAGGTTTTGTAGTGTCATAAAGGCCACGGGCAATGAGTAAATTTCCCATTGAAAGGGCGTCTGAATGTGGTCATGTCCGAATGCGCATCATTAGAAAGCCAAAACCAGCTGAGCAACATAATTTAATCACAGCAACCAGACCTTGTATGTATGTTGCTCCCGCTCGCTTAGCTGTTATTAAGTCAGGGTTTCCAATTTATCCTCGAGCTTGGGATGGAGTAACTGTTGTACAAATGTCAGGGGGGAGAATTCATCATGTATCCACGAAAGTGGGTGATTCCTGCAGCAGTGTGGGAGAGAGAAATCTGGGATCTGTGAAACTTTTCATCCTGGTCCCCTGTGTTTGTTGGAATCTACGGTTTCATATGGATGATGATAGGGATTTCTCTCTTTTTTTCTGATTCTCATAAAAATTGTCAAGATTTCCATTGTAACAGTGGGCGATGTATGTTCATGGGGGAGTGTAGATCTTAATAAACACCCAGATCCATGTGTGATCCCCAACTTTGCCATGGCCGGTCCCAAGCCCGGATGAGAAAGGCGGAGGGTTTGCGTTAGGTTGACAGCCAGCAGTAAAATTTTGTCACATCTCCCATATGAATTCTGGTGCTTGGCGGGGGGGGCGTGGGGGTTGTGGTGTTTCGGTTTTTGCTCGCCTCTTGCCTCTGCCGCCGCCGCGGGGGGGGCGGGGCGCCCCCCGCCCGCCCCCCCCCCCTCTCAGGCCGGCCATCCCCTCAGCCGTTGTCACCGTCAGTGACTCGATACTGATCGATGGTGTGCGGGTTTTCGCTGGCATGGCCGATACGCAGCGGTATGGCAAACCCTGTGTTATATTTGTACCTCCTCCTTCACTCATCTCTCTTGGACCTCTCACACGAGGGGTCCTTTTGACCTCCTACTTGGCCAGCACCTAAGCAAGTCTTTAGTTTCAAGATCACCCAAGTAACAGCTGTCTCAACATGTACAGGCTTTTGCCATTATCTGATCCCGTCCTTGTGGAGTATTGTCCGCTTTGGATCAAGTCCATATGATTTTATCAACGAAGTCACTTCACAAGTCATGGATATGAGCCTTACGTATATCGCCTAGTAACTTCTTCTCACTTTCTAATTTGGGGTTAATATAGTTCATCCATGCCCTGGACCCTAGATGCAATGGTAGCTCCACGCTGTGGTGACTCCACACCAGCACATTTTCACCCTTATGTCTAGGTAGCCCTCTCCTCTCTCCTAGCTAGGATATATAGATATACCTCTGGAGACTGTATGAGCAGAAAGGCAGCTTGCCCCACGTCTTGTTTGCACCTTCAAAATATTTCGAGCTGCTCGAAGTTACGGTGTCAGGGTGACAGACTAGGATCAGAAACACGGTAGTTAACATATTGCAGTTGCATCAACTATATATATATCCTCTACTTGGGGAGTATTAACTTCCTCTCACCTGATCACATGAGTTGTACGGCCCTGTAGCCAATTAAACTGATGCAAACCAATTAAAATGCGAAACGGGGGCACCGGAGTACTGCAACTTTGCGAGCGTACAAACAATATTGTAGGACAGTCGCAGAACACGATGAGTTGACTAGAGTGAGGGAAACGCCTTCGATCGAGTGTGAAGATTGAAGAAGAAAACCCCTCCCACCCACCGACCCACCCCCGTTGAATCACATGGGCGGTGGGGATGGAGAGATCCTCGTCCTTTAAATCCAGGTGCTGGTTTCGGGCACTGCTCTGATTTACGCAATCTTTGATGAGCGACGATCCACATGGAGGCAAGGCCTAGGCGCGCGATATTGGAGAGCTCAACTGCTTCCGCTCCACGTTACAGTTTACTTAAATCGTTGCTGACTTAAGCATCGGAGGGTTGTCTCCTGAGATAACGCTCAGGGCTCTTTCTGACTCCTCTTTAGTTTCTGGTGTATGTAGGTTTTCACGGGTGCGAGACGACTTCTTCGATAAATAAATAGAGAAGATGGTACGTGACATAGAAACTAAATTTCTACCTCTACACCTATCATAATATTACCTTTTGAAACCATCGATTTGAAAAGGTTTAAGATCAATGAAGATTTCAAGATTATAATCCATCTCCCCTCAACCAATTTGGAAAGACCTAGGGGTGAGGATTCTAAAGTCATAATACGATAACACAAGATTCGTTGCTCAAGTTTCTTAAGAACATATGAAATATTTTTGATATGCAGCGTTATCTCCTAATTTTATAGTAGTATAGATAAGAATTTTTAATAAACACAAAAAATATTAAAAACATCAAAAAAAGATTAAAAATTCATTGTAGCAGCATGACCTCAAGTTGTTTTGGGCCCAAGTGTACGTACCCTAGGGAATCCATCTTGTACCTTTAGACCACCCCCATTCTTGCAGCATAATTACGGTTCAGCCTTGTGCCAAAATTCTGTAATGCTAGATTCTACATTTTGCATCTGCTCCACGAGTCCTCGATGATTATGCTAATGCTTCTACTGATGCTTTTGTCCTGAAGATTTTTTTCTTCTGGCAATTCTCCTTTTCTCTTTCTTCTCTAATAACAAGGAGCATGGTAATGTTTTCTTTGCCATTCCATCCGTGTGACAGCAACCAAGGGTGTTATGGGGACATGCTACCTAGTGTTTCAGCATTCTACAAAAACTAGCTGCTTCAGTGGTAGAGAAAATGCTTCAGCAAACACAGCTCTCAGACGTCATTGCGAGCTGGAAACTGTGCATACATCATGTCCTGGAAACATTCTAGAAGATGTTTGGCACCGGTTTTCATTAGTAAAGAATAATTATACTTACAAGTTTAGCAACATCTCTATGAAGTCTGAGCACCCCCAAGCAGCTATGCTTTTGGAAGAAAATAGAAAGATGCTACCACAGTTGGGAAGTCACCAAAAGCCAATGTTTGGCGTTGCCAGATAGCCAATGTTTGGCGTGACCGACAATGACGAGAGGTCCGTATGTCATGACTGCCATAGAGTTGGTTGAAAACTTCTTGAAGAACACTTGCCTTCGGAATTTGCATTTGAAGACAAGACCCCCCTACTCCCATTGCTGCCTAGCGGGCCTGTTGATGATATGGATGATTTCAGTAAAGCTTTTGCTGATATGTTCTATGAAGAAGACTATCCAAGAGGCCCGGAAATGCGGCTTGTAGAATATACGCCAGAAAAGCTGGCTCACTATGCGCGGGGAGAGGGGAGCTCACCTGTTGTTTTCACTTGGTCTCCTTCCCGCTTATTCTCATTTCTACAAAAGCTGGATTATACCCCGCTCACCTCCTGTTCTAATCAATCCTCTGTTATTCAAAACTCCAACCAGTTTTCTCATCATCAATGTCTGTGATTGTGGGCATTCCCTGCCCATTGATTGGTCTGGTCCTTTCTTCTCCTCATCTGATCCCTTCCTCGATCTTTTCTGTCCATCCATTTATCCTCTCGTGCTTCCTTCTCCTCCATCTTCTTCTCCATCCTGTTGCAAGATCTCTACTGATCTCAAAAAAAAACATCAATTTTGAAATGGAGATTTCAGTTAAAGATTATGATGTGCTCAGTTCATCCTCCTCCCAGGGGCATGAGTCCCCTACTTCTCTTCCATTAGAACTTCTCTCTCCTAGGTTACATTTAGGGTCCGTCAAGTCTAGAGAAGTAGGGTCGTGTTCTAGTGTGTCCAACCCCTCCTCTATGCTTGAGATGCGCCTGGTGACACATTATTCCAAATACATTCCTGATGGATTCTTGCAGGATTTAGCTTAGCGATGTCATGCTCTGCTCAAATGTTCATAATTTGTTAAAACGACGATTGTGCCAAAAGAGGATGAGGAGCAAGATGGGGTGTGGAGCGATGACGGATTAGGTGTCTGTGAGATCGTGGATGAGAAAGACCCGGTTGATCTTGAGGATAGCGATGTAGATGGCACTGTCGACCTATATGCACAAGGTTTGAAGAGGTTTGATGAGCCATCATCGGCAGTGGATGAACCTACAAAGGAAATTAATCTTGGAACTGATGAGGACCCCGGGCCAATTATCATTTCTGCTAATCTCCCTCCTGAAATTGAAGAAGAATTGATTAAGGTTATGAGGGAATATAGTGATTGTCATGCCCCAAGATTATGCAGCAGAAATAATTTAGGAATCATGAACTGTCGACTAGTACGCCTCAAGCGAGTAATATAATCAGAGCGCAATCACATTCACACATAAGAAATGAATGCACAATAATTTAGGTAAAACCTTGACCTTTATTGAATAATCATCAAAAGTACGGTCTAAAGGTGGAGCATTACAGCCCTTGAGTCCTACTTCCCGCCGTCTTGGTTTCTGATTGGCTTGGTTGGTCCTTGTGGTCTACCCACTTTCCCGTGGATGTCTCTTGACATCTTATGAAGGTCAAGACTATGTTATAAGGCAGCCAGGAGTCTTCTTGCTTGCGGTAGGATTCTCTTTCCTATTATTGAGTCATCATTGTCCGGTTTCGGTCAACCCGGGGTCACGTAGTGGTTGGCAGGTAATCATGTGTATGTCTCGACAGTTCTGTCCAGTTTGAGGCATGGTTTTGGCTGCAGTGAGGTATCATCTTACCTCGGTTTGTGTGTCTAAATGTGCTGAGGGTCCTCAGTGTTCCCTCAGGTCTCTACGTGTCGTTTTCTTCACCAGTGTCATTTTCTCTAGCTTAGGATTGGACCGATTGGCGGCTTATTTCGCTATTAGTGACGATCTTGCCTCCGAGTCGTCTGACTCAAGGATCATCACGGGAGTAGGTCTAGTTGCCTTATCCTGAGTTGTCGGCAGTGGCTGTGCTGCCATTGATTCTTCGAAGTATGTACGATAGTGCTCTCTTACCTGTCTATACTTTCTCACTTGTGTTTTGAGTCTCAGTATCTTCTGAGCCTTCATTAGTCGTAGCCTTACGTCACGTTACGATGTGACGGCTCTTGTAGTGGGGCACTTTCCAAATTTACGATTCTTAAGCTAGTTCCGTGGGCCCCCAGTCCAACCGCAGCGTCTTTCAGAGGGGGAATACTAGCTAGAGGCTTGGCTTAGGCAGTGAGCTAGTGTGTGCACATGTGGTCAGGGGCTTTGGACTTACGTCGACAGGCGTGACCTTGACTAGTCACTCGCAACGGTACTTTAGTTCTGGTTCTGACAGTGTCTTGGTCTCGACCTAGTCCTTATGGTAGGGTACGCGGACAAGACACTAGTTGGCACAGCATAAGATGTTAGTGGATGTAGCTAGTTGTTCTTCTAGTGAGAGGTACACTAGTCACGTGGCACGTGACTCTTCATGGTTCTCTTTGCGTTTCTTGTGCGTCGTGACCTCTCAAGTCAGCCCTCTCATAGCTGTACTCGACGTCAGTGTCCTGTCGTATGCATGACGTTCTAGTCATGTGCGGGACAGTGTGCACGGTGTTCTGGTCATGTCATCTGGGTCTACATCTGTCTAGGTTTTTCCTAGGTTTCTTTATCTATTTTGTAGGTCCCTTGCATCTTCATTATGTCGTCGCGATGGCTCAGAGTTTTCCCAAGACCGTGGCAACTGGAGAGAAGGTTCCAAGCCCCCCTCCCAGCGTGGGTGCTAAGGCAGACGATCCTCCAGTGGCTTTGACCCCTCCAGTTGTAGTGACGACGGAGGACAAGGTTGGCATTGACATTGCTCTGGTTGTCATTGACGAGCCATTTGACTAGGGCAACGACTACGCCCAAGGTTGGATGACTGGGTACTAGGACGGCTATGATGCCGCTATGGCCCTAGTTTGTCCCACTTATTCTCATAGACGTGTACGCTGACCACATGAGGATGCCACACTGGAGTTTGACGATTTGTATTTTGAATAAAAGCAGAGACTCCTTGGTCCATGCCTGTGTTGTATGCATTTTTGGTGAGGAATCTCCGTGTGTGGCGAGCTTATGAGAGTAGATAGATTCACCGTTCAAATTTACCCTCATTGCACGCGCATGCCCGTTTCCCTGGGGAGATCAGGGCTCTTATTTGCCTTAGGTCCACGATGTGTTGGGACTCTTCTGGCCTTTAAAGGCTTATGCACTGCTCACGGTTAGTTTCAGGAGAGAGCGTACGCCTCCCCTCAGTGGGGGAAAATTATTACTCATCATTTCTGGGGGAGTAAGAGTGCTCGCCCGTTGGAAGCTCGAATGCTACCATCATTTTCTAAGGAGCATGAATGCTCGCTTCTTGAGAGATTGGAAGCTACTATGATTTCTAAGGGAACATGAGTGCTCGTCTCTTGGAAGTTCAGAAGCTACCATGATTTCTGAGGGAGCATGAATACTCGCCTCTTGAACGCTTAGAAGCCACCATGATTTCTGAGGGAACATGAGTGCTCGCCTCTTGAAAGCTCAGAAGCTATCATGATTTCTGAGAGAGCATAAATGATCGCCTCTTGGAAGCTTAGAAGCCACCATGATTTCTTATGGAACATGAGTGCTCGCCTCTTGGAAGCTCGGAAGCTATCATTATAACGACCCAGAGCCCATGGCACCGATAACCCGATATAAGTACCAAATTATCACTACCATGAACTAGGGACGCCACCCAGGAGGCTGATGAGGCCCCCGAAGGGTTAGTGGGGTTTGTTGAGAGATTACATTAGCAATTGGAATTCGTAGCACGCATGTTAATTTATGGCAACGAATAATTAAAATTAAGGCGGAAGTAATTTAAAAAATCAGAGTGATATAAATATAATAGAGGCTGAAAAATGGTTCCTAGGACACGTACCACATTTTCTATTTATTTGTTGAGGGAACTCGTCACGCGCCCCTGGAGGCCTGCAAACATCAGGAAGCAAGGGCATCAGAAGGAGTCCCGGGTGTTACCCCAGGGGACAACCCTCCGATGCTTAAGTCAGCAATAGGAAAACAGAGTATAGAGAAGAGCAGGAATGAGAGAGAGAGAGAGAGATCGATGTAGGAAGTCGGGGAGCTGTGGAGATCTTCCAAACGAGTGCTCGCCGACCCCAGTGCTCACTCGAAGACTACTCGCTAGATGGTAAGGTCGTCGGAAGAAACCTCTCTCAGTGTGTAGGTAGTCGCTCTCTTCTTCTCGTAGTGTAGTAGGGCTAGTAGCTCTATTCTCTAGAGTTGCGTTATAGTGGAATGAACCACCGTGCTCTTCTCTTTTGTTGATCTCCTTTTTATAGGGGGTTATCCTGGAGCGGGGAGCCTCATCCCTTGATAGGGAAGGGCGTTCGTAGTAGAGTAATATTTCTTCGCTATAGTGGTGGGAATTTCCCGTTGAGAGGCGATTCCCTCGGCGTTGGCTGGTCCTGGGGTGAGTCTTACGACGCCTATGGGGCGTGCTCGCCCGTTATGGGGCCAAGGCCGACGTCATGGGAGCAACGGTCGGTCGCCGAAGAGTCCTCCAGCGATAACTGTGCTTGGGCTGCAGCCGTTACGCTTTGTAGAATCTGATGCTCTTCTGGGCCTGGCCTCCTCTTATCGAGCCGAGCACGTGTACCCGTCCCTTGGGCGGGCTTATCGTGCACTGGCCTCAGTGGGCCTGGCATTATTGGGCCGTTCCTGGGCCAAATTGGATTTACCCTCCTCAATGTGTATTTATTAGTTATACACGATTTTGATGTTATTTTAGGAATGGACTGATACAAGGCAGTAGAGCACGTCCCTCAGCTCGGGGAAGGACCGCATCACGCACCTGGGAGTGTGGAGAGAAGCAGTCAATACTATGATACAAGAAGATGTTGGAGAAATAATATCAAAAGGCGAAGAGGAGGCAGATACAAGGCCATCCGTCATGCCTTTAAGGACGAAACCTGTCCGGCTCAAGGAATAGGACTCCCCGACCGGCGTACAGGCAGTTGACCTTCTCCAAGGTCTCATGCCAGCCATCCAAGTACCCATTCTGATATTATTCGAAAACGGGACCATTTGCCCCCGGTTCCGGCCACTGCTGTAAATAAAGAAAAAGCGAAATTGCATAGGATGGCTCTTCAAGGCAAGGCTAAGCAAACTCGGCCTGAAAGACGAGAATTTAACTTTGAGGCCAACCTCATCAGTGGGGCAATCAACAAAAGTATTTCCTTGCCACCCTCGTGCATGCAGCTCCCTTTCGTCAAAGAAGAATATAAGGAAGAACCATTGAAGACTTTTATAGTCACCTACCAAAGGAAAAGAAGAAACAATAAGGAGGAGGACAAACCTATCGTCTTCTATAAGGGAGACTTGGTTTCCCGGGGTCCACCAGAAGATGACATTGGTTGGAAGACTCCGACAGATAATGCTCCTATGATCATTCAAGGATTGGACGACATACCAGAGCACATAAAAGAAATGTGCATAAAGCAAAAGATTCTGCACGTACAAGATCATGCCCAATGGAAATTCTTTCAGCAACTCTGGTATCCCTCACAAGCCCGAAGCCAACCTCCTTCATTCAAAAAATGACACGAGAAGGCTCGGGTACGACTCAAATGAAGACTTCCAAGTCCACTATGCAGTAAATGTTATAGAGTTGTTCCCTGTACTAACGATTAAATAGAAAGTCATGCCAAGTTTGACAGCTCAGGAGAAGAGGAGGAAGAAATCCTCATGTTACCTTCTGCAATAAACCCTGGCCAACTATTTCCCGTTAAGGAGAGTTCCTCTCAGCTACCTCTCCCTCAAAAAGATGAAGGAAGTCCTTCAAATCCCCCGCCAGTGGAGGAAATTTCTGAAGTCCATGATGTCTACGTCACCAACACAAACGATAACAAAGACTTCATAGATCTTCAGCCAACCCCACAAGAGCTAGAAGATGGCGGTCAGGCAACTGTAGATAAATTGGTCGAAGTGAACATCAGTGGGACCAAAGAACATCGACCGACCTTTGTCAGTGCCCTTCTGAGTGACGAGGAAAAATAGGCATACCAACAACTACTAACGGAATTCAAAGATTGCTTTGCTTGAGCATATAAGGAGATGCCTGGTTTGGAGCCTTCCGTGGTTGAACACGAACTAGCAATTAATCCTATAGCCAAATAAGTGAAGCAAGCTCAAAGGCGCATGCGTCACGAGCTAGAGCTCAAAGTGAATGCCAAAGTCGATAAACTCTTAGAGGCATGGAAGGCAGTATCGGCCAAAACCGATACGTTTCGACCGAAACGTATCAGTTTCGGCCGGTACCGATCCGCTAGGCTCGTTGCCACTGGGTGTGTCTGATCGACTTATTAGTTTTCTAGTGCCTTCAAGTGATTTGAGTAAATAGTTTTAATTGGGTGTAATTTTTGAAGGGGATTCATTCACCCCCCTCTGAATCCATCGCTTCGCACCCAACAGACCCCCCCAAGAAAATGAAGGGCATATAGGGGGTAGATTTGCCTTTTCTCTAATAGAGCACTTATGCCGGGCATGACTCTATTGCCAGACTCGATCAAAAGTAGGGGTGGTTCAATTCAAAGCCTTTCCCTATCTGTAGCTAATGAAGCTTGAATTGAAAGCCTCCCCCTTGAGTCCTAAATCTATTTGGACTCTTGGTTTGGACTCTCAAACCTGTCAACCTATCATGTGAGTTCTGAATGGTTTACTGTGCAATTGGCATCACACCAAGATTAGATAAATCTGATTTAAAGCTAACAAATCAACTCATTCCAATTTTGGATGCAGACGACGTTCCAAAAAATCCAAGTGATGCTGGACCATCTAAGGGCAAGAGTGAATCAATTGAAGAAACCCCTTGCAAGGATGAAGATGACGAAGATCTTTTAGTTGAAGCACTCCAAGAGTAACAAATGCAACACCCCGATCTGCCTAGATCTTCAAAACTCTTGAAGGATCACCCTGTTGAAAATTTAATTGGTAATCCTGAGGATGGTGTAAAAGTTAGATCCTCACTAGGACAAGTGGAAGAAGATGATTTGATGACTCTAATCTCTCAAGAAGAGCCCAAGGACATTCATGAAGCTCTTCAAAATGAATCCTAGATCCAAGCAATGCATAAAGAGCTACAACAGTTCGAAAGGAACATTGTGTGGTCTCTTGTGCCGCATCCTAAGAATCATCAAGTAATTGGAACCCGATGGATTTTCAGAAATAAGTTAAATGACACGGGATTGGTGGTTAGGAACAAGGCCTGACTTGTAGCCAAAGGGTATAACTAGAAGATAGGTATTGATTTTGATGAGTCATTTGCACCGGTTGCTACATTAGAAGCAGTCTGGATTCTTCTGTCCTATACTTGCTCTTTAGACATCAAACTATTTCAAATGGATGTAAAATTTGCCTTTCTTAATGGGTATATCAAAGAGGATGTTTTTGTAGAATAACCTCGAGATTTTAAAGACTCGAAGCATCCACAACACGTGCACAAGTTGCAAAATGCCTTGTACAGACTGAAACAAGCACCAAGGGTGTAAACACTCATATCTCCCCCGCACGTTTTTAAGATATTTATCTACGATTCCTCCTTTGTTTATCGTTTATATCATTTGTGGCCCGCGATCTCTAGCGATCACCCTCCATTGGCATCCACGTATGCTCTTTTTCCTCTTCCCCCTTATTCTTTTTATTATTTTTAAAGAGTAAATTTTTAAATAGATCTCAAATTGGCAATCACGGTGGGACACCTTTTGTCTTTCTCTTGATTACCCTCCTCCTTTGGCACCCACGTGTGCCCCTCCTATTTTGCACCCACAATGATCTCCTCTTGTGCTCCACGTAGCACTTTTTCCATTTATTTTTCCAAGTGATTGTTGATTTATTGATTTATTTGAAAATTCCATTTCCCTGCTTCATCTTTAAAAAAATTGCATCCAATGCAATGGACGCCCATTCTAAACGGGCACCCACTGAACCAGATGCCCATTCTATGTGCTTCATTTACTATCCTGTTGATTGCCTTGAGGTTGTGAGTGTCTGATTTTCCATTGGCTGTTTCGCATCTTTCAAGATATCTCTGGCCGTTAAAAAAAAATAGTGCCCAGACTTGTGGGCGCCCATTTACAATTGCCGCCCACAATAGCAGGCGCCCATTCTTTCTGATTCCCCCTCTTGTCTGCACTCATTACATCTCACGCCTTTTTCCCCATTATTCATGAATTAGTGTTTATGTTTGTTCTAGTTTCCATACACCATTTCATCTGCATGTTACTATTCATAAGAATTAGCATTTACATTTGTTCTGTTTTACATCTATCATTTGCATTCACTTCACTATTCATGAATTAGCATTTACGTTTGTTCTGTTTTGCATCCGCCATTTACATTTGCATCATTCTGTGTGATTTTTTTCGTCTTTCGCATTAGTATCTACATCAGGGCGTATCGGTTTGGGAGACCTCCTCTCCCTACACTTCTAGGAGATCTTTACCCCCTCTTGGTAAAAGAAGGACCCTCCATTGAACACTCCGTCTCATTAGATTGAAAATTCCTAAACCAAGGCCTCTATAAGTCTCCCACACTTGTGGATTCCCTCACGGACGCTGAGCAGGTTGTATCTTTTGAAGTCCCCGGGTTTAGTTGGCCTATGCATGGTGAGAATCAACCTAGTTGGCATTGAAGCAAAACCTTATCGAAACTAGGTTCCTATTTTGAGTGAATCATATCAACTTTGTTGAAATCATTTAATTCACGATGATGCAGGATGGCCTGGAATCGACATGAGGGGTCGTAATGGGTGGAGTCATCTCGGAGATGTGGGTGACCTGGAAAGCATATCCATTTTAGGGCTAGCTCCTATTTACGCCAAATGTAACGACTGGGCAGGGTCAGCATGTGCAAGGTGGATATTGAGCTCGAGTGCCGGTCTCGGGGTACGAGGTGGAGGTCAGTACTCACGCATAGGGAAGGTTTCTGACCGAACGTAATTCGATCTTCCCCACATCACTATTTTATATACCGAGGGATCGTAGCATGCGAGCATGCACGAGATGCAATGATGCAGTCATATGCTGGGGAACATGGCCTCTTTCATTCAAGAGATGCACGTATGGAGTTTTAGTCATTTCCTTTGTTCATGTGATGGATGCCCATGCTCGTACTTGTCAAAGAGATGCGGCATTGTTATGCCCAGTTCTCTTCGTGTCTTCTGTGGCTCTTTCAGCTCGGTCAAACTGTCTCGTTATAATTTATTTATTACCCTTTTTATTTGTTTGTTACTTCCTTTTGTATTTTAAAATGTATGTATTTTCAGTAAAAATTCGGCAGCATCTCCCCCAGACCCAGATATGGGAGGAGTGAAGCGAGTACCACAAGGAGTGACGCTACCCAAAGTGAAAGATGCCCACCGGAGTGGCAACACCTCCAGGAAACCCACAAACTGACGCACGGGAGACACCAATCGACGGTTAAAACACGAAGCAAGGAGGAGGGTTCCACCAGATTAGAAAGAAGAAGTGGCAGGGCCACTGGATCAGAGAGGATCGCAAGCTGCCGAATCGAGAGTGCCCAGTGGGCCACCGGATCGGGTGGGGAGGAGGCCACCGGATCGGGTGGATGAGAGAGACACCGGATGAGGGCTAATGTGGCTAGGCCACTGGATCGACGGGGCTGGCGGGTCACCATATCGAAGGGTGGAAGGTGCCACCGGATCAAAGGGCTAAGGTGGCTCAGCCACCGGACCGGCAAGGAGAGGGGCAAGCCACCAGATCACACGAGGGGTAGGGAGCCACCAGATGACACAAGGAAAAGTGGCCAAGCCGCCAGACCAAGAAGAAAGTGGGCGAACCACCGGATCAGGCTCAAGCGGAGCCACCAGATCATCCGAGTAGCAATGCCACCAGATCAAGGAGGTAGGGCAGCCACCGGATCAGGGGAGCTTTAGCGCCACCAGATCAAGGAGGTGGGGGCAGCATTTTGGTCCAAACGGACCCCGATCGACACGTGAGAGGTACTGACGGGACGGGCTCGATGAGAGGATTGCGCTGGTACCCTCCTTCCCTCCGATCGTGGAGCGTGGAGGCATGTGGGAGCGAGAGGACGGCGTGGCCCCTGTCGCTCGATCTGCACCGATTCATGGTCTTCACCGCGCAATAGGTAGGGGAATGGATTCCTCGGCTCGCCAAGAACCCATTGACGCCACATGCGTCACCATCCACCATCATTTTCATCATTTTCCGTGCAAACCCCATTTTATGGAATTTTTAGCCTAATTTCTTGAAAATCATTCTTCTCTCTCGGTTTTGGTTTAGACGGCCGCTAATCGAGGCAAGGGAGGTACCGTTGGAAAGGTCATGTCACGCAGGTCGTGGTGACACCATTCTTCTCTCGATTCGTGGAGCGTGGAGCCGAGTCAGGTCGAGTGGTACCACGACGACCCTTCGTTCGTTCGTGCCTCAAATGTCATTCCCATCGTGCAAGAGGTAGGGGGGTGGAATCTTCACCTCGCTAGGAACCCTCCGGTACCACATGAGCCGTGGTCCGACGTCAATTTTCTCGATTTTTGTGCAATCTTCCATGCTAGCATTAATTAGACTTAAATTCATAAAATTGACTCCATGGGCATCGTTTTTAAGTTTGAATGGCATGATTAGTTATGAAATGTTGGTATGGCAGGGTGGTTTGTTAGAAAAACTAGTTTCCCTGCGATTCCCGTCGATTTCGGTCGACCGGGAGGAGGTTTCGTTTCAGACTCCGCAAGTTTGCAACCCAGTCGGTGTAACGCACCAACCAAGGTGCGTTAAAGTACCCAGACACACCTATCCTGGTGCATTACCTGAATGGTAATGGGCTAACCCTGGTCCGTTACTTGACTATTGACCGTTCCTTTAACCGTTGACTGAGATAGGCGATTAGTCTGATGGCCCAGCCCTGGTCCATCGTAGTCGCGTAACGCACCATCTTTAGTGCGTTACGTTCTATTCAAAAACTATGGATTTTAGGTGTTCGGGTGCCTTTAACGGACCTTACCCTGTGCGTTAGAGTCATGTAGCACACCTGCCGTGGTGCGTTACATTTCTTGTATAAACCTGTGGATTTCCTGGCATTCTGGTAAGTGTAATGGCCCCTCAGAGGCGCGTTACATGAGTGTAACGCCCCATGCTTGCTGCGTGACAGTCTGTGTGACTGTCGTCTTTAACCTCTAAAAGCCATAGTCTACCATCATAACGGCAAGTAGTAGTAGATATTAATAATGATATCTAGCTTCTCATGGGCGGTGCCTGACGCCTTCACGGTACGATTGCTTTAGCATACTCTTGAATTTTGGTTTCTGGAGTTCTTAAGTTGCTCTTGGTAACAGCCTAATTGACTTTGAGGTAGATGCATTCAGACTCTGCTCACAGAAGCAATTCACCAAGCATTTCATCAAACAGTTTGTTCTTTTGTCTTGACGTGGTTCTTGAGTGCACTGACCTGTTATCCTTAAAGTACTTATGAGCATCGACCTGATAACTATGAGGCTCCTTGATGCATCGACCTATCTTGAGTGGTCAAAGCCTTCTAGCTGTAAGTTGGTTTTTCTACCTTGATTTGTCCTTTGAGTGCTCAGACGTTGTTGGTTGGAGCTATGTTATTCTTCCTTGACTAGCCTTTTAAGTGCACCGGCCTCCTTATAAATGTAGCACTTGAGTGTCTTGATGCATCGACATGTTGGCTTTGAACTATGAGGTGCATCGACCTGATGACTTTTAGCTATGCCATTGCATTGACCTATCCTCTTCATGATGGGTAGTCGCATCGACCTTACTTGCAGAGACTATTTCTTGTGCATCGACCTGATAGACATGAGTGGCATTTATGCATCGACCTGATAGTTGTAAGTATGTATATGTGCATCGACTTGATAGGCATAAACACTCCAGCTGCATCGACCTTCTCAAAGGTATAGCACTTAGATGTCAAGGTGCGTTGGTATATCAACCTTGATGCATCGAGACATTTAAGATAAATCCTTATGAATAGAATACTTCATGTGCTGGCTTGACTAACAAGGATGCTAACTTTGACCATTAGCCTTTGATTGTGTTGACTTGCTATAGTGCATGGGTTGGCTCTTCTTCACACAGATCTCTTTTCTTGGACTTGTTAGCTTTCTTTAACCATTACTGCATCGACTTGAGAACATTTGAGTACTTTAACCGTAGATGTTGCATCAACCTTACTCCTTTAACCAACTCTGAGTGCATCGACCTGTGTTATATGAGCTAATGCTGATGCATAGACCTGTCAACTACTGCTTTGACTAAACTTCCAAGAAGTTCTTAAGGTACATCAACCTAAGATCCTTTAATGAGCAGGTGCTCTGACTTTTCTTCCAGCGGTGATCTGGCTTCTTTCCTCATCAATTCTTCTAACACTACCAAGAAAAAAGGAAGAATGATCTCCATAGGTTTTAAACAGAAAATCTACTCATTTGAAAGAGATTATGCTCATTTGATGGATTCGAGAGTGTTAGCTTCTCAAGTCACCAAATGGGGACGTAACCAGACGATTGATTTCTACGCTTTAGTACCAAATGTGAGGCCTAAGAAATATGTGAGAATTACTTCAGATCAGGATGTGATTTCTCTTTTTGATAAATTTAGCCATGATTAGTGCATTGTGCTAATGTTGTCACATAATATATTAGAGTGTCTTTAGCTTCTTCTGATCCACATATGAAGACGGTAACATCTATGACTAGAAGAAAGTCAAAAAATATAATGCCTTCAGAAGATGAGTCGGACGGGAATCTATTAGGAGATGATAGTGAGTATGTTGAGGTTGAGCCTCCAGGCAATAATGAGGCAAAGACTCTATTTAGGGAGGGTGATATATTTGATGATGAGGTTTATACGATGACAGTCGTGACAGTT
Organism: Amorphophallus titanum; assembly: GCA_024336825.1. Classification (NCBI taxonomy): domain Eukaryota; kingdom Viridiplantae; phylum Streptophyta; class Magnoliopsida; order Alismatales; family Araceae; genus Amorphophallus; species Amorphophallus titanum. The sequence continues at coordinate 15,211,314 of JANBPO010006516.1, forward strand.
GCTTTTCCTCAGACTTTGAGTGTGATATGGAGGTGGATGAATGGGACAATGAGGGTACCCCTGTTGTGTGAAACATTCATGATCCGGATATGTCTTTAGGAGGTAGATTTGACAATGTTAATGCATTCTGACTAGCACTTGCCCAGCATGCACCCAAAAGTGAATTTATAGTCAACTACAAAAAATCTGAACCAACTAGGGTCACAGTAGTCTATGCTGAGAAGAGATGCAAGTGAAGAATGCATGCTTCTCATTTACCTGATGGCCATACATTTCAGATAAAGAAGCTTCAACCTCAGCACACTTGCATGGGGGCAAAAAAGGCTAGGAATCATATGGCCGCTCAGAAGTGGGTTGCGAGTACATGCATTGGGTAGCTTAGGACTGAAGGAGATGTTACAGTGAAAGAAATGTCAAGATGGTTGAATGATCAATACCATGTGGACATTTCTTACCAACGGATTTATATAGGCAAGTAAATGGCATTGGAGCAAATTCATGATTCTTGGGAAGCAATGTATGGCAAAGTATCTGACGTACAACATGAACTAGTTTTAAAGATTCCTGACAGTGTAGTCAAATATCAAGCAAATGTAGATGACAGATTTTTTAGGATGTTTGTATGTTTAAATGCATGCATTGAGGGTTTTAAGTTGGGATGCAGGCACCTAATTAGCTTGGACGGATGTCACTTGAAAGGTATCTTTAGAGGTACTGACCAGAATTTAGTATTGTGGAGGGGGTTTTTCCTGTAAGCCCGATGGCCCAACAAGCATGGTGCACCATTATGACCTACCATTGTCAATAGTTCCTCACACCATTTTGATGTCGCAGAGCATGGACCCTTCAAAGTCTGGGGGCCAGGGGATCCCTACCGATACCGAACCACCAGCTATTAGCAAGTATATAAAGGAGGTCTCATCGACCTCCCAAGGTAAAGAGAAAAACCCAACCAAAAAAACAAAAGGGAAGGGTGATCCCAAACTTCACCCCCACTCCCCCAAGGAAGAAGTCGGGCTTGGTCCTTATGCCCAGTTTCCCGAGCCACCTCTAGAGTTTCCCTAAGAGACGCCACTTCGGCGAACCCTTTCACCCTCTGGCCTTCTCCATATCACAGCTCCTGTAGGGGCTGAGCCCTGTCCTGTCTTGAGAACCACCTCCTCCATATTCATAACATCTTTTGACTTAGCATCGGAGGCTTCTCCTGAGGAACACTCATCCCAGTGAGAACTTCTCTTATAGGGAAAGAGTTCAATGAGGTTCTCTCAAGACGTTCGCATGCTAAATGCCCAGTGGAGGGAGTTCAACGACAGTCTCTGACATCCTCCCTAAGAAGGGCTGAATGTTGGGACTTCTTTGTCTCTAATGGCAGCAACGCTTTGTCTACCAATGCTGAGGATGCCGGTGACCCCCTCTCCTGGTGAGCCTTTCAGTGAGGCCTTCATATCGTCGTCGTGGCCAGTCACAGCCTCGAGGGCATCTACTGGGCCTCCACCCATGTTGTGCCTCCGCCCTCTCCCCTGACCCAGGGGCCTCACCGCCACCTTTGGTTAGCACTATTATGTCTCCTTTGGATTTGATGATGGGTTTTGATTCTGGCAACATTCTGTGTTTTGATGTAGTAACAGTCATTTAATATCATGTAGAATTTCTTAAGTCAGAATAAGTCTCTAGTTATTTATAGGTCGATGCATGTTCATTCTGGTGCATAATAAGGCTGATACACCTCCACACATTGAGATAGATAGGTCGATGCACATGTCAAAACTTAGCCTAGAAGGTCTGTGCATATGTATTTCTATTGAGAAATAAGGTCGATGCATCCTCCACTTCTCTGAGCTATCAGGTCGATGCACATATGTGTTACCAACCAGGAAGGTCGATGCACATATGCCGTTGGCCTTAGAAGGTCAATGCACATATGTCACTAAGACTAGAAGGTCGATGCACATATGTTGCGTTCACCTTAGCAGGTCAATGCATATATGTCGCTAAGACAAGAAGGTTGATGCACATATGCTATGCTCAATTTAAAGGTCGATGCACTTTATTAGAATGCATTGTAAGGTCGATGCACATCTTCTCTAGCATACACTAGCAGGTTGATGCATCTCATACATCATGTTCTCAAACTATGTTATAAGGTCGATGCACCTTTTGCACAGGTTGATGCTTGCAACCTCGCAGTTAGAGTAAGGTCCATGCTAGTGACCTAGCAAAGGTCGATGCATGTTTGGAAGGTTGATACTAGTCCGTTCATATTTTTGAAGCATTAGGTTTGTGTAATAGAGGTCATCTCCGTCAAGGTCGATGCACCTTGAGCATTCACTATAGAAATAGGTTGATGCACCTTCATTAAGGTCTACCTGTATGTCAATCAAAGGTCGATGCTTCTATTTTAAGACTTATTACATGGGTTAAGTTTTATAGGCTAATGTATCTCAGTGTCGCATTGTTGCTTGTAGGAATGTGTCTAGTGATTTGACTTAGCCAAATCTGATTAAAGCACTTTTGATGGAAATTGGGTTTAAGCTTTTTGTCATGACTAATATTTCTTCTGTTTCATTAACCCAGATTTTTGCTCGAACATGTGGGCTACATGAAGGCTGACAGCACGTGTAACTTAAAGTAAAGCTAATGAGGGGCACATGATCCAAGGCGGGAGGCTTTTCTGGAAAGTTGTCACATGGATCATTGTACCATATGATCTTGACACGTGGACTCTCGAAATGGGCGGGAACGTGTTCTCCACACACCCAATTTGTGAACCCATGGACCCTAGGATTCACTCTCTATAAAAGGATCCCCAACATTCGAAATCAAGATATATACAAAATAGAGAAGAAGAATCAGAAGAGCAGAAGAAGATTAGAGAGCGGGTTAGAAGAAGAGGAGAAGAGAGAGCAAGAGAGAGAGAAGAGTTTGAAGAAGAGACAAAAATAGAGCGTCATTGAAGCTATCTGAGAGTGAAGAGAGGTTGAGTGCTTCAGCTCTGTACTGACTCCTAGATCAAATCCAGAGTCAGACTGCTCCCTTGGAGCTATATTTTTCATTCATGTTATAGTTTTCCCTCATTTTCTTAGTTTTCCTTTCAAACTCTTTTTAAGCTGTGAATCAGTAGAGCAAGCTGTGGTGCTCAACAGGCGAGGTCTAAACCTCGGACAACAAGTTGTGAAGCTCAGTGGTCTGTAGGGATTTTTATCTGCGATGCTGTGGATCAACTGTTTCAAGTTGTTAGGCAGCAGAAGCCTTACTCAATTGAGTAAGGGGTGGACGTTGATCTCAAACTTGGATCAAACCACTTAAAAATCTATTGTCTCATGTGTGTTTGAGTTTGATCCTATGTGACTACAGTTCCATTCTACTCATTAACTAGATGAATGCTTTGAGCGCATGCGTTTAATTATCTATTTCATTTCATCAGATATATATGCCTAAGTCCCTCATCCAATAGGTACATAAAAAGATGTGGGTGGAAAGATCGGTTACGCCTATCTGAAAATCCACCTCTTGCATGAGGAGATCTCTGGTCGAACCACCGCCAAGTACCATACATGGATGTCTAACTGATTATTGATTTGAATTTGTATCAGTTTGTTATGCTCTACTATTACTGAAAACCAATCTGAAATTCCTTCATCTTTTACTTGCGTTTGGAGCTCTCATTTATTATCTCCCACTCTTTGTCAACATTCTGATAGTTAATTTACATTGTCTTGGCAGTTCCCCTTCTTAACTGTTCTTTAATTTCCGCACGGATGCGGGACGGACATGGGTGACCGACTCTATATGATGCGGGCCTAAGACTCTAGATGCGGACACGACCAGCGACACACAATTTAGGAGACGTCGGCCCGACACTTAGAGATCCTAGGGCTATATGTCGCTAACAGAACGCAAGCTCACTCTCGAGTCATCCCAAGTAAGGGAAACGTGGATCGTGCGCGGTTGAAGAACTGACCGAGTTCAAGGGTAGTTGACTCACTTTCAGACTCAGATCGAGTCAAGGGATTGGTCACTCTCTTACTCACAGCGGTGACATGCTCTCACACAGCTAGGGCCTACACTTGTAGCGGCGGCCTACGATCATATACGGGCTAAGCAAATAACTACCGAGGAGATAGATTTTACCTCCACATTCTAGACGTGGGGATGATGACCCCGGCCAATTGTGGACTCCCGGTGAGGACTGGTCAACAATTGCCACTTTAAGAGACCCAGAGAGCTCGATAGTCATGCAAAGGATCTCACAGTAGATGATTTTCATTTTATAACTTCTATGTACTGATCAGAGCATGCCTTCCGATGTTTCTAATCTACCAACTTGTCAGATCAGAGATTATTGGATAAGTGTTTCCTGTGGTAAAATGTATTTTGAGGCACAGGCAGGGAGTACTCTAGCTAGCAAACTAATGTAATTTTTATAATTGTAAATGACTAGTGAGCGTAAATCATCTTCTGGGAAAGATCTACAGACAGAAAGCATCTAATAAAAACTAACTTCACTCACAGAAGGTTGAATTAAACAATAAGATTTACCTGCCTACTTCAACCCATCAAGGTGTTAAGCATGCAGCAACCAAGAAAAGTAAAACATAGTGTGCATTAAAACTACGGGTTTTCTAGGTTGGTTAAGATAGCCATGCAGCTTTTAAGTGCTGGCCCTGTTTATATCCATTACTCTGCTCAAAATGTAAAGTGTGCTAACTTGCATGAACCTACCCGACATCCGATAAGACGATACAGTAGCTGCTGCAATGCAGGCAACTGCTCCAACAAATCTTCCGTATTCAAAGTGCTTGTTCTACTTCGGACCTGTTAATGTGACAAATCATGACAATAATGCTCATGCAGAGCCAAAATGTTGAAGCAGAAAAATATACATTCAAAAAAAAATGTGTTACCTTATTGGACTCGTGGGAAGGTTTTGCCACACGTTCTGCTTCAACATCATATTTCAAAATCCTGAAGCATTCCAATCTTTCCTCCAGGAATAAAGCATAAGTACGAACCCACGCAGAACAATCCCAAGCTACACGATAACATGTCTTATCATTGAGAAACTTAGGTCTTACAAAGCACAAATTGTAGCAACAATTCATACTATGACAAAAGTATAGTGTAATATTGAAATTGAAGTGTTTGGACATCATATGAATGAAAATACCAATGGGACTAGAATCATCTTTAAAATTTGATAATTGGAGAATGCGCCCCCTCTGTGAAAAATTGAGAAGCTCCTCGCGGAATGTAGGATCACCCTCTCTAAGGGTCCTATGGATGACTATCAGTGTCTTCAGTGCCACCTATGAAGCAAAAGGTTGAAGAAGAGTGCTTAGAAAGATATCTCTCTTCAGATTACAAACAATGACATGTGACACACAAGGCACTCTAGAAATAAGGATTAATCAAGGGTTTTTCTCTTTCTTGGAGGATGTAATTAACACCATAAACTTTATGGTATGGTAGACTTCCGGTCCCGACCTGAACTTCACAATCGACTGACCAAGTCAGATCGAGCGCACAATAAATTTCTCACTCGGGTGACTAGCACGCCTTCTCCCTCTCCCTCCCAAGGAAAATATATATTTCCATACCCCATAAATCCCCACAAATTTCAAAGAAAATAATTAGTTGTTTATTTTCTCAGGAACCTCACAATGGTTGCTAACCATGTAAACTGGGAAGCTATGCATCAAACTATTGCAGGTCTCACCCAGGCCCTGCAAATGGTGGCCAAGTCTGGCGCGAGAGCGGGCACGGTTGATCTACACAAGAATTTTCGGAGTATCAACCCTCTGCAGTTCTCTGGATCATCCAACCATAATGAAGCTGAAAATTGGATAGATGAAATGGACAGGATATTTAACATCATACAATGCACAAACTAGGAGAAGGTCCTACTGGCAACATTTCAACTCAACAAAGATGTTCACACTTGGTGGAAAGCCACCTCTACTCATCTCCATGATGCACAACTCACATGGGAGGAGTTCCTCGAACCCTTCTGTGAGAAGTATTTCTCAGAGGATGTCTGAGAAAGAAAGGCGGCAGAGTTTTTCTCTTTAAGACAAGGCATGATGTCCGTAGCCAAATATGAACTACATTTTTCACGGCTAGCATCATATGCTCCACATTTGGTTGATTTTAAAGGCCAATCGATTTATGGATGGACTACGTCCTGTCTTTGTCAAGCAACTGGGGCCTCAAAACATCCAGACCTATACGGAGATGGTCCATCGGGCACATCTATGTGAGAGGACCTTGGAGAAGGTTGAAAATTTTAAAGCCAAGGGAGAAGAGTCCAGCCAAAAGTAGGACAAGAGGAGGAAAGAAGAGAAATTTAGCATCACGAGGTCTTACAAATCTCGCAATAACAAGAAGAGGTCCCGTAACGGGAATGGTAATAACAACAACAAGAACCACTACAAGAAAATAGACATTTAGGAGCATTTCAAAACTACCTCAAAAAATAGAGATAAATGCCCTAAAAATATTTAGGGGCAATTTGATGAGTTTTAGGGGCAGTTTAAATTGTGCCCCTATTGCCTCAGTCCCTAAAGGCTTTTGAAGCACTTTTTGAAAAACACCCCTAATGTTGTCATTAGAGACACTACAAAATAAACATCCAGTCATGTAGGACTCTAAAGGTGGCCCTTAACGCTTAAGAGGTGGCCCTAATACTCAAGAGGTGGCTTCCGTCATGTAGCACTTTACGCCATTCTAGCCTCAAAAGATGACTCTCATAACATAGCACTTTATCCTACATGGCATTTAGTTCCAACACTTCCAAATGATAGTTTATGCCTAAAATACAGATCTAGCAAAACTTTCCATTTCAATGATATACAGTATGAAATATAAATGAAGTTTTCAAGAGAAGTTCAAGGATGATTTAAAGGATCATGTTCAATGACATTAAGACAATAAAGATAATGAGTTACTAGTCAATGCATGATTAACTTTCACAGGAAATCTTACACAACAGGTTTAAATCAAGTTTTTCGTAGTCGAGTGTTTAGCGGAAAAATCAAAGAGCTCACGACCAAGTAAGAGGTGAGACAGTGGGAGGTTCTCACTGCATTCGCAATGTCCTAATTAAATAACCACTTGTCCACTTAAGGTATTTGCTTGTGGACCTCTAGTCTTAGACGCCGGTCTTTCTTGGTTGATTTGCTAGGCAGTTACGAAGCTTCCCAGAAACACGTAATCATGTAAATCAAATGGAAACCATTCTTGCATAATCTGACATATTCATGTGAAGAAAATTTAAAAGAAGTTGTCAAGTTTTAGATAGAGCTTACATCGAAAGACATGCTCAATCGTGTACAATAATTCATGAAAATTAGAACATACGTTTGAACAACTAAAGATAGCTTTACTGGTTCATTTATCTAGTCATTTTCTTCTCGATATCATTTTAATGTAATAACATGATTTTGAAAATCAAAAAATAGATATTTTTGAATTCTGTACACGAAACGAATTGATACAGATGATCAACACATGAAACAGGGTGGAATGGTGTCAAGCACGTAAAACGAGATAGATCGGAGGTCAAAATAATGCATATCGGAGACATAGTAGGTTGCGGCCTCCTTGGGGATTGCCTTCTGATCACGGTCATGGAGGGGACCGCGTTCAGGGCAAGTTCCTCTGGGGTCCTCTGGCTTGTCTTAATTAGAACGCGGTCAGTCAAGGTGTCACGTTCTAAATGCGGTCTGTGTGAAGGGCGTGTTCTCAGGCCAAACTAGAAACAACGAAAACTTGATATCTCGACTTTAAAATCCAAAATTGGGTTCAAATACAAGATCATGATGCTCACAACTTGCATAAAATCAGAACTCAGCCCGGCGGGACTGATGGGCAACATTTTGAGTTCGGCAAGGGCGGAGTCCCTTAGGCCAAGAGAAAGATTCTCAGGCCTAGCCTGGTGGGACTATGAAACAATTTTTTAGGGTTCGGCAAGGGTGGAGTGCCTCAAGCCAAGAGAAAAATATTTTATGAACCTAACCCAGTGGGACTATGAAATAATTTTTTAGAGTTCGGCAAGGGTGGAGTGTCTCAAGTCAAGAGAAATGAGACTTAATGAGCCCGACCCAGTGGGGCTGATGGGCAATTTTTAGAGTTTGGCTAGGGCGGAATACCTCGTGCCAAGGAAAATGGTCTTAAGAACCCAACCCGGCAGGATTGATGGGCAAAATCTTGAGTTCGGCAAGGACGGAGTGCCTCATGCTAAGGAAGGAGAGATATATGGGCCAACATTGGGTTAGAAGTCCGAACCGGCAGTGGTGGGAGAGTCCCGTAGGACAAATATGTCATCTCTTGGTGTATTTGCATGGTTGTTGCGGCTGAATACCGAAAGATAATGAGAATGCATTGGCTGGGAGCATAGGCCCCAGATCAAGGGTAGAGGGTCAGTCCCGGTGGGATGAGTGGGGAGTACCCCCGTAGGATGGGAGGATGGCAAGACACCATGAATTCCGACGGGACTAGTGGAAGTACCTTCACAGGACGAGGAGTCGGTACGGCTTATTCTCTTCGTTCCCTTGCAAGGTTTGTATCTTAATGCGGTGAAGTTTAATGCGGTGAAGGGCCGGAAGTTAAGGAATGCTTATTCAGTGACCCGGCTAGAAGATCCAGGTTGAGAATGGAGGGGGTACCTCAACGGGCATGGATCCATATTTAAAACGGGAGGTCTAGTGGCCACTGAGGGCTCCTTAGTGTCGGTGGGACTGTTGATTAACATGGTCCCCCTGGGGATATTCAGTGACAGCTATGCATCAGATCATCAACTATGTTCTTTTGTCATTGATTTCTTCAGGGGATCCTCCGGACAACTTTGGCTCGGGCTTCCGGTGTTTACGCCAAGTGTCATCCTCTTGACCCTTTTTCTTAGAAGCTGCGGTTGCAGGGTCTTCCTACCTCCGCAGATGGCGTAGTCATCTATTTTTCCTTGGGCATTCATCATACAATGCTACTAGGGAGCCCTCCGCCTATGGGGGCGGACGGGGAAGCCCCGTTGACCTCATAATTTTCCTTTCTTCTTCTCTTTTGTATGAATGATTTTCTTTTACCTAAGATTTATATAGATCATTAGTGTTTTTACAAGGATTATGTATTTGAAAAGTTGGAAGTTTGTAATTTGCCTTTATGGCTTAAGAATTAGTGTTGTAAAACTTCATTTTGAGGAAATAAAAGTGTGATTTTCTTCTCATCTACCTTTGTCTTCAAATTAGACTTATATATGTTCTGATCGACACGCTTGATTACGACTCGTCGCGCCCTCGATATTCTGCGTCGGGGCGTGACAAACGTGGAATGAGTTCTTGGAGTATTTTAATGAGAAGTATTTTTCGCAGAGAATTCGGGAAAAAAAGGCTATGGAATTTGCATCTTTGAAGCAATGAAGTCTGTCGATAGTGGATTATGAAGCACAGTTTTCTAGGTTAGTTTGGTATGCATCTCATTTAGTTTGCACGAAGAAGATGAGAGCTAAGAGATTTATGATTGGGTTAAGAGTAGAATTTATTCCTCAGTTGACACCATTAGAGATCCAAACTTACGCTAAGATGGTAATGAAGGCTCAATTTCTCGAAGACGCTATAGATATGGCAGAGCGTATCAAGGGGAGGCTTTCCAAGAAAGGGTTAGCAAATGGGTCCAAGGATGGCGAGCCCACTAATGGAAAGAAGAGGCCGAATGGAGGTGATGGTTTTGGGAAGGATAAGAAGCCCAAAAATCGGGACCAGCAGATTGTTCCGATCAAGGAGAGATGTGAACATTGCGATAAAGGTAGCCACTGATCGGAAGATTGTTGGAGGAAGCTAGGGAAGTGTATCCGTTGCGGGAGTGAAGACCATAGAATTGCTCGTTGTTCCTTGATGAATGAGCAAGCGCCGCAGGATGAGCAACAAGGTAGACCGAAGCAGCAAGGCAGGCTGCAATCATTGGAAGTTAACTCTAAACTTGCCTCATTTATATTTGCATGCTTGGACATGACGATTGTTGTAATGAGAATGCATGTTCTAGATTATTGTCCCCCGCTGTTTTGGAAAGCAATCATGTGAATTTGGATGACAAAATTCTTTTTAGTGGGGAGGGTGTAATAATCCGAAAAATAAAAAGAATAAATAATAATAACCGTATCACATTTATGGAGAATAATTTTTTTTTGAAAGAATAAAACTTGTGAAATAAAACAAAGCTCGATAAGCATGGAACGTAATGGGCTTCAAAAAAACAGTTCATTAATGGGCTTGAGTGGGCCGTAATAAACACAATGTGAATGGTCCTGTTTCTTGTGAATTCATGAATATTAATGGTGATCCACCTTTGATAGATGGTCGTTCTCTAGCCAAAAACCCATTGGATGATGATCTTGTTCAGGTTCAGCAGAATCTCATGATGCTTTGAAACATGATAGTCGCCAGTTCACCCGGTCTATGCTGCATCGCAGCAGCTCGCTGAACTCATCTATGTAAATCCTATGAGAGGCCTCATCTGGAACATTAGGGGGATTGCCAATGACCTTTCCATTGGCAGTCTAAAATATATGATTAAAAGGCATGACTTGCTGTTCGTAGCCATTTTTGAGCCCAAGGTTTCTTCTGTTAAGATTCACATTTCCATGTAGAAGTTTTAGATGGATTATTGTATATCCAGTGCTTCGGGTAGGGCCCGCATTTGGTTGTTCTGGAAGCATCCCCTGGATCTTTGTTTAGTCCAGTCTTCTTTCTTCGCCCTCACTGTCACTTCGGGCCCTTCCATGCCCAATTCATTTTCCATGACATTTGCGCATGCTAGCGGTGCTCGACTGGAGCGTCTCCATTTATGAGATGACTTGATTCACCTCTCTTCCACGCTTAACCATCCTTGGCTGCTCGGAGGTGATTTTAACTGTATTCTAGACCCGGCCGAAAAGTGAGGGGGTCATGATGATTTCGCTAAATCAATGATGGATTTCCAGTCCTTTATGTCTGCAGTTGAAATTGAAGACGTTGGCTTCTCTGGAGAGCAGTATACCTGGTTTAATGGTCATATTCATGATGGTATCTGGGCTCGTCCGGATAGACTTTTCATAAACTCCCATTGGTCTATGAGTTTCCCCTCTACATCTGTTGAACATTTATCCAGAGTATGCTCGGATCATTGTCTGCTGCTTGTCCAGCTCGCCTCCTCAGTGACAAAGCCTCCCGCTTGTTTCTACTTTCAACAAATGTGGGTGTCCCATGATGCATGTCTGCCAGTGGTTGAGTCGGCTTGGAATTCATGACCTTTGGCTAGTAATCCGCTATTCACTCTGGCTTTCAAGCTGAAATCTTTGAAGACAGTGCTTAGAACTTAGAATAAGGAGGTTTTTGGCAACCTTTTTTCTACTATCAATACAGCTAAAATAGAATTTTTGCAGGCCCAACAAGCTTATGACATGACCCCTACTCAAGCTAGTAAGGAGTTGTTGACCTCCAAAAAAGATTGCTCATTGAAACTCCACTTGCATTTTTCTTTATTTTCATTTGTTTGGCCATTATCTCTTTATTATGTTTTTTAAATGTTTTTTTAATCTCTCACTTCCCCCCTTTTTTATCTTTCTTTTCCTTCTCTTTCCTCTCCCCCTCCTCTTATTTTTTTATGCACATAAGGTGCTGGAGAGGTGTGAACGTGAATGAATGAACGTTTATTTAATATTAACTATTTGTTTCACTTGCCCAAATACGTTACGTGTATGTGTGTTATATTGGTGCATGTGTACATTGTGACAGGTGTGTGTGTGTTTTGTGAGAAGTGAAAATGGAGGGGAATGTTGTACGAGGTTAAAAAGGCCTGGGGGTATGGCATGGCTTGAGTTTTGTTTTGTTTTTTTATTAAGAGGCGAAATGGCAGGGTGGACATTTGTGCGTATTTGCGAATGTGTAATGCGACACGGGGAGTACGGGGATAAACGGCGTGCTTGTTGGTTTGTGTTTTTATTAAAACGGCGGGGACCGTGGGGAGGTAAACACGGCGTGCATTTTGTGTTTTTTTTTACATTGATAAACGTGAAAAGGTTAAAATGGCGCGGGGTACCGCGCTGGGCAATGACAATTGAATTTCTAAAAGTTTTGAGTATGGTGTTAATCCGGCACAGGGGTACCGCACCAGGTACAATGAGTTTTTTTTATTTTGTTTGTTTGTTATGTTATGTTTTATTTATTATTATTATTATTATTATTATTATTTTAGTTGTTGTTTGTTTATTTTATTTTTTTATATTTATTTTTATTTCAATTTCATTCACTTTGTTTTATTCCCGATCTTGCAAATGGTCACAATGTCCTGGCAAAATCCGGTAGCATCTCCCCTAGACCCAGAGGGTTACAGGGGGAAAGTGGAGATCTGCCCTTAATGACGGATTCCTAAATACCGGGAGGCCAAACACGACGATCGGCGGACCCAAATGGACGGAGACCCTGAGGGCGAGCCTATGAGAGGTACCGATGTTCCACGAGCCTTTAATCAAAAACCCAACAAATACCCAAATGGACATGGGCCCCGTGGGCTAACCTACGAGGGATTTTCATGTGTCCATGGGTTATCCAGATCGAGACACTGTTCGCCATTAAGACAGTTAATGTTCACTCTGGGAGTGATTGCTCAAAACGGCGTGGAGCTGCTTTAAAACAACGTGAGAGACTTCATACATAGGTGGGGGGTCATGCATATGCTCATTTAATCTTAAAACAACGTCTCTACGGTGAGAGCCTAGCGGTCCTTCCAACAACCGCTAAGGTGCCAGACGGTCTGAACCAGACTGCTAAGGCCAGACAAACGGTCAAGGGATGACCGTTAGGGTTCTGAGGGTGATTTTTTTTCATGTAATGCATGACTTATTAAACTGCATGGATGATTGACCTAGGACGTTTAAATGTATGCAGAGAAAGTGCCGGATGAGGATATTGTAGCTACAGGTCCGAGCAGTGTACTTGGCACTGTCGGATTTCCAGAGAGACCGACTAGTTGCGATGGAGTTTGTTGAGTTCCTCGGGATAGAGGTGATGAGGCTAGACACTGCCCTCCTGTACACGCTCCACGATCGGTGGGATCCAGTCAGTAGGGTGTTCTTATTCCCGTGGGGACATATGATCCCCATACTGAGGACGTGGCGAGGATCATCGGATTGAGAGTCCATGGAACGCCAGTGACAGGGATGACATATGTCGACTACCGAGAGTTGGCACGCGAGCTGCTAGGGCTAGAGCTGATGAGGCCGGGACACCGCTCGTCCATGCTGGCACAAGTGACCCTCCAGGAGAGATTAGGACTGAGAGGAGCGGTGATAGCCGTAGGAGAGCTACCAGAGGAGCACTTGGGATGGCTAATGGACTGAGCAAGACAAAGAGTGGTAGCGGGACCAGGCCTAGAGGCAGATGTAGTCCTTCGTCGCTTCCTGATGCTACTGTTTGGGAAGCTCATTTTTACGACGAGGGCAGACGGAGTGAACTACAAGCTCCTCCCTCGACTGAGAGACTTGGACGGAGTTGGAGACTACGCGTGGGGTGTGGCTGCTCTAGCATTCCTGCTCGACTCCCTCAGCACCACCGACCGACAGATGATGCTAGGTGGATTCTCACCTCTACTTCAGGTAAAATGCTCTACCTTTAAATGCCTATGCAATTAAGATTGTGACTATGACTGCTATATGTTGACACTTAGCAATGTAGGTGTGGACTTACATGTACGTCCCTAGCCTAGGGAGAGGGAAGGAGGTACATCCGGACCGAGTGCCCATCGTGAAGCGATGGATGGCGGTACAGGACATCGGGTCGCTACGACGCGTAGTGCGAGCGATCCAGGATGTCATCGACATGCTACCCTATGCATCGGTAAGACTCTAAACTCTAAACTTCTAAACACAATTAAATGCTGTTAAATGTTGATACTGGCTTTATTGCCTTTCCTTTTAGGTGTGCTAGACACCGTATCATGATGAGGGGCATAAGGGATAGCCCTGGGTAGAGGTGGCTCAGGCGTACGTGGGACGAGAGGTGTGGCTACACTGTATGAACATCATCGAGCCACTGCACCACTGCCTGATCATGAGGACCAGGGGTGTCCACCAGGCAGAGGTGGAGTTCTCGGCGAGAGATGAGGAGTGCGTGGGGCGGTCTTCCAGGGGACTGACCGGCGAGATCGACTGGATCACCTAGGCAGTGGACTAGGTACGGGACTGGACGAGGAGAGGGTGCGTAGTGCAAGACCGAGCTACCAGTGATGAGGCCTACCTGAAGGCCTACACCAAGTGCTACAGAGACCAGGTCTTACGTGGCTCCCGACGACCGATATGACTCTCTAAACTCATGCTCTTTCTAATGACTCCGATGCACTGACAACTCAACTATCTACATGCAGCTAGACCCGCAGGGGTGGATAGCGGAGCTCCAGGGTCTCCTCCACTCTACCATTCAGTAGAGGGATGAGTTCCAGTGCGCACTGGAGCTTCTAGTGAGCTTAACTTACCCTTAGACTTAATGTGTAATGCTTGAACTTGACTGACTTACTCCTAAAATGCAGCGGGCTGAGGGAGCACAGCGGCAGGGTCCTGACGCTCCGTCCTCTTCCTCCCAGCCAGCAGCAGACTGGGCTGAGTAGGACGCTGACTTCACACGGGTGGTTGCTCAGGCCGAGGAGGCCGAGACCACTCTCGTAGAGAGGGTAAGCAAACCAACTGACTTCTCCTTTTGACTTTATGCTTATGAGATGCAAATGATTGACCATAATGAATGCTCATGCAGATGAGGGAGTTAGCTGCCGCACTGAGCGAGGCGAAGTGACTTCGAGCAGAGGCGGCTGAGATGGCCCATCTCTGTGCAGAGGTGGAGAGACTGAGTACAAGAGCAGCCCACCGGCGTGTAGAGGCGGAGGAGATAGAGCAGTTCCGAGGAGAGGCTGCGAGGCTGAGGGGTGAGCGAGACCAGTCCTGGGTGCAGGTTATTGAGATGAAGGGCATGATAGCGAGATCGAAGGAAGCCCTTAGACTTTTGGGAAAGATGTCAGAGCCCAGCAAGAGCCAGAGCGGCACGCCCAACAGTGCGTATTGAGGTTACTTCACCATGCTCTTTCGGCTACTGGAGGAACAAGGAGGAGGAGCAATGGCGCCGTCGTGAGGAGGAGAGCACTGCCATGGACCCACCGGTGAAGCGGCATGAGGGCACTCTGGATAGCGGGGGTCCAGGAGAGGGACCGGCTTGATGTACTCTTGGACTTATACATGCATGTACATGACTCCTTTTTCTTAATGAAAATATGATCTCTTCTCTTTCTTTTGGGTTTTCTTGAAATGCAATTGTATGAATGCTGACTCTAACCCAACGACGACCCGCAAGACTGATAAAGAGAGTGAGAGGGTGAGATAGAGCGGACTTGAGGCCAGGTGGAGAGGGGGAGAACACGGGAAAGAACATGGCGGTCAGGTGAGAAAAATAGTCCAAATAGGGCTGCCACCCCCTTTGGTGGCGGTCCTGTAAAAGGTCGCTAAGGGTAGACGATGAAGAACTAAGAAGAGTAGGCAAACTGTCTCCTCAAGACCACAAGAGGGAAGAAACAGTTGTGTCATAACCGTTAGGAGAGTGAGAGAGAAGGCGGTAAGGGGAAGGGACAAACGACCGTCTGACGACCGCTAGAGAAGCCTAGCAGTCGTGCGATAGACCGTAAGGGTGAAGACTCAGTTAAATCCGAGCGAGACTCTCCGGGAGAGTCCCAACCCTTGGATAGGGGTGCCCAAACTATACTAAGACCCATCCTAACTCAAATTGAGGCCTCCTAGTCTCAATCCCAATGAATTAGGACTATAACTAAAGCCCTATAACTAGGAATACACCTAAAACTCGTAGCTCACAGAAACCCTTCTTTTAAGCTTTGAAAACTCCATTAAAATCACCCAAATCACCATGAAGAGAACCTTTGAAGCTAGCACCATGGGTGAGGTTGTCTACAACGGGCCAAAGCCAGCTAGGAAGGAGCATGGGGAGCTACAGTGGTTGACCTCCATCCCCAAGCATCTGAGCACAAGCCCTTCAAGAGAGGTAAGCTAAGTCAAAAGTTCATTATTTCATCAATTGCTTAAGCTTCTCATATCACTCCCTTCTTCTTCTCCTTTTCCTTCTTTTCTTCTTCTTTAGCTCCTTCCTGGCCCACGATGCTATTCCAGCCAAATCAACATTCTGATGCTGATTCTGAACAACAGGAGGAATAAAAGAAGATCGCCGGTGACCTGACGAGGATATGACTTCCTGCTGTAGCTGAAAGCACCTAGTGTCAACAATTGCTAACTCTGGAACAGGGGCAAAAATTCCAAACTCATCTAACTTTTGGCCTGAAGGGAGCTCCGATGGAGAGGGAGCACGAAGCTTGGGAGAAGATTTATCAATTTTTGAGGAAGTCAGGTCAGGCAGGGCAGCACTCTGACACAATGAGTCCACATGATGATCTTGAGGTATAGAAGATTTTCTCACCAATTCCTCTTCAAGGAGATTAAAAGAACCAGCAGAGATTCCCTAAACAATCTCATTCAAATTATCAAGTTTCAAATTTGAAGGACACCTAGGCACTTTATCAAGACCAGCAACCACTGTATTATTCTTATCGGTTTCATTAATATCTGCAACTTTAAAAGAGGATACCATATTCTCTTCATTGCGGGAGACAGGACTAGAAGAGACTCCCATGCCATTCACATCCAAGATATCAAGGGATTCGGACTGCTTATTAGGGAGAAGAGGATCAGCATTTACCTTCTTGTGAGCACAGTCATTCAACGTGGCCATCGATTTCCATACACTTTTAGAATTATGGGTCGGACGAGAAAGGTTGTAAGAAATAGCTGGTTTTACTGAACTCTGAAACCTTTTACCTTTGCAATCATCTAAACCATGACCAAGTCTGGAACAGCCCAAACAAAATTATGGAAGTATAGGGTACAAAATGTCTTGCCAGGCTCCTCCCCCAGGAAACCCTATCCACAATCGATGTGGGTGCGATTTCAAGACATCCAATTCAACACAAACCTGAGCTGCCACAGTATTGGTGAGGTTCAGGGTTGAAGGATCAATCTTTAACACTTTTCTAATGTTCCCGGTAATAGAGCGTAGCATGGGTTCCACAAAGAAATTCACTGGTAAACCAGGAAAAGAAATCCAAACAGGCAGGATAGGAGAATCCTCATTAGGAGAGAAATGCATAGTCCATTTGAAAAATTTGAAAATTTGGCCATGGACATAAAGATTATCTTGCAAAAGCAGCTGTAAATAATCTTCCTGATTGCGAAATTACAGCAGTAGGTGTTTGGAATCCAACGCACTAATGATAAAATCTTCCTTAAGAGTTCAGTTCTCCCTAGACTGTACTTTGATTTGTTGAACTAAACTTGTTACAAGGAAAGGAGAGGGAGATTACGACCCAACAGATGTTGTGTACCTGCGAGACGATGATGACCCTATAGTTTCATAGGTTGTAAGAACCACAACCGAGCGTGGTGAGGCAGAACTTGATGAGGAGGGCGAAGAACCAGGTGAGACGCCACGACCTAATACTTTCCTTGCATCAACTGTGCATCAGGCTGTGGGGGAGGGCCAAAGCTTTCTTTTCTGTGTCTATTCTTCCACTTCTTCTATCTCTTGTCTCTTTTCTTGGCCTTTTGCTGGGATATAATATACATACCCATGTTACCTCTCTCTCTCTCTCTCTCTCTCTATCTATCTATCTACCTACATAGCTCAGTAGGGAGTTTTAACTCCCACCTGTTCAAGGTGGTGAGAAGGCAGACAGGTCAAGCTTCTACCACATGGCTGGCCAGGCTCTCATTATAGTAGTAGCTAGTCATTTCCCTTCTATATATTGTTAGACCCCCACCCTATTTTGGAGAGTTCATACCCTCATGCTCAAGGTGGTGAAGAAACAGATAGGTCAAGCTTGCACCGAGGCTTGCCAGATTGTTGTAGTACTGGTTCTTGTCTCCTATTGTTAGTTCTCTCTCTTGTTGCAGAGACAAGAACCAGATGGGGACCTCATCCAGCAATTTTCTTTTACTTCTGTCCACTCGTGAGTTCTCTGAAGATAATGGTAACTTAATAACATAAGCTACTACATGTCATTGATACGGGGTTCCTTGGATCTAAAAGGGATCCAATAGGGATTCCATAAATTAGTAAGGTCTCAACCATACATCGAGAGTTAAACTTATTTAGATACTCGACTAGTGGCGGAGTGGACACCCTATCTCTTTATCACGAAGACGTCTAAGGCGTCTTTGTTAACCGAGCACGGTTAACGTGCTCGACCTCGGCAGGTCGAGCACGCTAACCGTCTCCGGTTAGCAGCTTGTGTGTGAGGGGGAGGTGGGCCCCACCGCGTCGTTCTCTCTCATCGATTGCGTTATTCTCCCAATAATTTCGATGTCAAAATGACCCCTAAGGTTTAATCCCCTATTCTTCTCTCCCCGTGACAAAAAAGTACCTGTCGAAAAAAAAGTAACTTATCTAAGTACCTTCTTAATTAAGAATCTAATTTCAAAAATAATTAAATATGTATGAGAAGAGGATTTCTGCATAAGAATCTAATTGAAAAATAGGTACAGTAGATATTCTTGATGGGCAGCGTCGGCGGCGAGCTGTCGAATTCCGGCTATATCTCCTCGGTCGATACCGGCATCTATGTCGAGGCGGACGTCCATGGCAGCCTGGTGAACACGGGTACCATCATCGCGACGGCCAGCAAGGGCATCTATCTCGACGGCGGTCTCGACGGCGACCTCTCGAATACCGGCAACGGCTATGTCTCCTCGGCCGGGACCGGCATCTATGTCGACGAGAATGTCCAGGGCCGCCTGGTGAATACCGGCACCATCATCGCGCGGAGCGGCAAGGGCATCTATGTCGGGGGCAGCCTCGGCGGCGATCTGTCGAATACCGGCAACGGCTATATCTCCTCGACCGCTACCGGCATCTATGTCGGCGGAAGCGTCACCGGCAGCGTGGTGAACACGGGGACGATCGTCTCGACGAACGGCTATGGCGGCATCTATATCGACGGCACGGTCGCCGGTTCCGTCGCCAATACCGGCACGATCCTCGCCAATGGCGTTTACGGCATAGAAGTCGCCGGCAATGTCGGCGGCGACCTCTATGATGGCGGCACGATCGCGGCGCTGAATGCCGGGATCTATGTCACGGGCAATGTCGGCGGCTCGCTCACGGTCGGCGCGGGCACCGATATCAGCAATGCCGCCGGCTACGGCATCTATGTCGCGAATGGTGGCGGCGGGGGGCCGACGAACGGCACCGGCATCTTCATCGGCGGCACGCTCGGCGGCGGCATCACCAATGCCGGCACGATCTCCGTCGGCGAGACCGGGATCTATGATGCGGGCACGCTCGCGGGCGGCGTGACCAATAGCGGCGTCATTTCCAGCACCGACCGGGGAATTGCCTTCGTCTCGACCGGCAGCATCACGGTCGGCGACATCGTGAACAGCGGCACCATCACCCAGACCGGCACGGTCTATGGCGACGCGCAGACCGCCATCGCGATCGGCAGCCTCGCCAGCGTCGGCAATATCAGTAATAGCGGGCTGATTTCGGCTTTCCGGCGCGGTATCGACAACGAGGACACGATCGCCTCGGTCCTCAACGAGGCCGGCGGCACCATCACCGCCAGCAGCAACCGCGGCCAGGATATCGGCAATGACGGCTATATCGGCTCGATCGTCAATCTCGGCGCGCTGATCGTCACCGGCACGGGCTCGAATCCCGACGGCGGCGGCGGCGCCGCTGCCGCCGCGAATGGCATCGCCATCGCCGATTACGGTACGCATCGGAGGGTTTTTGCTGGGGATTCATCCTTGGACACCTTTGATCCATTTCCCCTTTTTGCAGTTCTAGCATTCATGGACACCATCCTCAGCTCAGGCACCACGCGAGATAACCCCTCTTCATCTGGTGTCGTTTGTGGGAAGTGAACAAAGAGCCAACATGGTGGGAAGGAGTTCTAGCAAGAAGACCACCGGCGATAGAGGGAAGGCCGTGGCGACGGAGGAAGGTGCACCTTCCCATCCTACGGGGAACACCCCATCACGCGCCAGCAACCCGATCGGCGACAACCCCCCGCCCACCATGGAGGGGCAACCCCCTACTGGAAGCGCAGACCCCCTCCAAACCCTCAACGCAAAACTGGATAGCCTCATTGATCTAATGAGGACCCATGCGGCCAAGGAGGAGCATTCGGGACCACCCTGATCCAGGGAGCTCAGGCATGGTTCCGAGCACTCGCACCGGGCAACATCCATGATTTTCAACAGTTCGGGCGAGTATTCAAGGAGAGATTCACTGGCAATGGTCCTCCACGGTCAGTAGCGGGGCTGTTGGCCCTCACACAGGAATAAGGGGAGAGGCTCCAGGCCCATATTAACCAATTTAAATCGGAGGCCCTGCGTATCCCCCGCCTGGATGCTGCCTCGGCCATCACCATACTGACAGGGGGCACCCGCAATGAGAACCTACGACGCAAGTTGGTCCTTCATCCCCCCACCTCTCTTGCCGAGCTTGTGACCCTGGCCCTACGCCACACCGAGTGTGAGGAAGTCCTCACTGCCTGCCGCAGCACGACGGGCTCGAGTCGGGAGGGGCACAAGAAGCAATAGTTCGAGCAAGGCTCCGGACAAGGAAAAAGGTGGAACCGAGTCGGGGACCACAAAGAACTCTCTCGGAAGTATGAGCGGTACACCCCCCTGACTGCTCCCATCTACGAAATTTACGAAGATATCAAGGGCTCGGGCCTTCTCCGCCAACCCGAGCCCATGAAGGTAAAGCACCGCAATCGCCAAAAGCACTGTCTATTCCACAGTGACCAAGGACACCACACCGGCGATTGTCATCAACTACAAGATGAGATCGAGCGTCTCGTTCGCCAAGGGCACTTATCCTGGTACATGTCTGTGCACAAGAAGGATGCTGTCGCCCCCGAGGAGCTCGACAAGATCCCCCATAGAGTCCATATCAACGTCATTGCTGGCGGCGTGGCATCTGGTGGAGTCTAGATTACGTCGACACGGCATTGAGGTAGAAACTAAGTCCAGAGTTTTGTTATCATCAAAATCAATCAGAGAGACACAACAGCAAGCATGCCCCAAATAAGAAGTACTCGCTCACGATCGTCCCCTGTGAGGAAAATGTGTCAATCTCCACAGTTGAGAAATCGGCATTGAATCTCGGGTGGTCAGCTCACTCTCGTGCTCGGAATGAGTCACGAGCCAGGTCTCACACTCACAACTCACGGTGGTGATTAAATTTAACTAGCTTGGAATTAAACTACTCCCATGCAGCGGCATCTAGAACTTAAACTAGCTAAGCAAATAAGATAAAAGTAGAGAGGCGAGTATACCTCCATGCTCAGGGCGTGGGGAAGACGTCCCGGCCAAGTTTCGTAACTCCCGGTACAATAGTAAAATTAATTTACAGCAAAGATTTTACTACCCACTCCACACAGAGAGGTAAAGGGCTACACAGTGGTGCCAGGAGCAACGAACTTGGGTTGGCAGGCAGCAAGGCAGTGGGTGCCAGGCGATGGCGGCAGTGGCTCCGGTTCTGCGATTGCTGGCCTACAGGACAGCGAACAAGGGCCTCCAAAGGGATGACAACCTCCGATAATCTCTTGGCGGTGGTGGTTCACCGGGATGAAGGAAGACGGTCCTTGGTCGACCCCTGGGATTCGCCATCATTGAATCTTCTCAAACGTATTTTCTGATGAATTTCTACGGTCGCCCCTTCTTGCTAGTTTGGTTCTGGGTAGAACTACATGCTCCCACGGAAACGGCCGCCACGATCAGGACTGATGTTGGAACAAAATGGAACTAGTGCCGATGCGAAGCTCTTTCAGAGTTCTACAAACCCAGTCTATGACAGGAATGTTTCTGTCACTGGAATTTCCTTGAGAGATTTTTGAACAGACTGGTTCCCCAAACTCAAAACCGACTGGGCAGACTGGGATCTACCTGAAGATGAGATTTGACCAAGGAGGAAACAGTGGATCTGGGTAATGGGGATTTTATGTCTGAGAGAGGGGGCTGTGATGGACGTGCATAAATTTTCTTGTAATTTTTGAAAGAGGTTTGAATGGTGGGTTGGATTTTATGGAGGAAGGGTGATCGGATATGGACTACAGAGGTAGAATCAGATCTGATCTGAGAACAAATTTTAAAGTGGGGAAAGCATGCTCCAAAATTCGTGGAAAAAATTGTGAAGGTGGGATTTGGGTAGCGGTCAAGGCACGGCCGCTAGCACCAAGCTGTGGTCTATCGGGCGGTCGCTATTTGGAGATAGTGGTCTTTGATGGACCGCCTCATGCCTTCTCAGATAAAAGGTTAAAAATCGTGCATGCAGGCCTATTCTAGGGCAATAACCACATAGAAAACATGCTGAATAGAGGGATGAGACATGCTAGAACAAAAGTAACTTATGGAGATGCATGGGTTTCATGGATTGTGCCAAACTTATTAATTTTTCCATTAAGCGGATACGGTTCATGCATGCAGAAAAATATTGATTGCGCAGTAAAAATAAAACGTGAAATACGACATGTAGAAGGCATGAACATTTGTGAAAACAGAGGGCTTTCAATCCTAGCACATTGTTTGTGCCAGTCATGAGATAACCTACCTCTGGGACAGGCTCTAGACTTCAAATTTCTGGCTAGAAGACGGTGCTGGATCCTGCGTGACCTGCGTAGAACCGACAACTTCTTGACCTCTTAACTCTTCACTCTCTTGCCCTAAATCCACAAAATTTGGAGGGTAATGATAAGATATAAAGGAGAACAAATAGTTCTAAAGACTAAACCCGAAATTACCTTGATTAGGGTTCCTAAACTTCTGATCTTCCTCGGAGATCCTCACTCGTCCATGTACGATCTGTAGAGAACTAGCAATTTCTGAGGCTTCTAACTCTTTGGATGCTTGACCTCCTAGCACGAAATTTTACATAGGGTTAGAAGATACTAAGAGGAATAATAAAGTCTAAAGGACCAACATAAAATACCCATGTCTTACTGTCGAACGACGCGAGCCAAACCAAGGGTTCGCGCAGGTCGAACCTAGGCCTTATTTATAGAGTTTGCCTAGGATTTGACGGATTAAGTCGACTTAAGAGTCCAATTGGGCATCAATTCGATCCTGATAGAGTCCTAGACAAGTTCCCATTATTGATAGCCTCGATCTATGAGATTGCAATGGGAAAAATCTCATTTTTCCATGCTTCTTTCAATCACGTTTTCGGAAAGAGATGGTGGTCATATAAGGACCGCCTCTTGCAGGTGGCGGTCTCACGATAGATCGCCACTTTCTTTGACGTCAGAATTTGAATAAAAATCAAATTCCTCCCATAAGTATCCTCTAATTACCCAAAACGAAAACAAGACAAAACAAGTAAACAGATAAAACGAAGATGAAACGTTCCTTGCAAGGAAAGAAAGCTCAACCATACCTCAAGTGCCAAAGTCTTGACTCATTTTTTATGCTACTAACAAGTGCATAATCATCCAAGCAAGAAAGTGGCACCCCGATCTTCTCTTCCGGCGGGGGCGAGGTTCTCTTCTCCCCGCGACGAGGGTTCTTCTTCGGCGACGGTGCTCATCTTCAGTCGGCGGTGGGGGTTCGACCGACGAGGAGGCTTCCCTCCTTCCCTTTTCTTCTCCTTGCTGCGCACGGTGGATGGCAACAGCGCACGTCCTCCCCCCTCTTTCTTCTTCGCCTGCGTCGTGGTGAAACGGGGGGTCGCCGTGGGGGTTTCAGACCACCGCCGCCGCTGTGAGGTTACACAGGGAGGCATTTAGAAGCCGTGCTCGTGGTGCTCTAAAGGGCTTGCCCTTTTACTCATGGCTTCGGGGAGGTTCCTAGTAGGCTAGCCCTCGGAACCGATATTCCCCGCTGTCCATTCGGCCTAGGTGTATCACCTACGGCCCTTTTTAGGGATCGTCCCTCCTTAGTGTGTGGACATGCTCCCGATTGTTCTGGGACGCTCCCGACTAAGGGGAGACTCTGTCGAATTTTCTTCAGAAATTTTCTCTAATCATAGTGTCTCTTTTTTAATTTCATTGCCCCTTTTTATTGCAGGTAGAGCGATGGCTTCAACAGTTTCTTCCATAGTTGCACAAGGGACCGATGCTCCATTCGATTTGCATCTGATCGTCACGTAGTAGAATATTAATGACCTCTACGATGGCTGGAGACGCATAGCCGTGGTATCAGAATCTTCTGATTCAGAAATAAATTCTATGGACGTTGAACGACTGACTCTTTCAGATAGAGGCCAATTTTTATTTGGACGAGGCCAAGGCTACAGAGCAGACTTCCCGAAAGATAAGCACCAAATGTCTTTTCTCAACCACTTCAATCTTATGGGTAAGCGAGACACACTAGCCATTCGGGCTGTTGAGCACAGTATACTCTTGGGCCGCAATAACATGCTCGACTCAGTAGTGAGGAGTGAGCCAATTTACTTTTCAGGAGAAGCCCGCGAGTGGGGAGCTGTTACCGGTGTGCTAGAACTGACTCCTAATCAAGGGTTGCTGACTCGCGTCCCAGAATTTACTCCCGTCAAGTGGGATTTATCGACAGGGAATCTTCATAAAGAAAAGCACATATTCGGCCTTTTCTTGGCCCCGTTGAAGTGGGGGTTTAGAGAAGAACCATTCCTACATCCTAAAAGAATATGCCCCGATTTTAATCAGAGCGGGAGTTTTTCATAGTGTGTATGCCTCCCGATTCTGGTACCCTATTTCGAAGGGTTTTTATTGTGGTATGATCGAGGTCTTAAGCAATGAATTCAACACTTTTTATACATGTGAAGGTGAGACCTCGCTAGACCTATGGAGCCTCTCGCAGCTTAGCGGCCCGCCCATTGACGGCGACTTGTATGAAGAAGTTTGCCTCGCTGACTACTTGAAAGACGAGTCCAACGGCGAGGGTCGATACTTTATTGGCTTATCATATCGTCATTTGATGAAGGTATATGGGACACTATGTTTGTCCTATTATGAAGACTCATCAAGGGCTTCTTCGTCTCGAAGTAGGAAAAAAGGAGACGAAAAGAAAGTTCAGATGCGCCTATGGATCCAATATTTCTTTCGAGGCAACTTGAAGCACACTAACTATTCGTCTGTAGTACCAGTTGCCACCCAGCAGGCGAAATGAGCTAGATTCAAAGCAAGCTTGCTGTCCTCCCTTCACCAGGCATATCAAGGCGGACCGAATCTAGCAAGAATTGATGCTATGACACATTGTGCAGCCTTTCTGACATTTTGGCTTTGTTCTTTTCCCTTCCTCAAGGAAATGAAACGGTCATTCGCCCAGAGGCAATTTAATCAGCATGTCAGATGGCTTGGGGTATGAAGTTATCTTTATGTCTAGCGGCACTCTGCTTGATCTATAAGACGCTGGAGGAGCTGCGCAAGTCCCGCACACTACGGAGTCTCAGGACTGTAGGGCCCATTCACTTCTTCAATGCTTGGGTGTGCACATTGTTCTCAGAGTTCACCCCAAGAACACTCCAAGCACTGACATTGTATCCAAGAATGCTTGAATTTGCCAGCGTAGAGCCAGATACGACTATGCAATAGCTTTTCTCCATCCTGGGCCAGTTGACAAAGGTCCCAGTAGATTTTGCGGGCACCATTCACTTTTGGAGCTTAGCCGCTCACTCCAGCCCGCTGGTCAATCACCAACGTGAATGCAAGATGGAAGCCACTAAGACATATCCCCATCCCATCTCAGGTGTACCTGTAACCCGATCCATCTTGGAACCCGAGTTGATTGAATAGGCATTGGCCATCCACCCGAGTGTATTAGTGTTCCGGAAGGGTGGTACTATCTTTTTGGAGCCATATTATCCCTTCCGTTTTGGTCGTAACTTTGGCAGGGCCTAACTTTAGCTAGAATTGGCTAAACGCCTAGGGGTAAAGGTGTAGTGACCGCTAGGGCCAAAGGGTAAAGTTAAAGAGTCCATTTACAGACCTCGCCAATGGTGACGAGGTTTATAGGTGACATTCTTGTCAGTGAGCTTGACAGCCAAAGATAAGGGATATATTCATTCCTTGACGAGGATGAAGGGCCCGAATCAGGGATAGGTTCATTGATTTTATGCAAATAACGAAGAAAGTTGAGGATAGGTTTGTTCATCGACACGGGTTAAATGTCGAAGCAAGAGGTCTGCTTATCGACGGGGACGGAAGGTCCGCACCGATGGTTTATGTTAGTCGATTTTGGCGATGATGACGAGAATTGGTGGTAGGATTTATTCATCGGTATAAGTTAAATGTCGAAGCAGAAGGTCCGTTTATCGATGGGGACGGAAGGTCTGAGCTGATGGTTTATTTTAATCAATTTCGCAGATGATGACGAGAATCGATGGTAGGATTTAGTCATCAGCATAGGTTAAATGCCGAAGCAAAAGGTCTATTTATCGACGGGGATGGAAGGTCTGAGCCGATGGTTTGTTTTGATCGATTTCGCAGATGATGACGAGAATCGATGGTAGGATTTATTCATCGGCATAGGTTAAATGCCGAAGAAAAAGGTCTATTTATCGACGGGGATGGAAGGTCTGAGTCGATGGTTTGTTTTAATCAATTTTGTCGATGATGATGAGAATTGATGATAGGATATATTCATCGGCATAGGTTAAATGCCGAAGCAAGAAAGTTTGTTACAGCATAGGTGTAAGGCTTATGTCGGTGGGGCATGGCTTGCCGGTCGCACACAGGGATTCTCGCAGGACCTGAATGGTGAATGAGATAACAACATCAATTCAGTCATCCTTTCATTCATTCATTTTTATTCATCATTTTTTATCACATTATCGACTTAAGCGCCCTTTTGGGTTTTCACTGAAGCCGGCCCCCTCTTGCTTTTGCCCACGTGCCCTTTCGGGTTTTCACGTAACGGGGTACCCGATTTTGTCTACGACGCCTGTTGACACCCATTTTATGACCAATAAGTTGGGTCATCTCCTTATTTATCTTTATGATGCTCCAAGTTGTTCACCCTTACTGAGCCATCTTTGTAACGACCCAGAGCTCAGGGTACCGATAACCCGATATAAATATCGGACTACCGCTACCAAGAACTGGGGACGCCGCATAAATTTCAAAAATTCTTTTTGGATTTTTTTTTTGGATACGAATGTTATGCAGTTAAGTCTAAAAGGGAACTTGCAAATGAGCAAACCTATTGGGGATGTGTGAAACATGCTTGATTCTTTTGTTTTGATGATGTCTGACTATGATTCATTGATGAGAATTATTTACATTTGATGATGTCAACATGTATGTAGTTTAGGTCAAATGAAGATTGAGCAGTCTATGGCCTCATGAAGGTGACCAGTATGAAGATATCATGAAACAATGTTTTGTGATTTGATTCATTGAAGCAGCAGGGCAAGGTTGAATCCAAGGCACATAAATAAAAGGAACAAAGGGCCTTTCCCATATTGATATGAAGCTGAAAATGATTGGGAAAAACTTCAAGGACAAGGAGCTATGCATATGATGGAATTTAGCTGCAAAGGTTGAGCAGAATTTAGATAAGAAGTGCAACTTCAAGAGGACTGCGTCGACCCCAGCTCAGCTTAAAGGATAGGTCGAGCTCATAGGCGCACTTCGTCGTCGTCATGAACGCATGGGAATTGCAAGTGTCGACCCCAGGTGTCGACCCTTTGCCAAGAAGGTTCTGTCAGTCTAAGCTACGTCAACCCCATCTCAACGTTGCATTGGCCTCAGGTCTTCACAGAAGGTAGAAAAGCCCAAACAGGCTTCAGCCGCATCGACCTCACCATGCTGGTGTGTCGACTGCATCACTTCTAGCAGCCACTGTCAAGTGCTTCAGCAAAGGATGCGTCGACCTCACCTTCTCAGGAGGTTGACCTCAGGCTCTCCCAGAAGCTGTTGTAAACATAGTTCTCCAAGGGTGCATCGAACCTCATTTTCACAGGAGGTCGACCTCATGCTATTTTCTAGAAGCTCTTCTGCCTATTTCTGTCAAACATGCTAGTTCATCCAGTAGCCAAAAATAGCAACCAGAAACCTACAAAAACATGATTTTTGAGGGATGGAAATGGTTCCTAGGACAATGGACTGCCCTCTCCATCATGAGGCTATTGTACAACTTCTTGGAGAAACTTTTTGGCAGCTACCAGATGAAGGAAAGGTTAGTTCTTCCTATACTACACCTTTTGGTCTCAACCAATGGGATTACAGTCTAAGGAAATCACCAA
Source organism: Amorphophallus titanum (assembly GCA_024336825.1). NCBI lineage: Eukaryota > Viridiplantae > Streptophyta > Magnoliopsida > Alismatales > Araceae > Amorphophallus > Amorphophallus titanum. The sequence goes on from JANBPO010006516.1 coordinate 15,239,606, forward strand.
GGACAGAGGACTATCCTCCTTCTATCATGGCCAATGAGGAAGCAGATCTGGTAGAAGCTCTCTATCCAAGACCATCATTTCTTCAGTCGTGCATCTGCAAGTTCATGGATTTGTCATCGGTATAATTGTAGCGGTCAAGAAATAGTTACCCAATTCATGATCCACACCATCAGGGATCTGGTTGGTTGGGAAGGGAATGGTCGCATGAGAGGGACATGCAGTCACCATAGAAGGGTCAGAAGGAGTCTGGGGAGTTATCTCAGGAGACAACACTCCGATAGTCAAGTCAGACACCAGTGAGAAAGGAGACGGACACTCGGGAAGAGTGGGAGAGGGAGAGACAAACCGGAGCAAGGGAGAGAGAGAGGACTCGAGAGGAAAGAGTTGCGTACCTCCAAGCCGTTGGGATAAGGTCTTACTTATACCGTCGCCGGAGGGTTGACCATTGAGTTGCCGTGGTTAGAGGAAACGTGAGCCACCTTACTCACGTGCCTGACGAGACAGGGAAGCGTCGTCTCTTAATCGAAGAGAATAGTTGTCCAATTCATGATCCACACCACCAAAGATCTGGTTGGTTGGTAAGGGAATGGTCGCAGGAGAGGGACATGCAGTCACCATAGAAGGGTCAGAAGGAGTCTGGGGAGCTATCTCAGGAGACAACACTTCGATAGTCAAATCAGACACTAGTGAGAAAGGAGACGAACACTCCGGAAGAGTGAGAGAGGGAGAGAGACCGGAGCAAGGGAGAGAGAGGGCTCGAGAGGAAAGAATTACGTACCTTCAAGTCGTTGAGATAAGGTCCTACTTATACCGTCGCTGGAGGGTTAACCCTTGGGTTGCCGTGACTAGAGTAAACATGAGCCACTTAACTCACATGACTGATAAGACAGAGAAGCGTCGTCTCTTAATGACAACTTCTCGTTAATGTGACAGGGCTCGACGTCCATTAATGTGGTGGGACTCGCTAGATGGGGGATGAGGCTGGGTTGGCTGGGAGAGTAGCGTGAGCAGCATCCTCCACTCATTGTCAGACTAACACTGCCTTTTGTTACAATGCACTGCTGTAGACGTGTGTTGACGAGAAAGGCGCACGTGATTACTGTGCCTGCACTGAGCTTGCAGTGAGGTGGGAGGTGTGTTGGGACCCCCGTGGTGGGCCTGATAGATGGGCAAGGGGGAGGGGCAAGATATGCCCTCCTCAATAATGAACAAGTCATTTGATAGGATGTAATTTTGAGTTGGACGGCCTAATAATTTTAACGAGGTATCAGAGTTTTCAGTTATATCTTCTCATCACATATGCCATATTTATGATTTTCTATGTGAAAAAACCTAAGCCTATCAACAGATGGATGGCTTTCTTCCCACAGTTTACTCAGTGCCCACATGGTCATCCTTGACACCCCAAAGTTTATAGAAGAAAGAAAGCACACAACAGCATCTTGTGGTGCTAATGAGTTTTGAGTTTCCACTTGGCACTATGTTGGTCATTAGATGGCAGCTTCAAATTAAAGTGAGGAATCCAAAAAATATAAGCACTTGAGATCTCTCCCTGCCATTATTCACATTCTCAGAAAGCACATGGCTTTATTTACACTGAAGAGATCAAAAGAAAGCTGAACACATGAACACCAGCAACTGACATAGAGTTATCACACCACACACTGAAGACCCGCCTACTAATCCCTTGGAGCCTGCGCACATATACTGATGACAAGCTACGTGCCTTGGTGAACAGCTAAACCCCTATTCACATGATGACCCTTGGCAAGCCTTTGGTACACAGATGAATGGATGCTCTGTAAGCTGCTTCCCTTGATGAACCGGATGGTGAATCAGAAAAGAGAGAATCTCAATGCGTGGCTGCAAAAGCAGCAGTCCCTTCCACCTAAAAAGGAGGTGTTATTAGGCAACTGTATTAGATCCAAGAAAAGAATATGAAAGGTAAGAATGTGCTCCATGGGACCGCTAATCAATGAAACTAGAGTAGCCTATATCAATCTTGCATCCCCATAAGTCTTCTTTTGGGAAGACACCAAGAAATTCTTCCACACGAAACATCGACGACCAAGGTATATCCACCTCATACCAACATTTCTGGTTAAAATGGGCGTTCATTTAAGACTGCCAAAATGCTTAAAAACATGAATACCACACAACCAATCTGTAAGTCAAATATTAAGGGATACAATGCCTACCTTGAAAGTGGCACCACAGATCTCTTCCTCTGGTGCTGGAATAGCAGTCACCTTGTTCTTGGGGTTCTCATAGCTTTTCAGTCCTAGGGTTGTTGAGTAGAAACATCCTGCCATTAACAAAGACATATTTTAGAAAACTACGTAAAGATAGTGAAATCATCAACAATCACAAAATGGTCATAGCTTGACCCATAAAGAAACATAAGTTACCTCACTACCAAATCTTAAATATACACATAAGTGAAACATTTTATGGTGGCAATAAGAACCCATGACAATGAAAACTGCAGTACCTTGAGGAAACGATGCAAGTGACTTGCCACATGCACCCTTCAGCAAATTAACATCATTACAGAAGGCTACATATCCATCCGCAGTAATTCCCCAGTAAAGAGGCACCTTCCCACTAGGATCCTGCCACACAATTAACCATTAGCCATGACCTTTTTGGAGTGAGAGAATATGGTAGAACATCCTAAATCCATATAGACAGTAGTTGTTGATGCATGATTACTCACAGATGCCACAAACAGTGTAGATGTAGTCCTGTCAAAGACCATAAAAGAGAACCTCCCACTTAGATGGCCCACCATGTGGCTTGCAGGATAAGGTGCCCTATCCCTAAGAGCCTTGTAAGCCTCAATCAACAGTATTGCCTCGTTGGCATTCTTGGACAGGCCATAATGTTGCCTCAAGCTCCCTAAATTATCAAGCACACCTTCAAACAGGCAGAACATATCATCCTTCACAGCAAATGACCTGGAGATACTCCATCAACAAAATTAAAACCATGTCAGCCTGAGTCATGAGAGGAAGAAGCAGAGAATTAAAAGTGTTTCACATCATATATATAATAGATATGAAAGTTGTGTACTTCCATCTGGTGAGTTAAAGAAGAGCTACTCCATCTAGATCTATACAGGAAAGTCACGAGTTTTCTTGAAGCAACAAAAGGTAATGGCCTCCCTTTTACAATATATCAGCAATATACTTGAATTTATTTGGTTTCTTAGTTTTTCAGAAATGGCACCTCAACAGGATCTCTTACTTACATTTTTCTTTCAAAGGTGGATAAAGTATCCTCTAATAAACCGCAAAATGCTTTGCTTTGACTGTAGGCCAAATATCCAAACCCACCAAGGCTTGCCCCAATGACCACCTCGGGCTAGACATACCACCGATCTCCAGACTGGGTTTTTCTCAGAGGTGGATCCCAATCATCAGAACCAGAACTACAGTAAATTTCTCACGAACACCTAAAATCGAACTAAACAAGTCCAAGTCTTACTAGCAACTCCCCACCATAGAAGAGAAGAAAAAAAGATAGAGGGATAAAAAAAAGGAACAATCATACTGAAAAAATAAACCTAGATGGATCATGAAATATATCTCCGTCTGAATTGAGAAGGAAGGAACAAGCAATTTGGATAACATATGTACTTGATAAACCTTGCATACAAATATACAATGCATTTGTAGAGCAGTGGCCGATCTTGAATTGGATTATTCAAGAACTGATAAACAGAATTGGGTTGTACAACATGAACCAATCCTTCAAATAACAGTTTCTCTGGCTGAAAACAGTAGCCTCCTGATTTCATGATTATGTTATCAAAATTACCTGAGACTTAATATTAGAGAGTTTGGCAAGTGGTATAGGCTTCCATTGTGAAATGTCTGTGCTTTCAGCCTGTTAGGTCCCGCAGATGTTAGAGACGTGGATAATAGGAAGGACCACTGCAGCACTGCCACAACCATGTGATGTCTTTGGAAGAAAAAACAATACTGCTTCAACAAGATAGGCAATGCACACCAAAATTGACCAGTAAATGTATTGCATATGTTTAGGGCAAAGTATGAGAAGCTGCAGTCAGCAGAAACATTGCCTTCTGGACAAAGATACACAATCATATGATGGTATCATCATCAACAACAATACCGTCATTAACAAGCCATAGGGACAATTCAATTATTGTCTGAAAGCATTCTGCTCATTTCTTACATACATTCAACAAGACAGCAGCCTATAGCGTTCTGTATGCTTTGCCTTTCTCTCTCTCCCCAGTCAAAGCCCTTTACAGTTCTCTATCATCTGAATCACTGAGATTCCATTTGGCCATCTCATAGACCAAAGTTTTAAAAATCATTTTCCCATAAGTTTATTTCTCCAAACTGCATAAACAGATGTTCTATGGTATCATTCCCAGAGCCACAAAATAGGCACTCATTCCTTACATCCTTCTTAAAACAAAAGCCTAATCCTGTCACTCAACTGCAAGCTTTCCATAGTTTGTTTCCACATAGAGCCCTAAGCTTTGGCTGGACACTCCTGCCACAAATTTTTACCCACCATTTTCTGCATCCATCGTCCATGGGAGCCAAGTTTGCTGCTTTAATTGTGAGATTTCCTACAGCTTCCCATATCCAAACATTCTTGAATGTCCCAGTTAGTGGACTAATATCAGAACCACCCAGCACTCCTGTAAGTTCTTTAATTTCCCTGACTGAATGAACCTATTAACTGTTTCACCCCTCTAGCATCGGTAGCAGTAGAATAGATTTCTGAAGTCTGCAAGTGAAGCCACTGGTGCCAGGCATGGTTCCTGCTACGCCGACTTCCCGCCATCCCGGCTGGACTGGATGGGCGATGGCGGAGACATATCCGCTGCCAGCACACGCACCGCATGGGGTTCTCGCCAACGTTAGTCGCGCGCCGTTCTTGTCCTTAAATCCTGTGCCGTCGCAATCCTTGCACGCCACCGCCTGCCCGCTAGGGGCTGGATGGGTGTAAAGCGGGCGATACTCATAACCAGGGCGGCGATCGAAATGCCCAGTAGCTTCTTCCTTTGAAACGAATTGCCACTCCGGCACATATCCGGGTATATCCGAATACATCTGGCGCCGCTGCCAAGCCACCGCCTGCCCGCCTGCGCCTATGGCGGCGGTGAGAGTTTGGTCGGAGAAGTGGCCTTCGCCGTCGTCCTGCTCAAGCCAGTTGCACTTGTAAACATCGCCGTTTTCAAGCGCGATGAACTCGGTGCCATCCTTCGGCGCGCTGTCCATACCCCGCCACCCCTGCGCAGGATGGGAGAGGGCGGGGCCACGAAGCACAAGCACAGGAACCTCGCCATTCGCCCCGCGTGATGCAATTCGGGCAGCAACCTTGGCGGCTTCCTCAAAGGTGTCCTGCAACCCAATCTCGACGCCTTCAGCCATCAGGACGCCGTTGATATATCGGTCGAACTCAAATGGCGCCTTCACCCCGCACGGCTTCGCCACGGAGGACGCTAGGGCGGGCCAGTCGTCGCCAAAGCGAGCCGTCAAGATATTGCCGATGACGGATTGCACATCGCCGTCGAGCGTTTCGGTAGCAGCATCCCAATTCACCGATGCCGGATCGACACCAAGCACATTGCAAAGCTGCGTCTGGCCGTAGTCCAGTCCCGCATTCCAACGCTCGTTGGCTGACGGGTCGTCGCGCCAGTCGGCCGCATCCTCCCCCACTACGGGAGGGGCGGGAGCGGCGAGACGGTAAGCCACGATGCGGCGGCCGGGGAATGGCTCGTCGTTCCAGCCGAAACCTGCGATATCGTCAGAGGCGACAATCTCACCATCTTCAACTCGAATTTCGCCAGCCGTTCCGGGAGGCACGGGGCATTTACCCCTGGTCCAGGCTGTCCACCCCTCCACGGGCGCCGGCTCCTGTGAGGCGGCGAGGTAGGCGGACACTATATTGCGAACATGGGACACGTCCGATCCGAGTTCAAATGCGTTTAATGCTTCAACCGCCGCTAAAATAGAATGGTTAATTCTACTGAGTAACTAGGGGTACTGGCATCTAATCAACGTGTATCCTTATGTAAAAAGGTATGAATTATGCCTGACAGTTCTAAAAATAGTGAATAAAAAGAAAAAGGAAATGATGTTGTAACCTTGTGGTGAAATATCAGAACTGTAACTATTGTTTAATCTCAATACATGTCCTAGTCACTCCTAAGAGAATTACTGATTTTGAGTAAGTAAGATGCAGTAAGACTAAATCTGACATGATTCATGTAGTTCTGGTTTATTGCTATTAAGGGTTAATGTAAACTTATTCAAAGAGTGTAGTTGCTAAACTCTAAATTTCATCTCTTAAACTAGATTTCTATCAAGGGTGCATTATATGAAATCTTATACCAGATGAAACTGAACTCTGTATGCTTAGTTAATGAAGGATCAATTAGTTTGTCAGTCAGATCTTTCCTCTGATTTTACTACTTTGATATTGTCATCACATCTTTTCTGTTACTTCCCTGATAATCTCAACTAGTCTCTATCATTTTTTACTGATGGCAAAGAGGGAGAGATTTTGATGAATTTAGTTGGGGGAGAGATTTTTTTGATGGCTAGGGCTGGCTTGCAAAAGGGGAGAAAAAGCTCTATCTATTTGTCTGTGTCTGATCTAATGTTTGTCTGCTTGGTATGTCATATCATTGACTAAGGGGGAGAGTCAAGGGGTAGACTCTGTTTCTGTAGAGCCATCTGTTTCTGTTACCTGTCTGTCATATTTTGACTTATCATGTAGACAGTGTTTCCATCAAAGTATAGCAGTGTTGCCATCATCAAAAAGGGGGAGCATGTAGTGTCTCCTCTGGATTTGATATTTAGTTTTGATGCTAGCAACAGTGTAATTGATCTTAATTTTGATACTAGTAACACTATGATGCTTTGTAGTTTTTACTGAAGTTAGAATAAGTCTTTCTCACAATAAGGTCGATGCATCTTCATATACACAGAAAAGACAGGTCGATGCATACTTATGATGCTGCACTATAAGGTCGAAGCATATTCATGCATTGAGAGTGTAAGGTCGATGCATATATACATTTTATGTAACTCCCGATAATTTTGAAGGCTAATTGGGAATAAATATATATATTCCTATAAATAGTTGATAATGTTGAACAAATAAGAACTTGGGTATATTGTTCTTAGAATAAATAAATGGCTAGTTGATATTCCCTTTTTGGAGTAGGGGGATGGCTTTCTACTCGCCTTAGGATTGATTTCCTATCGTTTGCATGCTCATTTACTTGGTTAGATGCTTAGTTTGAGTGAAATGCATGAACATAGTCAATTATGTTTTAAACCCATGAAAAATCTGCTCATGCCCATTGTATTTATGTTTTTTGGATGTGTTGGTGGTTGGAAACGAGCATGTATTGGTAGGTTTTAGGCTTAGAAATTATATTCCCATCGATCTGAATCGAGTGGAAGGGGTTACCATTTGGTTTCCCCTGTTTTGGGTGCTCTGGGAGGGTTGCGATCCTTCCAGAGACCATTTTTATTTGGGGAATAGGCGGTGAAGCGTAGCGGCCTAGGGCTGACCGCTACTGTCTGAAGGCGGCCATATCTTGACCGCCAAGGAACAGTAACGGCCTAGTAATAGACCGCCATGCTCCCTTGGAGGCGGTGAGAGCCTAATGGCCCAGACCAGACCATTTTTATCATGGAGCGGTAAGTCGCTCGACCGTCCCTTGATCAGAGCGGCCCTGTCCAGACCGCTACTCTCCTGTTGTATGTATGAAGCGTTCGTAGCTTAGCGGCCATGGGCAGATCGCTATTGTCAGTGAAGCGGCCAGTCGTCTGACCGTCACCTGACCCTTGCGGCCTAGTCTAGACCACCAAGTCCCTGTTGTTTATAAATTCAATCATGCTTATTTAATTATGTGTTTAATGTTGCATATTCACCATGTTTAAACATTTTTATAAACTGTGACATATTTTTATATCCTAGTAAAGTTATTTTCTCTTTCCTTGTAATTGAGCCATTAGATGTAGCCTGACGACCTTTAGTGTTGGCACACCTGGAAGAGGTGGCGGGGCAGCCCCGATGTACGATTTTTAGGCTAGTTTCTGTGGGCCCCTGTGCTTGTCAGTAGCATCCTACTGGGGGGGAAACTAGCTACAGGTCTGGCTTAGGGCATTGAGCTGGTGTGTGCACATGTGGTTAGCGGCTTGGACTGACACTGACGGGTGTGACCCTGACTAGTCACTCGTTACTATTGTTCCTTGTACTACTACGGTGTCCCAATTATCGTCACTCGACACGAGTGGAGACACCCGAGACGCAGTATAAGTCATCAGTGGACACATCTAATCTTCCTTCTAGTGGGCACTCTTTCTTCTTGTCACTTGGAATCTTGAAATTAAATTCTATTGGTAGATGTAGAATTCTCGTGCTTATTTGAGCTAGAGGCTTTTTCTTGCTTACCTCTACTTCCTTGTTCTTGAGATTTATCTCATAAGTCATGAGGGATCCTATGAGTTCTTCTATCTTGGTGGTTGACAAATTTCTGGATTCTTCAACCACAGTGACTTTAGTATGCCAAGCTGGGGTTAATGATCGAAGGATTTTTCTCACTATTTCCTGCTCAAAGTAACTCTTTCCTAAACCAGTTAGACTATTAGTGAGCTGAGTTAAACGAGTATACATATTTGAGATGGATTCATCAGGCTTCATTCTAAACATTTCATATTCTAAAATCAACATGTTAGCTTTGGTCTCACATACCTAAGATGTTCCTTCATATATTACCTCTAAATGATCTCACATCTATTTGGCTATAGCACATGTTGATACTCTTGAGAATTCCACAAGATGCAGAGAGCACTACATTTTATGCTTAGCACTCTAGTTGACTGTGGATCTCCTTATCTACTCCCATGTCCAAGTGTCCTCATCTTCTGGAAGCTCGTATGGACCCTTACAGACAACTGGCCAGAGCTCATAGTCTTGGGCATAGATAAACACCTGCATACGATTTTTCCAATATGAGTAGTTAGTTCCAGTGAAGAAAGGTGGTCTGTTAACAGAATGTCCTTCGGGCATGAGTCCCTTAGATGCCATTCCACCATTTCTCTCAAGGTCGTTGGACCCCATCATGAGAGATTGGCTTTGATACCAACTGTTGTGTGGGAATGGTTGATCTAGAGGCACTACAAGAAAAGTCAATTTTTACAACGTCCACTTTCCATCGCAAATCTGTCACAAAGATGTCCTAAAGTCATGTTTTGACGGAATGCCAACGGAATAGCGACCGAATATGGACGTCACGAAATTGAGGTTGTTAATTACTAACTTATTTTTTTTCATCTCAAATTCATCAGAAATTACCGACCTACTTCGATGTCGAAAATTTTTGTTGGTAATAATGTCAAAAATTAATAAGTAAGAAATTAAATATTATTTACTACGGAATTATCTGTTGTCGCAAAAATGTCTAAACATTTGGACTTCGAAGTAAAATTATGGGTTAAATTACTTCTGACGAAAGTCTATTTGTCTCTATTCTGTAGTAATTTATAAGCGAATTTGCGATGGATATGTACTACATCGCGAAGATGTTGATTAGAATAGTTCCAACGAAGCGGTGTTGGTCCTAATTACGTCGTCTATTTGTGACTTAGTCTAGATCTGACCACCCCAGCCATAAAATCCATTTGCCCTGTCAAACCACCTCCAGCAAATCCACAAAAAATATTGGCATGTTCCTCACTTCCCCCTCTATCTCCCATAAAAATTTCAGCCTCCAGATCCTCTTTTTTGCCTCCGGTCAACCCTCATTCTCAAGCAGATCCAAATCTATCCTACCAGATCTTGTTCTGTGAACTAGTAGGTTGTAAATTCGACCAATGCTATTACAGAGACAGACAAAATTCCTTATCTAGCCTGGGGTCATAGTCTCTGAAAGGGCTTTCTAACAGCACTATTCTCGCATCGATCTGATATCAGGGCTGATTGCAGCAGGTGTTCTCGTCGGGTCGTGCACTGTAGAAATAGAAGAACCAATCCGTGGATAGCAAGCTGCATCGTCCGCCCGGCCGGCCGCGTCGCCTTCCACTAGACGAACCAGCATGCCTTCATCCAAGGGACCGTCCCTCCAGGAGTCACCAGTGTGACAGTACCACTCCTGGCCCACTCGACCCCGCTGACCAGGACGTGGACCCTACGGTTGCCAACATGTGCTACCACCAGAGCTGTCCAGATTACTGCATGTCAACCCAAGATCGGTCCTCCCGGGCCCCACTTATAGCCCTTTACCTCCCTGAGTAGAGTGGGTAAAAAAATTCACTTCTATAATTTTAATTACAATTACTGTACCGGGAGTTACAATCTTAGCCAGGGTTGTCATCCCCACGCCCGGAGCGTGGAGGTATCGTGTTCGCCTCTCTTCGCATTTTGCTTATTTCGTATGCTTCTCTATATGCCGCTGCATGAGTGTGATAGGTTAATTTAGCTTGTTATACTATTTCAATCACTTCTGCGAGAGAGCGCGTGACCATCTCATGACCCAATCTGGGCACGAAAGAGAGAGCCGATCACCCTAGCTCACTGTCGGTTTCTCAATCGCGCACGTCCAAATGCTTCCCTTGCTAACAGATGATCGCGAGCTTATCTAGAGTCCCAGGGTTGCTGTCCGTCCCGCATCAAAGAGCCTTTTCCCTCCCTGAACCCAGTCAGTGAGATTGCCAATGTCGAGGAGCGGTTGCCCTCACCAACCCCTGTCGAAGAGACTACAGGCGTGGCGGGAGCTGCACCGGATAAGGGTTGAGACTTTTATCAGGTTTTCCACCTTGTCTTGTCAGAGGAACTGTGGATGTTGTGTATTTCCTTCACATGTTAGACGAGGCCGCCCTCGCAGGCTGGGTCTGGGTCTTGGGGGTTATCCCGAAATGGCCATGACCCGGCCTTGCTTCGAGTCGACATTCTGATTAAACCGGACCTACTTTTCTGAATCGGATTCTTTCTGAACCATCATTAAAAATTGCCTCGCACTCGGCAGACATTTGAATGGATTTCTCTCGATTTTCACTGCATTCTCACCACAGACTCCTGTCCGAATACCAAAGGGTTAATGAATGACCGACATGTCTGGCTGCCCGTGTCCCGACATAGGCTCGTGTGTGATTTATTCCTGCTTCTTTCTTTCATAGTTAGTGTTATTTCTTTTGGCCGTAGGGCCCTTAATTTTGGCAATTAATCAATGGTGTTCCCTCGTATGGGGGATGTAAATGACGTCATGGCCTTCATGGCATGATGGGATTGGGTCCCGACTCGAACCACATAATCACCTGACGAAGTCAGACCGAGCGCACCATGGGTTTTCGTGAAACCCGAATGAATTGTCACTTCGGTGACTAACACGCCCTCGCACTGAATAGACCGAATAAACACTCTAACAAATGAACAGAATATCAAACGAATTTTAGTGCATCCACAAGTTTGGCACTCCCGGTGGGACCCATCCACCCTTTATTTCCTTGCTGAAATTAGGGGCTTTACGACCCCCTTCTTGTAATACTGATTGCTTCATCTCTGTGAATGCAGGAAAAATCACGTTCCAGCTGCAAGCATGGCGGTCTCCTTTGGCCCCCAAGTTGTTGAAAGCCATATCAGGGATGACTACCTTGCCGTCCCCCTCTGCTTCGGGAGTTTCCCTCCCGTGGTGGGCTTCCCCAACTTCCTTGGGGTGGCTTTTGTCAACATACTAGACGTGGAAGCGTCCGACAGGCCCGAGATCAGCGCTCCCATCCAGGGCGCCATTAAAGCTACTGCCAACCGAACCTTGGCCAAGGGCAACAACTACAGTGCGGCTGAGATGCTCAGCTGTAATGTGCACCACATGCACTCGACTACCGGCTCACCTCAGCAGGGATCGGCATCCCACCAGAGGAGGTTCCGAAGGAGCCGCGCAGCTGCCACACCAAGAAGCTAACTCTCCAGCTCTGACAAGTCTGTCGTCGTTGGAGGCATCAGAGTCCATCTTAATGGACAGAGGTCTGAGGCAATCCCAGATCGAATAATACCAACCATTCCAGTTCGCAACTCCTTTCAAGGACTGGAGAAGATGAAAGAAAGGATGGCACCCGCCGACACGCCGTCTCACAAGTCAGCAAAGCTGAAACAGGCTTGGGTTCCCAAGGGAGCCCGACCCACGGCACCGGCCCAGGCAGGGCCTAGCCACGCTTGCCATACAAGGGGGCGAAGAGACGAAAGGGTCGAGGTGACAACCACGACCCACCAGCCGGCAGTCGCTGTACCAGCGCTGCTCGAAAATGCCCGCCACCGACGCCACAGGCGTTGTCACCATGTTGACTGCCCGGCATACACAAATTACACCCATCATGATGTCACCACCGACACCCAACTACCGACCGCTCTCCCCGACCACGAGTGGGAAGGGATCTAGCAAGCGATGAGAAACTACCTCTGGGGCCTAGGCAGTACCCCCTTGGGCCGCCAGAGATTGCTAGGGGTAGTGGCTTCTGCCTTTCGAGAAGAAGAAGGGGCTCGGCCTATGCCTAGCGTGGAGTCGAGAAACCAATCGGAAGAGCGACGCCAGTCCCCTGTGCGGGAGGAAGCGCCGCCCCGACAGTCAGTCTTCGACAGGCTGGTGTTCCCGAGCAAGCCATCAGGGAGAACAGCAAGAAGAAGCAGAGACTGGAGAGTCCTCACCTGCAATATGACAGGATTCTCTAGTCGGTACGGGGCTTTACCTACCGACCCCGAAGAAGTGGCCAAGCTCGCTACCAAGCCCGGCCCCCTAACTAGGATAAGAAGAGTGGCGAGTGAGGCGGCATAGGTGAGTGGCGAGGTGACCTCCTCTGAAGACCCTCCCATAGGCGAGGCGACCTCCTCTGGCGACCTCCTCCGGGGGTATGAGTGGCGGACCCTCCACGTCATCCGAGGACACCCCAGCCGAAGAGATAGGCAGCATGCCCGCTCTCTCTACAACCAACCCCGCCATGTTATACATGATACAGCAATATCAGCGGGAGATCGAATTGCTAAAGAAACAACTCAATGAGAGGAATGCCCTACCCTCAACCTCTAGACAGACCGAGGTTTTACCGGAAGTGCCCGGGGGCAACAGGCAGTCTTCTGAAGCAACTTTGCAAGCTGAAGCATTCCCACCAACCCCTAGCTTCCCTGCGGGTGTGCCCCTATAGCAAGCACAGTACCCAGCCCCGCTGCAGAGCTCACCTCCCCAGGGATCTCCCGTAGCCCCTCAGGCAACTGTGCTGACCACCCCGGCTATGCAGCCCGCCTATTTCTATCCAAGTCCGGTCGACCCGGCAGCAGTCAGCCGGTTGATGTTGGAACAAATGATAGACATGAAGTTAGCAAAAAGGGGTGACGGGGATCAGACGCCGTTTGACATCTACCGAGTCCCCTATCCGGCTCATTACGACGCAAGGAAGCTGCCAGCTGGCATCACCAAGTCACCGAAGTTTGAAAAATTCAATGGGCAAGGATCTCCCAGGGAGCACATCGCTTACTATGTGAACGTGATGGGAGACTTGGCCGCCGATGAGGCCTGCCTCCTAAAGTTCTTTGGCTCGACACTCACTGGGCTTGCCTTTAAGTGGTACTCGAGCCTGCCGCCCAGGTCTATTGCTGATTGGCCTGATATGCAAAAGAAGTTCAAGGAGAGGTTCTACATTACTGAATGGGAGGTCACCGTGGCGGAGCTCTACGCCACGAGGCAGAAACACGATGAGTTGGCACTCGACTTCATCAAAAGATGGAGAAATCTCAGTATGAGATGTAGGCGCCCCCCGCACCAGGAGGATGCAGTGCAAATTTGCAAGTAAAATCTAAAGAAGGAGATCCTCGAAAGAATGATCAGCGCAGAAGTCAAGACTTTCGACCGTCTGAACAACATGGTGGCTGAGATCGAGTCATTCCTTGCCCGGTCCTCTTCCACCCCGGCCGCATCGAGCCAGAGGGCTAGGCAAGCCGAAAAGAAGCCCATCACCAGAAGTCCACACATTGAACTTTCAAACTTTTGAGAAATAGAAAGAAAGGGCTAAAAGCACCGCAAACCCTCCACCGCCAAGATCCGTGGAACGGCGGGAAGGCCCCTCGCTCAGGGAGAAGATGAGAAACAAGTTGTACTCCTTCTCCCGAAACAAGTCTCGGCTCCTGTTCGAATTGGCAACCAGCTATAATAAGATTACGTTGCCGGAACCGAAGAGGCCCGGCGATCTGAAGAAGAAGGATGACCCTCACTTCTGCTATTACCATCAGATGCTAGGGCATACCATCGAAGACTGTTATGTCTTCAAGGACGTCATTGAGTCCTTAATAAAGAATGAAATCATAGGACTTTTATTCCTAACATGTTCTTTTAGCCATCCACAAGATAACCTACCACTGGAAGTACTTCTATGAATCAAATTTCTACCTAAAAGTGAGTCCTAGTTTCTGCACATCTTGTGCTAAACCAGCAACTTCTTGTCCCTCGTTATCCCTAATCCCTTGACCTAAAGCCATGAAATTTGGAGGGTAGGTAGAGGATAGTAAGGGTAACAAAAAGCTCTAAAGACACTACTCGTACTAACCTCGTTTAGGGCTTCTAATCTCTTGATCTTCACAGGACTGCTGCTTTATTTCCTGGGCCGCCTGTAACGAACCAATGTCTTGTAGACATCCTAACTCTCCATTGGCTGGGTCTTCTAGCAGGAAATTTGGAGGGAAGTTAGATAAAACTAAGGTAAACAAAAGTTATAATGGACCAACCTAAAATACCAATTCCTTACCGTCAATCCTTGTAAGACAAACTAAGGGTCCACGCAGGTTGAACTTAACTCTATTTATAGGGTTCACCTAGGGTTCAAGAGATTAGATCGATCCTAGAGTCCTAATTAGGAGTAGAATTTATCCCTAGAGGGTTCTAGAGAGCCTTCTATGTCAGATAGCTTCGATCCAAGGTGATTAGGTTGCCAAAGATCCAAGATTTTCACATTTTCTCTAACTCACGGAATAGGGGTCGCTTAGCGATCATGGTCGAACCACTAGGGTGAGTCTGGCAGTCTCGCGATAGACCATTTGCAGGCTTTAATTCTGAAATTTTTAGATTTTTGTAATTTTCATCAATTAGCCTATTTATCCCCCTTTTTATTTCGAATTTAACCCTAATTACACTTCTTTACTTGGGCTAGGGACTAAGAGGTTAAGTTTTGGATCTTGTGGGCCTATTTAAGTGAACTTAAGCCTACTTTAATATCTGGCCCTTTAGAGAATTCATTAATTAGGCCTATATGCTTTAAATAGGCTATTAACAACTATTTTAAATCCTAGAAATTCCAAGAAAATTCAGGGATGCTACAAGCCAAGTCAACTTGGAGCCCCTAGAAGTTGGCCTCTGCTCAGATCGACTTGAAGCAATTTGATACATTTGAGAATTATAAGGTCTTACCAATTCCTCTTGAAGAATGTAAATGTGATTTACCACCTGTTTGAGTCATGGACAACAAGATACTCATTCAAGCATTCATTTCACTTTCATATGATGTCCATCGAGAATTTGGGGGGGAGGTGTGTGTGTGTGTATGAAGAGTTCCATAAAGAGACAAGTTCACAGAGAGAGGAGAACCAGCACAGAGGGTTTCCACTTGTGGTTTGTGTTCCAATGAAGTGACTTCAAAGGAAAGAAACTTAAGAAGAGGGAGATTATTTACAGGTGGAAGTGGGCTATCAGTGGAGCCAATTTCCATGGGTTGGGATGTTAATGCTCTTTAATATGCTTCAAAGGCCTTTAGTCCCATTGAAATTTAGAACTCCCAACCTGAAACTAAATATATTGTTAAATCCAATCATTATTTCTCAGTGGAGTTGGACTAACATAGGGAGATAAGGCCACCCACATCTGAGGCTTTTCTACTCTAATCAGGAGGCTCCAAGTAGATCTTCAAGATTCAATCTCTATACGTAGTGATGCACTAATGTACCTAACTTTTTATCCAGTCACTATATACATATTCTAGACTTCATTTGCCCTTGAACAACCTCTCTTCTTCTCTCTCTTTTAAGAGGCTGAATTTGGTCTCTGTCCTTTGAGGTAGGGGACTGGTGGCCAACCTCTCTGAGTCATTGACACCAGAAAAGGGATGGGGCATAAATAAATTGGGGGTACAACCTGTCCTCCACCATAATGATATGGAACATCATGCAATCAATTTCTGATTTTGTGTTTGACTAAAATGATATATTTACCTATGTGGGAAGCATCATGGGTACCAAAATGCTTTGTGAACAAGAAACATATGGTTTAACTAGAAGAATCGGCAAACAACTATCTTTCATGGAGTGTGTGAGATCAAAAGCTGAAATGCTACATAGATCGCTCATTGTTGGACAGCCGACGGCCCAGTTCCTCACTCAAAATGTTAAACAGGGGCAGAGCTATCACTTTAGCACTGTTCATGAGTTGTTATAATAAACTTCACAAGATGCACGACCATGATGCTGCAATGAGGATCAAATTATTTGACACTTGAAATCAGTTTTTAAATTGACACTGTGATTTTGTTGGGGAAAAATGTGGCCAGAATTATATTAATTAATTCGAATGGCCGACAGCTCAATCTGAGTGTACAAATAAGGGCTCAAGAGTCTCTGGATGTCGATTAATCCGACTTCAGTGTGATGCATCCGACGATCACCCGGTAGGCTCCTTCCAACTTGGCATCGGACTATCATCACCAAGGTTTGCCCAGATCGAAGATCCGGATCGTCTCAGATCTCATTTGGACTATTCATTTTACGTTTTCTCAAATGATGGAAAAGATCAAAATTAGAGCTTGTTATTCTAGCAACCTATTTAGTCATGTTCTGCAACATTTTAGCCTCA
Source organism: Amorphophallus titanum (assembly GCA_024336825.1). Classification (NCBI taxonomy): domain Eukaryota; kingdom Viridiplantae; phylum Streptophyta; class Magnoliopsida; order Alismatales; family Araceae; genus Amorphophallus; species Amorphophallus titanum. The sequence continues at coordinate 15,256,485 of JANBPO010006516.1, forward strand.
ACAACGTGCAAAAAGACAGCATAAACATAGCATAATACACCAGAAAAGAGCCAGTTTCATGCTGGAAACAAGAGACAAAATGGTCTTATACAGGCCGCAACTAGCATAAGATGGTCTCAGGAAGACCGCTATAGTAAAACCATTGATATCTCTTTTTTTTTTGAAAAATGGGGTATGGAGACGGTCTATCGTGTGACCGTTTCTTCATCAAGTAGTCGCTGGTACAACCATTTTTAACACCGAGATCTACTGACGACAAACTCCGATGGACCTTGACTAAAATGACGATTGCGATCAATCTACTCAACAAAATTTAAGCAAATTTGTATCATTGGAAAGAGCACTCAAATGGGAATAACATGACATGCTTTAATTAAAATTTCATCCCTAGGATACTAACCTAAATAGAGGTAAAGTGAAGACGATGAAACTTTAACACACCCATGATTAAAATGATGAATTCAAATGGTATAGTAAATAAAAATTTGGCAAAATAGCATGATTGGAAAGAGGACATTGACATGAACATGCTAGCATGATTTAATTAAGGTTTAGCCCGAGAGACACCTACCTTAATCGACGGGATAGGAAGAGGGAAAATGCGCACTAGAACCCTAAATCGAACCGCTCCTAAAACGCCAAAATTAGCCCAAGTCCAGCCACGATCGACCACGTGCCGCCGGCCAAACAATCAAATGAGGGTCACCAGAGGTCGAAGCCCTCTATTTATAGAGCCTAAGGATGGTTCTAGAGATCGAATCGAGCTATAGAGTCCAAAGTGAAAATATCGGTGAGAAAATCGAGGGTGATCTAAATCTGCCGCCGTCGCTGCCAATCGACGCACCTAGGGTTAGGGTTTCAAAGGGCAAAATGAGCTTCTAACACGGGTTAAGAGATTGGGTCCGATTTGAGCCCATTAGAGTGTGAATTAAGGCCTAATTAGATAGTTTAAGTTATTCTTATAAAATGACAATTTTTAGCCTTAAATTTAAAATTGGGCCTAAACCAATTTTATTCTGGGTTCATTCCTTTAGTCAAAGTTGCTGGAAATAACATTTTACACGAGATACATAGTTTTCCATATTTTATAAAAAATCTCAAATTTTAGGTCTAAGTTAACTAGTTAATACGCCTATAACTACATGAAAATTAAGGATAAATCATGAGGATTCTAGTAACGTATATTTTATGATTTTTAGATATGTGGTTACATAGATATAAAATTATTTAACGTGCTGCGATTATTTCATCAATTAAGATAATCATGCAACAGTAATTAAACTTCGATAAAACAAAGTAAAGCAATGATTAGGGAGAACAATATCATGACTTTCAAACATGCAAATCTAATTACTACTGTCTTGGGCTTCAATTCTTTGAGAAAATCTACATAAAACTACAACAAACATGTAGAGAGATCATGTAAATTTTATTACTAACGATTGGGCTTGGGAGATTACCTACATTTTGACGTTCTTTTAACCGGGTTAAAGGAAGATGAAGTAGCAGAGGAAGAAGAAGAAGCCTCGCTATATCAACCAGCCGCACAACACGTTCACAGCAATAACAGGATGGAGGCGATGGCGATGGCGCACCATGCACATGCACGCTCGCGCAGGAAGAAGAGGAAGGAGCAATGCTCTCCCCCTCCGATTCTTATGCAACCCGCACAACAACAACGACCTAGCAGCAGCAGCACGTTGCTTCTGCTTCTGTAAGGGTCTTATTTATAAAGATTCTACCGTCTAATACTACTAAGAGTCCTGGCCAATGTAAAGTTACCATATGTGATAACTATTTCTATAAGTTAAACTCAGATTAGCAAAACCGTCGCTGCTAGCCATCTTTTAACAATTGTGTTTCTTAAGATTCTTAGGGTTTCACGTGGAGACCCATGCTAGTGCCCCACACCTTATACCTTATTGTGTTTAACAAGGGAACACACATATATAAGTTCAAAGCCCTCCAGCCCATCTTACGGGACCACCTTTTCTAAAAACCCATTAGGATACTCCAGTCTCCATTGCACGAGGCCCATATGTACTAAATCTTTACATATGTATTTTAAGGTGAAAAGCCCATTATACCTAAAACCTCCTTTTAACCTTCTCACGTAAAGCTCACCATACAAGGCCCATTGATTTAATTAGTTGTTAAGGCTTTTAAGGTTAAATGCATTTGGGTTGGGTCTATATATATTTCTTGAGAGTAGAGTTTATATAGAGATTTTAGCCCTTCCAATTTCCTCCTTATGTTCCTTTTAAATTTTACGGTCAAAATTTTTTATTAGGAAGGAGGGACTGTAAGGCCCATGCCTTCGCAGATCCTTTGTGGCAGTGGGAATGCCCTGCAGCAATACTTTGATGATCTTTATCGTTTTGTTGTTATTTTTTTTATGGAAAGTAAAATGAGGAAGAATAAATTGGACGGCACGGTTCACAACCGTGGTGAGCAGCTTCTTTGCTCGAGATGGGGTTTCAACTTAACAATCAAAACAAATATTCGATAATAAGTGGATATATCCTGGGAAACACCGGGTGTAGGATGGATAAAATTATAAACTCTGATGGGCAAGGGGCAGCAGTTGCAGGGGATGCAAGAGCGGGGTTTATAGATATGGTCAGGAATTGGGGCAGGGCACATTTCTGCAAGCAGGTGCAATTTTTTCTAGGCAAAACGTTGTTATTAAAAAAAGCAGCAGCAGCACTGTGGATGGGTTTGCAAGCTTTGTCAAAACCGAACGCCTTCGGGTGGAGGGAATTTGGTGCGAGGTGACAATTTGGCAATCATTCAAAACGTGAGACGATCCACCAACCGTACCGCTGGAAGTTTAGACAAAACGCTCATCAAAAGCAAAGCATAGCTTCGTTCGAGGGAAAGAGGGTAAAAATATCTCCATGTTAAAAGAGAAGCAATCAAGGCAGCGCAGATCGGTTAGCAGGGCAAGTTAGATTGGCGAAATTCAACCTGCAGTGGACCAACACCGTCTGTCAGGAGTTCAAAGAAGAAGAATCAGGGGACACCCAAGGATTTTCTCCCTGCAATTTGAAGTGTGGGCTGCTTGTTAAATTCTGTTGGTGTTGTACGTAGTTTCCTCGCAAAGTGTTGCTTTGTTATTCTTGTTTTCTGGACTACCAAAGAAGAAAGTGGCTGAACAAAAAAAGAGTTCCGTATCACAGACTTGGGTGTGAACAACGTGACGAGTTTAAAAACAAAAGGAAGAAGGTGAACTACTGTGAGTTTTTAGTTTCATGGGAGAGCCAGACGAGTAGTGGTCTCAACCACACAAACTGTAGGGATGGCACACCTCAGTAGTATGGTTTCGAACTCCACAATCTCTCGTTGCCTATTATTAGATTTATAAACGGATCGAATACGGAGCGGATAACATAATATCCGAATTCGTATTCGATTAATAGTCGAATTATCTATCAAATATTTTATTCAAATAATTATTTGATTAATACGAATTTAAATCATGGGTACCGTGTCGATGTCATCCTGGATCGTCCGCACCTGGCATCTCAGCGAGCCTATCTCTCGGGCCGCCATGTGCAGAATATTTTGTGATTTCAACTGGACCAATCAAAGAACTCCTGGAAAGGTTTTTGTCTCCGAACATGCACCTTGTCTTTGGGAAAAAGCTTCAAGCTGTCATGTACTACATGAAGGTGACTTGTACGCCAATGAGAAGCCACTTTACCTTATCACCTTTGGGCCAATCAGAAGGCACTTTTCCTATGATCTGAAAGTTCCCATGGATTTGGACAGTCTGAATATTTTAGCTTCCATATCAAGGGGTTACATGCTTTGTACCTTGCATGAAGAAGAGGAAGTTTTCCAGAACGGAGGAGTTGACATACATGAGAGCACAAGCTGATGAAAGGGAGACAGTGAGAGGTAGAGTAGAGAAGAGATGAGACAAGCCCTTCCTCCCAGTTAGGAAAGCTCGAAGAAGTAGGAACTCTCCACCAATTCCTTTGGCACATTCGTGAGCAAAGGAAGACCCATCTCTAGCCCTCAGCGAAGAAGAAGGAGCTTCATTCATTTGCAGGGAATGTCATTCGTAGAGGTGGTTGCCCATCTGGAAGCTTCAAGGAAGCCATCCAGTATCCATAAAAGAACTTTTAGTCTTGTGTCCCATTGAGATACTCTTGTCTATTCTTAAGGACTTTTGGTTTTCTTCTTTTCATCTTGTAACTCGGACACAGTGTTATCATCCCTTCCTTGTGTGTAAGAAGATAGGCTGTGTGTGTGTGCATCAGTCTATGGTGTTTGGGCTCGGTGTGCCCTTCAACAAGCTATGACGCTCAGTTGTAAGAGGATATGTTCCTCTGTGAAGTAAACTGTAAAGCTCAGCCATTGTTTGACGATTCATTCCTTGTCATTCAAGCTATGTGGTAGCAAGAATCCTCACTAGTTTAGTGAGGGGTGGACGTAGGTCTCAAGGTTGCGACTGAACTGTTGGACCCTGGTTTTGATGTTGACAATCTATGAATCATGTTGAAATCAAAATACATAAAAAATATATTCTACAGTTTCATTGCATTCTGCTTATAACTAGCACATTCATTCTACTATTAGTCGGTGCAAACTTGGTGTAATTCGCTCAGTATAGTCTATGCACATCATTAAGTCGGTGCATATGTCCGCGAGGATGCACAAAGTCTGTGCATACTCTACATGTAACATCCATGGTTTAGTAGATTCTTAGTGGTGTGTATCTAGGATTCGTCCGGTGTATTTTCGCTATTTTTAGAAATTTTTCGGCCCGTCTATTAATGGAGTTTTCATCCCACACACCAGGTTGTCTCTTTCCTACTCAGAAGTGTTTATTGTTACATTGTTCTATTACTTTCAACTCTATATGCCATTGAGGATAATGTCATTTAAGTTAGGGGGGAAGAGAAAATTTTCGCATATAATACAACCTAGTAGAAACTCTTACATGATCATAATGCCATGTATTTATGCATAAAAAATGAAAAGATGAAATCCCAAAATGAGTTTTATTGATTCATACTTTTTATTGAAAGTGATTCTGGATTAGAAAAGACTAGAGAAAAGGATGATGGAGAATTTATTCAATCTAGCTATGAAAAATTGATATAAGAATCTCTTTAAAGTTCATATGCACTTTAGAAAAATGAAAATTACTCTGTATGCTAATGAAACAAGCAGGACAAGTCTTCTGCTATTTTGGGCAAGTTGTTTGATATTCTACACTTCTTGAGGAAGAGATCTTTTAATATAGCTTTCTGCCCAGTTATGTGTCAAATTAGTGCAAAAGGCACAATGACAAGAAAAGAAAAGAAAAGAATACACCATGAAAAATGTCCTGAATCTTAGTAATCGGGCCAACTTCACCTAAGACATGTTGAAGTTCGCGTCAAAAGGAAGAACCTTGATTTGTGAAACCAAGCTTGCTTATCCTAAGGCAAGAGTCGAGGTTCGTGTTAAACATTGAAGGGTAGTGCAGCATCATGTGTGTAGAAAAAAGATCCCAAGAGGGACAAAGTAATAAGGCAGACAAAAAGTTAGTATGCTTAATGCTCTAATCTACGAGGTGTAGGGTTGAAGGCACTTGTTCAAAATAGCAAATGGGGGATGCAATTGTCTATGTTGTGAATTTGGTAGTATTACACTTGCACAAGTGCTATTAAACTTTGATTTGAATTCTTGATCATGTACCTTAATTTTCAAACGAAGGCTAGTATGCATTAATGTTTCTAGATTCCTAATCTCTAGTTGATTCTGTGATGGAAGAACTAGTTATGAAGGTATGAACTTTACAAACTCTTGTTGGTCCTAAATTTTAATTTGTTTATATTGCTAAAGGACTAACATAGGGTAAGTTGGGGGGTGTGATAAGTGTCACATTTCATATCATAATTTACACCAGATTCATCACTTTTGAGCATTTATTGAACATAGTTGTGCATTAATATAGACAAATCTCATTCTCACCATTAATTTGAGTTTTCATGATTCAATATAAATGTCTGCGCCTCTGCATCAACTTCTTCCCTGCAGTCTTATAATTGGTTTCGTTATCAGTGACTACTTGCACAACATTGTTCTCTCCAATTTAGTCTACCATCTTATCCATCAAATAAAATAAATAATTTACATTCTTTTCATAATTTGATGAATCTACAGATTTAACAAATACTGTACCTTCGATGCAATAGACCAGAAAGTTAATCATGGACTTCTTCGTGATACTAGTCCAGCTATCACACATAATGGTGTATCTTCTCTCCATCCAGATATGCTTGAAGCTTTCAACCCACTGATGGAGCTCCTTAACCTCTCTCTCAAGGGCACGCCCGTATATGTCTCGACGTGATGGGGTCTTCAAGTCAGGGCCAGCATCTGCTATGGCATTTAGCATAGGTTGGAAATATTCTGATTCAGCTGCATGTGCAGGGACACCTGTATGGAAAAATCATTTACAAATACTTTTAAATGCATACTTTGCAACTTCTGCTATTTTTTTTACTCCTCTCAATACTTGCTTGATTTTTAGTTGTGTAGCACTTTGCCTTCTATACATATAGCTGTCTCTGCGGGACTGCATTAGTGTCAGGACGTCGTGTAGCTCGTGCTACACCAGCTGTACTGGAGTATGTCCCTGAACTTATCGGTGCTTTTCCTTTCCTTTGAGCGGCTTGTTCACGCTCTATTGCTTCAGTCAGCTCTGGATCTGAATCCTCAGTGCCTTTCTCGTCATCATCATCCCTCCTTCCCCTTCTGCCCGAAATCTCCTTAGTAATTTTAGCCCGATTTTCTGCCATTTGTTGCATTCTCTCTTTTTTACCCAGAAGGCACTGGCGCATTTCTTCTCGGACCTCTTGGGGACATCTGTCACATTGTTTTACCTCTCCTCTTATCCCTGTCAAATGTTACTTTCCTCTAGTAATTCCGCCATGTATCTCCTTACAACCACAATAATTGCATTTCACTTTTCTTCTCTCAACATAAACTAAGGAGACGTGGGCCCACCTCGTATCGTCCTGCCCTTGTTGCTCTTGACCTTGTTCACGTCTAGGTATCATGCTGCATTAAGATAGTAAAAAACAAATGGTTGTAAGTACAATGAAAAAATGCAATGAAGCATAATTGAACTTTAAATTATGCTGACTTGAGATAATTAGACAAAAGTTTCAAATTTAAATAACTAATTAGGGCTTAATTTGGAGTTTTGCTCAGCTGGCGCAGATGGTGGACAAGTTCAACGCGGCGAGCGCCGGCGCCATCCTGCTGACCGCCGAGGGCTTCCAGGGCGACTACCGCCAGCGCAGCGTCTGGCAGTCCCTGGCATCGGCGCAGCGTCGCGTCGATCGCTACGCGACCAACACCAGCGCCTCGGCGACCAACCTGTCCCAGCTCGAAGAGATCGGCGTCAAGGTCGCCGGTGGCTTCGGTCCGGTGGCATTCGAGCCGGCGCAGCTGACCTGGGTGCAGAAGAACGCATCCGAGGCGGTCGAAGTCATCTCCGAGGAGATGGCCAAGGCGATCCTGAAGGATCAGCTCAACACCGCGATCCGCGCCCTGGTGGCGGCCATCGAGGCGGGTACCACCAACACGACCTACGACGCCGGCACGTCGCTGAAGACCATGCTCCAGATGTTGGCCGCGCCCAGCGAGAAGGCCGCCAACCTCATGGAGCAGTTGGGCATCCACGCGTACGACCTGCAGGGCAACTTCATCGGCACCACCAAGCTGGCCGCGCAACTGCGGCAGTCGCTCGGCACGCTGACGATGGAGCAGCGCAACGCCGCCCTCGCCACCATCTTCGGCTCTGACGCCATCCGCGCCGCGTCCGTGTTGTACGAGCAGGGCTCGGCCGGTGTCGAGCAGTGGACCGCGAACGTCAACGACGCGGGCTATGCGGCCGAGACTGCCGCGACCCGGCTCGACAACCTGAAGGGCGATCTCGAAGCGCTGAAGGGTGCGCTGGAGACGGCCCTCATCGGTGCTGGCGACGGCAGCGACGGCGCGCTGCGGAACATGGTCCAGGGCGCGACCGACCTCGTGAACGCCTTCAACAAGCTTCCCGGCGCGGCCAAGTCAGTAGCGTCCGGGTTCCTTGCGATCACGGCAGTCACTGGCGGCGCGTTCTGGCTGGGATCGAAGGTCATCGGCAGCATCTCGGATACCCGGCAGGCGCTTGCTGATCTGTCACTGACCTCACCGCGCGCCGCTTCCGGGCTGGCGCAGGTCGCCAAGGCCGGTGCCGCTCTGGCGGCACTCGAGGCGACGGCGGTGATCCTCAAGGAACTCACAGACCAGTTCAAGACGCCGATCGACACCAGCACGCTCACTCGTGACCTGGAGGCGCTTGCCGACGGTCGTGTGACGGACGGTCTTGAAGACCTCTCGATCTGGCTCGACGACATCGCCGACAAGTCGCAGCGTGACCTTACCACCTCTGGAGGAATCTCTGGCACCACTATTCCAGGAAAATGTGGAGGGTCGGAGTGAGGAACGCCCTTCTAAGCGGGGGTGCCAAAGACTCTGGCAAAGATTATCCTACCATTTGACAAAACTCATGCCCGGGCGAACCATAAAACCATCCATCATATGAAGCGGTTTCCAACAAATGTCACTATTTGGGAAGCCATCGCTTGGAGTAAAGATTTAAGGGAAACTCTCATCAAGGTACTCCAAGATCCTAAGGCTAATGAAGCCCATGTTACAAAGTTGTAGGCCCAAGCATATGAGGCGTTTGCAGCCAATATCAAGTTTACAGACAAAGACATGTTGTTGTCCTCTCCGTGTCATAATCGCCATCTATATATGCGAGGGACGATCAATGGGCACAATATGAATCGAATTCTAGTTGATGCCGAGGTGGCCATTAACATTATGCCTTTGAAGACTTTCAAGTCTTTGTACTTGATGCCTTACTTGCAAAAGGTGAGCGCGGTCAAGATTTCGGGGTTCAACCAGGATTCTGAAAAAGTGCTTGGTCGGGTTGAGGTCAAGCTAGCCTTAGGCGACTTTATCACCCAAGCAACGTTTTATATCATCAACGCCGACATATCTTATAAGGTGCTATTGGGGAGACTATGACTCCACGAAAATTGGGTTGTTCCTTCAACTTTGCACCAATCCCTCAAATATGCCAAGGGGAGCAACATATTGTCTTCGCAGATCAAAGCTCCATTCCGCCCCAACAAGTGTCACCAGGCAGATGCTTCCTTGTATTTTGGGGAGCTCACTTTGGCAATCCTCGAGCCTATAAAAGACAAAGAGAAGCAAAAAGTGAACTCTGAAGCTGAGGAAGGGCAACTATTCACTGTCAACCAAGACTTGGCAAGACTACATCGGCTAAACCTTAAAGCCGCCTCCAAGCCGACTCAACCAGAGAGACGAAGTGTTAACTTCGAAGCCAACCTCATCAGCCAGGTCATTGACCAGAGTGTCTCCCTACCACCCAACTGCGTTCAACTCCCGTTTCATAGGAAAGAGAATGAGGTGGAGCAGCTGAAGACTTTCACAGTATCCTACCAATGGAAAATGAGGAGTAAAAAGGGCAGGGAAGACAAGTTGATTGTCTTTTATAAAAGAGATTTGGTCCCGTTAGGCCCTCTTGAGGATGATTTTGGCTGGGATACTCCTGCCAACGCTGCACCGGAGTTAGTCCAAGAAATGGACGATCTGCCAGACCGTATCAAGGAAATGTGTAAAAGTAACATATCCCTCAGGCCCAAGACCCCACACGAGCGGCATATTTCCACCAACTGTGGAACCCTCCGCAGGTCCATGGCAACCTCCCTTCTCCCGCAAAGATACGAGAGGACTCGGCTATGATCAGGAGAGGGACTTTGAGGTCCACTACGCAGTCTGCCATAGCACTGTTGCCTCCTCCTCACGGACAAACTGAAGTGGAGCCCAAGATCGACAACTCTATGAGGGAGTCCAGTGAAACGTCAGTTACACTCTCACTAGAAGTCAACACTGGTCGCCTCCCCAAGGGAGGGACAGCTTAGCCGGCCGGGTGTCAACAAGATGGAGCAGGTCCTTCGACTTCAAGCTGCAAGCAAGAAAGCTTCGAAGAATTTGAGGTCTATGAAGTGAATACTGATAATGAGGAAGACTTCGTCGACCTCCAACCAGCTCCACTAGAGCTTGAAGATAGTGGCCAAGCAACTGTGGATGAGTTGATTGAGATCAATCTCGGATGCAAAGAAGATTATCGGCCAACCTTCGTAAGTGCTCTCCTCAGTGAGAAAGAACGACAGGCGTATCGACAGCTCCTAGAAGAGTTTAGATATTGTTTTGCCTGGACTTATAAAGAAATGCCTAGTCTTGACCCTTCTGTGGCTGAACATGAGTTGGCAATACTTCCCACAGTCAAGCAAGCTCAAAGGCGTATGCACCACGAGCTGGAGTTGAAAGTCAATGCTGAGTCTGACAAGATGCTCGACATGGACTTCATAGAGCCCTGCATGTATCCTGTATGGCTCGCCAATATAGTCCCTGTCAAGAAGAAGAATGGCCAAGTCCGAGTCTACGTCGACCTCAGGGATTTGAACAAGACATGCCCGAAAGACAACTTCCCTGTCCCAATCACTGAGATAATGGTTCACATGACCAGCCATCACGAAGCCTTATCCTTCATGGACGGGTCGTCAGCCTATAATCAAATCCGCATGGCCATCAAAAATAAAGACCACACAACTTTCCAATCCCCCAAGGGAATTTTCAACTATAAAAGGATGTTGTTTGGCCTAAAGAATGCCGGTGCAACCTATCAAAGGGCGATGACTAAGATTTTCGACAAGATGCTACATGACCTCGTTAAATGCTACGTCGATGACCTGATCGTCAAGTCAAAAAGACGAGAGGATCATTTGGTTGACTTGCGTCGAGTCTTTGAAAGACTTCGACAATAACAGCTCAAGATGAATCCAATGAAATGTGCCTTTGACGTCTCCAGTGGCAAGTTCCTCGGCTTAATCGTCAGGTATCAAGGTATAGAAATCGACCGTGACAAAATCAAGACCATAAGAGAACTGCCTCCGCCTAAGAATTTGACGGAGCTCAAATATCTGCAAGGAAGACTCGCTTATATGAGGCGGTTCATTTCTAACCTATCTGGAAGATGCTTGCCTTTCGATAAATTGATGAAAAAAGGAGCACACTTCATATGGGAAGAAGACTATCAGAGGGCCTTTGAGCAAATTAAGGAGTATCTACTGACTCCTCTAGTCCCAGGAGCACCTATTAAAGGAAATCCCCTTATCCACATTGCTGCCATGGATGCCTCCTTAGGAGCACTTTTAACCCAAATCAACAAGAAGGGTAAAGAACAACCCCTATACTACCTCAACTGGAAACTGATCAGGCCTGAGCATTAGTACGCACCTATGAAAAAAGTGTGTTTAGCTTTGGTATTTGTTGTCAAGAAGTTAAGGCACTACCTTCACCGAGTGGAGCTCATCTCAAAATGCGATCCACTCAAATTTCTACTCAGTCAACTCGTCCTTTCCGAAAGACTTGGCAAGTGGGCGTTGATCCTCATGGAGTTTGATATCACTTTCGCCCCACGCAAGGCGATCAAGGGACAAGGAATGGCCGAGTTCTTACTTGCGCATCTTGTGCCAGAAGATTCATCACTCAACTTCGAGTTGCCCGACGAAGAGATGTTGGTGCCTTCGCAAGAGGTCGAGGAGCATCCTGAAAGCGTGCCACCACAAACGAAATCGGACATCCTCACCCTCGACCTCCCACATTGGGAGTTGTATTTTGACGACGCTTCTCGAACAATCAAGAGGGTTACAGCCTCACAGACTTTCTACCTGGTGCGGGAATACTTTTTGTATCTCCGCAAGGTGGCATCCTCCATAATTCTTGTGCTCTCATGAAGTCGTTGACTAATAATGAGGCAAAGTATGAAGCATTAATTATCGGACTTCAGTTGGCACTAGAGACAAACATCAAGTGCATTAAACTGTACGAGAATTCTCAGCTCGTCATTCGACAGGTCCTGGGCGACTATGACGTCCAGAAGAAAGAGCTAATCCCCTACCATGTAGCCGTCATGAGATAAAGAAAAATTCTACTATTCGAAATAGGCCATGTCCCAAGGGGTAATAACTCCCAAGTACATGCTTTGGCAAAGTTGGGAGCAACCTTCTTAAAGCTCCCACTTGAGGGAGAGTTGAACATTACTACCAGACACTGAAGGCTCACGCCAAGTGTGCTCGACGAAGAATCCGGCCTCATTGTCTACGAAGTCAATGATATTCAAGAGGAGAATGCTCCAGAAGAAGAAGATTGACATGAGCCGATTATAAAGATAAAGAACGGGTGGCTTCCTCCTGATCGAGCTCAGAGGGTGCAACTATTACATAGGGCAACATCTTACCAGTTGATTGACGGCTTGCTTTCAAGCTCGTCCATGAAAAAGACCGATCGGTCCTCCTACGGTGCCTTTCATCTAAGGAAGCAAAAACCGTGATGTATAAGGTCCATTCCAGATTTGTGTGGGGCCCATCAAGCAAGAGCCAAGATGAAAAATAGTATTAAGCTCAAAGGGTTTTATTGACCCACCATGTACGAAGATTGCAACCAGTATGCTCGTACGTGTCACCAAGGCCAGTGCCTCGGAGGCTACCTAACCCGCTCCATCCAACTGCGCCTACTTGGTCGTTTGCAGAGTGGGGCATGGACATTGTGGGGCTATTCCCGCCGTCATCTTAAGGCCACAAGTTCATATTGGCCGACACTGACTACTTCTCCTGATGGGCAGAAACTATTCCACTGCAAGAAGTTACAGATGAAATAGTTGCCCGGTTCGTGAGGCACTACATAATCTACAGATTCAACACTCCCAGTCGGATCATCTCGAACAACGGCACACCATTCAGGAATAAGACCGTATATGCTTTGGCGTCTAAGTTCCATATCGATTGGAGAACGTCGTCGGTCTACAATCCCCAAGCCAACGGGTTGGCCGAGGCCTTCAACAAAACACTTTGCAAACTACTAGCGAAGATAATGGGTGGCCGTAAACGAGATTTGGGCGAAAAGATCCACGATGCCCTATGGGCCTATCGGACTATCTACAAAACCCCTACGGGTTGTTCCCCATTCTCCTTGGTCTACGGAGCTGCAGTCGTCGCCCCTGTGGAAATCGAACTGACGTCTTATCGCGTTGTTGTTCACGCTGGATTGACAAGCCAAGACCAATCTGAAATAGAGAGAAGGCTCGAGAAATTGTCCAACCTTGAAGGTGAAAGACTCATAGCCTATAAACAGTTACAAGTGTATCAGGCCCGTATGACATATACTTATGATAGGCTGGTCCGACAAAGGGCATTCAAAAAGGGCGATCTTGTCATGGTCAAAGAAAAAGAAGTCTTGGCAGGAAGATCCAGTGACAAACTCCAGCCTAATTGGCGTGGACCTTACGTCATCCAGAAGGTCTACGAAGGAGGGGCCTATACAGTCGTCGACCACAAGGGAAACAACCATTTCCCTCCTCTTAATGACAAGCACATGAACCTTTACCATGCACCACCTCAAGAGCTTCCACAGCAGTCCTCTCAGGACATACCTCTTCTCAGCGAAGGTTCACGTTAAAAAAAAAAAATAGGGTTAAAAATATGGATGCCCCGGTAGACTTAGACAACCTCCAAGGATTGACTAAAAGAGCAAAAGGGCCATAAACCGGGCTGAGGTGAAAACCCGTAAGGATACCTCAGGTAAAAATGGGCAACCTCTCGGTATGAAAACCCGCAAAGGCACAGTGAGAAAAGCTAAAATGGGCCAGCCTCGACAAAAACTTGAAAGGGCCGTGAGGTTGGTAATATGTAAAAAAAAAAGAAAAAAATCTCTTGCAACATGTTTCTACGGGTGGTTCCAAGTCAACCACTTCATCCTCCAAAGGCAAGTGCATTATAATGACGCCATGGCTATAGGTCCGATGTCGTCATCCAACATCCAGTCCCACCAGGACGCCATGGCTATAATCCTGACATTGTCATACTCCGTCCCACAGGGATCGCTAGCATTTTAAACCTTTAGATTTGATTCACATGCCCCATCCGGACTGTCAAATCCACTTCTCTTTCTCGCAAGGTTTATTCATAAGTCTTTTGACTAATCAACCCCACTTACATTTTCAATTCTGAATTTGACTCTTATGTCTCTAAGGCTGTCAAATCCACTCGTTCATCTTCTGAGTCTAGCATATGCATGCCCCTTTTGGGCTGCTAACCCATCTCGCCTATCGGCTTTCGGGTTTGACTCTCACGTCCACTAGAACTGTCAAATCCATCATTTCCTTCTTCTGGGTCTGGCTTATGCATGTCCCTTTCGGGTTGCCAACCCATCTCGCCTATCGACTTTCGAGTTTGACTTCCACGTCCCACTAGGACTGTCAAATCCATCCTTTCCTTTTCTGGGTTTGGCCTGTGCATTCTCCTTTCGGGCTACCAACCCATCTCGCCTTTCGACTTCTTGGTTTGACCCACATGTCCCACTAGGGCTGTCAAGTCCATTCCTTTGTCTCGGTGGGTTTGGCATGTGCATGCCTTTCTTGGGCTGTCAACCCTATTCGCCTATCGGCCTTGGGATTTGATCTTTATATCCCACTCGAGCTGTCAAATTCATTCTTTCATCTTACCAGGCTTGACTTATGCATGCCCTTTTCAGACTACTAACTCATCTCGCTCATCGGCTTTCATGTTTAACTCATACGTCTCTTTCAAACTGTTACACTCACTTATTTGTTGTCCCAACCAGGCTTGGCTTATCCATGTCCTTTTCGGACTGCCAACCTATCCTGCCTATCGGCCTTCAGATTTGATTGACCATATCCCTTTAGGACTGTCAAATCCACTCATTTGTCCCACTAGGTCCAACTCGTGTGTCCCTCTCGGGATGCTAACCCCTTTCGCCTCTTAACATCATAGGTGTTCAAAAAAAAATTGGGGCTAAAAATAATTGTGCCCTAACGGACTTGGTTATTTTCATTAGAGGAGCAGTCGAGGGTAAAATAACTTTCACCCGGCTAAAGTGAAAATCCGCGAGAGCGCCTTAGGCAAAAATGGGTATCTCTCAGTGTGAAAACCCGCAAGGGCACACTGGAAAAAGCTAAAGGGGGTTAGTCTTGGCGAAAACCCGAAAGGATGGTAGGGCTAGTAAAGTGATAAAAACAAAAACAAAAAAAAAGAGAGCATAGATGCAAGAGGATGGAAGCGAAAGCTAATGAACTCTGTCCTTTATTCATCAATATCATTAAAATCATTAAAAGAAAGGAGCCCGAGACAAGATCTCGGGGTAACTAAGACAAAAATGGGCGAAGTACAAAAGCCTTGTGTACAAGTACAAAAGGGCGCCAAGGCCTATCAAGCACCAGACTCGCTCCTCAGGTCAGCAAGGCGAATCTCACTCTGAAGAGCCTCCTCCTGAAGCCCCTCAAGCCTGCAGCAGAGTCCCTGCCTCAGCCTGCAGGTGACGACGCTCTTCCTCAGCCTCCTGTGTCTGCTACAAGAGAACTTGCATCTCCCTCTACAGCTCCTCCACCCGTCGGGAGACGGTCCAGTCGCGCTCTCGAACGGCTACAGCTTGAGCCTCGACCTTCGCCTGAGCCATCCGCAGTCTGCAAAGCTGCTCCTCCTCCTGCCAGATCTGCATCTGGGTCCTCTGTCTCTGCTCTTGAATAGCATAAAGACAGGTGAACTCCTCCCATAGAGACGTAAGCTCAGCCATCCAGATGTCCTGGGGAAGACAGAATGCATGGTAACCTCTGGTGTAGCACTCGAAGTGGCCCCTCATAGCCTCAACAGTTGGAAGGATAAGCCAAGCGCCCATGTTGGCATCTGCCAAAGCTATGTCGACAACAGAAGAAGATCATTGGAATTTCAGGTTGGCGAGCATGTATTTTTGAAGGTCTCTCCTACAAGAGGGGGGAGAAATCAAGATAACAACCTCTACAATCCATCCACGGAGTTGCAGAGAAGAACAGTTCTGCTAGAACTCCTCCGTGGGGCATAACGCATCCGCGATAGACCGCCATATTTAACATAACGCACCTCCGTCGGTCCGTCATGTGATCTTATCCAATAAAAGATAAGAACAGCAGGCGAGACGTTCGGGCTTAGGATTCTGGCGAGCATAACGGCTATGAACAAGAGCGTTATAGTGAGACTATAATGGGTAGAAGCAAGTCTGTCATGTGCACAAAGATAACAAGGCAGACGAGGCTGAGGTGGTGATAAGACTTTGACTTTAGTGGGTATATAACGGACCAATGTGCGCGCATTATGTAATGGATGACGGGGGACATTAGAGCCGTTAATCGACAGGGACGCAAACTGAGACAGAAGGGAGACGGTAGGCGAGTAGACTATAACGGCTCTTACTAGGTGTGTTAGGCTAAGTATAACGGCTCGGTTTAGGACCGTTAAACTATAGAGACGCTAAGTGAGACACTGGGTGAGACGGTAGGCGAGCGGAATATAACGGACCTTGTTGTGCACGTTATGTTACCTATAACGTGCTATAGAGGATGCGTTATGCACAAGAGGGAGATAAATGAATGGAAAATACTTGCCTAGCATCAAACAAGGATAAGACTCAACTAAGGAAGGCAATGACCCAATAAAGAGACTTCTAACTTGTCCAAAAAGACTCGACAAGGGTGAACAACCCAGAGCATCATTTAAGATGAGTAATGAGATGACCCGACTAATTGGTCATAAAACGGGTGTCAACAGAGCCAAGGATCGATGAGCTGTTAGATCAGATATCAAGAGCGCAGTATTTCTCCAAGATTGACCTCTGATCGGGGTATCATCAATTACAAATCACGGATGGGGATATTTTTAAAATGGCTTTTCGAAGCAGGTATGGACATTTTAAATTTGTAGTAATGTCTTTTGGTCTAACGAATGCTCTTGCAGCTTTCATGCAGTTGATGAATAGCGTGTTCCGGTCCTACTTAGACCAATGGGTCGTGGTACTTATCGACGACATTCTTATTTACTCTAAGAGCAAAAAAGAACATGAAGAGCACTTGAAGATGCCGTTGTAGATACTAAGGGATCACTAGTTGTATGCCAAGTTCAGTAAGTGTGAATTCTGGTTGCAAGAAGTGTCCTTTTTGGGCCGCATCATCACCAAAGATGATATTATTGTAGACCCTTCTAGGTGGAGGTAGTAAGAAATTGGGATAGGCCAGTGAATGTAATTGAAGTTAGAAGTTTCCTAGGCCTAGAAGGTTATTATCGAAGATTTATTAAAGATTTCTCCAAGATTACAGTACCTTTGACTAGGTTGACCCGTAAGGAAAATCAGTTCGCGTGGTTGAAAGAATGTGAAACGAGTTTCCAGACTCTAAAGGAGTGTTTGACCACTGCACCTGTACTGCCTTTACCTTCTAGAGAAGGATGTTTTGAAGTATATATTGATGCCTTGAGTATTGGCTTGGGTTGTGTACTGATGCAGCATGGTAGGGTAATAGCCTATTCGTCCAGACAGTTGAGAAAACATGAAGAGAACTACCTTGCCTATGACTTAGATCTCGCTGCGGTGTTGTTTGCCTTAAAGATTTGGAGGCACTACTTATATGGGGAAACCTTTGTTGTATTTTTTGATCATAAGAGCTTGAAGTATTTATTCTCCCAGAAAGAGCTTAACATGAGGCAGAGGAGACGGCTCAAGTATCAAAAGGATTTTGATTTCTCCATTGAATATCATCCCGGGAAAGGCAACGTAGTGGCAGATGCTTTGAGCCGTAAGCCAATGGCTAAGTTGTCAAGTCTTATGCTACAAGAGTGGAGGATGCTGGAACAGTTAGTAGGTTTAGACCTTAATATTGGAGAGAAGGAAGATCGGGTGATGATCGCACATGTCCAGCTTTACCCAGAATTGTTGGCTGAGATGAAGACCTTGCAAGATAATGACCCATTGTTGGTAGAGATCAAGGGAAGTTTGAGTAGTCGACCAGATTTTCTGTTGGCCGATGATGACAGATTATTATTTCGGGGAAGAACTTGTGTCCCTAATTCTGTAGAAGTGAATAGCAAGATCCTTGAGGAAGCCCATAGGTCCAAGTACACTATTCACCTAGGAGCTACTAAGATGTACCGGGACTTGAAGATGACCTTTTGGTGCCCGAGCATGAAGAGAGAAGTGGTTGAATTTGTGAGCAGATGCTTAGTATGTCAGCAAGTGAAGGCTGAGCATTTTAGACCTGCCAGGAAGTTAAAGCCTCTAAAAATACCACAGTGAAAGTGGGAGAGCATCGGCATGGATTTCATAATGGGCTTGCCTAGAACGCGTGACGACTTCAATGCGATTTAGGTAATTATTGATTGACTGACGAAGTCTGCACACTTCTTATCCATCAAGTTAAAGTGGATGGTGGATGTGTTGGCTACCCTAAACATGAAGGAAGTAGTGAGATTGCATGACATTCCAATAAATATTGTGTCTGATAGAGACCCCGGGTTCACTTCTCATTTTTGGAAAGGACTGTAGGAATCTTTAGGAACCCGTCTGAACTTCAGTACTATTTTTCATCCTCAGACTGACGGGCAGATAGAAATGATGAACCAAATTATAGAAGACATGTTAAGGGCTTGCATGATTGACTTTGGAGGTAGCTGGCATGAGCATTTGGCCCTGATTGAATTCCCTTACAACAACAGTTACCAGTCTAGCATTCAGATGGCACCGTTTGAGGCCTTATATGGAAGGTGCTGCCAATCACCTCTGTGTTGGGATGAGGTAGGCGAGAAGCAATGGCTTAGACCAGATCTTATTTCAAACTCATCCAAGAACATTTAGATTATCAAAAACCATCTGCAAGTCGCTCAATCTAGACAAAAAAGCTATGCTGATAACAGAAGAAGTGATTTTGAATTCTAAGTTGGTGGGCATGTATTCTTGAAAGTCTTACCCATGAGAGTATGAAGATTTGGAATTTGTGGTAAGCTGAGCCAAGGATTTGTTGGTCTGTTTGAAATTCTCGAGGGAGTTGGTGAAGTTGCCTACAGATTGGCATTGCCACCCCAGTTGTCAGGCGTGCATAATGTCTTCCATGTGTCCATGCTGTGGAAGTACGTATACGACCCCTAGCACATTATCCAGCATGTGGATCTAGAGCAGAAGGAGGATCTATCCGATGATGAGAAGCCTATCAAGATTCTAGACCGAAAGTAGCAGCAACTCAAGAATCGGTCTATTCTGGTGGTCAAAATCCAATGGAGTAGGCGAGGTATTAAAGAAGCCACGTGGGAGTCTGAAGAAGCGATCAGGAAGTAGTATCCTGATTTGTTCTAAGGTTAGTAACCGTACTTTTTTCCCGTTTTGATAAGTTCGGTGAATTTGAAGGACCAAATTCCTTAAAGTGGGGGAGGGTGTAACATCCTAATGATCATTTAATTCATGATTGACAAGGAACTTTCATGTAAATAAGAATAATTTAATATCTATAACCATGGTACTTAAGTTAACATTTACGTTCTGCATGGTACAGGTCAAGGTATTGTACTAAAACATAGTAAGTCCCTGGGTAAAAACGCATGAAATAGAGTTGAAAAACACCCTGCCATAGGATAGAAACGGTCGAAATATAGGCTGCTAGAAGGCCTCAGGCAGCTTATCGTAGGACCGCCAACTACCAAAAAATAATTATACAAAAATTTTCATTATTTTGAAAACACGGGACTGAGGCAGTCTATCATGGGGTCGCCAAACAATGGTTAGTGGTTTATCGTAGGACCGCCAGACTTCTAGCGGTCAATGGAAGGGCCGCTAAAACAACCCGAGACTCGCCGACGGTGAACCTCGATAAACCATGATAAAACTTCGATTTCATGCAATAGGGTGAACGAAAATTAGGGAAATTACTACCATTGGAAAGAGCACTAAAAATTGCATAAGATCATATACCTTGATTAAGATTTAACATGATTGAATTAGGCATAAGATAGATTAACATGAAAGTTACCCTTTTTGTATACCTCGGAGAAAAACATGAAATTTAGACAGCATGGTCCACGAAATTTAGGTAATTAGGTATCATTGGAAAGAGCTCTATGAGATGAATAAGATGACATAACTAATTGTTCTTTAAGCCTGAGAGACACCTACCTTTAGTCGATGGAAAAAGGGAAGAAGAAAGGGGTCACCGGAACCCTAGAACGCCACCACTAGAATGCCCGAATTCGATCACCTCCGGCCACGAACAAACATGCCACACGTCGCTGGTCCAAGTAGGGTTTAAGGGATCGAAAGTCCTCTATTTATAGAGCCTATGGTCGCTTCTAGGGATTGAATTAGGGTGGAGAGTCCTCTAGGGAAAAATCGATGAAAATTTCAGATAAGGTTCTAATCCGCCGCCGCTGCCACCATTAGAAGAGTCTAGACTTAGGGTTTTCGATGGGGAATCAAAGATCTACGATTGGGCTAGGGTTTGGCTCCAATGGGAGCGCAATTGAGCTTGAATTGGGTCCATTAGGGAAGGTTAAAACTAGGTCCTTAAACCAACGAATTTAAGCCTAAAACATGAAATTGAGCCTTAACTAATTTTATTTGGGGTTCCATTTTGAAGATAAAGTTGCTAAAAATTAAATTTTACACAAGATACTTCCCATTTGGAATTTTGTGTCTCCTCTCTATACTTCTAGAATAAAATGGATCAATGAAAGAGGAGTTTTAGTTTCAGATAAAATTGAAAGCCAATTTGAATTTGCCTTCTTGATGTACAAATAATGATTCAATTGCCATGTTGCTGCATGAAAGTTTTATCATGACTAATAATTAAAGTGTGCTGAAGGAAATTGTAATCTTGCCAATACCTCTGCTATTTGGACTTGAAAGTTTTTTGAAAATAAACCTGGTTGTAGAATTGGTCGACCCACTACTCAATCTAGGTCGACCTTGCCTGCCTTTAAGCTTATATCTAATTTCCATCCAACATTCTAGTTGAAGAGCAGGTCGACTCACAACATTGCATATGTCGACCTAACTTGTTATTTGCTCAATTTTCATTCCCTTTGTCAAACACCACACTCGATATCATGATACATCATTTTGGGTGTGTGTATTTCCTAATATGTGCAAAAATTAATGCTCTGAAAGATGTCAGTGTGTCAACACCATTTTTGAGTATGTCGACACGGCATTTGAATCATCATGGCATCAGTGTTCTATCTGCGATTATGTGTCGACACCATGTACTCCTTGTGTTGACGCACTAGTTAATATATCTTGTTCTTGCTCATGTCTTAAATCCTTCTCTTCATATTGAACTGTGCTCACTCACTCCTCATGTGCATCATTTTCTTCATTCCCTCTTACAACATCCTTATAAGTCATTCATTGAGGGGGAGTATTCCTACTTAAATCTGACTAAGTATATATACTCAGGGGGAGCTTAAATTCAATATTCTCTTATTAGAGCTCATTGTTGATATTTTAGACCAACTCTAAATACATTGATGGTTTAGAGTATATAAATCTTAAATCTAGGTTTAAGGGTCTTGAAAATGACTATCTCAATGTATGGAATAGACTTAAAACAGACTTAAAGAACTGTGACCTCATCTTCCTAAAATCTAAAAATTGAAAGTATTGAGGTCACCTTGGTTAAAGAACTTTACATTGAGTATTATTTTTAAACATTGAAAAAGGTTTGATAAATTTAAAGAGAAAAGGACTAGGAAAACTAAAGAATGAACTTGCAGAGTAATGACTATGACTAATTGAGAAAATATTGACCCTTCACCAAAGAAGTGATGGGAACTACGTCATGATGTAAATTCTAGTTAACTCTGTTTAAAGATCCCAGAGAAAAATGAAAATAACCACCAAGACATTTCCTCTAAAAATTAACATCCGCGAAGGGCGTTCTTCTAATTAAATTATTAGGACAGGCAGAGAATCGTTCCCCGTGTTGGATGTTGCTCTTGATGCTAGGGAGCGGGGGCAGACTGGAGATCGACTGCAGCAGCAGTTCTTCACAGATTGTTATCGCCATTCAGTACTTGTAATTTCAACGTGAGTCTTCTCATTGAGATTTATCAATTGACCTTTGCGGAACAAATTCAAAAACCTGTATCTCCTTTCAATTTACAGCGACATGAATTTTTTTTAATGTTGTTCTTAAAAAAAGAAAGAGAAAGTCCTCCGGTCAAACATGCATCTGATTTGTGAACTGAAGAAAATCAATTTGGGAGCTTATCCCCATTTGAGGCAGACAATGTTATACAAAGTTATTGGAAAATGATAAATTAACATTCAACAAATAGGGTACAAATTAAGCTCTAGGAACAAGTAAATCAAAGTAATTTTCCCTCTCAACATCTTTTCCTATCCTCTGGCTTGGCATCTGATTTTAACTTCCCCCACCTTGAATCCTGCGGACCTTATTTCCGCAGTCTCCTCCACTGCGTGCGACCTCGGTTTATTTCTAGCCCGTTGCCTGACAACTTCAGAAAATGCAAAAACTCACCGCACTCATCCTGGTGTGGCTTCCCGTTGGTAGATGCACTTGTGAGTTCTCTAATTCTGTCTACATCCCCTGATTCCAAACTAGTGAGAGAATCGACAGAGTCATCATGCTGGCATTCTCGCTTGTAATCCAGAGTGATGGTTTGCAGTTCATGGGTATCAATGATCTCCTGTGGCACGCTCTGTTACACGAGCAAAAATGATCTGATCAGTTTGGATCTTCAGGGCCGAAGGGAGACCAATGAGGACATCTCAAATGAAAACATCCAAGCACAATGAAAAATCTTCACTTCAGTTAAGAGAATATTGAAAAGTGCACGGAGTGGCAAACGTCAGGCAATGGAAGTCAGTAATGGACATACCTCCAGAACCCATCCAATGTATGTGACATTGTTTACATGCTGGTTCATGTCCAGATCACCTCTCCTTGGCTAAGCGTTTCCATACACGTCGAGCAAATTTCAGGAAAGAGGATTATATATCAATAGAATCCAAGTGGATTAAAAGTTGAACACACAGATTTGTCCAGTTACTTACAACGAGGCCCAATCGTGAGTATTGTGCAGGATCTTCAGCCGGCTAGAAAGCAAGGGCCTCACGTTCTATCAATAGTCTCCTGCAAAATAAAGCCACAAAAAATAAGAGAAAACACATTAGAATATGAAGTGTAGCATCAAATCCCGAAGTGATAAAATAGCATGAAAGAAAGGGGGAGAATGTACCGGGGGAGGGTTTTTAACCCCTACAAACAGGTGCAAACAAAAGGTGGGAGTGTTGTGCATGCATGGGATTTGAAATCAGGAAATTTGATGGAGAGAATAGGGAGAAAAGTGCTGTGCAAAATAGAGAAAAATGTAAAATGTGTAGAAAACTGTGCAGAGATTGTGTGAAAACAGTGACGATTTGCTAAACGTAGGAGAAGAGAATAAGAGATTGAAGCGATAAAACTTAACCCCAAGAGATGGAAATGAAAGAAGATACTCCCCTCTTCAAGATGGAGTCGAAGGAGTACGAAAAGGATGAAGCCTGTCTCCGCCCCGAGCCGACGAAGAGTGCCCCGTCACACAGGTTCAAAAAGATGTGCAAAAAACCCAAAATCTGCGACAAAATTGGAAAAGTTAGGGTGAAGAAGAGAGGGCAAACGATAATGAAATGAAGCCCAAATAGGTGGAATGGAAAGACAATAATTTCCTCAATATCCTGGGGTCGAAGAAACGAGACGATAATCTGGCATGGCTTCGCCCTAGGTCGAAGAAGAGCCCCCCGTCGCGCAGGCGAACTGGGCATCTATTTATAGAAATGTGGTGGAACCCAGAACTTACTGCCACGATTCCAAGAGATAGAGTCCACCAAATCTCGAGATCTCTGAATCAATCTCGAGATAATAGTCAAGATAAGACGTAGGAACAAATATGACTCTTTTTGGTGGAAGGATCTGAAAGTTATGGCTCTTGGAAGAATGCCCTAGAACCTAATCTGGAGGAGTTCAACTTTAGTCCAAGATTCTAGAAGATAGAGTCATGAAAAATCATGTTCTATGGATCAAAATTTAGATAATCCAAAGGGCAAGAGGTAGAAACAAACAGGGGTCAATTCGGAGTTGGTTTCTAGAAGTTACAGTCACTGCAAGATAGGCCCATCGTGCAGAATTGAGGTAGAGTCCAGCACAGGCTGGACTTTTAGTGGTTTGCTGAGCAGTTGGTTGACCGACCGTTAAGGAATAAACGGTCAGTCGACTGACCGTTTGCAATAATAAACGGTCGTTTGCACGACCTTTTACAGTCTTTTTTTGTGAGCATATAGAACATATATGGGATGAGCAGGTGACTATTACCAAGGGTGGAGCCTACACGCGCTATCTCGTGCGATGGAGAGGACAACCCACGTTTGATGACACGTGGATCACCCGAGCAGAGCTATAGATCCGCAAGAGCGATACATGAGTAGCAACACCCCTTACTCGACGGGGTCAAGTTTCTCCCACCCGGGGAGAATTGATGGGGGCATCAAAACAAGACATCTAACATTTAAATTTATATTTTTATCATTGAGTCAATTGGGTTCATTTGTAAGGTAATTATAAGCCAATGAGCTAGTCATTAGGAGTTAATGGGTTAATTGGGCTAAATTATTAGGTTTCTTTGTAAAGAGGCCACTTAGGCCCAGCGGGTCCCCCACCTCTCTCTCATTGGACCACCTAACTTCTAGGGCCCATAGGGGCTGGTCCATGGTCCAAGGTGGACTTGTACCAAGGGAGAAAATAAAATCCAAGTTGGCTTCTATAAGGGGAGGGCGCCCCCTTCCTTTACCCAATTTTTTTATGTTTGTATTATATTGACCACATGAGAGAAGAATATTCTATCTCCTAATTGCCCCTCCCTAACCCTAGATCTGAGGATAGTTAAGGTCATTTACCTTTCATATAAAGCTCTTGTATTTCATGATTTTCATAGAGATTAATGAAGAAAAATGAGAAATTGTGCTCTTGTGCCAAGGGCGCCCCTCTCTCCTCCCCTTGCAGCTGTGATGGTTGCTTGATTCCAAGGTGTGAGGCAATGTTCTTGGAGTGATTCCAAGATCTATCACCTCTGTTGGATGCGAATTCCAACCACCGCTGCCGCCGCCTCTGTTCGTGCCACCATTGAGCCGCCACAACCCGATCTTCAGCCTGCTATCCAGAATTTCTAGGTTTAGGACAGAAGGTGAAAGACAAGCTTGGATCTCCATATCCGACCGTTGGATCGAGCTGAGATTTTCAATATTTGTTCCCCTTGTCCTCCCTAGTTTCCAGTTCAATTTTCACATAGATCAGCCTCTGTTTGCCCCTCGGTACACCTTCGTCTTTCCACCCCTTACAGTTTGCCAATCAGTAGATCTGTGAGATAGAAGCCAGATCCACGAATTTTTCCGCCCTTTAAACCATCTCATAAAATTACCAAAAAAATTGTGCACGTCCCCAACATCCCCCTCTTTCACCCAAATTAATTTCATCATCCAGATCTACCATTTTCGGTGTCAATAGTCGAGTACGAGTTACAATTCTCAAGGTTGATGCCATATGCTCCTCACCTGGTTAGCACGGACCTATTAAAGGCTAACCAACTCATGGATAGATTAAGGCCCATCATTATAAATCAACTTGGACCTCAAAATATCTGTACATAAAGGGAGATGGTCCATAGAGCCCACCTCTGTGAAAGGACTCTTGATAAGGATGAAAAATTTAAAAGCAAGGGACAAGAGTCTAGTCGAAAATAAGATAGGCGATAGAAGAAAGAAGAAACCTACAAGTCCTGTGATAATAAGAAGAGGTCCCGTAACGGGAACGACGATAATAGTAACAACCACAAGAACAAGAAAGTAAGGAGGAAGAGAACCAAGTCGTAATAGCTTGCTCATTTTGTGAGAAATTTAGGCACTCAACTAAGGAATGCTGGAAGCATCTCGGTGCTTGTTTACATTGTGGAAGTAGGGAGCACCGCATGTCGGATTGCCCCCTTATGAAAGAACAATCCTCCAAAAATGATGGTAGGCACTGGCATCATGCTCATCTTAATGGCATTTTGGAAGACGAAACACCCAAGGATGATGGATTAATGGAATGTACCATTCAAATTTATTTGCATCTTGCTTTCGTGTTATTTGATACTGGTGCTTCTCATTCCTTTATATCTACTAATTTTGCAAACACTTTACCAGTTTCACCAGTTCTTCTACCTTCGGACCTAGTTATTACAACACCTTTAGGTTCTGGAACTAAACTTACAACCCACTGCCCAAATAGTAAGGT
Organism: Amorphophallus titanum; assembly: GCA_024336825.1. NCBI lineage: Eukaryota > Viridiplantae > Streptophyta > Magnoliopsida > Alismatales > Araceae > Amorphophallus > Amorphophallus titanum. The sequence continues at coordinate 15,282,754 of JANBPO010006516.1, forward strand.
AACAATAGAAGGGCATAATCTTCTAGCGAATCTCGTATGCCTTGATATGGAAGGCTATGATGCCATCTTAGGCATAGATTGGCTTGTTGATCATTATGCTAATATTAATTATCCCAATAGGAGAATTTCTTTTCACAAATTAGATCTTCCACGATTTTCTTTCCTTGGCATTAAATATAGGAAGCATCATGTCCTTATTTCTTCTCTTTATGCCTGCAAGCTTATCTCGCAAGGTTGTGAAGCTTTTCTTGTCTCCGTAGTGGTCATCGAGTCTAAGAAAATCATCTTAGAAGAAATCCCTATTGTCTAATAATTTTCAATGTCTTCCCTTCTAAATTACCTGATTTACCACCCGAAAGGGAAGTAAACTTCTCCATTGAACTCATTCCTAGAGCAGCACCTATTTCAATAGCTCCTTACAAGATGTCCCCCATAGAATTGTATCCATCTGTGGACACTTGGCCCTACCTGTGATGCGCCCCAAACCGGTTGTTCGGTTGGAGGGGGGGGGTGTTGTGGTTTAGTCTCATATCGGAAATCCATGGGAGTCTTTCCTCTATATATGTGGGGATTCCCTCAACTCAATACTTAGGTTTTGGGTTAGAGTTTGGTTCTCTAATAGCTGTGACATGTAAAAGGTCTGGTAAGCCAAAACACTGTCCATTATCCCAATCTCCAAAGCATAGTTCTGGAGGATGGGTGACTCAGATCTGAGCTATTCAAACCAGATCTGGACTTTGCGACTTCAATCCCACACCAAAGGATCCAGTAGGAAACTAGCCATCCCAGTAAATTAATACGAAAAAGCGATAATTAGGCTTAAGGCTATTGCCAATAGAGAACTTTTCATTATTTCCCCAGCTATTTCTCTTGTAGGTTGAACAACCAAGAAGAGAGCTAGCGGTACTCCCCACTTCTCAAAAAAAAAAAAAGGGACCAAGATGAGAGCTATCTTCTATATGCTCTTTACCTTCACATATAGTAGAAGCCAACTCCTATCTGGTATGTGTAATAATAGTGGTATGTGTTGCTATTTTTAATCAGAAAAGGAATATAAAGTAAGGAACTTGCACTAAGAAGGTTCTTATATTGTACTCTCATCTCTGGTAACTTGTTGCCCATCACATAAAATGCTCACTCTGCTACCAGTATGTTGTCAGGATCAGTACCGGATTATGTCTCATTTAAAGACTTTGGATTGGTCTTGGATCAGGACTCATATTGTGGATCTGGGCTAGTAGCAGATCCAGTCCAGTAGAGAAAGGCAGTGGTTTGAATATCAAACTTAGAAGAGCTCCACAGGAGACTGCATTGGAACAAGACTTGCAACTCTCCAAGGTCTCCCTAAACCCTAAATTGTGGGGGAGGATTGATGCGGGACGGTGTACTCAAACGAGTCCGACTAGGCGGCTAATGAGATCAGCCTATGATAGGCCGACAAATATTCCGACGTGTATTCGGATGCCAAGAGATAAATTACGCCAAACAACAGTAGCTACGCGCTAAGAAATCGTCTCTCGCAGCGAGAAACGTCGAACCGATCGGTAGGTAAAACTACCACGGCCTAGGGTATCAATCATGTACAATTAACATATTCAAATCGGTACACCTCAGGATAGGATAACACTCACAAGCTCACAACCGACAGGATAATAATATATCGAAGATAATTGGCTTGGGTAACTTGTTCTTTGTTTTATTTGTCTTTCTTTGATATGTGAAAATAAAAGTTTTAAGTTGCTCAACTTTGTATTCCTCTCTTTGAAAGGGCAATTACATGCATGTAGGTGGCAGGGAGATGTTTTTGTCGATGACTCGGCTAATGAGGTTAGCTTCAAAGTTGATGTCATATCTTTCTGGCCAAGTTGACCATTGGCGGTGCTGACTTGGATATTCAGTTGATATAGCTTGGCGAGATCCTCGTTTACTACGAAGAGCTCGTCCTCATCATCATCTTCTTCTGAAACGATATTTTGCTTTCCTTTGTCCTTTATCTTGGTGGGGGGTTCAATAGTGGGTTCCCTAAAATATAATTGGGTGTCCGTCAAGTTGCATTCATTTGGACGGAACGAAGCTTGGTCAACGTTGACCATGTTGCTCTCCATCTTTTGCGTACTTGATGCACTAGTGGAGAGTTGAAGGGATGACTCAATTTTCATGCAACTAGGGTCTCTCTAGTAGGACCTTTTATGACGTGTTTGCGTCGATAATATAGAACGTGACTTTGGTGACGAAGTTGTCCATGACCAACTCCACATCTACTTTGCTATGGGCACTTTTCGCATTCTGGTTGAACTCCGAAATTTTCATAGTGTTGACCTTCTGCAAATTGGGCACGAGGTATAAAGACTTAAAAGTCTTGAAGGGCATTATGTTGACGGACGCCCCAGGGTCTGCCAGGATGCAGTTCAATTCATAGCCATTGATCATCCCCTGCACAGAGGACGATTGTGGCTTGGGGAAGATAGCAGCCCGTCTTTATCCGAGAAGATGATGCCTGCTGCAAATGCTTTGTAAGCTTGAGCTTGAAGCTCAACCACGTAAGCCTCATCGGCCTTTGGTTTCTGGAGTATCTTTACGAGGGCTTCTCTTAGCTCTTTACTCTCAGCGATGGCCTCCCAGAGAGTAATATTGGTGGGAAGCTGCTTCATATGTTGGATAATTTTGCGATCAGCCCGAGCACGAGCTTGATCTAGCGGATGGATTATTTCTGTGAAGGCCCTGGTTTGTTCATTAGGCCTTTTGCCTTCTTATGTTCTCCCCTGATCATTCGGTTCATCTTGGGATAATGGGGACATAGACTCTTCCTCTAGGGGAGGCATTTCAGTATTGTCCTTGCCGGAGGGACCTGTTTGAGCTTGATCCACAGGTTTTTCCTAGAGGTCATCTGAGATATTGTCCTGAGACAAGTCAGTCAGCAGCATCAAAGTGTAGTACTAAAGTGCAAAACATATAACAACCAATGTTCTGAATTAATTAACCCATGCCTGCCCTGACGAATTAATTAAGCGAGGGAACATGCTGCAAAATGCATAAACTCTCTGCTGCCCAACTAGCCCAACATTCTGCAGCCCATCCACTTGCCCGCCTTGATTAAAATTTGAACCAGGGGACCTGGGCATGCCACATACCCTTGCCCTACTGTCACCCCCGCCGTCCTTCCAATTTCAGCAAGATCTGCATCCTGAACATGAACTACTCACCGTCGATGGTGAAGAAAATCACCGGGGGCACCTTGGCTCTACTACTTACTTGCACTATGGCCTGGACTACCGTGAGGGAAGTTCCTGGAGCCAATCAAGTTGTCCCTGCTACCACAGACCCAAAGCCCTAAACCAGGGCAGTAACTTCCTCCTCATTGCAGAGGATTAAGGGGAGCCCCTCTAGGCGTATACCTAGCTCTAGAATTGCTCACCGCCAATAGTGAAGAGGATCGTCGGGGGTACCATGGCTCTACTGCTGACTCGCACTGTGGCTTGGAAGGCCGTGATAGAAGTTGCCAGAGCAAATCAGGTTGTCCTTGCTACTACCGGCCAAAATCCCTAGACCAGGGTAGCAACTCCCTCCTCATTGCAGAGAATTAAGGGGAGCCCCTCTAGCATAGATGACAGTTTCGGCCGAAATCGAAACGTTTCAGTTTCAGACCGAAACGAAATGATACCCACACGCCGAAATCGGGCCGAAACCGAATGTTGGGTTTTAAGAAAAAATAATATTTTAGTTAATTTCAGATCGAAATCGAAACAATTTTGATTTCGATTTTGGACCCGGTCAAACTGGTACCGAAACTGGTACTGCCATACCTTCCCTCTAGGTGTATCCCTAGCCAGAACTCTAGGATTGGGAAAGGCCCCCCTTTCCAGGGACCATCTTTGGTTCCATAGTACAGTACCCACCGCAAACACATACCCAGTCTTTGTCGCCACTGTGGCTGTCTTTTCTAACCTCCCGACCTATAACACCCGGTTTTTTGATATCCTATATCTAGTCTAGGGACATCACATCAAATATAAACATTGTGAACAAAGAAATCCGCAAGGCACTAAAGACCAAACCATCTATATATCTAATAAAACACAACTATATCATTTCCATATGTTAGTGCATGTTATTGCATTTCGGCAAAGTTTTGAAAATGGCTGGTATGGTTATGGGGAGTTTGAGGCTGGGGCCTTTGAATATGAGCCCCAGATGTATGAACCGGCCTGTGAGTCTCATGAAGGATACCACCCGAACCATGGCCACCCAGGTGAGCCACACGTCCATGCTATGGATGAAGGTCCCTCCCTCGAGCCCTCACATGAGGTGCATGCTATTGTCGGGGATGCTCCCCCCTCCCAGGACATCTCCTCCATGCTGGGTGTCCTCACTGCTACAGAGCTCAGTCCTGAGCAACTCCGAGCCTTTTAGGCCATACTAAAGGGGAAATCTGTTTCTCCCGCTCCCCAAGAGCCAACTCCGGCTACCACACCCCCAGGAGCCAGTACAGGCTATCCCTTCTCCTTCACTCTACGGGCAGGTTAGTCAGCAGCCTCCCTCTTTCCAATTCCCTTCACAGTCTCAAACCCCGGCCATTCCTCATACACCACTTCAGCTAGGTCTATCTACTGGCAGGCCTCCATACCCCTCTTGTTTAAGGTTCCCTTCTCAGGCCTTCGGCAGGCCTCTTCCTCCTCAGTGGCAAGCACCACCTTTCCCATCCGATGTGCTCACCCAATCCCTCCTTAATAAGTTGAACAAAATGGATGAGCAATTTCAAGATTTAAAGAAAATGGTGGACGTAAAGTCCACCCCTGAGGTCTCCCTGTCGGTCCTCCCGGTATTCCATCTCCCTCCCTTTAAAATGCCTATGTACCGAAGGTACAATGGCAATGACAACCCCTTTATCCATCTCAAGGATTTCATGTATGAGTCCTCATTCTGGCAAAATGATAAGAGATCCCTAGCATACCTTTTCCAAAGATCATTGGATGGCCCCACGCTAGAATGGTTCTATTCTCTGGAGCCGAGTGAGACCGAATATTTCGATGCGGTACAGAGGAAGTTCCTCCAGAAGTACTAAGACCGGGTTGGCCCATCCCTTTCCATTACTGACCTAGTGGCCGAAAAGGTGAAGATGGATGAGGATTTCGTCCAATATGCTGATAGGTAGGGGTCCCAGGCTGAAAGGATAAGAGATACCCTCTCGGAACCAGAACAAGTAAAAATGATTGTGTCTAATGCCACCCCTCAATTTAGACACATTTTGGCTATGAATAATCTCACCATAATGGAGGAGTTGTATGAGAGAGCCTGGTATATCCAGACCCAATTAAAAGATTCTCCTCTCATGCACATGTTTGAACCGCCAAAGCCAAGGGTGGTTAGGAAGACGAATACTAGTGTTCAAGGTGGAGTGACGGAAGGGGTCGTCACAAATGAACAAGTGAGTGCAGTTGGTGGCCCTAACCAGCTAGCCAACCCAAGGCCTCCACAAACACCACAACGTCCTTTCCAACAAAATTAGCAAGGTCCACAGCCCTATCGTCCTCCACCTCAAAACACCCCCCTAGAATAACATGCCTCAACCCTTACATCCGCAACAACAACAACCACCTCCTCAGTACCACCAAGTTCCATCCCCTGGAAATTACTCCCCCCAGCAACAAAGAAGGCCGATTGGCCCTAGGAGAGCCAAATACCCACCATTGCCAGAATCATTACCTGATGTATTCAACGCTCTCGTGGCCGCCAATGCACTCACCTTGCCCAGAGAGAAGCCCGTATGGCCCCAGAATGTTAACACCTCTAGATATTGCATCTTTCACAGGCAACCGGGTCATACGATGGAGAACTGTTTTCAATTCAAGGATTACATTTATGATATGAATGACAAAGGTGGAATTGACTGGGAGGAAATGAGGCAATATGTCGCCACCCTAAAGGCTAGGAGACCTCCTCCTAGACCCCAGTTTCAACAACAACAGCCTCAACAGTAGCAGTAGCCGCAGCCACAACAGTAGCCTCAGCAGGCCCCACCATAGCAACCAAATATGGGCATCATTTAGAATCCACTCCCGGAGCAGCAATAGTCTAACCAACAGGTCAACCCTATTTCTTCCTTTCAGAAATGGGAAGAGGGCAGGGTTGGCATAAGGAAAGCACCTCCGTTCTCGCTACCAACCATATTCCTAGCCAACCCCCTCGCCTTATTCGGGCAACACCTCTTTCTTACCAACCCACATCACACCCCCCAACGAGGCCCCCTTCATTCCCACAACCATCACGCCCTCTCATCCGCACACCTACCATCACTCATTCGCCGCTTGTCTATCCGCAAAAGTCCACTCTACCTCCCCCCTTACCCTCAAGGCCTCTCATCATCCCCCATCCCTCCACTTCGCCATCCACTTCCACTCTGCCTCCACTAAACAAACCCCTCGTCATTCATCATCCATCTGAGGCCCCATCCACTTCCACTATGCCTCCACCAAACAAACCCCTCATCTTTCACCGTTTATTTGAGGCCCCATCCATTTCCATTCCACCTCCACTAAACAAACCCCTCATCAAGATCCCTCCATCCATCCCTTCTTCATCAACTGTTCCCCCACCATTACCCCTTAAACCACTCCTCAAACCCATAACTAACCTAGCAGAGGTGCAAAAGCCACAGGATAGGTGCTCTGGAGTGGAAGAAGCTTCCATCGGGTTTCCCCCCAGAATAGTCAGGCCCAAGAGCAGTCTCAGCTAGAGAGAGAGACTGAGGAGCAGATAGAGGAGTCCATCCTTGGGACACAATATGACCTTTTAAAACATCTAGATAAAACACCTTCTCGGATCTCTATCCTTGAATTGATTAAGAGGTCCAAATATCATCAAGAAGCTTTAATGGAATCTCTTCAAAAGGTCATGGTAAATGAAGACCTTGCAGCAGAAAAGATATCCACAATGCTAACGCCGACAAGCACGTAACCAGCCATCACATTTCAGGACCACGAGCTTTCCCCTCAGAAAGCTCAAAAATATGCTTTGTGTATTACGGTGAAGATCAACGGGGTGTCCGTGAATCCGTGCTTGGTGGATATGGGTGCATCAATCAATGTGATTTCCATGAGCACCCTCCAATTATGTGGGGCTGACATAGAACAAATAAGACCTTCGGCGATCATAGTCACGACGTATGATAACAATAAAAGGCCGCCAAAGGGAATGATTACTCTTAATGTAGAAGTGGGCCTTGCCGCGGTTCTCACAGAGTTACACATCCTCGACATAGACCCAACATTCAAAGGCATATTGGGTCGTCCCTACATAGAGGCAATGAATGGCATCCCTTCTACCAACCACCAATGCTTGAAATTTTCATACAAGGGACGAATTGTTAAAGCGTTTAGCATGCCCATCCTTCTTATGGTGGATGCTATCACCATTTCCTTGCCCTCTATTTGGCTGACCCACAGGCCTATTCTATCGCTACTGGATGTGAGTGACCCTTACTGCTCCCTAGTAACATAAAGAAAGTTGCTTCCTGAGCCAACGCCACGTCTCCCTTTCCGTTCTAAAGGATGGGAGATCATGACAAATGGTTAATACAGGTGTTTCTCATGTAATCCCATCGTTATGAACAATTTAGGAGGGGTTTAAATTAGTTAGGGCATGTTTTGCATCATCCGGAATGATTGTGGTCTTCATTCGACCGTTTTTAAGGTTTAGCAGCCCCCCGAGTGACCATTTTTCGTGAGCTAAGGCGGTGGGCGTTTAACGGTCCATGGATAACCGCCAATCGATTTTAGTGGTCTGCCCCTTGGCTGTTATTTGCGTATGATAGGGTGTGAGGTGGTGGCAGGTAATGGTCTGGGAGAAAATCACCAAATTCAGGTAGCAGTCCTTCTCATGTCTGCGAAATGACTATGACGGCCTAGATAGAGCCACCATTTGTTTCCAGTCTATAGTTTAACGCCGTTCAGTTTGGCTTTGAGTCCGGGGCTGTACCATCCATGTTTTCTCACATCATGGTTGTTCGTGGCATGTATTTATGTTCCATTGGAGTTAGTTCCTTAGTCCTACTTGACTGACCCACTAGTCGTAGCCTGACGACACTTCGTGTCGGCCCACCTGGGACTGATGGCAGGGTAGTCCCAGTATACGGTTTTTAGGCTAGTTTCTATGGGCCCCCTTGCTTTGTAGTAGAGTCTGACTGGGGGGGACTAGTTAGAGGCCTGACTCAAGGCATTGAGCGTATGTGTGCACGCGTGGTCAGGGGCATTGGACCCGTGCTGACGAGCGTGACCCTAACTAGTTCTTGTTCTTCAGTTCCTGTTACGGTGTCTCAGTTACAACATTCGAGGCAAGCTGGAGACACTCGAGGCACAGTATGACACGCTAGTGGATGCATCTGGTCTTACTTTCTTCTAGTGGTTCACTTCTTCTGTCACCTGGATTGTGGGAACTTAAACTCTAATGGATATTGAAATATTCATGTATTTGATTTCACGCTTTAATATGTATATGTAATCCATGTGGCATTCATAAGTAGCTGTGTTTATTTAATTGCTCATTGATATTCCCACACAGCTTTTATTAACTATCATTGTTATATGCCATTGCAGTGTTTATTGTGATCACTTGCTTCTTTTGTGATTTTTGCTGCGAGGTAGGGATCTATGGGACCCCTATTGAGCCAATGAAATGAGCCTCACCCCTTTGTTTTTAGGTGAAGCGTAGAAGTCTTCAGATTCCCGTGTTATTTTGGTGAGCAGTCTTAGCGTTGCCAACACTGGTCAACCGGGGTATGCCCCAAGACATAATAAAATTCATTAAAATTGGGCCATCTTGGCCTCATTCGAGTGACAGTTGCCCCAAGGTTCGGGTCGCCATGGGTAAATCCTTATAGTTCTTGCGAAGGGTTTACCCTCATGGTTGGGTGTTCTTATGAGTCACTTGAGTTTAGTGTTTCTAGGATCTTAGCCGGCCTTGTGTGCCGACTCGAGAGACGTGTGGGTGTGAGTAGCTCAGGCTAATTTTGGTTGGTTTATGTCCAATATTGTGCCATGGATTGAGGCCGTATTCTACTCAGGTTTGTGTACGTGCGTGGGCACTCCGGTGGTTTCCGTGAGACTATGGGTTTATTGTCTTATTGTGGTACTACCCTGGGGGCATTTAATGGATGGACGCGACGAGGGTAGTCTAGTGTGTACAACACTCGTACAGCAGAGGCGAGGATAGCCTAGAGCGTAAAGCGTATTGGTTAGGATAAGTATATGCCACTGATGGATGCAGGGGCATGCACCCCATGTCAGGTTACAGGACACGGACGTGTTGTTGGGTGCAGAGGCATGAATCCTAGCCAGTCCCAGGGAGAGGGGTGTGTGTGTGTCTTCGCCTCACTCGAGGACAGGGTGTGGGCTGCATGCATGGGACTTGAGAGACGACTGGTCAAGGTAGAGATGTCGATAGCATTGTCGCGGCCCTCTCGACAGCTGAGACAGAGCTTACACGGTGGCAAGATCATGACTTCCCTCTTGGTTCGAGACCAAGGTTTCTCCAGCTTTGGGGCCGTTGTCCTCCTGAGAGTGGAGGTTATTGTAGACACGTAATTTTTAGCATTACGCTGAGTAAATCTCATATTATATTATAATGCCCCAGAGCGACTCGCACGGTTAAGTTAGTTGAGTGATCTCCAATTTTTATCTGATAATCTCGTCTCGTGAAAATTAAATTGTTATTTTCTTTTAATAAATGAGTGAGGCAATTGAATCAGGTTAATGGGCTTGTGACCATAAAGCACATATATGTGTGTTAATAGACTTAGCCCATATTTTAATTCTTAAAAAAAAGTAAATGAAATACATTAGTGGGCTTGACCCATTCTTTTGTACATAAAAGGACAGGTTCATTGTATGATATTGGGCTTGGAGTCATGTGCAAATGGGCTTGACCCATTTTTATTCTAAGCATAGATAAATAAAATAAATAAGTCAATTTTAATTTGCATGGCCCCATCTTTTATTGGCTAACTTATTTTTTTGCACTATTTTAGGTCTTAGGGTATTTTGGTCTTTGGGTCTGAGGGGAGGACCATTAGGGTTCCATCCTCTATAAATAACATTGTAATCTCAAATTTGAGAGTAAAAGAAGATGTTAAAAGTTTGGGATTACAGCCGTCATCATCTTCTCCCGTGAAGGGATCCCGGTGGGGCGCGAAGCTCTAGGGCTTGTGAAGCCCCACTCCCATCCTTCCTCTTCTTCGTCTTCCTCCTCCTCTTTCCCTTTCCTCCGCTGACCCCACTCACGACCTCGCCTTCTTCCCTTCTTTCATCATCATCTTCTTCCCTCTCCCTGTGTACGCCAGCATCTTGAGCAGTACGTCCATCTCTCTCCTGGCTCTTCCTCTCTGGCCACTCTCGAATCGGCCCTCCCGTCTGCACAGCTGCCGGCTTTCCATCCCTTCCTCCCTGCACAGCCGCTGCCCCCTCCCCTCCATCTCCCTCCCTTCTCCTTTGTCCCACCGCGAGCAAAGCCACAGAATCCTGCGCCTCTTCCCTGTGTCGGCGCCCAACGCCGCCGGTCCAGCCACCTCGCCGCCGCCGCGCGTTGCCTCTCCCTGCCCTAGAATACCCGCCCCCGAAAGTTCCCGGTCCCTTGTTTCGCACCGTCGCCCACCCCACCGACGGGACCTGCTACCTTTGCCAGCAACTGCCCCCCACCTCGTCAGCAGTAGACCTTCACCGGAGCCCGCTGCTGCCACCGCTCTGCCTGCCTGCCTGCTAGCCACCGCCGCTGCCAGCACCCTACCTGCCAGCCGCCACCGGTCTCTGCCCCTCACCTTCTCCCCCTGCCTCGCTGCCGCTGGACCAGGTCACCGGACGCCGCCGAGCAGGAGCTGCCTGCTCCTTGTCCACCTGGCACAGCTCCATCTGTGGCCCTACGTTCCAGCACAAGTTGGCTGCATCCTCCCTACACTGCAGTGGCAGCCCTGGATTTCTACGCTTGCCACTTCAACTGGCCCACATTGCCATTAGTCTGAGCAGGCCCAACAATGGATTGATCTGGGCCATTACAGATCGTGCTAACAGTCCACCAACAGGTGCAGTTCAGGCGGGTTAATCGTGCCCAGAGAGGTTCAATTGGTCCACAACTGTTCAGCCCATCCTGTCCCGCATCAATTTGGTATCAGAGTTTTGGGAACCAATTTATTCTATTAAATTGGGGTCCTAGGTAATATCTCCACTCGTCCAAATGGTATTATATGTACAAACTTCAAACCTATAAAAATGCTCATTGTTTTCTCTTTCTGATTAACATGAGTGTTGAATGAATGAATGGTTGTCTGATTGCCTGATTGCATGATGTATACGTCTGCAAATCTGCAAATATTGTTCATGCCTTTATCTGGCTTGATCTTATCTTGCCGTGGGCTCACGGGTTCACACTATCTTCCAAATCTCTGCTTCACCTTGTCTTAATTTAGTTTCCCTCACTGTTTTACCCTTACTCTGCATGTCTCTTGATTTCTTTGCTCCCCACCTTCATGAATGTTCCAAATATTCTCTTCATGTCCTCTATTTTGATGATGTAAAAGGGAGAGAGATTATATGAGTCATTATTTGATTGGTTCATTAGGGAGAGATTTTATTTGGGAGAGAGTTTATAGTTGAGTCAAAGGGGAAAGGGGGAGAGTTTTTATTCAGGTTCTAACAGAATTGATAGTTTAATGACTCACAGTTGCTCATAATGGAACTCATAGTTGCCATAATGACTCACAGTTGCCATCATCAAAAAGGGGGGGAATGTTGTGCATGCGTGGTTCATGTGTGATTTTGATGATGTCCAATTATGATTTATTATTGTGCTTTTGATAATGATCCATCTCTGATTCACTGTGTGTTGATGATTTTTATAATGATGATGTTTATGATTCATTATTATCAAGTTGTTGTGCTCTTCATGAGACTTAGAATGGTTTGGAAAGTTGTTGTGGAGATATGATTCAAGATGTTCTTAAGTGTCTAACTTGCAGAAAAGTCAGTCAACAGAACAAGGTAAAATTAGTCAACCGAGTTCAAATTCAGTCAATAGACATTGACACCAGTCGATAGACTTTAACCTACAGTCAAAGCAACTCCAGCCAACAGAAGACCCAACTGACATCAGAAGAAGGGCATTCAGGTAATGCGGAGGAACAGAGGTCTCAACCAGCAACCTCAGATGGTTGGAGCATCAGGACTAAGACAAAAAAGTCAATTGATGGTGAGCATCAAATTTGGAAGGCACTACACCAAAGGGGACCTTTACCTACAACACATACCTACGGTTATGTAAGTCGTCGGTATAGATTAGATTATACCTATGATTTTGTGGGTTTATATATTACCTATGGTCAATGTCGTAGGCAATAGGAGTATCTTAACTACAGTTTGGTAGCGCCGTAGGAATAGATAGATAGATAGAACTACCTACATTCTTACGCAGTTTGTGTGGACCTTTATAAATGAGGTTTGACAAGTTCAGATGTACAGATTTGATAAATGTTCACATATTTCCTAACCAGGAATAAAAATCAGTACCATTGAATATCGGTGGAGAAGCCATGCAAATCAATTAAGAGAAAATGAACTAAAATGACAAAGCACTAAAAATAATCAGATCTACTCTGCAAATGGTTAGATCTGATCAATCAGAGACCTGCTCTGATACCAATTATTCGGTCCCATAGTGCAAGAAGATGGATCTAGAGGGGGGGTTAATAGATCCCTCTATAAAAAATTGTAACCAATTAAAACTCTCAATGACTCCACTCTGCGGAAGCTAAACATAGCATCACTATCTGAAGATATATGAAAGATTAACAATAAGCCTATCGTGAGATCTGGTTAGACACTAATACAACCAGTAAACAAATAAGTAAAGTGTGTGTTATTAAAACAACCCTGTATGTGTGAACACAAATATCATATGGCAATTTAAGTGCACAACATTCAACCAATGAATGTGCGGTGTGTGTAGAATGAACCTATGATTAAGGTAGATGATAAGGAAACAACCGCATAGATCAAACCACAAGGCACAGAAATTTTTAAGGTAGTTCGGGACCACGACGGGCTCCTTACGTCCACCCCTCAACAACCTGGTGAAGCTTCCACTTGATGGTAAAACTAGCATGGGCAGAACTCCCTAACACGGAGTAAAGCTCCATAACACACGCAGGTCAAGCCTGCTTACACATATGGGGACAAGCCCCAACACACATACACACGAAGATGAACTCCAAACCACCCTGGATCTGAAATCCAGTAGCACACACACACACACATGCACTCAAACACCTTGAGCCTATGCAACCATTGCACAGATACACACACGAATACGATGTTCAAAATTCAGAGCGAAAGAGTAGATAAACATGATTGCTAATAAGAATAAAATGACTTAAAAAGGAAACTTTCAAAATCAAAAGTGAATCCTCTGGTCAATAGCAGGCGAGCTTCTCCTTCGTTCACTCTTCTTCCTTCTTCTCTTATTCTTCAACGGATGATGCTTCCTCTTCGCAATCTCTCTGCAGCTTCTTCTTCTTCTTCTTCTTCTTCTTCTCTCTTCTTCTGGACGAGCTCAACAATTCTTCAAATTTGTCCTTTCTAGCAAATTCCCTTCGATCTGATCACAATAGCTTTGGACGACTTTGAAAGATGCAAATGGTTGTGCTATGAATTTCATCTTGATTTTGATGATTATAAAATCATTTATTTGTGTGACTAACATGCTGAAGTTTTTGGTGTTTTGAGAGACTTAAAAGACCCATTTTATGTCCATTTAGGTTTGACCTCACCGTTAAAAAAAGGGGGGACCAAAAAGCACTTAAACAGGCTGCAAAAAACTGTTTTCAGCGAATGGGTGTATGTGCAGAAACCTCAGAAGTGGTTGACCACCTAGTCAACCACCAAGTCAACCATTTTTTTTATAATGCATTGATAAGCCACAGGGTTCGGGGCGGTCCACGGCCCAAGTCCGCCGCTTTTTCCAGAAAGAAGGGTTGAATTCAAAAGTTGCAGGTGTTCCATTGCCTCCTCGGGGCGTTCGACCACTTCCGTCACGGAATTATTTCTAAAACCTTCCAAACTCTAAGATTTGATTTCTATCTTTTGGCTAAAAACTCTAGGGTTTCATGTTGGGAGCCCTAAAACCTAAGAAGATGAGATTGGTCATTGCACTTGTGTTCGTCTTGGTGATTGTGCAAGAACAAGGTCTCTTCATCCTCTCAAAGTGCCGAAGTAATTCTAGATCAAGGATTGTTAAAAATGTGATACGAGATTCGAAAGATCATTTCCTCGTCTCTACAAGTAGGTTTTCAGTTCACCTTGCATTTTTTTTCACTATCTTTGAATTCTTATCAACCTTGTGCATGCCCTGATTTAAAAGGTGGTAAGTATAAGTGTATAACAGAGCCATGGCAAGGTGTGTAATGTTTGATCCCACAATGACGTTCAATGTGGGTGAGGTTGCAATGCCGGGGGCAACCAACATAATAAGGAAAATTCAGAGGCCATGCCCTAGCTGAGTAGTACGATGGGAAGAAGTCCCAATCATTGTGCACTTTTATGTAATGTCTTGGTGCTATCATCTTAGTGCTTTGATGTAATCATATGAATGCCCTTGTTACATGGTTGAGTACTTTGTTCAATACATATATATATATAAGAACTTGATGACATGCCTTAGGCTTTGTTCGATTTGGTAAAATGTGTTTTGATAAAGAAAAGAAAAAAAAACAGCTACATTGTGAGTGGAGTGGGTCATTGACTTAACAACTTCTTTGTTCTATTTCCCAAAGTTATATGCTTAATTTTGGGTCTTTGTTCTTCAGAATCTCTAAGTTAATTAGTAGTCTATCCTGCATTTTGGCAAGTCCATCGCGGGCGACCCGATGTTTCTACACATGCCCGGCAACTCGGGGCAGGAGATCGAGCTGGCCACCTTGCAGGAGATCAGGAACCGGATAGGAGAGGGAGAACGATGAGTCACTACCATGTCACGCGCTACGCCGGCGATGACGACCCGTACGTCTGCGAGGACATCTACCAGGCACTGGACTACGCCGCCGGGGAGCTGGACCGGCTGCACGACTCCATGACGGAGTACATCTCCGACATCGCGGAGCGGGTCTTCTCGGAGGAGATCACCGACATCGAGACCATGCGGGACGCGCTGCGCGAGTACCGGGACGCGGAGCGCGTTCTCGGCGCGCAGCTCAACGCCGCGAACATCGCGAGACAGCACCAGTCCGAGCGGGACGAGAGGGCGCCGCTGTACGCGGAGGACACCGTGCCCGACGACAGCCCTGATTCCCTCCTGCTCAAGGCGACCGTGCACGTCACGGAGATCGTGAACGACACCACGCCGATGGCCATCTGGGAATGCCCGCTGGCCGACGGCACCGACGACGACGGATCGCTGTTCTGTCGCGGACACTAAGCCTCCGCGCTGGCTTCTCTCCGTAATTCTATCGAAACCGAAAGGCTGATGATGGACGATTTCAGGATCACGGATCACTACATCGGGACCATTCCCGGCGAGAGCTACGGCTACAAGTCGCGGCTGCGCGTCACGGTGAGCGTGGCCGTCGAGCTCCAGTACAAGCACCGCGAGACGGTCACCCACGAGATGATCGATGAAGTGATGCAGTTCACTCTCACGTCGTCCGTGTGGAACGCGAGCCGGACGGACTACATCGCGACCGGCCCCACCCCGGAACCGCTCCGGGAGCTGATCACGGACGGACGGCCGGCGCGCGGACTCAGCATGGACACCGTACGCGACCTGCTCGCACTGTCCAGGTATCACCTGAACGACATGAAGCCGGGATGCATCCACCAGGGCAAGGACGCGGGCCTGGACGGCCCGGCGTGCCCGGAGACCGGCTACAGGTACGGGTCCGCATGGCTGGTCGAGCCGCTGCCCAGCTGGCTGACAGCCGACTACCTGCGCAACCTGCTCGGACGGTGAAGCGCTGGATAATCCGGGTCGCCTGCCCGTGCGGAGACCCGTTGGGATCACCGATCCCCTGCACCATGTGGGACGTGCACTCGCGCCTCGCAGCGGTGCGCGACAGGCTGCCGCCCGGTTTTTTTTCTTTTTTTTAACATATGATAGAAGAACGTTGACAGGTCAAAATGTGATGTTCGACCCCTAATGACAATAGATAGCTACCGATTGAGGCACAGGGCCTTGTGCCAATAAAAGGGGGTTTATTCATTGGCAAGGAGACAATGCCAGTGCAAAGGAGGAGTTTTCGCCGATTCGGACGTAAGGTCCGTAATGGCCATATTGTTGGAAGATTGGCTAGGACACGAGGCCTTTCGCTGGAAAGGGGTTTATTCGTTAGCAAGAAGGTAATGCTAACGCCAAGGAAAGATTTCCACCAATTCAGACGTAAGGTCCGTAATGGCAATATTGTTAAAAGGGTCGGCTAGGACATGAAGTCTTTCACAAGAAAAGAGGCTTATTTGCTAGCAAGAGGGTAATGCTAACATAAAGGAAATATTTCTGCCGATTCAGACGTAAGGTCCGTAATGGCGATATTGTTAAAAGGGTCGGCTAGGACACAAAGTCTTTCGCCGGAAAAGGGGCTTATTCGCTAGCAAGAGGGTAATGCTAACGCAAAGGAAAGATTTCTGCCGATTCGAACGTGAGGTCCGTAATGGCGATATTGTTAAAAGGGTCGGCTAGGACACGAAGTCTTTCGCCGGAAAGGGGTTTATTCATTAGTAAGAAGGTAATGCTAACGCAAAAGAAAGATTTTCGCCGACTCGGACGTGAGGTCCGTAATGGCGATATTGTTAAAAGGGTCGGCTAGGACATGAAGTCTTTCATCGAAAAGGGGTTTATTCGTTAGCAAGAAGGTAATGCTAACGCAAAAGAAGGATTTTCGTCAACTCAGACGTAAGGTCTGTAATGGCGATATTGATAAAAGGGTCGGCTAGGACACGAAGTCTTTTGCCGAAAAAGGGGCTTATTCGCTAGCAAGAGGGTAATGCTAACGCAAAGGAAGGATTTTCGCCAACTCGGATGTAAGGTCCGTAATGGCGATATTGTTAAAAGGGTCGGCTAGGACACGAAGTCTTTCACCGGAAAAGGGGCTTATTCGCTAGCAAGAGGGTAATGCTAACGCAAAGAAAGAATTTTCGCCGACTCGAATGTAAGGTCCGTAATGGTGATATTGTTCAAAAGGTCGGCTAGGACACGAAGTCTTTTGCCGGAAAGGAGTTTTTTTGGTCAAAAAATTAATTTTTCTATTTCATAGATAAATGAGGAGGTATAAGAGAGCAGCCAGGGCATACCCCGGAGAGTACAACCATGAAAGAACTAAACATGTCTGATGCTCGACATAATCAAGGGTAAGTTTACCCCTACAGACCCTGGGCAGAGAGTCGAAGGAGAAAAAGATATTATTACTGGTGGAAGAGCACGCATAGGATGCAAGACTGTCAGCGACCCGATTAGCCTCTCTATAAACATGAGTAATCATGATGTCCAGAGGCTTGAGAAGGTCGACTACCACCCGCCACCATCTCAATGTGTCCCAAGAGAGGGGGTTGCTGCTGCGGAGGGATTGCACCAACAATGCAGAGTTAGATTGGATATTGGCCAGCCTGTATCCGTGATCCGACGCCAGTCAAAGCCCATCACACAAGGCTCGAACCTCTGCGATCAGGCTGTGGCCCAAGCTATAGAAGTGGGCACTAGAAAGGGGTTTATTCATTACCAAGAAGGTAATGCTAACACAAAGGAAAAAATTTTACTGATTCGGATGTAAGGTCCATAATGACCATATTGTTAAAAGGGTAGGCTAGGACATGAAGTCTTTCATCAGAAAAGGGACTTATTTGCTAGCAAGAGGGTAATACTAACGCAAAGGAAGGATTTTCGCCAACTCGGACGTAAGGTCCGTAATGGCAATATTGTTAAAAGGGTCGGCTAGGACACGAAGTCTTTCACCGAAAAAGGGGCTTATTCGCTAGCAAAAGGGTAATGCTAACGCAAAGGAAAGATTTTCGCTGATTTAGACGTGAGGTCCGTAATGGCGATATTGTTAAAAGGGTTTACTAGGACACGAAGTCTTTCGCCAGAAAGGGATTTATTCATTAGCAAGAAGATAATGCTAACGCAAAGGAAAGATTTTCGCCGATTGGGACGTAAGGTCCGTAACGACCATATTGTTAAAAGGGTCGGCTAGGACACGAAGTATTTTGCCGGAAAAGGGGCTTATTCGCTAGCAAGAGAGTAATGCTAACGTAAAGGAAGGATTTTTACTGACTCAGATGTAAGGTCCATCGGGGACACTCAATCATGGTGGGACTTATGGCTTGCCATGTGCTGCCTTCGGTCTTGTTCATTCTTCAGGTGTCGGTTCAGCCACCCGATATAACTTTAAGTGCTTCCCGTTGAGAGGAGAGAACTGGACTGCGCCCTTGTGGTCGACCAGAACATAAGCACCTCCTTTATAGACCCGATGCACGACATATGGGCCTACCCAATTTTTGACCAACTTCCCTTTGGGGTTAGCTGCCATTACTTCTCTTCTCTTGACCATAATAAGGTCACCTTTTCTAAATTCTCACCCTTTGACCAGCTTGTCGAAAGCACGGGTCATGTGAGCTTGGTATAATTGGATATTTTGTTGCACTCGGAGGTGCTTTCCTTCGAGCTCGACAAGCTCTTCCAGTCTTCTTTCCACATTGGCTTGCTCACTGCTAACCAACCCATGCTGAATGGCGACTCGTAGCGAGGGAACCACCAGTTCAATTGGCACCACTGCCTCAAACCCATATATGATAATCCCAGAGTGCTTCGTACATCCTTTCTTCCCAATCTCTTTTATTAGATTTTACAGTCTTCGCCAGTAGGGTGCATAGCATTTTATTGAAGGCTTCTGCAAGTCCATTAGCTTGAGGGTAGTAGGGAGATGATGTTCTCCAGTCAACCTTGTATTTGTCAGCCAGTCGGTAAACCTTCAGGTTCCTGAAGTGACTGTCGTTATCAGAGATGATTCGCCTGGGGATCCCAAACCTGAATATTATATTCTGCCGGAGGAATCCGGTGACCAATTCTCCCGTCACTTCTCTCAGCGCTATTGCTTCTGCCCATCTGGAGAAGTAATCTATGGCTGCTAAGATAGATTTGCATCCTGACGAAGATGCTGGCAGTGGCCCTACCATGTCTGTACCCCATTGAGCAAATGACCAACTCAGTACTGTGGGATGCAGTGGCGTCGGTGGTCTTCTTGGCACAGTGGCATGTTCCTGACACTTCTGGCACGCTTTAGCGAACATGCAGCAGTCATCAAACCTAGAGGGCCAGTAATAGTCTAATTTCTTTCTTTCAATTTTCATTTTCGGGCCGGCCTGGTGTGCTCCGGCTGACCCGGCGTGGACTTCTTGCATTACTTGCTGAGCTTATGTTGTAGATAGGCAATGGAGTAAGACTTTCTTTTGGGCATCTGCCATTATTTGGAACATGGTTTCGTTCCTCATCTCGTAGGAGTCCTTGACCCGTAGGAGCTTCATTCTGTGTTCTTTTTCTTTCAGGAGCTACTTGTAAATTCTTATCTTTTTTCTTTTATAATACGTGGTACTATCCACCTTAAAAAAAAACCCTTTTGCAGCTGTGGGATAAGAAATGAATTCTTGTCACGGGACACTTAGCTTAAAATTTCCTGTCAATTTATCTCTATTTCTGTGGGCTGTGGCTTGACGGTTTGCATGTTGACATTTGGATACTATTCCCTATAATTTTAATTTTTCAAGCACATTATAGATTGTGTCCACAGGCAAGAGCTGAGTTGTGCTAAAAGTTCAGTCTGTCTCTGCTAACCGCTGATTGCTACTTGACAGTGTGGAATTCTCAAACAATTTTTATGCCTATGCTCCTGCAGATTGTTTTTCTTTTAATAATTAGTTTCATTAGATGTTTCTGGTTGAGGCTTCTGTACAATCATTTAATTTAGCACCTTTTGATGATTTAGATTGTTTATAAGATGTTCATAGTCTATGTAGTTGAAGGCAAGAGGCAAGTGAGGTGACTAGATGTCCACCTCAGCCTCAAATGCTTAGGCAAGCACTTAGGCATGCAAGACGACCTGTTTTCCCTCATGAATCACTATGAAGGAAGAAATTGATTGTAGGAGTAAAATAAGGAGAGTTGGATAGGCACTTTGTGGGCAAATGCGAGGTCATGGTTTCAAAACCCACCAATGGACATAAATGCCGGGAGGATACTAACCCCGGGTTCATGGGAGTTCCCAGCTCACGGACTTCTTAGGGCTGTGGTGGGAGGGGCACTATCCATGAGGCGTTTTGCCTGCCATGGGTCGGGCTGCTGGTGATTCCAACTTGATCTTAGGTGGGTGGGTGGATTTACTCTTAGTCATATAGGGCTGCTGATGACACTTAAGCTCTAGGAAACACTGGCCGTGACCAATATGTAAGCAGTAATTTGTATAGAACACGCACATCATAGTTGTTGAGGCGGTCGCCAAGGTGATGCGTAGGCATCGCCTAGGCGACCAAGCTCTCTTGCTGGGCCAAGGCGCCGGCTCGCTTTTCTACCCCTTAGAAAGGCAAGCAAGGTGCCCGCCTAGGTGACCAGGTGCTCGCTTAGGCAACCCAGGCAGGTCAAGGCCCCTTGCTTGGGTGCCTTGGGCTGTCTAGCCTAGGCATAGCCTATAATACCCCCACAAAATTTTTCAGGCCAGGGGGCTGCCACCCACCCCCCATACAACCCCCTAGCAAGGGTGGGTGCTACCTCCCCTTAATTAAGGAGAAGTCAAGAGTCCGGGGTATTACTCCAGGGGATAACTCTCCGATGCTTAAGTTAGCAACGGTCTAAGTAATAACAGAGAAGAGTAGGGAGAGAAAATGAGAGAGTTGGAGGTTACTACTGTAGATCTGAGAGACGTGTATGCCCTCCCGTCGAGTGCTCGCCGCTCCTAGTGGACACTCAATGAGTGTTCGCTGGGTGGTAAGGTCGCGCAGCAGAAGTAGCTCTTCTCTCGAGGGAAATGGCCGCGTATGACCTCTCTATCGCTATAGCTCGATTCTCTGTGTAGGATTTTTGACAGAAGATTCATCGTGTTCGTTCTTCTCTGTCGATGTCATTTTCATATGGGGTTGTCCTGGAGGTGAGGCCTATCCATTTACAGGGAATGTCGTGGATAATGGAGCAACGTCTCCCGCGATCGGGGCGAGTCCCGTTGAAGGGCGAATTCCTCGACGTCGGTCGTTCCCAGGGCGAGTCTTACGGCGCTCGTGGGGCGTGCTCGCCGCTTATGGGTTAGGGGCCGACGTCGTGAGGGTAACGGCCAGCCGTCAGAAAGTCTTCAAAAGGTCATCGCGCCTGGACTGCCGCCTTCTAGTGACTGTCGAATCCGATATCGAGTCGTATTGGACCCGACTGAGTGGGCTGTAGCCACCGCCGGCCTCTATTTCTGGCAACCGTCCCTGAGCCGTCGTGAGCCTGCGATATCAAATCCGTTATGGACTAAATCGAATTTACCCTCCTCATTACCCTAATTAATTAAGATAACAACATGATCAAGTGACACAAATCATTAAATCTCTCTCTCCCAGTTCTCACTCCGCCCGGTATACGTAACCAAGAAAGCTAACAGAATGCCGAGAAGTGATCACATAAACCTCATACCGATAACACAACCAATGAGCAACAAGTCAAGGACATAGTAAAAAAAAAAAGCATTTATCTGCATGCCTACAAATTAATAGGGACGATGGGGGGAGAAGACATATACGTACGCATGCAGTACATCATCTACCATCACTTGGTCTGGTAAGATTTGCTCGAGTAATTTTTGTTGGCTGCCGGCCAATTTTACGGAGAGAATCACAGAGAGAAGACTATAGGGTTGAGGAGAAGGAGCCAAATAGACAAGCTTCCGTAAACTTTTGACGTTGTCTGTGATGACAAAATGTGGCAATGGACGACGGTTGAGTCACTTTGGAGTAGAATGGTTTACGTGGCGCCCTAGTAAAGGGGCGCACCATTCATAAAGCTTTAGAAAACTGTAAACATCCTAAATCACTATATGCATGCTCATGCTCTGGAATTTATTTAAGTTAGGCTTGGAACTTGAGAACACCTACCTTTCTGGGTTGATTCTGGTTGACGAGATGGAAGGAGATTGAATAATAGCAACACAAAAATGATACTCCGTTTGTAATAGAGCAACCAAAACAGCAGGCAACTCCATGAATCAAAGGAACAGATATATAGTAGTCACAGCAACTTCAGTAGGGGACAGCAACCTCCACTCCGTTTCCATAAGAAGAAGGAACAGGAGCAGAGAGGAAGATGCAGCTTGAGGGGAGGCAGAGGATGAGGAGCTTTCCTCAACAGATAGCAACCCTCGATTAGAAGAAAATAATAGTAGCAAGTCTTCTTCCAATAAAGAAGAAGCAGAGGGGAAACAAAGGCCTTTTCCCTTCCACGTTCTGACGAAAGGGAACTAGCAGGGAACTCTCGGTTCGCCGGATGAAGCAATAGCAAAAGAACTAGTAGCAGAGAGGAAGAACATCGAAGGTAGATGAAGCAGTAGCCAATGTTCATTTGAAAAGGTAGGGTATTTATAGAGCTATAATCCTTCTAGAGGATGAGAGTTTGATCGGGACTTACATTCCTACGTAACAATCCTATTGACATTCAAACTTCCCATGTATTAATCCTACTGGTGTTATCTTTCCCAAATGGCAGTAGCCTTCCTAGTTCGAATAAGACACGGCCACGAGTTTTCCTCAATTCAATCTACAGGTGAATAGCGCCCAAGAGGGGGGCACTATTCAAGAAATGGCGCCTCTCTAAAGGGTCTTCAATTCATGAAATAGCACCCAGCAAGGGGGCGCCCTTCACCTCTCTTCCTGGCAACGGACAAAGGAATAGCGCACCCTTTTAAACAGTCTCCTTTTAAGAATTGGCGCCTTGTATAGGGGCACCCTTTCCTTAACTCATTGGTTTTTAAGGGTAGGGTCCATTTGATCAAGTGTAAGGCCCATTAGAGTATAGATGGTGTTGAGTTTAGGGTCTGGGCCTTGGCTAATTGTTCATTTTAATTTATTTAGGATTTATATTCCTTCAATTTACCAAGGATGCTACATGCCAACTAGGTACACTCTTCCACCACGTATAGGCCAACTAAACCCAGGGAACTTTAAGGTGCAACCTGCCTGGCGTCCGTGAGGTAGGGCTCAAAAATCTGTCATAGTTCGGTCGACCGACCTAAGGACTTCGGTCGACTAAACTCAACAAAGCTGACTATTTTATAGTCTGTAAAATTTTGGTCGATTGATGGTCAAATTCGGTCGACTTATTCCGTCGGGCTCTAGATCCGATGTGACAAATTACATCCGAAACACATCAAACTTGAACCATTTGGGTTGTATCTTTTACCCATTTATCCCTGGGTTCTTGCTAGACTTATTACGGTCATTTTGGAGGGTTCTAAAAGGGCTACATTGGTCTTATGGTCTATCTTATATATACATATGTGAGAGCTACGAATTTTATAGAAGAGAACCCTATTTGTGCTAACTTGTTCTATCTTGTAGGAGAAGTAAGGGAAGAAGAAGAATAATAGGAGAAGAAGCCAAGGTGGATTTCATCTGCTCCATGGCGTTTCTGGAGCTTGTGGAAGAAGAGAAAGAGGAATAGCTTGAAGTGAGGAACAAGAAGATGCCAAAATTGCAATCATCTGTCTACGACCACAGAAGGGTTGGCTCGTTTAGAGAAGGGGTGCTTTACACTTGTTCTATTCTCCTTGTTTCAGTCTTATGAGTTCATTTGGGGCATATTGTTTTTATTTGTAAATGTTTTGTTTATTTTTGAGAGGATTTTCTCTGTATGTATATGACTGTCAGTGTACGGTCATGTGTCTACGGTGCTGCGTTTATTACAGCATGCGTGTGTGTTGTTGATCCAGTCGTCGGATCATTTTGGAGACTCAGTCTCGGTCTGTTTTTGGGGTTGTACCCCGTGTCTATAGGGTCTATGTAACACCCTCAAATATAGTTAAGTTGTACTCTATTATCGAGGCACCTTTTGAAGTATCGACTCAGTTCTTAAAAAAGAACTCCAAAGTTAAGCGTGTTTAATGGGGAGTAGTACTGGGATGGGTGACCTCTCAAGAAGTCCTCCATTCTAGAGTCGATCACTATTAGAAAAGGATAAAATCGTGAGGTCAGTAGGCCAAAGTGGACAATACCTCGATGGTATAGAGTACGTGGCATGATAAAATGGTATTAGAGCTATACCCCAACCGGAAGTATGAGAACTATGTGCCATGTAGGGCAAAGTGTTACGCCATGGGAGCCACCTCTTGAACCCACAATGGGACAAAGTGCTATGAGCCACCTCTTGAGCCTATAGGGGCCACCTCCAGAATTCTACCAGCCTGGGGGTTTGCCCAGCGCCTGAAGAACTGGAAGCTGGGCGGCTACAAGGTCTACACGACCATGAACATGGAGATGCAGACCGTCGCGACGAACACGCTGCATCACTATGTGCCGAACACCGAAACCCAGATGAACCTCGGTGGAGCGGTCTCTACCGTGCAACCCGGCACCGGCAAGATCCTCGTGATGGCCGAGAACAAGGACTTCAACGACACCTTCAAGGGCGGCGGTCGAACGACGACCGCGGTCAACTTCAACGCAGACGAGAACCAGGGCGGAGCGGTCGGATTCCAACCGGGATCGTCGTACAAGCTCTATACGCTGCTGGCCTGGCTCGAGGCGGGCAAGGGCCTGAACTCGGTGTTCAACGCGAGCGTTCGATCGCTGCAAATGTCGCAGTTCACCGACTCGTGCGGCGGACTTGGCGGGCCGGCGTACACGTTCACGAACGATGAGAACGAGCAGGGTCCCTGGACGGTGCTTCGGGGCACCGCGGAATCCGTCAACTCCGTCTTCCTGCAGATGGCGACCAAGCTCGACCTCTGCAACATCAAGAAGATCGCCCAGTCGCTGGGTGTGCACAACGCCAACGGATCACCGCTTGAGACCTACCCCTCGTGCGTGATCGGCGGATGTGACAACACGATCTCTCCGCTGACAAACGCCGCCGCATACGCGGCCATCGCCGACCACGGCATTTACTGCAAGCCGATCGCGGTCGAGAAGATCGTCGGCCCGAGCGGCAGAGACCTCGGTTCCGAGAATGCGAACTGCCACCAGGCTGTGCCCGCGAATATCGCCAACACTGCGGCATACGCGCTGCAGGGCGTGATGAAAGCAGGCGGTACCGGTGTCACTGCGAACCCGAACGACGGAACGCCGTTCCTGGGTAAGACCGGAACGACCAACAACGCGCTGCAGACCTGGATCGTCGCAACCTCGACGAAGGCGGCATCCGCGGTCTGGATCGGCAACATCTCGGGATCGGCGAACCTGCGCCAGATCTACGTCGGCGGCATCCAGGCGGCCGTGCTGCGGCACGTCGTGTTCCGCACGATCATGGCCTACGTCGATTCGAAGCTCGGCCGAGGCGGCGCGTTCCCGTCGCCCGATCCGGCACTGATGGGCGCCAGTCCCACCGGCTACGCTCCAACTCCTCCGCCGACGAAACCCGGCCCCGGTCACGGTGGCGGTCCAGGCCATGGCGGCGGTCCCGGCGGTGGATCGACCTTCATCATCATCTAAGCATCTCATGAGCATTCCATTGAGAACGCGCCTATAGAGTTCTCCAGTAATGATAGTGTACTTTGAGGCAGCTCTTTTAATAGCCTTACGCTGCTTGACATTTGCCTCTTCTGGGAATGATCTGTCTCTGCAATACAGCTCGATTTCATGATACCATGGTAATTCTTCTTTCTCCAAGATCTCTTCTAATTTCGTTAAAGATACTTCCTTCAAATCTTTCTTCTCAGCCGTCGCCTCTATAGTTTTGCTAAGGTTGGCGTACCAAGGATCCTGAAGAGAGAGTGCGTCCAGTCTCTGAACGACGATAGTCTCAGTGCTCCGACTGAGAGGGAAAGATAAAGAGAAAGTGAGCGACGCTAGTGCATTGGCAAGAATGTTCTGAGATTAAGGAGTATGGATATAGATCAGTTTGTGAAATTGTCTAGCCAAGAGCGTGACCAAATCCTGATATGGCTTGAGCTTCGGGTCACGGGTGCGGTAAGTAGATAGAACCTGTCGTAGAACGAGCTGAGAATCCCCTATAATCTTCAAGTAGAGCGCGCCTAGAAGGTAGGCATGCTTTAATCTGGCTAGGAGAGCCTCATACTCTGCGATGTTATTGGTAGCAGGAAATCGGAGCTGGTAAGCAAAAGGAATCATCACCCCTTCCAGAGTGAGGAGAACAGCGCCTATCCCTCGGCCTTGAGAATTTAGTGCACCATCGAAGTGCAGAGACCAGGAGAGATGATGAGTGAGGATAGAGAGATGCTTATCAGGGAAATCATCCTGAATGGAATCAATACAGGGGATAGGAAGATGGGCTAGATGCTCAGCAATGGCATATCCTTTGACTGCCTTCTGAACGATGAACGTGATATCGAACTGAGAGAGGAAGCCTTACTAGTGAGCCAACCTACTAGAAAGGACAGGTTTTTTCAAGAGATAGCAAATTGGGTCCATTCTAGAGATCAACCTAACTGGGTGGACTAAAAAGTAGTGCTTGAGCTTCTGAGCTACCCACACTAAGGTGGCACAAGTCTTCTCTATGGCAGTGTATTTGGCCTCTGCCGGGTTGAACAACCTGGAGAGGTAATAAGCTGCCCGCTCTTTTCCTTCATCATCTACTTGTGCTAAAATCTCCCCTAGGGAGTCCTCAATGACCGAAATATATAGGATAAGGGGTTTCCCAGGGACAGAAGGTTGCAAAATCGGGGGATTGGATAGGTCATAGTTAATGTTTTGGATTGCCGAGCCATAGTTGCCCGGATCGGTAATGTCCGCTCCATCCAGCTTCAGGCTGATGCCGTTGATCGGGTTGCCGTTCGCCGAAAAGTTGCCCAGCGCGCCGCTCACGTTCACCTGAGAAGGATCGAACGTCGAGTTTGTTACGCCCTGGTTCGCGATCGCGAACCCTGGCAGGATCTTGAACAGCTCGGTCACGTCGCGGCCTTCCTCAACGAGTACGACCTCAGCGACTTCGACGCCAAGGCCCCGCCCGACAAGACGCCCGCATTCTGGGATATCGTCAGCGCCAACGCCGCGCCTGAGAATGCCGAGATGTCGGACGCGATGGACCTGCTTGGCTGGCCCCATGCCGTGACCGTCGCCAGCATCCTCTACGCCGCTCAGGAGTCCTCGCCGGCCCTCGCCGACTTTCTCGGCAACCGCGGCAACAAGCGCCAGATCCCGCACCGCCTCGAGGAGATCGGATACGTGCCGGTGCGCAACCCCCAGGCCAGCGATGGGCTGTTCAAGATCGGCGGCCGTCGCACCGCTGCCTACGCCAAAAAGGATCTCTCAATGGAAGACCGGCAAGAGGCCGTCAGGAGGTTGCTGTGACCCTCGCGTTCATCATCGCCGGATTTTGGTCAGTGGAAATGCGAACCACTGACCAGATTTTACGCCTTAGGTCAGTGGATCAGTGGAATTTGAACTCGTTCTACTTCCTAAAAAATAACCTTTTCAAAAGGATGACAAAGCGTACGCACGCGAGGGAAGGGGAAAGAAAAAGGGAATGGATTTCCACTGATCCACTGACCAACCTTGCCGGAGCCCACCCATGACCGGCGCGCGCAACGAGGGGCGGGAGTGGTTCGTGCTGCGCAGTTCGCCGGGCCGCACCCTCGCGCTGGCCGCAGCGTTCCGGGATCTTGGCGCATGGACTCCGACATGGACCCGGCGTCGTCGCTTGCCTCGCTCGCCGATGACCAAACCAATTACCGAAGCGTGCATCCCGACGTTCACGTTCATCCCGGCTGCCGCGGCGAACGATCTGCCCGTCTTGCCGAAACTGCCCTACAGCCTCATGCGCTTCGAGGGGTCGTTGATCCGCATCGCCGACCGCGAGCTCGACCACTTGCGTAAGGTAGCCGACAAGCCGTGCCTACCGGCCTCGCAACTTCCGCGGCCAGGGCGAGCCTACCGCATCGTTGGCCTCGGGTTCATCGCGACCGCTTCGTACATTTCGCGCGTGATGATCCGATTGTTCGGAGAGAGGGAATCGACCTCCGGCGTGAGATTGTGCTGCAGGTATTGTTGGGCCAACCAGTGGCACGCGGTCCCGTCTTCGCGCACTTCGTTGTCGGCCTCGCAGTCCGCGTCGGAAGGATACGCCGCCACCATGGCGACGTATCCCAGGCACTTAGTCCATACCGACGCACCGGATGGACGCAGGTATTGGACGTTGGGCACCTTACTGGCCCAGCACGCCCTTGAGCGCGTCCAGCAGTTCGCCAGCACGCTCCGGATTGCCGGCCAGATCACCCAGGCCGTTCACGCCGTTGGCCGTCCAGAACGCGGCGAGCCATTCGTTGTTGAGGCGACCGACCGGAGCGCTGTTGGCGACGATGAAGTCGGCCAGATCGTTGTACTTCGTGCGCACGTTCTGGCCGGGCAGCGGCGGCAGCGACGGAGCGGACGGGCCACCCAGCGGCGGCAGCGAGACGCCACCGGTGACGGCGTTCTGCGCGGGGGCCGGAGCAGCATTGGCACCGCCAGCGGCCAGGCGCGCGGCATGATCGTTCTGGTACTTGGAGACGGCGTTCTTGTCCGCACCGCGACGCGCACGCCACATGCCCTTGTCGGTCAGGGTCGGGGTTTCGGAATGGATCGCCGGGTTGTGCGGGATGCCGGCCGCATCGACGGCAGCGCTGCCGCTGGTGGCCTGCGGCGGCTGCTGCACGGCTTGGGCGATGGTGGTCGGAGCGACGGTGTTGGAACCTTCGTCCAGCTGGAAGTCTTCGCGGATGACGTTGATCAGTTCCAGCGCTTCGGCGTCGGAAGCGTTGACGGGGATGAGGTAGGAACGAACGAGATTGCTCATTGCAGTTTGCTCTCTGTTGTTGGGAAGATGGTGGGGACAATCCCCAGCCACGGACACACCCTATCAGGCCAATTCTGAAGTGTCAACACTTTTTGACACTGCTGATTCTGAGGGGCTAATATAGCCATACCCAATCTCAACAGGTGAGACGATGAAACGGTGCCGATGCAATTGGTTGAGTGAACAGGTCAACCCGGACGGGTGCATGGTGTGCAATCCCAAATCGCTCAGCGAAGAAGATAAGACCACGCTGGCTCTGATCGGTTGCGTCGAACGTGATAGCGACCCCTCGCCTTACGTTGAATATCGTGGCGACGAAGACATCATCCTCGATGGTCATATTTAAAATTCTATTTTAAAAAAAATTCAGGGTTGCTACACCCATCCCCAAGGGTAAAAAGATGAGTAAAAGGGGCTTGGGTTACCACGAGTCGTCACTGCCTATGCCAGGAGATGCGCTGCCGTTGACGTGGGATTATTGTCAACACTTTGTGAAGGGGCCGCTACAGCCCGATACCTTGAAGACACCACCCCGCCAGGACAAGAAAGAAGATGCTACTTGTGTAGTCTCCGACCCGCCATTGCTGCCAAAGGGGCCGGTTGATGATATGAATGAATTCTATGAGAGTTTTACAAGGTTGTTTCATGAAGAAGAAGGTTTGAGAAAGCCCGAGGTGCGGGTTGTTGAGTACTCCCGCGGAAAGCCATCCCAGTGCCCGCAGGAACAGGGGAGCTATTCTTACTTGGTCTCCTTCTGGCCTGATTCCTTTCTTTCGAAAGCTAGACTTTGTTCCCCGTTCACCTCCCATTATGATTGATCCTCTGCTATGCCAATTTCTATTCCAGCTTGAGATGCCAACAGAATTTTTATTTGTGACTTGTCCATGTGGGCGCTGCCCACCAATTGATTTCTCCACTATATGGTTCTCCTCCTCTTATCCTTTTCTTGATATCTTCTGTCCCTCTATCTATCCTCTTGCCCTTCATCCTCCTCCACCATCTTCTCCATCATGCTACGTGCTCTCCACTACTCTCCAATAAAAAAAATGCCAATTTTGAAACAAAGATTTCAGTGGAGGATTACGCTGAGTTCTATCCATCTTCCTCCCAGGGGCACTAGGCCCCTGCTTCCCTTCCATTAAATTTCTTATCTCCTAGGTTAGATATAGAGTCTGCTGAGTCCCCTAGGGTAGTAGAGTCTGTTGAAGTAGGGTCGTGTTCTAGTGTCTCTAGCCCTTCCACGCTTGCGGCGCTCCCGATGGCGCATCATTCCAAATCCATCCCCGATAGGTTCCTCCAGGATCTCACTCAATGCTATCATGCCCTCCTTAGATGCCCGTAGTTCATAGCAACGGCCATCGTCCTAGAGGATGATGAGGAGCAAGATGTGGTGTAGAGCAATGATGGACTAGGTGTTTACGAGATCATGGATGAGAAAGACCCGATCAACTTTGAGGATAGCGGCGTAGATGACACTACTGATCTGTATGCACAAGGGTTAAAGAGGTTCAATGAGCCATCATCAACAGTGGATGAACCTACGAAAGAAATAAATTTTGGAACTAAAGAGGATCCCAAGATCATTATCATTTCTGCTAATCTCCCTCCTCAGGTTGAAGAGGAGTTAGTCAATGTTCTAAGAGAGTATAGCGATTCCTTTGTTTGGTCCTACGAGGACATGCCAGATCTGGACCCTGCCTTGGTGGAACATAGACTTATATTTAAACCAGGGGCAACACCCGTAAAGTAAAAATTAAGAAGATTTCACCCCCACATGGCTTTGAGGATGAAAGAAGAAATAGACAAATTACATAAGGCCAGGTTCATTAGAGTTGTCTTATATCCTCAATAGGTGACAAAGATAGTCCCTATGATGAAGAAGGATAGAAATGTGTGAATTTGCATCGATTGCAGGGATTTAAATAAGGCATGTCGCTACCCCATATAGATGTGTTGGTGGACAACATAGCTGGGTATGAGGCCCTCTCATTCATGGATGGTTATTCAGGATATAACCAAATCCGTCTGGCTCCAGAAGACCAGGAGAAGACCTCATTCACCACGCCCTGGGACACCTACTGCTATGTGGTTATGTCGTTTGGTCTGAAGAATGCAGGTGCCACATACCAATGGGCGATGATGGCAATCTTCCACGATATGATGCATGTCTATATGGAAGCTTATGTGGATGACATCTTGGTGAAATCGAGGACGAAAGAAGAGCACCCCGCTATTTTGGCCAAGGTGCTGCAAAGGGCTCAGGAGTATAAATTGAAGATGAATTCGAAGAAATGTGTATTTGGAGTATCCTCAGGGAAGTTGTTAGGTTTCATAGTTAGCAAGCGGGGGATTCAAATTGATCGAAGCAAAGCAAAGGCTGTCATGGATATGCCCCCGCCAAAGAACATCACTGAACTTTGAGGATTGATTGGACGTTTGCAGTTCATTTGAAGATTTACATCTCAACATTCTCAGAGGTGCCGTCCATTCTACGAACTGCTCAAGGCGGGGGTTAAGTTTGAATGGAGCGAAGAATGTCTGAAGGCCTACAATGATCTGAAGGTTTATTTGTCTAATCTCCCAATTTCACAACCTCTTGTCCCTGGAAAATCCTTGATTTTATACATTTCTATCATTGAGGACTCCCTAGGAGCTGTCCTGGCATAGGTGGATGATGAAGATAAGGAAAGGGCAGCCTACTATCTCTCTAGGTTGTTCAATCTTGCGAAAGCTAAATACACTACTATGGAGAAGACCAGCGCAGCCTTAGTTTGGGTAGCCCAGAAATTGAAACATTATTTCCTTGCCCATGAAGTTAGGTTGATCTCTAAGATGGACCCAATTCGCTATCTCTTAGAGAAGCTGGTCCTCTCTAGTAGGTTGGCTCGCTGGCAGAGTTTCCTCTCCCAATTCGATATCACCTTTGTTGTTCAGAAGGCAATCAAGGGATATGCTATTGCTGAGCATCTTGCCCATTCACCTATTCCCTGCAACGATTCTATCCAGGACGAGTTCCCCGATGAACACCTTGCCGTGCTCACTCATCACCCCTTCTGGTCCTTGCACTTTGATGGTGCACTTAATTCTCAGGGCCGAGGGTTCGGCACTGTTCTCCTCACTCCTGAGAGAGTGACTATCCCCCTTGCATACTAGCTCGCTTTCCCTGCTACCAACAACATAACTGAGTATGAGGCTCTCCTTGCTAGATTAAAGCACGTCTATCTCCTGGGTGCGCGATATTTGAACATTATAGGAGATTCTCAATTGGTGCTGCGTTAGGTTCTATCTACCTATCGTACCTGTGACTCCAAGCTCAAGCCCTATCAAGATCTGGTCACTCTCTTGGCTAAGTAATTTCACAAACTGATATACATTCACACTCCTCAATCTCAAAACATTCTTGCCGATACACTTGCATCGCTCACTTCTTCCCTCTTCTTTCCTCTCAGTCACTCCATTGAGACCGTTGTGGTCCAGTGGTTAGGCACTCCTTCCCTTCAGGATCCTTGGTTTGATAATTTTAGGAAGTCCGTAGAGAAGAAGGCTGAGAAGAAGGATTTGAAAGAAGTATCCTTAACTGAGCTCGAAGAGATCTTAGAAGAAGAGGAGTTACCTTGGTACTATGAAATCGAGCAATAATGTAGGGATGGGTCATTCCCGGAATTGGCTAGCGTCGAGCAACGTAAGGCCATTATAAGAGTCGCCTCCAGATACATAATCATTACAGGCAAATTATATAGGCATGCTCTTAATGGAGTCCTTATGAGGTGTTTAGACGATGATGAGGCCTGGAAGGTTGTTAAAGTGGCATAAATTCAATGCTTACGTATACAAGAAAACTGTGAAGTCTTTTGGTTGTTGTAATTACTGTGGTGAGTTTGGGCATACCATGTATGACTGTGCATTAATGGATATTGATGATATGCATGTCTAGAGAATGTGGAGAGCACCCACTAGAGGTGCAACTGACCAACTGGGACCCAAGAAGGTTTGGGTACCCAAAACTATTCAATAAGAACTTTGTTGCAGGGATGCCTTGAGGCCATGTGGAAGGGTTAAAAAATAATGACTGCTCAAGGCACAGGTTTGAAAATAAAATTTTAAATTATCTTTAAAAAATTAAAATTTATTTTAACTAAATTTTCATTCATGAAGATCATGAAAAATCTATTTTTCTTATGAGTCTGCATTGCATCTATCTGTTCATTATTGCATGACTACATGGTATATAAAATAGAGATTTGAGCAAGGACAGATTATTCTTGTCTGAAATCTATCACCATGCGTGAGAACGAGTCTCTGCCTGGTACCATGAGTCATTTGTTCATATAAGTCATAGGATGCCTGATATTCTGTTAACATATCAATTGTGAAATTCATACATACTGTGATGGGGAGTTTTTGAATGGATGACTTGCCATTGTGAATTTAACTCATCTTTCTGCAAGTATATCTCATGACAATAGCTTCAATAAACTGTTAGCCTCCTTCAAGGCTATTGCTAAGCTAGTATGTTTGAATGCATATGGTGATGCCTACTGAACTCAGGTACCACTTCTGAAAAAATTGACTTGTTAATTCTCTAGCATGATGTGATGAATTTGTCTAATTGGTTGAATAGAATTGAAAATCTTGAGGAGTGTGTATGAGGTTATTAACTATTGAATGATTTTCAATCTAAATTGATTGAGAACATTTGAGCTTGACTGTGTATCTGGTATATCAAATTGTGTTCGTGGAAGATTGGATTATGTCCAGTCAAAAACTTTCACTATGCATGAGTTGGGTCTTCAGACCAAAATCTCCACCTCATTCTAGAACTTAAAAAATATGACTAGCTTGTGAATGATTTTTTAAATTTCTGAAAAGTTATTGAAAATCTATTTTTGAACAAATTCTCCAAACAATTGGGTTGCATTACTTAATTTTGATTATTTCTGCACCCTTGTTCATAAAGGCCATGTCATAGAAAATACTTGTTGTTTATCATTTGATTGTGATTGCTCTCTTGTATAATCTGTCATGATGCGACGGTATAGAGTACGGGATGTGACAATTTAGGTGATCATTGATCGTTTGACCAAGTCAACTTATTTTCTACCAATTAAGAGTCAGTGGTCCATAGATGTCTTGGCTGCCTTATATGTAAACGAAATAGTCTAGTTACATGGAGTCCCTGTTACCATCATATTTGACCGGGACCCTCGATTTACATCTCAATTCTGGAAGGGTCTGCAACATTCATTAGGGACCCGGTTGAATTTTAGTACTGCATTCCACCCACAAATTGATGGTCAAACTGAAAGAAGCAATCAGGTGGTGGAAGATATGCTCCGAGCATGTGTACTTGATTTTGGAGGAAGTTGGCATGATCACTTGTCTCTAGTAGAATTTTCCTACAATAACAGCTACTAGACTAGTATTAAAATGGCTCCATTTGAAGCTTTATATGGTAGAAATTGCCGCTCACCTATAAGCTGGAGCGAGATTGGGGAAAAGTAGTTTCTAGGCTTAGAACTCATTCGGGATACTGTTGAAAAGATCAAGCGGATTCGAGAAAGGCTCAAGATGGCTCAAGATAGGCAAAAGTCTTATGCTAACAATCGAAGGCATGACCTGGAATTCCAGATTAGAGACCATGTATTTCTCAAGGTTTCTCCAGGTCACGGTATTCGAAGATTCGGTGTCAAAGGCAAATTAACTTCAACATATATAGGCCCATTTGAATTATTGAAAGAGTTGGTGAGGTTGCTTATCGACTAGCTTTACCTCCTCAATTGGTAGGAGTTCATGATGTCTTTCACATCTCAATGCTAAAGAAGTATGTCCCTGATCCATTTCACGTCATCACTTATGATAACCTGGAGATAAAGGAAGTTTTGACGTACGAGCAAAAGCCGCTCAAGATAATTGAGCGAGAAGTGCGTCAACTCCACAACAAAAGTATTCCCATGGTCAAAGTCCAATGGAGTAAATTCTGACCACATGAGGCGACATGGGAAACATAAGAAGTTTTGCGCAAAAGATTTCCAAAGATATTTGAATGTCAGTACACTCTCCGTAAACTCCATATATTGAAATTGGGGACAAAATTTTCTTAAGTGGGGGAGGGTGTAGCAGCCCTAAATTTTCATAGATTTTATAGAAACTTTTCTGAGAATTGCTAGGATTTAAAAATAGTTATTTAAGTCATAAATAGGCCTAATAGGCTTAAGCCCACTTAAATAGGCCCACAAGGTTCTAAACTGAATTTTTAACACAAATAAACGGAGATTGGCTCCAGCTTTACAGTCAATTGAAAGTCTTTGTTCACTGGGATTTGATATTCCATGTTCTGTTCAATCTCAGGCTGATGGGATTTGGCTCTATTCTCGAAGACGATGGAACTCAATTGTTGATCTGAGCACAGGGCCAAAGCAGCTGATCGTGTGATCTCATTTTATTTTCTTTTATTGCAACTTGTAGGTTTTACACCTTTTCCATTGTAGTCGTCGGGAAAAACATTTTAATATTAAGAATTACTGAATTGTGCAGAAATGTGTGAGCATGACTAACATGAATTTTTTGTTTGGTATCTTTTCATCGTTGAAGTGTGTTCTTCAATTTGTTTAAACATATTTTCATAATCATTTAAAAGGTGTGACTCACATAAAATTCAAGGGGCATCATTAGTCCCACCAGCAATATGCTTCAATTTCACGTTCGGTGTTCCTTTTGATGTCCAACTTTCGATCATTTTTTGCATCCAAATATTGTGAAATAATTCTTGCTTGGCTTTTCTTGCAGGTTTGGGATGGAAGTCATGGATACCATTGCATCATGGGCTAAGAACTTATGCACAAACATTGCCCAACATGAAGCAGGTGGTGATGCCCCTAAAGATTTATCCAGCTGGAGTGTGCTTGATATTGGAACCGGAAATGGCCTACTTCTCCAACAACTTGCAAAACAAGGGTAACATGATGATATTGATTTTCTTGTTTCCAAGCTTGTTGCTCATTTTCTTTCTTTTCACAAAACATAAGCTGCTCAAAATTAAAAGTGTTTCCCTTCCATTAAGCGGATAGGTGATAATCTATCCAGAAACAAATGTGTCTCTCATACTTTTCTATGAGAGCTGTTGTAAAGTTCTCTGTTTTGTAGGGCAATGAGGTGCACAATGGGTCCTAGTATGACTGTAAGTGGGTCTCTTACAACAAGAACATGTTATCTCAAGGTTCTCCTCATCCAGCTGTATCAAGCCCACCCTCTATCTATCATGGAATGCAGAATCAGCTGATTCGACTCGAAATCAGAAGTGGCTGATCCGATTCTGTCCCCAACGCCGATCCCAATTAGAAAATTTGTAAAAAATAAAAAATATTTTAAATTAGTTTGGCTTGGTCTGAAACGGCCCAAATGGTACCAAAGTCTGCCATATTACTTGTGGATTGATCGATTCTTGTATGAATCTGCCGATCTTGGCTGTCGACATCACCGACCTCTCGCGCGCCTATCCAGACGAGCTGGCCGACGACGGCCTGCATCCGGACGCGCGGCAGTACGCGCGCTGGGTCGAGCGGATCGCGCCGGTCGCGCGCCACGCGCTGCGCTGAGGCGGCGGCAACCGCACTGCAACCTCGCCGCCATCGCGCGGTCCCGCAAAAAAAGCCCCGCCGCGTTTCCACGGCGGGGCACCAGGGGGGAACGATATCAGACGCGGAACATCACATCAGAATTTCTTCTGCAGGCTGAAGACGAAATACCGGCCGATACTGGAACCGCTGGCGGTGATGCCCTGCCCGCCATTGGTCGGGATCGCGCTGCCGCCTTCCAGATAGATGGGCGGATCGTCGTCACCGATATTGTTGACTGTCAGGCTGACATTGGCGCCACTGCCCCAGTCGGCCACGCCATCCAGGGCATAGGACAGGTAGATGTTGACCGGGTGGAAGGATTCGATCCGCCGCTGGCCATACAGCGTATAGGACGGCGTTCCCGGATTGACCCGGAAGCCGGGGCTGTAGTTGACCCACACCCTGGCGTTCCAGGGCCCGCTGGCAACCTGCAGGAAGCTGGTCAGGGCATAAAGCGGCGCGCCATATTGCTGGATGTTGTTCCAGGGCGATCCGGCAACGGCCTGGGTTTCGTCGGTTTCGCTGATCGTTCCCGACGCGCCCACCGACAGCGTGCCGAAACTGGCGATGTCGGTCGTGTACTTGGCCGCGAAATCATAGCCCTCCAGCAGCGCGTTGCCGATATTGCTGCGGCGCGCCGACACCAGGATGTAGGGCGGCGTCACGCCCGGCGCATAGATCGAATCCAGGTTCGGTCCGGGAAATCCGATGAAGGAATTGTAGCCATAGGCCGCGACCTGCGCCTGGGTCGGGTTGAGGATGTAGAACTGCGAATATTGCGGAATCTGGAACAGCAACGGCGAGTTGAACGGCGGCAGGCCGATCTGGTCCTCGATGAAGATGTGCCAGCGCGTGATGCTGAGGTCCAACCCGGTCAAGTCGACACCGAACTCGGTCGTGGGATGGAAGTCGGCGCCCAGGGACCAGGTGCTGCCCAGCTCGGGTCCCAGGTTGGGATCGCCGCCCGGCACGAAGAGCGATGGGCGCAGCGCATCGGCGGCCGATGTGCCCGGCGGCACGCGCGTGTTGGGCGTGACGCCGCCGGCGGTGTAGATATAGCGGCCGTCCGGACCCATGAACAAAGACAGGCGAAAAAGACATAAGGACATAAAAGACTTCAAGGGGTTGTTCCTTGGTCGTCGGACCGACTAGTAGTAAGACACAGACATGGGACCTCACTTACATTGGGTGCGCACCAAGTATTACCCATGGTGTAGATCTTCTAAGTTGGTGAAACCTACATCAAACATTTGACTCGCTTGGACGCTAGAGGAGGTATAGTCTTCTGTCAGCGTCTCCCATCAATGCTAACCGAATCAAGTTGAACAAGACATGTAGATGATCTGAACTCGTCGCACACATTGTGAGCGCAGGACGTCATGGACTCGTATAACTACTACTAATTTACTAATTCGCGTTGCTCCTATGTCAATGACCTCCACTAAACCGCTGAGACTTCTCCCACATTGGTCTAGAACTAGAGATGACAGTGTCATTGTAAGTCTAACAGATGACAAGCAGCCCACAGATCTCTCCTTGAGACCTGTTAAGAGCCTTTTAATGTTGGGTAGTTATGTGAGCTTCTAAAGTCCTCGTGGGATCGTCCAAACCTCCAATCAACCATAAGTTAGCAAGTCTTTTATCGTGCAAATATTGGCTAACTGTGCGATCTTCTAACTTACAACCGGAAATGCAGAGGAAACTTCTTACATTGGGGATGAAAGATGAAGATAGGGGAGAGGATTGACTGGTGTTGCTCTCCCAATCATTAGATAGTTACCGAACAAAATTTCCGTGCTGCAAGTGAAAGTCAAGAGAACCTTTCGATTTAAAAATAAAATGTAAAACACAACCCAAGTCTAAGTTGTAAATCTTTACTTAACGCGGAACGATGTTATCTGTAATTTCCGATACAGATTTTCTCAAACGCAGAGTCACACAGATGTTCAACTTCTAGAGTAAATCCGTGTCAATTCTCATACAATAACAGTATCTACCCGTTCTTTCTCCCGCGCGCACGAATCATAGATCCTCAAAAAACCCATGTTTCTTCCTTCAACCTTTCTCCCTCGAGAAGAAGAGAGAGATCAAAGAGGGAGAGGGAGAGAGAGAGAGAGAACAAGAGGAAGGCAAGGGGAGAAAGAGGGTGGTCTTCACCTTATATGCTTGGCACAAGGAGAAGCACCATACGTGGTATATATATAGGTGGAAAGCTCCTTTTCAAAATTACATATATATCCTCCATATTATTGTACATATATATATATATATTAAGTCTTTCTTTGTATGTGAAGGTTAACAAGATAGTCATTTTTTTGGGGGGGGGGGGGTTAGAAAAAAAACCATATAGTAAAAAAAGGTAAGAAAAAGGTGCGGTCTGATCAATGGACATCAACTTTGCATCACAGTGTATTTTACCGGGAGCGACTCCTGTCCCTTGACAAGGATCTTGATCTGCTACGTCTACGTGGGGTAGAAATTGAATGTGAAGTGTACCTGAATAGGATTGAAAGGTGTGAACAATTTCATAATAGGAACCCTCTGGACTGGAAGTTTTGAAAATCCATAGCTCACCTTACTTCTTTTGGATAGGACATCTGCCAAGAATACAAACAAAGGGAAAAAAAATCAGAAATGGTTTGACAGTAAAAAGAAATTAGCATTCTACACTAGCTAGGCAAAACCGTCCTAACATCACAAAATTGCCCACCATAACAAAAAAAGAATCATCCACGAGTATAAGCAGCAGACAAGACATGCATAATGATCAGATTAAAAGAAATATATTATCCAAGTACTGACCTGGCACCAAAGACTGTGCAACTTTAAAACATTGGATTTGGGGACAAAATCATGCAAATGGTAAGCAGTTTTGCATGAGTAAAAATTCAACATCCTAAAAGAGATGATGCTGATCGATGGCAATGACGGAGATAATTGAAAAAATACAGCATTCAGAGAATGAGGATTTCCAAACAGTTATTCTCATGACACGATAAAGGATATAAGGAGAGTAAAAGCTATATTTATAAACACTAGATCCAAGGAACAATCATAATGCCATTATCTCAACGTCATTTCAGTTTTTAGGGAAGCTCATTTGACCCAGCCGGCCAAAGAAATGGTAACACTAAAAACTCGTATCTTCATCTTATTCTTTTGTATGAAAGAAGGAAAATATACAGGCGGCCAATTGTGTAAGAGAATGACAATAAAAAGAGGAAAAGAACTCTCTTGCAGAATGTTAGTAAAAGGGAAAGAGTAAAAATCTTATACACATGAAAAATGAAGAAACTATGAAAATTAATAAAATAGAAGAATGCCCAGGGTTTCATCGTTTAGCCTA
This sequence comes from Amorphophallus titanum, assembly GCA_024336825.1. Lineage (NCBI taxonomy): Eukaryota > Viridiplantae > Streptophyta > Magnoliopsida > Alismatales > Araceae > Amorphophallus > Amorphophallus titanum. Next base: position 15,322,696 of record JANBPO010006516.1, read on the forward strand.
TACATGTAAATGGAAGCGTGGGGAAAGTCCTGCCTAGAGGATCTGCTCCAACCAAATGGGCAAGATATATAATCTGTCAGAGTCAGATCCATCACCATACTGGTTGACAATGGGAACACAGTGGTGAACTTTTAAAACAGTAACCGGTCTTCACACACATGGTCGTCGACCAGGCGCACGTGCACGACCTGGGGCAGGCCAGCCTCATAGGCGGCCTTGAAGGCGGCGAAGTCCGGGGCGATCTCCAGCACGGCGGGGCCGTTACTGCGCCTTGGCGGGGGCGGCGGGGGCGGCCGAGCCGGTCGCCGGAGCGGCCTTGTCCGAGGCGCCGATCGCCTGGCGGGCCAGGGCGACGTTGATCTTCGGCTTGATCTGGTCCTTGGACCAGGCGCGGCCTTCCTGCTGGGTCTCGTCGAAGATCGAGCGGGCGAGGCTCTGCTCGCCGCCCGGCATGGCGGAGGCGATCACCCCGGCCGGCGGCGGCTTCACCGCGTCGACCTTGGCCACGCCCGAGCCGGTGATGACCACGTCGCCGGCCTTGGCGTCGAAGATCTTGGCCAGCAGGGCCGGCGGCACGGTGCGGTTCTGCTGCGCCACCTGGCGGTTGATCGACACGTGCGACACCTGCGAGCCGACCGACTGGGCCACGGCCTCCAGGCTCTCGCCCTTCTTCACCCGCGCGGCCAGCTCGTTGAGCTTGTCGGTCAGCCGCTTGCTCATCTCCTTCTGCAGGAACAGCTGGGTCAGGCGCGGCTTGAGCTTGTCCATGGACGGCAGGGTCGGCGGGATCACCTTGTCGACCCGCACGGCGAAGTACTCGCCCTTGGAGTCCTGGATCACGTCGGTCTCGCCGCCCTGGCTGAGGGCGAAGGCTTCCTTGAGGATGCGAGGGGTGAGGCCGTCGACCGGCTTGCCGTCGTCGTCGGCCCCCTGCGCGGTGGCCGGGGCGAAGCTCTGGGTCATGACGCCGGCGGCCTTGGCGGCCTCGGGCAGGGTCGAGCCCTTGTCGTGAGCCATCTCGTACTTCTGCACCAGGTCATAGGCCTTGGTGGCGGCGGCCTCGGACTTGACCTCGTCCTCGATCTTGCCCTTGGCCTCGTCGAAGGTGACCACCTTGGCCGGGGTCACGCCGGTGACCTTGACCACCGCCCAGCCGAGGTTGCCCTGGATCGGGTTGGACACCCCGCCGGTGGCGGGCAGGGCGAAGGCGGCGTCGCCGACCTTGGAATCGGCCACCTGGCTCTTGGGCGCATCGTTGTAGACCAGCGGCGTCTGCAGGCCCGCCGCCTTGGCCACGGCGGCCGGGTCCTGGCCGGCCTTGAGCTTGGCGGCGACGTCCGAGGCCTGGGCCGCGTCCTTGGCCGAGATCTTCACCATGGTGTGGAGTTCATGCGATCAACGGATGGACTAGATACAACTGCGTGGATATCGGATGGGAGCCCAATCGCTGGCGACCACTGCCCGCGCCGCCGAAGAAGGAGGACTGAGATGGCTAACGAAATTGACGAGCTTGTGTCCCACCAGGAAACCCGCGCTTTCGGGAAGATTATGCAGTTCCGCACCTATGAATCGAGCGACGCCAGCGTTGACTCCATCGTAGAGGTAGAGATGGTTGACTGGTTGGGAGGCAATATCGAGCTGGCCTTCGACATGAAGGAAGGCGGCAACCGAACCTACCTGAAGATGCGCGTGTCAGATCTTCGACGCCTGCTGAAGAAGTGCGAGGCATGACCATGCAACCCACCGACAAAGAGCTGGCAGAGGCGCGGGCGCTATTTGAGGCCTGGGCGAAGGTCATCGGCCTGTCGCTCGAGCGGCATCCTTCCATCTCCGACTGGTATGCCTTGAAGGCAACCAATGACCCATGGCGTGCGTGGCAAGCCGCCCTCCGCACGGCAAGGCAGGCCGAGCCGTCACTTCGCGAACAATTGCAGCAGAAATGCTCTGATTGGGGCACCTACTGGCGTGCGCCTGATGCGCATGGCGTGATCATTAGCCAAGAGCAGGCGCACGAACTACTGCGTGATGCGCTAGGCGTGGAAGTGGAAATCAAGCCAGCCACCCCTGAGAGCGCCAGTGAGTCGGACTGCCAGTACGCCGACGCCGATGACCTGATCGCGCATCTGGACACGCTGCACGACGACGGCCAAGGCAGTGAGAAGTGGGCGCCTGCGCAGGCTGCTATTGCCGGAATCCGCGCGTGGCAGCGTTCGCTCGCCCCTGCGAACGCCGGTAAGGTGGTTCCGACAGAGAACGATCGGGAGGCCTTGATCTACCTCATGCAGCAGTATGACGCGGAGGTCCACGTTTGCGAGCGCTGCGGAAAGGAAGATCCGACAAAGGATTTCGATTCGGCGCTGTACCTGCGCAACTATCTTGAGACCCACCCCGCACCTACCGGTTGCGCTGCGAGCGCCAGTGAGGCGGTGCCGGTGGCATTTGTCGGGACTGACGGCAAGCCCGCTTGGATACATGACGGGATTGGGCTTGGCGTCACCACTGCACTTCCAGTTGGCTCGTACTTGTTCGCCCACCCCGCCAGTGGCGAGGGGCAGCAGGGTGTGCCGAGCCACTGCACGCTTGTGGACAACCTGGAGCTATTTGATTAGAAGGAAGGATATTGAAGAATTTGTTTCATTTTTTTTCATGCTATGTGGGTGCATTTCAGATTTTCGCAGATAGAAATTCGTAACTTGTGGTTGAACCAAACCAACAAGTCATGACAAAGGAAGAATTTCTGCAAGCATGTGAGGGTCGTTATGAAGAGCTTCGAGCTTTAGGGAAGTTGGATAATTTCTATGATTACGAGAAGGAGTTTGTAAACATTTGGCAGGGGATTGGCAGGGATGTTTTTGAAAAGAATTTAGGAGCTGTTGTTCGCGATAAGCGTAAAAAAAAACCTCACGACTCTGGGATGGGTAACAATAAATAATACTCATCCTTTCAGCAAAGGTCATAATGGCTTTCAAATAAGTAGTTTAATGCAGGAGAAGATGGTATATGTTGGTCATCTTGATTGTTATCAGAAAAGCAATGAGATCCTTGAAAAGCTTGTATCAGTTAAAGTAAGCGCAAGCCAAATATATCGAGTTACAGATGTATATGGTTCACAGATAGGGAAAACGACAGATGCCCAGGAACGGACATTAACTCCGGTCAGGCAGGATGAGGCGTTCTATGTTGAGGCAGATGGAGGGATGATACTGACCCGAAAAGATGATTGGAAAGAAGTGAAAGTTGGCAGGGTATTTAAGTCGGGAGATTGCATCCATGCAGATGAAAAGCCAAGCTACATAAGCCATTCGCAATATAAAGCCCACCTTGGGAACAGCAAGACCTTTTGCCGGCAAATGGAGGATATGATCGACGCTTACGAGGTATCTGATGCCAGATTAGTTTTTATTTCGGACGGCGCATTATGGATAAAAAACTGGATAGAAGATGCTTATCCTAATGCTATATCAATACTTGACTACTACCACGCAGCAGAACATCTTCATGATTTTGCTGAAAAGCATTTTAAAGATGATAAGAAACGAAAGCTATGGACAGACAGACATAAAGAGTTACTGTTGCAAAGCAAAGTAGGCACCGTTATTAAAAACGTCAAAAAGCTAAGTGATAGCAAAGATGCATTACAGCTTATTGATTATTACGAAGCAAACCGCCAGCGAATGGATTACAACAAATACAAACAAATAGGTGCAGGCATTATTGGCTCTGGCGCAATCGAATCAGCTCATAGAACTGTAGTACAAAAGCGAATGAAATTATCTGGTCAGCGATGGTCTATCGCTGGAGCGCAGAACATGCTTAACCTTTCCGCCGACGAGACGGTCGGCTGGCACGAGTTCGTGCGGACGCTGTTCCAGCCGCTGCAGGACGAGCTGGTGAAGGACGGCTGGATCAGCGGCATCGAGATGGACCTGACCGACGCCCTGGGCCGCAAGCGCTACGCGATGAGCGGGCACAGGATTTCCTACCTGGTGGTGTGCAAGGGCGTGCCGTTGCGGGTCGTGGCCGACGCCGACATGCCGCCGGACGATCCACGGGTGCCGCAGACGTTTCGCACGAGCACGGCGGCGGTCGACTCGGAGCTGGCGCTGCTGGCGCAGAGCGGCACGCCGATCTGCGGTTTCGTCGGCAATCCGCTTTTCAGGAACGACCACCCGTCGGACATCGAGCTGGGCCAGATCGTGCGGGTGAGCCGGCTGGACGGGCCGAGTTTCGACGACGCGCGCGGGCTGGTCGACCGGGCGATCGCGGCGGAGAAGACGGGCCTGATCGGCCGGAGCTACATCGACATGGGCGGGCCTTTCGCGCAGGGCGACGGCTGGCTGGCGGAGGCGGAGAAGCAACTGGAGGCGCTCGGGTTCGACGGCGACGTGGACCGGGGGCGGGACACCTTCCCGGCGTGGGCGAGGTTTGACGCGCCGGCGATCTACTTCGGCTGGTATGCGGGGAGCGCCAACGGCCCGTTCGTGACGCATGGCTTCGAGTTCCCTCCGGGGGCGATCGCGTTGCACATCCAGAGCTACTCGGCCAGCACGGTGCGCTCGACGACGGACAACTGGGTGGGGCCGCTGGTGGCGCGCGGGGTGACGGCGACCTTCGGCAACGTGGCGGAGCCTTACCTGCAATTCACGCACCAGCCGCAGCTCATTTTGAAATCGCTGGCGCGCGGCGACACGCTGGGGCAGGCGGCGGCGTATTCGATTCCCGCCTACAGCTGGCAGGGCGTCGTGATCGGCGACCCGCTTTACCGGCCGTTCAAGGTGCCGTTCGAGAGGCAATGGGAACGTCTCGCCAAGACACCGGAAAACCTGCGGCCGTATGTCGTCCTGCGACGCATGCGCCTGCTCGACCGGCAGGGCAAGCGGAACCAGGCGATCTGGGCGGGGCTGACCGAGCTGAAATCGCACCCCGGCGTCGTGGTGGCGCTGGCGACGGCGGACTTGCAGAAGGCGTTTGGCGACGCGGACGGCGCGCAGATGACGCTGAACACGGTGGTGAAGCAGACGGACTACAGTCGCGCGGGACATGAACTCACAGGCTAGGATCCTATCGCACTCACAGCGGCTGTTTAACTTAGAATCTCATAGTTTAATTAATATTTCCGTTAATTTTTTGTTATACTAATAACCAAACATGCATATATATGGATATAAAGTATGTTATTTCCGTGTCTGCGTGTCTTATTTTTAAACATTTCCCTTGTCCAACACACTTGTCTGTGTTGACACTTGACACTTGTGTCCGTGTCCTACATAATAGCATGGGGGACAACATTACCATGTCTAGTGTCCCAAGTGCTTTCACCATGGACACAGATGGACTGTAAGTGGTGTCATCTGTTGAAGCGGTTGGAAGTCACTGTGGGGCCTCAGCATCTTCCCTAATAGCACTTATTTTGCATTCAATCCCACTAGTATATTTTTCCTAATGACTAGGTAAAATCCTCAGCCAGATGCCAATCACTGCACCATTTCTCTGTCCAGAATCTAGCATTCTGAACATCTCCAAATGAGACAGAGATACCTGCAGAACAGACATTGCTGACCTGCAAAATCTATTTCTATATAAGTGAGAATGACTAGAAACACTAGGGAGTAGGAAGAAAGATTGCCATTCTGATAGTATTTTTGCTTCATCACTTACAACAAAGCATGGTTTGCAAAAACCGGCCGGTATGTACAGGGCCGGCCTAAACCAGATTTGGATCAGAGGTGGCCAGTCTGGTTCAGCTGGTTCCAGGACCAGACTGCCTCATCCTTTAAAAAAAAGAAACATGAGTTTTTTTAAGAAAAAAGATTTAATTTGCAAATTTGACCAACAATCTTAAGACTATAAAGATTTAAGTCATTAGAGATTAATGAGATGAAGTGAGATTAGAGTTTAAAATCTCCTGTTAGAGTTTCAATATACTTGAGATTAGGGTCTAAATTACTTTGGAATTAGGGTTTAAGCAAAGATTAGAGTTTCAATGTCACTTGATCTATTGAAATTTGAGATTAGGGTTTAAACCTTGTTGAGCCCTAATAACCTCCCATCTTTAAAACTTAATGTGCAGAGCAATTATTTGTTGGAATCTGTCTGAACCGGCCAGTTCCAAATCTGAACCGGAACCGGGCCGGAACTGGCCCTGACCAGTCCCAGAACCAGTTCCGGTTCTGCAAACCTTGCAACAAAGACCATTATCTCAAAATTCATTTTGAAACTGGTGACCTGTGGGCTTGCCGGCGTGATTCTCTAATCCACAGGCCGCCCCGCCCCAACTCAGGTAGCGCCGCAAGCTCCCCAGTTCACGCCGGTCAGGTAGACCGCCGCCACGCGCCACGGGTTCCGCATCCAGTTGATCTCACGCTCGGCCAGGAACGCCACCGAGTTGGTCTGGAACATGGAGACCATCGAGGTCGCCACCACCGTGTCGAAGCTGCCGCCAGAGACGCTGGCATTGGTCGGCGCATCGTCCATCTGGAGCGAAGCCTCGCCAGAAACGTCGATGGAGAAACCGCCCTCATCGCCCAAGTAGATATCGCGGGCGTTGACCAGCGCCACGACGGCACCAGCGGTGTCGAACGGCACATAGTCGGACACGATCACCGGGAAGCCGGCGAAGCTGCCACCAGTCATGCTCACGCCCGGATAGGCCAGTTCGCCCGAGTCCGGGATGCGGACCATGGACAGGGCCAGTGCCGTCACGGTCGGCATCAGCCAGACGCCCGAAGACGGCGGGTTGTTGGCCGCGATGTAGGCCGCCAAGACCGCCTGAACGTCGCAGACGATATCCTCGTAGGTGCCCGTGCCGGTTGCGGCAATCGGGGTCAGGCCGTTGAGGATGCCCGCCGGGGACACATTGGCGACAGCGGTCTTCGCCGGGTCAATGAAGTCCGTGTCCAGGCGCTCGCGCAGGGCATCGGTCAGCAGGTTGCGAAGCAGGAGGTCTGCGTTCGGGTTGGCGCTACGCAGCAGTTCCTTGGTAGCCACAGTGATTGCAGCGACCTTCAGGGGCTCCAGCGTGTCGCGGGCGAACGCACCCTTGGTAACCGGCTTCGGCTTGCCTTCACCAACCCAGTAGCCAGTGCCCTTGCCCGTCTGCGCGCCGAACGGGACTCGGAACGGGACGTTATTGAGGCTCGGGCGGCCATTGGTGCCAAACTGGCCCACGATGGTCTGCGGATACAGGAAGGCATTGAAGTCAGCGAAGACACCACCCTCATCCGAGACCAGCGCGCCGGCCCAAGAGTCATTCAGGGTATTGGCCGCCGCAACCGCCGCCTTCTCGGTCAGGTTGACGATTCGCTGGTCATCGCTGTAAAGCTGCTTGGCGATATCGACCGGGCTGCGGTTCAAGGTCTTGCCCAGCACGAAGCACTTGGCGTACTGCGCAAACGCAACGCCCGGCGGCTTGGACTTCTGGGTCGCAACGGTGATCTGGGCCGGAGTCTGCACGGTAGGGGTGGCCGTCTGCGGCTGCTGGCCTTTGACAAGGCCAACGTTCCTGAGATGGGCCGTGTGGCTCTGGTTGATCCGATTGTGGAAGCCTCTCTGAACAAGCTGGCTGCCAACTTCAATGTTGATCGTAACCCACAGTTCCAGACTCTTCTGGAGCAGGGCTTTGCGAAGAACAAGAAGTTCCTGTTCAACCTGTTTGGCTGGGACATCTACACCACCAACCGTCTGCCGGTGATTCCGACTGCCGAAACCATCACCCATCGTGGTGTGGCTGAGACGGCCCCTGCGGGCTCTGTGGCTAACGTCTTCATGAGCGTTCTGGATGACAGCACCAAGCCCATCATGGGCGCGTGGCGTCGTCTGCCGAGCGTTGAAGGCGAGCGCAACAAAGACCTGCGTCGTAACGAGTATGCGACCTCGGCCCGTTGGGGCTTTGGCCGTCAGCGTCCTGAAACTCTGGGCGTGGTCATCACTTCTGCGACCAACTACTAATAGGGAGGCCAATAACTAATGGCTAAGCAGACTGTAAATGGAGTGCCGCAGTACTTTGGTCCTCGTGATCGTTACGAGGGCTATGGTGGCACCCAGGGTCGTCGCAGCGACCTCCGTGAGCTGGTAATCGCGTTCAGCGGCTCCAGCTACGCTTCCGTCAGCGTTCCGCTGCCGGCTGGCACCACTGTCGTGGGCAATTCCATCGTGGAGATTAACGAGGTGTTCGTGCTTGGTGGCACGACTCCCGTGATTAACGTTGGCGTTGTCGGTTCCGAAGGCACCAATCGTCTGGCCCAGTTGTCTCAGGCCCAGGCGCAGGCCCTCGGCACTTATAGTGTCGCTTCGGCCGGCACTCTGGCAGTGAATACCCCGCTGGCTGCGGCTGCTACTGTCACCGTGGCTCTGGGCGGCACTACGCCTACTGTGGGTGCTGGTGGCAAGGCGAAGCTGGTTGTTCCGGTGAAGGTTATCTAATCACCACTTGGCAGGCGGGGGAGGCAACTCCCCTTCCTGCTTCTTTCTTTGAGGCTACACGATGGCTAAGGAATCGCTTCTGGAGATGGTCCAGGAGATTTTGAGTGACATGAATTCTGACGAGGTGAACAGCATCGCCGACGCATTGGGACAGGCAGCGACACAGGCGCCGCACCCGATGCACTGGGCCGCGTCCATCGCGGCATCGGCATCGCTCTTGGGCACCGGAATGGCGTTGCCGTCGGGCGCGCTGCCGGTGGACACGCTCACGAATGACCGGCGACCAGCCGTTCACCGGCGAGCAGCCGGTGCAGATCGCTTACCAGCACGCCAACGAGACAGTGCCTCCGCCGAGCGAACGGGATCCGCGGATCCCCGCCGAGATCGACGATCTCGTGCTCTGGTCGACGGCGCGGGAGCCGGACGAGCGGCCCCGCGATGCAAAGCCCATGCTGACCGAGGTACTGACGGTGCGTGCTGCCCTCGATGCTCGAGGAACAGGCCCGCAGCCGACCGGGCAGCGCACGATGGTGTTCCCCGAGGCGGTCGCGGCCCCGACGACGGCCTTTGCGCCGGTGCCCACCCCACTACGCAGGGATACGTCGGAGACCGTCGTGATCTCGCCGGTGCGTCGGCCCGTTGCCCCGAACTCACGCGCGGTCGATCAGTTGTCGGACACGTCGAATCGCCGGCGTCGCCGCGGGCGATGGATCGTGCCGCTCATCCTGGTGCTCGCCCTGCTCGCCGGCGGCGTCGGCTGGTACTTCGGGCTCGGTCCCGGCGCACACGCAACGGTGCCCAACCTGTCGGGCGACAGCCTCTCGCAGGCGAAGTCCGCGATCATCGCCGCGGGCCTGAAGCCAGCCGCAACCACGACGACCGAGTCGAGCCCGACCGTCGCGAAGAACATGGTCGCGGGAACCTCCCCGGCCATGGGCCGGTCGCTCGTCAAAGGGTCGACCGTGACCATCATCCTGTCGACCGGTCCCAAACTGATCTCGCTGCCGTCGTCGCTCACCGGGATGACGGTGGCCCAGGCCAAGGCTGCGATTCGGGCGGCCGGCTTCAAGGTGGGTTCGCCGACGCTGCACCAGTTCAGCGCGACCGTTGATGCTGGAACGGTCGTCGATTACCTCGACGCGAATGGCAAGAGCCTCGTCAGCGCTTCGCAGTACCTGGAGCAGCAGCCGATCACGCTCGTCGATTCTGCGGGCCCGCTTCCGTCGGTCGCAGGCATGACGGTTGCCGCTGCCCAGAACGCGCTGGCCAAGGCCGGTCTCAAGAATTCCGCCGCAGGACCGAGCGCGACGAGCATGACCGTTGCCAAGGGCGATGTCATCGGGATCGACCCCAAGAACGCCGCCGGTGTCACTCAGGTGTTCCGCAAGGGTCAGACAGCGACGGTGCTGCTCATCGTATCCTCGGGCAAGCCGCAGGTAACGGTCCCCAATGTCATCAACATGACCTGGGCGCAGGCGAAGGCGCTGCTGTCCGTGTAGCCCCCACCCAGGTTGAAGGTGAGTTCGATCTGCCCATCGTTGTCGTCGTGACGGTGGCCGGCACCCTGCACGGGACTGTTGCTGTACAGGTTGTTGTAGCTCGGATGGATCCCCGCCAGCAGCAACGACTGGCTCAGCGGTCCCGGCGTGAAGAGCAGATCCGCTCCGGGGGTCGCGTAGACGTACACGAAGTTGAACTCGTCCACCTTCGACGTCGCGTGGTGATAGGTGAGCTTCGCGCTGATGTCGTCCGTGATGTTCCACAACAGCTTGCCGCGCAGGCCCCAGTTCTTCTGGCCGGTCTTCTGGTCGTAGAAGGTATTCGTGATGGGGAAATACCGCTGCGCCGCGTATGCCGACAAGGCGTAGTCGAGCCCGTTGGCAATGGGGCCGGAAACATGTCCGTTGAAACGGTATTCGCTGTCACTCGTGGCCGTCGCGCTGGCGCCGCCCGTGAAGTAGTCGGTCGGATCGTAGGTGCGGTAGTTGATGACGCCGGCCGCGGCGGTGCGCCCACCCAGGGTCGCCTGCGGTCCTTTGAGGACCTCGACACTGCGGATGTCCTCGATGTTGTTGCCGGCGAAGGAGTCGCTGGGCACCGGCACGCCATCGACCATGATCGCGACGCCCGACGGCACACCGACGGCCGCCTCGTTCGAGACGCTCGAGATGCCGCGTATGCCCATGGGCGCGCGGCCGTTGATCGTGCCGTTGATGTTGAGCGACGGAACCAGCTTGTTCAGGTCCGACACGTCGCTGATATTCGCATTGGCGAGCTGCTCGGAGCTGACCACCGCGGCGGAGACCGGTACGTCCTGGAGACGCTCGGTGCGCTTTTGCGCGGTGATGACGATCTCCTCGAGCCCCCCCGATTCGGCTGCCGGTTGCGCGTTGGGTGCTTCTTGGGCCGCGAGCCAGCTTGGTGACAAGATGGCCGAGGCGACAGCCAGATAAACACTGGAACGTTGCATGTAGCGGATCCCCCCTGGTATCGCACTCAGGGAGGCTAGTCCGGTGTTGCGCCACAGGACAAATCATTTGTGGAGTCTGTGTGTATCAGCAGACGCTATGCTTGTCGGCGCTCACACGCGCCGGCCACCGGCTGTGGCCCGATCGCTACAACGCTCGCGAGTTGGAAAACGAGGCATCGACGCGATCTATGGATCGCATCACTCGCATCCATACATCGGGGCGCTCACCAGGCGGTGGCGCGATCATCAGCCTCACCGCCATCCCGATCTTCGGCGACGAGTTCTTCGGTCCCGCAGCCGACAGGACGCCGAATCCGGGGATGTTTCTGGTCTACAACGGCGCGTACGTCTTGATTCCGCTCATCCTGCTGCTGCGGATGCGCAAGCCTCTCCCGTTCCACCGCAAGTTCTGACCGCGGCGCGTCAGCATGCCGATCGAGCTTCCCGATCCCGTGGTCCTCGTGGTCATGGGCGTGTCTGGATCGGGTAAGTCGACGGTCGGCACACTTCTCGCCGAGCGCCTCGGCTGGAGCTTCGAGGAGGGCGACTCGCTGCATCCGCTCGCCAACGTCCAGAAGATGAGCGCGGGCATCCCACTGACCGACGACGATCGATGGCCGTGGCTCGCACGAGTCGCCGACTGGGTTGACGCCCAGCTGGATGCCGGCGAGAGCGGGGTCATCGCCTGTTCGGCCCTGAAGCGTTCCTATCGGGCCCTGATCAATCGCCGTGGCTCCGGCGTCGAGTTCGTCTACCTCGCGGTGGGCAAGTCCGAGCTCCAGGACAGGGTTTCCCACCGTCCCGCGCACTTCATGCCCGCCTCCCTGCTGGAGAGCCAACTCGCGGCGCTCGAACCGCCAACCGATACCGAGCCAGCCATCCGCGTCGAGGCGGAAGCGGACGCCACGCTGGTCGTCGACCGGCTGCTTCGCGACCTCGGTCTGACCTCCCGGGTGCCGCGCCCGGCGCCGACGTCGGCGCCGGCTGCACAGCGGAAGCCCGCAACCCGCACCCGCTCTCCACGGACCAGGAAGTCGTAAGCGGCCGCCTGTTTCGCGTTCGTTAACCCTGGGCTTGTCGCAGAGGTGAACCAGATTCCACCGGCATACTTGGGGCATGGCGAGATCCGTCCTCATCCTGCAGCATGTCCCGTGGGAGCGGCCAGCGATTCTGGCAGAAGTACTCGCGAGCCATCAGCTGCCGGTAACAACCCGATCATTTCTGTACGGTCCGGACCCGCTGCCCCTCTCCGAGATCGCGGGACTCGCGATCCTCGGCGGTCCGATGAACGCCCAGGATTTCGATAAGCACCCGCGTCTGCGCACCGAGGCCGCTCTGGTGCGCTCTGTCGTGGATGCCGGAATCCCCCTTCTTGGAATCTGCCTCGGTCATCAGATCGTCGCGAGCGCGCTCGGCGCCGAACTCCACGTCGGTTCGGCGACCGAGGTGGGCATGGGCACGAGACTTACTGAGTAACTAGGTACACTTTACCTGAGACGTGAGGTGGTTCACGTCAAAAGGTAATGTCTTAACTAACTCTGATTTATTTTCTTTAATAAAAAAAAATTATAGAGCAATGGCTTTAGTCTGCTGAGAAACTGTGACCCTTCACCAATGAAGTGATAAGGGTTAAGGCATGAGGTGGCAAGTTATCTCTAGTCTAAATGAGGCAGAATGGTTAACTACACTAATTAACTAGAGAATATTGCATCTAACTAATGTGATTCCTCACGTCAAAAGGTGTTAGTTGAATCTGACTGTCATCTTATAAAATAAAGTTGTTTATGTGTTGTTCTAAAAACCAGAGGTGCTTGCATGGATAAACTCCCACTACAATAAATTATTTGATTTCAATAGTAATGGTAGTTAATCCTAAAAGGTTATTAGACCTTAATAAGAAAGGGTAAAAGATGAATATCAAAGACTTTGGTATGCAAATATGCTTTCATTCTAGTAATCTTGTGTATGGACACTCTTGTTGCTTTCATGGCTTCTAAAACTTCTAAAGTTATCTACTTTAAATCCCTCAATCAATAATTTCAAACCATGCATTGCTCTTTTGGAGGAAGGTGTCAGAATTTAGAGTCAGTCTGGAACAATAATGAGGTCTATATTAGATTTGAATCCCCTTACTGAACTCCAATTTTAGTCTACTAAACTTCCACATATGTCTACGGCACCCTTCGTGCAATCATCCTTCGTTGCTTCCCCACATCTCTGCAGATTCATCTTAGTGTTTTGATGATGTCAAAGGGGGAGAAGTCTGATGAGTCATAATGTCTACAAAGTCATAGCATGATAAGTTTTCTGTCTGAAGTCAATCTATCTGATCACATGTTAAGTCGATCAATTCAATCAAATTTGTCTGTCATTGAACCTTGTCGTGGACTTAAAATAACAAAATGTGAGCACAATGGCTCATAGTTGCCATCATCAAAAATGGGGAGAATGCTATATGCAATGTGCTTTGATGATGTTTAACTATAAGTCATTAGAAAGTCAATTTGAGAAAACCTGAAACTTCTTTTATGATTGGTTGAATGTGAAAAAATTGACTAAGTGTTCATTACAGGTTGACTCAGCTCAAAGCAAAGTTGACTCAATTCAAAGACAAGTCGACTGGCCGGATCGAAATGTGCGTCGTCAAACACAATGGCCGTCAATCTTAATTTTATTTACTTCAGGTATTGGGGCCTGTTACCCTGGCCAAATTTCTGGACATCGTAGCACGTGGGGCAAAACCGACCCCACCGCTACATCTCTTCGAGACAGCTCGAGCCTTCAGTGCCGGTACCACCGTAGGACAACTATGCCGCATCCGAAGCATCAGGGCGGGAGCGAATCTGGCGTGGGCGCGATGCGACGAGATCCGCCTCGCCCTTACCAGAGCGTTTCTCAACCTGGACGTGGAGGCGCATAGCAACATTACAGCCGGCGAACTCATCGAACGCATCGAAGGCGATGCTACAAAGCTCTCAGTTTTTCTGACCCAGGTCTTAACCCAAGTCCTGTGGAGCAGCATCATGCTCGGCGGGATATTCGGGGTGCTTTTGTTGATGTACCCGCCCGTTGGCGCGGCGATGCTGCTGTTCGCTGGCCTGGCGGGTCTCGCTCTGAATATGACCAGGAATCTCGGTGTTGGAGAGGCGACGAAAGAGAGGCAAGCGCGCGCACAGGTCGCCGGCTTTGTCGAAGAACGATTGAACGGCGTGGAGGAGTTAAGAGCAAACGGCGCAGCAGCCTATGTCGCAAGCCGCCTGGACAAGCTCTCTGCAGAAGTGCGCCAGACAGCTTGGGCGGCGACTCGCGTCACTACGCTGTTTCCCGCCCTGATCTCGAACGGAACCTTCCTCGTAGGTTTTGCCGTTGCGCTAGCCGCCGGCGTTTGGCTTCTCTTCAGCCATCGGGCCTCCGTCGGCCAAGTGTATCTTCTGCTGCAGCTGGTAGCGATGCTGCGGTCCCCGATTGAAGCAATTGGGATCGAACTGGCTGGCGCCCCATCAGCGAGGGCCGCCCTCAGTCGAGCGGCTGAATTGCAGTCGCAAACGCCGCAGATAATAGCGGGCAAATTGCCCTTTCCGACTGCGAAGGCGCCGTCGCTACGCTTCGAGCAGGTGAGCTTTGGCTACGGCGACGGCGACGACTACGACGGCGCGATCCCGGCGCTGGCCGGCGGCGTCGACTGGAACCGCGGCAACCTGGTGTTCGGCGCGTTCGCCGGCTACGGCAAGGGCCGCATCGACTTCGGCCGCAACACCGGCAAGTTCGAGCAGACCGACGCCACCCTCGGCGGCTTCGTCGGCTGGTACGGCGACGGCGGCGCCTGGGTCAACGGCCAGCTGAGCTGGACCCGGCTCTCGTTCGACGTCGATCGCAAGATGCAGCTCGGTCAGGCCACACACGCGGGAAAAGCCGCGGAACGCCTCCGGGCTCCCGAAACGACCCCGGATCGCGCCGATCCGAACACGAAAGATGTCCGAAACGAAATTCCGGACACGACAGAGCCAAATGCTCCGAAAAAGCAGATCCGGGACCCGAAAACAAGGATCCGAAAGGGTCCGGGACGTTACAGGTTACCTCCTCCAAGCTCCGGGGGATCTCCTCCTTGGCCTCCTCCACCACCTATAAAAAATGAAGACCACTTCCCTTTGGAGAGAGGATGGAGAATTTGATGGAAGGTTGAAGCCAAAGAAGCAGGAAGCTCAGAGCTCTTTTGAATTTGTTAAACTCTAGTCAAAGGGGCAGCGATGACCTTTTTTCTGTTAAAACAAAGATGTGTTAAACTTGCAGAAAAGTCCCTATGTTAGGGGATATTTACCAAAATACCCTTATTTGAATGGGATATGTTGCATCCATTGGGGGGGGGGGGGAGGATGATGGCGCAAGAACTTGGAGGAACCGCGCAGGAGCATCTCGAAGGTTTCAACTCGGAGATGTTTTGTTATCTTCTAAAGCTCTTGGTGGCTTGAAGCTTTCAAGATATTTGGTTGCTTGAGATATGATCCTTTGATCATCAAAGTTGCTGAAATGAGGATTGAACCGTGCAAGTTTTATACATAGGCAAAGTCCATGGAGAAACTTGAGAAATTATGAGAAATACATTCTGCTATCCGAAAAATGTAGAAATACCTTTTACTGTTCGGAAAAAATACATAAATGTCCCCAACGGCGGGAAAAGTACAGAAATACCTCCAATAGTGAGAAAATTACAGAAATACTCCCAATAACAGGAAAATTACAAAAATATCCCCGGTGACGAAAAAATTATAGAAATCTCCCCGATAGCGGGAAAATTTCATAAATGCCCCCGACAGTGGGAAAATTACAGAAATGCCTTCGATGATAGGAAAATTACAGAAATAACCCCCAGGGTTTGCCGGACCGGCCGTACCGGCCGTCCTGATTTTTTGCCGGGACGGGACGGTACGGTGCTGTCTCGCTCCGTACCATAAGGTTTAAAGAACCTTTATATATATGTTATATAAAAATAATACTCAAATGAATGTTTGGCTCGGTTGGTTAGTTAGTCTTCGGTTAAACTCGAATCTCCTCGGTTCGAATCTCACTTCTCTCACGTTTTTAGGCATTTTTTTACCTTAAAATTAACTTAGTAGTTTGCTTACGTGCAACTGCTCGGCTCATTGTGCGGCCAGGTGCTGGCCCGGCACGGCGAGGGCGGTGTAAACGCCGCGGTCTTTTGCCGTGCCCGAAAGGGACAGGGGCGGCCCGCCGGCACAACCGCAGGCGAGCCCCAGCAGCGCGGCCGCGAGGCCTGGTACGCCGACTACCGGGTGCGGGTCGCCACCGTCGGCCGCGCCTACGGCCCGTGACGCCCGCGCCGGAGCTGCGCACCGAGCGCCTGCTGCTGCGGCCAGCGCGGAAGCCCGCCGGTGATCGCGAGGACGCGCAGGCCGGGGAGCCGCCGACCGAGCGTGCGCAGCGCGGTGGCGACCTGCGCGACGAGCTCGATGAGACCGTCGACCTCTCCGTCCTCGACGGGGCCGGGGTCCGCTTTGTCGAGCAGGCGGCGGCGCCGCACCGGTTGCGGGCGGTCTCGGCGATCGGCGAGCTGTTCCCGCTCCACTGCACCGCCAACGGCAAGGTCTTCCTCGCGTTCGGGCGCGCGCTGGCGCCCGCTGGAGGCCCTGCACATCACCCTGCGCTTCTTCGGCGAGGTGCGCGAGGACATGGCCGACGACCTCGACGCCGAGCTGTCCACCGTCGCCGGCAAGCCGTTCGAACTGGTGCTGCAGGGCGCCGGCAGTTTCGGCGAGGGCGAGGATATCCACGCCGTGTGGGCCGGGGTGGCCGAGAGCGCCCCGCTGCGCCAGCTGGCCGCCCGCTGCGAGGCCGCCGCAGGGAGGGCCGGTCTCAAGCCCGAGCACCGCACCTACAGGCCGCACGTGACGCTGGCCTACACCCGGCGGCCCGAGCCGGCGCGCGTCGCCGCCTGGATCCAGGGCCACAACCTGTTGAAGTCGCCGCCGTTCAGGGTGGACCGGTTCGGGCTCTATTCCAGCTGGCAGGGGCCGGAGGGGTCGGCCTACCGGCTGGAGCGGGCGTATCTGCTATAAGGGCGGGCTCTCGCAGAGGCTCGTCTCCCGCTGCAGGCGGAGGAGGACGGGCTATCGTCAAGCCCGCTAGCGGCCAGCCCACCGGCCCGCCCGCCAGCTCCTCCTTGGCCCAGGCTTCCTGGGCGAGGCGGGTCCAGTCGGGGTCGAGGCCGAGGCCCTGGCAGATGTCGGCGACGACCTCGCTGACCGGGCGGGACAGCACGTCGCCGATCAAGCCGTCATCATCGAGCCGGTCGTCGGCCTCGCGGACGAGGCGGTCGACTTGCAGTCGTGGGAGGTTTCAGTCGAGGCAAGTCATCGCTGATGAACGCGATCCTTGGTCTAGACCGGCTGCCGACTGGCATCCTTCCCCTTACTTCGGTGATAACCACGGTATCCTACGGGACAACCGAAAAAGTGACGCTCAAGCATCAGGAGCGACGGCTCGATCTGACCATTGGCCTGGACGAATTGCCTCGATATGTGACGCAATGGGGCAATCCCGGCAACCGCATGGGCATCGCAACGGCAAACATTGCCCTTCCCGCGGAAATCCTCAGAAGAGGGTTTTGTTTTGTCGACACACCGGGTCTCGGCTCCTCCATATCCGAAAACACCAGCACGACGAAGGCCTACTTTCCCGAACTGGACGCCGTGCTTCTCGTCACAAGCTTTGAATCTCCGCTATCGGATGACGAGTTCAGCTTCTACAAGGCCGCAGTCGATGCAGCCGTGCCCGTTTTCGTCGCGATCAACAAACTCGATCTTGTCGCTCCTGCTGAGCGCGACGAGGTCATCGATTTTGTGCGTTCTCGTTTGGCGCCCATTACTTCGCAAGTCGCCATATATCTGGTCTCGGCGAAAGACGGTCTTACCGCAAAGCAATCAGGCAATGCTGATCGGCAGCGCGACAGTGGCATTCCAGCGCTTGAAGAGCGATTGGTGCAGTTTATGATCGAGCAAAAGCAGGCGGTTTTTCTGCAGAGAATGGCGGTGCGGCTTCGCGAGCTTCTACTCGACATTCCTCCATTCCCAGGCTTGGAGCAGATTTATGAACGCGCGCAAACGCTCTGGGAATCATATGGATCAGGGAAACGGGTCGACGAGCCGGCGCCCATCGAAAGCGGGTTAGCGTCGCCGTTCGAAGCCAGACGAATGCAACCCTGCCAGATATGTAGTATTGTCGCAGACCAGGTTTGGAATTTCTTCGCGCGTTTCCAATACAAGCTGTCGGTCGATCCGCTGGTGCAGGATGCCGGCACGATCGAAATGCGGCTGCGGGGCCTCGCCGTGATTCCGGAGACCAGCTCGACCATCTCGCCGATCGGCGGCCATGCCGATGCCGGCGTGCTCTCGGGCGCGGGCGGGTTGCTCTCGGTCATTTGCGAGAAATCGTCGAGCTTGTTGTCGATCAGAATTTCGCGGATGATCTGCTGCAGCACGAATTTGCTTTTATCGGTCACATACAGCAGATTGTCCTGAAAGGCGTTGATATGAAGGACGATAAGATTACTTCCGTAGATACATCCCTTTGGACGTATTGTCGTTTATCGGCTGTGGTGTAAATTATTACAAAGCCATGCATGTTATTGTCGTGAGATACCTTCGTTACCTGACGCAAAGTTGCCTGTCTTTGTTCCTGTTGTCCCAACCAAATCCATAACCGCACAACTGAATAAGATGAAAACCTCCCACTTAAAAACTATCGTCTCCTTCTTTTTGCTGTTACTGGCAGCAGTTCATTCTGCGCGAGCCGGCGCTTTCGCTCTCGTAGCCGATGGCGGCAATCATCGCGTGGCGCAATTTTATGTCAGCGGCACCACCTGGACGTATATGACCAACTTCGTTGATAATAATACCCCCATGAGCGATGCCAGTGGCACGTTGCCGCCGCTGGTTGCACCCACTAGCGTGGTACAAGATGAAAACGGTCTGATTTATGTCAGCGACCAGAATGGCGCGGGCAATAGCCGCGTTTTACGCTTCAGTACTAATGGTGTTTTCATTGACATGGTTGGTACCAATGGCCTGAATGGATACAATGTTCCCGGCAGCGGCGTAGACGACATGACGCTTGGTCCAGACGGAAACATTTACGGCACGCTGGCGTTTGGCACGGCGAACAATCAAATCTTAAAATTCAATGTAGCTACGACCAACTGGAGTGTTTTGTATTCCAATTCGGCAACGCTGAGCACGCCGCGCGGATTGTCCTTCGCGCCGGACGGAAATCTTTACGTGAACAGCCGCGGCAACGCGCGAATGCTGGTCTTTGACCTGAACGGAAATTTGCTGCGCACGAACGCGACGTTTTCCGGTCAGTTCACGACCACACCGATGGGCAATCGCTGGGATGCGGTGGGCAATCGCTTTATCTGCACGGCGGGCAATGGTAATTCCGTGATTTGCACCTGCACAACCAATGGCGTCTTGTCCATGGTCACGGGACTTAACCCTTCTGGCGGCCCTGGCAATAGCATCAGCACGTTGGGAGCGGTAGCAAGTGGGACAAATATTTTCTACACGCCTTACAAATCGAGTGGGCGGATTTATCTGTGCAATAATGCTGCAACGAACACAGTTACCACAGTGGACACGGGCACGACACCTTTATTAAACAATGCGACCTTTTTTAATTTCGCGACCGGTTTTGGCGTCGGCGCATTGCAAAGCGTGGCTTTGAACGTGACGCGCACTAATATGATTATTGGCACATACGAGAGGGGGAGCTCTATACATACTATATCTTCTTCATTTCAGTCTTTAGAGTTTGTTTGGGGTTCATTGTATCTATCTGTTTTCGTTTCATAAACTTCTGAAAGGATATTTTGTGTGGGTGTTCGGAGAAAGGGTTCTCCGAGTGTTTGTGTTGACATGTGTGCGTCGTTTTGTGCAGAGCATATCCACGTGTGTGCTTGGGTGTAACTTCGGGTGTGTTCCCCGTGTATGATTGGGAGTTTACTCCCATGTGGTTGTGCAGGCATCGTCCTGCATGTGTGTGTTGGAGCTTGGCTCCGTGTGTGTGGGGGGATTTATCCCCGGGCTATTTTAATAGTAGTGAAGCCTCACTTAGTTGAGTGAGGGGTGGACGTAGGGAGCCCATCGTCGTCTCGAACCACCTTAAAAATTACTATGCTGTGTGGTTTGTTTGTGACTTGATTGTGATTTGCACTTCATCTATTTTAGTTATTTGCCATTCATAGTCTCGGCACATCGTTACACATACATACATTCACATCAATTCTAATCACACGCGAGTGAGCTATGAGAGCGTAATCCAATTTGCTACATCTTGTTCATTGTTCATCTAGGAGGATAGGGGTTAATTGAATATCTATCTATTGTTTATCAAAGTTGATAGAAATAGTTTGGAATTACTTTTTTAGAGGCCCAATCAATTCACCTCCCTCTTGATTGCCATTGCCCTGGACCCAATAGTTTGGGTTGGTTGGGGTTGGGGGAAGTGCTCGTTATGGGGCTAGGTGGAGGGGTAGAGGTGGAGGTCAGGGTAGGGCCCATGGGGAGTTGTGGTGATGGGGCCATTATGGTGACCTTAGGCTGACTGGGTGGGGATGGAGGAGGGGTCGTGATCCTTGGGCTATGGCTACCCGGGTAGGAGGGGAAGCGATAGGGGGCGTAGGCCTTCCTAAGCTTAGCCTTCATTTCCTCCCAAGTGTTAATCAGGACTTGCCCGTGGATCCTCCTTAAACCCTCAACCATTAGCCAGCAAGTTTTGGCTTGTTTGGAGAGGTGCATTTTGGCTAGCCTCACTTTCCTCTCTTCGGTGAAGGGGTACCAGCTAAAGTATTGGTCCATACAAACCTCCCAATCTAGATAGAGGCTTGGGTTGTAGGATCCATCAAAGGCGGGGGTTTTGACTTCAAGAGTTCCAAGAGGTGGTCATCTAGATTTTCTCGGTGGTAACTCTCATTCTCTCTTGATGCGGGCCCATTTCCCCTAAGTTGATCGAGTCGAGCAGTGATATCATCAAGCCGCCCAAAAATGTTGGGCATGGCCTCCATGAGGGAGTTGATGCGATCAACCTTGTTGGCAGCAGGGCTTCCATGGGGTTTGGGATCTTGGGAGAGGCAAAGAAGAAGGGTGTGACCATTATGAGGTAGCCATTCAAACGGGGAAGTGATGATGCATGGGGTGGCCCGATGATGACTCTAAAGTAAGCATGCCCTAGGACTTGACATGTGAGAACAAGTCAATTACTTGCTCTGATATCACTTAATGTGAGACAGCCAAGGGGTGCAGTAGAAATGATATGAAGAACCCTTGGACCTATGTCGCAAGCACCCTAGCGAAGACCTGTACCCGATTTCGGTCGACAAGTCACTCGACGCGCTTCCCTTTCCCGGGGTGACTCGGGGATGGTACGTAGAGTTCGAGGACTAGACCCTTGCTGGTTGGGGTAAGGACAAGTCTGAGAGGGGATCTCACCCTAGGTATGGAGGTTCTCACGATAATGGGCAAACCTCGCGCCTTGGTGGGCGTGGATAACACTCGCTCTCACTCCCGCGATGGCCACTCGAGGTGGCTGGTCAGTCAGGGCCGGGTGTTCTCTTCCTCACCGATAGAGCTCAGATATGATATTGAATGACAGAATTAACCAAGAGAAGGGTTAGGGGCTCACCTAGCTGACTTGAAGAAGTCGACTCCGATCGGAGATGAAGGTGAGCGGGGAATGTGTGCGGTCCCGCACATGTGTCAGTGTAGCTTGATCGGCAATCTGCTATTACAACACTACTCCTCATGCAAGAGGGTGATCGTGGGGTGGGAAAAATTAATAATACAATCAAACACTACCTCCACTCAGGGAGGGGCGCTAAGCCGGCCAGGCGGGGAGGGGATTCGGTGGCAACGAGGTGGCCGAAATGTCGACCTACATAGTCACTAGTGTAGATGGACTGTACTGGTAGCAGCAACTTGTCAGGGAAGAAGCTCCCTGCCCAAATGTCCGATGAAGGCGAGATTGGTGTTGCTGGAATGCTGCCCGTCTTGTGGAACACCATGAAGAAGAATCACCCCGATCAGAATGCAGACGAGATAGGGACGTCGATTCCCGCGAGACTGTGCAGACTATACTTTCTGTGGACTAGAGGGCTGGTGATCAGAATAGTACTCTCTACTGGGAGGTCAGATTGAGCCAGGACCAGGTTTGCTGTAAAGAGGGTCGACTCTAGTTGCCCTCCACCAAGAATCTCCACAGAACTCGATCCGAAGACTCAGTGGCAGCTCCTGAACGCTGGCGGGGTCGAACTAAGTGTAGGAATAGGAAACTGGAACCAACTCACCAGGGCTGTATCTTGCTGGTCCGATGCTGGATCGGGTCGGGGCCAAACTCGTCATGAAGAGGGATGCTTTAGGAATGATATGAAGTTGGAATGGACATGATCTGAGGCGAGGAGCATGGGTACCGTTTGTTCTCACAAGGTTGCGTAGTCTGGGTCACAGACAGGACAGGGGAGCCTTGTATGGGTTGGTCCACTTAGCCTTGTTGTCGGATGGAGCCGAAGCCACTACTGTTGTAAAGAGGAGAGCCAGACGTTGAACTGCACCGAAGGGGCAGAGTTGGGGACGCCGAATGGGGTGGTGGCAGCTTCTGCAGTCCGACTGGGTCAGGGCTCCCAGAGCAGGGGCGAGCAGACTGCGCCCTCCTGGGAAGATAGTCATCCCAGGGTGCTTCGGTTATCGAATGAGGCCCTTCTTATTGGAGGTGAAAGAGGACTCTCAGGGGAACACCTTGACCGAAAGCCATGACTAGACGCCTGAGGAAGAAGGTGGGAGGGCTTCTGCAACTCATCTCTGTCTCCAGCTGGAGTCGATCTGCGCAGCCTGACGAAAAATAGGTCTCCCACCCAGCTCCGACCTTGGATGAGGGTGCACGACCACTTGATGGAAAGCTAGCTTGGAGTAGAATCCTCTAATGTAGGCCTTGACACCAGGAGATCCTCAGGGGCACTATGGACATCGCTCCAACTTTCTGGCAGTTCTGCTACTACTGTCTCTAGGTGGCAGTGGAGAAAAGGGGTGGGGAATAGGGAGAGGAGAGGGGGAAAATGGGGGTGAAATGGGGCTGGGGTGACCCCTGGCTGAGAGGGGATCAAGGGGGGGTCGAACCAGGCTGGGAGAAGGGGAAAATGGGGTGTTGGGGATGGTTCTAGCAGGGGGTGGGAGTGAGCTATGGCAGTTGCGGCTTGCCCGAGCTACCAACCTCAATACTCCTATCTGGTGCCTCTCCGGAACCCCAATCGTCAACAACCCTGGTGATCTATACCCACTGCTCCACCTGTATAACAAGCGGGCATATAGTAGTTACCGTAGGTTCGTCCAGCACTACTGCTACATAATCAAGACCCAGTGGAGTGAAGACGTTGGTCAGTTACGTCATGGAATGGAAGAGGAATTTCAGTCTCTTCTTGAGGAGTTCAGCCTCCGCAGGACTCTGGCGGACGTTCCATCGCTTGCTGCTCTTGAACACCGCGAACGTGATTATGTGGTGGAGCTACCTGCTTCCGTAAGGAAGAGTTTCAATCAGGCTCGAAAAGAATACATCATTGAGCACCCGGACTTGGACGGTTCGGAATTTGTCAATGGAGGTGGAGCGCTCTACAGCCGCCTTCGCCAACTCAGTACAAATCCGCCTACGGCTGAAAAGCCGAAGGTCGATTTCGTACTTGATTTTCTCCAGGACCACTTCGGACCGGTCGTGGTTTACGTCTGGTATAAAGACAGTGCGCGAGCGGTTGCCGAGGGACTGACAAAGTCAAAGCGTCCCGTCACTGTTGTTACCGGAGACATCGCCCCCAACAAGCGGACGGAGCTGGTCGATAAGTGGAAGAGCGCCAAGAACGGAATTCTCGTGGCGACGATCAGCTCCCTCAAGGAGGGGATCAGCCTGATCAATGCGAGCGATGTGATCTTCTTGGAGCACTCTCCGCTGCCAGCCGATCAAGAGCAGTGCATCGCGCGACTCAAGAGGCGAGGGCAAACCTCACTTGTCAATGTCCACAACGTCTTCGCTAAGGGGACCCCGGACATAGCGATCCGTAGAAGTTTAATCGAGCGCAACCTCGGTCTCAAGAGGGCACTGATCTCCTGGCTCCGGGAGGGGTAATGGCAGAACCCGTAGGCAAGATGTACCACGTAGGTTCCCTGGTTATTGGGTGCCCTCGCTGTGGGACGGAAATCACAATCCCCATTAGTGCTGGGATAGTGTCAAAAGAGGAAGACCCAGGTAAGCTCTACGTGCGGACAGATTCCGACGTAGCCGACTACTGGGCACACGCCTTTATGCACCGAGAGGGTGTTATATGAGGATCGAGTTCTCAACCGAGGTTGAGACATGGCAGGAGGACGGACCGGATCAGGATTACCTGAATGGCGAGCCCTACTCCTACCGGGAAATCCGTTTCTGCGTAGAATGGAACAAACCGGCCCGTGCCGAATGGAACATCTAGAATGCATGAACCTGCGAGAAGACGAGAGAGCCATTCGCGCACAATGCGGTCTTCTGCTTTCCACTTGTCCTGACCGACGCGCTTGCCTTCGTATCCAGAAGCAATAGCGCCCTGGTACTTCTCCGCTGTGCGTTTGGCTTTTGCGCTGATCACCGGTAATGCTCCGCCAACCATGGGTGCTGATGCTTAATCTCTGGCATGCTCGGTTCTCTCCTGCCTGGGAAGAACACGACGCGCGCATTATCCGGAAGCGTCGTCTTCACGCCCGGCACAATGTCAAGAAGTCGACCGGCTCCGTAAACGCCGTCTTTGTCGGTCCAGTGCGCCTCATCGGGTGATGCTAGATGAGAAACCCACGCCTGATCAGTTCCGCCGACGTACTGACGCAACCGGTCTGGGTGCTTTGTCTTATCGAATCTATCGTAGAACTCCGTGCGAGTTCCGGGGCTGTGCAGCACAATGCTTGTGTTGTAGCGAGCGCGCTTCGGCCCACCGTAATTTGGGTTCCGCCAGACCACCAAATCTTCGTCCCGATCTACGAGTGTGTCGATATTGCTGACAATGGCCGTGTCGAGGTCAAGCATCAACACTCGTTTGCCAATTGTCTTAGCGGCGTCGGGTCCGTACATCATCAGCTTGACGAACCGTGTTCCAGGCAAGTGATGCGTCCAGTCAATCGGCGCGGTTTCAATGCCGGGAAGCGCCGATGCAGGAGCGTCCGTCACGCACACAAATCGGTGCGGTAGTGTCAAGTGGCGATCCACCATACGCTTTAGCGTGTAAACGTGCTCTGGACCGTAAGTGTAGATGTCGCGGTTCTTCGCGCGAGGGTCTGTCCACAGGAAACAGGAAACTGTCAGCATGGGAGGCCCCCGCGGTACAGCTTCATAGACCCGATGCACACAACGTCCTTGCCTGACATCTCAGAAATCATTGCCGCCTGTTTGTCGTTGCTTTCGAGGAATAGCCCGTAATCGGACTTTCGGTAGAAGTCGGCCTTGCTCCGCGAGTGCTTTTCCTTGTCGCGTGGCGAAGGGCCGTCGAACATATGCATCTTCTGGAACTTCACACCGTTTCGGCGCATCCAATCTTCCGTCTCTGTTCGGAATGCAGCGCTTCGGCCCGTGACCAGCGCGCCAACACCTTTCCTCGGTAGGTAAAGGGATTCGATGGCCGGAGCGGCGCCGAGGGCGTGCCCGGTCATCGACTTGGTCGACGAGATGGAGACGTCGCGGGCGTTGTTGGCGAAGATGTCCTTCAAAGCCTGCGTCTCGTGGACGTCGTCATCGACGATGCCGTCGCCGTGGGCGTTGACGTAGCCGATGTCGCCGGCGGCAAGCCCGGCGTCATCGAGCGCCTCGCGCATGACGCCGCTCAGCTTGTCGTCGCCATCGAGCAGGCCGGCGCAGCATTCGATCATGAAGCCGGGATCGCCATTGAGGGTGACCGGATAGCGATACTGGCGCAGCAGCAGCACGGTGCGGCGGGCCGGATCGAACAGGATGATCGCCGCGGCGTTGCCATGGTCATAGACCTCGCGGGTCTGGATATGCCGGGTGCCATCGGCGCGGGCATAGTCGAGCGTGATGCGGCTCAGCGTGCCCCAGGCCCTGGAGAGGATTTCGGTAGCGACCAGTTTGACGCGTTCGTCCATTTCGGCTCCTCGGGCGAATGGGTTAGGGCCCTGCCGATGGCAGGCTTGCATGAACGCAAAGTTAACGGGCAATTCACGCCCCGGCGAGGCGCTGCTCGCTAAAGAGCGCTCCACCATCACCGCGGCGACCCGGCATGACCGGCGGCGCCGAACCATTGGAGCGTCCCATGGACTACCTGGCTTGCGCCATCGGCATTGCCGCCTTCACCCTGCTGATGAGCCTGTGGGTGCTCGGCACGACGGTGTATCGCATATTCGTTCTCGCCTTGCCTCAGGCTGAGATCATGGGAAGCATCGCTCTTCTCGCGCTGGCCGCCAATGCCGCAAGTGCATTTGGCGCCGGAGCAGAAGAAATAGGCCGTCACCGCTTGCAAGTCAAATAATTGTACTGTTCCATCCGCCCGTGAATAATGGAGCAGCAACCGAGATCATCCAGGAGAGTGTCATGCCGAAGAGCCGTTTGTGGGTTTCCGTCGTAACCGCCCTGATCTTTCTTACCGCCGCAGCCGTCGCACAAAATAAGAAGCCGCCCCTCAGCCCACCCGGACAGGCAACTCTCACCTTCGCCGACGGAAACAAGGTGACCGTCGACTACAGCCGTCCTTCGATGCGCAGCCGCAAGGTGTTCGGGGGCCTGGTTCCCTACGATCAGGTTTGGCGTACCGGGGCTAACGCCGCTACCAGCCTGAAGACCGACGTCGATCTCGATGTTGGCGGCACCACCGTTGTGTTTAGGTCAACTAAACCATACATGTGTGAGGAATTCTCAAATTTAATGACTGAGGACTTGGAAATGAGTTTAATGGGAGAACTGAAATTTTTCCTTAGGTTGCAGATTTGTCAGACTTCGGAGGGAACCATCATGGCGGCGAAGACGAGGCCCAGTCCCACGTAGAGGATGACCGGGAGCTCGCTGAACCCGCGGTAACGGAGGAAGAACCCCCAGTAGAACGTGAGGAAGGTCCCGGCGTGGATCGTGACCCACATCCCGAGATGGATGAGCGTTTCCCGCTCCGTGCAGCGCGGGAGGTGCCAGTGGAGCTCGTCGAGCGTTTCGTGGAGGGTTCGCGTGATCCAGCACGCGATCAGAAACGGCAGGACCTCGAGGGGAAACCACGCGAGCAGCAGGAGACAAGCCATGAGCCCGTAACTCGCGTAAAGGATCATCCGGTGCGTGCGGAGCTCGCCGTCGGTGATGTCCTTCTTCCAGATCTCTTTATGGGTCCGGTGATCGAGGTACCAGAGCGAGACGAAGATCGCGCCGGAGATGAAAATCGCCGTCGCGAGGTAGGTCGGGCTGACCGCGGTCAGATCCATAGCGAACACCCCTTACAAGCCGTGATCAGGATGCACGTGAACAGGTTCGCGTGCAGGAGATAGAGCGGTTTCAGCCCCTGGGAGCCGATCTTCGCGAGCGTGAAATGGCGCCAGACGACCGCGAGGAGGAGCCACGGAAAAAGGTGCGCCGATGGATACGCGAAGCTAGCGAGGATCAGCAGGATGCCGCTCGCGCCGTTCATCTGCATGAGGATCCGGACCGCGCCCGGGATCCCGTGCACGACGGGAAGCGTCTGGACGCGGTCGCGCCGATCTTCTTCGACGTCGTTCATGTCGCGGATCGCGCTGCCGATGAAGACCTGGAGCGCGACGAAGGCGACGAAGGCCAGGAGCTGACGGCTCGACCACGTCGCCGCGCCGACGATGACGAGGAGCCCCCACCCCGCGCCGATGACGGCGTTCTTCACGCCGTAGAGGTTTTTTATCCGGTACGCCTGGTTCGTCGGCGAGAGCGGAATCGAATAGAGGATGCCCATGACGAAGATCGCGACGAGGGCCTGCGCGCTCGCGGACGGGATCCGGAAAAGGACGGCGATGAACGCGAGAAAACCGAAGCCGAGGCCGACCGGCGAGACGAGGCGGACGGTTTCCCGGTCCGCGATGTCGTTGTCCGGTACGGGTTGGGCGCGTCGTTCGTCGGCGCCGTGGTGTCGGGTATGGCGGGGGCGCTGGTCGATTTCTGGGCCATCGCCGGGGTGGTCGCAAGCGCCGTGGTCAACAACGCAATTGCAGCAAATCGCATACTTTCCTCCTTGGTGAGCGAGTCCCGGCACAAACGCGGACACTCCTCTTTCAAAGATTATCGGGTCCGCAATGAACCCGAAAGCCCGCCGTTGCGGTGACGAACGATCAGCGCTGGAGTTTGGAGGACAGCAGAATGGACGACACCGTCTTCTCCACGCCTTCGAGCGAACCGATGGAGTCGATCAGGCTGTCCAGCTTGCCCACATCCTCCGCCTCCACCATCGCGATCAGGTCGTGCTCGCCGCTCACGGTGTAGAGCGCGGTCAGCGCCGGCATCGCCGCCAATTGCCGCTCGGTGGCACGCGCCAGTTTGGGCAGCACCTTGATCATCACATGGGCCCGGATCAGGCGGCGGTCGTAATCGGGACTGAGCTTGACCGTATAGCCCTGGATCGGCCCTCGGCTTTGCAGCCGGGCCAGGCGCGCATAAACCGCGGCGCGCGACAATTTCAGCGCTCTGGCCAAGGCGGTCAGCGGGCGGCGCGCGTCTTCCCGCAAGAGCGCCAAGAGTTGCTCATCTATGGCGTCCAGGGACGGGATGTCACTTTTCCTAGTCATTTTGTCTTATTAGAGCGCTAAATATGACGGTTTTCAACTTCAAACTGGATAAGTCCTTGGTCACAATGGCTTTCGTGGAATCCTTTGAGGACACCATGCGCGATATTCTTCTGATCGGAGCCGGCAAGATCGGCGAAACCATCGCCGACATGCTGCCGCCGGTAGTGGCTTCGGTGTTCGGGGCGATGTCACAAGGCTCGATCTCGTCCCAGAGCCGACAGCGCCTGCTGCACAAGCAACGCATCAAGCGGTTCGCCCGCGAGAACCTTGCCGACCACACCTTGTGCGCAGAAAGCATCGCCCAGGCGGTGAACCTTTCGGTGCGCTACATCTACGAACTATTCGCCGACGAAGAGCAGGCGATGATGAAGTGGATCTGGAGCGAGCGGCTGGAGCGGTGCCGCAGCGACCTGGAGACCTCGTCCCTGTCGGGCCGCTCGATCGGCGAGATCGCCTACAGCTGGGGCTTCAACAGCCTGGCGCACTTCTCGCGCAGCTTCGCCGAGCGTTACGGCGTGTCGCCGCGTGTGTGTTCCCAGCGGTGCACTCCTTCAACGGCAAGCCCCCACGGGCCTTCAACGGCACGCCCTGTGCGGTGCTTCCCCGGCACACTGCCTAGTGTGCTCCCCGGCACACCCCCAGCATGTTCGCCGGCACGCTCAGGCAGCCCTCCACCGGCATGCCCCAGTGAAGCCTTCATCGGCACGCTGATAGGTGCCTTCAGCGGCACGGGCCCTTTCTTCCCCGGCTCCCTCTCTCTGGGGACAGGCGACATACTTACGTTGGAAATGCCACTGATGCATCTGGCTTTAGACCAGGCTCTCTTGGTAGCATGGGGTTTCCTGGCAGTCCTACACTGCATGCTCTGGGGCTTGCTTCTCCTGATGTATTCCCTCACGTTGGTGGCAACTGTATCGAGCCTTCAATGCCTTCTCCTCACGTCGGGCCACCAGCTCCTCCAACGGTCTTCACCGGCATACTGCTGCCACCCCTCACCTGGCGCACTAGACAGACCCCTTTATCGGTACACTACCGAGAAGCTCTGCCCGGCACGCCCCAAATAGGCTTTGGCCGGCACACTCCCAGGGTGCTCCACCCGGTAAGGCTGGTACCCCTCCACCCGGCGCACCTGCAAGAGTTTCACCGGCACACTCGTGCCCCTGCTTCGCCGGCACACCCCCCCCGGGGTCTTCAACGGCACACCCCCGTGGGGTCTTCAGCGGTGCACCCTCAATAAGCCTCCAACGGTACACCTTCTGCCTCCCAGCGAAAGCTTCAACGGCACACCTGCAGCGAAAGCTTCAACGGCACACCTGCAGCAAGCTTCAACGGCACACTGCAACGGCCTCCAGCGGCACGCCTGCAAGTTGTCTCCAGCGGCACACCTGTGCAGACAAAGCTTCAGCGGCACAGCGTCAACCCCTCCGACACGGAAGATCCAGCGCCACCCTATGCGGATCTTTGGCGTGTACTGTGGGTCGACGTGTCGACCAGACAGTCAAACACGGAAGGGCCCCCTGTCAACGCCATGATGAGGGGGTCAAATCCTCATTTAATGCTGTTTTCCCGCCACGCTGCCTGAAGCATTCGAACGAATGCTGTGCCGGTTGGGGTATAAAAGCCTCCCGTCGGCGAACAAAAAGATACTTACGCACCCACAGAGAGTTACCGACGCAGAAGAGAGAACGCCAGAGAAGAAGAAGAAGAAGAAGAAGAAGAAGCTCGCCGTGGGAGCTTCCTCCTTCAACCTTGAGCCTGCAAATCCTGTTTCTTCTGCGGTTACTATTAACAACAGAGTGATAAAAAGCAGTGTTTCTATCTCCATTATCCAACCAATCCACCCTGGATTTCTGCTGCCAAAACATCTCCTCTCTTAGAAGGGCTTGATTCAGCTGGGCATTAGCCAGATTGAGATTCTCTCTATTGCTGTCACTAGGACACAGGTCAAAATGCTCCTGTTGGACTTCCAATTTGGCTGTTGCAGATAAAACAGCAACATGTATATCACCAAAGATCTCCTTATTCCACCTGACTAAAACCTTCTTCAATTCTTTAAGTTTAGTCCAAAACCTTATCACAGGATTAGG
Organism: Amorphophallus titanum; assembly: GCA_024336825.1. Classification (NCBI taxonomy): domain Eukaryota; kingdom Viridiplantae; phylum Streptophyta; class Magnoliopsida; order Alismatales; family Araceae; genus Amorphophallus; species Amorphophallus titanum. Next base: position 15,353,487 of record JANBPO010006516.1, read on the forward strand.
ATGTGAAATATTAAGACCATTCCAGGAATTGCACACCAACTGCTTAAACTGATCATGTGTAGTCCACATCTGTTGAAAAACAAACCTACCTGGACTACTTGATCTGCCACCCAAATTAAGGAATAAAGGGCCGTGATCAGAAGGCCCTCTAAGCAACTGAATAACAGACAAGTTAGGAGATTCAACTACACAATTATTATTAGCCAAAAATCTGTCTAATCTGGCCATAATATTAGCTGGGCCAGTTCTGTTATTGGACCAAGTCATGCTTCTGCCTGAGTGACCAAGATCAATTAGACCTGCAGTCCCAACCAGGTTATTGAAATCAGCCATGGCCTCAAAAGATGGCAAGCCACCACCCACTTTCTCCGAAGGGCTCAACACACAATTAAAGTCCCCCCCAACTAACCATGGAATGGAGACTGAACCACTAAAGTCAATTAAATCCTGGAAAAGAATCTTCCTCTGACTGATTGAGCAGGAGGCATATATAAATGTGTAATATGTGCAAAGAGTATTATTCACAAAAAGACCAAGGGTAATCAACTGAGATGAGGATGTAATAACCTCCAGTTTATGGGAATCAGGCCAGAAAACCCAAATTGTGGAGTCAACAGCAGCATTACTCGCAAAACCACTAAAATTCAAAGATCTGGCCACAGCCTTAGCCCTATTTTCGTTCACCTTGGGTTCCATAATCGCCACCAGCTCAGCTTTGTTAGATGTGACTAAACTCTTCAAAGCCCTCCGGGAACCAGCATTGCCAATTCCCCGGATATTCCAAATTAAAGTGGGAATAATCATAAAGAGTCCAGAGGAAATTCCTCCAGGGATCGAGCCTTGGATCTGGTAAGAATCCCCTTATCCTTGGCCACGTTGGTACTCCGGCAACGCGAGGAAAACGGCCCGAACTTGAAGCCACGTAATCCGTGTCCGTCGTTTCCCCTGCACGAATAAGTCCTAGGGTTAGTCATATAGTCATAGGGAGTCATTGCATTGCATTCATCACATTTAAAACAACAAAAAAATAAAAAACCAGAAAACTCAGAAAATCCACTTATCTGTTCTGTTGCACTTAACGCACCTGGCCTGATGCGTTAAGGGCATAACGGCTACTGGTAGAGCCGTTATGCTCCCAACGCATCCGGCGAGACCCATTCTGTTTCCTGAACCCGTGGGGTTGGCCTAAAAGGCCTACAAATCATCCTAATGAGTCCAAGGACTCATTCTACACCCTCCCCACTCGCATGCTTTCATAATGAACATCAAAATCAAATTTTTAGGGCGTTGAAACCCTACCTCCCGGTCTTGGCCTCTCTTCCTTTTCGCCGGCGGGACGACCTCCCTCTCCACGCCGGTGGCCTCCCCAGCATCCCCTTCTGTTTCCCTGGGCGCCGTGGAAGCCTCCCCCTCCGTGGGAAGGGTTGCCGCCGCCGTTTCCCGTCGTTCCTCCTCCGTTGAAGGGCTCACCGGCGGGGAGACTGCAATCTCCGACGGGGCCTTGGTCTTCCTCACCGCCTTCCGCTTCTTTCCCTTTTCCCTCGCCATTGTTGTGGCCGGAGAAGCTCGTCGGAGTGTATTTCACCGGAGGGAGGAGAACGGGGCTCTTTTGAGGGTTTTGGGGCTTCAAGGGTTTGAAATGAGCAAATGAAAAAGTGTGGGGCCGTTTGTTTTTTTTAACACCCCAGGGACCTTAACGGTCTATCGCAGACACGTTATATGAATATAACGCACGGGCTCCAGTCCGTCATACAACTGAGGTGTTGGGTTGATAAAATTTTGGGTTCGGTAGGCTTTAACGGTCTCCTCTAAGGCCGTTATTTTAATCATAGCGCATCCTCCCAAGTCCGTTAAATTGTTTGATCTACATGTTACACGCTTTGAAAGATCATGCCTTGCTTAATTGTTATTATCATTATTTGCTGGCTAACCCTCTGTTGCAGGATACAAAAGAAATCATGAAAATCACTCAGTCATCCATCGTCCAGGTAAGTCAGGTAAGTATCTCTGTTCTTTATCCCTTAATGCATTACTATATGTTAAATATGATATATAAGCTCGAGAACCGGCTGGTCATTCATATACCCCAGGAACATAAAAGTCCTTAATGGGCCAAATAAGAAGGGCGCCGAGATGCCTGTCTAAATGGGCCCAATGCCCCGTACCATTGGCGCCGAGAGCACACCTTGACCAAAGGAGAGGCGCGCCGAGAAGAGAACACATGAAGGAGCGCGCCGAGAAGGCTTCCCAAGAAGCGCGCCGAGGTCGTCCGCACCGAGAAGGAGCCCATCCTCATATATATATACACATATCCTGTGTATTCAAGCAGGAGGAGAGAGACATATGAGACACAAAAAAAGAGGGATCAACGAAGAGAAGAGATATAGAAGAGTAGAGAGAAAAGAGAGATCAGCCACCCTCCATCCTCCATCTGTCTGAGAGGAAAGTCTGAAGCCGAAGCAGTCGAGGAAGACAAGCTCAAGGTGGGCATCGGGGGAGGGAGTGGAGTCAATGCTCCGCCCTCCCCTCCCATCTTCCTCTCTCTTTTTCTTTGATTGTTCATCGATGTGCCTGTCTGCTTTCCATCGATTACTAGTTCATTAGAAGCTGTATTAATCATCATCCTAGTAGGCTATTTCTTCATTACAGTTTTTCTGTAACTGTGCTAGCATGCTAGCCGATGATGTATCATGTCAGTGTTACTTCGAAATCAATGGGAATAAGAGTGAGCATCCCCCATCTCCGCCTATCTTCTTTCTATCTGTTCACGAAATCGTGCTGTAATCAAATGTCTTACGCAGAGTGCCCACTGCGAACGGTTTTATCTGAGAAATGGAACATCGTCCTCCCAGAATCAGAGACAGGTCATCTCTTGATTTCTGGGACGAACGATTGCCAAGCTATATGGGTGTTTCCACGAATCCGGACTTCACTGCTTCGATGGTGTGGCGACCGTAGGTTTCCTGCAGTTTTCGTATGCCATCCAAATCACCCCCGAACCAGAGACATTCATCTCTTGGTCCCGGGAGTGAAAATGATGGAGATCATAAGTTTCCATGGATTAAACCGTGAGGGCTAGGACAATTTCCCTCCATAGCTCCTAGATCCCATTCACCTGTGCGAACTGCTAATGCTTGGCGCGATCAAAGCCCATCAAAATCCACCCACAGAGAGTCTTAAACTCTCTGGGTTTCTGAAAATACAGAGTGCCGGAAGCTCCCGGCGTAGGAGCTTCCCGGCGCGAAAAGCTCCCGGCGCGGTGAATAGCTCACGGCGCGGGGAGTTGCGCGCCGAGAAGCCCACCGCGCCGATGTGTACAAAGCCACATTCAGCTAAGAAACAGAAGAAAAGAAAGGCCTTAAGGCCATCAAAGAACAAACCCTTCATACCCTCCACCAGGGTACTCAAGACCCCTGTTACCTCCCTTCACCGGTACACCCCTTGGCCGGTACACCTTTTCCCCTTTCGCCCCTCCAGCGGTACACTTCACCCTCCACCATCATAGCCTCCACCGTTTCCTCTTCGCCGGTGCACCTCTTCAGCGGTACACTCTCGATCGCCACAACCCTTCCCGGTACATTCCCCTTTCACTGTCTCACTGTCCTCCACCGGCACACCCTTCACCGGTGCACCTCCTCCCTCACCGTCTTACCCCCCTTCGCCGGCACACCCAGCATCCCCTCTTCAGCGGTACGCCCCCGCCGTCTCACTTCCCCTCCTTCGCCGGTGCACCCTTCGCCGGTACGCCCGTCCTCTCCTTCTCCTTCGGTCGCCGGTACACTATCTGCCGCCGTTTGTGCCTCCTCCGCCGGTACACTATGTATATGCAGACATATCAAGTAGCAACAATTGAATAAATCCAAAAAAACGGGGAAAGAATCAACAAAAAAAAAGGAAAGGATAAATACATGAATGGGCGATGATGGCGAACAAAAAAAATATAATAAAAGGACAGCAAACAAAAGATAAAGGTATGACGACCTCGTAACTAAAAGTTCTGGTAAACACAAAGACATGCCACAGAAATGACAAAGAAAATAATGAAATACACGTGGATACCTCTAAAAGAACTTATGACAACAGAACAATGGTAATAATAAAAGGGGGCAAGGTAAAAGCTATAATGAATGAGTGAAACTCAAAAAGGAGCAGGAAATGAGCATAACAAAGACTGCGAAACAAAAAAGGGAAAGAACTTTTAACTGAAGCTCCGACATAGACTGATAATAATAACAAATGCGATAATAAAAGATTACACACCGCAGCTCCGTCCCCCCCCGTGACCCGGAGTTAAAGGAACAACGAAGTTGCCCTCGCAGGCTGGGCCTAAGCATGGGGAATCACCCCGAAATGGCCATGACCCAACTCTTGCCCCGGGCCAACATCCTGATTTTCACCGATCTTGTTTTCTGAACCGGCTTTTATTCGAACCACCATTAAAATTGCCGTTTGCTCGGCAGACATTTGAGCATGATATTCCGGCTTTCATCGTGCTTCCGTCACGGACTCTCGTCCGAATATGAAAAGTGTTTTCCATGCCAAATTTTTTGACAATGGTGTCTATGTACATCGATTGAGACAAACCTAGCATCCTTTTTGATCTATCTCTATAGATCCTAATCCCCAATACATAGGTTGCTTCTCCTAAATCTTTCATGGAGAAATGCTTTGACAGTCAGGCCTTGACTGATGATAGCAAATCTACATTATTCTCAATGATTAGTATGTCATCCACATACAGTACCAAAAAGGTGATTGCATTGTCATTTATTTTATTATACACACATGACTCATCTTCGTTCTTAACGAAATCATAAGATTTGATTGCCTCATCAAATCTTATGTTCCAACCGCGGGACGCTTGTTTTAGTCCATATATAGACCTCTGAAGTCTGTACACCCTATCTGGATACTCTTTGGATATGAATCCCTCAGGCTATGTGATATACACTTCTTCCTCAAGGTTTCTATTGAGGAATACCATCTTCACATCCATTTGCTAGATTTCATAATCATAGTGCGCAGCAATGGCAAGTAAAATCCTGATGGATTTCAACATGGCGACAAGAGAGAATGTCTCGTCATAGTCAACACCTTGTCTTTGACGATATCCCTTTGCTACAAGCCTTGCCTTATAGGTATCAACATTTCTATCTACTCCAATCTTTCTTTTAAAGATCCACTTGCATCCAATGGGTACAATACCTTCTGGTGGATCCACCAAGTTCCAAAGTTGGTTGGAGTACATGGAATCCATTTCAGATATCATGGTCTCTTGCCAATTCCCAGAGTCAATAACACTCATTACTTCCTCGTAAGTTTTAGGATCATCATCCTCTTTATGTGATACCTGACCAAAAATATGTCCCACATATCTATCTGGTTGAATAGGTATCTGACTAGACCTACGCACAGTTTGCGAGTTAGTTTGCACTGGATCTTGAGAAGGTACACTGACAGGTTGTGGCTCTAAAACTTCTTCTAATTCTACCAAGCTCCCACCGTTCCCTTCAAGGATATACTATTTCTCAATGAATACAACATGTTTAGCTACAAACACTCTTTGATCGCTAGGCTGGTAGAAATAATATCCATAAGTTTCTTTAGGATATCCCACAAACCTACACTTCTCAGTCTTTGATCCCAGTTTATCAGAGTCATGTTTCTTTACATGGGCAGGGCAACCCCAAACCTTAATATACTTAAGATTTGGCTTCTTTCCTTTCCATATCTCATATGGAGTGGAACCCTCTTTCAGCTCTCTCCATGAACTCCTCCAAGGACTCGTTATCATGTGGACGGATGTCAGTAAGCCCCAGTGCCTCCATGATAGAGGTCCCGGCTACCGACCTGTTCTTTTGGTCCTTTAATTCCAACCCCAGCAGCTTTTGAGGGAAATAGGATTATATCCTTCCAAAAACCTGATCTTCCAAGATTTTCTTTTCTTGGCATCAAGTATCGGAAGCATCCCACTATCATATCCTCTCTTCACTCTTGAAAACTTATATCGCAAGGATGTGAAGCTTTTCTTACTTCTGTCATTGTTACGGAGTCCAAGAAAATCATCCTATCAGATATCCCCATTGTAAATGAGTTCCCTGATGTGTTTCCATCCGAATTACCAAAGTTACCACCCGAGAGGGAAGTAAACTTCACCATTGAACTCGTTCCAGGAGAAGCACCTGTTTCTATAGCCCCTTACAGGATGTCCCCCACGGAACTTAAGGAACTAAAGAGGCAGTTGCGGGAACTCTTAGATAGGGCTTCATCAAGCCTAGCACATCCCCCTGGGGTGCGCCGGTTCTACTTGTCAAGAAGAAGGATGGCTCTCTCAGGCTATGCATCGACTACTGGTGACTGAATTAACTTACAATCAAAAACAAGTATCCGTTGCCGTGTATTGATGAGATCTTCGATCAGCTTTCAGGAGCAGAGTATTTCTCCAAGGTAGACCTTAGGTCGGGTTATCATCAGCTTAGAATTAAAGAAGAGGATATTTACAAATCGACATTTTGAAGTCGTTATAGCCACTATAAATTCGTGGTGATACCGTTTGGGTTAACAAATGCCCCAGCAGCATTTATGCAACTTATGAACAATATTTTCCAGTCATATCTGGACCAGTTCATCGTCGTCTTCATTGATGATATTTTGATATATTCCAAGACAAAAGAGGAGCATGAAGAACATCTGAAGATAGCTTTGAAAATACTTAAAGAACATAAATTTTATGCCAAGCTCAACAAGTGTGAGTTCTAGCTCAAGGAAGTTTCATTCCTAGGCCACAATATTTCAAAAGAAGGTATCGTTGTGGATCCTTCTAAGGTAGAAGCTATTAGAAATTGGAGCCAGCCTATGACCGTATCGAAAGTAAGGAGCTTTCTAGGTCTAGCTGGCTATTATAGGAGGTTCATTAAGGACTTCTCAAAGATTGTTATTCCTTTAACTAGACTCACAAGAAAAGGGGCTTGCGAGCCTCCCTTCTCTCTCTGGTGAAATTCTTATGTACTTTTATCTCCCTGCACTAGTTGTACTCGTCCTGAGGGCTTCTGAAATTTAATTGGCATGTAATTTAAATTCTGTCGGCCTGCGTGCCGAGTAAAAGTTGTAATTTATGCGATATCGAAGATTGAAGGCATGGAGCACACCCAACAAGGATGATCTAGTTACTTTGGAAGTGAGCTGTGTCTTAGTTGCATTAGGCATAGGGTCCATGATCACTTGCGATTTAATTTTTGCAGTGGATGTATTTACTTTGTACAAACTACTAGGTACGGTAAATATATTGGATATATTTATATCACCACTTAGAGTGAGATCAAGACAAAATCAAATTCCCTCACAATTTAACTTTAGATCTGGTAGGCAAGGCTCTAGGAGTCGTCGTGGCCATCCATCATTATGGGGTGAATGAATGTCTTCATCTCATGAATTTGTTGTGTTTTCCACAAGGTCCATGTGTTTTGAGGGCAAGATACAACTCCAAGGCTAGGCCTCAATGGGGTAAGGAATTGAACTTGACCTTGTTGTGCTTTCCACAATGGTCGGATCATGAACTCATTGCTATGTTGTAATGGTGGTAAGATCTAACCGAGAGTATCTTTTGTTGTGCTTTCCATAAGGGGATGACCTCTCGGGGGCCGAATATAGGATATTGCATTGGATGCAAGTGCTTGTTGACTGCCCTAGAGATGGTGTATGTCTTGTTGTGCTTTCCACAAGGTCGTACCTCAATCTCGTTGGGATTTTGACCCACTAGGATGATCCCACTGATCTCCCATTCTATATATTGAGGGTTATATAGTTCGATCGAAAAATAGTGGGACTAACTAAGATAGAAAACCACATCTAAGTTAGAATTTGAACATATGCTAAGTTGTCTTTTATTTCTTATCCAGATTACAATGTCGTCGTCCAACCCCCTCCGTGGCATCTTGGATGCCAACAGACTGACCGGACCCAACTTCTCAGATTGGCTGCGTAATCTACGCATAGTCCTCACCACCGAAAAGATAGCTTACGTGTTGGACACGGTTCATTCTGAGCCAGCTCCCGATGCCGATGAGGGCGAGTTGATGACTTATGCAAAATGGTCGGAAGACTCCTCCCTTGCCCAATGTTACATGCTGGCCTCTATGGCTCCCGAGCTGCAGAGGCAATTTGAAAAGACTGATTGTAGAAGCGGCTCCACCACCACCAAAGGACCGCGTTGAAAAGCAAAGCCAGCGCAACCCACGCGACCGACCAGGCCACGGCCTCGCGCAACCCCACCGCATGTTTCTTTTTCTGAAACACGCCGAGGTCGAGCGCGATCATCCCCGCGACGAAAGTCACAAAGGCACCCCAGGCCCAGAACGGCATTGTCTGCATCCGGGGCACGGTTCGCGGCGCGCCTTGGGACGGCAAGGGCGAAGGGACGATCTGGAAAGACGGCCTGATTTTGGAACCGCGCCCACCCCGCCGCCGGACAAGTTGACAGCCGCGGGCGCTCCAGCCCCGATGAAGGCGCGATGAAGCGCGCCTATCTTTTCGTCCTCATTTTCATCCTCGGCCTGGCTCCCGCGGTTAGCTTGGCCCAGTCCGGCGACGCCGACACTCCGCCAGCGGCCGCCTCGAGCCAGGATGCGACGGCCCAGACGGACGACAACAACACCGCCGTCGCCGGAGCCCGGGCGCTCGATATGCCGGAAACGCGCGCGCCCTCCGCCCAGGTCGCACCCTCGCGGCTCATCGAGCACGCGGCCGACGCCGTGCTTCGCCTCTTCAAGGTCACCGCCAGCGGCAATTCCTGGCAGCGCTACGTCCTCGCCATGCTGATCCTGACGGGCTGTTACCTCGTCCGCCGCGTCGCGGTGAGGATCTGCTTCTCCATCCTCGGGAAACTGGCCGCGCGCACCCGCTCCACCTTCGACGACAAGCTGCTCCCGGCGCTCGAGGCGCCCACGGCGATGTTCATCACGCTCTTCGGCATCTTCGGCTCGCTCTGGGCGCTCAAGTTCCCGCCCGCGACCGACGCGCTCATCGACAAGGGCGCGACGGTGGCGTTTTCCCTGTGCTGCTTCTGGTTTCTGCTCCGCGCCATCTCCTCGCTGCTCGACCACCTCCACGAGGTCGCCGTCGCCAGGGAGGCCGGCGTGGCCGCCTTCATGCCGTGGATCAAGAAGACGCTGATCACGTTCTTCGTGATCTTCAGCCTGCTGATGCTGGCCGAAAGCATGGACTTCAAGGTGGCCTCGCTGCTCGCCGGCCTCGGCATCGGCGGCCTAGCCTTCGCCCTCGCCGCGCAGGACACCATCGCCAACCTCTTCGGCGCCGTGGTCGTCGCGACCGACCAGCCGTTCAAGATCGGCGAATCCGTGCGCATCGGCGCCAACACCGGCGCGGTCGAGGACATCGGCCTGATGCTTCACGTTCCAATTTTCCAACTCCCTCACACTATTGTTCTTCACTTTGTAAGGGAGTTGTCATTTACTATTGAAGCTTCGTCATGGGCTTTTGTCTTACCCATTGGGCCAATTGGCTACACGCTTTTGATGCTGTGAAGGGGCGGTCATTCTTCCATTAAGGGGCCTTCCACTACCCGCTCCTTTTTCCATCCTACTTCATCCACACTCTTGTCTATCACCGATTCCTCCTCATGGGCCACTCCACGGGTGAGGAGGAGGATCTTATCCTCTCACCCCTCATGTTCTTTGCATCTCATGCATTCTATGCATTCATCACATCCATTCTGTTGCATCTGCATATATTTGCATTCCTTCTTCCATGGGTTTCCGGACCCGTATCTCCCCCACCTTCCAGAACCTCCAGATCTTCTGCATTTCCCATCTTATTCATCTTCATCCTCGGGATCTCTGGGTCCCCTTACACTTCCTGGGCATTGCACCCCCTCCAATCTTCTTCTAGGGCATCACGCCCCTTTCCAACTCCTGCTTTCGGATTCCCTGGATTTTTCTCTTATTTTCCTGGGGCATCGCGTCCCATGGTGTCCCATTCCTCCGGAACCTCTAGATCTCCATTCTAGGGCATCGCGCCCCTCCTCACCTCCATTCTCAGACCCTCCAAATTTCCTTCCTGGGCACTGCGTCCCTTTTTATTTCATTCCTCTGGAACCTTCAGAACCTCCAGACCCTTCTTCCTCTTCTAAACCACTCTCCCCAGGGCATCGAGTCCCTCTAGATTTTTCTCTCCGCCCAGGGCATCGCGTCCCTGTTCATCCTATTCCTCTGGAACCTCCGGATTCTCCATCTTACTCTCTCTATCTTCTTCCAAGGCATCCCGACCCTTCTGATGTCGCTCCTCCGGAACCTCCAAACTTTCTTCTAGGGCATCGCACCCTTACCTATCTTCCTCCTCCGGAACCTCCGGATCCCTTCTCTTTCTTCTGATTCCTCCTCCTGCTCCTTCAGGGGCCGAAAGGCATCGAGGGTTGGTAGCCCGAGAGAGCATACTGAGACCAAACCCAGAAGGATAAAAAGGAGCCGCAAGGCATAGAGGGTTGGTAGCCCGAGAGAGCATACTGAGACCGAACCCGGTGGGTAAAAAGGAGCCGAAAGGCATAGAGGGTTGGCAGCCCGAGAGAGCATACTGAGACCAAACCCAGAAGGATAAAAAGGAGCTCAACAACTTTAATAGGGATTTGGGAACCCATATTTGATTTGGGTTTGATTTGGATTGGAACCTTCTCAAGTTTCCTTTTGCTGGTATAAACATTCTGTTTCTGTTATAGCTTGTGGTCGACTCCTGGTGCCTCTGTGGTCGACACCTGTCTTCCCAGCGAGTCTGCCAGTTTCTGTTTCTGGCTGTGGTCGACTTCGGAGGAGGCCGTGGTCGACTTCTGTTGTGCCAGAACTCTGCATTCTGCTTAACTGGTTCCGTGGTCGACTTTAGGGGGTTCCTGAGCCGACTATGCTGATTCCAGACCTCTTTAATCTTAGCCTTGACATGCTCAATTGGCCTGGCTTCTTGATTGGATGATTGGCCTTGCTTATGGAAGACTTTTTGAAATCTTTGGCCAATTAGTCTTGGGTCTTCAACCTCATCATTGTTAGAAGCCTTTTCCTTAATTTTTGTGCTATCTTGCTTTTCAGGTTCATACATGTTGATTAGTGGCTTCTTTCCTTTAGGATCACTTCCAGCTACAAAGGTAATTGTTTTCATTTGAAATTCTTTCTTAGCACTAGGATTATATCCTAAGCCTTCTTTTTGATAATTCACCTTGGTTCCAAGCATAGCATTCAGGTTGTCTTCTCCTTTCACCATTTTCTCCAGAGTTTCTTGTTTCTTTTCTAAGGCATTTTGAATTCTTCTCATTTCCTCCAAGATCTTGTTATTTTCTTCTTTAACCATTTTAGCCTCTTCATGAGCTACCTTCATCTCATGTTCATAGTTCTGAATTTTTAATTTCAGTTCATCAATGGTTTTCTTCAAGAGTTCATTGTCTTCTTCCAGAGTTTCAGACATGTTTTCGTCCATTTCCTGTTCGGCTAATTTTTTGCGAAGATCTGTAATTTCTTGTTCCAGGTTAGCACACTTGTTGATTAAGCTAGTATCATGGCTCATGCTGTTGATTTTCTTTTTCAAGCTTTTATTTTCCCTTTTTGTTAGGTCATATCGATCCAACAATTCAGTGTAAGCTTCTTCCCAATCCGAGATAGAAAAATGTTTGAAGGGAGAGGTTACCTCATCATCTTCACTGTCTCCGTTGGCCATGAGACATACTTTTTCTTCATCTTCATCGGATGAAGTCTCTTCCTCACTGTCTTCTTCTTCTTCACTCCAGGTGCTCACCATGGCCTTTGGCTTCTTCCCCTTCCACTTAGAAGTCCATCCTTTGAAATACCTTCCTGCCACATACCGACAGCGACTCATCGATAGGTGGCAGAATCTCAGCCAGGGAGATCGATCCGTCTCTGAGTACATCACCGAGTTTGATGAGTATTTCCTACGATGCGGTGTCACAGAGGAGAGTGCCATGCCTATTTCTCGCTTTCGTCGTGATTTGTGACCACACTATCAGTATGAACTTTTCTGTCGCAAAGCCAGTACTTTAGAGGAGGCATATCCAGTTGCTCTCGAGCTAGAGCAGTTCGAGGCCGAGTTCGAGCTTACACAGCGAGTGGAGCCCTTCCCACACCGTGGGGTTGAGCCTCATGGGTTATTAGGCCCACATTAGCGAGCCCCTATGGCTCGGCCTCAGGATCCCACCCGTCATGAGCTATACGCTCCAAAGCATCACCCTCCTTACCCTAAGGACCTACCTCTACCTCTACCACCAGCACCCATTGCCTGCCCACCGGCACCCCTTATTCGTCCACCGGCACCCATTGCCAGTCCACCGGCACCCACTCCTCCACCTTTGTTGCCTACACCCATTGTCCATCGTAAGGATAAGGGAAAGGGTCCTCTTATCGAGCCTAGTGGGTCTCGACAACGGTGTTTTACCTGCCAAGGATTTGGCCACTATGCGGCCCAATGTCCCACCCGCTCATCTCTCATCCTTGGGGACACACAAGCCAGAGAAGCCTCGGGACTAGTGCCTGTCAGTTATGAGACGGATTAGGATTAAGCATATGAGTTCTTCCGTAAGGAAGAAGGCGCCCAAGGGGATCCGCCAGACCTCCACAACACCTAGTAGCCATCTCAGACCACCTCCGCATTAGGTATAAGTCTAGAGTCATGTGTGTGTCTTTGTTTTTATTCGGTCTTTGTCGAGTGTTGTTGAATGCATAGTGAGTCTGCATACGTCGAGTCTAGTCGGTTCCATGCAAACTCTAGTACCCGTCCCTTTCGAGTATGATGCAAATTAGACCATATGCACACGTTGAAGGCTTGCTAGTGGATTATGGGTGGGTTCATCTCCTCCTCAGTGTATCGGGTCTAGTCACCTATGGGACCCAGCGGTGAATCCTAGTGAGCTTTTGAGCCGTCTCTATCCTTTGCGAGTGACACCACCCCGAGCGTCCACTTCCAGCCTTGTTATCCCAGCAGCATGAGTAGATGGAGCATATACTGGGCGAGCAAGTACTGATTACCCGGGGTGGGGTGTACAGACAGTCTTATTTAATTCTAGTTTCAGATCTAAGAAGGGCAGTATTGAGTCTAAAAAGGGTAAAGATCTATTCACCCCCCTCTAGATCTAGTTCATCCTCACACAACACTCCCTTATTACCAATTGGCACTACATCTAATGGCAAGATTTTATTTCATCAGAGTTAGGCACATCAACTGAGGACAGAATGCTCAAGCAGATGCTCTCGCAAAATTGGCCAGTTCTTTGGCAATCCTGCCAGACACAAGCTTGAATATAATAGTGATTAATCGATGCTAGGTCCCCAGTATGACAGAGGTCCTGACTAATGAGGAAGAAAATGAAGTGGCGACTGTGGAGGAGATCCAACAGCCCGATTGGCGGTAGCATCTCCTACGATGGTTCCAGCACCAGCAACTCCCGAAAGAAAAAGAACAAAGAATGAAGCCCCTCAGAGTCAAGGATTCTTATGAGATGAGAAACGAAACCCTATTCCAAATAATGGCAGATGCCCAGAAAAATGTTCTACTCCATTGCTTGTCTTTAGCAGAAGTGTGGCAAGTGATGAAAGAAGTCCATGCCAGGTCAGTCGGGGCACATCAGGCCGGCCCAAAGATGAAGATTAAAATAAAGAAACTAGGCTTTTATTGGCCCACCATGTTCGATAATTGCTACAAGTTCACCAAAACTTGTCAGAAATGCTAAGAACACGCCACCGTGTCAAGAAGGCCACCGATGTCGCTGCATCCCACCATCCCGAGTTGCTGTTTGCTCAATAGGGCAGGGACGTGGTGGGCCCTCTGCTAGCATCTTCATCAAGATGCAAATATATCTTAGTAGCCACAGACTACTTCTCTAGATAGGCAGAAGTGATAGCGCTAAGAGAAGTGAGGGGGGAGCTGGTCACTAGATTCTTCCGATAGAATATAATATTCTGGTTCGGGATCCCCAATCGAATTATCTCTGACAATTGCAGTCATTTCAGAAATCAGAAGGTATATCAACTCACGGATAAATATAACATTAATTGGAGGACATCGACCCCCTACAATCTCCAAGCCAATGGGCTTGTAGAAGCCTTCAACAAAACACTCTACATTAGCACCTGAAGATTGAACAAACCTCAGAAAGTACTTCGTAAGCTCAAACACAGCCCCATCAAGTCATGATGCTCCCGACAGACCTTACGTCTACATGGGTGAAGAAAACCTCTTCCTTGCACGGGCATGAACCCTATGCATGTTGTGGTTCAAGGAACATCTTCATCCGGCTATTGGAGTTCAAGGGGGATAATTTCTATATGCTTTCCATCTTCTTTGAGATGTGTTTCATGTTCTCTAGTTTGGTTTGGGCATGATTTGAACATTTGTGTTTATCCTTCAAACATTAGAGATATTCGTGTGTGTGACCATTTGTATACGGTCATGTGGTTTAGTGTGCCGCGGTTGTTGCGGTTTGTATGTGTGTGTGTGCTTGATCCGTGGTCGGATCGTGTGGGAGACTCCATCTCCATGTGTGTGTGTGTGTTGGGGCGTGTCCCCATGTGTGTTTGGAGCATCGCCTCTATTTGGGGATTTATCCCTGAGTGAATCCTCATTGGGTTTGGTGAGGGGTGAACGTAGGGAGCCCATCGTGGTCCCAAACCACCTTAAAAATCATGTGTCTTGTGGTTTACTCTGTGGGATTGTGTGGTTTGCTTGATATATCTGTTTGTGTGATCGTGTGTGAACGATGAGTTTGAGAGAATTTAGTTAACTTGTTTAGCTTAAATTTCTCAACCTTATCAATCTCGTAAATTCCGCTGTGAGGTCGTTTGTGTTTTTAACTGGACATATTTTTAGCAGAAGGTTCTATTGACCCCCCCTCTAGAATCGTGTTCCTGCACTACGGGACCTAACAATTGGTATCAGAGCAAGGCTCTGTTGTCTCTAGATCTAACGATCTACAGAGTGGTCCTAGTGCAGTTACAATCCTGAATTTTTCTATTGATCATGTTTCAATGAGTTGCTTCCCTATTTTTGATGGCAATGTTCTTGATTCATGGTTAGGTAAAATGTGTGGGGTGATTAACTCTATTAATCCTAAACTTTAGAATTTGATATATGATGGTCCCAACAAATTACCTCTAGATGAGACGAGATGGTCCTACGAAGATGAACTGAAAAACCATGATAATGTTATAGCTTTAATATTATTAAAAGTTGCCGTGAACACTGACATATATCCATTTGTTTCTTCATGTGAAACAGCAAAGGAAATCATGGACGGATTGATCAAGGCTCAAGAGATAAAGCTAGACGATCTGTGCTTCATGGGTGATAGAGTGAATACATCTAGCAAGGAAAGCTCCGAGCCAGATTCGGAAGGTGAGAAAATCTCTTTCGAAGAGCTTATGAATTTGTATGATGAATTGGTTGAAAATATAAAAATCTGAAATCTGAAAATAGAATACTCAAAAAGCGCCCACGAACCAGCCTGAGTCCAGCAGCGAGGAAGGCGAGTCCCGGGCACCTAGGAGGGAACACGGTCCCTGGAGATAGGCATCAAGGGATGAAGACCACTCGGGAAGATGCTGGGCACCATCGGCGTGGGAGGGAAGCTCTGGCGCATCCTCGAACGGGCGGGCAGACTGCTGGCCAATCTGCATAGTGCTAGGAAGCAGCAGGAAGACAAGCCCGGTATGTCAACTTTTGCTCGTCCACCGGTCATGAAAATTGGCGTGGATGCTGTTGGGAATGTCCCATGGACGCCGATGGAGGGACGGCTGCAACTGAGCACCGAGGAAGTCGCGGTGAATTTCTTAGCAGACCTGCGCGATTTGGTCTGTCTGCTGGCAGTAGGACAGGGGGTGGAAGACAAGGCTGGAACCGGGGCTTCCTAGAGGCAAATCGGACGGGGTTTTCTCTGATGGATAGCTGGTAGACGTGGGATGATTGGGTATCTAAGGTGGGGTGGTGGGCAGTGGAGGTTTTGGGCTTGGGGAGCACGGGAAACCAGAGCTCGGTCTGCTGGCCTGCACAGACCAACAGGGAACCAGGAAAGTAGGATGGTAGTGCACAAGGCGAACGGGCTCTGATTGACTTGAAATTTTTATGGTGGAAGGATAAGGATGTGGGGAGGATGTGTACCAATGTTTATAGAATTTGGGAAAGATTTGAGGGTCAGGAAAATTACTATGGGCTGGTTCTATCCCGTCAGGCTGCATAGGGCCAGTCTACGCAATAAAAAGGGATCTGAAGAGAAGTTTGGCTACTGGAGGAGTTTTGACGTGAAATTTTAACTGGGAATAGATAACATATGGAGGAAGAAAAACTATGAAGAGGTGAACATTATTTGAGATCGGGAAAGGGGCATAATAAGGGGATCTTCAGGGTTCATATTTTTTGCAGGTCTGCACAGGGGCAGTCAGCGCAGGTAAAAGGCTTACAAAGAGAATTTTCGCAAATGGACTAATTTTGGCATGGGGTTTGTGGGTGTGTCTTGGGGACAGGGAGAGGAATAAAAGTTAAGAATAGGCTGATGGGATGTGAGGACGGAAAGGAAGGGTTCCAACCTGATCTTTACGACCCAATTCTGCAGGCAGACAACCAAGACTGGTGCGTAGGGCAGCAAGGGCTATCTTCCCCGAACTTGTAGCAACCTTTGATCCATGAACTCCGGGCTTGATGAGAGGTTGGGGTAGGCTTTGGAGCATAACGGACCAACTCCAGTCCGTTATGTGGGACATAACGCCCCTTCCCAGGTGCGTTATGGTCAGTGGATTTTGAGGATCTGACATGTCAGATCTCTCGTTGATCGTGCCTGCCTCGAAGACCGGGTCAATTGGTTTGCATAATGGATTTCTCCCCATGCGTTATGTTTTAGATGACGCACAGGTGTAGAGCCGTTATGGTTCCTTGATCGTTGCTTTGGCTGGGTTGAGCGGTTGGCATAACGCGTCTCACCCAGTGCGTTTTGTGGCTGTGACGGATGTGTCGTGGTCCGTTATATGCCCATGGTCTGCGGTTGTTCGTTTTGGTGTCTGTTGGGTATAACACACATGCGTGTTGGTCTGTCGAGCATAACGCCCCTAATGTGGTGCGTTATGTCACTATAACGCCCCTGGGAAGGCGCGTTATGGTCTGTTTTAAGTTGGGAGTGACGGACGACTTGGTGGGATCGTCCATTCTCCCCCGCACGTCGAAGTAGGCCGTGCATCTGCGAGTGGCTAATGATGGACCGTTCATCGTCTGAGGCCTAGCCGGTGGGTGTTCGCGCCGATTCGAGTCCCGAGTGAGCGGATCTCGATTCACATGCCGACCTGTGGTTTGACTGATGCTGGGCATCATGTGGGGACCAGGTGTAGGGCACCGTGAGGGGTCCCGGGACGTGACAACTTCGGCTTGTGTCACCGTGAGTCGGTGTTGGTACGAGGGGTGGTCCCCTGTACTCCGTCTGGTTCAGATGTTTGTAACATCCAAAAAATCATCATTGAAATATCATGATCATTAATCCTCCATTAAATTGATTAAAGAAATAAAATGAAAAGAGGAGATGATAAACAACTAAACTGTGATCGCCACTGAAGTCAATAACATGCCAAACGTGTAAACAGACGAGATAGGGCACGTTACATACCTCAGAAATTCAGAAAGGAGGCCGAAGACGACCAAATCATGAACGCGCTACTGTACCAGAGCGCGTTCTCCAGGAACGCGCTATCTGTCTATAGCACGATCAGAAACAGTGCGAGATTGATTATCAGGTCCGTTCCTTCCTTGCTCCAAGGCCGGCCAGGGTGCAAGGGCTTCACGTCTGTGTCCTCTGGTGCCTGCAAAACAGTTTAAACAACAATAGAAAGCCCAATTAGATCGTGATTTGCATAGAATCTATCCCTATTATTGAGCAAAAGCATACGCCGTCATCACAGAAGATGACTTGGTGGCCGACTCGGAGACCTCCACTCGCGAACAGGCCATCGAATACCCCAAGAAGCTGAACCTTGATTATCAGAGCGAAGAGGCCGACTACGCCCCCGCCAAAGCGACCAGCTCCCGCTCAAGTCGCGACGCTCGCGTAACCGGCGAAGCCAACGTCCAAGTCCCGGTCAACATGGGCGCGGACCTTGCGGCACAGAAGGCCGTGATCCTGCACAAAGTTGCATGGGCGGATGCGGACGGCGAAGTTGTCATTACGGTGCCAGACCGCTTCCTGTTCCTAGTTCCCGGCGATTGCATTGGCCTGAACCTTCGCGGCCGCGTAACCCGCCTGCGCATCGATAAGATGGAGTACAGCCCCGGCACGATCAAGCTGACCTGCCGCAACGATCGGCAGTCGGCTTACACATCGAACGTCACCGGAATTCCGGTGACGCCGCCCACGCCGCCTCCGCCGTCCATTGTTGGGCCGACGCTTCTGGTCGTTGGCGACTGGCCTGCGCTGATCGACACGCAGGATCGCCTTGGACTTACCTATGCCGTCACCGGACAGACCGAAGCGTGGCACGGCGCACAGGTGGATCGCAGCACGGACAGCGGGGCAAACTTCAGCGAGGCCGACCAGTTCAGCGCCAACTCAGTGATTGGCCTGCTGATGGATGACGTGACTGCAGCGAGCCCGTACTTCACCGATACGACCAACGTCCTGCGTATCCGTCTTTACATGGATGACGAGCTGGAAAGCCTGACCGACGCGCAGTTCAACAGCGAGGGTGGGTCGTTTGTGCTGGGCACGCCGGACGGGTGGGAGATTTGCCAGTACCGGGACGCAGAACAGGACAGCAACGGCGACTGGCTGCTATCGCACCTAAAGCGCGGCCAGCTCAATACCGCCGTCATTGCGCATGAGGCCGGAGCAACCTTCGTCCTGCTGGATAGTGGCATCCATTTCGTTGACGCGATTACCGCATGGCTAAATACCGATCTGACGCATCGCGCTGTGAGCTATGGCCGCTCGCCCGATGGCGTGCCGACGCAGACCAACGCCTATACGGGCGCATCGCAGCGTGAGTTCCCGGTGGCGAGCGTGTCGCTATCGCGCAACGTGAATGACATAACCATTTCGATCATCCCGCGCCATCGGTTCGGCACGGAATCCAATCCGATCCGGTCGATCAACTGGGAGCGCTACACCATCACAGGAACCTCCTTTTCACGCAATAGCGCCTGTAAGAGATTCTTGAGTTCTTGATTCTCGCGTCGGAGCTCTTCCAATGCGGGAGCGTGTGTCTCTTCCCCCAGATCTTCCTCGTGCCGGGGGTGGCTATCCCCATCGACACTGTAGACATCCTCCTGGCGCTCTTCATGTCGCGCCAGTTCGGGCTGAGACGCCCTAGCTATTGGCGCCTGCTGTGTTTGCGCCAGGCCACGGGACTCGGATCTTGCCCTCCTCGAGTATTGAAGAGGCTGGTTTGGGTCGCCCGAGGTATCCTCTGGCTGTTTGTCGCCGGAGGTGGTGTCACAAGTGAACACCTTGACAGTGTCATTAGTCACATGAACCACCCGTTTCTTCCTGGGCAGTTGTCGGTCCGGCTTGGGCGGCATCCCTAGTCTGTCAAAGATAGAAACTCAGGATGTGGATGCTTGAGGGGAGCGATCCTCCTCCGTGTGCGTGGAACTAGCCCACGGGGAGGTCGGTCGCACCTTTTTGCCTGCTCCTTGGCGCTTTTGCCCCCGTGGGGGCAGAGTTGTAGACCCCGGAGAGACTGAGGCCTCAGTTCTTGTTGGACTCCGCATTTGCTGAAGGTCCGACATGCAGAAGGGCTCCTCCGCCCTTGCACGCCTTATGATTCGGGCCTCCTCCTTAGTGACCCAGATCTTCTTCAAGTGGAGGTGGCGCTCCTCCACTTGGTTGCCGCCGGTACGGCAGGCTTCTTCTTCTTCGCTCTGTTCTCCCGAACTTGCCGGAGGAGCTCGAAGCGGTTGGAGGTGGGAATGGTCGGGACATGACGGTCCCGTGGCAAGATCGGCTCGCCCCCAGCGAGCCGGATGTGGATGTCTCCGACAATTACAGTCTTGCCAGAGCAAGATGCTGCCGCTGCAAGCATGGTACCCTTGTGGCTATGGCGCTGCCCCCGTTGAGCAGAAGTGGCGCTGGCGACGCCTGCCGTAGGCCTGGCGTCCTTGTGGCAGCGACGCTGCCCCCGTTGAGCAGGAGCAGCTCCTCTGAGGGTGGCCGCTGCAGGACTGGTGCCGTTACGGCGACGGCGCTGCCCCCGTTGTGCAGGAGCGGCGCCGACAGTAATCTGGTTGACCAAGAAGACTCGGCCATTTGATGGGACAAAGGGCCTGACACCCCTAGTCCGTGACGAGGTGGCCGGGCGAACCCGACCAATGGTTGAAGCCGAGGGCCTGACCCCTCCAAGGAGTCTAACCACGTCCTCCCCTCTCCTAAGCCATTTCCCATCAATCCCTTGCATTGCAGCCCTTCCATCTTGCTTCCTTAGCCAACTCAAGGGTGCAGCTCTCGTAGCAGTTCACAGGCAGACAGTAGGGCTCCTGGAGATGGTAGTTGCTTCAACCCTTCCTCGACTTTTATGGTGGCAAGCCCTACATCACTGGAAAGGTCTTCCAGTGGACTTTCCAATCCAGGTGGTTTCGTCTTCATCCAACCTTGGAGCTGTCCGTGAGAGCGAATCTCCCCCGACTACGCAAGAGCCCCTAGGTGACGAACCAGAGTCCCAGTAAAACATCCACCACGGTCGCTCCTGAGCATATCTAGATGTGACACTTGGCTGAAAGTAACCTCTTCCTATTATATTTCAACCCCAAGAAGCAGAACGTCGATCGGATCCCGGCAGCAGAATTTCTGAATTTTCTCCCGAAGTCGCGCCAGGTTGGTTCTGTTGTTCTTGAACAGACCACTTCCACCTTTCTGGCTAGCACCATCAACCCCGACATCTTCAAAGGCTACCGTCAGTGCCATCTGAAAGAAGACTTGTCCACAATCATTTCGGTACCAACCTCGCCTCCATCTTAGTTCGGGACAGCCTGTGGCGCCTCCATCTTCTAGCAGCAGCAGCATTCTGAGAGCAATCAGCGCCAGTACTGTTCATCCCTGTTCCATGACTTGTACCAGCTAGTAGCGGGATCAAGGCTGTCCCAAAAAATTAAGGCATCTTCCTGGGCCAGATAAGAGCATTTTGGCTCTGGTCTTGATCCAATTGGAGTTCAAGAGCATCCGTGGCAGCCAACACTTCAACCGGTGGTCCAGCGATTCTAGAACCTGGCAGCACCGACAAGGAGTCCGGCACTTCGATATTGTAGCCCTTCCCCTCCCCTCACTTGGCCAGCTGAAGGCCCCTCCCTGCGTGGAGGTAGTTTTGGATGTAAGCATTTAACCCCCACCCCAGGTGAAGCGTCACTACCGCAGCGTGCGGGTGCGTCCCCTCGCCTCCCCACTCGCCCACGTCTCCAGCCGGGTTCAGCGTCTTCATGCTAATTAGGTGAGCCTCGGGCCCCTTCTTTGCTGGTATTAACCGGCTTGTTTAGTATTGCTTTGGTTGCCCGTCGGCGGTGAGTGAGTGCCCGGTCCAAAAGGCCATTCAATTGTGCGACCACCGCGGGGAGAGTTAAATGATTCTAGATCTGATCTAGAAATCGTGTCTGCAGTCGTGATCACTTCTTCTCTTCTTCTCCTCTTTTTCGATACTCTATTTTGAACCTCCTTCACCTTTCAGCAACTTACTCTCATTCTCCTATACTTTTCTCTCATATGCCCTCACTACTCTCAATTTTCTCTTCTTCTTCGATTGCCTCCACTCTTCTAATTTCTTCCTCAGGAGATCTTTTTCTGCTACACTCAACTTCACTCCTTTTTCTTCTATTCAATATTCTCTTCTTCTGTCGTCTTCTCAGTGATCCCCCTTTAGATACTGGTGAACTGGGTCATGTAGTCCCCACAGGTTTCACTCTGACGCGTGGAGGGAGAATTCCCACCAATGCCTTGTCAGAAAAGTATCTTGAGTGGATCCACATGTCAGATTATGAGGTTGAGGCGAGGCCACCTGGTTGATAGATCTTGGAGAGCTGGCTACCTTGGATCACTTGTCTCACTAAGTTGATTCTGGGATCACATGCACACTTAAGTCTCTGCTACTCTCAGTCCTTTAAGTTTTAACGAATTCTTGTCAATAAGAAATAAGTCATTTCGTCAAACACCTTTTTAATCATTATTACTCAAGAGAATTCATACTTACTCAATTTTACAAAGATATCAGATGCACAAATCACGTGAATGCAAATGCCTTAAAGAATAGACTCAATGCACAGACCTAATGACATTGATTCTACATGTGCATTGACCCTGGACTCTACATGGGCACATACCTAGACTCTTCATGTGCATCAACTCTACATGTGCACAGACCCTAGACTTTACATGTGCACGGACTCTTTATGTGCACAGACTCTATGTTGGGTCTCCTCTGAGATGGAATGTTGGGTCTCCTCTGATTGATAAGTAGTATGTGTAATGCTTTGTGTTGATATGTTTTGATGATTGGCAATAGTGTTGTTTGACTTGGTTGACAGCATAGTGTAGTTTGTCAACTTTATATTGACATGATGATGAGTGTATTTTGATGACTTTTATATGTCAGATTATCATATGAATAACGTTTGCATCTTTACACTTAGTCTGTGCATAAAGAATAGAACCAGTGCAACACTTAGTCCATTTTGCATTGAGTCCGTGCATAGGGAGCATCTTAAGCGTATAAAGTCTGTGCATATGTTACGTCTCCAGGAAACATAGTCCGTGCATACATACATCAAGTCATTGCAATGTCATTGTGAAGAAATCTGGTGGACAACTTGAGACTTACTCCTTTTACTTCTGTCCGGAGGACGTGGCGATCCTCATCAAAGTAGAGATTCTTGTAAAACTGCTGGACTAGGAATGGGTAGTATACCCTATGTTCTGTCATAAAGCCTCTCCATCCTTGATATTCAAACAGAGGCAGTAGTTTAGGAAAATCGTCGAGCAGTTGGCGGTCACTAAAATCCACATACCTCAGAAACAAGATTCGTGTAGGATCACTCTGAACATTTCTGACCTCTAGCAGCACAAGGTGGAGGAGGAACAGATGGCGCCTTAGCCTTCCCTTTTTTAGCTACTGACAGACGAGTTTTCTTGGCTGGAAGGTCTTAGGGCAAACCCTTGTCATGCTGTGAACCCTTGGCTTCCATGGCTCTCTTTCTGGTAGGACCGGTGGCAGCAGGACGGTCGTGGATGAACTTTGAGCGAGGCTCCACCCTTGTCTCAGCTATCACCGGAGCTCGAGTGGCTTTCTTCTGGCCGCCGGTGACCTGAGGAGTCATGGTGATGGTGAGAGGAGGGAGGAGATAGTAGCTAGGGTTGAAGAGAGGAGCAGAGAGGGCTAGAGTGTGTGAGGATCCACTGCGGATGGAGACGGAGGAGGTGTCGACCTTTGTGCGGGGTGTGCAGAGGCTACGGAGAGGGAGATGGCCCCGCGACAAAAATGGGGTAGGTGAAAAGGTGAATATGTAGAGTGAGAAAAAGACAGTCACAACCCAGTAAATATAGGGAAAGTTAAAAATTTTAAATTTGAAAATAACAACCCCGAGTAGAAAATGACCGAAGTACCCCTGATTTAATATGCACGGTTTAAAGTGTATAAGCCCAACTTAGAAGCATAAAAGATTAAGAAAATCGTGTTTTGCAACAGATAATAGGATTAAAACAGTGAAGAAGTTAAGAACTTTAACCAAACCCACTCACCTTACACGTTAAGTTCATTAGGCCAGATTGGAGAAAAGATTAGACAAGTATTGAAAGTAAACTAAAAACCCCTTTTATTTTGAAGGAATCCCCAGAGTCAGCCCCTAACAATTTTTTTAAAAAATTTAATTAACAGTCTGATATAGCGTTCACCTTTTGACTCAAGGAAACACGTTGTTTAGACGCCGGAGTCCCTGGTTACTCAGTGTAGCTTATCGTTCTGTTCTCTTTTGATCAGAGATAGCAGTCTTCATCATGACTAGATTTTGCTGGAGTAAATGGAGACAAGTCCACAAAGACCATAAGTTGTTCCCCACCTTTAGCATATTTGATGCATTAATGGAGGTAGAAGGGACGACCCAATTTTCATGAAGCTAGGGCCTGCCCAATAACACTCGGTAAGACGTGTTAGCGTCGATGATGTAGAAAGTCACCTTGGAGGTGAAATCATCGAGCACCAAGTCAACATCCACCCGATCAAGAACATCCTCGGTATCTTGATTAAAGCCAGATATCTTGACCGCCTGGACCTTCTGGATGTAGGGGGTCAGATATAGGGTTTTGAATGTTTTGAGGGGCATGATGTTAACAGTCACACCGGCATCCACCAGGATCTGGTTTACCTCATGCCCGTTGATTTTTCCCTTTATGTAAAGTGGGCGATTATGGCACAGAGGGGAGAGCAGCAAGTCTTTCTTTTTGAAGGTGATAGCGGCGGTGAAGGCCTCATATGTGGCAGCCTTCATCTCTGCCAAGTGTACCTTATAAGCTTCTGGCTCTTGGAGTATCTTGATGAGAGTTTCCCTCAGCTCTTTACTCCAAGCCATGGCCTCCCAGATTGTAATGCTGGCATGGAAGCGCTTCATCTGGTGGAGGACCTTCCGATCGGCTCGAGCTCGAGCGTCCTCCAGTGATGGTAATATATTGGACTGGGTTTTCTATGGGCTGCCATGCTACTCCTCGTCGGGGGGCTGCACCGCCTTGCCTTTGCCACTGAGATCGGGCTGACTCTGGCCACCTGCAGGCTCCTGGAAGAGGGGCACCAATGACGACTCTTCCGAGGATAGCTGGGGGGGCGAATTATCTTTGCCAGACAGCCCTGCTTGTTCCGCAGGAGAAATCGGGGTTGGCACCGGGACTGGAGTGTTGGCAGCGATCTCCTCTGAGCCAGTAGGTTCGAAGATACTGGGTCCCCCCCAAATCTCCTCCGGCAGGATAGAGGCAGGTTGTTCTCCTCGAAAGAGGATGACTCACTCCGGGTCGAAGGCAGATGGGTGAAAAGGTAACTTAGGGATCCTCCCGCGACCTCTTTCACGTCCACGTCTACGGCCCCGGTTGTGGCCAGTGTGTTCTGGGATTAGTTGTAGCCCAAGCGGGATAGTGGTCCTTTGTCGGGTTTGAAAAGCAACTGGCTCGCCTCACCGGGAGGCGTTTGATGCTGTCTAGAGGTGGGATGGCCACCATGTTGCAGGTGCAACTGTGAAGCATTTGTTCTAGATGCTCCACCGTGATCTCTTTGTCCTTATAGAATAAGGAGAGCTCTTCTAGAATGTGGAGCGTTTCACCATTCTTAACTTTCTAGATCATCTCCTGGACCCACTTTCTGAGGCAAGCTCATTTCTGCATCTCTTCCCACGGGATGTAACTATCGAGTGGGAAAGGACTAGTAGGACAAGGAGGGATGTATTCCTCCAGGCTATTGATGAACTACTGTAGCCTCTGGAGAGGAGTTAATTCTACTGAGGATTGTAAGGCAGTCAATTGCTCAGCTTGCTTCTTCAGTCATCTCTTGAGATTCTTCCTTCTATTCCTCTTCTATTTCTTGGCAATGGTCGCCTCTAGGGGAGTAGGAGGAGGAGGTACTGGAGCTGGAGCTGACAGATCCTTATGGGGATATTGCCGAGTTGATGCCTTTGCAGGGTGAGGTCAGTGACTTCTCTTCGCCTGGATCTCAATCCAGGCACCTTTCGCTTGTTGTATTTGGAAGGTACCATTGATTGCCTGCTCGATGACCTCGGGTGGTAGATCCTGGTAGGCTGAAATGTTGGGACTGACATCCGAAGACGTATGCGCAGTTTGATGCCTTAGCTGTAGTGGCTGGAGATGTTTGCCATGAACTGATAGACTGATGCTGGCATCCGAGGACATGTGCGTGACTTGATGCCCTAGTCGTGGTGGCGAGGGAGGTAACTCCTGCCGATCTGGTGTACTGGGGCTAGTGTCTGAAGATGTATGTGCAGTTTGATGCCTTAACAGTGGTGGCTGGAGCTTTTGCTAAGGCGTGGCCTGGGCAGCATACTTGACATCCTGCTTCCTGGCCTTGCCTTTATGGTTTAGCTGAGGGTAGGGTTGGGCAACGCCTGACGGTGTCTCGGGGCTTTGCTTCCCCCGGTAGCTATCTTGATTCCGCATGTTGGGTGGCCCATGTGGCAGTGAACCTGACTCGCGAATTGGTGTAGCTGAAGACTCTGAAGATGTTGCTCTTACAAGCTGGGCTGGGTTGCAGGACAAGTAGGGAAGGCTCGATGGCTCACCTGCTGAGAGGGTACAGCCTGATCGAACTGGGGCCTCTCCCAACTTTTGCTTCCCCTTCGTGTCCCCGAGGGCCAGAGATGACGGTAAGGTAGAAAGAGAGTGAGAGGGGCCTGAGGAGCATATTGTCGTCTCACCCACCAGGACATTCTCTCGGCCAAGAAGGACTCGGAGAAGCCAAGCAGTGTCTTCTCTAGAGAGAGGGAGAGGCTCTAGCTCTTGCCAAGGCTGCTAGTGTACGGCCAAGGTAGCGGAGGCTGACTGACCGGCGAGTAACGTCAGGGAATCAGGAGAGACCTGAGGAGTGGGAGAATGGATGACGTTGACCGAGAAATTGCTTGGCCCTGTCTCTTGACGGGCATCTTGTTCCCGATGTCTCCGTAATCGCTCGAGAGCTTCCCGATTGTCGGTCTGAAACTCGAGCCATTCCGGGGTGTGCTGGTAAGGCAGCTCTTGCCCATTTTCCTAGGGAGGATCCGACTGCTCTGGTACATTTCTGGTGATGCTTAGTGTTTCCTCTATGGCTTGCCAGAGCCTGACGAGTGCCATGGAGTTCCCCTCGGTATTGATCTGCTCCCACTGGATCTGTTCCTGGATGAGGTACCGGACTTCCTCACAGGACTCGATCACGTGGCAGATCCTAGCATGAAAAGGGTAGTACTGGGGGTGACTGAAGTCCCAGTGAGTGTAGTCTATAGGTGGGTAGCAGGGCATGATCTGTCCCCTCTCAATAAGAACATCGAAGAGTCGTCAGGCCCTCTCCCTCGGGAAGGAGAGAGGTCGGTGATCATGCCAGGGCCTCCACCCCGGGTACCAGAGCGAACGCTCTCCTCGATTGGTGCCGGACTCCTCTGCTTTGTCATCAGAGAGAGAAAATGTCGCCATCGTGTGGATCACATTAGCCAGATAGTGAACCATACGTGCTGCTTTGGCTGGTCTAGACTGCGTATGTGATTGTGGGGGATCGACGAGACCACTCTTCATTTGAACAAGGCCGTCTCGAATTAGCTTCTGAGCTTGAGTCTTGAAGACGGAGCAATCTTCAATTAGATGACCCAGCATGCGGTGATATGGGCAATAGTTGGGATCACCGATTTTCTAGGCCTCGTCCAGCTTGCGGACTTTGGGCAACTGGACAATCTTCTGGGCCATGCAAAGGTCGAAGAGCATCTTTGTGTGTTCCTTCTTGAAGGAGAAGGACGTCTTGCTGACTGGGGCTCTTCTGCGCAGTCGGGGTAGATCGCTTCCCCCAGACAGCCACGAAGTCGGATGAAGGCGAGATGACCACCGTTGCGAAGTAGACTCGGAGACGCTTCTTTTGATACCTCTTGGGCCTCCTGGATCATCTGGATGGCATCGCAGTATCTTCTGCAGTCTTCAGGCTCTCTGGGTTGCGAATAGGTGGACAGTAGATTGAGGGTAATGGGGCGAACGCTGCCGACGACGTGGCTACCGGAACCTGTTCCTTGCCTTCATCGCCCTTGCTCTGGATCCGCAGAGCTTGAAGCCGACGCGCATCTTCGTGCCGGATGGTCACTGGTGGCTGGTGACGCGGCCGGCGGGGGAAGTGTCGACGACGGCACTGATCCCGCGCTACGACCCCGAGAACTGCGACTTCTGCGGTCGTGGTCGTGATGCCTCGCACGCCGGTC
The DNA here is from genome assembly GCA_024336825.1 of Amorphophallus titanum. Lineage (NCBI taxonomy): Eukaryota > Viridiplantae > Streptophyta > Magnoliopsida > Alismatales > Araceae > Amorphophallus > Amorphophallus titanum. The sequence goes on from JANBPO010006516.1 coordinate 15,381,420, forward strand.
ACGAGTATGCGCCGATCGGTCGTGAGGTTGCTGGTGTGCCCGCCCCTGCTGGCCTTCTGTCGCAGCTGCAGCGCCCACCGAAGCGCGCCCCGAAGCCTGAGACACCGAAACGCCCCGTCGACGACATCCTCGCCGACCACGCAACCCAGGAGGACCAGCAATGAGAGCAACCGTCAGCGTCGGACCGTTCCGACTCACCGGTTCCACATGCGGCGACTGCGGAATGCTCGTCGCACCCGCGACCGCGTTCCACCCAGGGATCTACTGCCGACTGTTCAAGCTCGGCATCGCAGACCCGGCCGGATTCCTTGAGGGGCACCGGTTCATCCCCGACCAGGCGTACTGGGGTCAGGACGCACCACAGAAGCAGAAGCGAGCGGCCCGATGACCGCCCACGGCGGCCCCGGCTCCGTGCGAGGCGACGTGCGGAAGCGTGAGGCCGAACGTCTGGCCGGGTCCGCGCAGGAGCTGGACGTGGCCGCGATCCGTGCTCGTGCGGAGGCGGCGACTGAGGGGCCGTGGCGAGCTTTGGGTCGTGCGATTCGCAGCGGCCGCAGTACCGAGCCACCCATGCGTGCAGGTCGGGCGATTGCGGTGACGTCGTCGGCGCACCCTTCCTACCCTGGGTGCCCGTGGCACGCCGAGACACCAGAGTCGGCGCGAGAGGTCGACGCCGAGTTCATCGCTGCTGCCCGTACCGACGTGCCGGCCCTGTGCGATGAGGTCGCGCAGCTGCGGGATGAGGCCGCGTCCATCCACTCCGAGATGGGACCAATGTTTCTTTTCCATTTCAGAACAAAAGGGGTACATTTGCTACGGGGCATACCCCTGAGCTACACGTCAAAAAAGGAGAGACGGAAAGAGGAAGAGGGGAGCACGGGATACATTGCGAGGTCCGGGGGCGGTGGCGTTCAGTCAATTCCCCGGAAGATATCCTCGAGGGGGAGGATGCCGATGCAGGGGAAGCTCACCATGTCATGCAGTCGGCCCCTCTGCCTCTCGAGACGCTCTAGTTTCGCTTCGAGGGAGACCGCCTCAGCTCTAGCAACGGCCAACGCTTCACCCGACCTCTCCACGGTCGCTTTGGCCTCGGCCAGCGCGGACTTAGCAGCGGTAAGGCAGCCTTCTAGCTCCTCGATCATGCCTCTGAGGTCGTGAACGTCCAGACGGCCACCTTCCAAAGCCTTCTCGAACGGCTCCCCGCTAATCCGGCACTCCTCCAAGGCTTACGAGTATTCCCCCTCTTGAGCTCTGATCGCAGCAAGCTCGTTGGGGACCTGAGTCTCGAGGAATTCACGATGGTTCACATACTTTAACAGTAATAATACGCGTCGTGACCACTCCTCCAAAGGGCACCCCAGCACTTGCAGCGCACCCGTCAGCTGCATCGCTATCGCATGCGCCCCCCGGTACGTGAGGGTTGGATCAGCAAGTATCATGGAGCGCAGCGCCACAAGCATCTGTTGGACCGGTGGAGGGCACTTCCGGCGGGCTGAACTCGACCATCCCGTCGATAGCACCCCATATCTCCGCGTCTACTACAGCCGATGAAGAGGGAAGCGCCATAGATAAGCCGCTCAGGCCTCCCGCCTCGACGTGTAGTCCCCGGCCAGCTATGGCCAGAGGAGCTGCCGGAGCTACAGCTGTGCTGCCCGACTTGACGACTGTAGGGGGTTGCTCTTCTTCGCTCTGGGTCGGGGGAAGGATAGGAAGTGGAGCAGACTCCGTCACCGTCGAGGGCTGGGCCTCTCTGCCCACTGGTGTCCCCTCTTCACCCCGGGCCACGAGCTCGGCCAGCGTTTTCCCCAGTAGCCGACATTCCTCGGGCGTCACGAGCGGCCTGGGGGGAGGAAGGGGAACCAGGAGCTTCAGCCCGCTATCCGACTGAAGGAACGACACGATTTGTGCCACTTCCTCGATCGAGAGTGACTTTGGCTCGTCTGACTCCCCTGGAGCCACCGTCCCCCTCTGTTTGGTGACAGCCCTACTATCATTAACATTATGTATTACATGTATATATATGTTTTAAAGGAGGGGTGGGCCACTGGAGGTTAAAAGGGATGTACCAGCGAACAGGGGTTAGTGTGCCGGTGAGGGCACCAAAAGAGTGTATCTGGGAAGGCAATGCGGGTGTACCGACGAAGGTTGTAGAGCAAGGTGTACCGAGGAAGATTTGGGTGATGGGTGTACCGGTGAAGGTGAAGTTGAGAGGTGTGCCGGCGAGGGCCCAAGGGTGAAGCGTGCCGGAGAAAGCTTAAAGGGAGAGGGAAGGCGTGCCGGCGAGGGCCCAGGGGTGAAGCGTGCCGGAGAAAGCTTAAAGGGGAGAGGGAAGGCGTGCCAGCCAAGGGTATCAGGGAGTGTGCCAGTCAAGGAACATGGGGGTAGTGCACCGGGCAAAGGTGAGGTCCGTGCAGGATAGGAGGTCCGTGCAAATGGGATGGGGTCCATGCAAGCTGGGGACAAAGTCCGTGTAAAGGATGAAGTCCATGCAGGTTGGAGGCAAAGTCTGTGCAGACTTAGGTGAGGTCCATATAGGGTGAAGTCCATGCAAGTTGGAGGCGAAGTCTGTGCAAGTTCTGGCAAAGTCCATGCAGGTTTTGGGGTTGAAGTCCATGCATGTTTGGACGAAGTCTGTGTATGTTTGGGCAAAGTCCGTGCAGGTGTTGGCAAAGTCCATGCATGTTTGGGGGGGGGGGTAAAGTCCATGCAACTTGGGTAAAGTCCATGCATGTTTAGGCCAAGTCCATGCGTGTGTGCAGGCAAAGTCTGTGCATGTGTTGGCAAGGTCCATGTAGGGTTCGTGCACATTTAGGCAAAGTCTGTGCCTGTGTGGGATAAGTCCATGTAGATGCGTAGGCAAAGTCCATGCAGGGCAGGTGAAGTCCATGCAGATACACAGGCAAAGTCCATGCATATGTAGGCTGAATCCATGCATATGTGCAGGCGAAGTCCATGCAGTGTAGGCTAAGTCCATGTAGATGCGCAGGCGAAGTCCATGCATGTGTGGGCTAAGTCCATGCATGTTTATGCAGGCTAGGGGCAAGGTCCATGCACATGACGCCGGGGTCTATGTGTGTGCATGCAAGGTCCATGCAAGTGGTTATGGGAATCGATGCCGAGCTTGTATCGTTTATCTTACATTTATGTCCTTTTAGTTTGTGTTTATATCCTTGGGAAAGTATGTACGCAATTGTAAGGCTTTACAAATAAAATTATTTTTTAATTAATAGTTTAAATTTAACAATTACATACCAGAGTCCAGTCTAAAGGAAAGACAACAAGTCTAACAGTATAGTCAATAGAAAGGAAAATATGTGCCAAGAAAGTTGGGGGAAGCCCGACGAAGGTACCAGCGGGCAGCTACGAACTCGCACACCATCACCCGCGAAAGCAGAATGAACAACGACCCACCTGAAAAGCAGGGGTGAGCCTCGTGTCACTAGCTCAGTAGGGGTCACGCGGATCCCCACTGAAAAACATGCAGTAACACGGAACAAGTAAAACAGTAGGTAGTAAAGCAGGAAAACTAAACTACAAAGCTGTAACACTATGCTAAAACGCAGTAAAAGAAGAGACAGGGAGCAATAGTAGGGAACAGTCTAGGAAGAGGGGGAGGAAGCTGTACCAGACAAGCGACTGCCGAACTAACCTCGGCACCCCAAACTACTCCAAGCAGCAGTAGGAAGGTGACTCTGAGCTGATGAAGTCAGGAGTTGCCGATCTGTCGACGCTGCAAGGCACCTATAAAATAGACAAAGAAACCAAGGAAAAACCTAGATAGGCGTAGACCCAAACGACATGACTAGAACGTCGTGCACACTATCCCACACATGACTAGAACGTCATGCATACGACAGGACACTGACCTCGAGAGCAACCATGAGAGGGCTAACCCGAAAGGTCACGATGCTCAAGAACCATGAAGAGAACCGCGAAGAGTCACGTACCACGTGACTGGTGTGCCCCTCACTAGTAGAACAGCCAGCTGCGTCCACTGACGTCTTATGCTGCGCCTACAAGCGTCTCGTTTGTGCTACCTACCGTCAGGCAGAGACTAAGACACTATTAGAACCAGAACATTAACCACAGTTGCGAGTGACTAGTCAGGGTCACGTCTATCGACGTGAGTCCAAAGCACTTGACCACGTGTGCACACACTGGCCCACTGCCTAAGCCAGGTCTCTAGCTAGTATTCCCCCTCTGCTAGACGCTATGGTTGGACCGGGGGCCCATGAAAATAGCTTAAAAATCGTATATCGGGAAGGTGCCCCGCTACAAGAGCCGTCATGTCGTAACATGACGTAAGGCTACGACTAGTGAAGGCTCACGAAACACTAACTCTAAAGTACGAGTGCTGAAGTACAGACAGGCTAATCATGCACTGTCACCCGTACTACAAAGCACCAATGGCAGTATAGGAAACTCCGTCGCCCTCTCTCTCTCTCCACTCGATTCACTCTCTCTCCCTCATTTTTCTCCCTCTCTCACTCTTTCTCTCTCCTCTGCCCCTCTTTCGTCCGTTCTGAGCTGTGTCGACCCCGGATCGAGACGCAGGAGGTACCGTTGGAACCGACTCGTCGCGAGGATCGCGTCAGTGCCATTCTTTTCGCGGTTCGTGGAGCATAGGAACGGGTCAGGTGGTGAGGTGTCCCGGAGCTTCGTCACCTGCATGCACACTTATCGAAATTTTTACCGCGATCGAGCTAGGGGGATGGACTCCTTACTTCGCTAGGAGTATTTTGGTACCACATGCATGCCCATCCGTAGGCGTTTGCATCGTTTTCTGTGCAAGGTCCATTTTAAGAGTTTTTAGGTTAAAAATACTTTAAAAATTATTTAGGGGTAGTATATTTGCATTTTAATGTATGCTGTAGTTGTAAAATTTTAGTTATTCAACTTCTTCTTCCCATTTTCTTTTGTTTCACGTCGATCCGGCTTGACCGGAGGGGAGTTTGGTCGGAACTCGTCCCTCTCATTTCCCAGTCGGTATAACGCGCCTGCCAGAGGCCGTTATACGCTTAACGGACCCTATGGGATGCGTTATACATTGCATGGTGGACCACTCGAGGACCGCTATGTAACTGGAATTTTTTGTAGGTCTGTAGGTTGTGGGGCATGACGGACCAGTCCCAGTCTGTCATGGCCAGTATGACGCCCCACTCTTGGTGCGTTATACTATGTGATTTTCTGTGGAGTTTTTCTGAGTTTTTAACGTTCGGGTGACTTTAACGGACCACGCCTAGTGCGTTATAGTCTCATGGCGCACTCGTCCTGGTGCGTTATGATCTGTGTGTTGTTGGAAGGATTCTCTGGAGAGTATAACGCGCAGGCTAAGGCACGTCGTACATTGCATGAAGCCCCATCGGTGATGCGTCATGGTCTGCATGCCTGGGTTTTAATATGTGCACAGGTGAGCATAACGGCCCTAGGGAGGCATGTTATAGTCGCATAATGTCCTCAACCCAGTCCGTTACACTCTGCTGCTTCGGTAATGTTCGTGATGCATGTTTACTTCCGTCTTATGCATGCCATGCTACGTCTTTATTATAATTGTGCTATTTTATCGTTATTGGCTCGCTCCTAGTATCCCAATGGAGTGCTTGGACTTTCCATGTGATGGAACCACTAGACGTAGCCCTAGAAGAAATAAGGGTTCGGGCATTTCACCGAACACCCTCTAGGCACGGGCTATCCAGCCCTTTCTACAATCCCATGGGTCTCTACAAGGGCCCTGACCGGCTTGCCGTGATGCACAATGACACAAGCAACTCCCCAGAGTCAACTCCGGCCACTCACATACGGGCCTTACTCGTATCTTGCATCGCCGCCCGGGCCAACCCGGGGGTGCCCCGACGTCGAGCCATGCCACATGGCACCCAGCAAAAAGGGCCAAGGGGCCTACCCAGAAGCACGTCTTTCAACCCTTCGAGGTCAAAGGGAGACCTAACTAAGTCAACCACGGGCTTTGGAGGCCCGTCGCATGCATGTACCGCTCACACGGGCATGCTCGACATTTCATCGAGCACCTTGTGGGCGCGTATGTTCCAGCCCTTCTACACCAAACCATGGGCCACCCCATCATTCCCGCCCCTCAGTTGGGTCCTACAACGACCCCTCAGCATGTCAAGGTCGACCCCGACACTGAGACACATGGCAATAAGCCACTTAACTCTAGCACTCGGGCTAACATGAGGCTACCTTGACAACTCATCGAATAATGTGGCACACAGCCCGAGGCATGGCTCACAGCCACAAAATGCCTCCCCTTAGCTCCCACGAGCTCCCGTCGTCAACCCAAGGCCTGCCATGTGGCCCCTCAGTCATCTACTCAAGACGTTTGGCAATCCGGGGTGTGTCAGGTATTTACCTGGACACCTTGCAGGCGGCTACGACAACCCAAAGGATGGCACCCCCATGGGCCCATACCAGCCTCCTGGAGATCAAAGACCGTCAAAGGACATCCCCAAATGACGCAGGAAGACCCTCGGGGGCCATCCTGGTGCGGACACCCGAGCACACGAGCGGTCCGGGTCGGCGGGCCATCGGTACCGTACACGGAGCACCACACGAGCCACTACAGCTTCCATTTGACTCGGAGACAGCCTGGAGACTCCCCCTTGAGTCTTCACATTTATCATATTTATTGAGATTTTGTTTGTGTGCAATGTGTGCTTATTTGATTTTATTTGGATTGTAATTTAGATTGTATTAGGGGGTTATTTAAAAAATGACCATTGGGGGTCCCAAGAGCCACCTCACCTCTCCCCCATTGGTCCACCTATACTTTGGGCCCATGTGGGGTCGGTCAAAGCCTAGGTGGATATTCTTTTCTTCATGAGGAAGGCAAGGGGACAAAGGGGATGGTCCGTGCACAGCCCACCGAATAGCATGTCTTAAGTCCGTGCAGAGTCTTCAAGGTGCATCATATTAGGTTAAGACATAAAATCATAAAGTCCATGCATGTCTAACACTAAGTCCATGCATGTACAGTGTCTCCATATAACTCCATGCATGCATAAAATCATAAAGCCCATGCATGTCTAACACTAAGTCCGTACACGTACAGTGTCTCCATATAAGTCCATGCATGTACAAATTTCGTGCATATTTTGGACTTGGACATTTTGCTGATTGAGTTTCATCCGAACCCTGTGCTTGAACAGTCTCTGCAATGTAAGTCCATGCATGTTTTACGCTGAGTCCGTGCATGTTTTAGTCAAGTCCGTGCACGTTGAGCATTGTTAAACTCTAAGTCCGTGCTATTTTTGACAAAGCTCGTGCACATGTCTTGAAATGCTAAGTCTGAGCACATTCGCTTGAAGTCCATGCATGGTGAAGTCCGTGCATCTTTTTCATGCAAGCAGAACACTAAGTCCATGCATACTCTCCTTTATGTTAAACCCCGTGCATGTTTGGTTTTTAACACAAAGTCCATGCACGCTTTCATGTAGTCTGTGGAAGCCAAACCCCATGCATGTTTGGCTTTTAACACAAAGTCCATGCACTCCTTCACAATGTCCGTGCACGTCAAATCCCATGCATATTTCCTTATCTGTGCAACTTGTGTTAAAGTCCGTGCATGTTTTGATGTTTTCTTAAAACCTACATCCATGCATGTTTTCTCAAAACCTGCATCCACTCATGTTTTCTTAAAACCTACATCCGTGCATGTTTCTAACTGCATTCTCAGAACCTGCACCCGTGCAGGTTTTGACCGCTTCACAGAACTTGAATCCGTGCAAGTTTCTTTGAAACATGCATCCGTGCATGTTTTGCTTCTCAAAGCCCATGACTTGTAATCAAGTCCGTGGATGACCTTGCTCGCTTTGTACATTTATCTATGTATGTACCATTGCAAGTCAGTGTATGTCCGAGCAGACACTGTTATTCAAGTGTTGCAGAGTCCGAGCATACACTGTTATTGAAGCTATGCAAGTCCGAGCATACATTTACACTCATGCATGTTTTGCTCGCCGATCATCAAAGTTGGAGCATACACTATTGCAGAGTCAGTGTATGTCCTCTTGATGTCCGAGCACATAACAACCCCGTGCATATTTTCTAGTCAGGGCAGACACTCCAATTGAAATAGTGGGTTGCTACCTTGTCATTAGCATTATTTAACTAGGATGAATCATGCTAAAATGATGCTAAACAGTTCTGCGTGACAGAACGGTTAGTCCAGAACCGCCCAACGGGACTCAGCGGTCGATCGACAGGCCGTTTAGGCTCTACAGGCTCGGAGGCTAGGCAGGATCTGAGCGATCTGTAGAGGGCCGCTGGGGTCTCTGCGCGGTCTGGCCCTACTCGCCGTTCAACGGAACGGTCAGGGGTTGGCCGTTCTGTTCAGAAAAGATTTCAAAGCACAAAACCATTGAACGGTCAAAAGCCAGCCGTCCCTATAGACGGAACGGTCTATCGAGGGGCCGTTCTAAACAGGGCAGTTCTTGGTGGTCCGCTCTAAGGTCGCCATGCCCGACTCCGGCGAGCTCGGCTAGGGTTTATAAACAACCAGCAATATTCACCATACAGAGTATGAAAATTAGGCAATATGCTAGCAATGGAACGAGAATAAGAAGATGCATATCATGACATGATCAATTTAATGTTAACACCTGCAAATCCCTACTCTAATCGAGGTTAAAGAAGGGAAACCCTAAATCTGACATGCTTCTACTAAAACTACAAATTCGCGCAGGATACTACATGGATTTTTGGGCTTTTTAATTCATTAGAAAGAGGACAGAAAGGTGAATCCAACAGAATATAGTTCTTAGGGCTTGGTCTACTAGAACCTACCTTAAAGGAAGGAAGATGGGGACGATGTTCGTCGGCCGCGATGGGGAACACCTCTAAAAGAATGCCAGAATACACCCTTGTCCATGCTCCTCGTCGGCTGCCACAGCATCCAATCCCTTCTAGGTCGACTAGGGTTTCTTCTTATAGGGTCAATTGGGTCTAGAAGGGTCGAATAGGGAGGATAGAGTCCTTCCTCCACGGGTGCACGTGAATCGCTCTACACCAAGTCACGCCGCCACTCCACCTCGAAATACTCTCACCAGGGCAAGGGTTTCGGGGAAGAAATAGAGGGGAAACGATCAGTCAATCAAGGCCATCCATTTGGGTCCGAATTGGGCTAAAATGATCGAGAATTGGGCCCTAATCTGATGATTTAAGGTCTGATTAAATTAAGCGTTAATTTGGGCCTAAATTTACTAATTCGGTACATTTAGAATTTTCCTTTGGGTTGGTCGGAGAAGACACTTTATCCAAGCATCCTATCCTCTACATGGTTAGGATGAGGTCCGTGCAGGTTTCTCACAAAGGGATCAAAGTCCATGCATGCTCTCAAAGGGTAAGTCCATGCACATCTGGGCTAAGTGCATGCAGATGCAAGTTAAGTCTGTACACAGGGGGGGCCAAGTCCATGTGTGCTAGGGGCAAGGTCAGTGTACATGGGGGTAAGGTCGACGCACATACTGACTAAGTCAGTGCACGTGCGAGAAAAGTCAGTGCACCTGTGGAATATGCCAAGGACAAGGTCAGTGTACATGCTGACGAAGTCAGTGTACATGCAAGGGAGGTCAGTGTAGCTATGGAGTATGCAAGGGGTGAGGGTCGGTGCACGTGCAGACTAAGGTCAGTGCACGTGTAGGCTAAGGTCAGTGCACGTGCAGACTAAGGTCAGTGCACATGGGCTAAAGGTCAGTGCACATGTAGGCTAAGGTCAGTGCACATGCAAACTAAGGTCAGTGTACGTGCTGACGAAGTCAGTGTACATGCAAACTAAGGTCAGAGCACATGTAGGGGAAGTCATTGCACATGGGCTAAAGTCAGTGCACATGCAGACTAAGGTCAGTGTACATGCTGACGAAGTCAGTGAACGTGCAAACTAAGGTCAAAGCACATGTGGGGGAAGTCAGTGCATGGTCCGTGCATATGCAGGCTAGGGCCAGTGCACATGCGGGCTAAGGTCAGTGCACATGCAGGCTAAGGTCAGCGCACGTGGCCTGAAGTCCGTGCAGGGCTTATGCAAGACTCATGCATGCAGAGGGGAAGGGAGTGAAGTCCGTGCAGGGTCCGTGCATGTGGGGGCCAAAGTCCGTGCATGTTTGCACGTGGTTGGGGTCACAAGGAGAACGAAGTCCGTGCATGGGTTGCACGGGGTTGAAGCTGCACGGGGCTGAAGCCATGAGGGGATGAGTGCGCCGCGGAAGGCCACGGGCATGCCAATGACTGACGGGGGAGGGCGTGCCGGTGAAGAGGTGTACCGGCGAAGGATGCACTGGCAGACATACCGGTGAAGGGTTTAACAACAGCCGAAGGGAGGAGGCACTGTTCAAGGAGTGTGCCGGCGAGGGGGAAATAAAGGGTGTACTGGTGAAGAGTTGAGGGGGGATTGGATTAGTGTACCAATGAAGGATTGGGACAGGTGTACCGATGAAGGCCCACTCCTCCTCCATTTCTCTTAAGGCCTTTCTTTTCATCTTTTCTTAATTTTTGTATAGTTTTAGTAACCACCGCGGGTGAGTTGTGAGTGATCCCCTACTTCCCACACCCTTGGTGTGCTGACCGCCCATGAGTTGGGCATCCCTGACCCATTTGGGGTTCTCCCCCAAGTTAGCCAACCATTGGAGCATCAAGGTCCCACCCCGGATCATCTCCATCATCACCGAGTTGCCTACGGGCACTAGTGGCGCCACGCGAGTGAGTTCGCTTGAGTAAGTCTGCCACTCACAATTTCTTGCTTGCAACTATAGGTCCAAGGTCATTGGTCTTGTGGCTGCCACCCTCCATAGTGGTGTCACATCACCTGAGCCTTTGATGTCTTCGTAAATCTCATACACCAGAGCTGTCAAGGGCGTGTACCGCTCGTATCTCTAGGATGGCTCTTTATGCTCTCCATCTCGGTTCTACCTTGTTCCTTGGCCCGAGCTTGGCTCAGATGCTCGCTTCTTGTCCCCCTCCCGACCTGAGCCAGTTGTGCCAAGGCAGGTGCTGAGGACTTCCTCGCACTCAGCATGGCGTAATGCCAGGGTCACTAGCTTGGCAAGGGAGGTGGGAGGATGCAGGACTAGCTCGCGCCGAAGGTTTTCATCATGGGTGCCTCCAGTCACCGCGGTTATGGCTGAGGCTACATCCAGGCGGGGGATGCATAGGGCCTCCGATTTAAATCAGTTAATGTAGACCCGCAACTTCTCCCCTTGTTCCTATTTGAGCGCCAATAGCCCCACTACTGACCTAGGGGGACCGCTATCGGCGAAGCTTTCCTTAAACACTCGCCCGAACTGCCTGAAGTCTCGAATGGAATTGGGGGCGAGGGCTCGAAACCATGCTTGAGCGCCCTAGACCAGTGTGGTCACGAACTCTCAGCACTTAATGGCGTCCGATGCCCCGTGAATAGTCATCAAGGCGTCAAACTTTCGAAGTGGTCGGCCGGGTCGCCCTGGCCATCATACGGCTTGAAGGTCGGGAGGGTGATCCTGGGAGAGATCTCTGCCTTCAAGATGTGATCAGAGAATCAAGATTTCTCCTCATCCTCCACAGGAGAGGTCTTCTGTAAGGCACAGAGGGCGCGCTCTTACACTTTTTGATAATGTCAAAGGGGGAGAGAATGTTTTGGTCATCAAAATATATTGTCATCATCAAAAAGGGAGAGATTATTGGGTTTTGTGTGCCCCTCATTGTCTTTGACAATGATTTTGATGATTCTAATATATTGTGTGTTTTGTCCCCCCCCCCCCCCCCCCCCCCCCCCCCCCCCCCCCCCCCCCCCCCCCCCCCCCCCCCCCCCCCCCCCCCCCCGCACCGGGGGTAGCACCGTCGGTGCACACATCCGACGGTCGTCACTGGCAACTCAGACTCTCCTCTCAAATCCTAAGAGTGAGAACCGTGAGAAACATAGCATTTTTCTAAATCTATTTAAAGTCAAACTATGTTAGGTTGATGGGCGGTAATAGAGGATTACGAAGATGACATTTTTAAAAATTCTCGTCAAAATCAATGATGTCTGTTAATACGTTTCCGAAAATGATATCCGTAATTTCGCCAATAATGATGGTTTATGTGAAAAAAACCCTAATGAAAATCAAAGGCGCTGAAGAGTAAGTTTTTACCCTCTAGGGGTACTTGCGAATCTCTGACTCTGTCTCCAGGTTTCCAAGAGCTGCAAATCTGGAGAGATGAGAAGATATGGACAACATTGCATTTATCAGAACACCTACATTTAGGAATGCTGCAGCTGACTCATCTCTTAGCGGCAGATTTTATAATAGAAAGACAAATTATGAGTCTAAAACGGCAGTGGGCATCAGGACCTTCTGACATCCTGAGCCCCTTCACAGACACCCAAAAGTACAGCTCCTGAAGTGCATATAGAATCGACAACCACGGCATAGGAAATCTAAACAGACCAGCCATCAAAAGGATGAAACTTGTCCCATGTCCGTAGAAATCAGTGCATCGGCTTACCAGGACTGTATACCCTTACATCGCCAGGGTCCATGCACTGCTTGTTTCCGTGGAGAGCAAGCTCAAAGTTCACCAGGGGAATGGCCATCACCTTGCTCTGCTGCTTGTCCAAGACTCACCTCGCATGGGATTTCGAGTGTGCTGCTGCTAGATCCTTGGAGGCTCCATGTACTTTTAGTGAAACCAGCCGAAGCACCTGCTTGAGTCAAGGGGGACCCTTCATAGTTGTTCCCCGAGATTGTTGGAGATCGGTTTGATGTAACAGTGGCACCCTTTGGCTCACTTGACAGAAGAGAGAGAGCACAGCCGAAACTGGGGGTGGAGACTCCAAAACTTGAGCTTGGTGGAAGCTTTGGATCAGATAAAATGGTCCCGCCTCCTGAACCTTGCAAGTAAAACTGGGTCATGTTTGTTGCCATGCCACCGGATGAAGTATACGGACCATCTTGACATCGACTAGAGACACCCCTACTCCCATCATCAGCTCTAACAGTCGGCCATACATCCCTTGCAGCTGCAGACAACCTGGGTTGAGTGAAGTCCACAAGGAAACCCCCATATCTACCATTGTCCTCTGGATAAGTAGAGTGAGAACACTTAGAAATAAAACAGGTACATCGAGTTCCACAGGAACATTTAAGTAGAAAAACAAAGGGGGAAGGATCTAACCATGAAAGGATGATGGCAATTGTCCATAGTGAAATGGTAAGGACCCAGGTTGAGGCTTTCTTCTTCGTTCATTGTGACCAGCCAAACGTCTACGACAACTACGCTTCACTTGGTCGAATTCAGCCAACTGATGAAATCTATACAGCAACATCCAAAGACCAAGGAACGGTTCAAGAAATGTGTTCATAATGAGAGTATCTTTCTTGATGAGAAACACATTAGATGACAAGTGAAAATAGATCCTCAAAATCCTAACTATGTTCATGACATAGAATGACCACCAGATTATAATTATATGTGAGAAAAGAATGTTTCTTTTTATTGTTAATTGGATACGAACATTAGTGCTGCAACTACAAAGCCAAAACCTGGTTCCTTAAAACAACTGAGTTGCCGATAAAACACAACGAAACAAGAGGGAAGATCAACATCATTTGCAAAATCCTTGGCTCCTTGCAAAGAGAGGCATATAGACACCATTTACAAGGTCCTTGAAAAGGGAGGCGCCCTCTATGATAGTTTTTAGAGTTGCATGCTGTTAGAACACAGAGAGCAGAGGAAGAAGAAGGGAGGAAGAGAGATGAGAGAGGTGGCGCCAAATGGGGGTGGCGGCTGTGTGTTCTGGTCGCCCCCTCCTAGCAGTCTTTATTAACACAAACCCTAATTACAATTAGGACTAAAATACCCCCGTTACAAAGGGATAAGGTAGGGGTATTAAGAATAAAGTAAAAAACTGATGTTTAAGTTAAATGGACCCGCCTAACTGGATCCGGTAATGAACCTGTGACACAAAACTAAAGTTGATCCACCTAATCGGATCCGGTAATGAACCTGCGACCCAGAGAGCCAAATAGACCCGGTTCAGGCCCAGATCGGCCTGAACCCAGTCTATCTCCTACACTCCCCTTCAAGCTGAGCATAGATGTCCTTCATGCACAGCTTGCCCAGGATAGATCGGAGAGCCTCCCTAACGACTCCATTAGTAAACACATCAGCAAGTTGATCAACAGAGCGAATGTTAGGTAGACAGAGCTCGTCAGAATCAAGCTTTTCACGAATGAACTGTCTGTAAATTTCGATGTGCTTGATTCTATCTTGTTGCACAGGATTGTTGGTAATGTTGACGGTCGCCTTGTTATCACAGTAAAGTCGCATAGGAAGTGCAATAAGGAAGTTGAGATCTTGTAACAGGAGTTTTAGTCACAACAATTCCGATAAACCATACGCCATAGCACGATACTCGGCCTGAACACTTGAGTGAGCACACATCGACTATTTCTTACTTCGCCAAGCCACCAAGTTGGATCCAAGGGAGAAACAATATCATGTAGTGGAACAACAATCATCACGAGAACCAGTCCAATCAGCATCTACCTAGCATGCAACTTGAAGACTAGCGGACTTAGTGAACAAAAGCCCTTCTCCTAGACATATCTTCACATAGCGAAGAATGCGATCCACAGCTTACATGTGAGATGTTCTTGGTGCATGCATAAACTGACCAACAACACTTACAGCATAAGTGATATTGAGACGCGTAAGTGTCTGTTGCACCCGTAATTGGTTACACCAAAATTCCGGGATGCTAGTGCCGCATGTGACAAAATTTCGGTACGGTGTATCACCACCCGATAAGGTATTCCGACAACGGGGTTTATCAGTCGGCGTTTCGTCGCCCCGTCGGGTCCTCCTAAGTTTAGGGCTTTAAAGCCCACATGCGGTTGCAATTCAAACCCCTCAGAGGGTGGCTACAAGCCAAATATAGACTACGGCGATTGTCAGGACGCGTAGTTTCATTAGAATCCACATGGGATTAAGGCTCCCTCCTTTGATCGTGTGACTACGGGCCGCGGGAAGCTTCCACAACAACAACGGAGGCATCAAGCAAGGTCTACGTACCAAGAACGAGGTCCCTTGCACGTGTACCACGGAGCACGGACAACGAATCGTCCTCCCGCAGCGGCCTACGGCACGAGGAAGACGACAAACGAACAAGGAGGCGCTCCTTCTCGCTATTCTCCACGAAGCACGGCGAGAACTATGAAGCTTTAAAGCCCCGGAGACTCCTTTTATTAAATCCGGACTGAAGAGGACCCGTACGGGATCGGAAGGGGACCCGTACGGGGGTCACCGTCACCCGGACGGGTCCACCCGGGCGCGGGGAACCCCCCGCGGGGTCGCCCGCGCCCGGGCAGACCCGCCCGGGGTCGCGGGAGGCCGGGCGGACCCGCCCGGGGTCCGCGACCCCGCGCGGGACCCGCCCGGGGTCCGCGCACCCGGGGCGGACCCGCCCGGGGTCCGCGACCCCGCGGGGTTGGGGATTAGTGGAAGATATGGTGGTGGGTAATGCAGGTCCAATGGGAGAAGGACTAGTAAGGATAAGCGGAGTCTGGGTGGCAGGAGTAATTATAGGCCGAATAAGTAGGGGTCTAGGTGGATGTGGCGTATTTGCAAGAGGCATAGTAGGCGGTAGTGATGGCCGAGGCAAAGGGGTAGTAGTAGGGCGAGGGGGAATGGGTGCTGACGAGGGTCAAATAAGAAGAGGCCTGGATGGCGTAAGGTTTGTAGAAGCAGGAGGTGTTTGTGAGGGTATGGGAGAAGATGAAAAGTGAATAAGGAGAGACCTGGGTGGTGGTGGATTGGTAATGGGGGGAACTGGGTTGGTGGTACGCAAGATGGGGTGAGAAGGTGTTGGTTGTGGGGTTGTTCTTAACAAACAGGGTGGTTGGTTTAGGGTTTGGTTAAAAGCCCCGACAAAAGTATTCTTTTCATGCCACCCTTGCCTCCTCTCCACTTCACAGAAGGAGGTGACAGGGTTCAGCTATTGATTTGGTGGGTGCTCCAGCAGCGAATTATGGACAATCCCCATGTCCGATTGTGGTGCTGGAGCTTGCTACTGTTGATGAGGTTGTTAAACTTGATGTGGCAGCTGCTGAGCCTGTTGCTACCGAGGGGGTCTCCGAGCTTTGAGAGTTGCAATAAACTATCTCATTTCGTCCCAATTAATACCGCCCTGGTCATTCAAATCATATTTATAGTCCTTGAAATGGAAGTAATGATCTATGTTGTGACCGGGCTACCGATGGAAGACACAGTACTGAGAGGTGTCCACATTTGGGGGCTAGGCCATCCTTTCTCTTGGCAAAGTGAGCAGGTTGGCAGCCATAAGGGCATGGAATATATCAGGAAGGCTCTCAGGTAAAGGAGGGTACTGGGCTCTTTTGGGGCCTGTGGGTCTTCTCGGTTGCTGAGGATCATAGTTGGCAGGAGGTGGCACTTGGTGGTATTGCTGGGGAACTGGAGGGTTTTGTGGTATGGCTTGGTTTTGCGGAGGAGGCGCAGGCTAGAACTATTGAGGATGGTTGTTTATTTGGTGGTGGGTCTGGTTAAAGAAAGAGGACGGTTGTTGTTGTGATGGCTATTGTTGTGGGGGTCTTGGGTTATTGCGAAAAGGTGTAGGATTGCCAACCGCACCGACCTACTCATTAGTAACAGTGCCCTCGGTTGTGTCGCCATTAGTGTTGATATTATTGTTCTTCCTTATCATTCTGGGCCTTGGTTCAAACATGCCCATGATGGGCGAATCCTTCATTTGGGTTTGTATGTATCAAGCTCTCTCATATAATTCCTCCATGGTGTTAAGCTTGTTCATGGCCAATATATGTCGGAATTGTGGAGTTGCATTGGAAATTATCATCTTTACCTGCTCAGATTCCGACAGAGTATCTTTTAACTTTTCAGCCATCGACCTCCATCTATCAGCAAACTGTACAAAGTCCTCATCGAACTTCATCTTTTCGACAACTAAATCTGTGACGGACAAAGAAGGACCTACTCGGTCTTTATACTTCTATAGAAACTTTCGTTGAACAACATCAAAGTCTCCAGCTTCAGCTGGCTCCAAGGAGTAAAACCATTCAAGTGTCGGCACTTCAAGAGACCTTCTAAAGAGGTAAGCTAAAGAGGCCTTATTATTCTGCCAAAAGGATGCCTCGTACATGAAATCTTTCAAATGAATGAACGGATTACCTGTTCCACTATAGCGCCTAAAATTTGGCATCTCTGACGGAGGCAAGTGGAAGACTGGTAGAGTAGGGAGAGTAATCTCTAGAGAATTCTTGGGGGTTGTGACTCTTTTGAGCTGCTCCTCCATACTAGCAATCTTTTGGAGGAGAAGAGTGTTGATATTAGACTCAGCTGGGGCCGGATTAATAGGAAATGGGTGTGGCGTAGGCTGCCTCAAAAGGTGAGGAGATGGTTGATGCTGCAGCCTAATGGCGGAATGACTTGTCGGTTGGGCCGGCGCAAGGATGATGGGGGTTCGGGGATGAGAGTGAACTTCTTGCGTGACTACCTGGTCATTAGACATGTTAATTCGAAGGCCACCCGCAGCCTGAGGGGGGTTAGAAGAAGAAGAAGGGACAGATTTCCCTTTGAGAGTGGCCTGAACCGCTTAACGTTGGGTATCATCTAACTGAGATAGAGCCGTGATAAGATTGTTCAAATTAAAGGACGGGGAGACTTCCCCTGGAGCAGACTGAGTGACGGGTTGAGCCTGAGAGGAAGGCTCAACCGTCTGAGCGGTGGCATCCACCACATAAACTTGGGGGTATGGGAGATGAGAGGAACGTAGTTTCCCTCGTGATGAATAAAGCTCTGAGGAAGGGCCTCATATTGGGTGGTGCCCTGAGGAGGGACCTCATAGGTTTGGTCATATTGACCCTCCTCATAATCATAAGAATACTCTTGATTGGCCATGTTGATAATTTTACCTGACCGAAGCATCATGGTTATCGCAAGAAATTACTTCAAGCAATCAAAATATAGCTATAAAATGAACACTCAAGCAAGTTGCCAAACAAGTTATAACGCTTTTCGGAAGGTTTTAGTGTTCTTTGAGTTAAACAAAGAATGGATTTTTAAAGGAGTAGTTATCCCACTTTCAATAAAGATCCTAGTTTCAATTTGAGTGTAATCTCCAGCATCAACTAGGTTCTTTCTCTCTCTTCACAAATGTATAGGTTAACTAACTCTGGGGTGCTTCAAAGGTACAACCGGCCTAGCTTCCGAGAGGGAATCCATGGGTGCGAGGACTTGGGGAGACCTTGGTTAAGGAATTTCCAATCAAAGGAGGCAAAATGCTTAATGGAAGGTCCTTCCATTCCTAAGAGAGTGTAGGGGATCCTAAAAGTATGGAGAGATGAGGTCTCTCAACCAAATGCTCTAAAATGCAACCTGATGTAAACAAGGTCAACCAACAATATAAAAATTCAATCAAGCAAGTCAAAATAGCAACAAGTGCAGGGATTCGGTGAAAATAGGGAGAAATAGCGACCGAACAAGGGTCATTGTATCAGTGAATCGTGACTGCATGATAGCCACTAAAAATATGACATGCGCCTCTATAAAGGGGTGCTAAACGCAGTAGACCGTAAACGTTTGTAGGGAGAAGTGAACAGTGACCCAGAACTGGTGCCTTAGAGTTAGGCATTAATAATTTGAGTAACGCCTCTGTAAAGGGGTGCAGATAAGGAAAGTAGTAAATAATGTTAAAATAACGAAGAGAGCACCTCTGGGAGAGGTCACTGAATCTAGAATCACAGCTGCTGGGTAGTAGCAGAATTAGTTCCACTGACAGAAATCAAATCATATTCTTAAAAATGCTATAAATAATTTAAAAATTGGCTAATCAAGTGGGGGATGTGCACTTGATGCACAAGGGGAGTGTGCTACATGGAGCACAAAGGAGGGACACACGTGGGTGCCAAAGGGAGGGGCACATGTGGGTGCCGAAGGAGAGGCAATCAAAATAAAAATAGCAAGTGTCCCACCATGATCGCCAATTTGTGAACGTGTCACATAGACATTTAAAGAAAAGATGATTAATTTACTTAAAAGAAGTTTATTAGTGAAAAAAATTGAACTAAAGCATGGAGATGACTAAGGGAAAAGGGAGCATGAGATGCTACTTAGGAGTGTGATCGCCAGAGGGGTTACCTCAAAAATAAGAAAGGATGATCGCGTGAGTACCTTGTGAAAGCGAGGATGTTGTGGATTTCACTTCCTCCTCCAATCGGCCGGCCGATGAGTTCATTTTCTCGATAATATTTAACTTAATTATGATTAAGTTTAATCTGATGTGATGAAATGACCCAAAACCCCTCTACCTCTCACCGAGAGAGAGAGAGAGAGAGAGGGAGCGGGGGGAGGAAGCGGGGCGTGGCGGAGGAGGGGGAGCTGGTGGCTGGGCTGGGTCTGCCACTCCATCCTCATCCCCAACCATGCACCTCATTCGCCGCATGGTGGCCAAGTGGTGCGAGTCCCACGGAGTGGGGGCGTGGAGCTGCCCCGCCGGTCCCCTCCATGACCCCGACGTCGCCGCGCCGTCACCTAGGGCGAGCGCGTCCAGCTCGGCTGCCTCCTTGAGAAGATCTCCTTCGCCTTCGTCGCCGAGAAGAAGCAAGCCGCCTGGGAACTCCGCCTGCTCACCAAGCGCATGCTCTCCTTCTGCATCCTCCTCGGCGAGACTCGCGACGCCATCCCCTGCCTGCTGGCCCTGCTGGCGTCCGTCGAGCTACACCAGCACTCAGAGATGCAGGAGGACGTCGTCACCACCCTCCTCAACATCTCCATCCAGGACAGCAACTAGAAGGTCGTCGGGGACAACCCCCGACAAAGCCCCCTGCTAGTCGACGCGCTGACGACGGGGACCATGGAGACCTGGAGCAACGCTGCCGCCGCCTTGTTCACCCTCTCCGCCCTCGATGCCAACAAGCTCAAGATCGGGGAGGTGGGGACGATGAAGCCCCTGGTGCGACTGCTGGAGGAGGGCAGCCCCGTCGCCAAGAAGGACGCCGCCTCCGCCGTCTTCAACCTGTGCATGGTCCACAAGAACCGGAGCCAGGAGTGAAGGAGATGGTGGTGTGGGTGCTTCTGAAGACCGTGGCGGAATAGACGCTCGTCGACAAGTCCCTGGCCATCCTGGCGATGCTGGCCAGGAACCAGGAAGCGGTGGAGGAGATGGGCTGCGGCGGAGGGGTGCCTTGCCTCCTGGGCATCATCAGAGACTTGCAGAGTGCAACCAAGAACTGGTCTGAGAAGCTGGGGAAGGGAGAGGCTTCCGGTCGGTCTTCAAGGGCACCCTCCCCGACGCCTCCGTGGTGGCCGTGAAGAAGCTGGAGGGCCTCCATCAGGGCTAGGGGATGGAGCGCCGGGCTGGGCGCGGTGTGGTGGAGCCGAGAGAGAAGGGAGGGGGCGCCAGCGGTTGGGATGCGGTTTGAGCGGGCACCAGTGGGCTGAGGGTGGGCCCAGTGCAGAGGACAAGGGCAAGGGAAAAGTGGAGGTGTCTAGGAAAATTCGCCCATCCATTTCTACACCTCAAACCAAAGGGCATGTAAGAGTCAGTCTGATAAGGATAGAGTCCAAGGAAGTTCCAAGGCCAAAATGACCCAGCCTCAATAGAAAGGTCGAGGCAATTCCAAACCTACATCGACCTCCACTATTTCTGGATCCATGCCCTTTAGAAACCAAGGTTCGAGTAGGAGGACCTCAAGTCGAGGCTACTCCTAGAATGCTCCGACCTACTCCTCATTCCATAACCTCTACCACCACAAATCTGATAGGAGAGGTCAAGACAACCTCCACATAGGGTCTATGCAGCACAACTCATATGCTACTCAGATGTATAGACCTTATTCATGGAACTCCAATGTGCTACCTAGGCACAAACATTTTAGAAGCCAGAACAATTATGGCTTTGTCCACTCCTAACCAAATCAGTCTAGGAACTACACTACATATACTGCTCCCAATGCCCAGTGGACTGGTCACTGGCAAAGAAGTTTTTAAAACAACTCTGAGAAGAAGAATGTCACATGTCAGAAATAATTCTTACAAATTAAAGGTGACAAGAAAAGGCAAATTGTACAGAGAAATGAGAAATCCACAAATCAAAAGTAGACACAAAAATAAGTGTGGATTCCTAAATAACTTTTATCATGTTTGCATGTGTTAAGTGATGTTATGGGGCCCAAACAACTTTGGGTTCCAAAATTTTCTACCTGATTTCTTTTGCAGGTATGCCTGGTAGCCAAACACAACAAGTGGTACCTTAACAATGGCTGCTCCAGGCATATGATCTGGAATAAAGAAAAATTCTGCATGTTGGTGAAGAAAGATGCTGGTCATGTCACATTCGAAGGTAATACCAAAGGAAGAATAATTGGGTCTGGAAAGGTTGGTAAGTGCTCTTCCTATTTCATTGAAGAAGTTCTTTTAGTTGAAGGGCTAGCTTACAACCTGCTTAGTATTAGTCAGTTATGTGACAGAGGGCACAAGGTTATTTTTGATTCTCTTGCATGTACCATCTATGAACCTAACTCTGAATCTGTGAAATTCACTGGCAAGAGAATAAATAACATGTACATGGTAGACTTAGATGATGTAGCACACACCAACTTGTGTCTCACTGTCAATAAGGATAACTTAGCCTACCTGTGGCATCGTAGGTTAGGTCATGCCAGTCTCGCCCTCGTCTCCGAACGGGACCGGCTTCTTCAAGCTGGTCGAGTAAGTGCTCTACTCTTGCTCTCATTTGAGTGTCTTGTTTCTGCAATATTGGTTCATACGTTCTGCTGGTCCGTGAGAGTGAGCGCCCGGTCCGCAAGCTTCATTGTCTTGAGTGACCGTCATGGGAGAAGTGTTACCCGTGCCCATTGGCAATCGGTTGGCCCCTTTGAATTGGGCCTGTATACCCTTGGGAATCCTTTGGCCTTGCTGGCCCTCTACTAGCAAGGGCCCAACCCTCACGACCTCGACTCGGCATCGCTGAGTTACCCTTGGGTTTGGGTGTGTGCCGGGAGAGTTGGTCACCCCTATCGGCCCGTTCGGGTTGCGAATTGTGCTTGTTTGCATAGGTCTGAGGTTGTGTCACATCAGGCCATTTCTCACTGGCTCACCGTCGGAACGGTGTGATGGTCCTTCTAGTGACCATCACAGCTTGTGACGTCCCAGGGTGGGTGCATCATAGACTGTGACTCCCCAAGGTTGGCGCGTCACAAGACGTTGCTTTACCGACTGGGTGGCTCGTGGGCCTGACGATCTCACGATAGACCACCAGGGCGTGTGACGTGCCTAGGTTGGACCGTCAGAGTGACGATCTGACCGTTAGCATCCAACCATTGTGATTTTCTAACCATTGAGTTTCTGACCGTTGGGGGGTTAAGGCCTCTGACGAGCCCAGGGTGGGGCGTTAGAGCCTTGTGACGCCCCAGTGAGGGAGCGTCAGAGCTGACGCTGCCCATCGCCCTAACGCTCCTATGTAAGACCATTAGAGGCTGTGACGCCTCGAGGGGTGCGCATCACAGCTAATTTCATTCTGTCTCTTGACGCACCAAAGGTGGTCCATCAGAGACTGTGACACCCTGAGCGATGTGCGTCACGACTTATTTCTACTCATCTCCTGATGCAATGGTTTAGGCACGTCAAGGACTGTGACGCACCAAGGTTGGCGCGTCATAGTGCATTTTGCACTGTTGGCCTAATGCCCCTGTGTTGGACCGTTAGACCGCTATGATGGCCCAACGGTAGACCGTCAGAGCCTGTGGCGCTCCTACGTAGGACCGCAAGGCTCTGGACTGCAACGTATGGTTTGCAGTCCCGTTTCTCCTCCGACTGTGGTCACCGTGTGACGGTGCTGGTACGTGGGACGGTCCCCATACTTCATCCGGTTCAGACGTTATTTCAGGATGCACACAGCTTCAGGGAGGGGGCAGTGGAGTTCACGGGCTACGTGTTATTCAACTATGTTCCTATATTGGTCCGGGCCGACGTTTATCACAGCGTGTACGCCTCTCGGTATGGGTATCCAATCTCCAAGGGCCTCTGCTGTGGGATGATCGAGGTCTTCTGCATAGATACTAACACTTTCTACACAACGGAGGGGGAGACTTCGCTAGATTTGTGGAGCTTGAGCCAATTGAGCGGCCTACCCATCGACGGGGAGACCTACGAAGAGCTCTACCTTCCGGACTTAATCAAGGACGAGACCAACAGAGACGACTACTACTCCTTGGGGTACTCATACTGGTATCTGATGAAGGCCTACCGGGAGTTATACAAGCTGGCGCACGGCGAGAAGCAGCCCCGCCGTGGAGACCGGAAGAGAGTCCGGATGAACCTGTGGCTGTAGTACTTTTATGACAGCCCGAAGGAGTACATGAATTTCCCTTGTGTCAGGACCGCTGTCACCCGAGAGAAGCGCGCCAAGCCAAAGTTGGACATGAAGATCCCATCCAAAGGGCGTTTGGGCGGGCCGAATCCGATGGCATTGGACCCGATGACACATTGCGCGGCCTACCTGACGTACTAGCTGTGCTCCTTTGCCATGCCGTACGGGGACGAGACCGTAGTTCATCTGGATGCCATTTACCCCGCGTGCCAGATGGCATGGGGGATCAAGCTATCGTTGTGCCCGGCCGCCCTTTGCTTGATCTACAAGGCCCTGGGAGACGTCAGCACGCACCAGTTCCCAAGGCAGGCCCGCTACGTGTGCCCCTTGCACTTTTTCAACGCCTGGGTCTGCTCTCTGTTCCCCGAGTTTGCACCCCGGGCCATCCAAGACTGGGGCTTGATGCCAAGGATGCTGGAGTTTGCCAGCACAGAGGCGGGCGTCACCTCGAAGTAGCTCTATGACATTCGGGGTCAACTGACCGCAATACCGCAGGAAGCCGCTGGGACGATCTATTTCTGGAGTCTGGCAGTACACTCAAGCCCCTTAGTGAACAACAAACGGGAGTGCCGGGATGACCAGGTCGAGAAATACGTGCATCCCATCAGCCAGGCAAATGTCACTCAACCACTGCTGGAGCATGAACTTAGAGGTTGGGCTCTGTCTATCCGCCCGAGTGTATTGCCATTCCGAAAGGGGGAGACTTTGTTGCTAGAACCGTACTACCCCTTGGCTACGACTAGTGAAGGCTCACAAGACACGGACTCCAAAACACAAGTGCCGAAGTACATACAGGCAAGAGTACCCTGTAACACGTACTTCAAAGCACCAAAGGCAGCACAGGAAACTATCAACAGACTCAGGACAAGGCAACTAGACCTACAACTACAACAGTCCCTAAGTCCTATGACTCTGAGTCAGGATCGTCGCACATAGCGGAACAAATCGCCAATCGTTCTAATCCTAAGCCAGGGAAAACGACGCTCCGAGAAAATGACACACGGAGACCCGAGGGGACACCAAGAACCCTCAGCACACCTAGATACGTAGACCGAGATTGGACGATATCTCGAGACATCCAGAACCAATGTCTCGAATTAGACAAGGCCACCGAGACATAACAAGACTTCCTGTCAACCACTAGGTAACCCCGGGTTGACCGGAACCAGACACGACATCAACACACTAACACATCCACGGCCACAGCAGCGCAAACAAATAGAACCAACAAGAACAAGAGCAGCGGATAACGACGACACTCTGGGCAGAGTAATCCGTCAGCCAATTGCTAGGGGAAACTCAACAGTCGAGAGACAACTACTACGCGACCAGAGACAAGGACAATAGCAACTTCTAGATTGAGTCGTTAGGGTACTGTCGTAGTCTAGGAAAAGACCACAGCCAGTCACCTAAACCGGCCAATCCAGACAACCATCGACAGACAGACACCGCCCTAAACAAGGACCTAAGACAGACGGACACACAATATAGAACCAACCAACGGTCGTCACGGTAAATAGGACTATAACGCACCGGCATAGGGGCGTTATACCCACATAACGCACCACGGGAGGGGCGTTATGCCAACCAGACCTGAGACCATATACAGATGATATAACGCTCCAGCATAGGGGGGTTATATCAACATAACGCACCGCGTATAGGGCGTTATGTCAACCAAATCAAAATGAAGTATAACGGACCACCATCGGCACGTTATACAAGTATAACACATAAGGGTAGGTGCGTTATACCCAACAGACCCAAAAACACATTAACCACAGACCGAGGGCACATAACGGACCAGAACCCATCCGTTATAGCCACAAAATGCGTGGGGTGAGACGCGTTATATCAACCGCCATACCCAGTCAAAACATCGGTCAACAGACCATAACGGATCTGCACCTGAGCGTTATATTAACCATAACGCACGGGGAGGAGTCCGTTTCCACAAATAGCGCCCTAGACTGGGTAACTATTTCTTGTTATAACGACTGTTCACTCAGTCGCTGGTTAACACATTTTCCAGATGATTACATCATCAAAATAACATTTTACAGATAATAACGTCTTAAAAGCTGTCGTTTATTTAGGATATAATGACTGTTTAGTAGGGCGTTTAATTTCAATATAACGCCTTAGATCATGGCGTCATTTCAATTATTACAGTAAGTTGGTCATGGAACAGTAATAATAACTTATCAGGAGTAAAATCAAGGATCAGGAACATGGTCATGTAGAGAAAATTTACAGGATTCCAGAACTATACTCATGCAAGAGATAAATTAACATGGATTCAAGTTATTAAATTTTTAACATGCGTATATTTATTAATTACTCTGATAAAATAACGACTTCATAGAAGTCATTTATTAATTGACGCATTGAAGGAAGGCGCGTCAAAAAGAAGTAGCACCTTTTATCAGGTCGCTATTTCTCTGAGAAATAGAAATCTATAAAACACAGTAAAATCATGGTATCTAAACTCATATGCATGCATGATCTTATTAGTTATAGTTTAATTCAGATCTTGAGAAATAGATACTACCTTTTTGTAATGTCGGGTGATGAACTGGGTGATCTAGGGAAGAAGGAAACGACGCTCTGTTATGAATAGAGTAACAGCAACACCACTAGAGGAAGGACAACCACTCCAAGAGAAGAGGAATAATAGCAACTCTTCTTGCCGTGGCAGCTTGCAAAAAGGAAGGACAAGGCAGCAGTAGCAAAGGTCTATCTTCTTTCTTCCACTATCGTTCTTGTAGGAACACCGGTACAAGAACTAAGATGAAGAACAAAATTACATTAACAGTAAAGAAGACCAAAACTTCCTTACCGTAGCTTTGGCAGAGATTGATGAACAGGAGGTTCAAGGGTGATGGCAGGGGTATTTATAGGGTATAGGAACCTACAGGCGATTGGAGTTCGATTGGGGTTGGACTTTCTTGGAAAAGAATCCTATTAGAATATTGATTTCCCCATCTTAATCTTTTCCCAATATAACTCTTACCCATTTAGTCCCGTATGTCATCTCAGTTCCCTGTTCGAACCAAACATGACAACAGGTTTCCGTTTTATGATTCTCAGTGAAATAGCGCCTTGTCTAGGGGCGCTGTTTAATTGGCGACAGGGCTAGGGGTGTCAGTTTGTAAATTAGTGCCTTTTAACCCAGCCAGGGTTGGGGTCTTCTTAGTCTCCCTTAGAGACGGAATGAACTCGGCGATTATGGGCCACCTCATAAGTACTCAAGACAGTGGTTTTTGACTCTAGGACTAGGAGGATTTGACAGCAAGGTGTCGTATTGTACAATGGTCTTGGCTTGAGTCGCGTGACTCAAGGACTATTGGATTAGCAGGTCTAGTTGACTATCCAGAGTTTGGTGGCACCGAATCACCCGGTACCTCATGATTCTTGCGATGAGTGTGTGCGTAGCCTTGGTACTACAGGTTTTCCTCTTTACGGAGAGTGTCCACATTCAGTGACCCCCCACTAGTCATACCGCTTGAGCACTCAGGTGCCGACCCACTTGAAAGTGATGAAGAGTTAGACCCAAGAGAGACAATTTTAGGTCGGTTGCCGTACGGCCTCCCACTGTGGCGACTCGAGTTCAGGACGGGAGAAAAACTAGCTAGAGGACCTGACGTAACGCAGCCAGTCAGTGTGTGCACACGTGGTCAGGGACTTCGGACGCGTACTGACGAGCACGACCCTGACTAGACCCTTGTCCTTGTGTTACTTGTACGGTGTCTCAGTTTCGCCTAGAGCGAGTAGGGAGACACCCGAGGCGCGGACTAAGTCGTCAGTGAACGCATTCGACCTTACTTCTAGTGGACAACGCTCCTATCACGCGACACGTGACTCTCTTGACTCGTGGTTTGATTTTCCATCTGCGAGACGTGACTTTTCGAGTAGCTTCTGGATGCCTTCTTGACGTATAGGTCTAGGGTTCCCGGTAGGGTTACCGAGGTCTCACCCGTAGATAGTGTAGGGTCCAGACGGCGAGGTCGTGACTGTAGCATTGGACCGTGTGGCCTCGCTTGGGCCTTTGTCTGCCAGGATGGGCCTTCACGATAGGGATGTCGTGATTTTTCTTTCAGTAGCATAGCTGTAGTTTTACCGGTGGTTCGGCGGTCCCGACTGCGAGATTGTGGTTTCCTTTCCGTGCTATTAGGAGTAGCTTGAGAGCTATGTTTCTACCGCCGTCTTCCTTTATTGTTGCTGCTACGTCTGCTACTGTTACTATTGTTATTGATATTATTGTTGTCGCTGTTGTTTGCCGTCGTTGTTTACTAGTGTGGGGATCCGCGGGACCCCTACTGAGCCAATGAGATGAGGCTCACCCCTTTCTTTTCAGGTGTTGCGGCTCCTCCACGAGGTTCGGAGAGTCGTACCTGGAGTAAGGGGGAGAAGCCCTCGAGCATCGTCCGATGCGCCATCGAGCTCAGCGAGTCGAACAAGAAAGCTAAGAATGCCGCTCCCTACGCGTAGTCGCCCACGTGGTCGAGTTCCTCGAGGAAAGGGAGGAAGCAGCAGCTCATCGCGTCCGCCCACGTAGAGAAGAGAAGACGCCCGAACAGCAGCATCAAGAATCGTCTCAGCACCCGGTCGGCCTCCGCTCCCAACTGCGCTGCTACCCTCGCCCTGGCGGACTTTCATTGGATCCGGCACAGTGTTCGACCGAAGCCTGCTCCGCATCGTCGGCAGCCGCTTGCCGCTGATCGCGTTGAAGACTGTCGCCATCGTGGAGAAGCTGCCACGTGAAGACCGCCCTGCATGGTGAAACCTCCTCCCGCCAGCCATGTTGACTTTCACCCTCCACTACCTGCTGCCGACATCGTCCCGGCTATTGACCTGCCGCAAAAGATGCTCGTCATGCTGCCTTGGCAGCCTTGGCCACGTTGTTTGTGCCTGGTGCGAAGACCTCCGCGTCGGTCGCTATGGCCTCGTGAAGCCCATCGAAGCCAGCTGCCTGCTATGCATGCGAACCGGTTCGCCCGTGCTGTGAAGCATGCGGCTTAGCCGCATTGCATGTGCTCCCTTCCCAGCTTGCATGCCAACCACGTGGACCCACAGCAGCTTCACTTCCTGCTCGAGCTCGCCATGCATGTGTCGTGAAGCCTTCTCGTTGAAGCGTGAACCACTTTGAAGGAGCCCTGTGCATGCATGCACATTTGAAGATTTTGCCTTACGTGATGCCTTGGCACCCTGATACTCCCAACCATCATCGTCTTCCCAGAGATCGAGAGATGACGACCGATAGCAGTAAATCGACTCCTTCAGTTGTTCTTCCTTCCTCTGCTAGGAGGGGTAGGGGCAGCGTTCCTCCTATCCACGTGGTGTACAAAACAGGTGATGACCGCTGGGGTAGTCTTCTTCTTCAGGCTCTTCTTCTCATTCTTAAGCAGAGCCTCCGTGGCAGTGCCCTGCTCTTGACTGTCGACCTTCAGCAAGTCGACGAAGATGAGGCCCAAGCAGTTGGGCAATCCTATAGCTGGTGGCATCGGTCCAAACGCCATGGGCACCGCCAGGTAGCCCCCTCGGACGTGGGCGTCAACGACCTGCTGGCCGAAGTGGACCGAGACAAGTCCGTTCGTCATCTTTCCTTTCATATTTTCCCTATATTTTCGATCAACTTGAAAGCGGAGATGTATATTACCCTATAGCAATTGTTATAACACCTTGATCTTTGACGATCGATTTTCCATGTTACACCCCTCACCAAATCGGTGAGGCTTCTCTACACGCTGTGAAAGCAGCAACACACGGGGACGACGCCCCAACCACACGAGGTGGAACTCCCCACGAGGATGAAGTCCTCACCACACACGGGGACAAGCACCATACGAGGAGTAGACTCCTCACGAGGATGAAGTCCTCACCAACACACGGGGACAAGCCCCCCCCACACACTCAGAAAAAAGCAAACAAACACCAAGCTGCAAGTGTAGCAACCACACTTAGGATAAACCCCCAAGAACACACACGGTTGAACGCAACGAAGGACTTACTTTCGATCTCTAAATAGAGCACCAGACGTACACTTGAAATATTGATTCAGAAAAGCAAAATGAAAGCTTAAGGCAAGGCAGGAAGAGTGCAACTGGGGCTTCTGATCAATGTGATAAAGCACGGCTAAGCTTGGGGCTGGCTGCAAAGATGGGCTACACTCCCATCAGCTTCTTCTTCCTTTTTCATCACTGGTTTAGCTCAAACCAAGGCTAGGCTACTCTCTCTCCTTCTTTTGTTTCTCATAGATACTCTTCTTTGAATGCAGAATGCCATGACTTTTTCTCCCACTCAGCAGCTTGCAAGGATGCTCTTTGTAGATGCTCAAGGGCTAGGTTCTCTCTCTGGGCAGCAGCTCTTGCTTCTGGACAGCCACTCTTATCATACATGAGCTTATCCTTTTATAGGCATAAGAAAATAAATTTGGTGCGATAGCTTTTAAGGAAAATCTATAGTATCTTGACTTCCATTGGTTGGCACCACCAAGGATGTCCTTCTGGCTTGTGAAATCTCTGGAGCAGCAAATCTGATTGGGCGGAGGCATAAAGGTGGCTTCCTTGAGATGTTACCTTTCCCAGATTTGGTCCCTGTCTTTTTCATTGACCAAAAGGATAGTGCAGAAAAGTTGGCCTTTTCTATATCTGATCTCTGCCAAAAAGCTTCTCCCAAAAGGTTGTGTTGGGCCTTATGATGGAGAGGACAGTGGCCAGTTCTAGGAAACTCCTCTAGACCTCAAAAGATGTTCTTTTGGGCATTTGTGATTCCTATTTTTGCTCTCTGGATCCTTTTCTGAAAAGGCTGCAGATTTACTACTCACGACAGTGACACACGATCAACTTTTACGGAAAGCAGAGATAGGTCAACATGGCACATGAGAATTCCGAGGGGTATTGATAGGAAGGTGAAAAGAATGATAGGAATGCATAGGAAGGAATGATATATGGTTAATCGTTCTGGAAGACTGGGACAAGGATGGTCTAGTCGATTTCTCGACGATCACCTGCGGAACCAAGTGTTTGACTGAGGATGTGCCACCAGGGCACGACACATGGGCATGAGATGTCGTGCACCACGTGGAGAGAAGGAGGTTCTGATGGTACGAGTGTAGGCGATTGCGAGGGCTCATGTACTGGACGTCTTCCCCACCGATCGCAAGCAATCAGTGTTTATTTTATATTGAGTGGAGTCTGAACACCTTTGTTTCTACTACCGAAAGAGAGAGTCAGGGACCCCGGGAGCCACGATGTTCAGAGGACTTAGTCCATGCAACAGTGACAGGGTAACATGAACAAAGTAGGGATAACTGGAGGCAGAGAGACTGGTCCCAGTGTGGACACTGGAGAGGGTATGGACTCTGGGTTTATGAGAATGAGATATTGGCTAGGATGGAGGAGCAGAGGACACTGGCTCGGCAGGGAGCAAGCAAGTTCTGGCTCAGGCACGAAGCTGTTGACACTAGCTCGGTAAGGAGCAGGCAGGTCCTAGCTGAGGTATAGGGTTCATCTGACTAAAGGAGTTGGGACCGAGGTGGGAGACGATTGGTAGTTTGTTGGACGTCGTTAAGACTGGTAACTGGACAGGATGGGAATCAATTTTCCAACCAGATTATATCACTATATGCCATGAAAGGTGTTTATATAGGGGCGTGAAAGCCCAATTACATATGTGTGCAAGCCATAGGATAATTCTGTCATTTATGACGGTCCCCAGGTGATTGCGTTGTCATGCGGGTATTTCTACATTTACACATAACGTCCTTAAAGGACTTGTGACTCGGCAGGATGACACCTGAAGGGTCTCGCAATGTATCCCCAACACGGGCCATCGTCGAGATCGGGGAAGTTGGGGTGCCATGGGCACCGCTGTGCCAGAACGACTAGGCGCTGTTAAGACTGGGGCGATGACGTGCGTAAACACTCATCATTAAAAATGCCGTGCACACAATTTCAAAAATTGCCGCACTCACTCACGAAAGAATTTTAAATCTAAGTAGCGTGGTGAATATGGGTCGATCCCACGAGGAGGAATATTATTTTCAGAACTCGTCCAACATTCCCAGCTATTGAACAGAGCAAAGGCTCTATGTAGAAATTCACCGGAAGACCAGGGAATGCAATCCAAACCGAAAGAATGGGTGAATCCGTCAACGGAGAGAACTGCATTGTCCATTTGAAGAACTTGAAGAGCCGACCATGAACAAACAAGGACTCCCTGAGGAGGAGTTGCAAGAGTCGTCATAGTTCCGGAACCGGAGGAGAAGGTGTCGCACATCAAGGGCACTGATCATGAAATCTTCCTTGAACCTGCATCTATTGGATAGATGAGCTCTGATTTCAGGGAATGGTGGTCTACCACGGGGAGTGCGAGCCACAACCGAATAAGCAAAAGGTTGCAAAGATGACATGATCTCCTCATGGCTGAAGAAAACAACTAGTTCTCCACCATCTGTCACTGCGGGCTTGTGGATGCAACCCTGAACCAACGGTGGCTTCATAGTGGAGGCGAGGACCTCTGCAAAGGAGCGATGCATCCCTGTAGCTTTCTCTGGTGGGGGCACCATCGTGGAAGGATGAAGAGGCGACGAGGGGCCCAAAACTGACCCCCTGGGGCATCCATAGCTGGACGTCGGAGTCAACCGTAGGTCATCGACGCCGGCAGAGAAGCTAGGTCTTTTTTAAACTTGTGGGTCCTTCCACCCCTTAATGGAAGACACTTGAAACTATATCATGCGCCACTTCCCCAGCTCGATGAACAATTGAGGCCTACACCTCAGGCGGGACAAGAATGTTTCTTAGATCTTCTGTGAGACTATGCAATATCTATTCAAAAAAAAGAGAAAAAAAAGAAGAAAGATAAAAAAATTATCAAAATCATTAGGGGACGTCGATTTATCAAGTCCCACCGGTAGGCAAAGCTCCCCCTCTGGCCCGGACCACCATATCTCGGCCGAATAACCAAACAACTACATCCCATGTAGCAGCAAAAACCCTTGTTTTTGGATTAACGCTGCTTCATCCTGTCCCACTGATGCAAAAAACCAGTGGCCCAAACCTTCCGTCTGAATCCATGAACAAAAAGACCATTACTTTGGCACTAACCCCGTATTAATGAATAAACTACATCGGTCCCGACTCCTTGTCAGTCGATGAACAAACCAGTGGACCAGACCTTCCATCTGAAGCCATGAACAAAAAGACCCTCGCTTTGGCACTAATCCCGTGTCAATGAATAAATCACGTTGGTCCCCGACTCCTTGTCAGCATCGATGAATAAACTAGTGGCCCAGACCTTCCGTCTGAAGCCATGAATAAAAAGACCCTTGCTTTGGCACCAACCCAGTGTCCATGAACCACGTCGGTCCCCGACTCCCTATCGACATCGATGAACAAACCAGTGGCCCAGACCTTCCGTCTGAAGCCATGAACAAAAAGATCCTTGCTTTGGCACTGACCCCGTGTCAATGAATAAACCACGTCGGTCCCGGATTCCCTGTCGGCATCGATGAACAAACCAGTGGCCCAGACCTTTCGCCTGAAGCCATGAACAAAAAGACCCTTACTTTGGCACTAACCCCGTGTCAATGAACAAACCACGTCGGTCCCCGACTCCCTGTCGACATCGATGAACAAACCAGTGGCCCAGACCTTCCGTCTAAAGCCATGAACAAAAAGACCCTTGCTTTGGCACTAACCCCGTGTCAATGAATAAATCGTGTCGGTCCCCGACTCCCTGTCGGCATCGATGAACAAACCAGTGGCCCAGACCTTCTGCCTGAAGCCATGAACAAAAAGACCCTTCCTTTGGCACTAACCCCATGTCAATGAATAAACCACGTCGGTCCCCGACTCCTTGTCGGCATCAATGAACAAACTAGTGGCCCAGACCTTCTGTCTGAAGCCATGAAGAAAAAGACCCTTATTTTTGGCACAAATCCCGTGTCAATGAATAAACCACGTTAGTCCCCGGCTCCCTATCTGCATCGATGAACAAACCAGTGGCCCAGACCATCCGTCTGAAGCCATGAACAAAAAGACCCTTGCTTTGGCACTAACCCCGTGTCAATGAACAAGCCACGTTGGTCCCTGACTCACTATCGGCATCGATAAATAAACCAGTGGCCCAGACCTTCCATCTAAAGCCATGAACCAAACGACCCTTGTTTTGGCACTAGCCCTGTGCCCATGAATCAACCACCACAATTCTATAATCTCTAGTCCCACCGGCGAATAAACCCACGTCTCGAACATTTCATCCGAGGCTACGAACAAAATGACCCTCTTTGCTTCGGTTCCAACCTTTCATCCGAACCAATGAACAAAAAGTAACGCCCTTTGCTTCGGCTCGGACCATTCGACTGAGCCGATGAATAAACGACTTTCCTTCAACCCAGCATGAGTTACCAACTCCCTCTCGGGATCGACCCCATCTGGTCAGCTTAGGTCCCTTGCCGAGATCGACGCATTAACTCTGCTCCTTTGCTTCAGTATTTGCTGTATACCGATGATTAAATCCCCACTCAAGCATCCCAATCTACGTGCGCACGCGGTGAAGCAGTTCCCTCATCCCTTCACTAAAGGAGTGAGCGCTTTCTCGCAAATTCACACCGGACCAGCATTCTATTAGTCCGGAGGAACAAACTTCTTATCAAAGAACTCTACACTCGCGGGCCCTGCACACTCGTCCCTTGCTTGTGCCACCCGCGAGTGGGGGGCATTTGTGGACATCAAAAAATGATGATGATGATCGTACGGCACGTACGTCTCCGTATCCGAGAGCGAATAGAGGATGAAAACACCGAATAAACCCCATGCCTCGCCCGATCAAGATGAGAACGCGCTTGGTGGTTCGCTATCCGATAAGGAAGCCCATCGAGCAGAAGATATGGCCACGACTCCCCAATAGGCTGTGCCGAATGCTCAATCGAAAGAAAACTCAGGAATTTGGGTTGGTTTGGCATGTGCCGAAAATCAGTCGAAGTCTTTAATTGGGGTTTGGAAGCTTCAATTTAAACACCTCAGAGGTAGTACCTTACGAGTAAATCATCGTGAGAGTGCAAGCATTCGTCTGAATCACCATGAAGCCAAAATCGAGTCAGTCGATGCTTAAATCGACGCGGTCATTGCTTAAACTGGCATGCCCCTTCAACAATGCTTAACCCGGTGCGCCCCCCTCATGCCCCCTAATATGGCGTGCTAATTATGAAGGAGCTAAACTGGCATGCCCCATGACCATGCCGGTTTAACCCAATGTTACCCCCCCCCACACCGTTTCAACTCAAGGGGTGTCGCATCTCACATCTGATGCCCTATTTTTGCACTAAACGGACCGGTGAACGGGGATAGTCTTCAACTGGAATGGAAGGGACGCCGCACCTGCCTAGTGGATAATCGTCTGCACCACTCATGTAACGACCCAGAGCTCTGGGTACCGATAACCCGATAATATCAGATTACCGCTACCAAGAACTGGGGACGCCACCCAAGAGGCTGATGAGGCCCCTACCTAGTATCGGGTCATCGCTATCATGGGCTCTCAGTGCAGAATGGTGGTAATTCGATACCTAGTATCGGGTTATCGGTATTGTGTACTCTGGGACATTACACCCTTAGAATTCCCCATGCCAAGCCAACCTATCTCGACCTTCCGTAAAAGGTAAGTGTACACCCCCGTCGTGAGGGAAAGAACCATAAATGAAAATTCCCCGTGGTCGCAAACAACGCCCGTCTGAATGTCATCACCAATAACCTGAGAAGTCTAGGAAAGACCTACAGTGAGCATGATTTGGTCAGGAAAATTCTAAGGTCCCTAACACCTTCCTGGCACACCAAGGCCACCGTTGTTGAGGAGTCTAGGCACCTATCTAAGACCACTGTAGATGAGCTTATCGATTCTCTCATGACATATGAGCTGAACCTTAAGAAGGTAGATGACACTAAGAAGAGAAGAAAACAGAGATCCTAGATCAAACCTCTGCCAAGTACTATAATTGGTTGAGTGGCCGCTTTATTCATCTGAGTGATATCACCTAGTGTTCACACTATGATTAGAACATTGCTAATAGTTTTTGATCAGTAAGAGTAGATTTACTATTTTAATTCTGTAAAAGTTTCTCTGGGATCCATTCACCCCACCTCTGGATCTCAGCCATACACGTTCCAATCCTTAAACCTGTAATCAGAGCGGATCACCAATTACAACAATTGGTATCAGTGCACCATCAATTGGTATTAGAGCGGGTTTCTGTGATTT
Organism: Amorphophallus titanum; assembly: GCA_024336825.1. Taxonomy (NCBI): domain Eukaryota; kingdom Viridiplantae; phylum Streptophyta; class Magnoliopsida; order Alismatales; family Araceae; genus Amorphophallus; species Amorphophallus titanum. Next base: position 15,417,046 of record JANBPO010006516.1, read on the forward strand.
TAGATTCAACGATCTACAGATCTGATCCTACCTTTTTGGTGTATCCACTGTTTTCTATCCTCTGATTTAAATCTATTTTCTATGGCCAATCCTCTGAAATTTGATGGTTCTAGTTTTTACATTTAGCTAGGTAAATTCAGAGATTATGTGAACACCGTTTATTCAAATCTTTGGGTGTTAATTGCATACGGTCTATATGACATTCTAGAGGATCAATCCAAATGGAATGTCATTCACAGACTTTAAAATGTAGATATTGTGAAAGCCTTGAAGATGATAAAGAGGGCAATAAATCTTGATGAGTTCCCTAATTTGTCTATGTGCAGGGATGCTAAAGAAATTATGGGCAAACTAACAGAGATTTATACACAAGAAGGGAGCAAGTGCTTTATGGCTAAGGATCACAGTAGTGACCAACAGGAAGAATCTTCTTCTCAGGTAAGTTTTGAATCTGATGAACTTACGTTTCCGGTGAGACCAATCCACCCTTCATCTCTTTGCCGAGATTAGGGGCCCTGTGGCCCCTTTCTTGTAATACTAACTGCTCGACTTTGCAAATACAGGTCACACTTCAACGTAAAAATGACGCTCACTTTTGGCCCTCAAGTCGTGGAGAGCCACGTTTGGAACGGATACTTGGCCGTTCCTCTCTGCTTCAGAAGCTTCCCTCTCGTGGTAGGCTTCACCAATTTTCTCGGAGTGGCCTTCACGAATTTGCTGGACGTGGAAGCATCCGACACCGCGGAAGTCAACGCCCCATTCAGGGGGGCACTGAAGCTGCTGCTGGCCGATCATCGGTCGAGACCACCAAGATTGCCCCAGTTGGGACAGTAAGCTACAGTGTACACCACGTGTACCAAATTGCCGGTCCATCTCGTCAAGGGTCGGCATCTCACCAGAGAAGGCTCTGCAGGAGCCGTGTTGCCACTACACCCAAGGGTCGGGTCTCCAACTCTAGAAAATCTGTTATTATCGAGAGCATTCTAGTCCACCTCAATGGATGAAGATTTGAGGTGATCCCAGACTAGGTCGTGCCCACTGTGCCAGTGTAGAACTCCTTCTGAGCACTAGAGAAGATGAAGGATAGACTGATGCCTGCTGCCCTGGTCGAAGCATCGAAGAACGTGCCAGCCCGTAGGCCGGCCAAGCCCAAGCAGGTCTGGATCCCCAAAGGAGCCCAGATTTCTTCACCCGCCCAGGCAGGGCCTAGCACCTTCCATCCTGCGAGGGCACGACAAGAAGAGTGGGTCAAGAGAGCGGCCCCTATGTACCGGTCGGTACTCACAACACCAACATCGCCAGAAGACACTCGTCGCCAACACTGCAGGCGTCGTCACCGAGCTGCTCACACGAGGCCTTCAGCTCACACTCCTACTGCTGCTGCCGGTGCACTATCACCGGTCTTTCCTTCTGATCAAGACTGGGAAGGAGTGGAGCAGGTCATGAGGAACTACCTGCGGGGCCCAGGGAACACCCCTTTGGGCCTTTGGGTCGCCAGAGATTACTGGGGGCAGTAGCCTCCGCCTATGAAGAAGAAGAAACTCGTCCTGTACCCAGTGTAGAGTTGAGGAATTGCTTAGAGGAGCATTGTAACATCCTGGATTCTTGTCGGATCTCTATTGGGTCTTGGCGGGCCTTTATTAGGTTGTTCGGATCCTTTTGGAGGAGTTTCGGATTGCTTCTGTAGTGTGCAGGGGAAGAGGAGAACAAGGATCACTTGGCTTCAAGTGCGGGCGGTCTACTTGGCATTATCGGAGTACCAACGAGAGAGATTAGCTGCTATGGGATTCATGGAGGTCCTTAGCATCGAGGTTACCAGGGTGGACACAACTCTCCGGTACGCGCTGCACGAGAGGTGAGATCCAATCAGCCGAGCCTTCATCTTTCGATGGGGGCACATGATCCCGACATTAGAAGACATGGTGAGGATCAACGGTTTGATGGTGCACGGGAAGGCAGTGACTGGGTGGTCTTATGGTGACTATAGAGAACTATCCCAGGAGCTGCTAGGGCTGGATTTAATGAGGCCGGGGCATCCATCATCCCAGTTATCACGGTCAGTGCTACAGGAGAGCCTAGGGCTTCGAGGAGTGGCGATCGTAGTTGGGGAGCTATCGGAGCAGCACATCGACCAGGTGGTCGACCAGGTGTGCCCGAGCGTGGCGGTAGAGGTGGGGCCAGAGGGGGATAGAGTGCAGAGGCACTTCATGATGCTGTTGATCGGGAAGCTCCTATTTTTGACCTGCACTGATGTGATCAGCTATAGGCTCCTACCATTGCTGGAGGATCTGAGCAGAGTGGGTAGATATGAGTGGGGAGCGACTATCTTAGCCTTCTTATTCGACTCACTCAACATGACAGACCGGGTGACTATGCTAGGTGGCTTCTCACCTTTTCTACAGGTAAATGCCCAAATGGCTTCTAGATGCTTCTAAATGCTTTTAATCTACATGCTGACACATGTTCTTAAAATGCAGATTTGCGTCTTCCTCTACCTACTCAGGATTGGGCGAGAGACCGAGCTACATCTGGAGAGGATTCCCATCGCAAGGTAGTGGAACGTAGCTCGAGATACATGGTCGATCAAGTGGTTGACTCGGGCGATCCAGGATGATATCGACTCATTCCCGCATGCATCGGTAAACTCCTGACCTAAAACCCTTCTATATGCTTCTATATGTTGACAAATGTTGACTTTGAAATGGCCTTTTCAGGTGTGCTGGACACCCTACCGGGATGAGAGACACGAGGGACAGCCACGGGTGGAGGCTTCCCTGGCCTATGGAGGACGGGGTATCTGGCTACACTACATCAATGCGATCGAGCCTGATGGGGTCATCACCATCCGATCCTACACTCGGGGCCCATCTCCTCGCCTCGGGGACGTCCAGCATGGTCTAGCTCTTGTCTCATATTCATAAACCATTCTTGCATAATCTTGATGCTAAATTTCCTCATATGTTGAATTGTGGTTGACATGACGTTGAGTTTTCTGAAATGCAAGTTCATATTGATCTCAGTCTGTTGGAACCATGGTAAGAATGAATGTTTAATGGGATGTCAGTTTGAGTGGAATAAATCTAGTTTTCATCACTCTTAACATTGTGGTCTGAAGTCCATGCACATCTGTTCAAGGCAGAACTATCGTCCGTGCAAGTTTAGTCTGTGTTGAATAACACATGTCCGTGCACTTTTGAGCATGAGCTCCTCAGCACGAACTAAGTCCGTGCAGATTCCTTCGCTAGCATGAACTAAGTCCGTGCAGATTTCTTTGTAGGCACGAACTAAGTCCGTGCAGATTTCTTCCTAGGCACGAACTAAGTCCATGTAGATTTCTTCATAGGCACAAACTAAGTCCGTGCAGATTCTTCGTAGGCACGAACTAAGTCCATGGAGATTTATTCGTAGGCACAAACTAAGTCCGTGCAGATTTCTTCATAGGCACGAACTAAGTCCGTGCAGTTTTCTTCGTAGGCATGAACCAAGTCCCTGCAAGTCTTGGCCTTGTTGTAAAATAAAGTCCGTGCATGTTTCACTCTTCCAAAAATTCAAGTCCATGCATGAAGAAGTCCGTGCATGCTTTGCTACTTAAGTCCGTGCATATGTCTGAATCCATGCACGTTTCTTCACCAAATCCATGCATTTGTTAAAATATGTGTCCATGCATGTTTCAGAAGCCCGTGCATATTTCCATACCATGTGCATGTTTTGGTCTTCTGCTTACATAGTCCATGCATATGTGAGTCCATGCATATGAGTCCGTGCATGTTTTGACTTTAGCAGAAAACCAATTCCTTCGAAGTTTTTGAGTGCTCGAGTCCGTGCATCTTGTCCGGTTGAAGTCTGAGCATTGAACAGTCTGTGCATGTTTGCACGGCCATAAACCTGTTGCACAGTGTGAAGTCCGTGTACTTTAAACTCCGTGCACATTTCTGTGCTAGTTGGAAACCAACTCAGTGCACCTTATGTGCTTGCTAGAAACCTACCCCGTGCAGGTTTTTAACATTCCAACCACATTTCCCTTAACTTAGCCCGTGCATGTTTACCTCTTTGCATTTGAATCTCGTGCTCTCCTATGCTGACTAGGTGTTTGTTATAATGACAGGGACCTCCTGTCTAACACACGAAGGATCAAGCACTCAGCACTCAACTCAGCATCCGACGACTCCAAGGCTTCGAGTGGGCTCCCCACAACGGGCCGAGGAGAATTGCGTGTGTGCGACTTGTCAATCGGCTTAGCACACCGAAGGTATGTCCTTTGCACTTTCCTCACGTATTAACTAGCCATAAATGCACAAGCCCACGCGCGCCACATGTGAGATGCAATGACAAGGACGGGCATCCCCTCATGTCGGGATCGCCCCTCATGTGCCCGTCAGCCGCGACCACGCACGTGTTATGACGTCTTGCTCCCCCTCAGTAACGAGGCCATGTCTGACCACTCAACTTGAGTCATGATCGACCCTCGCCTAGATACCGGATCGATGTATCCCCTCAGTCGCCCAGCCAGCCACAAGCCCCCGTTTGGCACTGCGGCTATGGCCCACACCACGGGAGGAATCTTTTGTAAAACACACATGTACTAACATATCACGCATCGACCCGGGGACCGATTAGCACATTGGAATTGCCCCGAGGTGTGCCCATGTTGTACCTAGGCTGTCACGGCCCGCCTGTAAAATATATATATCTTAGTGTTACACCGCCAGTTGGATGTATGCTCTCGTATCCACGTTCGGGCCTCCAGTTACCCTCTATGTCACCTAGCATGAACCTCTAGCACCCTTTACCCCCAGCCAACACTACCTAGTCCGAGATGAACCTACAGCTCCAAAGTGCTCTCGGCTCTTCACCCCAGGCTTCCGAAACATACAGACTTCTCTTCAACATAGAACGAAGGTCTTTGGATTCAATCTGATGTAAATAAACACTGACTGCTTGCGGTCGGTGGGGAAAGACGTCCTGTACACGACTCCCCATAGTCGCCTGTGCACTCGCACCCACAGAACCGTTCTTCCCTCCACGTGATGCTCATCCCCTGTGTCCACGTGCCGTGCCCTGGCGGTGCATCCCTAGGTAAACGTTCGGTTCCACGGGTGATTGTCGAGAAATCGACTGGCATGCCTGCACCCCAACCACGTTTCCCGTTAACTTGAAAAACCTCCCGTGCCACTCGGTCTCCTCTTGACTCTCCGTAAAAGGTGAGTGTACGGTGCCACTTGGAGACGGATACGGTCAAGAGAGGGGGTGCCTGAGGCCCATTAACTTCTGGCATCTCTCCCATAGCTATATCCTACCCCTCACTCCGGTCACCACCGACACTGCCCCGATGGACCCCCCTACTGAGACTAGAAGGATGCACTGACATTATTGCACATGAAGACCAAAACTAGCATTAACCTTCAATAGAACGTGTACAAACCTGTGTGTGTAATGGACAAAGTAGCATCGACCTCAAACAGTAACATGCACTGACTTCATATGCCTAAGGCAGATATGTGCACCGACCTTATCATGCGAATGACAAAACTTGCACTGACTTCTACATGCGAAAGACGTAACCTCCACTGACCTTTGCATGCTCAATGCAAAACCTGCTAACACCGACCACAATGAAAAACAAGCACTGACTATGTATGCAAGATACATGACACTAGCGCCAACCCTTTATGCAACTAGCAGTAACATGCACCGACCTTGTATGCATCCCTATGGAGGTATGCACCGACTTCATGTGCAGACATACAAGATGTGCACTGACCTTAAAGCAGACGTGCACAGACCTTGTGAATGAAAAGTAGTGTGTGCACAGACCAAGAGCATGCTTAGACTTAGCATCGAGACATGCATTGACCTAATATGCATTAAGCTCAGAGTGTGCACTGACCTGCATGCTTGCAGCAACAAAGATTGCATCGACCTTTATGCAACTAGCGCCGACCCTAGTATGCACAAGGTGCAACAAGCATCGACTTCTACAGTAACGTGTATAGACCTTCATGCATGCAATCAGACTAGCATCGACTTCTACAGTAACGTGCATAGACCTGTGTGTGAGACACAAACGTGCACCGACCCTAGAATACGTGCAGCAACAAGGATTGCACCGACCTGTACAAGCCTGATGCAAAAGTTGCACTAACGGTTCTACCCTTAAGATGAAACATGCACGGGCCTTTATTACATGAGGCGGAGTATGCACCGACGTGTTCTACCCAATGCAGAGTATGCACTGACTACAAGCATGCTCAAGGCAAAAACTGCACTGACCTTATGTACACACATCAGAGCATGCACTGACCTGGTGCACAGGATGTGCACTGACTATGTAAGTAGAGCAGCGAAGATTGCACCGACCTTATTAGCATGTGGCCTAAACTTGCACCGACCTTATGAACTTGAAATGCCCATGTATGCAAACTATTTGATGAAATGGCTCGCTACAGTATGAATGGTGCAAACATGTTTTATGTAAAGATCTGACGTATAAAACTTCATCAAAATACACAATATAACCATGGTCAACATAAAGTCACAAAAGTCAACTCTATAGTCAACGAGAGAGAAAGGGTTAAGAGGTTATATATAGGAAAATCCAAAAAATACTAAAAATTTAGAAAAATGTGAAAAATTACCTATGCGATCCTCGAAAGGCGTACAACGCAGTGGTACTGTTCCGGTGTCAGAAAACGCACCGGTTCACCCTGCACAACATTCCGAAGGCATATCAGAGAAAAGTACACATAATATCTGATAAATATTCGAAAGAAAATCAGGGACATTACAATATTGACAACAGTATACTTAGCTGTATTCCAAGTTTATTAAATCCAGATGACAATTATCAGCTGTGTGCAGTCCCTTCAGAGTCTGAAATCCATGATGTAGTGATGAATATGCCCACGGACAGTGCACCAGGGCCAGATGGGTTCACTGGTGCTTTCTATCAAAAGGCTTGGAGTATCATTTCCAGTGTGGTGATTTCTGCTATTCAAGAATTTTTCACAAAGCAGCAACCTCTCCCCAGGACTGTCACTGCTACTCTGGTGGCTCTCATCCCCAAGAAAAATAATGCAGTAGACATTTCTGACTACAGACCTATAAGTCTTTGCAACTTCTTCTATAAAATTATTTCAACTATTCTCAATAGGAGGCTTGCAACCCTTCTTCCAAGAATTATCTCCTTGGAATAGTCTACGTTTGTCAAAGGCAGACAGATTGTAGAAAGCATTGCTCTGGCTCAAGAACTTGTCCATGAACTGGGCAGGAAAATAAGGGGAGGCAATGTTATGTTCAAGTTGGATATGGCTAAGGCCTATGATAGGCTTGAATGGGATTTTCTCTTTGTTGTCTTGAGGAGGTTTGGTTTCAGTCTTCAATTCATCAACCACATTTAAACTATGCTATGTAATTGTTGGTTCTCTATGTTAGTCAATGGAGATTTGGCTGGTTTTTTTAAATCATCTAGGGGCATCCGCCAGGGTGATCCAATAGCTCCATCTCTCTTTATCATAGCTGAAGAAGCTCTCAGCAGATCTCTGAAAAACTCATTCAGCTCTGGTTAGACTAGCTGGTTTGCAGGGCCAAGGGGATGTCCTTCTATCTCCCACTTATTATTTGCTGATGACACTATTATTTTTAGTAAAGCTACTGCCAACTCTGTCAGAAACCTTCTCAACATACTCAGGCTTTATGAAACAGCTTCAGGTCAGTTAATAAACACTAGTAAGAGTGGATTTTTCACCCATCATAAAACTGCACCCTCAATTGTCACTCCCCTGATTTGCCCATGCTTGGGGGTTCTTCAGAGACTTCATCTGGCTGTTCGAGCAGTGGCAGTGAGGCGATGGAGACCGATGAGAGCTCGAGCTTGGGCTCTTCTTCCTCTGAGGCCTCTTCTGTCGGGGATGCTGAGACGGAGGCGGCTCTGGAAGGTCTATAGAAATCCTTCCCTGACCCTATCAACTCTCATTTAGAGTTTATAGCTGGGTATTGATGCCATTATGTCATGACCAGGGCTGGAGTCTGAGGGGGAGCACGTGCCAGCTCCTATTGAGGATGGCCAGGAAGAGCCTCCCATGCCCTCGGTGGTTGTCGGGGATGAATAGATCATGGAAGAGCCTTTGCCCTCCCCGACCCCAGCGGGGAATGCCAAGGATGTGGAGGAGAGGTTGCCCTCACCAACCCCTAGCAGAGATACCGCAGGCATGGAGGGAGCCATGCTAGGTGGGGATCAAAACCTTTATCAGGTTTTTTACCTTGTCTTGTCACAGGGAAGCCCCGGGTGTTACTGACTCCCCTTTGTGTTTGGTGGGATTGTACAGGTCCTCTTGGTGTACTGGCTAAGATGGGCCACTCTTCCCTGGACCTGGGGGTCAAGTGGCCTACGTGCCCTTGTCCGCCAGAGCCACTGCTAGACACGAGCGTGGGCATGGCCCTGCTTCAGCGAGCCCGCGACTACTTGGGAGGTGACCCCTTACCTTCTCCAGAGGAGCTTAGGCAGTGGTTGAGGGACTGCACTCAGGGCTACCATGGCCTCAACTTCTCACGAGAGCTTTGGATGTCTGGCTTAGCCGACATCTGGGCAGAGTACCTGCGACTTCTGGCAGCTCAGGAGCAGCGGGCACATCGACTGGCGGCCATCCAGGAGGTGCAGGAGCAGTGTGCTCAGCTTGCGTCAGCAGCGGCTGAGTAGAGGAGACTTGCCGATGCAGTCGTGTCTGTCACTCAGGACTATGCTAGGCAGCTGAGCGAGGCGATGAGTAGAGCTGAGGCCTTGCAGAGGGCCTTAGAGGAGCAACGACGAGTAGTGGAGCTCGCTGAGGTCGAGTGGCGGGCTGTCGACACTAGAGCCAAGGCCAGTGTTCAACTTGCGTCGACCTTGGAGGCGGAGCTGGCAGCTGCGGAGTCTCGCTGGGCAGCACTGGAGGGGAGTGAGCCTGGGCTCTGATTATATCACCCCTTTATCTTTTCTTACTTTTTGTTATCCAGACCATGACCCATGTAGAGTTAAACAGTCACCCTGGCCTCCCGCCTCCCCAGTCGCCCCTACTGTGCCACCTCGCTCGCAAGCGGCCCCCCCTCCATGCAACATACAGCACGCCACCGTTAACCCCTGCTCCGCCCGCAAACCCTGTCACTCCTGAACAGACAGTCAGCCATCGTTGGCTCATCGTCTGCCGTGTTCGTTGCCTCCCGACGAGGCCATCACCGTCGTCGCCATCTTCACCAACTGACGGCGGTGGTGGGCGAGCTCTGCACCTTCACCCCCAAGCACAGCCATCTCACCGAGCGCAACGGCATCCACGTGCACGTTTCCCACCCACCACAGCGAGCCTGATGTCCCTCCCCTCCAGAGGGTAGCCTCATGTCCGAGCATGTCATAACTTCACGTCTGACCATGGTGCTCGATCTCACCCGAACGTGACCCCCACCTGCTTGCCACCGCCGCGCTCAGCCCACTTGCCTGCCGCTGATCCTTCCCCAGTGATGTCACCACTGTGCCAGTGCCTTCCCCACCCCAGTCAGCCTCTAGCCTCAGATCCGTCGGCTGTCGTGAGCTCCTACGCCATTCGTCATTCCGAGCGCCTCCCCTCCGAGCGTGTCGAGCTCACACTCCACCTTCCGAGCAAGGCAAGCTTGAGGTCCCCCTCTTCGAGCGGGGCGAGCACGACGCCCCCACACCCATCCCGAGCGTGGTGATCCCCCCTCTGAGCATGGCGAGCTCAACTGCCGTGAGGTCCCTTGCTGTTCACCATTCCGAGTGTGGCCCCTTCGAGCATGGCGAGCACCCCCGCGTCCGAGCATGGCGGGCACGGCTTCCGTCCCTGCACCGACGTTCAAGCATGGCACCGGCAACTAAGGCAAACAGGGGCCCCATTGGTCCCCATCGCGACCACAGCCAGACTGTAACGACCCGGGTAAGTCACCCATCCCAGTACTGCTCCCCATTTAGCATGCTTAACCTCCGTTGTGTGAGACGTGTTGTTGCCGTGCCGTTGCTTGAGGCATTGTGATTTGTGGCACTGGCTGGGTGGAGAATTGGGGGAAATGTGCTGGCGAGGTTGCCGTATGAGTACCCCGTTTCTGTGTTGGAGGTTGTATCCTTGGATGAGATTGTGTTTTCGGAGAAGTGATCTCTGACAAGATTGTGGGTCCCGGTTGGTTGCCATGAGTGGCTGGGGAGGCTGGCCAAGTGATCGACCATGGTAAAGTAATGCAAGACATCTCCGCTCTGTTTAGCCAGTTGCTGGTGTTGAAGAGCGAGAGACTCCTCATCTGGAAGCTCCATGTTGAAGGGAGAATCGTCTGGTACTGGATGGGTTGCTAAGAGTTCAACCATGCCCTGCCCCTTGATTGCTTTTCTTGGGACATAGGTGATGTCGTGCTCCATGAGCAGGAGTGCCCATTTCCCCAGTCGGCCTGGGAGAATGGGTTGCCTGAGAAGGAACTTCAGGGGGTCATGCTTGGATGTAAGCTCAACCCGATGAGATAGGAGGTAATGTCGCAGCTTTTTGATGGTAAACACCAATGCCAAGCATACTTTTTCCATAAGGGAGTAGCGGTACTCAGCACCAATCAGTTTTTGGCTAAGGTAGTAGAGCGGCTGCTCTTTACCTTCTTTGTTGACTTGCGCCAACAGAGCCCCTAACGAAGCGTCCATGGCGGTAATATAGAGTACGAGGGGTTTACCCTTGACGGGCGCTCCCTAGACTGGAGGAGTGAGAAGGTACTCCTTGATCTGCTAGAAAGCTGTCTGGCATTCTGGGTCCCAAATGAAGGGGGCACCTTTCTTCATCAACTTGCTGAAAGGCGCACATCGGTCGGAGAGGTTGGAGATAAATCTCTAAATGTAGGTCAGTCTACCCTGGAGTGACCTAAGTTCAGTGAGGTTGCTGGGTGGCGGGAGCTCCCTGATCGGTTTGATCTTGCTGGGATCTACCTCGATTCCTCGGTATCGAACAACGAAACCAAAGAATTTACCGTTGGATACGCGGAAGGGGCATTTCATGGGGTTCATCTTGATCCCATATTGCCAGAGACGATCGAAGACTTGACGCAGATCACGTAGGTGGTCTTCTCGCCTTCTGGTTTTGACGACAAGGTCGTCGACATAGCATTCGACGATGATGTGCAGCATCTCATCAAAAATTTTGGTCATGGCTCTCTGGTAAGTAGTGCCGACATTCTTCAAACCGAAGGGCATGCGCTTGTAGTTGAAGATCCCTTTGGGGGATCTGAAGGGGGTGTAGCCCTTGTCTCGGAGGGACATCTGGATCTGGTTGTAGCCTGATGAACCATCCATGAAAGATAGGGCTTCGTGTCTAGTGGTCATGTCGACCATCGTCTCTGTGATTGGGACGGGGAAGTCATCCTTTGGACAGGCTTTGTTGAGGTCCTGGAAGTTGACACAGATGCGAACTTGACCATTGAAAGTGAATTTGGGGACCAAATTCTTTTTAAGTGGGGGAGGGTGTAGCAACCCTGAATTTTTGAAAATAAAAATCCTAACAAAATATTAAATAGCGACTTATGTAAAGTCGCCAATTTAATAAAAGACGCCCTTCAAAACTGGTGTCAATTCATTTGTATAAAACGGTAAGAATCCTATTTGGAATAAAACCAGTAAATAACACCTCCTTAATGGGCACTAATTATTAAAACGGAGCGTTCCCACCAAGGCGTCAATTCATAACCCAACGCCCCTTACAAAGTCGCCATTTAAAACACACCCCTTGACAAGGCGCTATTCACCTGAGAATCGTAAAATGAAAACCGCTTGTCGTTTTCTGTTCGAACCAGGATTCATGGGTAAGATCAATTAAGGAAAGGATTAGGATGAAAGGACCCCAATCCCAATCAAACTTTAAAAGGTTTTAAAGCCTATAAATACCCTTGACCTCTACCCGTAAGTCTTTGTTCATCAATTTCGCCAAGCCATGGTAAGGGATATGTTCTCCTTAGATTATTCTATACTTCTTCTTCCTCTTCTTAAGTTCTTCATCTTCCTGAGGGATGCAGGAACCTCGGTGAGAGAAACCGATCGACTTCACTAAGATCCACCATTCTGAGGCAGCCTTTTTCCTTCTTCCTTCTACTTGCTGCTACTGACTACTCCGAGCTGCTACAAGCCAAAAGCCCTTCCTCTCGCTGCTACGATAGTGTGTTCCTGCTGATATCTTTCCTGTTGCTTGGGTTGCTGCTACTAGCTATTTATGTCTATTTGCTTCTACTTTGTGGCAAACAGAGTGTCATCCTCCTATTCCTATTCTCAAACATCCAGCTCGCCACCCAGTCCAACACCCAATCAAGTAGGGTTCTAAAACTTCAAATACTAGATCAAATTAATAAGTAAGAAGCATGCATACATATAGCTAGTTATTGTTCCCAGTATACTATTTTCTCGTTCCTGTTTCTGGATAAGTAACGACCTGAAGAAAGGCGTTATTTTATTTATTAGCGACTTTCTTAGAGGCGTTAATTAGTAAACGCCTATGATTGTGTCACTGTTTCTGGGAAATATTCTGTATTTTAACGCCTATCAGTATGGCGTCGTTTTGTAGACGACTTAAAAAAAGGCGTTATTTTTCGCAGTATTTAATAATTCACGCACCTTCAAAAATTTAATAACTAAAATATTTAATAGATACCACTACACTCCACGCAGGGAGGGGAACACGGGGATGGGAAATTATTACAAGAACTACCCTCACGCAGGAGGGGGGAGCAAGGGGAGGGGAGGCGGGGCGGCCGATCCGCGGATAGCTTGTCGGGAGGGAGCCACTGGTTCTGAATAGCTTGCGAAGCACCAACGTCTGACTGAACTGTCGTCAGCACTCAGACGAAGCCTGGTGGACGCCGGTGGGTTCCTGAGATCCTGACGTCGCTCCGAGGTCGCTGGAGGGTGGGGACGGCTGCGGTCGAAGATCTACACCACTCTATCCCGCTAGACAAGTTTGCGCGATCGAGATGCGATGACCGGTACGCCCGCTGTAGATCTCCAAACGTGATAGGACCAACTCGGTGGGGTAGAAGACAGAGAGCACTACGTACCCTCAAAATCTGGCCACTGTCGGATCACCTCGCTGGTCGTGGTCGTTGATATGGTCAGCTTCTAGTTCCTGGGAGAGCAACTAGATAGGGAGGCAATGGCTGTGGTGGAATTTTCTGTACCAGAGTCAGAACGAGACGAAACCACCTGGGTTGGCTTCGTATCATCGAGGGTCATGACTTTGGATGAGACATCTCGACCCGAAATGGAGCATAGGATGGAGTTCCAGGGCCGACGGTGCTGCTATCTGTCCTGGGCAGACAAAGACTTCCAAACCTGGCGTAGTCACAGCCAAACGGACGTCCCGAGTGGTGGCGTTATCAAAAGATGGCAGGACCACTCTGGATCGTTGGCGACTTGAAGACGAAGAACTCTTCTGAAGAGAGTTCTGGCCGGTTCACACGGGGGAAGACGGTGCTGCCATTGCCAAGAGGTCCTCAGAAACTGGTGCGGTTCTGGTGCTGTTGCACGGAAATGCCTGACGCGGTCGGTGCCGATGACGAATCGAGGCGGGACCACTTCCAGAGCATAGCTGGTTCGACGTAGGACGACTTTGCAGAAGGCCACTTGATCAGACTTGCACTGTAGATAACAGGAGATCTTCTGCAATCTGGGCTTCTACTTCTGCCTTGAAGCTGGGAGTAGCAGAGCTGGATTCTGGCTTCACCGGGAGGTGGGCGGCATCGAGAAGCCTCTAGGGTCACTGTTGATGCTCTTGGAAATGGTGAGGGGCATGGGTTGCAGAGGGGAGGGGTGACCAGAAGTGGCTGGGGGTGAGAGGTTGGAGACAGGCGGCTAGGGTTGGAGTATGGAGGATGCAATATTAACTAACAGGAATCATAAGTCTTAGTGCACTGCAGGTAGACCTTCATGAAGGTGCTTCGACCAGTCTTAATGGTGAATGCATAATGTGCATCGACCTTGATAGGAATGCTCTAATGAAATGCTGCATGAGTTAAATAGACTAGCATCAACCTTACAGCAAGCATTGACCTTAGCTATAGTAGCTGCAAAGACCCATACTATGCATGTGCATAGACCTGATGGCCTAAAATCAAATGTGCATCGACTCTGGTTTCTGGATGTGCACAGACCAAAATGTGCTCAGACTCTAAATGTTGAATGTGCACGGACCTTGTAACGCATGTTAAGAAAGATGCATCGACCTTCCCTTATGCCAGATGCAATGTGCATCGACCTATGAAGTACGAGGTCAAATGTGCATCGACCTTATATAAGACCAATGGCAGATGTGCATCGACCTTATATAAGACGAAGGCAGATGTGCATCGACCTTACATAAGCTGAAGGCACATGTGCATCGACCTTATATAAGACCAAGGTAGATGTGCATCGACCTTATATAAGACCAATGTAGATGTGCATCGACCTTATATAAGACGAAGGCTGATGTGCATCGACCTTATATAAGACCAAGGTAGATGTACATTGACCTTATACAAGACCAAGGCAGATGTGCATCGACCTTATATATGACTAATGTAGACATGCCTCGACCTTATGTAAGATCGATACAAATGTGCCTCAACCTTATGTATGATCAATATAAATGTGCCTCGATCGTGTGAACAACATGAATGCATATGCACTGACCTTGCCTATCTCAAGGAAAATAAATGTGCGTTGACCTTCTAATGAACCAGAATGGACATGCATTGACTTGAAACGGACCTGAGATTCAGACTGACTTAATATGGAATGCAGGGAATGAAATATCAGTGACTGTCATAAAAAGCATAAACAGTTGCTAGCATCAAAGTATATCAATAAAGCAGAATCAGTTGCCAACATCAAAACTGATGTGACACCACTTTGGGGGTGATAGCCACAAGATCGAAGACCCTCGGACCTAGCAAGCAAGCAATGCACGGACTGGTGTCTTCACTCAAGTGGACTTACCCGCTAAGCACACTCTTGTACCCGTAGGCAATCCGACGATGGTAGTGAGGGTCCGGGATAGAACCTCGCTGCTCCGGAGGTTGGCTAGCCTAGGATTGAACCCCTAAGGGCCATCGGGAGGTAAGTCCACAACATAAGCATTAGAGCCAATCTTCCTCAGAATTGGGAAGGGACCATCACTACGGGCTTGTAATTTCTTAACGGCTCCCGAAGGAAGTCGTTCGGGCCGGACTCGTACCATAACCAAGTCACCTTCTTGAAATTCATGGTGACGTCTATGCGAATCAGCCAATTTTTTGTAAGTCGCATTACTGAGACTGATTTGCTTGCTAATTGACTCGTGGAGACTCTTGACGTGCTGTGCAAACTCCTCAGCTGACTTGGATGTCCTAGACTCGAGTGGGAGGATAGAAGAGATGGTCAATCACACAAGTAATCACTCAAGACACGAGATTTTTAAGGTCATTTGAGACCACGAAGGGCTCCCTACATCCACCCCTCACCCAACCGGGTGAGGTTTCACTACGCACTACTTTTGTAGCAACACGGGGACTGTAACGACCCAGAGCTCAGGGTACCGATAACTCGATACAAGTATCGGACCACCGCTACCAAGAACTGGGGACGCCACCCGGGAGGCTGATGAGGCCCCCAAAGGGTTAGTGGGATTGTTGAGGGATTACATTAGAAATTAGAATTCGTAGCGTGCAATGATTATTTTTGGCAATGATTAATTAAAATAATGGTGGAAGTAATTAAAATATCAGAGTGGTATGTATATAAACTAGTGCAGATTTACAACATCCATAAATGTACAAGTCCCACGGCTAGAAGATAAGACAAACTACAACTACACGGGGCATACCCCGGTAAAAACTACAAAAAGAAGATAGACCGACTCTTGGCACTCTAGGTGCGGTCTCCAAAACCTCGGGAATCACTAGCGGATGACTGAAATGGCTCACCTGCAAGAAGGAAGGGTGAGTCACAGCCAGACTCAGTAGGGGTCATGCGGATCCCTACCATGAACTAAACAAGCAAGCAAGCAATTAAGAATGCAACTAGAACAATTAAAATGCAATTAGAGCATGCATTTAAGTAATTAAACAAGCAGATGCACTATCTCAACATGCTTCTAGACTAGAACAGGAGAGTCTATCTAAGCGATTAAATCGACTGACGAGATGCTAATATAAATAATATAACTAAAGTAAGTAAACAATGTGATGTGAAACGACCTAGGGATGAGTTGGAACCGACCAAATGACCCTCGGACCTAGCAAGCAAGTAACTCACGGACCGGTAGCTTCACTCGAGCGGACTCACCCGCTGACGCTCTCACACAGCTCACATGACTCACCTTTAAGTAGGCTTAATAATTATCCGTTTAAAATTTGAACTGAATTTGAATTTGTGTTAATCAGATAATTATCTGAATAAAGTCTCTGACGAATAATTTGATTATTAATTACATAGTTCGATTGTTAATCGAATACGAATTAGGATATCACACTATCTACTCCACATCCGATCCATTTACAGGTCTACTATCTGTCCTTATTCCATCCTGATGCGTTACAAGGCTCATTGTTAAAATACGCACGGCGACCAATCTCAAAATATTACCGAACTCGTAACAAAAATTAATAACGTAGTACTACGGCAAGTCCGAGTCGAATCCACGAAGAGGTTTAGATTTATGAATTGAAAATCTTGTGTTCTAAGCGGAACGCACACTTTGGAGATTACATGTAACTTAAAATAAAAATGACATTAAGTAAATCTATCTAATGAAGTTTGATAGGTTTTAGAGAGAGAAGGGAAGCGAGAGAGAGGAAGAAGAAGAAAGAGGCAAGAGAGAGATCAAGAGAGAGAAAATAAAGACATAATTTTTACTAATTACAATTTTTACAACATGAGATGCGAAAATAAAAAGTATAACTAAAGAAATAAAAAAAATCTCGAGCTTTTGATACAGCAGAAGGAATTCTCAGGAAACGTGAGCAGTCGACATGGTAAACCTCTTGCAAGCAAGATAATCAGAGCGCAAGACAATCACACGTAATGAGACTTTACAAGTAATTTACTCAAAATTCTAACTTTATTTCATAATAAAAATGATCACAAGTACATAAGATCATGACTTTTGATA
This sequence comes from Amorphophallus titanum, assembly GCA_024336825.1. Taxonomy (NCBI): domain Eukaryota; kingdom Viridiplantae; phylum Streptophyta; class Magnoliopsida; order Alismatales; family Araceae; genus Amorphophallus; species Amorphophallus titanum. Next base: position 15,434,169 of record JANBPO010006516.1, read on the forward strand.
TCCTTATATCATCTAACTCAAGAAAATAGAAAATTACAACTTGACTCGACTAGACATAAAATGACTAAGGCTTCTCTCATTCCATGAACCATCAATCACCCTCGGACCCGCTACTTGCATAATCCGAATCCGATTCACTAGTATTTCCTGAAAAGATGAGAAAGTAGGTATGAGGACACTTGCCCAGTAGGTATCTTCGTATCAACATAAAGGTAATATTTAAATGATTAACATCTTTACTCTAGAAGATGAAGTAATGAAGATACGATAAATCATACGGATAAACCAAATTAACAAAAGACAAGAATTATAAAGATACGAGATAATGATGAATCAAGATTGTGTATAGACGAGTTTGGCCTTTCATGAACAAGAAAGTACGAGCACGTAACTAGAAAAGTGGATGGCTCCCATGGTCCGTGCATTGCCCCTAGAAGTGATATCCATCTTGAAGTCTTGGCATCTACACCCACTTTTAGTGCTAGTTAAGAATTACCCGAAGCTACCCTTAGACTGGCACAACATCTCAACCTTGGTGGAAATCTGGCATCCTCAGACTCATACCTTTATTTTCCCATCTTTCGAGGCCACTATCCTACTAGAGGAGGTAGAGACCTACTTTCCCTTTCCTAGGTCCAACGTCGGTAAGGAGGACTTAGTGTGCCATACCGTTGCCCCTATAGATCCTAGCCTCATCTTGGGAGAGTTTATACCAGAAAGCAAGGATGCCCGCACCTTCATAGGCCTACACCAGATCCATCTTCTTCCCCTTAGCCAGTGGGTGATAGCGCATTGTAAGAATAAATGTGGGTGGTATGAGGCCATAGCTAAGGCTGCGTCTATCTGCCTATGTGGGGCCATTCTGTTCTCATCTGCTGACCATGTGCTAGACACTCCAATCCTTAGTACCATTAGCGGTCTGTGGCAGGGTCTTTCTATCTCCTAGGCCGTCCTTGCCTACTTGTACGAGGGACTTAGCTCTGCAGCTCTAGGGGGTCCACTCTTTGGCTCCATGATGCTCCTAGAGTGCTGGATGGGTGTCAAGATGAAATTCAATCATAGGGAGGATATCACTTTAGCCAGTCAGATCTTCGGGAACCATCCCCTCTTCTTCATAGGTGGCGCCATCAGGTTCCCTCCAGAGGTCAAGTGCAGGACATCAGATACGAAGATTAGGGACGAGTGGCGAGTGTACATCAACAGATTGCCCCTGGATAGGTTCGTGATGCGCCCTGACTTCCTCCATGACACTGCAGTTAGGATACCTAGGGGGCGAGGTTTGGACCTGAGGCTTGTGAGCAACACTGCACTAGCGATGTACAGCCCGCACCGGTGCTACCTAGAGGTTGGACTACCCAGGATCATACTCTCAGCACTACCCCATCTTCCTGCACTACAAGTGAGAAGGATTGGTATAGAGGAGGACGAGCAAGCAGTCAGGGGTGCCCTGACCATGTGGGAGATCAGCAGGGTGCGCACCATTCCAGCGAAGGTTGCAAAGGTTGCAGAGACACGCCAGACTTATATCAGAGAGCTGAGTGATGTGACACGGCCCAATGATGCTATGGACACTCCAAGGACCTAAAATCCGCAAGCATTCAAGCTCTCGCAAGGGTGGAGCAAGGGTTTAGGCGGAGAAAATGAAGAGAGAGGGGGGGTCCCCACTCTATAAAAATCCTATTTTATTCTTTTTTTGTCCTACTTTGACTAACTACAAGAGGACAAAAAGATACTAGAGGATACTGGTTGACCGGCCACGTACGTACGAGGAACACGAGTGTTGAGGTGGGTCTTGCGTGATCCTGAGCTTTCATCATCGGATCCTTCTATGAATGGGTATGTCGATTGACCTTGCACGGACTGGGAGTGACTGGGACTGGGAGATAGCCGTGGGGCCATTGGGCTGGGAGGAAGGTGCGCTCCCCAAGGGGGGTTCGCCCTCCTCAGGGCAAACTCCCTCGGGGTGAGCTGCGGCCCCTGGGGGTCTTCTCTCGTTGTCTAGAGATGTCCTTTGAAGGACGGGACGCTAGGAAATGCTAGGATTGGCCCGTGGGGGCTTGTGGTCATTGAGTTGTTGTCGCCGCTCGCAAGGTGTTCGGGGAAATTTTTGACACACCTCGGGTTGTCGATTGGCTAGGGTGAATGACTGATTGGCCTTAGATTTGGCCTTGGGCTGAGGGAAAGGGCTCATAAGAGCTGAGAGAGTGACTCTCGTGTGTGTGGGCCCGACTTTCATGGTGTGTGCCGCATAGCACGGCAAGTTGACGGGCAGTCCCGGGTTGGCCTGAGAACTGAACAGAAGTGGCTTGTCGCCGCATATCTAAGGGTCGGGGGTGGCCCCGACTTGCTAAAGGATCGTCATAGGACGTGACCGGAGTGCTAGAGCCATGGGTTGGCCCTCGGCTTGTTGCAAAACGGCTGGAGTATGCACGCCCACAAGGTGTTCGGGAAAATTCTCAACACGCATGTATGGGCCGAGTACGAGTGCTATGGGATTCTAAGGCCCGTGGTTGACCACAATAGGTCTCCCTTTGACCTTAGAAGGCTGGATGGAGGCATCTTGGGGGTAGATGCTAGCCTCGTTGCTGGGTGCCACATGTCATGGCCTATCGTCGGGGTGCCCTCGGGTTGGCCCCGGTGGCCGTGTAGAACGCAGAAAAACTCACAAACTGAGTGATCGGGGCTAACCCCAATCAATTATTAACATTGCTGTGGGTCACTGCTAGCTGGTTGGGACCCTTGGTCGGGCCTGGTGAGCCCTAGGAGGTGCTAGGTAGCCCACGCCTTAAAGGTGTTCGGGACAATTCCCGAACCCTTATTTATTAATATTTTATTCCGAGCACGAGAGTGAGCCGACCACCCAAGACTCAACGCCGGTTTCTCAACCGTGCAGATCGACACGTTTCCCTCACCGGGGACGACCGTGAGTGAATGCTTCTTATTTTGGGGCATCTTTGTCCCTTTGGGAGCCACGTTAGGTGATGACTTGGTCGTACAGTTGCTGGTCCCGTCATCTAGTGAGTCGTGTCAGTTCGTCTAGGTCATAGGTTCGTGTCCACATATCGAGTCTCATCGTCGTCCCGCATCACATGTCCTCCTCCATAAATGTCATCGCCACCCATGGCTGAACTTCAGCAAGACAGCTTTTAAAGTATGACGGCGTTTGCAGAGCTGTGATGATGGCTTGCCTTGTTTCTTCATCAAGGGTGAGTTTATCCCAGACAGAGAAATGTGCTGGGATTCTCTTCAGCTGATTTACTATTCTGCTAGTGCTTCTGACGCTGGTTCGCCTTAGCTCTTTAGGCCTTTTGCCTCTACCCCCAGGGTGCTCTTGAGGAGCTGGCTCAGGAGGTGGTTCATCTTTTCTTCTGGTGCCGCCTGGGCTTGTTGCACTAGTCGAGCCATTTCTCCTTCTTGTACAAATTCAGCAAAGCTTAGAGCACCTACCTGGTCTTTGTTTACTGGAGGAGATATTACTGAGGGTAGGGCGAGAGCTTCCTTAACCCTCCATTGTTTCTGAGGGCGTGGCCATCTGCCTTCTCGGGATGCCAAAAATTGAGTGAAGGAGGGAACTTCCTTGCTGCTTGGGGACTCAGGGTAGAGCCCTGGTGGGGGAGGGACCTCGACACCTTTGACTTCAGGCTGGGGGACCTGGTATGGTGGCTTGCCACGCAGCATGATGTTGTGGCTAGCTTCAGGGGGTTGCCCCCATTTTCTTCCCAACCTAGTGGCATGTTGGGAGTTGGAAGCTTCGGCTTGATTCGCCTCTGCAGGCATGAGGCATATCTCTTCATCCTCCTCTTCAGAGATTCAGACTGTTTCAAATAGAGCAGCAAGGGTGTTACCAGATACAACCAACTCTCTTCTTTTATTCTTGGATTTCTTCTTCTTTTTCTTTACAGTTGAGGGTTGCTTTGGGGAGGCTTGTCCCATATGCCCAGTTCTTTGACTTCGGCTTCAGCTTCAATCTCTTCTGTTAGTTTTAGGGATTCAAGTTGCTCCCATGGGACATATTCCTTTAGTTGGACTAGCCGAACCTTGGGCTGTTCATTGGAGGCGAGGCTTGGCCGGGAGCTTCTTCGACAAGTCTACTTCCAGGATCAAGAAACGGAGCTCTGTTTGGTGCCCAGAATCAAGAGTTCTCATTTTCTTCCTCCTGGTGCGCGGTTCTGCTTCCTATTAGTCTACCCTGACCCCCCTCACTCAACCGGTTCCTCTTCCCTGCTACAACATCGTCTGGAGCTCCCCCTGATTGATGCTCGAAGAAGACTCATCCACGGTCATCCTTGACTTGGTCCGTCTTGATTGGACTTCGGGAGCGGCTGTGGCGCCTACATCTAGTTGCTATTGTGCTGCACAGATCAGGACCTACTAGTGACCTGAGGTGACTTACTTGAGCTCCCACGGTCACATCCCATAGCTTCTGAAGGCGCCGCTTGGCCAAGAGCTACTACAACTAGTCAGCATTCATCAGCAAAAGGCGCCGTCCCGTTGGGCATCCGTAAGAGCATTTTATTAATTTTCTCCCTTAGGTGCTCTGTTATGACTATTCCTGGATTGAACAGACTCCCGCCCACCTTTCTGGCTGCTCTAGTCATTTTCGATCACCGTCGGCATTCCCACCAGTGTTATTTTGAACAGGACTCGATGACGGTTCCAATGCCTCCTACTGCGCTCGATTTGGAGTTCGGGACTGCCCGTGACAGCCTCGGCTTGCGGCTACTGTGATCCTGTAGTAGTCAGAACCAGGAAGCAAAGACCCTGTTTGTGGATCTTCCCCGACCGGCACTGACAATTTGGGAACTCCAGAAAAATCACTCAAGACCCTGGTCCAATTACCAGGAGTTGGCCACTGGTTTCGTCAAACATTAAGTTTGGGAGTGGTCGTAGCGGCGCCAACAACGTCCACCTATCCCTTGTTCCAGAGTGCAGACAGAACCGGCCACCGCCACCCAATTAGTTCCGAGCTCGACTTTTCCCCTCCCCGCCTGGCCGGTTGAGCATCCCTCCCTGCGTGGAGGTACATTTTGGTTGTAATCTAATTCCCCACCCCTAGTCCAACCCCCTTGCAAGGGGTATAGTATATGTAACTTAAATTTTCAGGTTGAAGCTTCATCGGCGTGGCGAGCGGGTGCATACCCACGCCTCCCCACACGCCCTCATCTCCGGCCGGGATCGGTGTATTCACGCCAATCAGGTGAGCTCCTGAACACTTCTCATTGCTGGGATTTCTTTGCTTAGTTTAGTATTGCATTTGGTTGCTCCGTCGGTCCCCCGTGGTCTTCATTTCCCATCACTTTCATCCATCATAGTCTCTTTATTTTCACCCATGCATCTTGTCCTTGTATGACACTTAATGGCATTTACTGAGGTTGCGTCGGGGAGAAATGCACATGGCGTGCTGATGAACGAAAACACATAGCATGCCGGGGAAGGCATCTGGAGTATGTCGGTGAGGAGCCTCATGGGCGTGCCGGTGAAGGCTGCTTGGACTGTGCCGGTGAAGGCCCCTTAGGTCGTGCCGGGGAAGGCAACCATGGGCATGCCGGCGAAGGCCAAAGGGGTGTACCAGGCAGGGGCACCCAGGACTGTACCAGTGAAGGCCCCTTAGGGCATGCCGGGAAGACCCGTTCAGCGGGGTCTTAATCTGCTTCTTTCTTCTTTCTTCTCCCCCCTTTTGCTTACAGTGGAACCTTCCCCTCCCTTTATGGTTTTAATTCCTCATTGTCTGTAGTTTATTCTGATCTTTGTTCGTTGCACTTTGCAGATAAATGGCTGCCCCGAGTGGTTCTTCTGCTCCTGTTGCTGCTGGTGCCGGACGCGTCCCTCTGCCTCCAGTGCCAGCCGTCATATGGCTCAATGTTGAAGATTTAGACCGAGATCATGCTGAGGTGGCGGGATTGGCTGAGTCCTCGGGCTCGAATACCGAAAGCATGGACGTCCAGAGGCTTGCCAAGACTGAGAAGGGCTTCACCTTCAACCGCACCACGGGGAGCTATAGGGGAGATTTCCCGAAGGACAGGCACTTGCTCCGGTTCCTTAAGCATTCACGATCCCGGGAGAGGCAAGAGCTGTGGGTTGTGAGGGCGATGGAGTGTGTAGTTCTACAGGCTCGGGATAGCTTGTCCCATGTTGTTCCCAGAAGCATCCCAATGTACTTGATGGGTGAAGCCCGTGAGTGGGAACCTGTATTGGGGTTGGAGGCCATGCTGCCGGCGGAAGATAAATTAGTAAGAACCCCCGACTTTACTCCAGCAAAATGGGACATGACTGCAGGCTGAGTTCAGGGCGAGCAACATCGCTCCAGCTTGTTCTTGGCGCCGCTGAAGTGGGGCTACAGAGAAGAACCATTCATTTTGGACTATCTGGCTATCAGATTTAAGCATGAGTTGGCGCTGGGATGGTTCGGGGAGTTGAAGCTCCAAGATGCCCATAGCTTCAGAGAAGGGGCCGTAGAGTTTACCGAATATGTATTATTCAACTACGCTGATAAGGGCAGAATAGTGGGTCACCGCTTCTCCGAACATCTTGAGGCCTCTTGGACCTCGGGAGGGAAACCTTGCCGTAGTGATAGGCACAATCAAAGATGCCTCGAGTCTTCTCTCTTGGGAAGGAGTAGGACTTCTGCAGCTTCTCTTGCAATGTAAGGCCTCGCCCAACTGGTTGTCTGGCTGAAGGGCTCACCATATTCCTCGCCCCCCTCCCTAACTGGATGGAAGTGTCAGGACTGGTGGCCCGGGACCAAGTCACGTCTTCACCCCATAGGAGGAGGGAGCCCTGGATCAGGTCTGCCACAAGTGTGGTTAATTCAGCCAATTTTTCCTTCAATATCTCGATCTCCCATTGTTGCCGCTGGTATAGGGCGAGCATGATGGGGTCGTGTCGAGGAGGGCACGGAGCACGGCCCATACCTCCGCTTCCTACCTCGCCAATAGGCGAGGATGAGGGGACCCTAATGATGCGGTCCCTTGAGGTTGACCCTTCGGAAGAGGGGAAGGCATTCCCCGCGCGCTTGCAATGGAGGGGTTTCCATAGGAATACTTCTTTGTCTTGTGTCTCTTCAGTCGGTGGCATAGGTTGTTTATTGTGGCGGGCTTCCTGTAGGGCTACAGCCTTAGTGGGGTCACCGCCGAGTGGGGCCGAAACTAATATCACGTCGACCTCATAGTAATCTTCCGGTGAGAAGCCCAGGCCCGGATGCTTGGTAAGCCGTAGCAGCCTCTGGTCCAGGTTTGGCGGGTTCCACATCTTTTCATACATCCCCTTCTGACTGGAGGGTTGATAAAGAGGAATCCTTTGTCTTCTGACCATCTCGGCCGCGCGGTCAGCCATGTAGGGAAGTCCCGAAATTGGGACGTGCGGGTCATGAAGGTCATCAGAGAGTCGGCAATCATCATCTCTTCTGACTAGCTGTTCTCCGGCCACAGAAAATAGTGGGCGGGTCTTCAGGATTTAGCACCTCAAAGGTCCTTACCTGCTCGGCCGCCTAGCAATCGAGCTCCGTTATTGGTTTAATGATTCTCGGCGGGACTCTGACATCCTCTAGCAGGTCCTCGAGATGGGGTGCCCCCGGTGCGGGATAGACGGCGAGGGGAAATGTCTTGAATACCCCTTCTTCTTCTGCAATGAATGGCACATGCGGAGGAGCCACATAGCCTGGGGGCGGCAGAGAAAACTAGCCTTCTGATTTTATCTTCTTCTTCCCATTTGGCTAAGAAAGAAAAGGACAATTAACTGGGAGGATACGTGGAAGCTTGCGAGCGTGTCAGACTTGAGGAATTCCCCTGCGCTACCGCTTTGTGCTCTCGCGCCCACGTGTAGGCTTCTCGAATTGGTACGACACCCAAATCACGTCGTAGGACCGTAAATCGGACAAACTGGGACTGAGTGGGGTCATGGGACCACCAGGCTGGAGGGAGGGTGCGGCCCCCAAGGAGGTTCATCGTCCTTGGGGTGCGCGATCGTCCCTGGGGTGAACTTGCCTCGGGGGAGGTCATAACCTTGGGGGATGGCCCCCGGGGGTCTTCTTGCATCATTTGAGGTTGTCCTTTGACGGACTTTGGACCCTGGGAAGCTGGAATGGGCCTGTGGGGGCTGCCGTTCTTTGAGTTGTCGTAGCCGCCCGCAAGGTGTTTGGGTAAATACCTGACATACCCCCGGATCGCCGAACGGCTTGAGTAGGTGGCTGAGGGGCAGCATGTCGGCCCTTGGGTTGACGACGGGGCCTCGCGGGAGCTAAGGGGAGGCACTTCGTGGCTGTGAGCCATGCCTCGGGCTGTGTGCCACATTGTACGATGGGTTGGCTGGGTAACTTCTGGTTGGCCCGAGTGCTAAGGTTAAATGACTTGTTGCCCTGTGTCTGAGTGTCGGGGTCGACCCTGACTTGTCAGGGGGTCGTTGTAGGACCCAATTAAGGTGCTGGAACCACGGGTTGGCCCGTGGTTTGGTGTAGAAGGGCTGGAACATACACGCCCACGAAGTGTTCGATGGAATGCCGAACACACCAGTGTGAGCCGTATATGTGTGCAGCGGGCCTCCAAAGCCTATGGTTGACTTAGTTGGGTCTCCCTTTAACCATGGAGGGTTGGCAGACGTGTCTCTGGGCGGGCCCTTGGCCCCTTTTGCTGAGTGACATGTGACGTGGCTCACCGTCGGGGTGCCCCTAGGTTGGCCCAGGCGATGATGCAGGATACGGGTAAGGCCCATATGTGAGTGGCCGGAGTTGATCCCGGACAGTGGCTGCTGTCGCCGCGTGTCGCGGCAAGCTGGTCATGGCCCTTGTAGGGACCTGCGGGGCTGTAGGGAGGGCCGGATGCCCCATGTCTGGAAGGTGTTCGGTAAAATGCCTGAACCCTTATTTCTCATGATTTTGCCGGGGAATAGCCCGGGTACAATAAGGGCCTATATGATGAATTTTGGTGGATTTTTAGATTTTTATAAATATTCTATTTCTTATTCTTTTTCCTTCTTCTTCTTTCTTCTTCTTCTTCCTCCGCCGTGACCATGCCCCTCTCCCTCTCTCTCTCCCATTCAACTGCGGTGAGCTCCGTTCTGGCTGTAGACGGGGGCGGGGCGACGGCGCGACGATGTGGGTGACGGCGAGGCAATCGCGTGGGCGTGTGGCGTGCATGGCAAGCGTGAAGCTCGAAGTTTTCAACGACGTTCTTCGTGGGATCGAGCTCGGATTGACGTCTTATCGCGAACCAGAGGTAGGGTGACGATCCCTAGCTCAGTGCCGTTCCATTCCCATGATTTGTAGGCCAAGGCGAGGTCGAGTGGGGTCATTTTTTCACTGGGAAGGGAAAATCATGTCGCAGGGTGAGTTCGCCCGATCTACCATTTCACGTCGTGATTCCGCATTTCAAGGGTATAGAAGCATGCTAGGGGGCTTGGGGGTTCTTTTCCCATTGTTTCCCCCTTCGTGGGGCTCCATTTGGGGTCAAAATTGGCGATTCCGATGAGGTTCGCCGTTTTCACGTCGGTGAGTCATGTGAGGTTGAACCAGGGCCCCTACATCCCTTGTGTGGTCCTGTCCTGGCTGCCCATCGGCTCGGCGCGCTGCGAGTCAGGCTCAGCGCGCAACGGGGTTGAGCGGTCTATCGTGGGACCGCATGTCCCTATGCGCGGCCCCAAGGTGACCGCCCATCTCCCGAGGTTTTGACCATTGTTTGTGACCGTTATGCAGTGCTTGGGATGTACGGCTAGGGGCTGGCCGTATATCCCCACGTGCGGCCAAAGTCTTGCCGTATGACCCCTCGTATGGCCAGGGGCTAGCCATACGTCACTTGGTGCCATTGGCAGGTTGTGCGGCCAAGGTTGGACTGCACACGCCTTATGCGGCAAGGTCCTAGCTACCCTTCCCTTGTGCGGCTAGGTCCCAACTGCACTTGTGTTCTTACAGTTGGAGGAGGTGCGGCCAGTGGTTGACCGTTCATCCCTTGAGCGGCCCGAGACCAACCGCGCATCTCGTGAGTTTTTGACTGTTTGTTTTGACCGTTACGCCGTGTTTTGGGTGAGCGGCTGGGGTCTGGCTGCATGTCCCATGAGCGGCCATTGGCTGGCCATTCATCCTCGTGCATGAGCGGCCCAGGTGGGACCGCCCATGCCTTTGAACGGCGGGGTCCTAACCGCCCTTCCCCCGGAACATGAAGTCGCTAGAAGGCAACTCCACTGCCAAATCACACGACATCTGGGACACCGGGTCCTCAACACTCAGCGCAAAATCCTCCGATATAAACGAATGCGACGCGCCAGAGTCGAACAAAACTCGCGCTGCGCAACCCAAAATCATAACAGTACCTTCCACAAGCTGCGGCGACTCTGCCTCTGCCCCTGCCCCGGTCATGTGTGTAATCTTGCCTCGAGATCTCTGCTTGCCCACACTCGCTGACCGTGGTAGTGGCGGATACTGACCCTGTTGCTGGAGCTGCTGCTGTGGGTACTGCTGCTGCTGAGGATACTGCTACTGCTGCTGAGGGTACTGGGGTGGCTGACGCGGCCTCTGAGGACAGTCACGCGCCATATGTCCTGCCTGGTCAAAACAAATCACTAGCGCCGTGCACTGCCTGCCTGGATGCTACTCGCCACACTGGGGACACGACCCTCGAGAACCACCGACTGATCCCTGTCGCTGATAGGGCGTCGACTGCTGAACACTAGTTGAAGACGCCTGCCTCTGATCTCTACCCTCTTGCGCTTCTTACCAAAACCTTTCCTGAAGAACTTCTTGATCTTGGAGCCAAAAGATGCAGATCCTGTCGCTAACGCCGTCAGAGTCGGAGCTCCCGAACTACCCGTGGAGTGCTGAAAGGTGCTCAGCTGCTGGGTAGCAGTCTGCTGGCTGCGGCCTGACTGGGACTGCCCCTGGCCAACCTGTCCTCGAGTCCTCTACATATCCAGCTCCAATGACGCTGCTACACGTGAAGCCGTCTCCAAATCAGTGGCAGCATTCGCTATCAGATTGTGCCTGCCTCAAACCCTGCACAAACTGCTCGGTCTTCTGCTCCTCATTCTCCATGATATGGGGAGCATAACGACCTAACTCCACGAATCGGGCCCTGTACTGCAACACAGGCATGTCGCCCTGCAGCAGCTCCAGAAACTGACGCATCTTCTGCGTACTGACATAGGATGGGCAGTAAGCACGCTCGAAGACCTTGACGAAGACCTTTCACACGATCTGTTGAAGTGGACGAGATTGAAGGGACGTCTTCCACTCCGAAGACCACCAAGCTCGAGCCGTACCCTGCAACTGGTTGCAAGCCAATATCACCTTGTCCTCCTCAGTATAGTTCATAGAGCTGAACACTCTCTCCATCTCATCAAGCCAGTCTCTAGCCACATCTGGGTCTGGCTGGCCTAGTAGTTTTACGCACTCTGTAAATTATGTATGTCGAACATACTTATCGCTCTAATGACACGATCTATATAGACGCGCCACGCAACCGAGAAATCTTCCGCGCTCGGGGCGTGACAACCAGGGAGAGCCTTCCATCCCTCCGATGGTTGCCAGGGACGTCAGGATTACAGGGGAGGCCCTACCCTCTCCGACTCCAGCGGGGAATGCCACCGATGTGGAGGAGAGGTTACCCTCGCTGACCCCAAGCGGAGATGCCACAGCCACAGCAGGAGCCATGCTGGGTGAGGATCAAAACCTTTCTCAAGTTTTTCACATTGTCTTGTCACAGGGAAGCCCTAGATGTTACTGACTCCCCTTTGTGTTTGGTGGGATTATGTAGGTCCCACTGGTGTGTTGGCTAAGATGGGTCACTCCTCCCTGGACCTGGGGGTTGCGTGGCCCACATCCACTTGTCCTCCAGAGCCATTGCTGGATGCGAGCATGGGCGCGGCCTTGCTTCAGCGAGCCCGAGGTTACCTGGGAGGCGACCCCCTGCCTTCCCTGAAGGAGCTTAGGTAGCGATTGAGGGACTGCACCTAGGGCTACCATGGCCTTGGCTTCTCACGTGAGCTTTGGATGTCTGGCTTGGCTGGCATCTGGGAAGAGTACCTGCGGCTCCTGGCAGTTCAGGAGTAGAGGCCATAGCAACTGGCGGCCATCTGAGAGGTGCAAGTGCAGTGTGCTCAGCTTGCATCAGTGGTGACCGAGCAGAGGAGATGTGTCGACGCGGCGGCGTCTCTTGCTAAGGACTGTGCCATGCAGCTGAGCGAGGCAGAGGGCAGAGCTGAGGCCTTGCAGAGGGCCTTGGAGGAGCAGTGGTGAGCTGTGGAGCTTGTTGAGGCCGAGTGGCGGACTGTCGAGATCGGGGCTGAGGCTAGTGTTCAGCTGGCATCAACCTTGGAGGCGGAGCTCGCGGCTGCAGAGTCTCGCCTGGCAGCACTGGAGAGGAGTGATCCTAGGCTCTGATTGTATCACCCCTCTTTCTCCTTTCTTTTTGTTATCCGGACTATGTGTCTTTTGTTACCCCAAGGGCATGCCTTGGGCTCCTTTTTGTAGAGTATCAATGACAAACTCCATATTTTGATGTTGACATTTGCTGAGTTGCTCCGCTTCCCATTTTACGGAACAGTGTTGAGTGCAGGGACTCGCGACCACTTAGTGTTAGTCATGCTTGATTTCCTATAGTGTCCGATAGGGATGTACTGTTCACTTGCTATTTTTGGAAAACCCTATGGCACATGATGGGCACCCAATTGAAATTCTCCACCGCATACCACCCCCAGACTGATAGTCAGACTGAGGTTGTCAATAGGAGTTTAGGGGATCTTCTTAGGTGTCTAGTCCGTGATCGAGTTAGGGATTGGGATTTGATCTTACCTTTAGCGGAGTTTGCTTATAATGATTTGGTCAATAGGTCAACAGGCATGAGTCCATTTGAGATTGTTACTGGTCGTAGACCTAGGAAGCCTATAGACTTTGTCCCAGCTCCCATCCAGTCCCGTGTGTCTAAGTCAGCCGAGTCCTTTGCAGATCACATTAGGTAGTTGCATGAGCATGTACAGCATCACATTGAGACCAGTAACGCACGATACAAGGCCTTAGCTGATGCCCATAGACACCACTGTGAGTTCCAGGAGGGTGATTATGTCATAATCAGGGTTAGACCTGAACAGTTTCCCTCGGGAACCATGAAGAAGTTACACGCTCACGGTGCCGGTCACTTTCGGGTAGTGAGGCGAGTCAGATCGAATGCATATGTTGTAGACTTTCCAAAGGATTATGGGATTAGCTCTACTTTCAATATCTCGGATCTAGTCACTTATAGAGACCTGGCGGTGATACCTAGTGAGCCATTTGAGCCGTCTCTACCCATTGTGAGTGACACCACCCCTGCGCCTCCACTTCCAGCCTTGTTACCTCCATAGCGTGAGCAAATAGAGTGTATACTAGATGAGCAGGTAATGACTACCCGGGGCAGAGTGTACCAGCACTACTTGGTGTGTTGGAGAGGAAGACCCATGTCCGACGACATGTGGATCACCCGAGTAGAGCTACAGAGGATAGATCCTGATCTGTTGGAGAGACACCAGAGCGACCATGATCCCTACACGATGGGGTCTAGTTTCTCCCACCCAGGGAGAATTGGTGGGCACACCAGAGCCAGCTGTTGATACCAGACCCGTAGTACGTCGACATCACTGTGGCTTGGTGATAGCATGGAGATCCCATCAGACCTTTGATATTTTCCTGTATTTATTTTGAGTGTATTGTATTTTTATTTGTACTTTTACATTTGGTGTGTTTTAATAGGTTAAGTTAAAGGGTTTGTTTGTAAAATAACCACTTGGGCCCGGAGGGACCCCACCCTCTCTTCCATTGGGCCATGTGGCTGCTAGGTTCTTTTATTATTTATTTATTTATTTATTTTTTATCTTTTTATGAGTTATTATTATTATTATTTGTTGCATTCGGAGCGTGCGTGGCAAGGTCTGGAGTGTGTCGGGCAAGGCACAGGCAGTGTGTGTGCTGGACAGGGGTCGGGCAGGCATGCCGGGGAGGCACCCAAAGGGGCGTGCCGGGCAGGCACTGGATGGGGGTGCACCGGGCAGGTTCTGTGCAATGTTTGGGCTGAGAAGGGCAGGGTCAGTGCAATGTTCAGACCATAAAGGGGCAGGGTCGGTGCGATGTGAGCTGGGGTCGGTGCAAGTGTGAGCTAGGGTCGGTGCAAGGTGAGCCCTGAGGTCGGTGCACATGGGCAGGGTCTGTGCAGGTTTGGGGCAAGGTCGGTGCATGTCTTCCCTGGGCCAGCATGAGGTTGGTGCGGTAAGGGGCGGACGTCGGTGCAATGCTTGCATGGGCTGGGGCAGGGTCGATGCAATGTTTGCCTGGGCCAGCATGTGGTCGGTGCAGGTCCGCCCTAAGGTCGGTGCAGGCTGCAACTGAGGTCGGTGCAGGTTCACCCTGAGGTCGGTGCAGGTCTGTCCAGGCTAAGGAAAGGTCGGTGCACATGAGGGTTTAAGGTCCGTGCACATGGGCCAGAGGCCGAAGGAAGGTCGGTGCACATGGGCCAGAGGCTAAAAGAAGGTCAGTGCAGGTTCACCCTGAGGTCGGTGCAGGTCCGTCCAGACTAAGGTGAAGTCAGTGCAGGTTTGCCCTAAGGTCGGTGCAGGTTTGCCTAGGCCAAAGGTGAAGTCGGTGCAGGTTTGCCCTAAGGTTGACACAGGTTTGCCTAGGCCAAAGGGGAAGGTCTATGCACATGGGGAGCAATGCATGCCAAGGTCGGTGCAGCTGCAAGGGCAGGTCGGTGCATGTGAGTAGCCATGCATGCCCAGGTCGGTGCATGTGAACTAATGAGGTGTGCCGGCAGGGATGGCGTGCCGTAGAAGCACCCAGGGGGTGTGCCGGGTGAGGGGTGTGCCGGACCAGGGCTGGGTAAGGTGTACCGGGCAAGGCTTGCGTGGGGTGCAAGTGTGCCGGGCAAGGCACGACAGGGTGTGCCGGGGGAGGGGTAGGTCAAGAGTGTACTGGGCCGGGATGAGTTTGGGGTGTATCGGACCAAGACTTATTCAGGGGAGGTTTCTCTCTCTCATAGGACGCATGTGAGGAGTTTTCTTTGTCATGGGGGGTTGTTTTTTTTTATTCTGCAACAGCAACATAGATAACGTGGAGAGAGACTAAGAGAGAGAGAGAGAGAGAGAGAGAGAGAGAGAGAGAGAGAGAGAGAGAGAGAGAGAGAGAGAGAGAGAAGGGAGATAGTGCGAGGAGGTGAGACAGCCGACGAGGCCGTGGTGAGCGTCGGTGAGCACCGGGCTCGGTGGGGGTCGCGGCGTGCTCAGATGTGGGGAAACTGTCACCGTGGCTATGGTGGGGTGGGGCGAGCACCATGCTCGGCGGGGGTCACGATGTACTAGAACGCAAGGATGCACGGCTAGTTGCCGTGTGCGCTAGGGATGGCGGTGCAGAGCAGCCACTGTGGAGCCCGTTGTTGTAGGGGTAGGCGACAGTGGGCGTGGGACTGGGGATCTGCTATGGCGGTGGACCAGTCGATAGCATTGTGGTGATCACCGGCTAGGGGGCACGTGATGGCGTTGCTGAGGGAGGGAACGGGCACAGCTGGCTGATGCCCGGATATGCAAGGTTCTCTGCATGGCAGCTATGGCAGACGTAGAAGGAGGCCGCAACAGGCTTGGGACTAGAGGAGGGAAGAGATTGACAACGCTGTGGTGATCACCAGCCAGGGGGCACGTGATGGTGTTACCGAGGGAAGGAACGGGCGCTGCTAGCTGATGCCCGGCTGTGCAGGGTTCTCTGGATGGCGACTGTGGCAGACGTGGAAGGAGGCCGTTGTGGGCTTGCGATCAGAGGGGGGGCAGAGAATGGCTCTGCATGGCGTGGGTGCGAAAGCACTATGCTTCGATAGTGGATCGCGGGTGGTCAGGCCGTTGGCGTGCTCTGAGTGTTGGCGACGTCGACGGGATGGATGCTACAAGCGAGTTGCATGGCAAGGTACCATGCTCGTCGTCTAGACCACATGCTTGCTGCATTGAGGGTATCGCTGTGCCCCGGAGGTGATCGTGCTCGGAGAGAGGTGGAGCGACATGTCGTGCTGCCTATTGGCACTCTGCGTATAGCTTGGAGCGGCGGTGCGGCCTGGCTCGGACAATGAGGGGGAGCTGCTCGACCCGAGCGGCAGGAGTGCAGCACGATGCGGCACTTGTAAGAGTGCTTGGGGAGCGGTGGTGGCGTGGGTTGCAGACTGTGGTGCAGGGTGGTTGCAGCGGTAGGCTCACGGCTAGCTCTGCATGGCTGGCAGGGGAACGACATGGGAGGGGGGGGCCTTATATGAGCCAGGCCGATCTTACCCTCCCCACTAGCCCCCCTACTCTCAGGTGTCGAGCACTTCTCAAGATCTGAGAGTGAAGTTCAAGAGGGTGTGTCGAAGGGTAGTTCCGAGTGTGGTCCCCTCGTGTGGCTCAGATTGGTGACCCCGGCCATGTGCTTGGCACGCATCGCGTCTCTGGCACGCGATGCCTCTGTCGGTCACCAGGGCCTTCAGCTTGTGGGGGTATCATTTCACTGGGGTTGCGTGACAGTTGGAGGCCAGCGAGGCTGCACAGAAGAGGCTGGAGACCCAGGGCGCCAAGCTTCAAGCTCTTCAGGCAGCACAAGAGGCTGAATGAACGAGCTCTAGGAGTGACTTAAGCTACGGGAGTGAGTCCTCGCCGAGGTGGAGCGCGATCGGGACGCCTTCCGCGTTCAGATTCGAGCAGTGGAGGAGACTCTCCAAGAGGCGACCAAATGGGTTGAAGTGGCTGACGCAGTGGACTGCCATCACTCATCTTTGGCTTACTGGGATGAGCTAAACGTAGTGGCCATTGAGGTTTTACGGCCCAGCCCAGGATCGTGCCTTTCAGGAGGGCTGGGCGGCTGCTCTTAAGACTACGGCCACCAATCGGGGCATCCCAATGCCATCCCTCATGCCCCCACTGATGCCATTCAAGCTGGAGGGCAGTGACGGCGAGGAGGAGCCGAGCACTGGGGATCAGGCTGCTGGGGCCGAGGCAGTGATGGAGAAGGAGTTAGTCGATCTCTCAGACGATGCTCCACCTCCTGCGGGCGTGCTAGGGGTCCAAGATCGTGAGCCGGATGACGCTGCTACTGTCAGGGTGAGCTCTTGAGCAAGTGCTCGCCATCTCTTCTTTTACTTTCAGCTTCCTGTGTAATGAATTCTTCTTTTTTTGTTCTATCAGGGTATGTTTGAACAGTCGGCCCCTGTCCTGTACGCTTCCTTGTATTTTGGCGTGGGCTCATGATACATTTGGCCTCCGATGCTTATGCGCAGCTGGCGGTCATCTTTGTATGTTTCCCTTCGGTGGGGAAGCTGTTGCTCTTTGTTTCTGGGGGAGTACGAGTGTTCGCCTTTTGGGACTGCGAATGCTACCATCATTTCTAAAGGAGCAGGGATGCTCGCTTCTTGGAGACTCAGAAGCCACCATCATTTTCGAGGGAGCATGTGTGCTCGCCTCTTGGGAGCTCAGAAGCTACCATCATTTCTGAGGGAGCATGGATGCTCGCCTCTTGGAGACTCAGAGGTCACCATCATTTCTAAGGGAGTATGGATGCTCGCCTCTTGTAAGCTTGAAAGCCACCATCGTTTTGAGGAATTATGTGTGTTTGCCTCTTGGAGACTTGGAAGTCACCATCATTTTCAAGGGAGCATGAGTGCTCATCTCTTGGAGACTCGAAAGTCACCATAATTTCTGAGGGGGCATGGATGCTCACCTCTTGGAGACTCAGAAGTCACCATCATTTCGGAGGGGGCATGGATGCTCACCTCTTGGGGTCTTGGAAGCCACCATAATTTCTGAGGGAGCATGAGTGCTCACCTCTTGGAGACTTGGAAGTCACCATCATTTCTGAGGGGGCATGGATGCTCACCTCTTGGGAGCTTTGAAGCCACCATAATTTTTGAGGAAGCATGAGTGCTCGCCTCTTGGAGGCTTGGAAGCCACCATCGTTTCTGAGGGAGCATGTGTGCTCACCTCTTGGAGACTCGAAAGTCACCATCATTTCTAAGGGAGCATGGATGCTCACCTCTTGGAAGCTTGGAAGTCACCCTTGGTATTTTGGAGGTGAGCATATGTCTGTCTCCTGAAGAGGAGAGGATTATTGCTCCCTCTTGGAAGCTCGGAAGTCACCCTTTATATTTTGGAGGTGAGCGTACGTCCGTCTCTTGAAGAGGAGAGGATTATTGCTCCCTCTTAGAAGCTCGGAAGTCACCCTTTGTATTTTGGAGGTGAGCGTACGTCTATCTCCTAAAGAGGAGAAGATTATTGCTCCCTCTTGGAAGCTGAAAAGCCACTACTATCCCCATCCGAGCAGACTTCTGGTGAGTGTTGTGTCCCAGGTTTTGATGATGTCAAGCTATATACTATTGAACAAGTGATTGAGAGCATACCAAGTGTTCTTGTTAAATAGGTACAAAAGCACAAGGCATATCAAGCACAAGAAGCTGCTGCCAAGAGTGCCATCTATCACAACTCGAGTTATGTCAAGCAACAAGTCAAGTTATGGCACATTTGCAGAAGGCAAACAGTTCAGGAGATTGCTACAACTCGACCTAAGATCTAGCCAACTCGAGTTACCCTGGTGAGTCCAGAAGCTAATCTGGGAGGCAACGGACGTCAAGTCGACTTGAGGTACAGTCAAGTCGACTTAAGGACTTGTCCAGAAGCTGTGTACTCCAGAGTTTAAACTGAAGTCGACTTGAAGAAACCTCAAGTCGAGCTAAACCGGAAGTAAAGCAAAACATTCCCAAATCAGGTTAGTTACTGACACGTGGTTTAAATTGACTAATGATAAAGTCAAGGAACACGTGGAAGCATGTACTCTGGAGACTAATTCGACCTGAACATGCATATATTTGCCACCCCCAACTCAAAGGGCCGCAAGGATTCTAGATCTGGTTGAAAACACTATAAAAAGAGGATCGGCTACGGAGTGAAAAAGGAGATGATTGTAAGGTGAATTAATAAAAACATAGAGTGCGGGAAGATAGAGAGAGTGAAAAGAGTGAGACTCAGAGGAAGAGCTCTAGATCTACATCGCACAGGAGGGCGAGATCATCTGGCTGATTGAGAGAAAGGTGTTACATTGTTCCCTCTCGTGAGGAACAATTTACAAGATAAGTCAAGTGAATTTGGTCCTTGAAGGAAAATCTGTCACTGTGATTCTTATTGCTTTTTCTATTTTAGCTCTTCATTCTATCTGCAATTGAATTGTGAATTGTTCTTCAATTGGAGACAGTGCTTGTCAGATCCTGTTGGCTAGAGCAAGGATCTGGATTTCACAAGCTGTTAGGCAGCGATTTTATTAGAGCTCTTGACTGCTTTATGTTCGCAAGTTGTAAGGCAGCTTTTGTAATAGACGATATCCTGTGATTTGTGTGCTCATTGCACACATAGTGAAGCCTTGCTCTGTCAGAGCAAGGGGTGGACGTAGATCAACCGTGAACAGTGATCGAACCACCTAAAAATACTAAGTGTTGTGGTTTGTTCTGTTTGTGTCTATTCTCTATCATTTTAGCAGTTAAGGCATACCTACTTATAGGATCAAGTTTCTCAGATCTGGTATATAAAAAGGCTTGTTTACACCCCTTGCGTGAGGAGTGTTTCGGGACACGAACCTTCGTCTTGTATTAGTCTGACTAACTTGTTCTGTGCAGTGTGTCTCTATTGTTGAAAGCATGTTTAACACGAATGATAGTGTGAATTCTTTCTAGAGCCTAGTCATCCTATGGAGCAAGCATGGCTACTTCATCCTCATCTTGGTTGCTACTCGAAGGTTCACCTCCATCTCATAAATCTAAGTACACCATTCACCCTGGTACTACCAAGATGTATCAAGACCTTAAATGAAATTATTGGTGGCCCAATATGAAGTGCAAAATAGCAGACTATGTGTCACGTTGCCTTACTTATCAATAAATTAAGGCAGAACATCAAAGGCCTGTTGAAAAACTACATCCCTTGAAAATTCTAGAATAGAAATGAGAGAGTATAGGGATGGATTTTATCATAGGACTGCCTAAATCAAAAGGTGGACATGATGGGATATGGGTGATCATAGACCATTTAACAAAATCGGCTCATTTCTTACCTATTAAAAGTTGATGGTCTGTGGATATCTTGGTTGCTATATATATAAAGGAGGTTGTTAAGTTACATGGTGTCCCTGTCACAATTATTTCTGATCGAGACCTTCGATTTACTTCACAGTTCTGGAAGGGTTTGCAACATTCTTTAGGGACCCGGTTAAATTTCAGCATAGCATTCCATCCACAAACTGATGGACAAATCGAAAGAGCCAATCAGGTGGTGGAAGATATGCTCAGGGCTTGTGTTATCGACTTTAGTGGGAGCTGGCACAACCATTTACTTCTAGTGGAATTCGCCTATAACAATAGCTATCAAGCTAGCGTTTAAATGCACCATTTGAGGCACTATATAGGAGAAACTATCACTCACCTATCTACTGGAGTGAAGTTGGGGAAAGATAACTTCTAGGTCCCAAGTTAATAAGAGATACCACTGAGAAAGTCAAGCTAATTCGAGAAAGACTCAAGATGGCCCAAGATAGACAGAAATCATATGCTGATAATCGAATACGTGACCTGAAATTTCAAGTAGGCGACCATGTGGTTCTCAAGGTCTCTCTGGGTCGAGATAGTCGAAGGTTCGGCATCAAGGGCAAGCTTACTCCAAGATTCATTAGCCCTTTTGAAATTCTTAAAAGGGTTGGAGAAGTGGCTTATCGATTAGTTTTGTCTCCTCAATTGGCTGGAGTTCATGATGTATTTCATGTCTCAATGCTTAAAAGGTACGTTCTTGATCCATTCCATGTTATAAGCTATGATAACTTG
Organism: Amorphophallus titanum; assembly: GCA_024336825.1. NCBI lineage: Eukaryota > Viridiplantae > Streptophyta > Magnoliopsida > Alismatales > Araceae > Amorphophallus > Amorphophallus titanum. Next base: position 15,454,988 of record JANBPO010006516.1, read on the forward strand.
AAAATTCAAAAGGATTTGACGTATGAGCAAAAGCCCATCAAAATAATTGAGCGAGAAGTACGTCAACTTTGGAATAAAACCATTCCCATGGTCAAGGTCCAGAAAATGATGGCGAACAAAATGGCAAGCAACATGACCCTCGGAGAAATGTGAAGGGGTAAGTGATGCCCCCATCAGGAAGGGCTTCCGCCGAACGGGAGAAGTAGTCTATAGCGGCCAGAATTTACTTGTGGCCTTTGGAAGATGGCGGGAAAGGCCCCGCGTTGGCCATACCCCACTCAGCGAATGGTCAGGTAGGGGCCGTGGGACGCAGTAGGTTAGGAGGCCTTCTGGGTACTGGGCCGAAGGCTTGGCATTGATGGCATGCATGAGTGTACTGAACATTTCCGCACGTCATAGATGCCAAGCACCTGTCGGACTATCAGTTGAGAATCTCCATAGGCTTTGAGACATCTAACGCCCATGTCGAGAGCCATCTGGAGTCTGATGATCAGGGCTTCGTACTCAGCCTCGTTGTTGGTCACAGCTTTCATGAGGGCGCAAGAGTTATACAGAACTCCACCCTGAGGGGTCAGGAAGATAATTCCGGTGCCTACCATAATGCCTTAACTGAGGTTGCTCCGAGTAGTATCTCGAGAAGCACAATTGAAGTACAACTCCCAGCAAGGTAGACTGGCTGTGAGGGCATCTTGCTGCCAGTAATGCAAGACATCTCCGGTCTGTATAGCCAGTTGTTGGTGTTGAAGAGCAAGAGACTCCTCATCTGGAAGCTCCACGTTGAAGGGAGAATCATCTAGTGCTGGATGGGCTGCCAAGAATTCAGCCATGCTTTGTCCCTTGACTGCTTTTCTTGGGACGTAGGTGATGTCGCACTCTATGAGCAGGAGTGCCCATTTCCCCAATCGGCCTGAGAGAACGGGTTGCCTGAGGAGGAACTTCAGGGGGTGATGCTTGGATATAAGCTTAACCCGATGGGACAGGAGGTAATGCCGTAGCTTTTTGATGGCAAACACCAATGCCAAGCATACTTTTTCCATAGGAGAGTAGCGGTACTTAGCACCGATTAGTTTCCGACTGAGGTAATAGAGTGGCTGCTCTTTACCTTCTTCATTGACTTGCGCCAACAGAGTGATGGAGGCATCACCCCCACCTCCCTCTGGCTCAGGTCGTCCACACACCTGGGAATGGTTTGAGCTCGAGCTCCACTTCATATGGGTCCCATTATCTACTTTGAGCATTGTATTTGAGTCATTTTGATGTATTTTCTCTTTTATTTGAGTCATGTCCCTAGGTCTTTGGTTTATTTCCCTATGTTTGTTCTTCACTCTTACTTGGACTTTTGTTCAGCAGGGCTTTCTCTGTTCTTTGGCTACTTCATCGTACGAGCTCCACCTCTTATATATGGGCAAACTTGAGAGATTGGAGTGTGGAGACCACGCTTCCCGCCCAGAAGCTTTTCCACGTGTCAACATCTGAGGCTGGAAGCCTCCTCGGATCACGTGCCCTTTCATCTGTCCCTTTACCCACAACATTTTCAAAAAGAAAAATACTAACAATTAGTTAAACATTCAGACAGGAGTGCCATATATGTATAGACAGAAAACTATGCACGAGCTAATGTCTCTGTAAGTAAATGTGCACGGGCAAAGGAATATGCACGGACACTATATGACCCAAGAGAAGAACTGCACAAAGTCTATCAGAAAAGGTGCACAGAGTACCACTGTGCATGCACGGGGTTGCAAGACCCAAAATATGCACGGGGTATCATAGTATATGCATGGACTATGTAAGCAGAAGACCAAAACATGCATGGGGTATTGAAATATGCACGGGCTTACTTGTGCAGAACTAAAAGTGCACGGATGTAAGTTTTTATAAAGTAATGTCAAAGTATGCACGGATGCATGTTTCGTAAAGTGAACAAGCACGGGCTTAAGCACAAGATGCATACAGGAAGAAAACATGCACAGGATTTGACGTGCACGGACATTGTGAAAGTGTGCACGGACTTGGGATGCAACCCAATCAACAATACACTAAGTCGAGAATGTGCACGGGGTTTGGCTTCCACGGACCATATGAAAGCATGCATGAGCTTCGTGTTAAAACCAAAACTTGCACGGGGTTTGTCTTCCACAAACTACATGAAGGTGTGCAAGGACTTGGCGAAGGCAAGACTGAAACATGCACGGACTTTGGAAACGTGGTCGGACTTTGCATAGACAAAATGATGCATGGACGTTTCAATGCTCGGACTTCAAACAAACACGTGCTCAAACATGACTTAAGTGGAACTGTACATGCTCGGACTTGGTGAGGATGTGCAAGCTTTGTTTACTGGAAAGTGCACGGACTTGGTCTTTCAACCAGGAAAAATGCATGGACTTATTTTGAAAACCTGCATGGACTTAATGAAGCGCTGGAGACATATGCAAGGACTTTCAACAATAAGCATGGACTTCATGAAATGTAGACCAGACATGCTCGGACTTAGACTGGCCTTACACGGACTATGCATGGACTTAGTCTGAAAGAGGATCTTCAGTTCCATGGAGTGCGCTGAGGAGGAGAAGGTGGTGTTGGCTAGCCACCGGTTGCAGGGGTCAGCCTGGCCTTGGTGGATGACAGAGTGGGGAGCAACATTTCAGTCTCGTCTCCTTCGACAGATCGCGTGGCGGGAGTTCGTCACGGCCTTCGAGCGTGCCTTTTACCCGTCATTCATCAAGTCGCAGAAGATGTGCCAGTTCCTGGAGTTGACTCAGGAGGATATGATCGTGATGCAGTATTGTTCCAGGTTTATTGAGTTGGGCCGTTATGCGCCTCACATCATGTCAGACGAGGAGCTGAAGATCGAGCACTTTGTTATGGGATTGAGATCAGAGTTGAGGCAGCCCTTGCTTACATCGGGTTTGGCCAACCTGGATGCAGTTTGTAGAGCAGTGACGGTGCTGGAGGAAGATTTGCAGAGGACTCGGGGGCAGGGGAGTGCAGGTCAGACGCAGATGGGTCTTAGTCAGTCGACGGTCGTGCAGCAGCAGAGTACTGTCCAGCTCTCAACAGGCGTTTCAGGGGCATCTCCATCCGTGGCATCAGTGGCAGGGTCGTCATCCTTTAGTTCGAAGCTCAAGCAGTTGTTTAGGGATGCTGGTTTCGGTAAGAGGCGTCAGGAGCGCAAGGAGTCGAGACAGCAGTCAGTGAGCAGTGTTCAGTAGCCCACACCCTACCAGTGTCAGGGCTCAGTGAGTGGTTCTCGGGGCGGGTGTCCATGGTGCGACGATTCTCATCCAGGCAGGCAGTGTTCGGTGCCGGTGATTTACTTCAGGTGTGACCAGCCAGGGCACATGACACGTGACTATCCTCAGAGACCGCGTCAGCTGCACGAGCTTCAGCAGCAGTAGTTCCAGCCCCAGCAGACACCATCGTAGCCACAGCAGTACCAGCAGTAGGGATAGTTTCCTCAGTTGACTCGGTCAGCTACTGTAGAGAGGTAGAGATCCCGAGGTGGAGTGACCCATATGACCAGAGTAGAGGTTGAGGCGTCGCAGTTGGTAGAAGGTACTATTTTGATTTTGGGCTATGCGGCTCAAGTTTTGTTCGATTCTGGTGCGTCTCATTCGTTCATATCGGAGGATTTTGCTCAGAGTGTTGAGGACCCGGTGGCCGAGATGTCCTGTGATTTGGCAGTGGAGTTACCTACTGGCTATTTCTTTCACACCCCATATTGTTTTGAGAAGGTGCCTGTATGGGTGGTCTCTCTCTCTCGTTTGATCTCACTCTTTCTCTCTCATCCTCTCTCTCTCTCTCTCACGATCGCCTCTCACCCTCTCACTCGGTTTCGACGACATCGGCCGCAGATCGAGGCATGGGAAGTACCAATGGGACCGGCTCATCACGAGGGATGCGTGGGTGCTGACCTCGTTTCGATCCGCAGAGTGTGGAGGAGCGTGGGGTTGAGAGGAGCCGCGACGTCCTTTCGTCCGTTTAGCACTGAATCACTATCTTAGTCGCGCAATAGGTAGGGAGATGAAATCCTCTCCTCACTAGGAACCCACTGGTACCACATGCACTGTGCTCCGATGCCATTTTCCTCATTTTCTGTGCATATTTCCATGTTAGTATAATTTCACCGTATTTTTTGAAAATCACTCTATGGCCATCATTTTTAAGTTTTAAAGGCATGAATAGGTAGGGAATGAGTTGTATGACATGGCAGGTTATCTTATTTCGTGAAACCCCATCGTTTCGAGCCGACCGAGGGGGGTTTGGCCTAGGCCAACCTGTTCCTGCTGTCACGGTAGTCTTGCGGTCTCCTGGTGACCATTCATCCTTGAGCGACCATCACCAGACCGCTTAACCCATTTGAGTGGTCCAACTCGGACCGCTTGAGACCGTCATCCCTTTTGAACCATAGGATGGTGTACACTAAAATGACCCTGTTCTGACCGTTCAACCCAGTTGAGTGGCCTGCCTATTGACCGCCCATGGCACTCACCGCCCTTGTGAGCGACCGTCCCCTAACCGCCCATGCTGTGAGCGGCGCATCCCATGCCGTTTATCCCTTAGGACCCTCGAGGACAAGCGGCCCTCCCGTAACCGCTCATCCCTTGTGCGGTAGTCCTCTTGCCATTTATACCCTGTAGATTAGTTTTAGTGCAACTCATGAGCGGCCTATCTGCGGCCGCGCATCCCTTTAAACCCCGTTTGGCATTGGTGGAAGAGTGGCTCACTCCAATCCGTTCAACCCCATGAGCGGTCTGATCCTAACCGCCCAAGCCTTTAGACCATGTTGACGTTAGCAGTTGTGCGGCTAAGGCCTAACCGTTCTAGCCTCATGAGCGGCCCAGCCCTAACCGCCTATCTTGATGAGCGGCCAGAATGGAGCCACCCATCTCTGTGGACTCTAGTTTTAGCATGTTCATTTCAATTATGCATTTCATTATTGCATCTCATTGTATTTAAAGTATTTTTTGCACGTTTAATGCTAGGTTCATATAGTTAGTCCGTGCATATTTTAGATGCATTCAAAGTATAAGTCCATGCATGCTATTCGCCCTTTCATGAAGTCCATGTAGGTTGTCTCCCTATGCATTGTAAAGTCTATGCATGTCTTATACAAAGTCCGTGCATGTTTTGGACTTAGAAAAAGTACTGTTGGGTAGGTTCTTAAGTCCATGCACGTTGTGCATCTAAATTCCATGTAGACTTTTGGTTATGGCTGCACAGAGTCTGTGCATGTACAGTCATTGCATCTCAAGTTTGTGCATGCCTTGTTCAAGTCCGTGGATGAACAGTCCACTGCATAGCAAACCCCGTGCATATTTTTGTATTGAATCCAAGTCCTTGCACGTCTTCACGAAGTGCGTGCATGTCAAACCCCATGCATAGTTTCGTTTTGAAGCCAAGTCCTTGCATGTCTTCACGAAGTTCGTGCATGTCAAACCTCATGCATATTCTCGTATTAAAGCCAAGTCCTTGCAAGTCTTCACGAAGACCGTGCATGTCAAACCCCGTGCATGTTTTCTTATAGAAGCCAAGTCCTTACATGTTCTATTAAGTCCATGCATGTTCATTTGAAATGTGCATCCGTGCACATGTTGTGTCAACTTCACAAAACTTGCATCCGTGCATGTTTCGTTGAAACATGCATTCGTGCATGCTTTAACACTGCTTTACAAAGCCCACAACTTGGCAATCAAGTCTGTGCACATATCATATCCCATGCATTTTTCTCAAAACAAACTCCTTGCATGCTCTGCCTACTATCATGTCCGAGCATATGTATTATGCCATTCCCTACAAGTCCAAGCACACATTTACACTCGTGCATATTTTGCTCACCGTCTATCAAAGTCGGAGCATACACTGTAGCAGAGACAGTGTATGTCCTCTTTAAGGTCCGAACACACACACCAGTAAGTCCGAGCACATAATAACGTTTGTGCACTTTTTGCTCGTTGCATGTCAGAGTCTGAGCATACACTGTAGCAAAGACAGTGTATGTCCTTAGAAGGTCCGAGCACATAATAACATCCGTGCACATTTTTGCTTGTTGCATGTTAGAGTCGGAGCATACACTGTAGCAAAGACAGTGTATGTCCTTAGAAGGTCCGAGCACATTAGAGCTAGTCCATGCATGTTAGCTAGACCAACCCCGTGCATCTTTTGCTCACTGTATATTAAAGTCAGGACAAGGACCTTTGGTTGCTGGGAATGCCCCTTGGTCATTGTCCAATTTGTTTCTTCTCTTCTGGTTTTCTCCCGCCGTCGCCGCCGGATGAGCGGAGAAAACGAGCCGCCGGATGGAATGTGTATGCCGCCGGTTCATTGATCCATTGATCCATTATGAGAACCATCGCGCCGGATGGCTTGGAGGTGCTGTCGGTTGGGGCTGCTTCGAGGGCGGCCAAACCACTAAGGCCGCCGGATCGAGTGACCAGTCTGATGTCGCCAGATCGAGTGCCACGGGGCCGCCGAATGGAGAGCGTGGTGGCACCACTAGATGGAGGCCACAGGGCCACCAGGTGGGGACCGCGGGAGTCCCACCGGATTGACAGGCCGCTGGATGGAAGAGTGGGAAGGACTCCTCCGGACTGGGCCCTTTGGTGGGGAATGCCACCAGATGAAGCTGTAGTGGGAGATGTCGCCGGATCAGCCTCGCCTGGAGACCCACCGGGTAATGAAGAGAGGGAGCCACCGGTTGAGTGGAAACGTTGCTCCATCCAGACTCCGAATGCTTTCTGCCGCAGGCTTGTTGAGACGCTTTAGGTTTCGCCGCGCCTGTAGCCCCTACTTGGACAAGGAAGTGCCCCATGCCGGTGACCCCGAGGAGGAGACAGCCGCCACACCAAGATCGCCAAGCACAGGAGGCCCAGGGAGCAGCGGCCACGAGGCGAATGCATGGTTCAAACGGTGAGAGAGGAAGGTGTGCGCAGGTCATCTGGTGGGAGGTTCCGGGGTGGCCAATCTGGCGCCGTGGATGATAGCGGCTGATCTGGTGGGGAAAGTAGAAGGCGAGTGTACACGGTTGGGGTGGCCAGAATCATCTAATCTACTCACGTGGTGTAGGAGAATATCCAAGGCATCGGATCGCTTTGGTTGGTGAGTTGGTGGAGGAAGTGGAAGTTTGATATGGCAGGGCTTGGAAGATGTGATCCGGCGGGGAGTGTGCATGTGATCCGGCGGGGGTGAGCACGGGTGATGTGTGGTCGATCCGGCGGAGGTGCAAAGGTGACCCGACAGGGAAGAGTGGAAAGCGAGAGAGAGAGAGAGAGAGAGAGGGGGAAAGAAATAGTTATTTTATTTTATTTATTTATTTTATTATTATTATTATTATTTTATTTTTTATCATTTTTATGCCATTTTATCTATTTTATCCTTTTCTTCTATTCCATATTTTTCTTCTTTGAATTCGGCAAAATTCAGGCGTCATCCTAAACCAACTACAAAGATTTTCCAACTGGTATGATCATCCACAAAATTCTAGAGTGGCCGTAGCAGTGGCAACTCCGACTACCTGTCCCCCATTCCTGAAGGCGGACAGAACTGACATCGCTCACCGGTTTGGTTTCATTTAAGCTCTCCCCTTCCCTGCCTGGCCGGCTCAGCACCCCTCCCTGCGTGGAGGTAGTTTTGGTTATAATTCAAGTTAATCCCCACCTCGAGATCCCTCTCCTGCGTGAGGTGTAGTGAGTGTATTAGTAGGTCACCATCCGAAGCTACATCGACGCGGCGTGCGGATACATACCCACGCCTCCCCGCTCCTACATACCTCAGCTCGCAGGCAACAGCAGAGGCCCAAGTTGCAGATCCTGTCCTAGAGTCGTTCGGCATCATCTGAAGACGTACCATACATCACCGGAAAGCTCGTCAAGGCAGCTCCGCATCCGTGGTGGTCCCGCTGGCATCCGACATCCCTGCTGTCCGGAGGGCCCGTTCTTCCCCGACTGCACATAGTTGCCCTGACTGAAAGACAGAGCTGTAATATAGAAGCCTCCATGACTTCATCCTTACTCTCCTGGGTGTGCCCTTGATCGGGTCGAGGTACCACTAGTCCTCAAAGCAACATAGTAGGCGGAACCTCGTTCGGAGTCCGGAGCCTCCCGTTCTGATTTTCTTCACCTAGGTGCGCAGAACTGGCCTCTCAGAACCTAAACTGACACCCCTTCACTCCATGAGCTACCTCTCTCTGCGCCAACCTCGCCTAGTGTTCTTCTTGGTTGCTGCTGGAAGAGGACTCGACCACGGTCGTACTCATCTTGGTCCCACCATGTTTAGACTTCGGGAGCGTCCTTGGCGACTTCGTCCATTTACTGTAGTTTCCTGGGTCCAGTTCAAGCCAGAGCACTGAGGTTCAGATCTAGAATCTGCCTCGGCCAGTGACGACGTCGGGTCCGCCCACAAAAATTCTCAAGTGTACCTGGCCCCTTCAGTGACATTTTGGCACTAGTTTCGGTGACTTCCAAGTTCAGAGGAGTGCGTAGCGGCATCTACAGCGACTCCCTGTCCTGTCATTCCCGGTCTAGATAGACCCGAAGAAGCACCCAAGCGGCACTAGTTTTAGCTAATCTCCCCACCCTGCCTGGACGGCTTAGTGTCCCTCCCTATGTGGAGGTAGTTTTGATGCCACATTTTACAAAAAGCCCCTGACATTAGACACACTGACACAAACCCAAAGGGAAGGGTGCGCCCTTGGGCTTGGCCCAATGAATTGGGCCCAATAGCTACATCAAACCACTTAATGAAACAAAAACATAAGGAAATAAACCAAAGAGCTAGGGACATGACTCAAATAAAAGGGAAAATACATCAAAATGACTTAAATAAAATACTCAAACTAGATAATTGGACCCATGTGAAATGAAGCTCAAGCTCAAACCAATCTCGGAGTGTGGACGACCCGAGCCAGAGGGAGGTGGTGGTGATGCCTCCATCGGGAAGCGGACGGTCCAGTTCATCAATGACGCAGTTAGGGTGTTCGCATATTATGCTACCGGACACCAACCCGAGACTCTGCAGCCGTTGGCTCAGCTTAGGAGGCCTCATCACCAGACTCAGCCTCCGGCCCCAGCAGGCCACGTCGACACTTTTGCCGGATCTCAGGCATCGAAACGAGTAGATGAAGTTCTAGTCAAGGACCGCGCCGGTCCTGTCAATGCAGAATCGGTCAACAATGATCCTCCAGCAAATGAGGTTCAAGAGGTAACTCTCGATACTCTCATGAAGGAGAACCAGCACTTGAAGGTCCTCCTACAAGACCTTCTTTAGGAATGGGACCTTCACCATCAGCCACCTGCTAGGCCTCAAGCCGAAGTGTCAGCTCTGCCAGTTGGGCACAATGGTGTCAATGCCTCAGCGACAGCTGCCTGAACCCTAACAGCAACCGGGTTTGGCATGTCCCCAACTGAAGCTCAACCACGAGCATCCAATACGCCAGTGCTAGAAAATCTTGTGGCACAACACCAGATGATCGAGTAGATTTTTGAGACAAAGCTCACCCAGTATGGGGAAGGGGTCGCAACTATAGGCCTCTATAGCGTCCCCTACCCGCTACATCACTAGTTGAAGAAGTTCCCTCTCGAGTATGCCAAATCGCCAAAGCTGCAAAAGTTCGACGAGCAGGGGTCTCCACATGAGCACTTGGCCTATTACATCAAGGCCATGGATGAGCTAGCGTTGGACGAGTCATACCTCCTCCGCTACTTCGCCACTTCACTCACGGGAATGGCCTTCCAATGGTATTCCTGCCTGAAGCCCAACTCAGTCATTGACTGGGCAGATCTCCAGAAGAAATTTCTTGACCGTTGCCAAGTGGTCGAGTGAAAAATCTCCCTGGTCGAGCTCCTACGGGTGGCCATTAAGGGGAGTGGGATGGCGGGTGAAACAGACTCACAAGCAAGGATGGTCAAGGCCTAGGACTCAACTAGCAAGGGCAAGTCAAAAACTTGCTCTGATACCAAATCTGATGCAGGACGAACCCGGTCGAGACACGGGACCCTAAGCCAGCAATCAATGAGCGCAAGTCGTCTAGCGACAAGGCAAACACACACGTGAGTCGCAGGCTCCACAAGACTCGAAGGGATGGCTCGGTGAGCTGTGGCTCGCGAGGAAGCTGGACACAGTCCGAGCAGCGAGGAGTGTGGTAGCTAACCACCCCGGGGAACAAGTCGCGGGCGCCGGATTCAACCGGGCGAACCGATATCGAGGGGATTGATTCTGAAGTGCACTCACTCACCGACAGTAAGAACTCACGAAAAATACTGAAAATATGGATTAGGCACTCCTCACACGGCGCTGCGATTGGAACGAATACTAGACAAGCAAAGAGGAGTGACAGCCGTACGTACCTAGCCCGTCTGATGGACCGGCTCCAGTCGAAGACGAGGGCGCGCCGGGGAGCGTGTGCACCTGGCGGACACGCTACGTCGAGGAAGCTTGGCGATGATCCCTGCTAGTACATTGACTACACTCCACGTTGGGAGGGGTTCACGGGGAGGGGAAAACAATTACATGCACTACCCTCACGTAGGAGGGGGGGACGAGGGGAGGGGAAGCCAAGCAGCGATCGTACGTCAAGCTCGGACGTCCGATCAAGGTGCAGCCAACTCCTGGATGAAGCCCAAGGGATGCCGAAGGACACCTGAATGTCTGGCGTCAAACTGATGTTGCTGGATGGAGACGGTGGCCACAGCTGTGGGCCTATGTAGTTCTGCCGCGCAGGACTGGTTGGCGCGGTCGTGGTGCGTCGGCCGGTACGGGTGCTGTCGAACTCCAAACATGACGGGACCAAGTCATGGATGTTGCTGACAGGAAGATCTACGAACCCTCAGAAGATGGCGACCGTCTGATCACCTGGCTGGACGTGGTCGTAGGAATGGTCGACGTCAGGTTCCTGGGCAAACAGCAGGATAGGACACCGATGGTCATAGTGGAACTTCCAGTGCTGACGTCAGAACGAGACGAAACCACTTTCTTTGGTTTCATTTCGTCGAACGCCAAAACTTTGGTGAAGACAGCATGACTTTAAATAGAGAGGAGGAGGGGGTGTCAGGGCTGACTTGGGGCCAATATTGGGGCAGTGGTCAAGCACTCCTTCAAAGTTTGAAAACTTTTCTCACAATCTTCCGACCACTCGAATCGATTCTCTTTACGAGTTAATCTAGTTAAGGGTACTGTGATTTTGGAGAGATCCTTAATGAACCTCTGATAGTAACATACTAGGCCTAAGAAACTCGTGATCTAAGTTGTATTTACAGGCCTTTCCCAATTACGTACTACCTCCACTTTAGAAGGGTCTACCGAAACTTCATCTTTAGAAATGATATGCCCCAGAAAAGATACTTCTTGCAGTCATAACTCACACTTACTGAACTTGGCGTATAACTGATGATCCCTTAGCATTTGTAATGCCATCTTCAAGTGCTCCTCATGCTCCTCCTTGCTCTTAGAGTATATAAGAATATCGTCGATAAATACTACAACCCACTGATCTAAGTAGGGTTGGAACACACTGTTCAGCAACTACATGAAAGCTGCAGGAGCATTTGTTAGTCCAAATGGCATTACAACAAATTCAAAATGCCCATACCTGCTATGGAACGCTGCCTTAAAAATATCTTTGTCCTTTATCCTCAACTAGTGATACCCCGATCTGAGATCGATTTTCAAGAAATACTGGGCTCTATATATTTGATCAAATAGTTCATCGATCCTCGGTAACGGGTACTTATTCTTAACGGTGAGCTGGTTCAATTGGCGATAATCGATACAGAGTCTCAACGAACCATCTTTCTTTCTTACAAAAAGTACAAGAGCACACCACAGGGAAGTACTCAGATGAATAATCCCTTTTTCTAGCAAGTCCAGTAACTGCTCCTTCAATTCCCTAAACTCAGTAGGGGACATATGATACGGAGCTTTAGAAACAGGTGAAGCGCCAGGAATTAAATCAATAGAGAAAATCACCTCCCTCTCAGGAGGAAGACCTGAAAATTCTTCAGGAAACACTTCCAAAAAATCTCGGACAACCGAGATGTCCTTGATGTGACACCACCTTGGTGGTGATAGTCACAAGACCGAAGATTCCTCGGACCTAGCAAGCAAGCAATGCGTGGATCGGTGACTTCACTCAAGCGGACTTACCCGCTAAGTGCACTCTCGTATCCGTAGGCAATCCGGTGATGGGTAAAAAGGAAGTGTGGAAAAGAATACCTCTCAACCAGAGGATAAAATGTGGTATACCTGCAACCAAGCTTCTGTAATAAACTTGAGCTGAGACTCAGGTTGACTTTGTTTATCACTCAGTTTCTCAAGCTGCAACAACCAAGCAAACTCAACATTTTATCTGTAGACTACTCTGTGTGGATAGTTTACACAACTACAAAAAAGTCCCAAAATGAGAAACAGAAGAATTATGCATTCTGGTTCAGTTGTTCTTAAAAGCTCATGTACCAATAGCCCATAGTCAGGTGTTTCATGCAGATATCTTTATAATCAACAAGATCTGCAGGTTGTGATTAGGCAGCCCATAGATTCTACAGAGGGAGAGGTCTTATGAAGAGAGACCTCATTTCCCCTCTTTTATTTGCATTGATCCAAGACTGCAAGGCGGATGTAGGGAAGAACAAAGGGATTAGCACTCCTAAAGGGGCTCTAGAATCATGTCCGGGAATGCAGGTTGGTCCTCTTCTGATGGCTCGGTTCTCTCCATGTCGGATGAAGAGAAATGACTAAACATTCTGAGACAGATGCTAGCATTGGTAGAAGACGAAACTGGATGATGGTGAATTTTGACAAGAGCCTAGTAATCGGTGTGAACATGGTATATAAAATAAGGTTACTAGAACAGCCATTTTTTTTGAGATGCTATCTGTCACTTATCTGGGGATTCACTGTCAAGAGGAGTGACAGTGTGGCCATTGATAACAGGGACTGCAAGAGGATTATTCAGAAACAGATAAGCAAGTTGGAAAGGAGACTCTCTCTTATGGTGGTTAGTGGCGTTATGCAAAGTTGTGTCTCCAATTTACCTATCTACTTTATGTCTTTGTTTCATATTCTAATGACCATGGACAGGAAGATGGGGCCCATGACCATTAAAGGAAGGTTTTATGACATGGGTGAAGAAATATGAAGAGGATGGCATGGTATTTAACTAAGCAGGGGTCAGCAAGAGCAAAAAGAATGGAGAGTTGGAAATCAGATATCTATGAGAAACTAATCTAGACTTGGAGACCAAATGGCTATGAAAATTGTGATGGAAGAAGGTGGCCTTTGGTTGGGAACACTATAGAAGACTAATCTCTCTACTCAGAAGGCACATGGTCTACTTAGGCATATCCTTATGAATGGAAAGGAATAGGATCTAAGTTTGGCAGGACAGATGGTCTGGTAACGGAGCCTTGGCAGAGCTATTCCAGACCTTTTTGAGATCTAGTGACACTGTCCAGAGAGAGAGAGAGAGAGATGGTGTGGTAACAGAGCCTTGGCAGAGCTATTCTGGAACTTTTTGAGATCTTAGTGACACCGGTCAAAGAGAGGAGGAGGGATAGAACAAGGTGGCCTTTGGTTGGGTCCCTCCCTCCCTCCGACAAAGGCCACCTTCATCTATCCCTCCCTCCTCTCTCTTGTTGTCATCGCTACAAGAAAGAAATTCTGATCATTAGAGAAATAACATCTTGGAGGGGGGTTGGTAGAAAGATTGTTGATTTGAAGTAAGGTCAGAGAGAGAGAGAGAGAGAGATTCGCATTTGAGGAACTTATTGTCATCAATACAAGAAAGGAATTTTGATCATTAGAGAAGAAACATCTAGGGGGGCGGGGTTGGTAGGGAGATTGTTGACTTGAAGTAAGCTCCACCTATAGGGACAGGCATTGAAATTGAAGGTCAAGTTCTTAGTGTGGAAGAGATTCATATGCAAAACCTCACCTATTATGACTCGTTGGCCCATTTTTGAAGGAAATCAGAATCACTTGTTACCTATGTGACGAGGAATATGAGAGCTTGGACCGTCTGTTTTTTGCACTGCACATTCTCCGGCGTGATATGGAGGATGATTTTCCAAGAAAATGTAATTGGAGTTGTCCCTACCAGGGAATGCAGAAAACTTGCTAAAAGGATGGGAAGAGGACACAAATTTCCAAAGAAGAGTGAATAGGTGGCCGGTCATCCATGCTATGGCATGGGCGACTCAAGGGGATTTTCCAATAGAAAGAGCAAAACCTAAGAATAACTAGTGAGCTTCATATGTGACTGAATTATTGAAATTGAATGGGCTATGGCTGTGGGACAAATAAGAGTTTAAAGCTCATAGACTGTAGGTAATCTTGATAAGTAGTGGGGAATACACCACCTTGGTGTGGCCTCTTCTGGATTGATTTTTTTGCACATGGAGAGAGATTTGTGACATTGTAGACTTTTTTATGCTCGCATATCCCATGTGCTTTTGAGTTCAGTGAATACACTGTCATCATCATCATCGGAGCCTTATCCCATTATTTGAGGTCAGCTACATGAATAATGTTCTGCTGTCATGGGCTCTCAGTGCATAATGACAGTAATTCGATACCTAGTATCGGGTTATCGGTATTGTGTACTCTAGGATGTTACAATCAGGCAGAGGTAGAGTTCCCGACGCGCGAGAAGCCACAGGAGCGCATCGGTCGTCACGCACGTGGGCTTGCAGTGGGGATAGACTGGACCACCCAAGCGGCAGACTAGATCTAGGATTGGACTAGGCTGGGGCGAGTGGTGCGCGCCCGAGCCGTGAGCGACGAGGCCTACCTAACGGCCTACGCCCAGTGCTACGGAGACCAGGTCTTCTATGGCACACGACGGCTGGTACAACTCTAGCCTCATACTTTCTAATATGTTCATGATTACGATGCATTAACACTTACCTTTCTACATGCAGCTCCACCCCTAGGGACGGATCGCAAAGCTTCAGGGGTTGCTCCACTTCACGGTCCAACAGCGGGATGACCTCTAGTGCTCCCTGGATGTCCTGGTAAGTCGTACTCAACCTCAGACTTAAGGTGTTCATGTTCTGGCTATGAAACTGACATGCCCCTATTTGCAGCGTGCTGAGGGAGTCCCGCGTTAGGGAGTTGATGCGCCTTCTTCTTCCTCCCAGCCACCCGCGGATTGGGACGAGCAGGATGCGTAGTTTGCCCAGACTGTGGCACCAGTCGAGGAGGCTGAGGCCGTCGGGAGTGTCACACTTCCCCTATGACTGTGATTATGAATGCACCTAGCTTGATTATGGTGTGTGTATATGAAGATGGCCAAGCTAGCAGTGGCACCGAGCGAGCTCACTCGACAAAGAGAGGAGGCAGAGCACTCTCGTGCGGACGGGACAGAGCTGGCGCTCCTTTGTGCGGAGCTAGAGAGATTAAGTGCCGGGGCGGTCGGGGCGGAGCTTCATCTGGCCGAGGTTGAGCGTGCCCGCATAAAGGCGACAGAGCTCAGAGGAGAGGTACAGGCACTGAAGGAGTTCATGTGACTACTGAGCAGACAGCCAGAGCGTAGCGTGAGCCAGAGCGTCACACATAGCAGTGCGTATTAGAGCTACTTCACCAGCTCCTTCGGCCATCGAAGGAATAAGGAGGAGTGTCGCCGACGACACCGTACGGAGGGGAGCTCCCCCATGGCCCCGACGTCGAAGAGGCATGAGGGTACGGGTGACAATGGAGGTTCAGAAGGGGGACCGGCCTGATGTACCATGTGACTCATGTACTTTTGTTATGGATGGCAAAATCAATACAGAATTTTTGAAACAAATCCTGCAGCATCTCCCCATGCCCAGGAGAATGCTCAATTCAACAAACGGGCTGACACACGGGGTGGCCAGTGTCAAGTCATAAACAGCTGAGAAGCCCAGTGGGTCTATCTCAGAACCCGAGATCAACACCTAATGAATCCTGAGGGCTAGCCTACTAAGGATTCCTGATGATCCCGAGGAAGCTGGAGTTATGAAGGGTTAGAATGTAGCCAAGTAAATGGCATTTTATGTCTCACCTTGTGCAAGGGGGGGTTTCTAGGGGAACATATAATGACTCGATAGACCCCCTGGAACCCATGGTGAGTAGAGCAATCGAGAGTAGAAGTCAGAGTTGTTCCCCTCCCCATTGGTGGGCTCAGATTAGCAATCGAGATAAATGATCGAAATAGAATCCCCTTCTACCCGAAAGGAACAGTCGTAGAGTTCCATTACTCGTCATAAGACGAAGCTCAGATCAGGCAGTTCCAGTCGATGGACACGATTCGTGCCTGTCACTGTAACTGGGGAGCTCTAGAGGGGACAAAGCTTCGTAAAGGGAAACCATTGAACACAGAGGGGGATGTATATATATCAACCTTCAAGGGAGGAGGCGAATTGTCGTAATGGTGGCTGTTAGAGCTAGCTAACACCCCTACAACTCATCAACAGGAATGAATGGGTGCCTAGCGGTTTCCCTTTGTTCGTCTGCTATTGAAGGAGACGCATAGGATTAGCTCAATCATGTGCATCAGAAACATACTCGGTGAGAACGTAGAGCCCCAGGAAGGGGGGTTTGATGTCGCCCTCATTGGGCGTGGCCATAGGCCATTAAGATGAAATCACCACAGTACCTTCCACCGAGCGATCCTAGGATCTGCCATGGTTGTAGCCCTTGAGGGCCTCCTCACGGTTGGGGAGAGGCGAAAGGAAACCGAAAGAAATAAGAGAAAGGGGAAACAATAGAGAAAATCCAATTAATGCAAAGATAGACTTAGGTAATATGCACCACTAATTGACAAACGAGAATGCCCTTCTTTATTCTTCTCCGCAATTGTAGAGGTGATGAGTGTGTGCGGTAGGTGAGCTAGAAGGGGAGGGGTTGAATAGATCACCTCTTTAAAATTTTAGCGTAAGAGCTTAGATCACTTGAGGATTAGATATGAAGAAATCGCAACGAAGAGATCTAAGAGTCACTCAAACAAGCAGATGTGGAACAGATAGTGCTTTCGGTGGTTGCAGTGCTTTGCCTTCATGGGCTCGGGTTGGCGGAGAAGGCCCGAGCCCTTGATATCTTCATAAATTTCTTAGATGGGGGTGGTCAGTGGGGTGTACCGCTCATACTTTCGAGAGGGCTCTTTGTGGTCCCCATCTCGGTTCCACCTTTTTCCTTGTCCGGAGCTTTGCTCGATCTGTCGCTTCTTGTCCCCCTCTCGACCTGAGCCCGTCATGCTGCGACAGGTAGTGAGGACTTCCTCACACTCGACGTGGCATATGGCCAGGGTCAGAAGCTCGGCGAGAGAGGTGGGGGGATCAAGGACCAACTCGGGCCGTAGGTTCTCATCGCGAGTGCCCCCGGTCAGTGCGGTGATGGCCGAGGCAACATCTAGGCGGGGGATACGCAAGGCCTCCAATTTAAATCGGTTAATATAGGCCCAGAGCCTTTCCCCCTATTCCTGCTTGAGAGCCAACAACCCCGCTACTGACCGTGGTGGATCGTTGCTAGTGAAACTTTCCTTGAATGTTCGCCCGAACTGTCAAAAATCACAGATGCTGCCCGGGGTGAGTGCTCGGAACCATGCCTGAACGCCCTGAACCAGGGTGGTCACAAATGCTCGACACTTGATGGCATCAGACGCCCCATGCAAGGTCATGAGGGTGTTGAAACTGTTGTAGTGATCGGCCGGGTCTCCCTGGCCGTCGTATGCTTTGAAGGTCAGGAGTGAGATCCTGGGGGAGATCTCGGCCTTCAAGACATGGTCAGAGAACGGGGATCGCT
The DNA here is from genome assembly GCA_024336825.1 of Amorphophallus titanum. NCBI lineage: Eukaryota > Viridiplantae > Streptophyta > Magnoliopsida > Alismatales > Araceae > Amorphophallus > Amorphophallus titanum. Next base: position 15,472,742 of record JANBPO010006516.1, read on the forward strand.
CCTCGTCCTCCATGGTAGAGGTCTTTTGTAGGGCGCAGAGGACGCACTCTTGCTCTGCGAAACGCCTCTCAAAGTCTCTCAGTTGGAGAGACAGCTCCGGATGTCGCTAGGTCGAAGGGCTACGGGGGCGTTCTTGCACGCTACCTCAACGTCCCTCGAGGGCTTCCGTCTCCGGGGGTGGCCGACGCGCTCTAGATTTCACTCTCCTCAGGGTGGAGGAGGCTTCTTGCTCCCAGGGAGGGGCTTGCGATGGTCCAGCTGACCAATTACAGATTATCTATCATCCTCGGAGGATGAAATGGCCCCCTGCGATTTGCAGGGAAGCATCTCCATGAGGGGGGCTTTCTCGAGAAAGTCGTGAATGCTCCTCCCTGGCCGCCTGGGTCCTCATTAGATCAATGAGGCTATCCAGTTTTGCGTTGAGAGTTTGTTAAGCCCGCATAAATCGTCACCTCGGTGACTGGCACGCCCTCGCACTCAATAAACCTAACAAACGAACGAAAGGACTAATAGACGAACGAAAAGAAACGAAGAGTTCCCCGTAAGTGCGTCCATAGTACTTCGGCACTCGCATTTTAGAGTCTGTGTCTCATGATCCTCCACTAGTCATCGCCTTACGGCACGTTTTGGTGTGACGGCCTTTATGGCGGGGCACTTCCTGATTTATGATTTTTAAGCTAGTTTTCGTGGGCTCCCTTGCTTTGCAGTAGCGTCTACTAGGGGAGAAAACTAGTTAGAGGTCTGGCTCAGGGCGATGAGCCAGTGTGTGCACACATGGTCGGGGGCTTGGACTGACACCGATGGGCGTTACCCTGTCTAGTCACATGCGACTGTAGTTTCTGTTCTAGTTCTCAGCGTGTCTTAGTCTCTGTCGTGCTTCTTCAGGTGGCAGCACAGACGAGACACTTGTAGGCACAGCATAAGATGTCAGTGGATGTAGCTGGTTGTTCTTCTAGTGAGGGGAGTACTTCAGACACATGACACGTGACTTTCGCGTGACTCTCGTGTTTCTCATGTGTCGTGACCTTTTCGAGTTAGCCTTCTCGTGGCTTTGCCCAAGGTCAGTGTTATGTTGTATGCACAACATTTTAGTCATGTTGGGTCTGTCTAGATGTCTTCTAGGCTTTTTGTCTATCTTGCTGGTTTCTTTCAGCATCAACGGATCAGCAACTTCTGACTTCGCTAGTTCAGAGTTTGCCCCTCTGTTGCTGTTAGGAGTAGCTTGGGAGCCGAGGTTAGTTCGACAGTCGTGCTCGTTCGGCATGACTTTTTTCTTTTCTTTTAGCTTCCCTCTTCCTTGCTTGTTCCCTACTCTTGCATCCTCTTCTTTGCAGCTTTGTAGTTTAGTTTTCCTGCTTTACTACCTGTTGTTTTCTGTTTCGTGTTACTGCGTGTTTTTCGGTTGGGATCCGCGTGACCCCTACTGAGCCAGTGACACGAGGCTCACCCCTACTTTTTAGGTGGGTGGCGTCATTCTGCTTCTGCGGTTCCTAGTGTGACGTGTCCGTAGCTTCCAGCGGTACCTACGTCGGGCTTCCCCCAACCTCAATGTACGTCTTTCTTTTCTGTCGAATGTACTTGGACTGCACTGCTCGTCTTTCCTTTGGACTCTGGTATAATTGTTAAATTTAAACTGCTAATTAAAAAGACAATCACATAGAATGGAGGTAGAAGAAATGAGCCAAACCACACAATTCAAACCACAATGCACGATAATTTTTAAGGCGGTTCGGATGCAGCGACGGCAACCTACGTCCACCCCTTACCAAAATCCAGTGAGGCTTCACTGTTGTAAAATAGCACGAGGATAAATCCCCAACACGGAGACACACTCCAACCACATACGCAGGGTGACGCCTACACACACACACATACGGGGACACGCCCCAACACACACACACAGAGACGAAGACTCCAACACGATCCGACAACCGGATCAACAACACACACACATGCTGCGATAGATGCAGCACTCTACAAACTAGAAAAACTGGATCTGAATAGATCCACACACGCACATGCAAATCTAAGAAGATCCACACACGCATACAAGGATCTTGAACTGGACAACCACACACGACTACAGATCTGAATCGATCCACACACAACTACGGATCTAAATCGATCCACATACACACGAATGTTCACAGATTACAAGGAACACAGATTTGAAGCTCAAAACACAAGGACAAGTGTAACACAGTTGAGAAAACTCCTGATTTAAGCTCCCCCTGAGTGTATGATGCAGATCTTGAATGAGGCTTCCTTCTTCACTTGAATGGAGTTTGAATGGCTTCAGATGGAGCTTGAATGAGCTTGGAGATGGATGAAGAAACCTTCCACAAGTTACTGTTCACAGAGCTACAATGTTCTTCTTTATCCCTTGGGTAGCCTCTCTTGTTCCCTTGTGTTTCTCCTTATGATCCTATTTGGTTTCTTTCCCTTAAGAGGTGTTTCTATATATCTTGGGTTGGTTAAGGAACCTCCCCAGACAAGATCCATACATCTTGCCGAAATTGGAGGCTAAAGGATTCAAAAGTCCACAAAGGAAGCTTGAACACGTTTGATGAAAAATAAGGTCAAAGATGGCTGTATCGGGCCGTTCAGTCCACCGGCCATGGGCCGTCGGTCGACCGTTCTGAGAATCCCTGTAGAATTATGGACTCTGTCGATTTCAGTCAACCGGCCCTTACCTCTCGGTCGACTGAACTATGACTTTTTTGTAGCTTTTTCAACTCTGTCAATCTTGGTCGACCGACGCCTATCTATTGGTCGACCGAACTGTGAGAATCCTGCAAAAAGAGATTGTTAGCCCAACGGAACTTAGCCATATGACAAGAGCTTCATATCCTCAAGCAATTCATTCCACCCCTTGAGCTTCTAAGGGGATTTATAGAGAAGTTGAAAGGTCAGGGAAGGGTTTAGGAGGGCTAGGTTGATAGGTTCAAGCTAGCCCAGGTAAACCCAAGTGAATAGTGCATGAGAGTTGCACGGGCTGAGTAGGGGAGAAAGGGTTTAGGTAGACCAGCTCATAGGGTTGTGTTGGGTCTCCTCTGGGGTTGATCAGCAGTATGTGTACTGCTTTATGCTGAATGTGTTTTGATTGATTGGCAACAGTAAAGTTTACTTAGTTGATTACTGAGTTGACTTTGGCAACTCTATCTTGATCATGATGATGGTGTGTATTTATATGTCAGATAATCACATAAATGATGTTTGCAACTTTATACTTAGTCTATCTGTCGACATGTGCATGTAATAGAGTTGGTGCATATCCAATGAGTCAGTGCACATGTTGTATCTCAAGTGAGCAAGGTCTGTGCATGCTTGAGTCTAAGGCACACAAGGTCGATGCATACTTTAGTCCAAGGGACACACTGTCATTGTAGTTTTTGTCTCCACATTCATTAAGTCTGTGCAACCTTTGTTTCTGCATGCAAATAAGTCGGTGCATACTATGCTGTAGGCACATTGAGTCGGTGCAACATATTGTTGTACCTCGAACAAAGTCGATGCATCACTTGCTTTTCACTCATGCAACCTCGGTGGAAGTCCTGCATTGCAAGTGAGCCAGTGGATGCAATTCACTGTAGCCATGTCGGTGCAACTCTCGCACCGTGCACATAACGTCCGTTCACATTACTTTGGCTTATCTGTGCATGAGAGTTTTATGGGCCTAGAGTCTATGCATGTTGAGGTGTGCTGTAAACTAAGTCTGTGCATATTTCAACTCGTGCAAAATCGAGTCTGTGAAATTCACTATAGTATAGCCTTGAAGGTCTGTGCAATCCTTACTTCTTGCACGTGCAAGGTCTATGCAAGATAGGGTTTGGCATATTATGTCAGTGCAACGTTTGCATCTCGCACACAGGAAGTCGGTGCAACTCTTAACCCCACTGCCATATCATGTCAGTGCATCTCTTAGCTCTGCACCCAGATCAAGCTTGTGCATAGTCTTAAGTTTGAGCACATCATCTTGAATTACTAGATAATATTACCATGCTTGCTGTGTGAATAACTTGAATGCCATATTGAGTCTATGCATTTCTATTCTAATGCCTTATCAACTCTGTGAAACTCTCTAAGAGAGCAACAGAATTCTAGTTCCTATGTCCACGGAAAGAAGGTAATCAGAAATCTATCAAGAGAGTATTTCTCGTGGGTCACCATATTTTGTGGAACGAAGAATCCGTCAATGCAAAGAGAATAACACAAAGTGTAGAAGGCGAGAAAAAAGGTGTGCAACCAGTAAAAATGGAAGGAAGCTCACTTTTGGCAAGTGGCATCTCAAGGGAACTGTTGCTGAAAAAAAAACACTCAAGCACCCTCTCAAGGATAGAGAGTGGGGACTTGAAGCTTCAAGCGTGAAGCGCAGGGCCAGAGTGCAGCGGTGTCAAGCAACCCAGATCTCGTCTGCTACCTTGGGAGAAAATTGTTCTAAACTTGATCTGAGTTTTAGACTGCTTTTGTACTTTCTTTCTCTTCATTTCTTTGGTTCTCTTCGAAATATCTTGGAAGATAGGAAGTGCAAGCTGTGTGTCAACAGACTTGAGAGAAGGTATTCTCTCGTTAAGCTGTGGATCAGCGGTGTGTGCATGGGCTGTGTTCCCAGTTATTGAGTGCTTGGCACTAGTGGAAGCCTCACTTGATTAAGTGAGGGGTGAATGTTGGCCTCTGGGTTGAGGACCAAACCACCTTAAAATCTATTGTCTTGTTGTGTGGTGTGTGATCTTATAGATGTTTGCTTGTGTTTAAGCGCTAGTTGCTGTTTAGGACCGTGAGCTCTTATCTTTAGCCATTCCATCCCTTAGTTCAACATCCATAATTTTTAAGAAGGTATAAAGGTTGTAGATCTATTCAACCCCCCTTCTAGATCAGCCTCTTCGCACCCAACACGTGGTAGCAGGGTTTAGGCTCTCCTTTATGTGGTCTAACAACCCGGAGAGACTAGGTGCAATGGAGGCTAAAGGCTATATGGCTGAGGGACATTCAGTGAACCGTCCCCCTTTCTTTGATGGTACTAACTATGCATATTGGAAAACTCGTATGTAGATCTTCTTGAGAGCCCAAGATCATGAGATCTGGAAGGTGGTGAGCCGTGGACCATATGAGTTACCAGCTGATGAGGACACATGGACTAGAGAGCAAATACGAAAGTCCAACTTCAATTAGCAAGCCATGAACATAATGCAATGTTCTCTCCATCCGACGGAATTCTCTAGAGTCTCCTCATGCGCCACTGCTAAGGAGATGTGGAAAAAACTAGAGGTAATTTATGAAGGTACCTCTGAGGTAAGGGAGAGCGAGTGTCGAGTGAGTCGGCCGCCGATATCGGCCCGTTCGGTTGCGCATGTGCTTGTTTGCTAGTAGGTCCGAGGTAGTGTCACATCAGAAATCGTTGGCTTTCCTACAGATAAAGTACCCTCTACTCTGCATTCCTTCTCGTGGGTGTTGTGCTCTCGAGACGTGTTCATAATCCTTGAGATGCGTTCCCAGATATTGTAGTTTCTCATGTCGTTTTGCGATCAATTTCAATTGTTGTGGGTCTTTCCTTAGTGAACGACCTGATGCATGAATCGCCCCCTGTAGTCGTGTACTCAGCTGCCGCATGTCTTGATACGACCCTGCTTGCAGTACGTTCCATGGTTCTGTTTGCTGCACGGAGCCGGAATCTTGCAAGTGTTATTGTCGTTGGCTGTTATTTTTGTAAGTGCTATTTTCGTATGATTCAGCGTTTATGTGCTGGACCATTGTCTCGTCAGTAGCTTACTGTGCTCCTTTTCCCGGTGGAGTAGCTTGCGACTCGATCAGATGCGATATCTAAGTAAGGACTGACTTGATGATATGTATGGTCCAATGTTGTTGATTTTACTATCATTCCTCCGTGTAATCGTCATTGGCGTCCTGTGTGCCGGGAGCTCCTTATCTCCCTTGACACTAGAGCCAATGATGTCATCAAGCTGTCAGCTGAGAGGACTATGCTTCCTTGGGTAAGCTGATGTTGGTTGTGCCTGTCTCTTCTGTCGATTCGTTTCTCGGTGTCTGTTACTTTGGCAGTTGTGTCTCTTGTCTAGTGAGACGTAAGCGACGTTGCCTTGCTTCAGAGGTGTTGGACTTGTGTTCACTTGTGATCGTGCTCACTCCCAAGCGTATATTCGTGACAACAGTCTGACGTTGTTCCTTTGAACTCTGTTTCTCATGTTTTATGTCCGTAATTATCGGGTTATTCTTCCCTGCCTTACCCTTGTTGGTCCTTCAATTTAGAGGATGAAATTTATTAAAGGAGTGGAGGACTGTAACACCTCGGATCTTTGACGGATCTTTATTGGGTCCTGCTAGATCTTTATTGGGTTTTTGAATCCTTTTAGAAGAGTTTTGAACTGCTTTTGTAGCTCCCAAGTTGAGAATACTTCGCCCCACTTATCCTTCAGTTCCTCAACTCGTGGACGTTGCAGTTGCATTGTACTCTTCGCTAGGATCGTTTCGGCTATTTTTGTGGATTTTTAGGCCTTGGTTAGGCCACCTAAAACCCCTTGTGCCTTCTGTGGTTTGATTGTTTTCATTCCTGTCATCGTTAGATGCTTGTTTAGGCCCGTGTTCAGATCTGTTCAATCCATAGCACCGTGTCCCAACACGTGGTATCAGAGTAATTCTGATCCCAACATTTGGTATCAGAGTAGTTCTGCAACCCATCAAGGCAGGTCTCCAGCAACTTCAGGCCAATACACCTCACCGAGGTAGGGCCCCAGCAATCTCAGACCAAGACGCCTCGCCAGGGCAAGTCCCCAGCAATCTCAGACCAAGACGCCTCATCGAGGCGGGTCCCCAGCAATCTCAGACCAAGATGCCTTGCCAAGGTAGGTCCCCAGCAACTTTAGACCAAGATGCCTCATCGAGGTAGATCCCTAGCAATCTCAGACCAAGATGCCTCGCCGAGGCAGGTCTCCAACAACTTCAAACCAAGACGCCTTGCCGAGGCGGATCTCCAGCGACCTCAGATCAAGATACCTCGTCGAGGCCGATCTCCAGCAATCTTAGGCCAAGACGCCTCACCTAGGCAGGTCACCAGTAATCTCAGACCAAGATGCCTCACCGAGGCAGATCTCTAGCAACTTCAGACAAAAATGCCTTGTCGAGGCGGTCTATAGCAACCCCAGGCTGACATGCTTCCCTGAGGTAGGTCCTCAACAATAGTCGGTCAACATGCCTTGTCAAGGCTGACCTCCAATAACACCAGGTCAATAGCCCTTGCCAGGGCCAACCTCCAATAAGACCAGGTCAACGGCCCTTTCCAAGGCCCACCTCAGCAACACTCGGTCAACGCGCCTCACCAAGGTTGATCTCCACCAACACCAGGCCGACGCATCTATGTGTACCAAGTCTTCACTTTCGATGGACTAGTATGCCTCATCGAGACAAGTCCATGACACGACTCCAGCCACAGCACCTCAAAGGTGTGACAAGTCCGCAACATAACGCGGTCAAAGCTCAGCCTGGCCTATGCACCCCCACAAGTGGTCAACAAATGATGCCAGCATCGCCCAAGAAAAATCAACCACCACAGCAATGGTGGGCCACTAATAGCCAACCGCAGGCTTCACCACAATGCCCCGGTCATAGTGGCGATCATCTCATCGCCAACCAGCAATCCTAGAAGCTGGGGGATAGGTGGTCCTCTGATTCCCAAGATAAGGAAGTCTCAAACCCCCTACGCCGCATCGTCGGCTACAACCAAGCTCCTCGGATTGGTCCAATCGAGCCATAATGGCCATCATTGCCTCATGTAAGGAGTGGAAGTCTCCCGGGGCAGCATCCTGTGGGTTTGCCATAGATGTGGGGTGATGGTATTGGGTACCTCGCCAAGTGGGCATGCAATGACACGGATTAGGAAACACCGACGAATGCAAACACACACTAATATGATGCACCTAGACCTAAACCCTAGACTCGACTCGCTCTGATACCAAACTGATGCGAGACGGATGACGACCAGGCTAAGACGTATGACAGACTCGGATTGCGGCCAACACTAACGCGCTAACGGCAAGCCGGGTGGCTGACCACCGTGGTGCCCTCCAGGTGGCGGCGTCTCTTAACAGTAACTCTAGGTAGCTCGATGATTATCCCTTGCGAGGGAAATGTGGGGATCGCGGTGATTAAGAAACCACCATCGCCTAGGGTACCGATTCGATCTCGGTGCTCGATTGGAGCTACAGAATGGGCGCTCACAACTCACAATCACGATGATTTGAACCTAGCTAACAGCCCTATTATCACAAATGTAGCATGATAGAAAGCATACTAAATCAGGAAATGTGAGAGTGGAACGAAATGCGTACCTCCACGCCTAGGCGTGGGGAAGAATTCCTGACTGATTTTCGAACAACCCCATTATACAAATGACTTAACTGTTACAATTTCAGAACTGAATGCCCACTCCACGCAGGGAGGTATCAGGCTACAATGGCTAATTTTGAGGTTGTTGGAACTCGGGTTGACGGGCAGCACTCTTCGGAGCCAATGGGGGCGAGTCGGAGCCGATCCGGCTGACGATCGGGTACCGGTCCAGTTCTGCCCGTGTTGGTCGCCCTATGCAGCAATCTTGCAAAGGCCGGTACGCCAAGATTCGACGTCCGATCACAGAGCCGTTTGTTGGAGAACGTCGGCAACTGGACGTAGTTTCTCTGCTCCGTAGGGCGCGATCAGATCCTTTCAGATCTAAGCGCAGCAGTGACTGTACCAAGCCTCTAGTTCTACTCACATAGAACTACATAGGAATAGAAAGAATTAGGGGAAAAATGGTTGTCGAGGTCCGATCGAGGCGCCACTTGTGAGAGATCATCGGTGACGTCTGGAGGAAGAAGCTCTCTGAAGATCTCGCACAGATCTCAGCCGGATGAGGCGGGGCAGGCTCGGGAAGTTGGTGCTGGTTCTGAGCCGGATCTGCTCAGATCTCTTTGACTACTGCCCCAGTTTTAGCTCTACCAATAGAAGGAGAGAAGTTCGAGGTATATACCGATGCATCTGGCATTGACCTCGGATGTGTGTTAATGCAACAAGGAAGAGTCATAGCTTACTCTTCCCGACAACTGAAGAAGCATGAGGAGAACTACCCAGTCCAAGACTTAGAGTTGGCCATGGTGTTGTTTACCTTAAAGATCTAGAGACACTATCTCTATGGAGAACAGTTCACCGTGTACTCCGATCACAAGAGTCTCAAGTATCTCTTTTCTCAAAAGGAATTAAACATGAGATAAAGGTGTTGGCTAGAATATCTCAAGGACTTCGACTTCACTATACAATATCATCCTGGGAAGGGTAATCCTATAGCTGACGCCCTCAGTCGAAAGCCAAGAGCATTACTAGCTAATTGTATGATTCGAGAGTGAAAGTTGCTGGAGTAATTCTCTAAACTTAACATAAGCATGGACAAGGAGAACATGTGCATTACTCTATCACACATAAGGATACAACCAGATCTACTCTCTGAAATATAAGGACTCCAAGACAATGACCCAGTGCTGGTAGAAATCAAGGGCAAGATGGAACAACAACCTGATTTCAAGATAGCATCAGATGGAAGCTTATTATTCTGAGAAAGAACTTGTGTACCAGATTGTCCAGAACTAAAGAAGAAGATATTAGGGGAAGCTCACAGATCAAGGTACACTATTCATCTAGGATCTACCAAGATGTACCAAGACTTGAAACGGACCTTTTGGTGGCCCAACATGAAAAGGTAACTAGCTAACTTTGTGTCGCGCTACCTCACATGCCAACAAATCAAAGCGGAACACCAAAAGTTTACCGGTAAACTACATCCTCTAGATATCCTGTCACGCCCCGAGCACGGAAGGAACCTAGAGTGCGTGGCGAGTTATATACAATCATGTCAATCAGAGCGTTAGTGTATTCGACACATAGATAGAGTGCGCAAAAGTAACGATAATCCAATCCTTTATTCATCTTATCATTAAAGTACTTCCATTACAATCTCTTAACGATGGAACTAAGACTCAAGTAAAGAGAAAATTACAACAGATGACTCAAGAAAGTAGAAAAAGATAGGACTAGATAACACTTTGACTGTTGGGATGGCTCTTCACTCTTGTTCATTCCCATCTGATTGAGTCTCGTCATTAGAATTATATGAAAAATAAGAAAAATAATAGATGGGAGGTACCGTTGGATTGGTCGCGTCGCGAGGATCGCGTTGACGCCCATCTTCCCTCGATCCGCGGAGCGTGGAGCTGAGTCGGGCCGGGAGGCACCGTGTTGCCCTCTCATCGGATCGGCATCAAATCGTCTGTTTCGTCGTAATCTAGGTAGGGGGATGGACTCCTTGCCTCGTTAGGACACCGCCGGTACCACATGCACCATGGTCCGACACCCATTTTCTCATTTTTCGTGCATGTTCCCATTTAGTCTATTTTTAGTCTTTAATGCTTGAAATCGTCTCCATGGGCATCATCTTTTAATTTTGATGGCATGCGTAGGTTTAGAATGTTGGTATGGCTTGGTAGGGTAGGTTAGAATTGTTTTTCCCCGCATCCCCCATCGATCTCGGTCGATCAGGAGGGGAGTTCAGTTTCGAACTTTGAAACCTTGAAACCCAAACGATTTAACGTCCCTACCCTGGTACGTTATTGTCTTTTGGCGCGCCTCTATGGGTGCGTCATTTCCCTTTGTGGCAGTCTCCCTTAGGTCCGTTATAGTCGTTTAACGCCCCAGTATGGGTGCGTTATATCATGCATGAAACTGTGGGTTTTTTGTGGATTTTCGAGTTCAGGTGATTTTAACGCTCCTGATTCGGTGCGTTATATCCCCTGTTCAATTGTAGATTCGGATCATTCTGGTGGGCATAACGGGCCATGGGAGGCGCGTTATGTTACTATAACGCCCCACCCTTGGTGCATTATAGCCCTTGTCTATTATGTTGTATGCCTGTTGACCTTAATGCCCCTTCTCCCATGCGTTATAGTCTTATAGCGCGTCTGTCTGGGTGCGTTATAGTCCTTGTTGACTGTGAATTTTTGTGGCTTCTATTGCATATAACGTTCCTGCCCTGGTCCATTATGGTATGTGACGGGGTGGTCCTAATCCGTTATATACCTAGAGATTTCAAAAGAGTGTTTATGTAATTTCTAATGCATTTCATGATTCATACACGCCATGTTTAATGTATTTTGTACACTGTAGCATTATTTTACATCCCAAAAGAGTTGCTTTCTCTTTCCTTGTGATGCAACCACTAGTCGTAGCCTGACGACATCCATGTCATCCCACCTGGGAGAGGTGGCGGGGTGTTCCCATTGTACGATTTGTAAGCTAGTTTCCGTGGGCCCTCTCGCATAGTCAGTAGCGTCCTACTGGGAGGGAAAACTAGCTAGAGGTATGGGTCCGTCATTTCTACAATGGGCCATTCTGCTTTTATCAGGAGTTTGCCAGAGACTAGACTCCATGGGAGGAGTACATTGAGGTGGAGCTACGCTTTTGGACATACTCCAGATATGTGTATGCGCCACAAGAGGGGTGGAATCCCCATGGTCTTCCAGACGTGACACACCTTGCGGCGTATCTGGCATATTGGTTGGTGACTTTTGTAGTACCTCACGGAGAGGACGGACTGCTGAGAGCTGAGTTGTTGTGTCCAGCTTGTTTATTGGCCGAGGGGAGATAGTTGGCCCTAGCTCCTACTGCACTGGCCAACATCTACCAGGGGCTCGGAGTTCTAGCAGCACACCCAGTGCCGAGAGAGAGAAGCATACTCATGCCGACCCACTACCTCAGTGCGTGGGCCGAGTTGTTATTTTCGGGCTTGGTGACGCGGGGGACAGTGAGGAACCCGATGGCACTACTCTTGTTTAGCTTCCCGGGGCAGTCTGACGGGGATGCAGAGACGCAACTGGAGGGGGCTAGGAGAGCCCTTTGTTACCTGCCCGCCAAGGGCGAGGAGGGGCTTCCTTTTGACAGTGCCACGAGGGATTCTAGTCTCTTCCTGGGGCCTTCAGGTAGAGGGGTGACCAGTGCCAACACTGGTCAAGAGGTGACAGAGATAGGGTTGCAGATGGTATGGATATGGAGTACCCGATCGACGGTGCTGACGTTGTGCCGGTCAGCGACGAGTTCCTTGGAGCCGTACTACCCACACCGATTTACGAGGAACTTTGGGTACGACCAGGGGATCCCATCGATTCGAGAGTTCCCTTTGACCGAAAGGTAGTACTGTGGTAGGGACACCCACCTTCTTGCGGTGGCATGGTGGGACTTCTATAGTCATTGGGAGCCGGAGCAGTTCCTGATGCCGAGACAGGGACGTCGAGGGAGGTTCAACGTACACTACGCCAGATGGTGGTTTGAGCACAGCCACCTGTACCGGTAGAAGGCCTTCGTGATTCGGAAGGCGGGGGAGAGCCACTTGCTCAGGGAGGATTTGCCTCCTATTATGCTGGACGATAGGTACCTGAGGACCCACATTGCTCAGGTCCGTCGAGAGATCAAGCGGGTCATAGAGCAGTGGCCCCGGGGTGGCCGGGGTTCGACTTCCAGGAGCCGGAGCAACGGTGGGGCACTAAAGCCTCAGGTACAGGTTTCAGCGAGAGCAGTGGCGAGGGGTGAGTCTCGTGTCACTGGCTCAGTAGGGGTCACGCGGATCCCCACTGAAAAACACACAGTAACATGCTAAAACAATAGGTAAGCAACAGGTAAGCAACAGGTGTAGTAAAGTAGGAAACTAAACTACAAAGTTGTAAAGAAAAGGGATGCAGGAGTAGGGAGCAAGCTAAGAGCTGGGGGAGCTAAAAAGAAAAGGGAAAGAGTCATACCAAATAGGCGTGACTACCGAACTAACCTCGGCTCCCAAACTACTCCAAGCAATGACAGAAAGGCAGACTCTGATCTGACGAAGTCAGGAGTTGCCGATCCACTAACACGACGCCAGGCCTAGAATGAAGAACTCCAAGAACAACAAGAAAACCTAGGAAAACATAGACAGACGTAGACCCAGACAACACGACTAGAACGTCATGCACACTATTCCATGCATGACTAGAACGTCGTGCAGGTGACACACACTGACCTCGGGAAAAGTCAAGAAAAGGCCAGCCCAGAAAGGTCAAGACGCACAAGAAATGCGAAGAGAACCGCGAGGAGTCACGTGCCACGTGACTAGAGTGCCGCACCACTAGAACAACAGCCAGCTGCGTCCACTAACGTCTTATGCTGCGCCTACTAGCGTCTTGTCTATGTCACCTACCGCAAGGACTAGGTCGAGATAAAGACACTGCCAGAACCAGAATAGTACCATAATGTGAGTGACTAGTCAGGGTCATGTCTAACGATGCAAGTCCAAAGTCCCTGACTACGTGTGCATACACTAGCTCACTGCCTAAGCTAGGTCTCTAGCTAGTATTCCCACTCCGAAGGATGCTATGATTGGACCGGGGGCCCACGGAACTAGCCTAAGAATCGTAAACTAGGAAAGTTTCCCGCTACAAGAGCCGTCACATCGAAGCGTGCCGTAAGGCTATGAGTAGTGGAGGCTCACAAGACACAGAGACTCAAAACACGGGTGCGAAAGTACAGATAGGCAAGAGAGCACTATCGTACGTACTTCAAAGCACCAATGGTAGCACAACCACTGCCGACAACTCAGGACAAGGCAACTAGACCTACTCACGTAATGATCCTTGAGTCTTATGACTTGGAGGCAAGATCATCACAGATAGCTGAACAAGCTACCAATCAGTCTCCTCCTAAGCCAGAGGAAACAACGCCCCACAGGAAATGACTCACGGAGACCCGAGGGGACACCAGGAACCCTCAGCACAACTAATTACAACAGAGTTTAGTCCAACAAAAGTACAGTTAAAGTAGCAAAACGTACCAAATGCTAAGTGAACACTCGGCCCAACGAACTGACAGCTAAGGACCTCCACGTAGTACCCTCGAATCACGAGGAAGAACTGCAACACCTTAAAATCAGGGGTGAGCCTTTTATCACTGGCTCAATAGGGGTCTCGCGGAACCCCAACCGAAAATAACGGCGATACAGAAATTAGCAACTACAACAAGAACAATAGTAACAGTAGGAACAGTAAACATAGTGGCCGATAAAATCTCGGCTCTATAGCTACTCCTATAGTACCGGAACTCAATGCCCTGATCCCACAGTCGGGGGACCACCAGAACATGAACCATGTGTCAAATACACTTATGCTCTGATTGACATGATTGATTTAACTCATCATGCGTACCGGGTTCCTTCCATGCTCGGGGCGTGACAACTCTGCTACTACGAGGCAAGGCTTCAATGGATCGAGACATTTCCTTAGGCTTGACTTCCTAACGAGTGGTATATCAAGGCTTGGCTTAAAGCATCAACATGTGCCTTCTGCTTGCCATTGTCCCATTGATGCAGTTCTAGGTGCATCGACCTTAAGGACATAGTTGGTGAATGTGCACTGACCTTACATGACACAATGAATTTATGTGCACCGACCTTACCTGACACAATGAATATATGTGCACTGACCTTACCTGACAAAGAGAATGTATATGCACCGACCTTACAATGCAATCACTGACTGACAATTAAACAGTAGCGTCGACCTGACTACAATGTGCATCTACCTTGATATAGCAAGATTTCTATAGCCACATCAACCTTCTAGACCAGAATGAGTGTAGGTGCATCGACCTATTAAGCAAGACAGCACACACATTGACCTATTCCCATGCATGTAGTGACTTGATGATTTTACATGAATAAATGCATGGACCTATTGTCTATAACAATGTGAATGTGTTGATCATGCCTGACTTCATCCTTGCTTTCTTTAGCTCAATCTGCTGATTTCTTACTGTCATCAGTTCTCCACTGTTTGACTATCTTGCCACTGTCCTGTACCACACTTTACAGCAAGCTCATGAAAATGCACATGTAGAACAAGACATTAAACACTTGTCATTATCAAAACCACAGACAATAGTGTTTGGCATCATCAAACCACAATGGATTAATGCAACATAAACACATATGACATCATCCATAACTCTCTCGATCTCTCGATGGATCCGAGCAACGTGGGTCCTATGGTACCCCTCGTCTAGCACAATAGGAGGCAAATCCTCCCTCAGCAAGCGGCTCTTCTCCGCCTTCCGAATCGCGGAGGCCTTCTGACGATACAGGTGGCTGTGCTCGAACCACCACCTGGTGTAGTGAACGTCGAACCTCCCTCGACGTCCCTGGCCCGGCATCGAGAACTGCTCTGGCTCCTGGCAGCTGTAGAAGTCCCACCATGCTGCTGCAAGTAGGTGGGTGTCTCTCCCCCGGTACTGCCTGCTTATTAAAGAGAACTCCCAGTTCGATGGGATCCCCTGGTCGTACCCAAAGTTCCTCGCGAACTGATGTAGGTAGTATGACTCCAAGGAACTCGTCGCTGACCGGTGCAACGTCAACACCGCCGACCGGGTACTCAGTAACCACTCCGTTCACAGCCCGGCATCTGCCACCTCCTGACCAGGATGGGCACTGGTCGCCCCTCCACCTGAAGCCCCCGTGAAGAGGCTGGAGTCCCTCGTGGCACTGTCAAAAGGCAGCCCCTCTTCACCCCTGGCAGGCAAGTAACAAAGGGCTCACCTGGCCCCCTCCAGCCTGCATCCCCGTCAGGCTACCCGGGGAAGCTAAACAAGAGCGGTGTCGTCGGGTTCCTTACTGTCCCCCGCATCACCAAGCCTGGAAATAACAACCCGGCCCACACACTGAGATAGTGGGTCAGCAGGACTATGCTCCTCTCTCTCAGCGCCGATCGCGCTGCCAGAACTCCCAACCCCTCGTAGATGTTGGCCAGTGCAGCAGGAGCTAAAGCCAACTATCTCCCCTCAGCTAACAGACAGGCTGGCCACAGCAGCTCAGCCCTCAGAAGACCATCCTCCCCGTGCGGAACCACGAACGTCGCCAACCAGTAAGCCAAATAGGCGACGAGGTGTGTTACATTTGGCAGACTGTGAGGGTTCCACCACTCCCATGGAGCATAAATATACCGACTGTAGGTCCTAAAAAGTAGCTCCACCTTTGTGTACTCCTCCCAGGGAGTCTGGTCCCTGGCGAACTCCTGGTAGAAGCAGAATGGCTCGTTTTAGAAATGACAGACCCATACATTCAGTGGCACTCTCGAAGTCTATGTCACTCTCTCTCTCCCAGCCAAAGCCAAGTCCCTCCAGGTCTTCAGGAGGTACCGATAGCTGAAAGGTACCCGGTACCTCCCACACACCTAGAACGGTGGTAACTGAGACACTCACAGAACCAAGTACAAGGAACAACAGTAACGAGTGACTAGTTAGGGTCATACCCGTCGGTGCTTGTCCAAACGCCCCTAAACACGTGTGTACACACAAGCTCAATGTCTTGAGCCAGGCCTCTAGCTAGTTTTCCCCCCCAGTAGGACGCTACTGCAAGGTAAGGGGGCCCACGAAAACTAGCCTAAAAATCATCTATCGGGAACTCACCCCGCCACCACTCCCAGGTGGGCCGACACACAACAAAGTGTTGTCAGGCTACGACTAGTGAGGCTTACAAGACACAGAGACTCTGAAACATCAGTGCTGAAGTACGGACAGGCTAAGCACGCACTATCACTCGTACTACGAAACACCAAGCACAAAGCACAGGGCAGCACACTGAATTACCACCAGACTCAGGACAACGACTAGACCTACTGACACAATAATCCTTGAGTCTCACGACTCGGGGTCAAGATCATCGTACGAAAGTGGTAACATGCTGCCAATCAGCCAAATTCCTAAGTCAAAGTCACGGTAAAATACTAATAAAGGAAAAACATCTACATAATACGACTCACAGAGGCCTAAGGGATCACCAAGACCCTTAAAGCTCATAGACACACAAATCGAGGTAAAATAACATCTCAAGTCATCCAAAACTATGTGTCAATCTTATACAAGAACTCTGAGACATTCACGAGGTCACATGTCAACCATTGGATCTTACCGGGTTGACCAAAAACCAATAATGACTCTGAAGCAGTACGAAATTCTATTCAATATAAAGGCACTCCCGGCTACCTTATAACATGGTCACAGCCCTCATAGGATATCAAAGACATCCACGGGACAATGGGCAAACCACAAGGTCAAGCCAAGATAATGGAACGCCAAACCATCAGGAAAACACACTCTAGGAAGAAACGGTTGTTCGTCTGACCGCTAGGCAACTCAAGCGGTCAGCCAAAGGGCCGCTACTCACACACAGAGAACACAGGCACTTGGTGGTCATAGAAAGGGTCGCAAGGTGACTGTAGCGGTCATACACCTGGCCCCTAGACCCAGTCAACCACGAACTGACTTAACCAATCAAACCACTAAAAATGGTCTATAATAAAATCATTTACAGAACTTAGCGGTCTACTAATGGGCCGCTAAGGACACAACTCGAACCGACTATGAAACATTAACCAAAGTCAACCCTTTGGGAGACCCTCTGGCCTTGCTGGCCCTCTACCAGCAAGGGACCAGCCCTCACATCCTCCACTTGGCATCACCGAGTTACCCACGGGTTCGGGGTGAGTGTCGGGTGAGTCGGCCACCAATTACGGCCCGTTTGCATTGCGAATTATGCTTGCTAGTAGGTCCAAGGTCGTGTCACATCAATTCGACTCAGACTCGCCATAGTACTACATTGTTAAGTTTTATTGCGAGTTCGATAATAATTTTAGATTGACGGCCATTGTGTTTAACGACGCACATTTTGGTCTAATCAGGGACTTGATGTAGTTATCCCCCACCGAAGGTCACGCTAGGAACCTCGCAGAGCTAGCCGTGGGAGCTTTTGCAATCCACCTCTGGTTGCTTGCCGGAGGCAGACTACGTAGGTCGACGAGAGTCAATCCTCCGGGCAGCTCTGAGGTTGTATGACGGCGAGAACACACTTGTCGTGAAGCTAATTGGAAGACGAAGCCATCGGTGTATGGTGGGCTGCCTGTAACCTCGTGGAATAGTCGGGGGTGACACTGCAACCTGCTAGTGTCTATGCTGTTGTGAACCTGGACAGCACCAGGCAATGGGTGGTCGTATGAACCAGGGGGACGAGGTAGAAGGGGAATGGTGCTGATGGCTAGCTGTGGGCGGTGATGGGAGCTGATGGTGGGCATGGGAGAGGGGCTGAAAAGGTGGGAAGGGGGCGGAGTTGTCTTGGGCAATGGTGGTGAGGGAGATAGGGGCTGAGGAGGATGAACTGGGCTAAGGGTTATGAAGGGGTGATGGAGGTCGACCAGGAGAAGGAGGAGGGAATGGAGAGGGGCGACCAGGACTGGGGAGGGAGTGGGGGATGATGGGATGCGATCTCATATGGGAGGGGAGTGAATGCTGGCCTTGGGGGAGGTGGAGGGGTGCTTGGGAAGGGGAAAGGGTGCTTGGGGAGGTGGAGGGGTGTGTTGGAATGTGGAATGGTGTCTAAGGTGGAGTGGGGTTAATGAGAGTGATTTATGGTGTATGGGGAAGTGAAGGGACTTGATGATGTGGAAGGGGTTGGGCTGATGTGGCTTGGTGATGGGAGAGGGGAGAGGAGAGAGAGTGGGCCGCACCCCTCTTGGATAGAGAGAGAGAGAGGAGAATGGAAGAAATTCTTAGGGGGTTCTTCTATTCAAATTTCATCTAAAGTTGTTACATGGGGGAGAGTGGGGACAGCCAAATCAGGTCCAGACTGGACCAACCAGGCCAAGCTCCCCAAGTGACAGCCGCATGAATAGGCCCACTTATCTCGAATCCCAAACACACTCAGATTAGACCATCCTAGGTGGCTTCTCGGCTCGAAAGACCGAGTAACAGTCGCTCGGAAAAGTCTAATCGACGCCCGAGCATAACCATCACAACGCTCCCCACTAGCTCGAAAGGAGCCCAAGCGCCCCACCAAGGGATATCCTATGCTCGGACCCCCCACGGGCGTAGCTTTTTTTAACAGGGCATATCTCGTGGTGAGAATCTCGCTACCGCTCAGAGAAAGGAAACTCAAAGAGACAAGGAAAAAGTGTTGACACCCATTTTATGACTAATTAGTTGGGTCGTCTCCTTACTCTTTTTAATGATGCTCCGAGTTGTTCACCCTTGTCGAGTCTTCTTGGGCAGTTAGAAGTCTCTTTCATGGATCATTACCTTCCTTGGTTGGGTCTTATTCTTGTTTTATTACTAGGCAAGCACTTCCGATTCATTTATCGCCCTCTTGTGCATAACGCATCCTCAATGGCACGTTATAAGTAACATAATGCACCTCACAAGGTCCGTTATAGTCCACTCATCGTCTGTCTCATCTAGTGTCTCATATAGCGTCTTTACGGTTTAACGGGCCTATACCTACTCGTTATAAGTAATATAACGCCCTCATAGTGATCCGTTACAGTCTTCTCACTCACCGTCTCTTCTTCCGTCTCAGTTAGCATCTTTGTCTTTTAACGGATCTATGTTCCACCATCATCCATCGCATAACGCACGTACCATGGTCCATTATATACCCCCTAAGGTCGAGTCTACCACCACCTCCACCGACTTCCTTGTCATTCCAGCCCCGTCTGCCTCGACGTCTTCATTTCCATGACGGACTATCTTTCATTAGTTATACTCTCACTATAACGCCCTTATTCCCATCCGTTATGCTCGCCAGAGTCCTAAGTCTGAACATTTTGCCTGTCGTTCTTATCTTCTGTGGATAAGGTCATATAACGGACTAACTAAGGCACGTTATGTTAACATGGTGGTCTATCGCGGATGCGTTATGTCACACAGAGGAGTTTTAGCAGAACTGTTCTGATGCGGGACGGACACGGGAGCGACTCTACGTGCATTGGACCTCAGACTCTAAGATGGACATGACCAGCAACGCGTGGCTAGGAGTCACACTAGACCCATCTTCTTTTTTCGGCGCCACCAAGCAACCAGCAGATCACCTTCCACCGAGCGTTGCTCGTCCTCGTCCATGTCGCCGAAATTGGCGGGGTACTTGATGACCTGAGCAGGCACCGCTCGGTCCATTGCGTCGCGTGTCGCAAAGGGGATTTCCCGCTGCAGCCCGTCGGCGTGGTACAGGGCGAAAGCGTGGTGCGTGTTCGCCGGAAGGCTGAATCGAGTTCCGAGGAATCCCCATGTCTCGCGCACCCACAGACGGTCGCCCGGCTGTCCGAGCGGGCAGATCAGTGACTTGCCCGTGCGGGTGTGCCAGATGCATGCCTGGTGCGGGATCGCGACGCCGGTCGAGCTGTGGGCTGCGTCGGCGCTAATCATGCCGGGCTCCCATCGCCCCAGGCTCGCCGGTGCCGCCGGCAGCTTCACCACGCGCCGCGTCTGGGTCTTTCGTCCGGAGAGGATGGCGCGCACCATGTCGCCGTTGAACAGGATCGGGCGCTCACGCATGGGGAACGCCCTCCAGTCGCAGCGCGGCGATATCAGACGCGCGCCGGCGAACTAGCTCGATGAACTCGCGCACGCGGTCGGCAGACCCATGAATCTGCGACTCATGCTCGAATGCTTCCTCAAGGGCAGAAAGGCGGCGAAAGGATTTTACGTGGCCACAGACGCGCGCCGTTGTGGAGTTAGCCGCATAGCGGTAGAGGCGCTTCTCGCCCTTCCTGGCGACCATGCCCAGCGCCGCCTGATTTGCCAGGAGGGCGGAAATGGACTGCCTCGCTTTCGCCGTGCGCGCGCCCATCGCCTCATGCACGTCACTGGCGAAGTGCCAGCCAGGATTTTCCATCAGCCACTGGCGGATGCGGCCGGAGAGCGAGATTTGCGCCACGATGACGGCGTTAGCCATTGCCGCTCCCCTTGTTCTGATCAGCCTCGTAGTCGCGCTGGGCTTTACGGCCTGCCGTGAATGCAAATTGCGCGGTATCAGTCAGCGCCTCGGCGAGCGCATGGTCTCTGTTGACGAACAGCTTGGGGTTAGCTGCGCGAAAGCAATCCATCCATTTGCGGAACTCGGCATCAACGACGGCCATGTCACACCTTCCCCTTGTTTTGGTCTGACATGGCGGCGTCGATGGCAGTGTCCAGCGCGTTTCCCCAGGTGATATGTCCTTTCGCCCTGCGCCAGAAGACGACCTCAACATGATCCACGTCAGCAGAGGTGTTCGTCGCAACTTCGCGCAGCCACCGATATCGCGCCGCATCCCGCGCGTCCTCCGCCCCGGCGCGGAGCGCGGCGCGCGCTTCAGCCAGTGCCAGCGCCAACGGGCCAACCATGGCCTGGGCGCATGCGCTGCAAACCGGCGCCACAGTGCTGCCAGTGACCGTTCCGCACTCGGCGCAGGTGATGCTCGGTTCTTGCTGAGATTCAGTGTCGATTGCCATCGGTGGCGTCCTTCTGGTTCATGTAGTCGAGAAGCTGGGCTTTGAGCCGCCGCACCTCGGGTTCGCTATGCGTGCGCCATCGTGCCCAGCTGTGATCGGTCAACTTCCAGCAAATCCAATCCGGGTGATCCAGCGAGGGCTCGTAGGGCGAGCGACCATGCCGGCAACGCGTGCACACCTGGGCATAGGCGCGGGCGCCGCCCGCGCGCTGCATATGGGCCAGGCAAAAGTAGAGGCCGCAGCCGTGGTCACCGCCGCAGGGCTCGCCGCCGCAGACGTACGACAACCCGCGGTCGATCACGGTGGTGCAGCCTGGGTGGTCGCAGAAGGCCGGGACGCCGTAGCCGATGTCCCGCCGCCATCTGGTGTCGTAGCCGATCGACCAGGTCATCAGGTGTCCTCCATCTGGGCCACGCCATGGTGGTGGCCCGGGGCAGTCTGCCGACCGCGCTCTACGGGAATTCGTAGCGTCTGGCGTTCCAAGGATGGGTGGAATCGACGATTCTTCGCGGCATCCCGAAGCCACGGGTACCTTTGATGGAAGCCGCGGCGGAGCCGGAATGCATCGGCTTGGCGGAAGTGGCCGCCATAGCTGGCCGCCTGATTGCGCAATCGACGCAACTCCGCCGGCGTTGCGATCGCCTTCGCACCGCGCACGTGCATGCGCTCCCAAGCGGCGAAGGCTTCCCTGGCATGCGCCACGACGCGACGGCGGACCCGGGTGTGGGAGGGGTAGATCACATAGCCGAGGAAGTCCAGGCCATCGGTCAGCCGGCGCAGGCGGATGTCCGCCTTCAGCGACAGGCCCAGCCGCGCGGCGAGGAACCGCTCGATCGCGACCAGCCAGCGCTCCAGCTGCGAGCGGTCGCGGTGGAACAGCACGAAGTCATCGACATAGCGGATGTAGCGCCGCGCGCCCAGCACCCGCTTCACGAACTGGTCTAACTCATTCATATAGACGTTGGCGAGGAACTGCGACGGCAAGTTCCCGATCGGCAGGCCGCAGCCTGTCCGCGCATTCGCCAGCTGCTTGTGCCGCGGAACTTGCGCGCGCTGCGCCGGCGTGGAGCGGTAGCGGACGCCGGATTCGGGCGCCGCGCGCCGCAGCAGCGCATGCATGACCCGCTGGACCATCTCCGGCACGCCGGCGCGGGCCATGCGGTGCTTGAGGATTTCCCAGAGGCGCCGGCGCGGGATCGAGTAGAAAAAGTTGGCGATGTCGAGCTGCAGGTACCAACCGCCACCCTGGCCGCTATGGACCTGTCGCATGAACTGCCTCGCGCGCCGCACGGCTGCGTGGCTTCCCTTGCCCGCACGGTTCGCGAAGGAATCGTGGATGAAGGTGCGCTCGAAGATCGGCTCAACCTTTGCCACCGCCCAATGGTGGACAACGCGGTCGGCAAAGTCCGGTGCATGGATCTCGCGGGCCTTCGGCCTGGTCGCGACAAAACAGGTATAGGGAGACGGCTCCCATGTGCCGCCGGAGAGCCGGCGTTCCAGCGTAAGTAGGTTGTCCGCCCAGCGCGTCTCGAACGCCAGCTTGTTCAGGCTTGGCTTCTTGCCGCGCCTGGCCGCCCGGTAGGCTTCATGTAGTTCCTGGAACAGGGCTGTGCCCTGAGCCCCCTGATACTCACCGGCCACGCGCACCGCGCGCGCGAACGCACGGTTGTTGGCGTTGTTGTTGTTGACGTTGCCGTTGTTGAACCCGACCACGACGCGCCCGCCCTCGTACCAGGGCGTGGACTGGCTGGTCCAGTAGTAGCCATCCTTCAGGGTGGGATCGCGGGTATAGGCGCCGTGCTGATTCTTGACGCCATAGTCCACCAGCGCGAAGAGCTCGTGCGGGGTTTCGAGGCGCCAGCCGGCACCGAGGTCCGCCACCTCGGCCAAGGCCTGGGCCTGCGAGATTCGTTCGCCGTCGCCCAGATCGCGGTACTCGCTGGTAACGAGGCTGAAAGGAGCGGCGACACGCTCGCCGTCGAGAGTGGTGAGATCGATGGCCGGCGTGGGCGGGACCAGGTGGACGTGCTATCCCAGTCAGTGTGTCTTTTGCATGCCCACCCGTCGAGGCACCCAGTACTCACCACCACCACCTATGGCGGATCCCTGAGCCCGTAGTCCCTATCAGCCTTCAGTGGCCGAAATGTTCCGATCTCTCATGGATCGATTTGATACGCGTATGGATGGGCTCAGTATGCGTGTAGATGGCATAGGTATGCGTCTAGAAGGAAGGATGAAAGCCTTGGAGGATCTGGCCGAAGCCTCGGATCAGTCTATCCAGGGTCTGGTGGGGAGAATTGTTGTCCTAGGAAGGGCCCCAGTTGAGGTGCAACCTATGCCGACAAATGGCCAACAAGAGCCGGCTCAGCACCCTGCTGTGCCAAGGGATCAAGGGGTGGATGATAGGAGGTAGCGAGCACCCGAGGTGGATGACTATGCATCCGAGAACGAACATGGGGGATATGCTCGTGACCGTCATGTTCCACGATGGAACCATGATTATGATGAGGATGAGCGGACCCTCTGGACCGTTTGTGCTGACCCGCCCACGTTTGATGATTTCATGGCTAGGGAACCAAAGGTCTATTTAGATTGGGAGGCTAGCATGGATCGATACTTCGAGTGGTTTGAAATGTTGGACCACCGAAGGGTTTGCTATGCAAAGATGAAATTGCAGGGCCAGGCATAAACCTATTGGATAAATGTGGAGAGCCTGCTAATGCAACGACGTCAACCACCGATTGGTACTTGGGATGACATGAAAATCAAATTGAGGCAGAAGTACCTTCCTACCACATACCGCCAACGTCTCATAGACAAATGGCAGAATCTCACCCAAGGGAACGTGCCCGTGAGGGAGTACACCACCGAGTTTGATGAGTACTATTTACGGTGTGGAGTTACGGGGGAGAGCACCATGACCATCTCACGCTTTCGAAGAGGTCTGTGGCCACACTATCAATATGAACTTTTTCACTGCAATGTGACCACTTTGGAACAAGAGTATCAGGTGGCTCTCGAATTGGAGCAGTTCGAGGCTGAGTTTGAGCCTACCCAACAGGTGGGCCCTTCTCACCCTCATGGGGCCGAGCCCCATAGCTCTTTAGGCCCATACTAGAGGGCCCCCATAACTCGACCCCCGGAGCCCGCTCGTCAGGAGCTGTTCATCCATAGGCCCCGCCCTCCACCTCCGAGGGATGTCCCTCGTCCCCAACAACTTACGGCACCCGTTGCCCATCCACCGGCACACATATTATTCTTGTAAAAATTTGGCAGCATCTCCCCCGGACCCAGATGAGGGGGGATAAAGTGGGTACACGTCCACAAGGAGTGACGCATCCGAAAAGTAGAGGTGTGTATGAGAGCGGTAACACCTTGAGAAAATCTCGAAAAAACTTAGAAATCAACAAATGGGAAACACCGCGTGAACCATGGCATTAATGGTCAAAACACACAGCTAGAACACTCACCGGTTCAGGGAACAGGCGGCCACTAAATGGGTGAGAGAGGGCCTCACCGGATCAAGGGGAACTGGGGCTCACCGGATCAGACACAAGAAGAGGTTCACCGGATCGCGGATCAAGGTGTGCACTAGATCAGAGCCAAGCCGGGGTCACCGTATCAAGGGTTTTATGTCACCGGATGACTTGGGAGGGAGAGTCACCGGATGAAGGGAGGTGGACGTACCGGATCAGCGCACAAGGATGCACCGGATCGCGGGGTTGAGAGCGTCACTGGATGACACGGGCAAGCATGTCACCGGATCAGGGGTCCTCACGAGCCACCGGATCAAGATAGTTCCCCGGGGTGAGAGGCCAAGTGGGGACGACAAGGGGGAGGAAATCAGGAAATGAAACGAGGCTACAAGGGATTTTCTCCCTGGGGAACGAACCACAGGGTACCACCCATGGGATTGAGTAGGCCATTGCCATCATCTCCTACAGGGATTCTCCCTATGAGAGAGGATAAGCCAGACAGAGCAACGCAAAAAAAAAGGGGGGGAACCACTCAAGATGCAGGATCTGAGCCATATGCCCCTAGAGTGTGAGGAGCAGGGGAAGGGAAATACACGGGACAGCAGCAATGGGACACACAGAGAACACACATCCACGGTGAACACCTAACAAACCCTTCATCTATGCTTATCAAAAAAAGAGCAACCCCGAGGAGGAGATACATCATAATAAAGCAAAGAAGGAGACAGAGGGAAACAATAATACAATGGAGGGGGAGGGGACGGAGCATGAGCTCCTCTCCTCCCGAGCTCCACTCCCTCTCGCACTCACCCTTCTTCTTCTTTTCTTCTTCTATTCTCTCCTCACTCAGCGGGAGCCAGACTATAAGGCCCGTGGATTAGTGGATCCATACTTGTGTTAGTCTAGATTTTATTTCATGATTTTAGGCTATTATGTATTTTATAGGTATTTTTTAGCATTTAATCCATTTAGTTAAAAAATTATATAAATTAATCAATGAGATTTGAGAAATATTTAAGAGGATGAAATATTACATGATTAAATATTTTATTGTTTGAAGAGCTTTGGCATAATGTTTTACATTGAATAAAGTTTATAAATAAGTTTCCTTTGATGAACAGTGAACTGTGGCCATTGTGTTCTACGGCAACGATAGCCGCACATGGTGATGGTAGATGGGATGGGGTAGAGCAGCTGGCTGAAGAGGATAATGCGGTCACCGATGGAGGTGAAGGTGGCGAGTGTGCTGGGCGTTCTAACGCAATCACCGCCACCATCTACACACACCACCATCTCCTCCACACACCCTCACCGCTCTCCTTCTCTCTCTACCAAGCGCACCAACGCCACCCCGTCCTGCTCCACCTGCTCCACCACCGTTGCCACCATCACTCACCCATTGCCATGCACTACCCCCCACATCTCCATCTCCCTCATCTCTCTCTTTCTCCCTCTAGTGCCGTAGCCATGCACGAGCCGCCTCCTTTCTCTCTCTCCCAAGCCACCATCTCTACCTCTCCCACCACGCGAGCATCGCTCGCGAGCTCCCCATCGCCCTCCATCTTGTCGCCATCTCACTGCACACACCACACCCGTCTGACGTCCCCCCACCGGCCTCACCTCTCCCAATTCTCTCCTCACTTCTCCCTCTGCACCTCCCTCTCTCATGTAGCCCACACCGGTGTCACCGCCCCTATTGCCTCCCACGAACCCCCTCTCCGTAGCTCACCGTGGCCTCGTCCACCATGCACATCTGCCTCTCCTCATACTCATGACACCTTCACCTCCCTCTCTTCACCACTTCACACCTCCGTCTCCACTGCTCTTGTCACCGTTCACACGTCTCCCCTCTCCACAGCATCTTGTCGCCTCCCTCCTTCTCTCTCTAATCGCCTCACTCATGGACCCCAGCTGCTTTGCCCTCACCTGCATCCACTTCCCTTCGCTTGCAACACCGCGGCGGCCTTGGTCCCTCAATCCCTCTCTTTTACTTTCTCTCATACACCCTCTTTGCATAGCCCACGTCGACCCCACTTCCCCCTCCTTGTCTCACTCCTTTATGTGGGCTTCACCCTCTCCTCTTCCCACTCTCCCACACCCACCACCGTTCACGTGGACCTCCTCCTTTTCCTCTGATGAGGACATCTCCCGGCATTCCCTATGGCACGAGGCGTCTCCGACCTCGTGACCCCTTGGAGATGTGGTCCTATCTAAGGACTAACAAGGGTAAGGCAGGGAAGAACAACCCGACAATTAAAGATAACAAATCACGAGAAGCAGAGTTCAGAGGGACAACGTCCGACTGTTATGACGGATACACACTCAGGAGTGAGCACGACTACAAGTGAACACAAGTTCGACACCTCTGAAACAAGACAATGTCGTTTACGTCTCGCAAGGCAAGAGACACGACTGTCAGGGTAAACAACACCGAGAAACAAATCAACAGGAGCGACATGCACAACCAACATCAGCTTACACAAGGAAACATAGTCCACTCAGTTGACAGCCTGACGACATCATTGGCTCTAGTGCCAAGGAGATAGGGAATACCAGGCACACAGGGCGCCAATGACAATTACACAAAAGAATGACAACAAACATCGACAGCACTGGACCATACACAGTATTAAGTCAGTCTTCACTCAGATATCGCATCTGATCGAGTCGCGAGCTACTCCAATGGGAAAAGGAGCACAGTAAGCTACTGGCGAGACAATGGTCCAACACATAAATGCAGAATCATATGAGAACCGCATTTGCAAAAACAACCGCCAATGATAACAACACCTGCAGGATTCCAGCTCCGTACAGCACACAGAACCACGGAACACACTGCAAGCAGGGTCGTATCAAGGCATGCGGTAGTTAAGCACACGGCTACCGGGAGCGAGTCATGCATCAGGCCATTTACCAAGGAAAGATCCACACAATTTAAATCGATTGCAAAACGACAAGAGACACCACAATCTCAGGGAACGCATCTTAAGGACTACGAACACGCCTCGAGAGCACAACACCCACGAGAATGGATGTGGAGTAAAGGGTACTTTATCAGCAGGGAAGCCGATGATTTCCCCAACACTCGCAAATGCCAACACTAAAACCAGAAAGATGACTGATAACGGCATGATCATGACAACGTCTAGGCACATGCAGCTAAGATGGAGTCACATCGAGAAGGAGCAATTCTCTCGACCAGCCAGAATTATACGAAAAGATCCT
Organism: Amorphophallus titanum; assembly: GCA_024336825.1. Classification (NCBI taxonomy): domain Eukaryota; kingdom Viridiplantae; phylum Streptophyta; class Magnoliopsida; order Alismatales; family Araceae; genus Amorphophallus; species Amorphophallus titanum. The sequence continues at coordinate 15,500,800 of JANBPO010006516.1, forward strand.
CGGCTCGTGGGTCATCAGCCCACACGCTTCCACTGCGCACTCAACAATGCACGAAGGCATCAGAAAGATCCTCAGCCCTCGCATCTCAGTACACACTAGGCATCATCGCAATCCCAGAAAATCGTAATGTAACACGCCTCGAGCACTGATCCAGCGAGCAACCGAGCAGAAAAAGTCTAAGTGCAACAGAGAAGAGCACCAAGGTCCAATCTAGCCCAACCAGATCGATCTCTCAAAGTGATAGCCCCCATGAACGGGCTCACTTATCTTGAAGCCCAAAAATACTCAGGCCAGACCTTCCTAGGCGGCCCCCTGGCCCGGAAGACTGAGTAACGGTCGCTCGGAAGAGCACAAGCGACACTTGAACATAACCGTCCAATGCTGCCCACTTCGCTCGGGAAAACCCCAAGCACTCCCCTCAGTCGATATCCCATGCTCGGACCTCCAATGGGAGTGGTTTCTACTAACAAGGTGTTTGTCCCGGCGAAAGTCTCGCTACCGCTCGGAGGCGGGAAGCCCAAAGGAATGGGGGAGAGTAAGAGTCCTTTAACGGTGGAGAGACATTCTCCAGGACATAATGCCCCCTGGTCCCTCCGGCTACCTGACCTTCGGCCAGAAGAGTAAGTAGCTATATAAACCCATGGAGACCCTCCAGAAAGGGAAGGTGATCCTGAGTACTCAACACCACACTCACTGGTGGAGAGCGATCTCGTGCCTCTCATTCTTTCTCCTATGTATCTTCCACCTACGCTCTATCAGCTTGCTGACTTAAGCATCGGAGGGTTTTTCCTGGGGTCTTAACCCTAAGTTTCTCTGATTTGTTTCCTACGTTGTAGATCCCTCATCTATGGTGACGACGACAAGGGCCAACTAAGGATCGTGCGGCTCAGGATCCAGCACAAGATCACCCCTCTTCAGCTGGCACCATCTATGGGAAACATACAAAGAGCCAACATGGTGCAAAAAAGTTCCAGTAGGAGAAATGCCGGCAATAAGAGAAAGGCACCGGCGACCACGGAGGGGGAGCATGTGCCCTCCCACTCTTCCACAGGCCCCCTCTCCAACAATCAAGCTAATGTCTTACCTCTGCCGGCAGCAGGGGGACAACCCACCCCTGGGAACCTTGATGCTCTCCAGACCCTCAACACCAAATTGGATATCCTCGTCGACTTGATGAGGACCCAAGTGGCAAGGGAGGAGAGGTGGCGGCTCCCCCGGGTGAGCCCCCCCAGCACAAGCTGCTCGGCAAACGGCCGGAGGCCGCTTCACCCTCCAAGGTGGGCGACTCATTCGCAATGGGCCAGGCGGGCCCTCGCAAGCACCGCCTCTGGAGCGGGAAGCTTCCTCTAATCTATGAGGAAAGAGATCCGGGTTACTACAGCAACCCTCGAAAGCAGTCGCCCCCGATGTGGAGTGGCGCCAGATCATGTAAGATGAAAATAGAGCCCCGTAAGAATTGATGGGAAAAGCGGTGTGAAGTGCCAATGGGGAAGACGATCACATAGGCAATTGAGGCCAGATCCCTGGCAAATTTTCCCTTCTACTGATGGGCTGCAGAGAGGGAGTAAAGGGGATTGATGGCCCATGAAATTATCTAGCGAACCACACTGGTTCATAATAATAGAAAGTAGAGCTCCACAGATTGCTCAACACTCGCACCATAAGGGGGCTAACGGGGAGAATGATCACGTGGGTTGCCCAACTGGACCCCCGGCCATCCTTCCCCTCCCACCGATGAGGTATAGAGAAAGGGGTAAGGGCCTAGCACCCTTTCGTGGATGGTGTTCACAACGGACAGAGAGGACAATGAAACATACGAGCTTGGCTTCACATCAGAAGATTTTAAAGGGATTTCAGACACTTGCATCCCGGGGTCTTGCTCACTATTCTAAGTAAACTCTGGAAGCAAACACCTAGGAGGTAGCTCTTATGATCACACAAACGAGTGATAAATCGTCGGTGGGGGAGGGGGAGGCATTCATTGTACAAAACTAAAGAGGAGAAAGCAAGACATGTACACTCAGAACATGATAATAGCCCAGCACAAGGATCAAATCGCCAATTCTTTGATTGCTAGAAGGAAGGAAAATACAACAAATGTAGCCCTCAATCGGGCATAAAAAAATGCGATCGAACCCACCTACAACGGAATTGCTCAAAAGCTTCTTCCTCTCCCTCTCACTTCTCTATTTTCCTCTTCATGATGCATCTTAATTTGCTCTCTTGTTTCTTCTTCCACTCCTCTCCTTTCCTCCTCTCACCTTGCCCCTCTTCACTTTTCTTCACTTCTTTCACTTGTCTTGTGTGTCCTCTTTTTTAAGCCTACGTCTTCTTCCCCTTTTTTATTCAGCATCGTCTACTCCCCTTTTATAAGGGCACAACAGTGATCTGGCGAGGCCTCACATAGTGAACCGGCATGAGTGGCTTGTGCCCACGCAAGAAACGTGATCTTGTTCCAGCATGGGTGTATCGACGTTGTCCCTTGTGCTCACACGGGAGGCTGTGGACGCACTTTATGGGGGGCTCTTCGTTTCTTTTCGTTCGCTTATTCATCTTTTCATTCGTTTGTTAGGTTTATTGAGTGCGAGGGCGTGCCAGTCACCGAGGTGACGATTTATGCGGGCTTAAAGAAGCCCATTCCAGCTACAAGAATGGCGGTCTCCTTTGGCCCCCAGGTCGTTAAAAGCCACATCAGGGATGGCTACCTTGCCGTCTCCCTCTACTTCGGGAGTTTCCCTCCTATGGTGGGCTTCCCTAACTTCCTTGGGGTAGCTTTTGTTAACATACTGGACGTGGAAGTGTCCGACAGGCTCGAGATCAACCCTCCCATCCGGGGCGCCATTGAAGCTGCTGCTAGCCGAACCCTGGCCAAGAATAATGACTGCATCCCGGCTGAGACACTCAGCTGTAATGTGCATCACGTGCACCCGACTATTGGCTCACCTCAGTGGGGATCGGCATCCCACGGGAGGAGGTTTTGAAGGAGCCGTGAAGTCGCCACACCAAGAAGCTGACTCTCTAGCTCTGGCAAGTCTATCGTCGTTGGAGGCATCAGAGTCCATCTTAATGGACAAAGGTCTGAGACTATCCCAGATCGAATAATACCGACCATTCCAGTCCGCAACTCCTTTCAAGGGCTGGAGAAGATGAAAGAAAGGATGGCGCCCACCATTCCGCCCGCGACGCTGAGAGACACACTGGCTCACAAGCCGGCAAAGCTGAAATGGGCTTGGGTTCCCAAGGAAGCCCAACCCACGGCACCAGCCCAGGTGGGGCCTAGCCGTGCCCGCCGCATTAGGGGGCGAAGAGACAAAAGGGTCGAGGTGACGGCCATGACCCACCAGCTGATAGTCGTTGTGCCAGTGCTGCCCGAAAATGCCCGTCGTCGACATCACATGCGTCGTCACCATGTTGACTGCCCAGCGTACGCAAATTACACTCATCATGATGTCGCCATCGACACCCAACCACCGGCCGCTCTCCTCGACCAGGAGTGGGAAGGGATCTAGCAGGCCATGAGGAACTACCTCTGGGGCCCAGGCAGTACTCCCTTGGGTCGCCAGAGATTGCTGGGGGCGATGGCTTCTACCTTCCAAGAAGAAGAAGAGGCTCGACCCGTGCCTAGCGCAGAGTCGAGAAACTAATCGGAAGAGTGATGCCAGTCCCCCTGTGCGGGAGGAAGCGCCACCCCGACGGTCGGTCTTTGACAGACTGGTGTTCCCAAGCAAGCTATCAGGGAGGATAGCGAGAAGAAACAGAGACTGGAGAGTTTTCACCAGCAATATGGCAGGATTCTCTAGTCGGTACGGGGCTTTACCCACCGACCCCGAAGAAATGGCCAAGCTCGCCGCCAGACATGAAGTGTAGTTAGCATCAAAATCATAGCATTACACACTAAGTTTAGTTATCATCAAAACCATAGCTCAACAAGCAGCTCTAGGTGGTCCACTCTTTGGTTTCATGATACTTTTAGAGTGCTGGCTGGGTGTCAGGATGAAATTCATTCCCCAGGAGGATATCACTTCAGCTAGTCGGGTCTTCGGGTGCCATCCCCTCTTCTTTATAGGTGGCAGCTTCGGGTTCTCTCCAGAGGTTGAGTGCAGAACATCAGATATGAAGACCAGGAACGAGTGGTGACTGTACGTCAACAGATTGCCACTGAATAGGTTCGTGATGCGCCTTGACTTCCTCCACGATACTACAGTCCGACTGCCTAGAGGGTGAGGCTTGGATCTGAGGCTTGTAAGTTACACTGGACTGGCAACGTACAGCCTGCACCGGTGCCACCTACAGGTTGGACTATCCAGGACCATACTACCAGCACTACCCCATCTTCTCGCACTACAGGCGAGGAGGATTAGCACGGAGGAGGATGAGCAGGCGGTCAGGGGTGCCCTGATCATGTGGGAGATCAGCAGGGTGTGCACCCTTCCGACGGAGGTTACAGAGGTCGCAGAGACGCGCCAGGCTTATATTAGAGAGCTGAGAGAGATTCGTCCCCACGGGGATGCCCAGTGAAGGACAGAGTGATTTATTTTTCCCTTTTCATGATGTTAGGACTTTGATATATGAATAAATGAGCTAGTTTGAGTGAATAAAGTTTGAGTTTTTTGGCCTTGAATTTGTGGTTAGCGAATTGAGATTCTCAGGATATGAGCGGCTGAAAAAGGACCGCTCGGAGGGATGGGCGGCTAGGACTCAACTGCATGAGGATGAGAATGGCTAGATCCTAGCCGTGCATGTGTTCAGCAGCGGGGTTAAGGGTAAGAGGTTGAACAGGCTAAGTATAGACCGTTGGTAGGGTAGAACGGCAAATCTTTCACCGCTTCGGATGATGGACGGTCAATATAAAACCGTTGAAAGGTTGAAAGTTCTGAAATCAGAACGGCCTTACCATAACCGTAAAACCCCTAGAATGGACGGATTCTGGCCGTGTAACGGTGAGAACCTCGAGCTTCATCGCCAACCTGCCCCTGCACACACATGAAACACGAAACAGATTAAATCTGTTTTAGGCTTAACCCCTTGCCTTTTAGGAAATGACCAACTCTCTTGATTTTTGGTCAATGGGGTGGGTCGCGTCGGTTCCTTTCTGATACTCGGATCCCGGGTCGCTACACGGAGCGCGTGTTTTCGACCGTTTGGAGTCATGTGCAGGCTTGCGGCCGGGGCATGACCATTTTCGTGCGCCTTGCGGTCCGAGGAAGACTGTTTGGCTGGGCTAGCGGCCTGGCGATAGACGGCTAGGCCCCCCCTGTGGCTCGTTCCCTTGCAGTCACCGCTTGACTGCATGGCTGTACCTAGCGGTCCCAGGGAGACCACTAGGCCAGTTTTGCGGTCCTGGGGCGCCCGCTAGGCTGAGGGCAGTCCCGGGTGGACTGCCACTCCGTTTCCTTTCAATCGATGATTTTCGTGAGTTGAGTCTTACCTCCAGTGACATGTCCACTAGTTGTAGCTTTCTTGCGCACCCGAGTGCGGACCCACTTGGGAGTGGTGGAGAGCCTGACCAAGAGAGACAGTTGTTAGGCTAGTTACCGTAGGGTCCCCACGCGCAGCCTGAGTCTGGGTTTCGCGGGAAGAGCTAGCTAGAGGGCCTGACCTAGGGCGCATGGTCTGTGTGTGCACACGTGGTTGGGGACGTCGGACCCGCACTGACGAGCGCGACCCCAACTAGTCCTTATCCGTGGCACTTGTGAGCGTGTCTCACTCTTCACCTAGGGCGTGTAGGGAGACACTTGAGCGTAGTGTAAGACGTCAGGGGACGCAGCCAGTCTTGCTTCTAGTGGGTAGTGCTCCTGTCTTCTGGTAGGTACAGACTTGTGCTTTGTCGGACCGGGGTCGGTTTGTACGGTACAGCTAGTTGTAGAGAGTTTTTCCGTTTATTTATTAATGTTTGTTGATCCTACTGTACTTCCGTTAGGTAGCATTACTTTCCGTGCTTGAACGCACCTTGTCGTCATATTTTCTCGTGCGAGGTGGGGGTCCGCGGGATCCCTACTGAGGCTATGAAATGAGGCTCATCCCTGTGTTTTCAGGTGAGGCGAGGTCGTCGAGAGACGTGTCCGAGGTTCCTCGTGGTTCATTCACCCAACCGGTCGCCTGCGAGCCCAGCCAGGCTGCTTCCGTCCCGGTCGCTGCCACCGCCGTCCTCCCACCGCGGTCCGCTGCAGCTTCCAATCTTCCTGCGGAGCCATCCTCTGCGTCGCCGGCTGCCTGTGGGGATCCTGCTCCCTGCGGACTGACCGCGAGCTCGCCTCCTCCCCCACTGTGCGCGGTGCCACCTTCCTTCAGATAGAATGAAACGGTCTACCACAGACCGTGTGCATACCAAACCTAAAATTCTTAAACTTTGGCGAAAGTTATCATTTAAATCATAGCCAAGGGGGGAGGTGTTTACAAAATAAGCCCAAAATCATGCTCGGGAATGGACCAACAAGTGATGAATAACTCAAGGCATTAACAAATTATAGTAAGAGAAATGACCCGACTCATTGGCAAAAAACGGGTGTCGACACCTGTCTGTGGCTGCGAGTGGCTAGTAAGCCTTAATAGCGTGTTTGCCATGGCGGCATCCGTTGGTTACGATCATGTCGGATCATGACGGTGAGGACCTAGGAGACATCCTTGCCACGTGGTCTCGTCGTACTCCCCTACGAGGGTAGAGTTGGCGTGAGGTTTGAGATCAGATCTGGCGCTTGAGTAAGATTTGGCTCAAAGTGCGGTGTCGGTCTATGAGAGAGCCAGTGGATGAACTCGAGAGTTGTAATGTTTCCTTCGGATCAGGTGAAGGACCAGGAAAGAAGGAAGAGGTTGAGCAAGTGGAGGCTTCCCGTTGATGAGCATCTGGCGACCAGTGGGTGATCTTTCACAGACAGAAGATGCTGGATGTTGGGGCTCGAGAGTGGTGAGAGCCATGCGCCAGAGAGGCCTTGGGTGGCTGATTATGAGGTGTGACCTTGATGGTCGTCTCTGTGGCTTTGCCTTCCAGATGAGATCATGGCTCTGTCGGGAAGTTATCTTCTGACAGGGGTTGACATGGTGTCATGTCTGGTTTCCGGCTCGCCATGGGTGAGGGGATGCTTGGCGCTGAGCCCATGAGCTGATTGCGGTCTTTTGAGATGGCTCCGTGAGCTGGTGGAAGCTCAGTTTTGGTTGGGCCTTGTGTCGGGCGTGGGGCCAGTCAGCTGGTTGTAAAGTTGGTGTTCGTGTTGCCTGCCAACCGTAGGATGGATCAGTAGTTGTTTCTCATGTTGAGGACTGTGTTTCCTCAGTGAGAGAGACGGTGGTAGCGGTGCCATGATTGGGTCGGTTGAGACTGAGGTGATGCCGGACTGTATTCTTTGGTGTGCCAGTTCTGGTGGCCGGTGTGCGCGGTATGCAGAGCGAGGTGTTATTCATGATTATGGTCTGGCTGTGTCCCTCAGGTTTGGAGTTTCGAGTGAATCGAGGTTTTCTGTGCTAGGGTTCTGACGGCATTGTCAGTAAGTTACAACGTTCTTCCCCTGTGTTGTAGTGCCGAGGGTGATATCAGCAGAAAACCCAAGAAGTCTGCTCCGCACACACAGAATGTCAGAACGGTTCGTAAGGCAGGTAGGGGGCTAAAATCAAGCTACACTAACCTTTTTCCCTTTTGAGTGTAGCTGAAACAGGTGAAAAAGGGAAGGCGACGTCAAGCAAGCTGAAAAATAGTACACTGAAGGAACGGTTCTCAATTAGCAAATACATGTCCATTCTAATCCATGATTACGTCACATTCAAGGGGCATACCCCCAGTGTACAAAATCAAGCTGCACCAACTCTATCCTCTCTCTCTCTACTCATCACTCACTCAACATCCCCAGTACGAGGCCGACTGCCCTGGCTGCTCATCTTGGCCTCGTCCCTGCTCCTCCTCCCGCGCGAGCCTGAAGGTCGTGAAGCTCTCGAACCTGAGGCTACCAACTGAGCCACTCTCTGCTCTATCTAGGGTGACTGCATCATCCCTAGGAGCTCCTCCATGGTAATCTCCATATCCCCCCCGAGCTGTAGTGACTCAGAGGGAGTGGCATGTCCAACTGCCCCCTCTGCCTGAGCGCCTTTACTCTGGTATCTCCGTAGCATGCGGCACTGTAGGGTCTCCAGCTGGTCGAGGGCCAGCCGCTCGCGTATGGCCATGGCCATCTCTCACGCTCGAGCCTCAGCCTCCCTCTCCTTCACCTCAGCGAGGTGACCCTCCAGCCTCTCCACCATCTCCATCGATCCAAAGTGACGTGTCAAATCCTCGACATGCCCCTCTAGCTCTCGGTGAGAGGCTAGGGAAGCCTCCAACTCCTTCTTCTGCAGGAAAATTACACAAGATTGGTCAGGCAAAGATAAGCAAAGGAGACAAGAATTTGCTCATAGAAGTGCTTGGTGCTCACTGTCTCAGCTAGCTCAGCCTCTCGCTCCTCGGCCCGCTCGATGGCACCCACCAGGTGGTCCTCCAGCTCCTCTCTACTAACCGCTTGAGAAGAGGATCCACCTCCCCCACTCATCCCAGCTCTCACCCGAACATACGCCAAGTCGCTCCTCTGAAAGATCAAAGATAATTAGTTAGTCAAATTCCAATGCTCTTAAGGTAAATCAATTAATCTTGACTCACTAGTTCTCGAATTTCATAGCGTAAGTTCACGATGGTCTGGTCGAGCACGGTAATCCGATCCAGGAGGATCCCCATAGCCTCAACCTCCGACATCTGCATCCCAAATTTCACAAAATCATCAAAAGTTGTGCCTTTCAATAGAAAACATCTTTTTCAGAAAGCCTGAAAGGGACTAACTTACCGCTCGAGTGTCGAGGCGTAGTCGCCCTGTGTACCGTTCCTGGTAGTCTGCCAGGTAGGTCTCACTACTCCCCAAGCGCCCATCCTGCTCCAAGGAAGGCCCCTCTGTAACGCCTCGACATCTGTATGGTAGTGAGAGGCCTAGTCCTGATCCCGCGCCAAGGTCCGTCGGTGTCCCCAATCGGACCCATGCTCTGCCGGTACTGCCATAAGAGGCTGGTGCCACCCTAAGGTCCTCTACACCAGGCGTAGGTAAAGTGGTTCCCGCAAGTTCACGTAGAACAAAATAGTGTCCCGACGGAACCAAGTGCACCCCTCTCGCACCCATGGCTATGGGGTGAGGTCCTCAACTGCATAAGGCGCCCACACCACCTGTTACAACATGAACCACAATCTTGTCAAATTCCAGTCCACCCGGTAAATGCGTAACATCTTATAAACTCGGCTTGGCAAGATGCTTACTCGGTGAGGTGGGAACTCATCCAAAACTATCCTGAGGTCGGAGAGCTGAGTGGTCACCAGCTGATGATCCCGAACTATCTCCCATCTTGCCATCAGAGGGACTACCTGTGCCCGATCTCTCGGAATCACCCCGCGGCCTAAAGGAAAATGAGTATACCCCCAAATCTGCAACACAAAGCACAGCATGAAAGTCAATCATAACCAAATAGCAAATCAAAAGCGACAGGTTTGGTAAGATAGGCTCGTACCTGTAAGAATGGGGTAAACCCACCCAGGTTCCCCGAACTTGGCCGAATAAGATCCATGTGAGTGAAGACGTGCACCAGGATCGTCCTCCCCCTCACAAACTGAGGTCGCCGCTCTAAATCTTCAATCAACGGCAAGTACTTCAAATTCACATTGTTGAAAGAAGTTGCGAACAACAGCCTGCCAAAAAAATAAGGAAGGAAAAGTCGTATCTTCTACTGCTCATTCCTCTCCCTCACCCGGAGCTTCTAAGCTACCCGCTCCATGTATGCCTCCAAATCCTCCAGTGGTCCTCACACCACTCAGGCCAACCCCATCGCAGCACTGATCCTCCCAAGAGGTATGGTGGTCACCAGCCTCCGAGATCGGGCCAGTCAAATCCCGAGCAATCTATCCATCTCTTGCTGGTAGTCCTTGACCTCCCTCCCTAGCACCGATGCCCCGGCTACGGGCAATCCTGTCAGGTAAGCCACGTCCTCGAGTGTGGGAATCATGTGTCCCCATGGCATCACAAAGGCTCAGCAGCCGTCCACCCATCTCTCACGCAGAGCCTCCAAGAAGGTAGCATCGATAGGAAAGGGCTCGATCCTTAAGAAATGACTGAACCCCATCTGGTCTACTCTCCATCTCTGATCATGAGGGAGGGCATGGTACTACGCCCACACTAAGTTCCATGAGACCCAGGCTCTGATCCTCCTTTGGCCCTACACATAAGATAAAACCAGTTGATTAGTCACCAAATCATAATCCATTCAAGCCCTAAAACAACTCCCACAATACCTCACTGTCAGTCCACGCCCTGAGCTCAGGGCGGCCAAAGCCTTGGCCGCCTGAGTCCCTAGGCAGCCAGGTCACTAGCCGCCCAGAAGTGTGGATGGCCACTACATTAGCCGCCCATAATTCAATCCCCCAGTGCTGTTCCCTCTGTTCCGCAAGCCTCTCCCCACACACATAAACGGCACCCAGGCGTCTATATCTGCTGGAATACATTGGAGGATATGGGACTTACCTGTCTTCGCGGTGCCACCTCTCCCTCTCCCCCATCTCCATGTTCATCCGATGAAGCATCTTCGTCCTCCTCTTCGCCTTCCTCATCCTCACCTTGGCCAGAAGGACCACCTTCCACGGGAGCGGCCACACCTTCCCCTCCTTCTTCACCTCCATTGGAAGAATCCTCAGAGGTAGACGAGCTCAATGTGGCAGACATGACGTAAGTATATACATGCATGAGATAGCTCCCTCTATAGGGGATGGGATAAAGACGTCACCCACGGTTCGCAGGCACAGTGCGGGCCAGAAGACACAGCAAAAGGGTGGTGCGCCCGTCAAGGGGATATCGCATGTCTTGCATGCATGGCTCAAACTTACAATCTTCGCCTGAGGCAATTCTCGGTGTGGAGGTGTAAATGCGCACAATGACCCCCAAACATAGGGATATGCGGGTTCTCTAGGTAACACTCGAGGATTACTCTTGAACTTCTTCTTACCCTTGAACTTTCTGAACTGGGACTTGCCCGAAGAGGAAATACCACTGGCAACAGGAATGGCAGATGGGACCCCTGGTACAGGAGGCTGATAATAACCAGGTTGAGTCAGAACCGTCAGTTGAACCGACACTGCCTGAGAAGGAGCCTAAGATCTTGCCAAATCTAACTCCAATGCTGCAGTAGCCTGATACACCTCATTCATATTCGTTACTCGGGCCACGATCAGCGATTGTCTCAGCTCGGCTCGAAGGCCACACAAGAACTGCTTAGTCTTTAAAGCTTTATTTGCCAGAATATGGGGCACATAACTGCCCAATTCCATGAATCTATTTCGATATTCGATCACCGACATCCCTCCTTGCACAAGCTGCATGAACTGGTGCATCTTGTTCATTCTGAGATAAGCCAGGCTAAAGTTAAGCTCAAAAGTCATGACAAACTCTGGCCAAGAAATTTTTCAGAGCGGACGGGATTGAAAGGCGATCTCTCATTCTGTATTCCACCAAGTCAGTGACGCGCCCTGAAGTTGAAAGGTGCCGAGCATCACCTTTTCATCCTTCGTGCACTCTGTGGACTAGAACACGCACTCTGTAGCATCCAGCCACACCCTAACTACATCTAGATTGGTCTGGCCTTCAAAAGATGGTGAATGAAACAGCAAAAATTCCTTCAACGCACGACCACAACTACAAGGTGCATCCTCTTGTATAGGAACCATGGGAGCTGGAGCAGGTACATTTTGAGGAGCATGAATGCTGCTCACTTCCTGGGGAACTAGGGCTCTCCGACGCCGAGGCGGCATATGGAAACTAGAAAACGCGAATAATACACAAGGAAATCCATTAATCACATGAAAAACATCCTATGCCAGCAATAGATGATGCAATTAAGCTAGTTCATGACTGTAGCAATGCCATTCCAATTCCTTACACAATTCCTCAACTTTGCTCTGACACCAACTGTAACGACCCAGAGCTCCGGATACCGATATACAGATAACATCGATATACCGACACCAGGAACTAGGGATGCCACCCCAAGAGACTGATGAGGCCCCGTAAGGGTTGGGGAAGTTTGTCAAGGGTTGCATAACGAATTGGAATTACATTGAGCGCAATATTAATTAGAACAGTAATTTAAACTGGAATGCAAATGCAAATTAAAATATATTAGAGTGGTAAACCTTATACAATAGTCCTGAATTTATTAATAAATATCATAAATTTTTATTTAATAATAACTAATAACTAAATAAATAATTCGGGATATTACATGTGCCGTGGTTTGTGTTTTATCATACTTTGGCTTAGGGACTAGGCTGATTAACGGTATGTTACCGTGATGTGCGACGATCTTGACCCGAGTCGAGTGACTCAAGGATGGTTGCATGTAGGTCTAGTTGTGTATCCTGAGTCTGGCAGCAGTTCTATGTACTGCCATGTGTTTCGTAGTGCGTGAGATGGGTGAGTATGTACTCTGTCCGTACTTCAGAGTTTCTTTTGGAGAGTCTCTATGTCTAGTGAGCCTCCACTAGTCGTAGCCTGACGACACTTGGTGTCAGCCCACCTAGGAGTGGTGGCGGGGCGAGTTCCCGAGATATGATTTTTAAGCTAGTTTCTGTGAGCTCCCTTGCTTTGCAGTAGCGTCCTACTGGGGGAGAAAACTAGCTAGAGGCCTGACTCAAGACATTGGGCTTGTGTGTGCACACGTGGTTAGGGAGTTTTGGACGAGCGTCGATGGACGTAACCCTGACTAGTCACTCGTTACTGTTGTTTCTTGTACTTGGTATAGTGTCTCAGTCACCGTGCTCGAGGCGAGTGTGAGACCCTTGAGGCATAGTGTAAGACATCAGTGGACACATCTGGCTTTGCTTCTAGTGAGGAGGTGCTTCTGTCACATGACACATGACTTGTAATTTTGTGACCGAATCTTCATCTTGGTTGACGTAGTGCTTCGGATAGCCTATCTCTGGCTTTACCGTGGCTTGTGTAGCGGACACGACAGTGAGGTCGTGTATGCATCGGTGTTTTGGTTAGTGTGTTATGGAGCCTACACGTCTGTTGTAGTGTGACGTGTTCTGGCAATGTATTCAGGTTTCCTTGAGTTTAGTCAGGCAACTCCCTGCCCAGTGTGTGGGAAGTTGTTCCTTTCCCGATTAGGAATAGTTTAGAGGGCCGACGTTTTATCGGTGGCTGTAGTTTCTTATGTTCGGCTCTTCCTCTTTACTTTCTGTTGTTACTCTTGCTCATGTTGTTACTACTGCTTACTACTTGTTGGATCCCCTAGTTGATTTTGGGTTGTTATGTTTTAATGGTGACAAATCGTGTGTGTTTGTGTCTTTGTGTGGTCTATTGAAATTTTGTTGATAACCAAGGTACTGATGTTGTGATCATTTAACCTTGCAGGAAAAACACCCTTGCGTGGCGGTGGCGACGACGATGAGGCGGACGCGGGGACGTGCTTTTCGCGGTGGGAGGCGGGCGAACCGAGGGTGTAAAAGCTTCGTCTTTACGATCGGCGGCATTTCGGCAGAACTTTCGCTCCATTGAGGTAGGGAGACGGATCCCCATGCTCATCCCGTCGTCTCCCGTGATTTGTAGGCCGAGGAGAGGTCGAGAGGGGCGTTTTCGAGCCAGGTAGAGCAAAATCCATGATTTTGGGGTTGTGAGAAGATCTGCTATTTCCTCACGTTTTTGGCTGATCCGAGGCCGTAGATGCATGCTAGGGGTTGTAGGGGAGCTTGCCTTTTGTTTTCCCCCTCATCTGTGGATGATCGGGGCGTGGAACGAAGTTTTGGGTTTCTTCCTGCCAGCCCATTCTTGGGCTAGTGTGGCGATCCTTCCAGAGACTGCTAGAGTCTTTAGTGGCCCAAGGTGGGAGTGCCAGAGTCCGTGGTGGCCCAAGGGGGGTGCGTTACGAGTTACCGTTTTGTCGGCAGGTCCCTGTGTCGTCTGGCGATTGCACGATAAATCGCCAGACGGTGTGGCAGCCTAGGGTCAGACCGCTAGAGGGGTGAGTTGACTGCTAATTTTTGACCGTTAGTTTTGACTGTTGGAGTCACGTGTACTCTGGCGCACCAGGGTTGGTCCGCCAGAGCGATGTGGCGGCCTAAGGGTGGGGCGCCAGAGCTAACGTGACCTGTCTTCTAGCGTTCCAGGGTTAGACTGCTAGAGTCTGTGGCGGCCTAAGGTAGGTACGCCAGAGCCAATTTTACTTCATCCTGTGGCGCTCCAGAGTTGGACCCCCAGAGTCCTGTGGCGCTCCAGAGTTAGACCGCCAGAGCCTGTGGCGGCCCATGGTTGGACCGCCAGGCATTGTGCTACGCTGAGTGGGCTACAACCTTGTTTCTTCGACGGTGGTTTCCGTGAGTCAGTCCTTACTTCCAGTGACCTGTCCACTAGTCGTAGCTTCCTGCGCACGTGGGTGCGGACCCACCTGAGAGTGGTGGAGAGCGAGACCCGGTGAGGGACGATTTTTAGGCTGGTTTTCGTAGGGCTCCTTGTCTTTGCCACCAGAGTCCGGTGGGGGAGAAAATCAGCTAGAGGACCCGACCTAGAGTAGATGGTCTGTGTGTGCACACGTAGTTGGGGGCTTAGGACATGCGCTGACGAGCGTGACCCCAGCTAGTCCTTGTTGAGTTCATCGAGTTGGGTCGGTATGCACCGCATATTATTGCTGATGAAGCCTTAAAGACCGAGCAGTTTCTCCGAGGTCTGCGGGCCGAATTGAGAGTGCCACTTCTTGCTACCCGTGTCACTGTCATGGATGATGCATATCAGGCAGCAATCGCGGTTGAGCTCGATTTGGCGAGATCTACAGGGTTCTCTCAGTCTAGTGTTGCTCTGTCGGCAGTGCCATTCCAGCAGTCTTTTCAGCCGTCAGCACCTGGCATTCCATCCGTTGTGCCTACTTCTGGTGGTCCTTCGAGGTGGATGTTTAGAAAATCCAAGAAGCGTTTCAATCGTCAAGCATCTTCGGGTTTTGTGCCACAGCAATCGACGTCTTTTGATTCTATGCAGCAGTTTGTTTCTCCTTTTCAGCAGCACCGTGACTTTCCTATAAGTCAGCTGAGACCATGTCTGAGGTGTGCTGGCAGCCATCCCGGTGTACCATGTTCCTTACCGGTGGTTTGCTATCGTTGTGATCATCCGGGTCACATTGTTTGAGATTACCCGATAAAGTCTATGCCGGTACAGTTCTCACAGGTTACCCAGCCGCAGTAGTCTCCATTCCATCTTCCTGCACCACCTCTACCTCAGCTGTCATGTATGCAAGTTCCTGTTTCTTCCTAGCAATCTTATGCAGCCTCCAGTCGGAAGCCGAGGAGCAAGATCGCTCACATCACTCGTGTAGAAGCTGTTGTATCCAATCTCGTAGAAGGTACGGTTTCGATTTTTGGTCATCCAGCTCATGCCCTATTTGATTCAGGTGTCACTCATTCATTTGTTTCTGAGGATTTCCTTGCTCGTCTCAAAAAGCCGGTAACCGAGTCACCTTGTGAACTGCTCATTGAGTTACCCTCTGGAGATTTCATGTCCACTCTATTTTGCCTGAAAGATTGTCCGGTTATCGTCAGTGACCGGTAGTTGCCAGCGAAGTTATATGCACTACAGTTGGCCGAGTACAATGCGATTCTAGGCATGGACTAGTTAGAGCAATATTGTGCTGTGGTTGACTGCAGATCCAAGAAAGTCTACTTTCAGCCATGTGGGAAATCAACTTTCTATTTCCAAGGTACCAGATCCTGTTTTTCTCGCTTTCTGTGGTTAGGTGTAAGTCGTTCTCAATTTCCTCCTTGTTCTTTCTTGTAATTTCGAGGACGAAATTCCTTTAAGGAGGGGGACTGTAGCGCCTCCGCGTATGGCACCGTCGGTTCGTCGACGTGTTGCTTGATCGCCTGGGGTCCTCACCACAGAGGGAGCAGCATCATCATCCGGGTAATTCAGGAAGCGCAAGAGCTACCGATAAAAGCGTCTCCAAGTCTTCTTCGCATCGGCAGTCGTCTCGTCCTCTTCTGATTTCGTGGCTGTCCGGGAGAAGTGATCTACCCCGACTTCGTAGAAGAGGTTCAGCCAGTAACCTAAGGCCATTTGCAGAAGCTGCCACGGCCAGCCACCTAAATATCTGAAGACGGGGCTTGGCCGACACATTCTACATCGAGTCTTCTTCCTCCTCCAAGAAACGGTGCTCCGTTCGGCTACCGGAGTGATTTCTTCTCCTATTTCTCCTCCGAGTGTGCAGTTCTGTCCACCCTGGGATAGAACTGACACACTGTCAGTGTTCAGGTTGCTACGGCCTGCTCCAACATCGGCTGGCAGCCCCATGGGTCTTGATTATAAGAGAGCTCGATGATGGTTCCAACACCACTGACCGTACCCAAATTGGAGTTCGGGACTGTTCGTGGTGACGACATCTTCCAGAAGCTGTGGTGCTGTGACAGTTCATGACAGAGAGCAGAGTCCCTGCTTCCTACTCCACCGCGCCCGGCGATGGCTTTTCTGGCCACCGCCAAAATTCTTGCAACTTTCTGGACCAATCCACGAAATTTTGGCACTGGTCTCACTGGCATCGGAGTTCAGGAGCATCCAGAAGAATTCCTACATCGACAGTCGGTACCCTGTTTCAAAGGAGGGACAGATTCCACTCCGTCATCGCGCGAAGCCCTATTCTTCATCTTTCCCCTTCACGCTTGCCCGGCTAAAGGCCCCTCCCTGCACAGAGGTAGTTTTGGTTGTAATTCTCTTAACCCCCACCCCAAGATCTCCCTCCTGCGTGATGCGTAGTGTTGTAGTTTGCTTGAACACGTCGAAGCGTCCTTGCCACGGCGTGGGTAAGCCCCACGCTTCCCCGCGCGCCCACGTCTCCGAGCTGGACCACTTTCTTCAAACCGATCGAGTAAGTGCTCATTTTCCTGCTCTATTATGGATCTTTTCATTCTATATTAGCTCATAACTCCACTAGACGGTGAGAAAGAGAGCCCGAACTCGCAAGTCCTAGACTTCGAGTGATCACCGTGGGGAGTGAGTGTTACCCGTGCCCTCGGCACCGGGTCGGCCACTAGGATAGGACTCGGAAAGATTGATTGATTTAAATATTGTAATTGTTTTCATCAATCTGACTTGTTTTCATTTGTGATGATGCAGAGGCGAGAGCTTCAGGAGGTAGTGACCCAGGCTGCCCTAGCAGGGGTCGAGCTGGCGATCGGTGACCAGCAGCTCGCAGAGGTTGACGAGGCACGTCGACGGGCCTTCGAGGAGCTGAGTGCCGTGAGGCATTCCCCTACTGAGGAGCTGGCCGAGGAGAGGCACCGGGCCGCGCGAGAGCTGACAGAGGAGAGACGCAGGGCCACACTAGAGTTGGGCAAGGAGTGACGTCGGGCCGTGGCAGAGCTGGAGCGGGCGACGGAAGCACTGCCCAGCGAGGGAGAGGTGCTTACCCAGGTCGTCCTAGAGCTACAGCTGCTTCTGCGGATGGAGCAGCGCGAGCGGGAGCGGACGGAGAGGGAGGGAGAGAGGGCGGAGTGCGACGAGCTGAGGCTCCACCTGGGTGTGGCAGAGGAGCGGGCGAGGATCGTCGAGGAGCGTTACCGTAGAGGCCGCGAACGGGCACGAGTCGAGGGGCGTCCCAGTGCCTACTCTAGTTCGAGCTTCTTCGCGGGCTCTTTTACTATCGAGAGGAGGGAGGAGGCAGACTGGGCCCGAGCCGAGGCGTCGGTAGCCAGCCAGGGGTCGATGAGGCCCCCACGGAGTTGCCCTACAGATCGGGATGGGGCAGAGAGCAACCAGAGGAGAGACGAGGGAGGTGGCGAGAGCTAGAGAGTGTTCACTTTGTACTCTTCCCTTCTCACTTTTGTACACATATATCACAGTTATAGCTTTTGTACTTATGCATGATAGTTATAGAAATGAAATGCTTACTTTGTTACTTGAGTTTGGTTGTCTTTTATGCATGTGTGCGTGTGTTCCTTTCCTCCCTGTGGACACTTAGAACAAACATGTTAGTTAATCTGTTCGGCTTGGCCCCATGCTCTATAAGCAAGGGGTTGATCTTCTTTGACCTTGATAAAGGGTCAAGGGGCCAAGCCTTTAATCAATTGAGGCAAAATAAACCAAAAATAAGAGGAAAATGCATCATGCAAACAAGCAAATGAATACTGGAAAATAAACATGATCAAACATCGTGCGACCAAGCAAGAGACATTTATATTTTTTATTTTTTTTATCCTTTTATAGTCCTTAGTTTGTTTCCCTTTTTTGTTTTTGTTTTTTTTTTGTCGGTGACAAAGTGCGTGGTACATGGCATAGAAACCAGATTTCTGCCACTACACTTCTTGGCGCCATCTGTGGGAAGACCGAGCGAAATGCTATGGCACCCCGTGGAAGCCTCCGCAACGCCAGCAACTATGGGTGTGGTTCCCATCAGGGACTGGGGGTCATAGGAAGCATCTTCTGCGCATCCCCGACAAGAGGTCACCCAGGGCGACCTAGAGGAAATCAACCAGTAGATCAAGGCCCCGATAGGACTCTGCCAGGAGCTTTTGAACCAGTCGGCGGAACACCAGTCCATCCTGCCCGAACGACGACAGGACGAAAGGGCACAGACCGAAAAGAATCTTCGTCAAGTGCGAAAGGCCTCCCATGCCTCAATCACGAGGACCCGACGATCGACCGCCATGCCTGCACCAAGGGAGCGTAGCCCACTGCACTCCAACCTAGAGATGGATCGCCGGCTCTAGCGCATTGAAGAAATAGAGGACAAAGTCAGATACTTGGACGACGTCCTCCTGGCCACCAAAAACTACAGTTTGATCGACGATGACCAAGACTTTCAAGCTCCCTTCTCTAGGGAGATCATGGAAGCCCCCATCCCGCCAAAGCTCTAGCTCCCGTCGTTCACCCCCTACGGCAGCACCACGGACCCGATCGATCACATACACAACTTCGAGTCCCACCTGGTATTCCACCAGGCTTCGGACACTATGAAATGCCTGGCATTCGTTATGACCCTTCGGGAGAACGCCTGGGCCTAGTTCGAGTCCCTACTCGCTGGAACCATCTCCTCCATCCAGTAGTTAAAAAAGCTATTCAAGGAGAACTTCGTTGGCTATCGAAAGGTGGCTAAGTCAGCAGTGACCTTGCTCGTGCTCCAGCAAGGGAAAGAAGAAATGCTGTAGGACTTTGTCTCCCGCTTCCCCGTGGAGGTGCTCTGGATCTCGCACCTTGATGTTGACATCGCGGCCACTACACATACCCAAGGGATGCGGGACCACATCCTCCGATGTGCACTCGGAGTAGAAGCCCTGGTTGATAAACCGTGCAGAAGGTGAGCTAGAAGGGGAGGGGTTGAATAGATCACCCCAATTAAAAACTCTTAAGAAGATCAACTACCAAAAGCACTGAGGCAGAAGAGAAATCCCCTTACTCCTATTTTGGAACAACCGAGCCAGCAGAGAAAGAATAGGAAGCTGAACTAAGCGGTAAAAGATCGAGCGATAGATGTGCACAGATTATTTCTTGCTTGCAAGAGGCTTACCATGCTGGCTCTTCACGTTTCCTCGAGCTAGTCTTCCACTGTAATTGAAGGCTCGGGGTGTGACAACCAAGTTCGACAGCTCTGGGGATGAGAAAGAGGACATCTTAATCCCGCTCTTCGCCAGAACCAGTACCCCAGTTCAAGCACTCGATGAGGCTTCCCCGTCCATCTATGAAAACATTGAGATGGAGGAGGTCCTCGGGGCCTCCCAGCAAGCCAAAGAGCCCAGTTTGCCAAGCTTTCCTTATGAGGAAGGTTTCCAGAACAAAGACCACAAAGCATTACCAGCTTTAGCAGGCAACTCCAGCCAAGCTTTCGTGGCGCCAGCAGATAGCTGTTAGCCCTGCATTGACGGCCTGTGACAATCCCAGTTCGGGCCCAGTGACAACGATCTTCCAGTTCCATCAACTTCAACTGTTGGCTTCGAAGACCCACGGGTGTACGAAGCCAACACTGACGATGAAGACTTCATCGACTTCTAGCCGGCTCCTCCCGAGCTGGAGGACGGTGGCCAGGCAACCATCGACGAACTCATTGAAATTAATTTGGGTGAAGATGAAGCTCCTCAGCCAACATTCGTTAGCACTCTCCTTACCGAGGCAGAAAGGCAGGACTACAAGCAACTCCTGCTCGAATACAAGGACTACTTCACCTGGAGATACAAGGAGATGTCGAGGTTGGATCCCTCCGTAGCGGAGCACAACCTGGCTATATCTCCCTCAGCCACTCCAGTCAAACAACCCCTGCGGCACATGTGCCATGAGATGGAACTCCAGGTCTCGGCCGAGGTAAACAAAATGGCAGAGGTTGACTTCATTGAGCCGTGCATCTATCTGATTTGGCTCACCAACATTGTCCCAGTCAAAAAGAAAAATGGTCAAGTTCGCATCTACGTCGACTTCCGGGACCTCAATAAAGCTTGCCCGAAGGATGACTTCCCAGTCTTGATCACAGAAACGATGGTCGACATGACCACAAGACATGAAGCCCTGTCTTTTATGGACGGATTGTCTGACTACAACCAGATCTGGATGTCCCTCAAAGATAAGAATCACACTGCCTTTAGGTCCCCCAAAGGGATCTTCAACTACAAGCACATGTCCTTTGGTTTGAAGAATGCCGGTGCTACATACCAGAGGACCATGGCCAAAATCTTCGATGAGATGCTACACAACATCGTCAAATGCTACGTCGACTCGTGAAAAAAGGTCGACCCATGGGGTCGACACTTTTTCACTGGTTATCAGATTTTGTTCATTTTGGCAGTTACCCCGATCGCGAATGTCGACCTTTGTAGGTTGACACTTTTACTGCACTTTTCGGATCGGGCTTGCTGGTTTGGTTTCGAAGTTAGGGTTTGATGGTCTGATTGCTTGGGGTTTTTACACCAATGGCCTTAGGGTTTCTATACATCTAATAGGTGTTGGTCTGAAGGGTTTAGGCATGGGTTATTAGGTCTTTTGGTCTTCTATTTTCTGCCCTTCATATGCCCTACAAATTCCATCGGAGGAAAGAGTCCCTTGTGCTAATAGTTCTCTATTTGCTTGCAGAAAGGAAGAGGAGGGCGTCGCCCCATCTGGAGGAGGAAGAAGAAAAAGAGGAGGATGCCAAGAACGAGCCATTCTCCGCCGATCTGAACCAGCTCGGAGCGAGGTCATCAACCATTCTCCCTAGGGCACCTTCTACGAGCATAGAGTGGCTTCCACCCCGCAGACAGAACGTTCCAGCGCACCCCACTCTCCCTTGGACGTGGTTTCACTGCAGATTTGAGGGGGAATCATTCTTCTCTCATTTCTGTTCTACTATTCAAGCATAGTTTGTTATTTGGGCGTTTATTGTATATCTTCTTCTTTCATAGAACTCGACATAACCTTGTGTGTGAGCGGAGTTGCATCTCCGCATGTGTGGGCTTATTGTGGGGAAACTTTCTCCGTGTTTAGTTGTGTGTGGACGGAGCTTCGACTCCGTGTGGTTGTCATGTTCGGGGAACGTACCCCGATTCTGTGTGTGTGTGCTGCAGTGGTAGCGTGTTAAGGCAAGGCCTTGTGCCGTTGTGCTTGTATTGCTGTGGAAGCAGCGTGTATGTGCTTGGGGTTCATCCCCGTGTTGCTACGAAAGTAGCGTGGAGTGAAGCCTCACTTGGTTGGGTGAGGCGTGGATGTAGGGAGCCCATCGTGGTCCCGAACCACCTTAAAATCTCGTGTTCCATGTGATTGCCTGTGCGTTTGATCATTTCTTCTATCTCCCTTCACAGGTCAACTTAATTGGTTTTTAATTCACTGTACATCACACATCGCTTCATCTGTTATCCGTGTGAGGGTCAATTTAGTTGTTGAATGTTTTGATTGTTCGAGTGAGAATGGAAAGGTTGAGAGAATATCTCTTGCATCTCACGTTTATCTTAATCACACTACCAGAATTCTATTCGACTGGGTAACAGAGTATGGTGTGGTCACCCTACCAGAGCCCAAAAGGCCGAAGGATCTGAAGAAAAAAGACAGTCCAAGATTCTATCCCTATCACCAGATGCTGGGGCATCCGATCGAGGACTGATATATTTTTGAAGACATCATCGAAGGAATGGTGAAGAAAGATGAAATAGAGTTGGGAGAGTATAAGGTGGACCCTCCTCAACCGCATGAAGCCCCTCTGAGGAGGGCAGAAGTCAACATGATCTCCCTGTACCAGGCATTGCCTGCTTGGAAAACTGGAAGATACGCGGTCAACATTAGGCCGCTCAAGCTATGCACGATCTCATCTGGGCTGTACCAGGAAGTCAACGAAGTCAAGGATGAATGGACCAGTATGGGCCGCTCTTAAACACGATCGGTCACAAACGGGCCACTCAACTAATATGGACAGTTAACAATGGGCCACACAAGGCCAGAAGGACCTAAAGCCCAAAAAGAAGGTAAACGGTCCTTATAGGGCCGCTCAAGAGATATGAACGGTCTATCCTGGGCCGTTCATGACAGGAGAGATTCAAAGACCAAAGAAAGATAGGCGGGCCAAGATGGGCCGCGTAAGATATGAACAGTCTAAGAGGATCCGTTCAAAGAGATGAATGGGTCAATCCCATCCGTTCAATATTGGGCCTAACTAGAAGACTAGAAATCTACCCAAAATGGGCCCCAGGCTGCCATAAGTGGGGTGGCATTGAGCCAGAGTCTAGCCCACTTTTCACTGGTCATCCTAGGGCTTATTGGGTCGATCAAATCGTAAATCGGTCGAAGATAAAGCAAGGATAATCGAACGGCAGGAATGGCATTTAGCCAGGGTTGCACGGTCTGTAACGGGCCACCTATTGAGACAAACGGTCCATTTCCGGCCGTTCAAGTCTCAGTCGGTCCAAATCTAGCCGTGACTCACAACACAGCAATCCAAGCGGTTCAATCACGTGACAGGTTCAGATCTTGGTGGTACAACCTGTCCGGCGTCCTAGTGAGAATTCCAGTCTCGCGGGGACTTATGGAGGTCTCATAATGGAGGTCCTAGTCCGACGGAAGGAGTATCCAGCGAAGAGTCCCAACCATTACAAAGAATAGAGGCTAGTAAAACATCGAAAACCAGAGTAGTGGTCAGTCAATCCTACCGGAGTAGAATGACTATCAAACACCCTATTAACATGGTAACATTTGCCGCAATAGAACTTTTTTATTCACAATAGGAGCACCCAATACAAAGGGAGAGATACATTGTAGTGAAAAAGGGAAAACGTAGTAGAAACAAATGGAAAACATAACGACGGGGGAACTGGAGTATTGACTCCCCCCCTGAAACCTCACCTCTCTTCCACTACTCTCCCTCACTATATTTCTTCTCTTCACTCTGCAACATAGGTGCATAGATGGGCTCTCTTTTTTTTTGGAATCGATCCCCATTTTAACTCTCCAATAGCTAGCCCCTATTTTATGAGCCAGCCAGCCTTCCGAACTCCTAACCTCCTTTTTCTTCAGAGCATGAGTCCCTTTTATAGGGGTGGACGTGGGGAATCGACTCTCCCTACTCCCCCTTCTTCTTCCTCTCTCTTCTCTCCTTTTCCCATTCGAAGCCATCATGAGCCTACGCGTAGGGGCAGTAGAAGGTAGGCGCGGTGCCTCCCTATGATTCACCGATGGCGATTGGTACAACTCTGCTGCCACAGGTGGAGGCTTGTAGCTTCATAGTGCTTGCCGTTTCGGGGAGTTTGAGGCGACGAGGAAGCATCCTCTGGCCGATTTGCGTGGGAGAAACCAATAGATGGGGGGCAGAACCCTCACCAGGCGAGTGGCACTTGAAGGTCCACTGGGTCAATGGTTTCGTTTTTATTTATTTTTTTCTTTGCATTTGCTCGCCGCCGTATCAAGTGGGGAAGCGCCTTGGCCGCCGGTTCACCTTGGAGGGAGACGTGGTGAGCTGCCATCTCACCTCTTCTCCTATTCCTTTTCTCAATTTTTTTTCTTGCTTTGTCATTTCTGACACTAGTTGAAGGGGGTTGGGCTTGGCCAATGGTTCATGAGGATGGAGGGGTTGGCCGCTGGTTCAACCACTTTTTCCCCTCTTCTTCTATTTTTGTTCTTTTTCTTGTTTGCCCATTCTTGAAAATTTTGAAAGAAGGCAAAAATGAGTTAACATCGAGAAAAAGGGATGCATTTTAACATGCATCTCTTTAGAGAAGTACAAATCTTTTTTTGATGTGACACAATGTGGGGGGTGGGTAGCAAATAGGCAATATGCCCTCGGACCTAAGTCGCAATCACAAATAGAAGAGCCGAGATCACAAACGATTCGTCGAAACTCCGTGCACACCCGTTTCCCGTGGTGACTCGGTGATGCCGAGTCGGGGTGATGGAGAAAGACCCTCGCTGGTGTCCAAATTGAAGCCAAATTGTCTCCCATTTGATGGAAGCCGATGTAGTCCACTTGGCGCTCCGCGTATGGCACCGGCGGTTCGCCGATGTGTTGCTTGATCGCCTGGGGTCCGCACCAGTTCGAGAGTTCCCAGTCTTGGGAATTGGACGACCACCTATCCCTCGGCTTTTGGGACCACTGGTTGGCGATGAGATGGTCGCCGCTCTGATTGAGGCTTTGTGATGACACCTATGGTTGGTCGCTAGCAGCCTACCACTACTGTGGTGGTTGATTTCTTTGTAAAATGTTGGCATTGTTAATTAACTACCTGTGGGGATGCATTGGCCAGGCTTGGCATTGACCCTCCTATGGGACGGGCTGGTCACACCTCTAAGGCGTTGTAGCTAGAGTTGTGTCGTGGGCTTGTCTCGACGAGGCATGCTAGTCCGTTGTCGATGAAGACCTACCTTAGCAACGCTTGTTGGTCTGATGCTACTGGAGGCGAGACTCGGAGAGACATGTTGGCCTGGTGTTGCTGAGGATTAGCCACAACAAGGCCTGTTGATCTAGTGTTGCTACGGTCGGCCTCGGTGAGGCGTGTTGACTGGGTGTTGTTGGGGGCCTACCTAGTTGAGGTGTCTTGGTTCAATGTTACTAGAGATCTACCTCAAGGAAGCATGTCGGCCTAAGGTTACTAAAGCCCTACCTTGGCGAGGTATCTTGGTTTGAGGTTACTAGATTTGCCCCCCAGAGAGGCGTGTTGGCTCGAAATTATATCTGGCCGACCCTTGCGGTGTATGGCCAAATGTTGATGATGTCGGCTAACCGTCATGGTGTAATAGCCGAAGTCAAGGTTGTATGATCCTGTTAGTGTGGTGGTTGACCGCTGAGGTGCATCAACTAGGAACCCCACTCCACTGATCGCTGAGGTATATTGCCTGGGAGTCACGATTGGTTGATCACTGAGGTGCTACTGAAGGTATTGTTGCTGGCCGACCATTGAGGTTTAATGATCAGAGAGCCTGATAGACCGACCCTCGGGGGTGTGTTGGTCTAGGATTGCTATAGACTGGCCTTCGAGGCATACTAGTTTGTAAGACATCCTGATTTGTTCATGTGGTTGTTGTTGTTGATCTGTCTATGTGGCGTAATGGCCTACTGCTAGAGACTGGGAACTGGATACTGGAGGTCTGCCTGAGTAAGGGATACTGGTCTATGACGCGTCGCGAGGATCATTCACCCCGGGTTCGTGTGTGTGCAACGGTGGTTCGGCCACTTTCGAGGACCTCGCTTTTCTGGTTGAACGTGTTTGCGGGTTAGGTCCAAGGACCCTTGTCCAGGTGCTGCCCTTCTACCTAGTGGTGTCACATCAGGACCGTCCATTTTTCTGTGGTCTTCTTTAGACCATCTTCACACCCATAGTCCTTGTCTATTCAGCTCCCTTTGAACGGTCACCCATGGACCGTTCTAACCCTAGACGGTTCTAGGTGAACCATTTAGTTTTGTAAGTGGTCCCTGTGAGACCGTGTTTAACCCGTCGTGCCCGACGGCATTCAAACCCTCGCCACCGATGGTGACGGCCAGAGTGGCCTCCCAACTAGCCCTAAAGGGGTCATATGCCTCGTGTCTACCACCTAGGCTAGCATGCATTAACTAAAAGAGGGAATAGAGGGTTCGTGGGCCTACCTCAGACGTTCGTACTGGCCTCTCCACCGTCGTCATGGGTGCCGCCAGTGGTGCTCCTACGTCTTCTTCCCCTCCGATGATGATCATCGTGGTTTCTCCCTCGGCTGCCAATGGCGGAGGTGCCTCTCCTTCGGCCCCAGACGGTGGCGACGTCGGCTCCTCCGTGGGGTTCACCGACAGCGACGATGTGGAGGTTTCCCCAGCCATGTGTCGGGCCAAGCGTTGCAACGCTTGGTGCTTGAAGCGCATAGAGAGTAGGGAAGGGAGTGGGGGTGAATGTGGGATGGAGAATGGAGAGAAATGGGAAGAGGAGAAGGCTCTGGTGGTGAAGGTGGGGAACATGGGGGGGGCGTTCTCCGTCGGTTTCGGTGAGGGAGAATGAGGGTCGGTTTTTTTTTTTTGAAGCTGACAGTATGTACACGGTCTATCGATAGACCGTGTAACTCTTAGATGGTCTAAGCTCAGACCGCTTCTTGTAGCGACTCAACTCCCCTTAAGCAGTCTGTTAATGACTATTCATATCACTGGACGGTCTGGAACTAAACCGTGTTAGTGTCATGATGAAATTCAAACTAGCAATGCCGTCATGGCCCTATCTAGACCGTTTATATCTTTGGGCGGCCTTGAGTTAGACCGTGTATGGGCTGAAATGATTAATAACTTTTTAAGCTCATTCATCTTGCTGCATTATGTGCTTAATTGATGATATTTTGGCTTGAATGATATTATTTCATGATATATTATTGCAAAACCTTGTTCACGATTCCCCACCTTTTCAAAAATCATAAAAAATACTTACATTTTCTTTGCTTCTCCCTCTATCTCCCATAAAAATCCTAGCCTCCAGATCCACTGTCTTCCCTCCGATTAACTCATGTTCTCAGGTAGATCTAAATCTATCTTGCCAGATCTAGTTCTGTGAACCAGCAAGTTGTAAAATCGACCAAGGGGGTTACAGAGACATTCAAAATTCTTTTTCTAGCCTGGGATCGTAGCTCTTTGAAAGAGATTTCCAACAACACTGGTCTCGCGTCGATCCGACATCGGGGTTGATCGCAGCAGGTGTTCTCGCCAGGTAGCGCACTACAGAAATAGAAGATCCAGTCCGTGGACAGCAAGCCACGTCGATCGCCCGGCCGGTCGCCTCGCCTTCCACGGGACAACTGGCATGCTTCCATCCAGGGGATCATCCCTCCAGGAATCACTGCCGCAGTAGTACCACTCCTGGCCTATTCGGCCCACCAGCCAGGACGCAGGCCCCACAGTTACTGGTGAACGCTACCATTAGAGCGGCTCAAATTGCTGCCCGTCAACCCATGAACGGTCCTCCCGGGCCCCACTTGTAGTGCTTTACCTCCCTGCGTGGAGTGGGTAGTGATTTGTAATTCTATAATTATTGATTACTTGTATTTATCGGGAGTTACCATCCTTGGCCGGGGTCGCCGTCCCCACGCTCGGAGCATGGAGGTATCGTGTTCACTCCTTACTAGGCATCTTGCTTTACTTGTATATATTTTATATGCCACTGCTAGAGAGCATGCTAGGATAATTTGGCTTGCTATATCAATTCAATCACCGCTGCGAGCAAGAGAGTGAAACCCGTCCCATGATTCAATCTGAGTACACGCGAAAAAGTCGATACCCGAGACTCATAGCCGGTTCCTCAACCGCGCACGGTCCCACGTTTTTCTCACTCAGGGACACCCGTGAGCTAGAGTCCCAGGTTCGCTGTCTCATCCCGCATCACCGTGTGGCGTGAATTAAGAAATACGCGTCACTCTAAAGCGACGTCAATAAATCAAATTACAAATTCATGTCGCTCTAAAGAGACACAAATTCTAGATTTCTCAATAATCAAATAAAATTATTTATGATCGGCGTTCGTGTACAGAGGCGCCACTTCTTTAAATCGCATCCATGTGAATGGGTGTTCATTCATGATTTTTCAGTTTTATTCATATTTAACATTTAAAAAGGATTTAGCATACCCCCCTGGGAAAGGGGTCGACCCCCCTGGCAAAGGGGTCGACCCCCCCTGGCAGGTGGGACGTCCCCCTGTGCATTAGAAATGCCCATTTTTACTTCTGGAACAAAAGGGGACGACCCCATTTTTGTGAACTCTTGAGTTGTGGCTGTAGGATGCTCATGACACCATGATAGCAAACTTGCAAGCTCGCTTGGCAACATCGAAGCAACAGTTGAGTGACACCCGTGCAGCTCTGAGTTCATCGGTAAGTTTGTATGCACATGTTCATGTTTTCCAGTAATGACTTTGGATTCCTGGCATAAAGCCCTCGATGTCACCTCATGTATGTTGCAGCGTGCCTAGCTCGATGCGGTCTCATCGGGAATAGGGCCAGATGGCATTTCCTCTAGTTTATGGATCCCTACTTCAGAATTGGATTTGCTCCACGAGCAACTTGCTTGTGGCACACAGCGAGCAGCAGAGGCAGAGGGAATGCTTTCCACACAGGTGAGGGTATCATCCTAGAATTTTATTTGTTCATGCCCTACCATATATCTGAGATGACAGACATGGCAAGTGGAGGAATTGCAAGAGGTACTGGCCCATGCTACGAAGGGGGAAGCCAGGATGGCAGAGCTAGAGAACCTATAAGGTCATCTAGATGATGACTCTTCTCGTACTGCCACAGAGCTGAGGATCACCCTCCAGCTAGAAAGGGAAGACAGGGAGAGAGAATGGACCAAGAAGGAAAGGGATCGGGAAAGAGAGAGGGCCAAGAGATTGGCTGAGAAGGAAGAGAGGAGGGCCCTAGAGGCCCAATTATTCGAGCTCTAGACCAATCTCGATCTTACCGAGCAGTGGCTGAAGGATGGTGAGGAACGCTATCAAAGAGCACGAGAGTGTGGCTTTAGTGTTAGTAGCTTCTTTTTCACTCCCTCAGATCGACGCCGGGGTATGGACACAGAAAGGGGGTTACAGAGTGGTAGGAATATCACTTCTCATGGTTTGACGACACCCTCTAGAGCTTCTTGCCCGGAGAGTGGCGAGATGAGTAATATGGGGAAAGAGGGTGGAACTTAATGTAAACTCTTTTTTTGATTTATTTTTTCGTGTTACTTTAGTTGTTTATTGTGTTTAAATTTTATTGTTGGATTATTTTGTTTTATAGTTATGATATATCTTGTTATCTTGGGTTGTATTTGTATAATTTTTTATTTGTTAGTATTTTTATATGTTGTTAACTTAGAACCTTCACTGAGGAGAGGCATGTCTTGTGAGGACTGCCACAGAAACTCTTACGGTGGTGCATGGCAGAGCTTCATGTGCTTGCCATTGAGAGAAGGGAAATGATTGTTTCCCTTATGGTTGACGACCGTATAGGCCCCTCCTTCATAGACCTTCTGAATGACATAAAGTCCACGCCAATTAAACTGGAGTTCGCCGTTGGATTTTTCTGACAAAACCTCCTTTTCTTTGACCATGATAAGGCCACCTTTCTTGAACCTCTGCTTGACCAACTTATCATAAGCACATGTCATGCGGGCCTAATACACTTGTAAGTGTTTATAGGCTCTGAGTCTTTTACCTTCACGGTTGGATAGCTCCTCAAGCCTTCTTTCCATTTCAGATTGGTCATGGCCTGGCAATCCAACGTGCACAACAACGCGATAAGATGCCAGCTCAATCTCCACAGAGACCACCGCCTCGGCTCTGTAGACCAAGGAAAATGGGGAACAGCCCGTAGTGGTTTTATAGATAGTTCAATAGGCCCATAGGACTTCGTAGACTTTCTCGCCCCAATCTCATTTGCGGCCACCTACTATTTTGGATAGCAGTTTCCAGAGAATTTTGTTAAAGGCATCGGCCAACCCGTTTGCTTGGGGATTATAGACAGACGACGTCCTTCAGTCAATATGAAATTTAGACGCCAAAGCATAAATAGTCTTGTTCTTGACTGGCATGCCATTATCTGAGATGATCCGACTGGGGATGTCAAATCTGTATATAATGTAGTGCCTCACGAACCGGGCGACTATTTTCCCTGTAACTTCTCGTAGCGGGATAACTTCTGCCCATCTGGAGAAGTAATCAGTGACGGCCAATATGAACTTGTGACCTTGAGATGATGGCAGGAATAGTCCCACAATGTCCATGCCCCACTTTGCAAACGGCCAAGTAGGCACAGTTGGATGGAGCGGATTAGGCGGCCTCCGAGGCACTGGCCCAAATACTTGGCATTGGTGACATGTACGAGTATACTAGTTGTAATTTTCGTACATGGTGGGCTAATAGAGCCCATTGAGCTTAATGTTGTTTTTCATCTTGGCTCCTGCTTGATGGGCCCCTGTTGGACCACGAGAATTTTTTCACGTAGGAAAAATAGAAGAAATTTTATAAAAATGTATGTTTATGCTCTTTTTGAAAATAAGCATTCCCCTGATACAGAGGTTGATTCCGAATCCTCACGAGGACGAAGTCCTCACTACACACGCTGCAACTGCAGCAACGGGGACGAACCCCACACACACACGAGGAGCAAGCTCCTCATGAGGATGAAGTCCTCACGCCACTACAAGAGCAGCACACGGGGACAAGCCCCAAAACCACAGAATGGAGAACCCTTTGTCTGTCTTCCTACACACAAACCAGTAGGGACAGCTCCCCACAGACTGGAGCACACCTCCATCTATCTTCCTACACACAAATCGGTAGGGATGGTTCACCACAGACCTAAGGACCCTCAGTCTGTCTTCCTACACACAAACGGAGAGGGACGGTTTACAATCAAGCGAAAAATATAAAAGGAAAATATTGCAAGTGTAGCAAAAGGTTCTTCCGGTCTCATACACAGAGATATGGAGTTTAAAGTAGGAAATGAAGACCATAGATCGGAGCTAAGAACCAAATGTAACTTCTGACTAAGTCACGAAGCATTTCTTCGAAGTTGGGCTTCTCCTTCTTAGCTCACTTCACTCTTCACTGCTGGACTGGGTCGAACAGGGTGGAGGGGCTTCTCAGTCTCTTTTCTCTCTTTCTTCTTTCTCTTCTCTTTACTCTCATGGCTCTAGATTGGGCAGATCCAGGCCCTGAACTGCTCTCTCTTCTTCTCATCTTTTCTTCTGCTCTTTTTCTCTTGGGGATGAGCTAAAGGATGTAACCTTGAAGCATGCTCGGCCAACTCTTCCCCTGTGGAAGGGTTAGCATATATATAGAGAACCCAGGTTCACGGTATGCATTCTTAACCTTAGCATATGAATCTTCACCTTGAGCTCATAAGTAGAATGCTGGGTTGTTCGGTCCTTTGGATCACTTTAGATTCCTAGGAGTTAGGCTCTAGTCTAGTGGAGCTTGGCTTGAATCTTGGTCTTCAAACTTCTCTTCCTAAGATGGAGGTTGAGTGAGGAATGGCAAAATGCCAGCTTGGAGACTGTCCTGCAGTACTGGGTACATCTGTGGATGCTACCCCATTGGCCTAGAGTCTTCATCACTTGATTGGTCAGAATAGTACCAGTAAGTATGTGAGTAGGAGCTCCCAAGTAAAATCTGCAGCATCTATTTCTTCTACTGGCGGGACTATCAAGGACGTCCTTTTGTCCTATGGGATCTTAGTGACAGAGCATCTGATTGGGTGTAGGTAAAAAGTTGGGAACCAGGAAAGGTGACTATTCCTAGATGTTTAAGCATTGATGGTTATTGTAATAAAAAACTTGGAGTCTTTCTTGATCAATAGAAGTATTTCTTTCCATAGTACCTATGTAATTGTTTAGTTTAGTATATTAATGTTATTTCTAGCTAGTTTCTAACTGTACGTCCTGATATTCCGCGTTGGGGCGTAACAGGTGGACTTAGCCAGATCGAGGGTAGTCGCGCAGCTGGGAGCAGAGGCCGATCTGGTGTTGCGACGCTTTCTGATGCTGATGTTCGGATGGCTCCTCTTCTCCACACGGGCGGATGCGATGAGCTGTCGCTTCCTCCCCATCCTCGAGGAGCTCGACCACGTGGGCGACTATGCTTGGGGGGCAGTAGTCCTGGCCTTCCTGTTCGACACGCTGAGTTCAACGGCGCATCGGACCATGCTCGGGGGCTTCTCCCCCTTACTCCAGGTACAAGTCTTACCCTAGTTTTGTCCTTATGACTTCTAAATATTTTTTAAATACTGATGCGCTACTGTGATGCAGGTTTGGGCCGATGTGTACCTACGGGCACTAGGCAGAGGGGAGGAGGCCCGTCCTAGGCTTCTCTCGATAGCACGGAGGTGGGTAGCACCTCGAGAGACTGGCTCCTTGAGGTGACAGGTCAGGGAGTTGCAGGATGACATAGACGCTCTGCCGTACGCCTCGGTATGATTCTAAACTTAGACTCTCTGATTAAATACATTCCTATATGGTTATGATACTGATGCAGTTTTCTCATTCTTGTAGGTGCGGTGGATGCCTTATAGAGAGGAGGGCCAGGCGGACCAGCCGTGGGTGGTCGGGGGCCTCGCCTTTGCAGGCCGAGACGTGTGGCTTCACTGCATGAATGTGGTGGAGCCACTATATTACAAATTGGTGATGAGGACCCTCGGGGTTTACCAGCCCGGAGTGGAGTTTCCAGCACCAGAGAAGGTGGGAGAGCGGGTTTCAAGGTCAGTGAGAGGCCTGACCGCGGCGTTCGATTGGACTTCGAGGAACGCCACGCAGGTTACTAACTGGACAGCCCTTGGGCGGGCGGTGACTGCCCGGGCAGAGAGTGACGTGGCGTACTACACCACGTATGCATGACACTACCGGGACTAGGTGTTCCGGGGTGCCCACCGACCGGTACGACTTTTTTAACCTTGGACTCTTTTCAATTATGATTATGATTTCTACTCAATGATGTGCTAACACTTGGACTTCTAAATGCAGACCAATAACCCAATTTAGACCCATATTAAAAAACTAAATTCGAGCCCATTTCTTAACCAATCGTGCCCAAATCAGGCCCATTTGAAAGGTTAACCGTAGTAGATCATTTTTCCCCCAAAACCCTAACCTCTAGAGCCTTCTATTGACAGCGACGGCGTGGATTCGATGTTTTCCCTGAATTTCTCACCGAATTTTACCCCTTAGACTCTAGAGACTAATCCCATCTATAGAACCCTCCATACACCCTATAAGTAGAGGACTTTTGACCCCTTGTAACCCTATTTGCTTCCCCAACCAGCGGCGTGACCCTAGGTGGCAGATCGAGGATGAATTAGGGCGAGGATCATGGCGTGTTCGTGATAGGGTGTTAGCACGTCTTCCCTTTCTTCTTCCCAAATCGATAGGTTTCTCTAACGCTAAACCCACAAGTAATATATTATCTTGTTCATCTCTGAGTCCTCTTTCCATTGGTATATAAAGCCCTAAATTTGATGTAGTATCCTGCGTGAATTTATCATTTTAGTGGAAGCATGTCAAAATTAGGGTTTCCTTGTTTCCCCATGATTTATGTAGGGATTTGCAGGCTTAAACAGTAAATTGACCATACCATGTTAGGCATCGTCCTGTTCTGGTTATATCACATGGAAAACCCCCCATTTTCATGTCCCCTCTAGTGTGTATTGTTGATTTTTATATTTATTCGGGATGATGTGAGTGATGAATGATGATGAAATTCCTTAATTGCAAGATGATGAATAGTGTGCAGAAATAAGTCCAGTGATCAATCTACCACTAAACTAGCACAACATCAACCTATGCAACCATCGTGATTCTAGACATGGGCAAATGCTCTCAATCAAGAACTAAACTAAAGAGGAAAGTAAAAACACATGTCGGAGCGTGGAGCAAAGGAAGTAAACATACCGCGAGGGTGGAACAAGTAAAGGAAAAGGTAATGAAGAGAGAGAGAGTGATTGCCCAAGCAAGGAAACGTGATCGCCAATAAGGTAAAACAACCAACCAGAGACTCGAGGAATACCTTAGAATAGGAGGAGGATGCACCCGCCCACAGGAGAGAGAAAACTAGAACCTGAAGATCTGCAACTCAGGAGCGTTTAACAGACTGAGACGATGCGTTATAATACTTTAACGCGCCTGCGGTGATCCATTATACTTCTGCTGCAGAGAAAAGAGTGGGAACTTTGATCTCCCCGCTTCCCATTGCCATTGAGAGGAGGAAAGGGCTTGTGGCCCTTGTGGTCTACGACCGTGTAGGCCCCACCCTCATAGGCGTCGCGAATGATATACAGGCCTTGCCAATTCGGCTGAAGTTTGCCACTGGAGCAGCCTACCATGACCTGCCTTTCCTTAATCATGACAAGGTCACCTTGCTTGAAATCTCGCTGCTTAACGAGCTTATCGTAGGCTCGCGCCATGCGTGCCTGATATACCTGCAAGTGTTTGTAGGCTTCGAGCCGTTTGCCTTCTAGATCTGCGAGCGCTTCTAGCCTTCTGTGATATTCATTTTCATCAGAGTCGGCCAGGCTGGTATGTACCGCCACGCGGTATGATGCCAACTGGATCTCAATGGGGATGACAGCTTTGGCTCCGTAGACAAGGGCGAACGGCGAGCACCCCGTGGGGGTTTTGTAGATCGTCCGGTAGGCCCATAATACCTCGAAGACCTTTTCACCCCAGTCACATTTTCGATGGCTAACGATCTTGGCCAGGAGCTTGCAGAGGGTATTGTTGAAGGCTTCGATCAAGCCATTAGCCTATGGGTTGTAGACCGAAGAGGTTCTCCAATCGATGTGGAATTTGGGCACCGATTGGTATACGGCCTTGTTCTTGAAGGGTGTTCCGTTGTCGGAGACTATGTGACTGGGAGTACCGAATCGATAAATGATGTTGCGTCAGACAAATCCAGCAACCACCTCGCTGGTGACTTCCCGTAGGGGAAGGGCCTCCGCCCAGCAGGAGAAGTAGTCAATGGCAACCAGATGTACCTGTGCCCCTTAGATGATGGCGGGAAAGGCCCCGCGATATCCATACCCCACTCTGTGAATGGCCAGGTGGGGGCTGTGGGACGCAGTGGGTTAGGTGATCTTCTACGTACCAGGCCAAATTCTTGGCATTGATGGCATGCTCGAGCGTATTGGACGTAGTCTGTGTACATAGTAGGCCAATAGAAGACTTTGAGTTTGATGTTGTGCTTCATTCTGTCTCCAGCCTGATGTGCGCTACACAGCCCAGAGTGGACCTCATGCATAATGGCTCGAGCCTTGGCTGAGGAGACATATCTCAAGAGAACGGATGGTGCGGACACCCGAGCACTTGACCGGTCTGGGCCGGTGAGCCACCAGTACCGTACGCGGAGCACCACGCGAGCCACGGCAGGTTCCATTTGGCTCGGAGACAGCCTGGAGATGCCCCCATGAGCTTGGGAGGAGGTCTCAGGAAGGGAAGAAGGATGGAGAGATGATGGTTCTTTAGTAGACGGAGCATCCCTATATAGGGAGCAAACGTGACAAGTTTTTCTAGGTTGGGAAGAGGACTAAGGGTGTGCAGGTGTAGGAGGAGTTTGATAGAGAACTATTATAGTGGAGGGATCAAGAGGTGGAGTAGAGACAGGTGTGGATGTCAAAAAATGATGATCATACGACACGTACGTCTCTGCATCTGAGAGCAAGTCTAAGACGGAAAGGCCGAATAAATCCCACACCTCCTCCAAATGGGATGAGCACGTACCTGACAGTCTGCTACTTGATAAGGAAGCCCCACGAGTAGAAAAGATGGCCTCGGCTCCCCAATCGACAATGCCGAAGGTCGAGTCAGGAAAAACCTGGGAACTTGGACACGGATCCGGCATGCGTCGAAAATCACAAAAGTCCAAGGCCGGGACCCAAAGGCTTCGAACTAGACACCGCGGAGGCAGTACATTACAACTAAGGTAGTGCAGGAGGGCAAGCATCCATCCAAATCATCGCTATGCTGGGAAGAAACTCTCTGACACTAAGACCAACGCGGTCATGCCTCCATTGCCTTAAACTGGTGCACCCCTTAAGGCGGCCATAAACTGGCGCGCCCCTCTTACCTTGCTAAACCGGTGCGCCCCTTAAGGGGGCCTTAAATCGACGTGCCCTGCTTCTCTTGCCGACCTGGCGTGCCCCCCTTTGTGCTGCTAATCTGACACGTACAACCCCACACTGTTTAACCCATGGCAGTCCCATCGAGAGCCCAATCCTCTATTTCCTACTTTGCTCTGCGGACAAAGACTCTTTGCCTGAAATGGATGAACCGCCAACATCTGACCGGTGGGCAAATGATTGCGGGCCTCAAGTTCCCTGGAATGGAAGACTTTGAGCACCGCATCGAGCCTCGTATCTCCCCCAATCGCCATCGACCAATCCCATGGAGGCAGCTTCCCTGCTCTACTGCCCCCCTACGCGCAGGCCTCTGAAAGGTTTCGGGCAGGATGCGAAGACCAAGAGAGAACAGGTAGAAGGGGGGTCTTTGGCCTTCAAAGGCTTTCCGCGTCTTCCCTCCTATAAAAAGTGACCGATCCTCCACTATTCATGGGGCTGGCGACTGAGAAAGGTTGGGAAGAAAAGAAGAGAAGCCAGCCGAAGAGAAAAGAAGCTTCATTCCCCCTGCGCCCCGGATGGCTGCCACCACACTTAGAACACAACCTCTGCTGAAAAGCAGAAAAATCTTGACATGGTCGAATAGAGAAAATGGACTACTGACTCAGATCAGAAAATGTCAACTGATCGAACCTCTTTTTCTTGGGTTTCTTAAATTGGAATCCCTTGCTCTGAGATTGCGAGAAGGAAGTACCATTGGCAGCAGAGAAAATGGGAGAAGCTCCTAGAACGTACGACTAGTGGAGGAGCTGATGCTGCACGGTCGACTGAACCATCCCAATCTAAGAAAGTCCTCGAGTCCTCACCAATTCTAACTCTAGCGCGACGGCGGCTTGGTACGCAGAATCTAACTCAGCTACACGGGTAGCGAACAATGGCAGGCTCAACTCTACTTTTAGTCCGTGCAGAAACTACGGAGTCCTCGCAGTCTCATCAACAAAGATGTGGGGTGCATATCGGCCCAACTCAATGAACTTGTCTTGGTATTGCAGCACTAACATCTCGCCCTGCGTCAGCTCCAGAAACTGGTACATCTTGGCTAACTTCAGGCAGGCTGGAGTATAGACACGTTCCAATGCAGCAACGAACTCCGCCCATGTGATCTGTGGAAGCGGATGGGAACGGAAGGCAAGCTCCCACTCCGTGGTCCACCACGTGCGTGTAGTACCTTGAAGCTGATAAGAAGCCAACATGACCCTTTCATCCTCGACGCACTCCATACATTGGAAGACGTGTTTAGTGGCATCCAACCACTCCCTCAGTGCCTCCGGGTCTGATTGACCCTCGAATGTCGGTGGATGGAACAGCAGAAATTCTTTCAGTGCTCCTCCATGACCATCGAGCAACTCCATAGGCGGGATAGGAACAGGTGCAGCCTAGGCAGGAACCGGTACAGCAGGAGCAGGTGAAATGCTAGCCTCATTCCGAGGAACTGGGGCTCTTCGCCTACGAGTGGCATCTTGAATCTAGGGAAGCACGACAATGGAAAACACATCAGCAATTGCAAGAAACACCCTAAGCTAGCAACGAACGACTCAAAGGGACTTGCTCTAGACTAACGTGGATTTCAATTCCTAATATAATTTCCCAACACCGCTCTGATAGCAGCTATAACGACCCAGAGCTCAGGGTACCGATAACCCGATATAAATATTGGACTACCGCTACCAAGAACTGGGGACGCCACCCAAGAGGCTGATGAGGCCCCTGAAGGGTTAGTGGGGTTTGTCGACTCCCCTCGGCATCGCCGAGTCACCCACGGGTTCGGGGTGAGTGCCGTGTGAGTTGGCCGCCGACTTCGGCCCATTCAGTTCGCGATTGTGCTTGCTTGCTTAGGTCCGAGGTTTTGTGTCACATCAGGATGCTACTCGGAGCATCGCGGGGAATGCAAGTGAGCCTTCCCCTCATTAGGTATAGCTGTGTCATTGTCACACTGGGCTCCACACTCGCAAACTCCAACGTCCGTGGGAATTGCATCCAGGCTTGGAGGGTGCGCAGCACGAACTCTGGAAATAGGGAACAGACCAAGCGTTGAAAAAGTGCATGGGTATGACCATCCTCACCTGCCGCGAGATCGGGCTCTTGCTGACCTCCCCCAGGGTCTTGTAAATCAGACACAGCGCCGAGGGGCAAAGCGATAGCTTGATGCCCCTGGCCATTTGACATGCAGGGTACATGGCCTCAAGCCGAATGACTGTCTCGTCCCCGTATAGCATAGCGAACGAGCACAACCAATAGGCTAGGAATGCTATACAGTGCATCGTGGCATCGACATCGGAAGGATTGGGACCATCCTTGTGACACTGGAATACCTTAGCTCCCAGATCCAGCTTGCTTCGGCCTGGCGTCTTCGAGGACACTGCGACGCCAATGGAGAGGAAACCATCATACCTCTTTTCCCCCTGAAAGAAATAGTGCAACCACATCCCCATGCGGACTCTCCGCTTTTCACCGCGGGATGGATGCTTCGTCCCGTGGTAGGACAACCAGAGCTCCCAAGACGCCTTCATCAGGTACCAGTATGAATATCCCATGGTGTACCAACCTTCCCCGTTAGTCTCATCCTTGATCATATCTGGGAGGTAGATCTCTTCATATGGCTCCCCATCAATGGGCATGCCGGTTAATTGATGAAGGCTCCACAGATCAGTAGAAGACTCCCCTTCGGCGGTGTAGAAAGTGTTGAACTCCGGGGTGAAGACTTCCATCATCCCACAGCATGATCCCTTGGACACGAGTGTTGACACCCATTTTTTGCCTATGAGTTGGGTCATTTCTCTGACCACTATTTTTGATGCCTCGAGTTGTCCATTGCTCATTGGGCCATTTTCAGGCATGTCTCTGGGCTTATTTTATGGGCACTTCCTCCCTGGTTAGGTTTGCTTTTGAGTTCGGGCTTAATGGGCCTTGATTTCACTTGGTCTTTGGGGTAAATGGGCTCATTTATTTTGCCTAGAGGGTCACACACAATAGAGTATTGGACAGACCGGGATGGGTGGACTTTATAGACTATTATTAGATTTTTGTAAAAAACGTCAAAGGTCTATAAATATACGCTGTTGGGAGAAACCCTGGCCAAGCTACAAGGTTAAACCATGGCCGCCCTCTCTCCTCTCTCTCTCTCTCTCCAAGGGGTGCCTCCCTTTTCGTCTCTCCCTCCTCCCCGGTGGGTGGTGGTGTTGAGATCGGGTCGACGCACGGAGATCGTGGAGGAGATCCCGTCTACTTCCACTGCTCGTGTGGATACATGTAGAGGCCGAACGCTGGAACGGCTCGCGACTCTGGGATCTTCCACTCGTTCGTCTTTGAGATTTTGGGAGATTCTCAACCCTACAAAGGTAAAGAATTGTTCTTCCCTTTGTGGGATTCACCGACATAGTTCGATTTTGAAAAACTGGCAACGATATGCAATCTAAGGTTTCAATGATTTCCGCTGCGCATTCTGGCCGAAACCTTATAGTGGTATCAGAGCCAGGTTGCTGGTTTGATCAAAATCGACATTATTATATTATTTTTCATCATTTCCGTTCTTGCATGGGGCTCAATGTTCGTCGCTCAATTGGGTCACTCATGAGATGCGCAATGATCGATTGATGCCAGGGAATTACTCCCGGGATCAAGAGGATCAAAACACACGTCTTGGTGCGGGGATTGACCCACCGGTGAGGTCGGATCGACCATTTCTTTGTGACCGCGATCGCTGGTCGTGCGCATCGGAGGAGGCGATTTCAGGCCTTAAATCCTTGGTTATCGGTGCCCATGGGGTCTGGTAAGGGTCCTGAATGATCCTCCATGGCGCACGACGTCGGTGGATGGCGTGGGGAGGCCGGAGGAGCCGACACGGTGGCGATCTCCGCGGATAGG
The DNA here is from genome assembly GCA_024336825.1 of Amorphophallus titanum. Classification (NCBI taxonomy): domain Eukaryota; kingdom Viridiplantae; phylum Streptophyta; class Magnoliopsida; order Alismatales; family Araceae; genus Amorphophallus; species Amorphophallus titanum. The sequence continues at coordinate 15,540,705 of JANBPO010006516.1, forward strand.
GCGAACTCGCCCGTGATCGTCGCGTGCGCCCCCTCCGGTAGCGGCGACAGCGGTGGAGGCTAGCGGCCCTGGCGGGTGATCGCCGGGGGTCGTCTGCTATGGCCAGGGACGACGATGGGTGCCCCCTCCAGCGAGTTCGTGGGGCTAGGGTTTTTACCCTAGCGCCCCTACGAATCGGGCGGGAGCGATGACCCTCCCGCAGTCTCAAACGGGCCGGATCCAGCCCGCGCCAGATCTGGACCCATTAACATATATATATATGATATATATATTGGATTTTACAATTTTAAAATGTTTAAAATGCCTTGAAACCCTCGCCGGTTCACGAGCACGCCCCCGAGCTTCCACGCGCCACCGGCCCTCGATCCTCGACCCGTCCTCACCCTCGCGTCACCTCCGCCTCGCCCCCGCCTCGCTCTGTCGGCCGCCGGAGAAGAGAGGGGAGAAAGAGAGGTGGGAGAGTGAGAAAGAGAGAATGGGGAGAGAGAGAGAAGGGTGAAAAGCTATTTATAGAAAAATCTGATTTTTTAAAAAAATACCAAAATATAGAAAATCACGTTTCCGCGATCCTCGGAACGCACCGATCGCAACGGTACCACTCACGCCTGGGTGAACGACCGCGTTCGCCCGCAACGGCGTGCCGAAGGATTTGCCGGAAACTGGGTCGAAAATCAGAAAATCCCGTGGGAAAAGTCGCGGAACGTCTCCGGGCCCCCTAAACGACCCTGGATCGCGCTGATCCGAACACGAAAGATGTCCGAAACGTAATTCTGGACACGACGGAGCCAAACGCTCTGAGAAAATAGATCCAGGACCCGAAAACAAGGATCTGAAAGGATCCGGGATATTACAATCCCTGTTAGAGGTTCTTTAGTTGCCAGCTCCTCAGGCCGAGTGTTCACTGGATGTTGTGTACGTTCTTTCCCTTGTTGACTGTACTTGTGGACCGGACTCTGTAGTTATTTAATTGTTAAAAATGTTAATTTTATTCCTATTAAAACTGTAGTTAATTATGTAGATTTACCTTACTGGTATTGTTTAGAATTTCAATGCATGACCACACCATCCCTTTAACCCTTTTGGGCCTCCCAGCCCGTGGGTGGCAGTTCAGGATCTGAATGGTATCGGGTTATTCTCAGTATCTGGATCTTGGGTCGTTACAAAGAAGGCGGGTCCAATTATTGTCGGAATTGCCAACAAGAGCTCGGGTGGTGCTGAGTAGAGAGTTATCTCCTCCAAAAGTTACGGCCCCGAGTGTGGCGAGTCAGGCAAGTTTTTATGCCGGCATGTGTCGATTCTTTGTGCAACAATAGAGTTAGCAGCATCGTGGCTGTGGGTGTAGAAATGTGAAATGCAGCGTCACAAGTCACATGAACAAGCATATGTATATATGAGGGATGACATAATATGCCAATCAAGTGAACATCATCAACGTGTGACTATGCAAACATGGTAGCATGATCATATAGCAAGGCAAAGGCGATAAAAGATGTAGAAGAATACCGTGATCGCCACCAAGGAAGCTTTGCTCCTTGGACTTATTTTTTTTCATTGCTTTCTTTCATCGTTATTTTTTTTGGTTCTATCTTGTTCTTCTGATACCCTGTTCTGGGGTCAGGTTTCCCTCTGTGTCATCAGAGGAAGGGAGAATTAGTTCTCTGAGATTCCTTCTAAGGTTTTAGAAGAAGGGAGGATTGGTTCCTCCGGTCACTACAATGATGGGGCGACAGATTGATGGGGCGACGGATTGAGAGTGGCGTGACGCGATCCCTCGGTGGATTCTGAGAAGGTGCGATTTGTGATTTGATGATTTTCGACATAGTTTAGTCACTTCGGTGCACGTTTTCTTCGGTGGAGGTAGGGAGACGGATCACCTACTTCTCCTACGCATTTCCTCACAGTTTCATGTTGAATAGTGTGAGAATGAGCGAGTTTAGGCTCGTTTTAGCAAAATCGTAGTTTTGTGGAGTTCATAGGGTTTGCCAAAAAATGGCGACGATTTTTAGAGCAGCTGGTGTCAAATGACTCCCTGGAACGTTAGCATTCCATAGCCGCTGATTTCGTCGTGATTGGCGGTCATTCAGGACCGTTAGGAGCCCGGGAAGTCTGGTGGTTCCATTTGGATCGATTTAGAGAAATCGCCTGTTTGTCGACGTTTCTTAGCCGATTCGACTCCCGTCAGAGTCTATGTGTTGTATATCATCATTATGGTTGTATCCCCTTCGTTTCGGAACGAACGGGGCGTGGAAAGGCCACGATCGGGCCGATCCCATGGTTTGTTTGCCGTGACGCCTACGCGGTTTGACAGTAACCGCTCAGCGTCTTGAGCGGCTGGCTTTGGACCGTTTAGTGTAGGTCGGTTGGGCGCCTACGCGGTCGCGCGATAGGCTGCCCTATGTTTGGCATGGCCAGACGAGAACTGTTCAGTTCCTTGAACGGTTAGACTCAACCGTGATGTCCTTCTTCGTGCGTTGAACGGCTCTATCCTGGCCGTTCTACTTCTTGAGCGATTGTATGATAACCGTTCGGTGGCTTGAGGCAGTTAGTGGGGCGGTTTGCCCCCAACCGTCCAGTGTCCTTGAGCAGTCAGTGCCTGACCGTTCTGACCCGATTTGACTGGTTACTGTAGTAGGTCGGTTGGAGTGAACAGCCTGGAATGGACCGTTCTATCTCCTTGGGCAGCCTCCTGTGGACGGTCCAGTTCTCTAAGCGGCCCCTTGCTGACCGCTCTATGAGTTGTTATATCCAAAGAGTGGGAGTCAGAATGAAGTGACAAAGGTTCACATTTTTCTATTTTATCATGTTATGAATGGAAATGTAGTTAACATGGGTCGGCTCATGACAGATTTGATAGGGATATGTCAAACCCAATTGAAGAGATCATTGCCTGATGCTTCATAGTTGACTAGAGTGTTCATATATGCTGGGATAGCTCTTGGTGCTGAAATGTTTATTCGAGTTAGACATGATGATATCTACAATGCACATAAGATCTTCACAGATATGGGATACTACTAGGGTCCCAATGGTGAGCTACGCCGTAATGTGTCGATTTATAGAGAAGAATCAGAAAGTGAAGAAGAGCCCGAGCAGCAACAGGGTCCAGAAGAAGTACCACCTCCAGTTCAGGTAGAGGAGCAGCCTTCTCCACCTTCACCTCCTCATATAGATCCAGAGATGCCTCCTCCACCATAGTTCTATCATGGAGAATCCTCTACTCGGGGTGCTGGATAGCCCACTTGGGGAGACTATGAGGCTTTTGAGAGGCGTATCTCAGGCATGGAAACCCGCATTGACTCATCTCTTAGCCGGCTTGATACACTTATGGACACCATGACTAGATGGATGGACTCCTTCTCCCATGCCTTGGAAACTCTTTCTACCCACATGGCCTCTCTCACCTCTCGTTACGAGGATACCCACAGGGCTTTCAGGACCACCAACCATACACTTGTCCATATTAATTCTCAATTGGCACATCAGGAGCATCTTCTGCATTCCTTTGAGTGTCATCTTCCTCCACCTCCACCTCCTGCTCCAGTTCATGCTGATGCTGATGCTTCCGAGGATGAGGACGATGATTCTGATGATGATGATGACGAGGGGACTCTGGATCACCCTGCTCCGTAGTTGTTCTTGCATCCCCTAGTGTTACTTTTCGTTCGCTACTCTTGTATCCCACTCCCTCTTTTGATGATGCCAAAGGGGGAGAAGTAGCTAGTTAGGTTTTTATAGGTTTATATATGTTATGCATTATGTATGTTTGCATGTGTGTTTGCCATTTGGCATTTACATCTTAGCATTTATATCCCATATGCATATGTGAGTCTTGCATTCCGTTGGTCTGGTCACTTTGTGTCTTCCATCATGCCTATGTCAATGTAATTTGTAATTTGAACTTAAGTAAATGAGATGTACTTGGCTTTGGCACATATATTGGTCTTATCTCCTTTCAAACCCAGACTTGTTTAAACTTCTTCGGCCTTAGGGCCAGCTCCTTCCAGCCTCGGCGTCCTTCTTCTTCTTTCTCAGCTCTTCTCCCAGAAAGGGCCTGGAAAGAGTTGTGGGTCGGCACAGCAGCGACCACCCGGTCTGGGATTGCTTGAGCATTACGTCCGTCTAGGAAGACACGGACTCCCCCAATCAGCATAGACTTCTCAGACATTGATAGTCATCTGGTAGTAGGGGCAGCAGCTCCACTGTGGGACTTCCCTTGATGGCGACCCCCGAGCTTGTTGTGGTAGGCGGGGTGAGCCCCTTGAGCCACATGGTGCACCATACAGCTAGTCAGTTGAGCCTGACCTATTGTCAGACTCTTGCGGCTTCGGGCGTTGTAGGCCCTAGGGTTCTTATTAGCTTCTTCTCCGGTCAGCTCTAGAACCTCGACCTTCAGCATGTCGACAAAGCCTACCCCCAGGAAGTTAGGGAAGCCAACCACCGGTGGGAAGGAGCCAAAGACAGTTGGTACCGCCAGGTACCCAGCAGCAGCTTGATTAGCCACGGTCTCGGGGCTGAAGGTTAATGCAGTGAATCCAGCAGCCATCGTTAAGTTCTGCAATCACAGAACAAGCAAATGATCAACATTCTTTGGGAGGGCCTTGGGGCCCATTTATCTCGATAAAGAGATGAAAGGAGACAACAGTCCCACCGGACGTGCCAAGCTTGTGGGGGATGGATTTTATTATTATTTTATTTAGGGCATGCCAGTCACTGAGTGACAAATTTATTATGCGCTCAATCTGACCCGCGTCAGGCGAGAGTGAGATTTATGTTGGGATCAGAAGTCCGCCATACCATAAAGGTTATGGCGTTAATTACATCCTCCAATAAGGAGGAAAATCTTTGATTAATTGCCGAGATAACGAGCTGTCCGAGCCTGAAATAGAATGCAAGAGAATGCATGCGATGATGAAATTTTCAAAGCCACATGAAATAGTTCGTTTGTTATTTTCTTAATCATGTAGAGCAGGCATAATTCATTGAATTCAAACCCCGGTACAAGGCGGAGAACGTAGGTCCGAAGATCACCATCACGCATAGCAAAAGCTTCCAATCAGGGGTGACCCGACCTTCCGTCAGTGCCATTTGAGATATCGAGGACTCGACCAGGCGAGCTCACGTTAATGTGGCAAGTATAGACATATGTTTGGCATGATGCATGCGTTGACAAAGCATGGAGCGAGCCAATAACCATAAAAGAGCACAATTATAATATAGACGGACGTTAAACATGCAAGTCTAACCTTTACAAACTAGCAGAGTGTAACGGACTGGGTTGGGGCCGTTATGAGACTGTAATGTGCCTCCTAGGGCCGTTATGCTCACCCGTACACAGGAAAAACCCAGACCTACAGACTATAACGCACTACCTCAGGGGCGTCATGCAATGCATGGCACGCCTTGGCCCACGCATTATATTCTCCAGAGGACCTTCGAAAGCGCACAGAACATAACGCACTAGGATGGGTGCGCCATGTGACCATAAGCACCAAGAGTGGTCCATTAAAGTCACCCGAACGCTAAAAACTCAGAAAAATACCACAGGAAACCACTTCATATAACACACCACGATAGGGGCGTCATACAAAACATGGCGGACTGGGACTAGTCTGTCATGCCCCACAACCTACCGACCTACTGAAAATCTCGATCACATAACGGCCCACGAACGGTCTGCCAAGGAATACATAACGTACCCCCTAGGGTCCGTTAAGCGTATAATGGCCTCTGGCAGGCGCGTTATACTGACTGGGAAACGAGAGATCGAACACCCCTCCTGTCAAGCCGGATCGGCACGAAACAAAAAGAAAGGGGAAGAAGAAGTTGAATAGCTAAACGTTGACAACTACAGCATGCTTCAAAACTCAAATACGCAACCCCTAAATAATTTTTAAAGCATTTAAACCTAAAAACCCCTAAAATGAGACTTGCACAGAAAATGATGCAAATGCCTATGGATGGGCATGCATGTAGTACCAAAATATTCCTAGCGAAGTAAGGAGTCCATCCCCCTACCTCGAATGCGGTGAAAATCTCGATAAGCGCGCATACGGGCGACGAAGCTCCGGGACGCCTCACGACCCAAACCGATCCCATGCTCCACGAACTGCTGAATGGATGGCACTGGCATAATCCCCGCGACGAGCCGGTTCCAACGGTACCTCCTGCACCTCGATCCAGGGTCGACACAGCCCAGAACGGATGAAGAAGGGACGAAGGAGAGAGAAAGAGTGAGAGAGGGTGAGAGAACCGAGAGAGAGAGAGAGCATCGAGTGGAGAGAGAGGGCGGTGACGAGTGGGTTAAAAAATGTGATTTTTTTTTTTGACGGGTATGCCCCTCCACCACTCCCAAGTGGGTCGACCATCCGTGAAGTCTAGGGCTACGTCTAGTGGTCTTGAGGATTGTAGGGGAACGACGTCCTCCAGTCAATCTTGTATTTATCAGCCAGTCGATAAACCTTCTGGTTTCTGAAATGGCTACCGTTGTCAGAAATAATTCGGCTGGGGACCCTAAACTGGAATATTATGTTCTACCGGAAGAATCTTGCAACCAACTCTCCCGTCACTTCCCTTAGTTCTACTGCTTTTGTCGATCTGGAGAAGTAATCTGTAGCTGCTAAGATGTATTTGCATCCTGACGAAGATGTTGGCAGTGGCCCTACCACGTCCGTGCCTCATTGAGCAAATGGCCAGCTTGGTATGGTGGGGTGTAGCGGCACTGGCAGTCTTCTCGACACCTTGTCGTGCTCTTGACATTTCTGACAAGCCTTAGCAAACTTGCAGCAATCATCAAACATAGAGGGCCAATAGTAGCCCAGTTTCTTTATCTTGATTTTTATTTTAGGATCAGCCTGGTGTGCTCCAGCTGAACCTGCATGGACTTCTTGCATCACCTGCCCAGCTTCGGCTAAAGACAAGCAATGTAGTAGAACTTTTCTTCAGGCATCTGTCATTATTCAGAACAAGGTTTCGTTCCTCATCTCGTAGGAGTCCTTGACCCTCAAGAGTTTTATTCTTTCTTCTTTTTCCTTCGGGAGCTGCTGGTGCTGGAACCAGTGCAAGAGATGTTCTCGCCAATCGGGCTGCTGAATCTCCTCCACAACTGCCACTTCATTTTCTGGCTCATCGGCCAGAACCTCGGTTACACTGGGGACTTGCCGGTGGTTGATTACTGTTATGTTCGGGCTTGTGTCTGGCGGGATTGCCAAAGAGCTAGCTAGTTTAGCGAGGGCATCCGCCTGAGCATTCCATCCTCGGTTGACATGTTTGATGCTAATAAAGTAGAATCTCGACATCAGTCGCATCGCCAGCTGATGATAGGGGAGGAGCTCTTGCTTTCTCACATCGAACTCTCCTTCCAGCTATTTTATAACTAGCATGGAGTCCCTGAATGCCTCTAACATCTGGATTCCCATGGATAGAGCAATCTGCAACCCGATGATCAGGGCTTCATACTCAACTTCATTGTTTGTGCACAACTTGTTTATCGAACAAGATGTGTGGATGACTTCTCCCTCTGGAGATTTCAGGACTATGCCTGCCCCTACTCTAACTCTGGCTGATCCAATAGCTGAGGTGTCAATTCTGGAAGCACCATCAAAGTACAACAGCCTGCATCCTCTGGATGCAGAGGGCGCCAGTACTTCATGCTGAGATCCCTCCATCTCTTGATATATTCTGCAGCAGGCTCATCATCTTTTTACTTGATCGCCAACAGCTCGGCCATGGTCACCTCTGCCTCGGTGACGTAGAATCTTTCAGTGAACTTTTGCTGCATATCTTGCCAGTCCTTGATAGAACCGACCAGTAAGTTAGAATACCATCCAAAGGCAGGTCCTGTCAGAGAACACCCAAAGAACTTTAGCAGGTATGACTCATCTGCTGTCAAGTCATCTATGACTACTATATAGTGTGCAATATGTTCTTTCGGGGAACCTTGCCCGTTGAATTTGTCAAATTTTGGGAGTTTGTTGATGCCGGGTGGCAATCTTTTGGCAGCATGATAGGCTAGATATGGCACTTCATATATATCGAAGGGAGCATGATCATCACCACCCCTCTTTGCCAGCCTTGCTTCGATCAATTGTTCCACCATTAGCTCGTTCACCATAACTGGCTCTGCTGATTGAGTGTGGAGGTGGGCGGGCCGCATCAATTGTGTGGCCGGAACTGCCACATGAGGTGGCAAGGGCTCTGACAGTGGAGCCTGTCGTTGCATCTGAAGAGGCGCTGGCTATGTTGGCTGAAGCCATTGGGAATAATGCTGGGGAGTGGCCCAATTCTGATTAGCAGTTTGGAGAATAGTTGGTGATGGAGCACCTGTAGGGTTGGAACCTTCCCGTGGCGGCTCGGCTCGTGCCCCCAATTGCTCGGGTGCCATAGCATGCTCAGTATTTTCATTTAATTATTTCTTTAGCAGCTCTATCTCCTACTGGTACTTTCACCGTGTCATCAGGACGGTAGGGTCCATAGCTGCTTCATTATTGGTGACTTCGAGTGTGCTACTGGCGGCACACTCAAATGGAGGAGGTAGGAACACTCCTTCTTGTCCAGACGCCCCTATTCTGATAGTGACAGTAGCGATGCCTTCACCAGCAATCTTCTTACTCTTGGCGGCTTGCAATAGCTCAGTGGCAACTTTGCCCTGTCTTATCATTGGGACTTTTCTTCCAGTGATCTTAGCCGGCTCTTCTTGTTCATTAGGCAGGGTGCATGCATACTCATCACCCCCGTCATATTGCAAGTGAGGATTTACCTTCCACCTTTATGCCTTCTGACTTCTCTTCGAGCTTGACGGGAGAAAGTCAGCTCTTCATATATAGAAATTCTTAGATCTTATATTGCTGGAAAGATCTTCGAAGTAGCTTCGCAGGCGAGGTGGTCTCGCGTCCATCCGACATCTGGGCTACCCGGTAGAGCCGTTCTCCCTCGACTGCGCATGTCAGGTCTAGCCAGTGACCTGTGCGACTTCCAGAAGCTACTCTGGCCCCATCCCCCACCTTCTGATCAAGCCCCTTGGAGGTTCCTCACTAGGGTCACTTAGGTTTCATCCAAAGCTGGCCCCAACCCATTTGGAGTTCCCATTCGAGAGCACCGGTGACGACAAGTTGAACCAGTCCTGCAGTCTAAATTATTGGCGGCCAGAACAAGCAGTCCACCACAGGAAAAACCACGGTCTCTGCTGTCATCTTCTGCCCGAGCCCTCTGGAGAAGTTCATCAATTGTCAGTTAGCTTTCAGTCAAGCTTGGTCTTGCCTCATTCTGATTTTTTCACTGGGAGTTACACCCCCGACAAGTCTCCCCTGTCCGGCAGGCGTCTTGGGAAGTACGACTTCACAAGAATCATGAGTACCGACGTCTCCCACCTCAGAACGGGGCCATTCCAGCTCTGAAAGATCCCTGTGACGACCCTCTTCTCGAAGACTCCAGCCCCGCCATGTTCCAGCCTCGGATTGGACAGCTACACCAACGGAGGATCGAGTCCAGAATTCTGTCCCTGCAATCAGCTCGACCCAGTCAACATCTAGGAGCCACCACTGGCGTGATTGGGTGATTTAGGCAGAGCATTTTTGTGTAAGCACACTAGACTGAGTCCTCTTTCAGTCGGCCCTTGTACCGCCTCGATCTGATACTCCATATGGGAGTACGGCCTCGTCCAAGCCCTCTCTGGCCTGTAGCAGAGACGCCCCTGGCCTGTAGCAGAGACGCCCGGTGCAGTTCTACCGAATCTGTCATAATCGGTGCATCCGAGATCAGAACAAGATGACGTTTCTTCCAAGAGCAAGATAAAACGTCAAGCTTTCCAACACCTCTGGTCCCATCCCCAGCAGACATTCCAGCCAGGAGCTCTGTCCCCAACAAGTCATTGGTGACAGACAGCAAGGGCAGCAGGCCAGCTTGCCCGAGTGAGATCGATCGATTTTCGACCACCTATATTCCCCACCCCGCCTGGCCGAGTTACAGCCCCTCCCTGTGTGGAGGTAGTTTTGAGTGTAATTCAAGTTAACCCCCACCCTGAGATCCCCCTCCTGTGTGAGGAGTAGTGTTGCAAAGAAGATTAACCATTCATTATTGTATGAACTTAAGGAGCATCTGAGATTTCATTCTAATCTTCATAAGCCCTATGTTAATCTTACTACTAATGAATGCTACATATTGACTTGACAGGTCAAAACTAACACATTGAGGATTAACCCTGTCATATGGTTGAGCACCTGAACTGCATAAAGGCAGATTGCATCTCTTGCACGTGGAATTTAAGTGAGGGGCACGTGATCCAAAGCATGAAGCTGAACAAACAATCTGCCACGTGGACTAACTTTTCATCAGCCTCTGACACGTGGAAAGCTCTTTCCAGAATTCTCTTGGAGGGAACGAGCTTTCCATACGCCCTAAGTGTGAGCTCGTGGGACCCAAGCCTGAAACCCTATAAAAGCCTCTCCTGCGATCAAAATCGACGAGAGAATATACAAAAGAGTAGCGGCCGTCGAGGAGAAAAGAAAAAGAGAGCAGTGGAGAAGATAGAGTACGAGAGAAGAAGAGAAGAAGAGAAGAAGAGAGAAGAGCAAAAGAGTTAGAGAGGAGATCGAGAGAAAGAGCCTGCTGCGAAGAGAAGAGTGAAAAATAGAGTATTAGAATCTGAAGAGGGATTCTGAGTGAAAAGAGAGAGAGAGCAGAGAAAGGGAAAGGGAGTGAGCAAGAGAAAATAGAGAGGAAGTGTGAGCTCAAGGATCTGTGCTGTTATCAGTTCTTGGATCAAATCCAGAACTATTTCTGCTCCTACATGAGCTATATCTTTGTGGTGTTTTCCTTTTTGGCTTCGCTCCTTGTTTTCCAATTTCTGATTTCATCAAACTGTGTGTCAGCAGAGCAAGCTGTGATGCTCAGCGGGGCGAGGTGTGTACCTCGGATAGTAAGCTGTGATGCTCAACTGTAAGCAAGCTGTAATGCTCAGCGGTCATAGTTGTGAATCAGCGGAAGCAAGCTGTGATGCTCAGCTATAAGCAAGCTGTGATGCTCAGCGATTTAAGCTGTTAGGCAGTGAAAAGCCACACTCAGGTCTGAGTGTGGGGTGGATGTAGGTGAAAATCGAACCACCTAAAATTCCTTGTGCCTTGTGTGACTGCTGTGTTTTTGATATACGGTAGATGTATGCTTAGGCTCGCTATATTTGCATCTAATTAGCCTACAACACTTTGAGCATACTAAGTGTTAATCAGATGCCTGGTTGAGTCTATTGTTGCATTTGTTTACGATTGACATTTTCCTTGGACACATACTATCCCCCAAGGTAATCGTGTCGGGCTGTAACATCTGCATAATCACTAGATACACGGTCTGATTACTTATACTTAATTACTGATTTGCCCTGAACCATAGTTGCTACAGCATCATCGTTCACTTAGTCGAGATAAAATTTATGAGGTAAATAATTAAGAAAGAGAGTAATATGGAATGAACTTATGGACGGTGACATCTTAAGGAGATTTGTTGGCGACCGTAACAAGCGTCCGTTGTGGGATGCCCCAATGTATGAGAACGAATGGACAGTACTATAAACCTGAAAAATTAGACCGGACGATGATGTGACAGATGACGGGATTCAACCCTTCATCCTACGTAGTTGATCCAGATTGATCGGGTGCCAACGGTTAGACCATTTATCTCTATACTTATCGTATGACGACTCGGTATTGATTGGCCTCTTAATATTATGATTTGGATGCATATACAAGTTCTACAAACTAGATTAATAAAAAGGCATTCATCGGGATTGGGTACCTTAGTAAAGGGCTAAGGTAATCTAAAATCATGCACTTAAACTTGAATTGTTCTGAGGAGGTTGCAAGTGTGATTGACATGCTTAATGCATGTGACTGAGATCGACTGTATGGTGCAGATTATATCGTGGATTTGAAGTATCAACAACCCTGGTAATTGTGAAAATCTGAAATATGAATTCATATATGACTTGTCACACCGTAGTGTAAATTGCATTCCTTTGGTTATGGTATACATTAATACACACATGTATGCATGTGATCCACATGCAGAATTAAATTCGAAAAATATATGTGTGCATATTGTAGCTATTTAAGTAGCGTGCGCATTATTAACTCGGTGAATTTAGATTTATCAGTGTGATTTAAGATTCGAGTACTAAATATTTTTCCATCGATCGCAGTCGGTGCTTATTTACATTAGTATAAAGTCCGAATACCCTTAATTAACTGTCACATTTTCAACCTCTATAATATCTATTGAGAGTTTAATCTAGTGATTATGCAGATGTTACAGCCCGACACGATTACCTTGGGGGATAGTATGTGTCCAAGACTCATTCACATTGGTTATTAACATGATCCCTGATCTAAACTGATAAGTGCATGCTTCTATATGTTTATTTATGTCACACGCATTGTTTCTAGATTTTAATAAAATTAATTATGTAAGTTTTTCACGTTAATCTCAATCTTACACAAAATACGCTCTGATTGACATGATCGTTATAGACATCGTCACGCCACTTCCGAGTAATCTTCCGCGCTCGGGGCGTGACACGGACCCTCCGAACAGACAACATGCTGCCATGGAGCCGTCCCCGGAATCTCAAGAGCGAAGAAAAGCCAACCCCTGGGGAAGCCCGCTGCCCATGGGCCCCCTGAAGAGAATCAAATGGATCGTCGGTCGGGTCTAGAATAAGCCAGGAAATCCACTTCAACAAACTCACCGAATACCTTCAACGGCACGCCCTAACGTGCCCTTCAACGGCACGCTCCTGTGCCCTTCAGCGACATGCCCAATCCCTTCAAGAAAGACCTGGCGTAGCCTTCAACGGCACGCCCACTAATGACCTTCAATGGCACGCCCGTGCCCTTCAATGGCATGCTCGCAAGCTCCTTTAAAAATCTTGGCGTAGCCTTCAACGGCACGCCCCAACAAGCCCTCCAGCGGCACACTCCATGTGCCCTTCAGTGGCACACAACATGTGCCCTTCAGCGGCACACCCACAGTGGTGTCTTCAGTGGCACACCCTCAACTAGTGTGTTCAATGGCACGCCTTCACGAAGTGCCTTCAACGACACACCCTCATAAGTGCCTTCAACGGCACACCACTCCCGTGCCCTTCAACGGCACACGTCAAGCCTTACAACGGCATCTCCAATGATACACTGTGAAGGTTTCTTCGGCGGCACGGTACAAAGCCCATTCAACGGCAAAGCAGCCTGGACCCCTCCAACAACACAGTCTTATCCTCCAGCAGCACGGCCTCCCCATGCCCGTTCGACACGGAAGATCTCACGCCACCCTACGGGGATCCTTGGCACGCAGCGGGTACAACTGAGCTGTCACCCCAAGAAGAGGCCACGCTGGCTATCACCCTATGGGAGGTCAAATCTCATTTAATGGGGCATTTTTCGCCACTTGATCACGCCAACTGCAGGTGAAGGGGGTATAAAAAGCCCTCCTTCTCCATGCGAACACAACAGACACCAACGGAGAGAAGAAGACCCCACAGAGACAACACAGAAGAGGGACGCCGGAAGGCACGCCAGGAAGAGGAGAGAAGAAGAAGAAGGAAGGAGAGCTCCCAGCTTCCCCCCCTTCCACGACCACTGCCAAAGAAAGAGTAAGAGAGAGAGAGAGAGAGAGAGAGAGAGAGAGAGAGAGAGAGAGAGAGAGAGAGAGAGAGAGAGAGAGATTCAAGACAATACGAAATCAGCAAAGCGAGTAACCAGCCAAGGGGTAACAGTCGCTTACCTGACCGGTGTGGAAACAATGATCCCGCTCGGAGACGAGGGCGAGCAGGGAGGCGTGGGTACGCACATGCACGCTGCGGCGATGGTGCTTGACCTGAAAATGAAGGAAAGCTACAGCACTACACCTCATGCAGGAGGAGGATCTTGGGGTGAGGGTTAAATACTTACATCCAAAACTACCTCCCGCAGGGAGGGACCTTCAACCGGCCAAGCGAGGGGAGAGGATGGAGCTAGAATCGTAAGGTGCCGGGCTCCACGTTGGTGCTATCAGTATCTGGAATGACAGGACAGTCAGTTCAAGAGTATGCCGCCACGGATCCTTCCGAACTCCAAATTGATCGAGACCAGAGCCAAAACACTCCAATCTAGCCCAGGAAGATGCTCGAATTTTCTGGATTAACCTTGAGATGATCGCTGGCTGGTGCAGGTCTTGGAACAGGGCTGGACAGTACAGGTGCTGACTGCTCCCAGAGTGTTACTACTAGAAGATGGAGGCACCACGTGCAGTCCTGAATGCGGATGGAGGCGGGGCTGGTACCGTGATGACTGCGGACAAGTCTTCTTTCAGATGGTACTGATGGCAACCTTAGAGGACGTCGGGGTCGATAGTACTTACTAGAAGAGTGGAGGTGGATCCGTTCAGGAACAGAGGAACCAACCTGGCGCGACTTCGGTATAAAATTCGTAACTTCTGATGCCGGGGTCAGAACTTCATTCTGCTTCTTGGGGATGACAGAGGACTGGTAGAAGTTGCTCTCAGCCAAGTTACACATCCAGATATACCAGGGAGTGGTCGTGGTGGATGTTTTTCTAGGGCTCTGGTCCCCAGCCTGAGAGTTCCTACGCAGTCGGGGGAGAATCGCTCTTGCGGATAGCTCGGATCTCGGACGAAGATGAAACCACCTCGCTTGGACATCCTCTGGATGACCTTTCCAGTGGTATATGGTTTGCCACCAGAAGAGTTGAGGAAGGGCCGGAGAAGTCACGGTTTCTAGGACCCCTATTGTCTGCCTGTAACCTACCACTGGAGCTGTAGCCTTGTGGAGTCCAAAGAAGCAAGAAGGGGGGGTTGCGATGCTAGGGAATGGTGGATAATAGCTTGGGAGTGGGGAGGACATGGCTGGGGTTTCCTGGAGGCTGAGGGGGCAGTGGTGGAGGGGAAAAGTTTTTAAATAGGCCATAGATCCATTCACCCCCCTCTGGATCAGTTATCTGCTCCCTCATCGCATCCCCAACACTTGGTATCAGAGCGGGTTCTCTGAGATTACATCCCCAACAGGTTGGGGGGCTCTTGGGAATCTTAGAGCCAGGATATATACGGGGCCAACCAATCAATAGGAGATATCGATCGTTCTAGTTCCTATAGGAGGACCAAACGGGTGCCCTCTAGGCTGATGGAGGAGGCCAAGAGAGAGAGGGCATCAGCTCGAGAATTTTCTTCCCGAGCAATCTGCATTACTTGAAAACTCTTGAACAGTCGGGCTATCTCCTTCACCAGCTGGAGGTACTTGGTCATTTATGCTTCCTCACCTTCGTAGTCCCCGTTGACTTGATTGGCGACCAATTGGGAGTTGATGTAAATTTTGACTCATTTGGCTCCCAGGCATCGCGCCATCCTGGCTCCAGAGATGAGACCCTCATACTCGAAGACATTCTTGGACACCGAGAAACTGAATTTCTGGCTGTATTGTAGTTCTACTCCTTCGAGAGATCAGATGAGAATGCCAGCTCTGCAGCCTACCGAGTTGGAGGACCCATTAACGAAAAGGTCCTAGGTGGGGCCCGTCATAGGCAGAGATACTTCTTCGATCGGGGCAGTGCTTTTCGCAATGAAGTCCACGAGGGCCTGTCCCTTGATGGCTGTGCGAGGCCGGTAGGAGATGTCGTAGGCCCCTAGGTGTATGCCCCATTTGACGAGGTGACCTAAAGATTCAGGATGGGCCAAAATCTTCTTTAAGGGCTCACTAGTCAGCACCACGATGGAGTGTCCTTGTAAGTAAGGCTAGAGGCGCTTGGTCAAGGTTGCCAATGCTAGCACAAGTTTCTCGATTGCGAGGTACCTTCTTTCAGCCTCGAGGAGCACCTTGTTGAGGTAATATACCATCTTCTGGACACCTCTGTCATCTCGGACTAGGACTGAGCTTACTGTGGAAGGAGTCACCAAAAGGTATAGGTATAGCGGATCTCTAGAAGCCGACTTCGACAGCACTAGAGGTGAAGCCAGGAACTCTTTCGACTCGGTGAATGCCTTTTGGCACTCACTATCCCAGGCGAAGGTGGCAGATGCCAGCTTAGGCCCCCTTAGTAGTTTAAAGAAGGACATGTATCATTCTATCGCCTGGGATAAAAAGTGGTTGAGCACAGTGATTCTCCCAGTCAGGCGCTGAACGTCCTTGACGTAAGCTGGTGGCCGCATGTCCAAGATGGCCTGGACCTTGTTGGGTTTGGCTTCGATCCCTCGCTGAGTCACAAGGAATCCCAGGAACTTTCTGGACCTGGCTCCAAAGGCATATTTGGCGGGGTTGAGCTTCATGTTGTACCTCTTGAGAGTGTTGAAGGTCTCGGCCAAGTCGGCGAAATGGTCTTTGGCCTTGGGTGTCTTGATGAGCATATCGTCAATGTAAGCCTTGACGTTCTGCCCGATCTAGTCTACGAAGATGTGGTTGACTAGCCCTTGATATGTAGCTCCAATGTTCTTCAACTTGCAAGGCATTCGGGTATAGCAGTAGAAGCCGAAGTCAGCGACAAAGGCAGTCTTCTCGTTGTCTTCGGGGTCCATTTAGATCTGGTGGTAGCCGAAACACGCATCTAGGAAGCTGAGAAGTTCGTTACCCGAAGTTGAGTCGACCAATTGGTCGATGCTTGGTAATGGGTAATAGTCCTTTAGAGTGGCTTTGTTGAGGTTGGTGAAGTCCAAGCACATCTGCCACTTGCCCGAAGCCTTTGGCATCAAGATGACATTTGCAAGCCCCGTTGGGTAAAGGATAAGATGAAATAGCCCGATTTTCTATCTCTTATTAATCTACTCTTTGATGATTGCCTATTTTTCTGGGGCATGCTTCCTTCTCCACTGCTGGACGGGTTTCACTAATGAATCGAGGTTGAGTTTATGCATCACCACCTCTTCGGGAATGCCGGGGAGATCCTCATCTGACCATGCAAAGACTTGAATGTAGTCAGAAGGAAAATTCTTGTATTGCTCTTGTACATTAGGCGGTAATTCTACTCCTATTTTTACTTTGAGAGTCGGGTCATCTTTGGGGATGACTGATAGCAGTTCTCCACCAGGCTTTCCTACTGTCAGCTTATCCTCGACTTTCTTGACCTCTTTCTTTTTCCCTTCTGGTCTTACGGCTTCGATTGAGATTACATAGCACCTTCTGGATGTTGCCTGGTTACCTCAGACTTCCCCGATATCATATTTAGTGGGAAACTTCATTTTTTAGTGATAGGTCGAGGGTACTACCTTTATCTGGCCAATGATGCCTTAGCCGAAGATAGCGTTGTAGGCTGACATCCCATTTATCACCATGAAGTTCGCCAAAAATGTGATGGTCTT
The DNA here is from genome assembly GCA_024336825.1 of Amorphophallus titanum. Lineage (NCBI taxonomy): Eukaryota > Viridiplantae > Streptophyta > Magnoliopsida > Alismatales > Araceae > Amorphophallus > Amorphophallus titanum. The sequence continues at coordinate 15,558,024 of JANBPO010006516.1, forward strand.
GGGTGGGGTACCAAGAATAACCGGCAGGCTCAGGGCTCCCTTGGGATAAGTTGCCTAGCCATTGAACCCGCAGAGGGGGGTTCGAATCAGGCGTAGTCTGGATGGGTTTTCACCCATTTTCAAGAAGCAATCGTACGCCAAAATATCTGGGGTGCTCCCATTGTTCACTAGTATCCTATCTATGTTACAATGGTTTATAGTAGTCAAGATTACAAGAGCGTCACATCAGAGAATACCAAGGCATGCTGGTCGTTTGCCGGTGGAGCTTTAGGGGGCTCAGAAGCCTGAGAGGCTCGTTCGGCGTGGCTCTTCCTACCTCGACTGCTGTCCCCTCCTGAGGTTGATCCCCTCGAAATGACGTTGATGTGGACCCCACGGGGGTGGTTGTCGATTTCTTCTGGGAGGACCCCGCGATCTTCCTGTCGCTCGGCAACGTACTGGGAAAGGTGCCCTTGGCGGATAAGACTCTCGATCTCATCCTTGAGGTGCTGACAATCTCTAGTGTAGTGGCCATGGTCGTTGTGAAACTGGCAATGCTTGCGGTGGCTACCGCATCGAGGGTCAGCCTTCATAGGCTCGGGTAGGTGAAGAAGACCCGAGTCCTTGATTTCTTGGTAGATCTCGTAGATGGGAGTGGACAGAGGAGTATACCACTCGAACTTCCGGGGAGGTTCCTTGCGGTCCCCGTCTCGATTTCTTCTTTTTCCTTGGCCCAAGGCTTGCTCGGGCTGTCGTTTCTTGTCTCCTTCTCGCCCCGAGCTTGCTGGGTCTCGGCAAGTGTTGAGGACTTCTTCGCACTCCACGTGGCGCAGAGCTAGGGTCACCAGATCGGCGAGAGAGGAGGGTGGAGCACCAGTTCTCATCGGAGGTTCTCATCTCGGATGCCTCTGGTCAGTGCAGTGATGATCGAGGGGACATCTAGCCAGGGGATGCGCAGGGCTTTCGACTTAAATCGGTTGATGTAAGCCCACAACTTTTCCCCTTGTGCCTGCTTTAGCGCCAACAGCCCCGCGATCGACCTTGGAGGGCTGCTGCCGGCAAAGCTTTCCTTGAACAGTCTCTCGAACTAACCTACTATTCAAAGCTTTGAAAATCCATTTGGGTATATATAAAATATTACTTCTTTGGGAGTTAAATAGCACTAAAAGGTTTAAAATCAAAAAAAATAATATAACCAAAAAAAACTTAAAGTGGGGAGCATTCTCCCCATTCCTCTCTCTCTCCTCTTCCTCTCTCTCCTGAACGTACACTCCCCCTCTCTCACCCTCTCGGTGGTGCGGCCACCCTAGATCGCCGCAGGAGGCCCGGGAGGCGTCATTGGCGAGCCCATGGCGCAAGGAGTGCGTTGTCGTTGATGTGGAGGAGAACTGCAGCACGTGGAGGTGGGAATGCACGTTTGAAGGCCTGGCTCCCCTCAGCTTGCATGGTGGGTTAACACCATTTTCATTGCGAAATAGGTAGGGGGATGGTTACCTGACCTCGTTAGGATCGATTTCCTACCCATGCATGTCGTCATTATGTCTTAAACAACCCAAACATCATCGTTATGTTTTAATGGCATGAACATTATCTTTTATGTTTTAAATCCATCCATGGCCATTGTCACTGGGTTTTCATGCATTTACTTGTTGTGGAATGATGGTGGCAAGGTAGGGAACAAGTTAAACGTTCATGTCCCATTGATTTGAGGCAATTGGAAGGGTATCCCATTGGAGATACCAAGTTTTCGGCCCTCTGGTAGGCAAACGGTCATAGCAGAGATCGTTTTTAAAGGTGGTGGACCTTAGCGGCCTAGGGCTAGACCGTTTCTAACTTAGTAGTGGTCCATCGATAGATCGTCGACTAACCTTCGCGTCTGACCCTTCGATCGCGTACGACTTTTGACCAGTAAGGTGGTGAAGCTACACGGCCCATACTTGGACTGTTCACCCCTCTTAGGCGGTCAATCGTGCGGCAGTTTATAACCCCTTCGTGGCCCAATCTTCGACCGCATACGCCCCTTTGCCTTGTAAGGTGGCGTGAGCCCCGCGACCCATTGGCAGACTACTTATACCCTTGTAGCGGTCAGTCGTCCGACCATTTATTATTGAAGTAGCCTTGTATTCGACCGCTTACATCCATTTCGCGGTCAGTCGTTAGACCATCTGATTGCTGAAGTGGCCCTCTATTCGACCACTTATGCCCTGCAGATTTTAAATTCAAGCATGTTCATTTAATTATGTGTTCAATCATGCATATTCGCCATGTTTAAATATTTTTACAAACTGTGGCATATTTTTATATCCGAGGTGAGGAGGAGGATCTCATCCTCTCCTCCCATGCATTCTTTGCATTCATTGCATTCCATGAATCCATCGCATTGCAATAACATGCATATGCATTTCTTCTTTCCTGAGTTTTCGAACCCGTATCTTCCCCGTCTTCCGGAACCTCTGGATCCTCCACATCCTCCCTCTTATTCGTCTCTATCTTCGGGATCTCTGGGTCCCCTTACACTTGTCGGGCATCATGCGCCCCTTCTCCACATCCTTCCAAAACTTTCAGACCTTCTAGGGCATTGCGCCTTTTTCTATCTTCTTCCTCCAGAACCTCAAGATTTTTCACTGATTTCTCAGGGCATAGCATCCCTCACCACTTTATCCATCCGGTGTTTCCTCCGGACCTCCCTCCTCGGGCATCGCACCCCTCCACACCTCCACTTTCGGATCCTCCAAATTTTTCTCTCCCTCCAGGGTATCGCGCCCTTTTATATCTTCCTCCTCCGGATCCTCCAGATTTTTCTCACGTTATAGGGCATCGCGCCCCCTCCATCATTCTTTCCGGGCAACACATCCTGCACTATTTCCTTCCTCTAGAATCTCCAGACCCTTCTTCCTTTTTCTAATCCACTCTCCCCAGGGCATCGTGTCCCTCAAATTTTTCTTCCCTAATTCTCCAGGGCCATCGCGCCCCCTTTCTTGCTATTCCTCCAGACCCTCTGGACTCTTTATCTGTCCTTCCAGGGCATCGCACCCTCTCCATCATTCTTTTCGGGCATCACGCCCTTTTCAATCTTCTTCCTCTGAAACCCCCAGATTTCTTATCTCTCTTCCGAGGGCATCGCGTCCCTTCTTTCTCTATTCCTTTGGAACCTTCGGACTACCTTCCTGGGCATTGCCCCCTTTTCTCTCTTCCACCTCCGGACTACCTTCCAGGGCATCACCCCCTTTTCTCTCTTCCACCTCTGGAACCTCTGGACTTCTTAGAGCATCGCGTCTCTTTTGATTCCACTCCTCTGGAACCTTCGGACCTCCCTCATTGGGCATCTCGCTTTCCAGGGCATCGCACACCTTTCTATTTCCTTCCCTCGAAACATCCGAACTTCCCATCTTTCTTTCGATTTGTCCTTCTATTCCTCGGGGACATAACGTCCTTTGTCCTCTTCTTCCTTTTAAACCATCTCTTCCCACACCTTTTCCCGGGACATTGTATCCCTCGATATTTTCCTCTTCCGGAGCCTCCGGATAATTGCCTCCTTAACCCATTTATATATATGTGTGCACTAAGTTATCCCACTTAAAACTAAAGCCCAAGAGCCACTTAAAGCCCACCCACGTGTAAGCCAGGTTAACCAAAAGCCCAACCTATTTATAAGACAACCCAAAGACCCACAAACATGTACACATATTATAAAGTCCAAAACCCAACCCATGTTCGATTACGTAAGGAAAAGAGATCCATAACCCATTTGTACATGTATATGAGTGTAACTTTAACCCAAAGCGTGTGCCACCTGAACCCAACACCAAGCCATGCACATGCAACTGCCTTTATATGTTCGAACACATGGCGTAATATTAGGCTTTTGAGAACGAAAGACATCAGGCAGCTGTACATATGGTAAGGGAATCGTCAATGCCGAAAAGAATTTAAAACCTTGCTTCCTTTCGTGCACTACCTCCGTTAGAAAATCTTTCTCTATAAAAAACTCAACCCATTAAACACATCAACCCCATTTGCTGCCTTGTGTTCCTGCCGCATTACCTCCTGCTGTCGTCTGTTGCAAATGAAGGAGAAGAACTTCTCCTATTCTTCATCCTGTAAGCACCCTGCGGCCCATTCTTCTTCCAGTTGCTGTTCTTCTACCTGGAACGAGAAGAAGCGCAGGGACTTGTCCTTCTTCCTCTCCCATCTTCTTCCTTCTGCCTGCACCACAAGAAGGAACGCCTCCTTCTTCTTTCCCTTTGTCCTCTGTTCGCGGAAGCAAGAAACATAGTACCGTTCTTCAGCGAGTTCTTCAACTGTTCATCCCCTCAATCCAGTAAAAGGTAGGTTTTCTCTATACCTTAGACCCAACGAGACTAAAATAAGTTAAAACGTATTATAGCATGCATTGTTATCATGTCTTAAATTCCTGAAATCATCATTTGTTGTTCTTGTTTTAAAAGTGAACCGCGTCCACAACTGTGGCCGCTATTTAAATCAGCGCCTAAGACTACGAACGTTGTTTATTCTTGAATATTACATGTTGTTTCCCGTATTTCTGAGAATCAGCACCCTCCATGAAGGACGCCCAATCTTATTAGTGCCTGTTTTACAAGACGCTATAACCTGAGATTTAGGTGTATTATTAATGAATCCAACATGTTAAAAATTTAAATCTCTATACATTAAGAAGAAATGACGCCTGTTCCAGTAGACGCTAAACATTTTACACGCCCTATTCTCAGGATGCCAATACTTGCAGACAGAGGAGGACGGCGGTGGGATCACTCAGTGGAAGCCTTACTTGTCCCCCAAGACTCCCCTCTCTCTCCGATGAGTAGACTCTCTCAATTGGCTCTCAGATTCTGCCTCTCTCTCTTCATATTCGCCTCTTGTTTTTCGAATTGCTCTCCAATTGTTCTCCCTTTTTTTTAATTGGTCCAACCTACATGGGTTTTATAGAGGAAGCTCTATTACGGCATGAAGAATGGTGCACCGGGAAGCTTCCTTTCACCATTTTGCATGCCAGAGAAGAGGGCGTTGGGGAATAGGGCGCGTCGGTGGAAGGGCGTGCCAGGTAAGTGCCATTTGCTTGACACGGGTTAGACACTGGGTCCCGGACTGGTTCTAGGAGTCACTGTTACCATTCATCTCACCGCAGTCTTGCAAAACCTTGGTGAGAAGTCCTAATGAAGCCTTTGGGTCAACGTACAATCTTCTTCGGAGCCTCGTGCATCCTCATTTTGAACACATGGGTCTTCCGCTGACACGGCCTTTGGCACTGTGGTTCATGCCACTGGCTCGACCTGATTGGTGCTCGAACCTTTCTTGAGGTGTAGGATACCACCTAGGGTGTTTTCACCTTGACTGGGTGATCATTTGGTCACTGATGGACCCAATATGTTGAGAAGCCGTACCCATGCTGGGCCATCGGGGTCTTCTACTGATAGAGCCTTCGGTCCCTTGTTCTGAAGGGCCAAGGGCGTTCTTTCACATTGGGAGGATCTTTCATTCAGGTGGCGGGCCACCAAGTGTACCTTTGTCCTTGGTCAGACAACGGATGTGGATTTTGTGACACGACCGAGTCGATACCGATTCATTGGGTAGGCTTGATGATGTTGCCGATTGGTTATAAATTCATCTCGATTCTCCTGAGGTGAAGTCCCTGGCATTCATACTAGGTGACTTGAGGCTCTGGCAGCTTGGGAAGGCTTCAATATATAGATCTCCTTCGGCGTCTGTGCTTCAGTGGGCCGCATCATTCATCTTTGAGGCTTGATCGCCATTGAATATATTTTGAGTGCCAACAACCCTACACCACCAGCCTATTCCCAGCTCGCAGGTAGCAGCAGAGGTACCAGTTGAAGGCTCGGCCATGACCCCATATCCAGGCATTTCTGACAAGCCCTATATTTCTGGAAAGGTCGTCCAGAGAGCGTCCCCGGCGTGGTGGTCTCGTCGTCTTCTGACATCGGGGGTGGAGTTGCCCGGTAGTCGTGGACGAGCGCTGAAGGAATTCCTGCTGTTCCATCCACCGACGTTTGAGGGCCAATCAGACCCGGAGGTAGCTAGGGAGTGACTGGATGCCACTGGACGCGTCTTCCAATCCATGGAGTTTGCCGAGGACGAAAGGGTTATGTTGGCTTCTTATCAGCTTCAAGGTACTGCACATACGTGGTGGACCACGGAGTGGGAGGTCACCTTCCGTTCCCGTCCGCTTCGACAGATCACATGGGTGGAGTTTTCCGCTACATTCGAGCATGCCTACACTCTGGCCTGTCTGAACTTAGCCAAGATGTACCAGTTTTTGGAGCTGACGCAGGGCAAGATGTCAGTGCTGCAATACCGAGACAAGTTCATTAAGTTGGGCCGATATGTGCCCCACATTTTTACCGATGAAGCCGTGAGGACTCAGCAGTTTCTGCACGGACTAAAAGCAGAGTTGAGCCTGTCGTTGTTCGCGACCTGTGTAGCTGAGTTAGATTCTACGTACGAAGCAGTCATTGCGTTAGAGTTGGAGTTGGCGAGGACCCGGGGACTTCCTCAGGTTGGGATGGTTCAGCCGGCCATGCAGCATCAGCTGCCCTACCAGCCGTCTGTTTCAGGAGCACCTCCCGCTTTCTCTTCTACCGGTGGTACTTCCTTCCCGCAATCCCAGGGCAAGGGATTCCAATTTAAGAAGTTCAAGAAAAAGAAGTTCGATCAGTCGACGTTTTCTGATTCGAGTCAGCAGTCCATTTCTTCCGTTCGACCGTGTCAGGATTTTGCTACTTCTCAATCGAGGTTGTGTTCCAAGTGTGGTGGCAGCCATCTGGGTGTGCCGTGTTCTCTGCCGACTATCTGCTACCGCTACGATCAGCCGGGACACATCTCCTGAGACTGTCCGTTGAGGCCAAAGACGGTGCAGTTCTCGCAGGTTTTCCAGCCACAGCAGCCGCAGTTCCGTCTTCCTCCGTCGCCTCAACCTCAGCCGTTCTACCTACCAGTTCCTGCTCCTTCCCAGCAGTCATCTATAGCTAGCCGTCCATCGAGAGCCAGGGTTACTCACATCACTCGTGCAGAGACGTTGGTGTCAAATCTAGTTGAAGGTACAGTTTTGATTTATGGTCGTTCAGCGTGTGTTCTTTTCGATTCGGGTGTGACCCATTCTTTTACCTCTGAGGATTTTATTGCTCCTGTCGAAGAGCCGATGGATTGGGCACACTCGACTGGGACACAAACTCCACGGGCCCGGCTGACCCGATCGCATGGCCGATGTGCCGCCTCCAGTCATCGACTGCTGTGTCAGTAAAGCTCCTATGCGAAAGTGCCCGGTCCAGTGAGCCTCTGCTCCGGAGGCCGCAATCAGCCAAGAACTGGGCCCACCAGGTCCTAGGTGCCCTCGATCGATGCACTTTCATCCCAGTCATCGCCACCACTGTCGGTACCTGTCTCAGGGGCTTCAACGCCCCTCCGTTGCCTCGGCTCCCAGATGGAGAACCCCAGCTGCTCCGGGGCCACTGCTCCACAAGTTGCTTGATCTCCCGATGAATTCGAGCAACGCGGGTCCTCAAGTACCCATCATCTAGTGGAATGGGAGGCAGATCCTCCCTCAGCAAACGACTCTCCTCCGCCTTCCTGATCACGGAGGCCTTCTATGGATACAGGTGGCAGTGCTCGAACCACCACCTGGCGTAATGGATGTCGAATCGCCCTCGGCGTCCCTGTCCCGGCATCAAAAATTGCTCCGGCTCCCGACGGTAGTAGAAGTCCCACCACACGGCCGCTAGCAGGTGGGTGTCCTTCCCTCTGTACTGTCGGCCTGTCAAAGGAAACTCCTGGTTTAGCGGGATCCCCTGGTCATACCCAAAATTCCATGTGAATTGATGTGGGTAGTACGGCTCCAAGGAACTCGTCGCAGACCGGTGCAATGTTAGCACCACTGACCGGGTGCTTAGCACCCACTCAATCCATGGCCCTGTGTCTGGCACCCCCTGATCGGCGCCGGTGTTGGTCACCCCTTCGCTTGACGTTCCCAGAAAAAGGCCATAGTCCCTCGTGGCACTATCAAAAGGTAATCCCTCCTTGCCTCGGGCGGGCAAGTAGCAAAGGGCTCTCCTAGCCCCCTCCAGCTGTGCCACGATGTCTCCGTCAAGCTGTCCAGTGAAGCTGAACAAAAGTGGTGCCGTTGGATTTGCCACAGTCTCTCGTGTCACCAGCCCCAGAAACAACAATCTAGCCCAGGCACTGAGGTAGTGGGTCGACAAGAGAAGGCCCCTCTCTCTCGACGCCGGGTGCGTCGCCAGAACTCCCAGTCCCTAATGAATATTGGCCAACACAGCAGGAGCCAAGGCCAACTGTCATCCCCTTACCAACAAGCAAGCTGGCCATAGCAACTCGACTCTCAGCAAAGCATCCTCTCCGTGTGGGACCACGCTCAATCTATCCCTCAGAAGATCTCCTCGAGAGGGAGGATCCCGACACAGGGGAATTCTGCCATGTCGTGCAGCCAGTTCCTCTGCCCCTCGAGGCGTGCCAGCTCAGACATCACAGACGTCGTTTTGACTGTGGCAATGGTAATCTCCTCGGTCTCTCTAATCACGGTAGCCTCAGCTTCAGCTAGCTCGTCCTCGGCGGTAGCGAGATGATCCCTCAACTTCTCCACCCTGCTCGTGAGGACACCCACGCGATGTTGGTTTTCATCCAGTGCCCTTCCATGCTGCTCTTCATTGCTTCACTACACGTCCAGCGCACGCAGGTATTCATCCTCCTGGGCACTGATGGCGGCGAGTTCATTGGCAGCTCGGGCCTCGAGGAACTCGCGACGGTTGACATATTTTAACAGCAACAGGACCCGCCGCGACCATTCCCCCAGAGGGCAACCCAGCATTTACAACGCCCCGGTCAGCTGTACCACTATGGCGTGCACCCCCCGATATGTGAGGGAAGGGTCAGTGAAGATCATCGACCGCAGGACCAGCAGCATTTGTCAAACCGGCGCATCCGAGTTGACGTGACCGATGGAGGGCATGGCCGGAGGGTCGAACTCGACCAAGTCGTCCACCGCCGCCCACAGATCCGCGTCCACCGTGCCCGAGGAGGATGGAAGACCGACGGCTAGGTCGCTTGGGGGCCCGACCCCGATAGACGACTCCCGACTGGTCATCGCCAAAGGAGCTGGTAGAACTACAATTGAACCACCCGGCTCTGCCATCGCAAGAGACTGCTCCTCCCCACTCTCGGTCATAGGAAGGGTAGGATGCGGAGCTGAATCAGACGTCGCTATTGAAGGACCTGTCGCCTCTTCTGCCTATGCTCCCTCTTCCCCGGAAGTCGCAAGGCTGGCTAGCGTCTTTCCCAGAAGTTGGCCCTCCTCGGGTGTCATAAGCGGTCGGGGGGGTGGAAGAGGAACCATGAGTTTCAGTCCGCTCCCCGATTGCAGGAATGACACCAAGCACTCCACCTCCGATGCCGAGAGTAGTTGCGGCTCGTCAACCTCCGCAGGGCCCGCTGCCTCCCTCCGCTTTGCAATGGCCTTGCGGGCTTTAGCGGTGCGTGCCTCGGGGAGCCCTCCTTCCTCCTGAAACAAGAAAGTGGGACTAGCCCTCCATCGATCAAGGCACGCTACCCCGCATCTCGAGAAAATGGGAATTGGCCGTGGAGGCCATGTGTGTTGGTGGTGGGTTTCCCTTGGGGGTTTGGACTCATGGAGAGGGCCGATGGGTATGGTCGGTATGAGGCAGCCATGCTAGTGGACAAGAGCGATGCATCAGGAGAATCTAAATGCATATGCACGCCCTAGGACCAACTTGTAGAGACAAGTTGGGAACTTGCTCTGATACCACTTGATGTTACATGACCCCTTGGACCTAGATTCACAAGCAACCAAATCGAACGGCAGACATACTCTAGCGAGTTCACCCTTGTAGCGCACACCCAGGTCCGTAGGTGGACCAGCAATGATGATGAGGGTCTGAGGTTGGACCTTGTGGTTCCAGGGTATGGCTAGCTTGGGAAGGACCTCAATGGGCCAGGGATGCCCAATTCACGGGCGGCCAGCACGCCGAGGGTGTGGGATGAAGGGTAGCTCTCACAACTCGCCCGCGGTGGCACTCAATTAATCGAATAATTGGAGCGAGCACTCTCTCACCACCGACGGAGTAACCAAAAATAATACTAAGCTAAGCAATGCAAATCCAGCAAAGGGTGGGGTCCGCAGCTCACCTGGTCAGCGTGAAGACGCCGACCCCGACCTCGACCGGAGATGAGGGCAAGCGTGGAAGCGTGGGCTACCCGCACGCCGCGTCGATGACGCTTTAGTCGAAGACCTGCTAGTACATGCACTACTCATTCATAGAGGGGTTGGACTAGGGGTGGGGAAGTCCAATTACAACCAAAGGTACCTCCACACAGGGAGGGGCTGTAAGCCGGCCAGGCGGGGTGGGGAAGAAAACTAAGCTATAAGCCTAATGGAAGAAGCATGACGGTTCTGCCAGCTTTCTGGAACGGCTTGATAGGCAGTCACTGTTGGCACTGCCACAGGCTCTCCTGAACTCCGTTGGGGACGAAACCAGTGCCAAAACCTCCTGGGTTGGCCCAGGAGGACGTCAGAATTTTTGGGGATTTTCTTGTCAACGACAACGGCCGAGGCAGGGTCGGGATCAAGATTGCTTGACTCTAAATTTGACAATTCCTGGGTCGCTGCTACTGGAAGGAGAGGCCGTTACGATCACTCCCGGGGCCCGAATAATACGGGACTAGAACCGCTACGATCGTGGCCGAGTCTTCTTTGAACGGAGACCAATGGGGCCATCGTCGGAGGTCGGAGCTGACGGAGAAGATAGGAATAGTGGAAGGGTGTCGAACCAGGCCCATTTTCAATTTTTGCCATTTTCTTCTTCCTACCCCTATAATTCTACCCACTGTGCAGAACTCAGTCCAGCAACCCACCCCCGAAGCCCTTAACCCCCTCTAATATCCACCAAATGACTTGAACTTTTAACTGGAGGTTCTGTCCACCACACACCACGTCCCATATTTTTTTCAAGAATTTAGAAATTTTGTAACCCATCTTAAAAATTCGTGCAATCTCCCATTTTCTGTCTGTCCCTAGTTTTCCAGACCCGACTCCCATCCACTATAAACTCCACCAAAATCGAGACTACCTTACATATCCACCAAAAAAATATCCTATTCTTCCTTACTTTCAGATCTACAACCTTCATGAATACCACTTCACCCAGATCCATCAAAAAACCTGCGGTCAACCCCTGTTCTCAGGAAATCCCATTTTTTGCCCTGTCAACCCCCACCCAGTGGATCAACAGCTTCTAAAATCTGTCACGGACAGCACTAAAGACTCAAAATTATTTCTCCCACCTGGAGACGAAGGATTTTGAAAGGGCTTTCCAACGCCACCGGTCTCGTCTCAATCCAAGATCGGGGTTGATCGCAGCAGCCGTCTTTGCCAGGTCACGCGCTGCCAAAACTGCAAGCTACAGTCCGTGGGCAGCAACCCCACAAGTGGAGGTCGAAGCCACCTCGCCTCCCACGAGGTGAACCAGTGCACCGCCATCCAAGGGAGCAGCCCACCAGCCACCACCGTCACAGCGGCGTCCCCCTGGACCCACTTGACCCCACGGAGCAGCACGTGGGACCCACAACCAGTAGCACACATCTTCCGGACGGCATCGAAGGAGCGGACAACGTACTGCCCGCCAACCCAAGAATGGTCCTCCCAGGCCCAATTGTCACCCTTTACCTCCCTGCGTGGAGTGGGCAAAGATTCACCGCTATAATTCATAGTAATTGTTGTATTAACTGAGAGTTACCGACTTGGCCGAGACCGTCTTCCCCACGCCCAGAGCGTGGAGGTACACTCGGCACCCCCTCATAGTCGTTATTTGCTTTCTTAGTATACGCTTTACTACCGCTGCTAGAGAGCATATTTTAGGGTCCTTAGCTCGATCTATTTATTTCACTGCTGTGAGAGAGAGTGAGCCATCCCGTGACCCGACCCGGGCACGAGGTTGAGAGTTGACCACCCTAGCTCATTGCCGGTTTCTCAACCGTGCACGTCCGAACGCTTCTCTCGCATGGGACGAACGCGAGCTTGCTAGAGTCTTAGGTGTGCATTTCCACTTGGCGTCGAGTTTGCGTCCATCGTCCTGCATCAGAAGTTTGTGAGAGGTTTTCTCTCATTGTGTACTGGCACTAGATGCTTGGTAGGAACATTCTGTGCATCATCCGTGCCTCTAGTCCGTTAGCCATCATTTATCTCGTGCTTAACTGATCCTAGTGTTGTGTTACTTTTATTTCCACAAAGAAGGGCAAAAAGGGGCTGATCTATTCACCCCTCCCCTCTAGATCTGCCAATCACCGCTCCACTTGCTCTTGGCATTTTTGACTTGACTTGGCATACTTGCAATAGTCATCGAATATAGTTGGCTAGTAATATCCCAATTTCTTGATTTGAATCTTCATCTTCAGCCCAACTTCATGGGCACCAGCTGATCCTGCATGAACCTGCTTCATGACCATCCAAGCCTCCTCCATTAATAGTCATCGGAGGAGTACCTTTCTTTTGGCATCTGCCATAATCGAGAACAAGGTTCTGTTCCTGAATTGATAGGAATCTTTTATTCTGATCAATCTAATATTCTCTGCCCTTCGCCAGGGTAGTTGTTGGTATTTAAACCATTGTATCAGTGGTTCTCTCCAGTCAGATGAGCCAACTATTTCTACTGTTGTAGCTTCACATTCTTCTTCACTTGGCTTCTCTATCATGCTAGGAACCTGGTGTCTATTTAACAGAGTTATATTGAGAGATCCTTCTGGAGGGACTGCCAGTGAGATTGCTAGCTTTGCTAGTGCCTTTGCTTTAACATTTTAATTCCAGCCGACATGGCCTATTTTAATGAATTAGAATCACTGCATTAGCTTCATCACTTTGGCACAATAAGGAAGTAATTCTGGCTTTCAGACATCAAACTATTCTTGTATCTACTTGACAATCAGCATTGAATAACCAAGTACTAGTAGCATCTGGATCTCCATTTGAAGAGCAATCTGAAGGCCAATGATTAGGGCCTCATATTCTACCTCATTATTTATGCAAGGCTTGTTGATTGCACGTGATGTATGCAGCACTTCCCCCTTCGGGGATTTGAGGACAATGCCTACTCTGGCACTAATCCTAGTCTGCCCTATTTGGGATATTTCTCTTTGGGATGCCCCGTCAAAGTAAAGCTGCCATACCACTTGACGGACTTGATCCAGTTCAAGTGTTTCATCATTTGGAAGCTCTGTAATCAACGGAGAATCTTTTGGCACTGTATGTGCTGCAAAGAAATAAGCTATGGCGTGGCCCTTGATGGCCTTTTGTGGCACATACTTGATATCAAATTCCATCAATATGACGGCCCATTTGTCTAGCCGCCCTTTCAAAGCCGGTTGGGACAATATATATTTGATTGGATCACCCATGATATTAGCTCCACTTTATGGAATAGCATGTAATGCCTCATCTTCTTGACCACAAAGATCAGTGCGTGGCAAACCTTCTCAATCGGGGTGTTCTTTCCTTCCGCCCCAACTAATCTTCAACTGAGGTAGTAAAGCACATGCTCTTTCCCCTCATCGTACTGTTGGGCCAGCATTGCTCCCAGTGAGTATTCAGTGGCGACCATGTACAGAATCAACGGCTGCCCTTTGATAGGTTTCCCCAGCACTAGTGGGGTTTTCAAATATTCCTTCAACTGGTAGAAGGCCTTTCGGCACTCTTGGCTTCAGTAGAATGGCATATCTTTCATCATCAGCTTGTGGAAGGGATGGCATCGTCCGGACTGATTGGAAATATATCTGTGGATGTAAGCTAATTGACCTTGTAATGACCGTAACTCTGTCAAATTCTTCAAAGTGGGTAGCACCTACATAGCTTTTATCTTGGTGCGGTATTTTCAATTCCCTGATATCTGACGACAAAGTCGAGGAATTTTCCACTTGAAACGCCAAACACGAATTTCATCGGGTTCATCTTTAGTTCAAACTACTGCGGCTCATCGAATGTGATTCTGAGATCACTCATGTGGTCTTCTCTTCTATTGTCTTGACGACCAAGTCATCAATGTAGCATTCGACATTGTCGTAGAGCAGCTCGTCAAATATCTTCGTCATCGCCCTTTGGAAAGTGGCGCCAACATTTTTGGGGCCAAAAGGCATTCTTCTGTAGTGAAATATCCCCTTGGGTGATCGAAAAGTCATGTAAACTCTTTCATGCTTGATGATCCATATCTGGTTGTATCTGGACGAGCCATCCATAAATGGCAGTGCCTCCTGTCCAGTATTGCAAGACATCTCTAGTCTGTTTAGCCAGTTGTTGGTGTTGAAGAGTAAGAGACTCTTCATCTGGAAGCTCCGCATTGAAGGGAGAATCATCTGGTACTGGATGGGATGCCAAGAATTCAGCCATGCCCTGTCCCTTGACTAACTTTTCTTCGGACACAGGTGATGTCGTACTCCATGAGCAGGAGCACACATTTCCCAAGTCGGCCTGAGAGAACAGGTTGCCTGAGGAGGAACTTCAGGGGGTTGTACTTGGATATAAGCTCAACCCGATGGGGCAGGAGGTAATGCCGCAGCTTTTTGACGGTAAACACCAATACCAAGCATACTTTTTCCTTGGGGGAGTAGTGGTACTCAACACTGATTAGTTTCCGGCTGAGGTAATAGAGTGGCTGCTCTTTACCTTCTTCATTGACTTGCGCCAACAGAGCCCCTAACAACGCATCCATGGCGGTAATATAGAGTATGAGGGGTTTAACCTTGATGGGCGCTCCCAAGACTGGAGGAGTGAGAAGGTACTCATTGATCTACTCGAAAGTTGTCTGGCATTCTGGGTCCCAAATGATGGGGGCATCTTTCTTCATCAACTTGCTGAAAGGCGCGTATCGACCGGAGAGGTTGGAGATAAATCTCCAAATGTAGGTTAGTCTACCCTAGAGTGACCTGAGTTCAGTGAGGTTGCTGGGTGGTGGGAGCTCCTAGATCACTTTGATCTTGATGGGATCCACCTCAATTCCTCGATATCGAACAACGAAACCAAGGAATTTACTGCTGGATATGCCGAAGGCACATTTCATGGGGTTCATCTTGAGCCCATATTGCCGGCGACGTTCAAAGACTTGACGCAGATCGCATAGGTGGTCTTCTTGCCTTCTAGTTTTGACGGTGAGGTCGTCAACATAGCATTCGATGGTGTTGTGCAGCATCTCGTCAAAAATTTGGTCATGGCTCTCTAATAGGTAGCGTCGGCATTCTTCAAACCAAAGGGCATGTGCTTGTAGTTGAAAATCCCTTTGGGGGATCTGAAGGGGGTGTAGCCCTTGTCTCGGAGGGGCATCCATATTTGGTTGTAGCCCGATGACCCATCCATGAAGGATATGATAAGTCTATATGGACGCTTAGAGACCAATTCCCACAGATGGAGTGTCTGTAGATGATCCAGAAAGGGGGGATTGAATGGATCAGTCACCCGTTTAAAAATTTGACTACAGCAAAAAATAAAATGTGGATGCATGGACTCGATTCTCATCACTTGCACCTGCGGAACCTCCTTCCCTCCACATGACACACACGTGCTCACGTGCCATGCCCTGGCAGCACATCCCCATTTAAACATTTGGTTCCACAGGTGATCATCGAGAAAGCGACTGGCACGCCTACATTCCATCCAGCCATCTCGGTCCCAGTCTTCCAGAACAATCAACCATATGCCACTCCCTCCAACGCATTCCTATCGTTCTTTTCACCCTCCTTTCAATACCCATGGAATCCCCGCATGTCAAATCGACCGATCTCAGTCTTCCGTAAAAGGCGAGTGTACATCCCCACTGCGAGGGAAAAGGAACCAGAAACGAGAATTTCCCCCGCGCGCACAAACATCGAGTTAAGGGACTGTGGGACCGAGGGAGGTATCGCCCTGGCCAAATATGATTGGAGGTACTAGACTGTGGAATATGGGAGTGTGTAAATATGGAGATCTGAGGTGTACTGGGACTGGGCTTTACTGGACTAGCGACTGGAATGTCGCATGGAGACTGAAATCGACTGGAAATTGGAGAATGTGATATGAGGGATGATTGGGAAGTGTCGAGCTACTGGTTTGGAGGCATGAATTGATTGGCTACCAGCACGAGAGAGTCCCGCGGCCTATTGGGAAGCAGGTGAAGACCACCCTAGCTGGTGGGGGAAGAGAGATTTTTTCGTTATCGACTCTAGCGCCCTTTCGGGTTTTCATTGGAGTCAACCCCCTTTAGCATTTTCTGACCTGCCCTTGCGGGTTTTCATGTCGAGGGGTTTCCCAATTTTTCCTGAGGCACCCTTTCGGGATTTCACCTCAATTGGGTTGTTGGCCTTTTTGCCCCCAGTCGTCTCCTCATGGAGGGGGACGGCTAGGTCCGCCGGGACACCTCTATTTTTAGCTCCATTTTGTTATTATTTTTTTATTTTTTTCTTACCTGAAAACCTAATGGCTGAGCTGTGGTTGGCGCGGTGGTGCCCTCGCTCTTGTCATCGCGAGGACGAAGGCGGGAGACTAGATCCCGCGAATGCCTGATGGTAATTTCGTGGGGCTCGGCTGGCCCAGTTGCTGGACTGAAGAGAAGACTCGGGAGAGGTGACTGGTTCAATCTTTTGTGAGGCAAAGACTGGTTTGGCTGGCTAGGACTGGGAGCATATGCCTTAGTCAACGTGGTGCGCGAACTCATGTTCTGGTGCTTGATACTTCTCGTCCCGTTTAGTGGAGTCTTTTCGAGGTAAGCCTTGGAATTGTTGTCTTAGTAATGCCTTTGTCCTGTGCCTGCTCATGGGTGGACAACATTTATTCTGAACCTGATCTTCTCTCTGTCTTACGGTTACTTGGCTTTGGACTCCATCATGGCGTTAAGAGCTGTTGCGTACCGTGTTTGTCGTGCTGTGTTCAGCGGCCGACGTGTTGTGAAGGCTCATTTATCGTTTCCAGGATGTTAAGGTATGCTGAGATTAGCATTTTTCCTTGGACTTTGTGCTGAAGTTGGTACTCTCTTCATTTGCACTTTGGCTTCTTGTGGTCGGTTGTTCGCTGGATTAGTACAAATGGCGTGCTATTTGTGATTTTTATGAATTGTGATGGCACCGAGTGTGTGCTGAGATGCGGATAACGAGGTGCTCTCTGATGCCTGTGTGCGTTGTATGAGTGCGCAGCGGAAGCGTGTGGGCTGATAACCCACGGGTCGAAAATCATTGTCGTAAGATTCTGGCAAGTCGAGAGAATTATCTTTCTCGATGTGATTTCATCTTGGCTTCCCGTGCCTTGATGTCGTCTGTTTCCGTGCTGTTGCTGGAGTCCTTTTGGTGTTGGCATTGGCATTTGTGAGTATTAGGGAATCTGTCGGCATTCCTGCTGATTGAGTACCCTCTGCTCTGCATTTCTTTCTTGGGTGTTATGTTCTCAGGACGTGATCGTGGTCCTTGAGCTGCATTTCCTGAGATTGTCATTTTCTTGTTGTCGTGGGTCTTTTCTTGGTGAGCTGCTCGATGCACGACTAGTCCCCTGTAGTCGTGTATTCAACTGTTATTGTGCCTTGATGTGACCCAGCTTGTAGTTGTGTTCTGTGGTTCTGTGTCTCGTACGAAGCCAGAATCCTACAAGTGCTGCCATTGTTGTTGTTTTAGTGCTATTTCTCTATGATTTTGCGTGTTTGTCTTGGCACTATGTGGACTGTGATCTTGTCGGTTGACTTTGCTATACTCTTCTCTTCTGGTAGAGTTAGCTTGCGACTCGATCAGATGTAATATCTAACAAAGGACTGACTTGATTGTGTTTGTAGTCCGGTGCTGCTGTCATTGGTGTCCTATGTGCCAGGTGTTTTCTATTACCTTTGGCACTGGAGCCGATAATGTTGTCGAGCTGTCAGCTGTGAGGATTATGTCTCCTTGTTTAAGCTGATGCTTGACTCCTCAAGTCGTGGCGAACACAATGGCGAGCAGCAGGACCCCACGGAGTGAAAGGGTAAGTGATGTACCCATCATCAGCCCACACACTTCTGCTGCACACTCATACAATGCACACGTGCATCAGAAATACCTCGGTATCCGCATCTCAGCACACACTCGGTGCTATCGTAATTCATGAAACTGTAATATAACTCGCCACAAGTACTAATCCTTCTAATAACCGATCACAAGTTGCCAAAGTGTAAACCTTGAAGAGCACCAGCTTCAACACAAAGCACAAAGAATGCTAGCCTTAGCTTATCCTTACGTCTTGAAATAATTATTGAACCTTCATAGTACAACAGCCACCAAACACAATATGACGAACACGGTGCACAACGGCCGCCAACACAACACTGGGTCCAACGCCAAGTAACCGTCGAATAAGAGCAATCCAGGTTCAAAACTAACACAGTCTACACTTAAGCAGACACAGGACAAAGGCCTCAACAAGACAGCACTTCTAAGGCTTACCTCAAAAAGATTCCACCACACTCGATGAGAAGAATCAAGCTCGACTAACAGTAGCTCACCTGGAAGAAAAAATCTGTGGTTCGCTTGAGCATTCTCTCAATCAAGGCATCTAATTGACCACCTCAACACAACCTCAACACCTTAAGAGCTGATTAAATCGCAAGCTGGGAAGGCCAAAATGACATTAATCTCTAGAGGAGAACATGCACGGTCGTCACCAACAATAAAACAAATCAGCCACCTGGAAATGCCACGAAAAAAGAAGTCTCGAACAGTGCACTGTAGATTCACGCCTGTCAGCGAACTCTGCCAAGTACAGCATAATCGAGACAAACACCATGACAAAAAAAGCATCCCATGACATCCTAACGAGAGCAAAACCATCTCGCACAGTGCCAATACAACACGCACAAGACCACACATGGAAACAAAGTGACAACTAATCACAAAACCTACACCAGCTGTCGACTATACTGGACCTTAAGGACTTTGTACACTGTAATATCTCAAATTCCCATGTACTTTCACACAACACGGCTTTGATACCAACTGTGACGACCCAGACTCCAGATATCGGGTAAACCCGATACCACTTGGAACCTGTGAAGCCTCCCAAGAGCGGTAAAGCTCCGAAGGCATAGAAAGGTATGTGCGGAGTACATTAAAGTTCTAGATAAAATAGTAAGCAATTAACATTTCTTTGGGAAAATAAATAATCACTTTTTTTCAAAGACTTCGAGAGAGAGAGAGAGAGAGAAGAGAGAGAACAATGGGAATATAGATAAGAGAAAGATAGATTACGAGAGAGGGAAATTAAGAGAGAGAGGTGAGAGAGAGAGAGAGAGAGAGAGAGTAGCGCGGGAGGAAGGCGGGCGCGGGACGAGGCCAGCACGGTGCTGGGAGGTGGGGGTTGCGGTGTGCTCGGACGCGGAGGCTGTCCTCTGCAGGGGTGGGTTGTTACGCTCGCCATGCTCGGGAGGGACAGTGCACAGGGAGGCCGATGTGCTCTGGGAGAATGCTGTGCTTGGAGGAGGGGGTGCAGGGCTCGCCCACACGCGCCTGGGATGTCAATGTGCTCGGTGCCACCCTCGGACAGAGGTGGAGCTGCTGGCCTTTGCGTGCTCGGAATGGTGGCGGCGTCGAGCCCGTGGTGGCGATGAGCCTGCCCAGTGCGGCTGAGGACGTAGCAGTGGTGGTGGCCCGTCAGTGATGGGAGGCCATGCTCGGCCTACTCTCAATGCTCGGAGGGGACCGAACTCAGAACGGCGACTGGGAGAGGACTTCGCGGCTATTAACGGTGCAGGTGGTGACCAGAAGGGGAGCCCCACAGTGGCATTGCCAGGGAAGGGTGCTGCCGACGACGCTCTATTCTCCCTTCGACGTGCTGCATGGAGGGGGGGTCACGGCAGCATTTATAGGTGGAAGGGTAGGCTACTAGGAGGCTCCAGGTGAGGGTGTTAGGGTATGTGAGTGGAGTGCATGGTGGTGGCGGGTTGCATGCTGTGTGGTGGAGGGGGGGACTCGTAGGTGTGGGTAGGAATGAGGACAACTGGGGCTGTGTAGGTGGGCGGTGGTAGCGATGAGGTTTCATGCGGTGGAGGGGATGGCGGCAACGGCGGGACTGCATGTAGGGACTGCCACTGGAGACGGGGGAGTTGGCCACGTCGATGTTGCAAGAAAGGACTACAGTAAGAGGAGTAGGCCCACGCGTCACTGTTATTGTGCTGGGGGGAGTTGGCCATCTTTGGAAGCCAACATGGTGAGGGGCATGGTGGGTGGATGGCGATGGGGAGGGTTAGTTGCTCAGACGGGTCAGAGGAAAGAAGGAAGTGGGGAGTGAGAAGAGGGGGGGTAGATGGCTCCAAATGAGAGAGAGAGGAGGGGGGCGGGGGCACCGCCGGTGCCCCTATTCCAAGTAGGGCCTCGCCTGGCTATAGAGTTGATGCATGTTGGCAATATCGTTCATGGCCAATATGGTGCAGAAAGTGGGGGTAGCATTGGAAATTAGCAAGTTGACATTCTCCTCCTCCGGAATGTGACCCGGCACAAGGGTGGCCATCTGCCTCCATCTATCGGCATATGTAGCAAAGTCCCCGTCGACTTTCATTTTCTCGGCCACTAAATCTGTGAATGAATATTCCGGGCCGACCCAGTCTTGGAACCTCTGAATAAACTTCTCTTTTACCACCTTGAAGCTTTTGGCATCTTCTAATGGAAAAGCATAGAACCACCCAGTGCAACTCCATCTAGTGATCGGTGAAACAAATACACCATGGGGAGATCATCATATTGGAACTACGCCGAGTCGTACATGAAATCCCTCACATGAGCATAAGGATTGTTGTTCCCGTCATACTTGCGGTATGTGGGCAGCTCAAATTCAGGAGGGAGCCAAATGTTGTGGAAACTGGGGACTGGAATGTCTGCCAAGGATTGTGGGCCAACCCACTTTTGAAGGAAGTTGAGTTGTTATTGCATGGTGGCCCATTTATCGAGGAGTTCCTACTCTCGCTCCTCGAGATGGAGTAGGTGGAGTAAAAGGAGTAAGCTCAAGGCGAGGAGCTGAAGGATAGGCAGATGGAGCGGGAGGCCCATAAGAAGGATATTGGGCTAGAGGATGACCCAAATTGGAATGGACGTGGGCCGCCCCTTGCTAAGGGTGAGTGAAATCGACCGAGCGAACAAGGACTTGCGGCACTGATGGGCTGGCCCTATAGGAATCAGCCTGGGTAGATGTGGGAAGAGTGGTCTTCCCTTTATCAAGAACTTGATGGGCTGAGCCAGAGGACTGGCCCGCCTCCAGATTGGAGAATCGAAGGATCTTGGGCTGAATCGGGGTGAGGTCAATCGGAATGGGTGGAACCCTCGGGCCCATCAACTCTAGACTGAGAGATGGAGGCAATGGATAGTCCCTGCGCAATTGTTGGGGATGGGGCATTTGACCCCTGCAAGGTTTGATAAATGGCATGGAGTTGGGCCAGATCCAACTGGGCCATCATCTGCAAGATTTGACTGGTGGGATTAGTAGTGGAAAGGGAGGGTTGAGCGCCCTTCATGGAAGCAGAGGATGGAGGAGGGACGGACCCTTCTCCAGATTGAAGAGGCATGACCCTGGGCGGGTCCTCTAAGAGTCCCTGAGATGAGGACTTTGTACAATTCGCTGATAGATGGAGATCCATGGCTGAAAAGTTAAAGGATACCTTGTCGGAACCCGAAGAGGTAAAGATGATAATTTCCAATGCAACTCCACAGTTTCGACATATCTTAGCGATGAATAAGCTTAACACCATGGAAGAGCTATATGAAAGGGCTAGATATATTCAGACCCAGATGAAAGATTCGCCCATCATGGGCATATTTGAAGCAAGGCCAAGGATGATAAGGAAGAATAATAATGTTAATCCCAATGGTTAGTACTATCACTAATGAGTAGGTAGGAGCAGTTGGCCACCCCTCACCCTTCCGTAATTCTCCCAATCCCAGGCTACGCAACCGCTTCAACAATAGTCTTCCTTCCTTCCCCAAGCTCCACCTCAAAATAACTCTTCCCAACCCTTTCGACCTCCGCCTCCTCCACAAAACCAAAACTTGCCCCATAACCCTCCTGCTCCCCAGCAATACCACAATGTGCCCCCACTGGCTAATTATGATACCCAGCACCCCAGAAGGCCCGCAGGCCCTAAAAGAGTCAAATACCCTCCATTACCAGAAAGCCTCCTAGACATTTTCAACGCCCTCATGGCCGCCAACTTGCTTGTTCTGCCAAAAGAAAGAATCGCCTGGCCTCAGAATGTGGATACCTCTCGGTATTGTGTCTTTCATCGACAGCCGGGTTATAGCATAACCCACTGCTTTCATTTTAAGGATTACATAAATGATTTGAACGACCAAGGAGGTATTGATTGGGATGAGATGAGAAAGGTTGTGGAAGCAATGAAATCACGAAGACCCCCTCGTCAGCAACAAGGTCAACAGCCACAGTAGCAGCAACAACCCGTCCCGCAACAGTAGGCTCCCGCACCACAGTCGAACATGGGGATCGTCAATAATCCGCTACCAGAGCATCCGGTTCCTAACCAGCATGTAAACCCTGTCACCTCCTTCTAGGAAGTGGAGAGAGGGCAGGGATGGCATGAAGAAAGTGCCTCTATCGGGGCTATAAACCAAACCTCCAACCAACCATCACCGCTGCTAAGGACAACCCTCCAGCCCGCACCCCTTTCCCAACCATCACGACCCCTTATACGCCCAACCATTCAAAACCCTACTACCACCAACCCCTTTCCTTCATGACCTCTTCTTATACGCACCCACACAAATTCACCTTCACCGTAAAACTCTTCTCTCCCAAATCCATGGTTGTTTTATTTCAAATAGTTGTCATTTTTGAAAATCCATGAAAAATTCATCACCATGTCTTGCATTCATGCCATGCATCGCATATCATATTTCTTTTTTTTCTAGTCGCCTATTTTGACAAGGCTTACCCCCTTGACCAAAAATCAAAAACTGGTCGGTTATAGGCAAGGGGTTAAGTCTAAAACAGATTTAACCTGTTTTTTTTTGTTTCTATATGCGCAGTAACAGGTTGAGGACGAAGCTTAGAGATTATGATCATCACACGGCAAAGATGGAACCATAATCCATAAAGTCACAAGCCAAACTCAAGTTCTATCTCAAATCAATCAACTCATTTATTCACAAACTCAAACTCTAGACATCATGAAAAAAGGGAAAAAAGAGTACAATCACTCTATCCTCCGCTGGGCATCCCCCCGAGGGCATATCTCTCTCAATGCCCTAATATAGGCCTGGCGGGTCTCCGCCACCTTAGCCACCTCAGCTAGTAGAGTCCACACCCTGCTGATTCCCCACATGATCAGGGCACTCCTGACCGTCTACTCATCCTCCTCGGTGCCAATCCTCCTCGCCTGTAGTGCCGAAAGGTGGGATAGGGGTGGTAGGATAGTCCTGGGCATCCCGACCTGCAAATAGCACCGGTGCAGGTTGTACATCGCCAGCACTACATCGCTCACGAGCCGCAAGTCCAAGCCCCACCCTCTAGGCAGTCTGATGTCGGTATCAAGGAGAAAGCTGGGGCGCATCACGAATCGCTCCAGGGGCAGTCTGCTGAGGTACTGTTGCCACTCGTCCCTGGTCTTCATGTCTGATGTCCTGCACTCAACCTGTGAAGGGAACCTAAAGGCGCCACCTATAAAGAAGAGGGAATGACTCCCGTAGATCTGGCTAACCATCTCAGCATCCTCCCGAGGGGTGAACTTTATCCTAACTCCCATCTAACACTCCAAAAGAATCATGGAGCTGAACAACAGACCCCCTAAGGCTGATGAGCTGAGGCTCTCATAAAGATAGGCCAGGACGGCCTGAGACATGGAGAGACCCTGCCACAGGCCGCTAATGGTGCTGAGGAGGGGTAGATCTAGGGTATGGTCGGCTGAAGGGAACAGGATGGCACCGCACAAACAGATGGATGCACTCTTGGCTATGGCCTCGTCCCACCCACACTTATTCCTACAGTGCTCTACCACCCACTGACTAAGGGGAAGGAGGTGGATTGTCTTCCACAGACCTTGAGAGGGCATGCCAGGACTTTATATGAAACATAAAACCTACACGGGGTTTTGCTTCCACGGACCATGGGAAGTAAAATCTACATGGACTTGATGTCTTAGACATGATGCAGACGTGCAAGGACTGGAG
This sequence comes from Amorphophallus titanum, assembly GCA_024336825.1. NCBI lineage: Eukaryota > Viridiplantae > Streptophyta > Magnoliopsida > Alismatales > Araceae > Amorphophallus > Amorphophallus titanum. The sequence goes on from JANBPO010006516.1 coordinate 15,582,195, forward strand.
AGAAAATGCAAGGACTTACTATGCAGCCCAAAACCAAATGGTCTAAGTCCAGAATGTGCACTGGGTTTAATGTGCACAGACTTGAAGGACAAAGTGTGCACGGACTTGAAAAACAAGGTGTGCACGGACTTTGAAGGGCAAAGTGTGCATGGACTTTGAAGAGCAAAGTGTGCACGGACTTTGAAGGGCAAAGTGTGCACGGACTTTGAAGGATGAAATGTGCATGGACATAGAGTTGGATATGCACGGACTTGGATAATGCTACGGCCTGTAGATGCAAGACTTGCACTGTTCATGCACGGAGTGTGATTTTCTTTTAATAAAAGCCTGCTCGGACTTCAAACAAAAAACGTGCATGAACATAAGAATGCAACTATTAACGTGTACAGACTTGGGAGAAGATAATAAAATGTACACAGACTTCGAATGTCACTCTACATAGCTAAGGCAGATGTGCTCTGACCTTGCTAAGACGCAATGACTGAACATATGCAGACCACTTACATGCACTGACTATGCACAGACTTGCAGCACCAAATGCAACAGGCAAACAGTTATGCACAAACTAACACTTATGCATCAATGCCATTCAACGCAAGCAAATGCCATACACATCAATCATAAAAGCCAAGAGGGCACAGTAATCTCCCCCTGATTCATTGTAAGTTTCTATCATCAAAACAACACTCAAGCATCAAAGCCAAGAGGGCACAGCAATCTCCCCCTTTTTGATGATGGCAACACACAATGAATGGCAACGCACAATGAGTCACATTGACCAAATAATTCTCCCCCTTTGACATAATTAAAAAGGAGGGCAAGAGACAAGTATCCCTTAGGTTAGCTTCTCGATGAACTAAAAGCCTCCCTCTTGGAGAGAATCAACAAGAGAAATGGTTTGCATGTGAAATAGTTTGTAGCATGAAAGAATATGACCTGTTGGAGAGATGCAAGATAAACATCAAAGCTTGATGAATTGATACTCTCCCTTTGACATGAAAACATGGCACTCCCCCTATCAACATGAACACAGGACTACTCTCCCTCATAATGTAATATAACCAGAGCTCCCGTATATGACCCCTACAGTCACCTCGCGGCCCTTTCTATGGCCTCCAAGTGTCTGTATTCTCTGTGTGAGGTTAGCAGCCCTTTGGTTGACCGCTTGGCTTACCTAGCGGTCAAGTGATCGACCGTTTACCCCTAGAGTATTATTTTCTTGATGTTTTGACTTCCAAGTGTCTTGGCTTGACCTTGTGGTTTGTCCGTTGTCCCGTGGATGTCTTTGATGCCCTATGAGGTCTATGACCATGTTATAAGATAGCCTGGAGTGCCTTTATATCGAATAGTATTCTGTATTGCTTCAGAGTCATTATTGATCTCTGGTCCACCCAGTAAGATTCAGTGGTTGACATGTGACCTCATGAATGTCTCAGAAATCTTGTATAGATCGAGACATAGTTTTGGACGTCTTGAGGTGTTACTTTACCTCGGTTTGTGTGTCCATGTGCTTTAAGGGTCTGTGTGATCCCTTAGGTCTCTGTGATTCATATATTGCGGATGTTTTTCCTTTATTGGTATTTTACCGTGATTTTGGCTTAGGGATTAGGCTGATTGGCGGCATGTTACCACTTGTGTTCGACGATCTTGACCCCGAGTCGTGAGACTCAAGGATTGTTGTGTCAGCAGGTCTAGTTGTTATCCTGAGTCTGGTAGCAGTTTGGTATGCTATCTTATGTTCTGTGCTTGGTGCTTTGTGGTACGTGCGACAGTGTATGCTTAGCCTGTCCGTACTTCAGCACTGATGTTTTGGAGTCTCTGTGTCTTGTGAGCCTCCACTAGTTGTAGCCTGACGACACTTTCCTATGTGTCGGCCCACCAGGGAGGGGTGGTGGGGTGAGTTCCCGATATACGATTTTTAGGCTAGTTTTCGTGGGCTCCCTTGCCTTGCAGTAGCATCCTATTGGGGGAGAAAACTAGCTAGAGGCCTGGCTCAAAGCATTGAGCTTGTGTGTGCACACGTGGTTAGGGGCGTTTGGACGAGCGTCGATGGGCGTAACCCTGACAATCCCTCGTTACTGTTGTTCCTTGTACTTGGTTCTGTGAGTATCTCAGTTACCACCATTCCAGGCGTGTGGGAGTGGTGAGGACACGAGAGCCAGTCGCCGATATCAGACAGGCAGCATGACTCGAGCGACTCCGGCCTCACTATGGTTGGGTGGCCGTATGGAGTCCCCGCCCGAGCATTGAGTTTTATGTGTGGGACACTAGTATTTTATTTTACCTTTATCTACATTATTCATTGGATATTAAATGTGGAACGAAGTGAAGAAAGATTTTGCTTATCTTAAACTATTAAATAGATAGCAAATGGACTTAATTAATCTTAGATCTAATTTGTAAAAACCTCATGACGATTTTACGTAGCATATGATAATTATAAGGCTGCCATTGGGTAAACAGGTGCCCTTAATTAGAGCCAAAATTACTGGGTTTCAACAAACCTGTTAAGGGAACTATCTCCATTTTGATAGTCCTACACACAACTAATTAGTTTTTATTTCATTATCAAATAATAAAACTTGTGGTAACCTACCAAAAAAGAGACGACGAAATCGTCACAAACTGGCGTGCGTTTGAAGCGCTCGCTCGGAAGAGCCGCTCGTCAAATGCCGGGCCGGGATCCACTCCCCCCGGAGACGGATGACCGGAAACCTCACCCTCCATACGTGTCCACGCCTGCACCTGGATGGGGCTTCACCCCCGCCTATAAGTAGCCCTCCTCTCCCCCACACCTTCAACCACGCAGCAGCATTCGTACGATCTCACACCAGCACACAGCTAGCTAGAGCTCTCTGCAACAACAACAAGCGAAGAAGATGGCCGACCGCAACTCCAAGAGCAGCGAGATCATGGGCCAGGCTCAGGTGAGGGAGGGAGGGCGACATCCAGTAGTTTCCATTCTGCATGGCTGCTCTGCTTGACATGCAGTGGATTCTGATCTTTCTGCGATGGATGCGTTCTATTTTTGATGACAGGCCAAGAAGGACGACATGATGAGCATGGCCTCTAATGCTGCCCAATCATGCGAGCAGTCCTGCCAACATGGCAAGGACCAGGCTGGGGGCATGCTGCAGCAGGTAATATATATATATAGTCGATCACCAACCATAGAACACCTCATCTCCGGTCATCGATCATCACACTGACCATATGAATTGAATGGTGAACATGTTCTTGCCATCTGATCACCTTCTTGTCTCCGCAGACTGGTGACCAGATGAAGAGCATGGCGCAAGGAGCTGCTGATGCCGTGAAGAACGCCATGGGAAAGTGATCAGATGGCGGCAGCACCAGGGTTACCAATTACTCCACGACTTCTCCGGCTTCCCTTTCCCGTGTTGCTTTTGATGGATCTTTTATCATGCTGCCCCTAAAATGGGCTGGATGTTCCTTTGTTTTTCTTTTCTTTTTACACCCTTTCCATTTTGTTCTCTCTTCAGTTTTCCGATAACCCAACCAGAAACCCTAGACCTCGACATCGGGAAAGCACGAGAAAACTACCAGAAAATCCATGTCTCACAGACTGAAAACCAAAACTCAAGTCACGAGTCACATGTCACGTGACGGGAGTACTTACTCACCAGAAGCAAGGCCGGATGCATCCACTGATGACTTAGTCCGCACCCGGGGTGTCTCCCTACTCACCCCAGGTCAAAACTAAGGCATCGTACATGTAACCAAGAACACAAAATAAGGACTAGCTAGGGTTGCGCTCGTCAATGCAGATCTGTAGCCCCCAGTGATGTGTGCACACACAGACTATACACTCTAAGTCAGGTCCTCTAGCTAGTTTTCCCCCCAGCCTAGACTCATGCTGCAAAGACGAGTGGCCCTACAGTAACCAGCCTGAAAATCATCTCACTGGGTGTAGCTCTCCACCAACTCCCTGGTAGGTCGGCACACGGATGCCTAGGCAAGCTACGGCTAGTGGGGGGTCACTGAACGTGAAGACTCTTCATAGAGATGAAACGTCGAAGGTCACACACGCACCCATCGTGAGTAACATGGAGTACCAGGTGGCTCAGGGCCACCAAACTTAGGACAATCAAGTAGACCTACAAATCAATGATCCCTGAGTCACATGACTCATGTCAAGACCGTCGTGGCGCACGGCACCATGCCGTCAATCTACCCTACCCCTAGGGTCAGAAACCACGGTCGAATACTCTTTACAGAGGCCCACAACTGCCAAGTTTTTTCCCTTCCCAAGGGGAAAGCTCGAGAAACCCCTAGCCCAAGGCTGAGTCACTGAACTCACAGTTCATTGGCCATACACATGGCCCACATGGAAACCACTTTGAGAAGCTAATGACGTATAGGAGGAAGCCTTCACATGCATACCGATGCACGGTAACTCGATATAGCGAAGCACGAAAGCTTGGAACACTCGGGGTCACCCGAACCCTTAAAATCACACGAGCATGCTAATCGAGGTAACACTGTACTTTTGAACACCCAAAATCATGGTCACGGTACTCACGGGGCATCCAGGACATCCACAGGGCCATAGGTCGACCAATGGGTCACAACCAGGTTGACTTGGGCCCAAAACTTGCTAAAAACCCCATTTAGGTTGACCAATCCTGTCACGCCCCGAACACGGAAGATTACCCGGGGGTGTCACGATAAGTCTATATCATTCATGTCAATCAGAGGGTAGTGCCTTTCTAGCTATTTCTGACTGTACGTTCTGATATTCCGCGTCGGGGCGTGACATGTTACCAGTGTCGGGCATCCACGCTCCGATTGTTTCGAGGATGAAGGGGGGAGGGTAAACCCCACAAGTGCATGATGGTGACTCAGGGAGGGTTTGGCTGACCCTGTCGCTTCACTGGGAAGAGAGGCTGGAAGACGTGACTAGTCTCGCCCTTCGTCGGGGAAGGCCAATTTTATTGGTGGTGATTGGGGTGTGCGCCTTCAGCTTGGATGGCGTGCGAACTCGTGCTCTGACGTGTAATACAGTTTCATGTGTTTACAATTAAGAGGCAGGAACGGCTTGTTACCCTTGTGGTCGACAACCGTGTAAGCCCCACCTTCATACAACTTGTGAATGATATACGGACCTCACCAGTTAGGCTGTAGCTTTCCACTGGAGCACCTCGCCATGACTTCCCTTTCCTTGATCATGACGAGGTTGCCTTGCTTAAAGGCTCATTGTTTGACGAGCTTGTCGTAGGCTCGCGCCATGCTGGCCTGGTATACTTGCAGGTGTTTGTAGGCTTCGAGCCTCTTGCCCTCTAGATCGGAAAACTCTTCTAGCCTTCTCTGGTATTCATCTTCGTCTAGGTCGGAGAGGCCAGTGTGAACCGCCATGCAGTAAGAGGGTAATTGGATCTCGATGGGGATGACAGCTTCTGTCCCGTAAATGAGGGAGAATGGTGAACACCCTATAGGAGTTTTATAGATCATCCGGTAGGCCCACAGTGCCTCGAAGACCTTCTCACCCCAGTAGCATTTTCAATGGCTAACAATTTTAGGCAGAAGCTTGTAGAGGGTCATATTGAAGGCTTCAGCTAGGCCATTGGCCTGGGGATTATAGACCGAAAAGGTTCTCCAGTCGATATATAATTTGGCCTCTAGTTGATATACGGCCATATTCTTGAATGGTGTTCCGTTGTCAGACACTATGCGACTGGGAGTACCAAACCAGTAGATGATTTTGTGCTAGAAAAATGTAGCTACCACTTTGCCGGTGACCTCCCATAGGGGAAGAAGGGCCTCCGCCCAACAAGAGAAGTAGTCTGTGGCGGCCAAGATGTACTTATGGCCCTTGAAAGATGGCAGGAAAGGCCCCGCAATGTCCATACCCCATTCGTCGAATGGCCAGGTGGGGGCTATGGGACGTAACAGATTGGGAGGTCTTCTGGGTACTATCCAATGGGAAGATGGTCGAAGGTGCTTCTGTTACAGATCATATCAACGAGTTCAACTTGATCACAAGTCAGTTGAGTTCGGTGGACACCAACTTTGAGGACGAGGTTAGGGCATTGATTATGCTCTCCTCTCTACCAGAAAGTTGGGGTGCGACTGTGACCACTGTGAGTAGTTCTTCAGGCTCAAATAAGTTGAAGCTGGATGAGGTTCGAGACTTGATTCTAAGCGAAGACGTTCGCAGGAAAGAATCAGGTGAATCCTCAAGTTCTGCCTTGAATGTCGAAGGCAGGGGACGAGTAAATCAGCGTGGTCAAAATAGGAGCAGATCTAGGTCCAAGAAGAAAGGTCAATCAAAGTTTGGTGGTGATGGGTGCTGGAATTGTGGTAAAAAGGGCACCTAAAGAAAGATTGCAAGGTTCCAAACAAGAGAAACCACAATGAAGAGTCCGCCAATGCAACTGCAGCAGAGCAAGTTCAAGATGCCTTAGCTCTTTGTGTTGACACTCCTTTAGAGTCATGGATTCTTGACTCAGGTGCGTCATTTCACTCTAACTCAAGCAGTGAATATATGAATAATTATATTGCTGGAAATTTTGGAAAGGTTTCTCTTGCAGATGATGAGCCTTTAGATATTGTGGGGAAGGGTGATGTCAATGTAAGGACCACAAATGGCACTTTGTGGAAGTTAAAGAATGTAAGACATGTACTTGGCTTGAAGAGAAACTTGATATCTGTTGGACAGCTTGATGATGAAGGTTATGTCACAGCCTTTGTGGGTGGATCTTGGAAAATAACCAAAGGTGCTATGGTGATAGCACGAGGCAACAAGATGGGTATTCTCTACAAAGATATAGTGGCAGTGGCTCATTTAGGAGTTGACTCCAACATATGGCACTGCAGGCTTGGTCACATGAGTGAGAAAGGGATGAAGATACTGTTGTCAAAAGGCAAGTTGTCTGGCTTAAAATCTGTGGAAGTTGGTCTTTGTGAAGACTATATTTTTGGAAAGCAAAAGAAGGTTGCATTCTCAAAGACAGTAAGAACTTTGAAGAAACATAAGATAGAGGTTGTGCATACAGATGTATGGGGTCCTTCACCAGTACCATCTCTTGGAGGCTCACTCTACTATGTCACTTTCGTTGATGACTCTACTCGCAAGGTATGAGTTTATTTTTTGAAAATAAAATCTGATGTATTTGTTACTTTCAAAAATTGGTAAACCCTTGATCTCAAGTAAGGGGAGTCATTCCACTCTGAGTCGGAAGGTTTCCTTCGGTCTACTCACTCAGTCTGGTTAATTGAAGATTCCTGCCTGGAGTTTAGTTAATCGTCTCTTTTCCTTTCTGTTGCTTCGGCCGCTGGCCGTGTTTTCCTTTCCTTAGTTGTTAGTTCCTCCAGACATGCGTCATTGGTTTGCCATCCCTTGTGATTAGTCCTAAGTTTTTCAGAAGATATCACTCGTTGGTTGAGGACAGGTGTTGTTTGCCTTAACGCCTGCTTTTCAGTCCACTCCGCTTCATTTCCGCTTTATCTCCATGTGTCATTTCGCTTTCGCTACACCTCTACTTGCTCCCCTGCAAAAAGGATGTTAAGGAGGGGCATCTGTTGACACCCGTTTTATGGCTAATAAGTTGGGTCGTCTCCTTACTCATCTAAATGGTGCTCCAAGTTATCCACCTTTGTTGAAACTCCTTGGATAATTCTGAGGCCTCTTTCATGGGTCATTACCTCCTTGGTTGGGTCTGGTTCCTCATCCTTTTTCGATGGACGAAGTTTAGTAAACTCTTCATTTCATTTGCCGCTCAATGGTCTCTGACGCATCAGTATTAGACCATTACAATACTATAATGCATCTACATCTGACCGTTACACAACTCAACAGTCTCCCCCCACCGTCTCACCCCATCGTCTCATCTTCCGTCTCGTCTATCATCTTTGTCCTCTAATGCATCTTTCTTGGCGCATCACCATGATCTAACACACCTACATCTGTCCGTTACAGTCCTAAAGCTAGCATCGTCTCATCTTCCATCTCATCTACCATCTTTGTTCTCTAACGGATCTTTGTCCATCTGTCACCTTATCCTAACCCCCATTGGTTAGTCCGTTACGCCTTCCAAAGTCCTCTTTTCAAAAACTTCACCTGCTCGTCTTGTCTCTTATTGGATAAGGCTATGTAACGGACCAGGCCTGGCGCGTTACCTCATTGTGGCGGTCTATCGGGCAACCGTTACACCAATCTGAAGTGTTCTAGCAGAACTCCTTTTTCTCTGCTACTCCGTGGTCGAAGTAAGAGTTTGATATGTTGATTTCTCCCTCAAATCTCATCCTTAGAATCTTCTATTTGTTTCTATGGACTCTTGGGAGTATTATCTTCACGAGTTTGCTAAGAAATGTCCTACTTTCTAGCTGGATTATCTCCAACTCGACCCAAGAGTTTGAGCCCTCCCGTGGTTGGCTTCCCCAACTTTTGGGGGGTAGCCTTCGTCAACATATTGGACGTGGAGGCATCCGACTCACCGAAGACCGACACCCCCGCCCAGGGGGCCACCGAAGCTACTGCTGGCCAAGCTGTGGCCAAGAACAACAATGGCATCCCGGCAGAGACGTTGAGTTGCAACGTGCACCATGTGCACCAAACTGTCGGCCCATCTCACCAAGCATCGGCGTCTCACCAGAGGAGGCTCCGGAGAAACAACACCAGTGCTGCCTCGGGGCGCTGCATATCCACCTCGGGGAAGTCTATGACTGTTGGGACCATCCAAGTCCATCTAAATGGGCAAAGGTCCAAGGTGATTCTGGACCGCGTAATACCAGCCGTCCTAGTCTACAATTCTTTCCAAGGACTGGAGAAGATGAAGGAGAAGGCGCCCGCTGTCCCAGCTACGGCACCAAGGAATGTACCGGCTTACAGGCCAACCAAACTGAAACAAGCATGGGTTCCCAAGGAAGCCCAACCCACTGCACTGGCCCACGCAGGGCCGAGCTACATTCGCCCGAGGCGGGCCTGAGGAGACGAAAGGGGCGAGATGGTGTCCCTGACCTACCAACCAGCAGTTGCTGCACCAGCGCTGCCCGAAAATGCCCGTCGCCAATGCCACAGGCGTCGTCACCATGCCACTTGCACTTGTCCTACTGTCACCGTCGACACGCAACTATCGACTGCTCTCCCTAACCAAGAGTGGGAAGGGATCGAGAAAACCATGAGAAACTACCTCCGGGGCCTGGGCAGCACCCCTATGGGTCGTCAGAGACTGCTAGGGGCAATGGCCTCCGCCTTTCAAGAAGAAGAAGAAATCCAACCTGTGCCTAGCGCAGAATCAAGGAACCAATCAGAGGAACGACGCCAGTCCCCTATGCGGGAGGAAGCGCCACCCCGACAGTTAGTTTTCGATAGACTGGTGTTCCCAAATAAGTTGTCGAGAAAGATGGCAAAGAGAAACAAGAACTGGCGAATTTTGTCACGCCCCAACGCAGAATATCGGGACGTACAGTGAGAAACTAGCTAGAAATAACACCAATATGCTAAACTGAGTAATTATATAGGTGCTATAAAAAAAATACTTCCATTGATCAAGAAGACTCCAAATTTTATTACAATAACCACTAATGCTTAACCACGATCAAACATAACTTCTAAATAGATTCTAATACAACAACTTCTAGAGGCCGACCCGGTGCCGAGGGCACGGGTAATCACTCACTCCCACGGTGGTCACTCGAAAGTCTGGGACTTGCCAGATCAGGCACTCTCTCACCGACCAGTGGAGACTAGAGCTAAGATTTAATGAAAATCACTGAAGAAAGAGCAAGGTGAGAGCACTTACTTGACCGATTTGTAGAAGCTGATCCCGTTTGGAGACGAGGGCGAACGGGGAAGCGTGGGTTCCCCACACGCCACGTCAGTGTCACTTGAACCTGCTCCAGATCTTACATCACTACATCTCTCGCAGGAGGGGGGGATCTTGGGGTGGGGGTTAAGCTCTTACAACCAAAACTACCTCCGCACAGGGAGGGGCCTTTAGTAGGCCAAGCGGGGAGGGGAAGAAGAAGACAAAGAGCTTCAATGAACACCGGAGTCAATTCTGTCCCCTCTTAGGAACAGAGGATAGACAGTCGTTGCTGGAATTGTTGTGGTCGCTCTTGAACTTCTTTGACAGCGGGACTAGTGCCAAAATTTCGTAGGTTGACCCAGAAAGGTGCTGGAATTTTGGTAGGAGGTTTGGAAGCTGGCATTGGTCGAGGTGGGACTGGAAGCAGAGGCTCTATTCTCTGGTTCTCACTATCTCAGCACCATAGCATCAGGAAGATGAAGCCACCACGAGCTGTCCCGAACTTCAAATTGAGCGCAGTCAGTGGCGTTAGAACCGTTGACAAGTTACCTTCGAAACGAGACCCACGGGGGTCCCAGCCGATGCCAGAGTAGGTTGTAGTAGCCTAAACAGTTATAGGGTGTTAGTTCAGTCCCAGGGAAGATAGAACTGCACACCCTGGGGAGAAAATAGAGAAGAATTCGCTCGAGTTTCCGAATGGAGTGCCACTTCTTGGAGGAGGAGGAAGACTCGTAGTAGAAGGTCTCGGACAAATGCCACCTTTAGATCTTCAGGTGAGCAAGCGTGGCAGCTTTTGCAAGTTGGCTCTAGATGCTGATCAGAACCCTTCTGTGCAGTCGGAGTAGATTGCTTGCCCCAGATAGCCACGAACTCAGAAGGAGACCAGACGACCGCCGTTGCGAAGAAGACTCGGAGACGTTTCCACCAATACCTCTTGAGCCTTTAGAAATGGCCAGATGAAGTCACAATTGCCTCTGCAAGCTGTTGGTTCACTGCTGTCTGTGACCCAGAACTGCAGGTTGAAGAGGGGAGGTGGGGAATGAGGTCGAGCTAAGGAGAATTGTGTGTGCGTGACTTGTCAGTCGGCTTAGCACGCCGAGGGTAGGTCCTTTGCACTTCCCTCGCGTGTTAACTAAGCCGTAACACACAAGTCCACGCCCGCCACATGTGAGACGCTACGACAAGGGTAGATGCCCCCTCATGCCGGGATCGCCCCTCACGTGTCCGTCAGCCACGACCATGCACGTGTCATGACATCTTGCTCCCTCTCAGTAACGAGGCCACATCGACCGCTCAACTCGAGCCGTGATCGACCCTCGCCCAGATACCAGATTGATGTATCCCCTCAGTCACCCAGCCAGTCTTAAGCCCCCGTTCGGCACTGCGGCCATGGCCCACGCCATGGGGGGGATCTTCTGTAAAACACACATGTATTCATATCACGCATCGACCAAGGGACCGACTAGCACGTCGAAATTGTCCCATGGCATGCACTCTGGCCTCCATGGCCCGTCTGTAAAAAAATATATACATCTCAGTGTTACGCTGCCAATTGGACGTATGCTCTCGCATCCACGTTCGGGCCTCCAGCAACCCTCTGTGTCACCTAGAGTGAACCCCCAACACCCTTCACCCCCAGCCAACATGACCCAGTCTGATATGAACCTACAGCTGCAAAGTGCTCTTGGGTCTTCATCCCGAGCTTCAGGAATACGAACTCAGCTTCGGCATGGAATGAAGGTCTTCGGATTCAATCTGATGTAAATAAACACCGACTGCTTACGGTCGGTGGGAAAAGACGTCCTGTACATGACTCCCCACAATCGCCGGCGCACTCGCACCCACGGAACCGTCCTCCCCTCCACGTGTCACTCACCCCCTGAGTCCACATGCCGCGCTCTGGAGGCGCATCCCCAGTTAAACGTTCTGCTCCACGGGTGATTGTCGAGAAATCGACTGGCACGCCCGCATCCCAGCCACGTTTCCCCCTTTACCCGGAAACTCCCCGTGCCACTCGGTCTCCCCTCGACTCTCCGTAAAAGGTGAGTGCATGGTGCCGCTTTGAGACAGATACAGTCACGAGAGGGCGTGCTCGAGGCCGCTTATCTTCTGGCATCTCCCTGGTAGCTATATCCTACCCCTCACTCCAGTCACCACACACACCGCTCCGCAGGCATGTCGGCACACACGCACACGCCAGTGAACTCTCGGGGTGGAACAAAAAGGTTGGCACATCAGGTGGGACGTCTCCCGCCATCCTTCTTTTTGCTGAAGCAAAAGCCCATGCCAGCCCTGAAGTCTGGGTGCCCTTTTCCTATCCTTGCAGGAGAGGTAGCAGAAAAGCACCTATTCCTACTTCCCAGCGGCTTCCAGTTCATCTCCCAGTTGTCGGATCATGTTCAACGACCGCCCACGACCGTCACCTCTGCTCATCCAGGACTTCACCAACTATGGCAGCCGTTACCTACGGTCCCATCGTCATCGCCACCCACGCACGGGTGGGCTACTTGGCAGTGCCGACTGCTTTCGGCAGCTTCACCCTAGTCATCGGATCACCCTACTTCTTAGGTGTGGTCCCCGTGGCGGCTCCACCGCCACCGCCAGTTCCTGCCTCCCCTGGCGCCATCAATGCGCCACACCAACCACCAGTCCTGACAGCCAGGCTGAGCGTCAGGCTCGGCTCTCCTATCACCAGTGCCCGTAGGGGTTCCTGACTAGTCCCAGCTCGGGCAGACATCAGTCCCCGGGCCCAGTCTCGACCAGCTCCTGATGCCAACCTTGTGTCCCAGATTCCGGTCCCAAGTCCTACAATTCGCTCGGGTCTCCAACCCCGAGCCCCAGCCAAGTCGACATCCGGTGTGGGCCTCCACCCCAGGGTGTTCAGCTTCTCAGCACTCAGCTCGGGCCATCAACCCCGAGCTCCTACCGAGCTAGCTCCCCGCACGGGCCTCCTAGTCCAGGGGCAGGGCTCCCCAGCACCCCGTTCGGGCCTTCCGACTCGAACCCCAGAAGAGAGACCGCCTCGCCCGGGTCCCCAATCTTTGGTACGAGATGTCCTAGCATCCAGACCGGACGTACAACTCTAGGGTTTCCCACAGATGACGTCTGGTATGAGTGGGCCCCGTCAGGCCTCGGATCCCTCGGCTCTACCTCGGGAGCATCCCTCCTGCAACCTGACAACGCCGATCCCCAGTGCGGGTCTGACTTTAGGGGACGCGACGACCTTGGTACGGACTGAGTGCCCTTTGTCGCGCCAGTAGGTCCTGCTAGCTTCCAGTTCAGGCTCAAGGCCTCGGGTCACCGGCATCCCGGTACCCCTTGCAGTGACAACTCCAGGTGAAAGCACATCGCTTTGAGCATCCGCAACGCTACTGTCGGCTCGGGCAAAGGCCTACACTTGAGCCCCCCGGCCGCCGGCCTTCACTATGGACCTCGCGTCTTGGGGGCCCATCCCGGTATTCCCGATGAATGGCCTTGTGTCGCCAGCACCCACAGGCTGGGTTTTCTCGGCCTACCACCTTGGAGCGGAATCGTCTTCGGCTCCCCAGAAGAAGCATCGTCATAGCCATAAAGGCAAGCAACCCACTAGTGTCACCAGCAACTCCGGCATGATCGTTCTTGTCGGGGACTTACAAATTTGCCTAGATGGGGGTGAACCCATTATATCCCCAGAACAGATCGTCCCGACGATCCCTACCACCAACCGCTTTAGCCTCCTGCATCGAACTCGAGAAGACAAGGCAGAACTTAAGCGGGCAAATGCTTCGACAATGGCCCAAAAGCACCAGCGTTGGTTCGACATCCAGGCCCCCAAGTCCCGTCGGAGGAGTAAGGACGAGGGAGACCAGTAATCTTACTTGAGAAGGATCTAGGTTACCCCAGAGGAAGCTTAAGCTATCCGGGAGGTGTGCCTCAGTAATCCCTTTCGGGCATTAAGGTGCCACGCCAAGCAAGGCGCAACTGAACCTACAACCACGTCATCTGACGACGTCTAGTCCCTTATCGCCTCTTGCACAAATAGGCGAAAATAGAGATGGGCTCATTCCAGGCACCACCAATATTCAGCCCCGAGTCCTCCTCAGGTAGAAGCCACGATGGAGACTCCTCTGCAACGTACCTCGGTCTTCGATAGACTGGGGACGCCCGTCCACCCTAAGAGGCATTCCCAAAAAAGGTGGACGGTCTGACTCCTCAACGACGTCGTCAGGGTGTTCCCGTGTTATACCACCGGACATCAACCTGAGGTTTAGACTGATGATCTAAACCAACCCAATCTCACCATATGAGGCCTCGTCATCCGCCTCCACAGCCGGCTCCAGTCGGCCACATCGGCACTTTTGTCGAACCTCAGGTGTCCATACGAGCAGAAGAAGTTCCTGCTGAGGAGCGTGCCACCCCTGTCAATGCGAAGCCGATCAACAATGATCCTCCTGCCAATGAAGTCCAAGAGGTGACCCTTGAGACCCTCATGAAGGAGAACCAGCACTTGAAGGCCCTCCTGCAAGATTTACTTCAAGGTAACAAATGGACGGAATAACACTTAATAAACCCCCTTAATCATTTTAATCTTAAAGGGTTAATTGATCAAAATCATCTCCAGTAAAAGATAGAAGAAAAGAATGGCCTTAAGGCCATCAAAAGGGGAAGGAATACTGGCTCTCATTGGCTTCAAACTCTTCTACTGCGTCTATGCACAGTCCCAGTGCGTGGACGCAGCTCCCTTGCTTTGCCTCCCCTTCACCGGTACGCTCTCCCTTGTTCCTCTTTCACTGCGTCCACGCACAGACCTAGTGTGTAGATGCAGCCCCCTTTGTTTTGGCTCCTTCAGCGACACGCCTCCCCCCTGTCCCTCTTTCGCTGCATCCACAGATAGGCCCAGTGCGTGGATGCAGTCCCCTTGCTTTGGCCTTAGCCGGCACGCTTCTTCCCTTTTTCTCTTTCACTACGTCTACGCATAGCCCCAGTGCATTGATGCATTGCCCTTTGCTTCGGCCTTAGCCGGAACACTCCCCTCTTTTTCCTCTCTCATGGCGTCTACGCACAGCTCCTAGTGCGTGGACGCAGCCCCTATCCTCTGGGCTTCCTTCACCGGCACGACCCCCTCTTTGGCCTTCTCTGTGTCAACGCATCCCCTAGGTGCGTGGACGTAGCGAACCACCTTTTTTGGCCTTAGCCGGCATGCTCCCCTCTTTTTCCTCTCTCACGGCGCCTACGCATAGCTTCTCGTGCTTGGACACAGCCCTCCATCCTCTGGGCTTCCTTCACCGGCACGCCCCCCCCCTCTTTGGCCTTCTCTGTGTCAACGCATCCCCTTCATGCGTGAACGCAGCGAACCACCTTTTTGGGCCTCCACCGGCACGCCTTCCCTTCATCTTCTTCCCGGCGTCAATGCACCTGCATGGTGCGTGGATGCATTAGCATTCCTCAGCCCCATTGTTACAAATGCCCTTGATCTACTACTCAGCTGGCTCAGCCCATTTTTAACCTTGCATGAGCCCTGTCCCAGCCAGCCTAGGACCCTGCCCCAACTAGCTGGGTTGTTGCATTTGCATGGACACCATATTGCATGTACACTGACATTGATGCATGTGTACACTGACCCTAAGTCAGTGTACACTGACTTCACCTTGTGTGTACACTGACCTTAAGTCAGTATACACTGACTTCATATTGCATGTACCCTGACCTCAAGTCAGTGTACACTGACTTCCCTTTGCTCAAGCCTACTCTTCCTTTTTATTTTCTTTATTTTCTTTTTTTTCTTCTTCTCTTTTTTTTTCTTTTTTTATCTCTCTTTTAGATTTTGGAGGCTAAATTAACCTGGTTAACGCGGGCCTTGGCCTAACCGTCGGGGACTTTTTCGAGACACGATGTGATTTAGGGATAGTCTTTCCCCCTTTGACCGAGATTTCAGCTCACAAAATGGTGTTTATCGAAGGGCCATGCCCAGGGCAGGTCTCTGGTCCTTGAGGGAGAAAAGCGAAAGACAGTTGGTGGCTAAACCTGACGTAGTGGCGCAGAGCATGGGGACCCAATTTCTTTTCAGGGCACTACCCCTCAAGGAGTCGGTGTATTGTACTAGGGGTTTTTGGCTGGCATGCTTATGCTCGGGTTAGAAAACCCGCGGGGACTTTGCCCTCTTGTCGTGCTTCAAAACGTGATTTTCCCCCACGATGCTGCACTGTCTTTCACCGTTTTACGTGAACCTCAACTCTGGTTAGGAGAAGCAGGCCCGGTTACTAGGATTAGGGGCATTTTTCATGGTGTATTTTTCTTTCTTTTTCTTTCTCTTAAGCCCTTACCCACATTTGAGACCGCTCCCGTATTGGGGAACCCCCAGGTCAGTCATCTAGTCTGTCAACACCTTGCCCCTGCGTTGGGTCAAGAGGAGGAGAGCAAAGGACCGTCTCCTTTCCCAGGCATGGCTGAAGGAGAAACGGGGCCCATGTGAGAAAGAATCCTTGAGCCAAAAGGGGTAAAGGCCATGTGGTGTGTGTAAAGGTCGCATCACGGAATCATGCCCAACGGTAAGAGAGAAGGTTACCTTGTCACCCAACGGTTGCTTTAGCCAGACTCTATTATGGATAGAAGCGTTTTAAATAAAACCCATTTCACGTGTGAGATAATTCTTCCCCTTTGACGCTTGCAAGAAGATATGCGTTCCCAGGATAGACTTGCTTAACTACAAACGGTCCCGCCCAGTTTGGTTGCAGCTTAGACCTAGGACCTCTTGTTTGAATGAATTTTCATTTCAAAACCATATTACCTATTTCAAATTTCCGTTCAATCACCTTCTTTTGAAAATGACGTGAAACACGCTTTTGATAAGCCGAGACGTGATTGGCCACATTCAACCTCTTCTCGTCTAAGAGCTCCAACTGGACGAGTAACGCCTCTCGACGTTCGTCGAGATTAAGTTCCTTATCGAGCTGGACCCTTAGGGAAGGGATCTGAGTGTGTACTTCCTCAATCCTAGTATACGATCGACCTCCTTCGCCGCACAAAGATGGATGGTGCCAAGCCCCTTGCAACACCAATTGTTGTAACCAACAATGGCATGTCTCCCTCAGTTCTTGACACAACCAAATGCCTCCCTCTACTGTTGCATTGTGGGTGCCCTTCAGTATCTCACTATTACATGCCCGAATGTTGCTTTTGTCATTAACAAGGCTTGCCAATTTATGCATGAACTCCAACTTGCTCATTGGGTGGCGATCAAGAGGTTATTTCACTACCTTAAGGGCATAGTCACTCATGAGCGTTGATCACGGCTAATTGTGTTCATGCATTCAGTGATGTTGATTGGGCAGACTCGATGATTCATCGACGCTCTATGAGTAGCTATCTAATTTTTCTTGGACACAATCTTTTGTCTTGGAGTTCTAAGAAGCAGCACACAGTGGCCCGCTCTAGCACCGAGGCTAAATACAAAGCCGTGGCCCATGTGACTACTGAACTTATCCGGCTACTCTCCTTTCTTCATAAGCTTAGGATCATCGTCTCCACTCTGTTGGTCTTGTGGTGTAATAACATCGATACAACATATCTTGCGGCGAATCCCATGTTTCATGTACATACCAAACATATTGAAATTGACTATCACTTCATGCGTGAACGTGTTTCATCTAAACAGTAGGTTGTCTTCTTTGTTTCCACAAAAGATCAACTTACTAATCTCCTGACCAAAGCATTGCCTAGCCTCAGTTTACCTGGTTACGAGACAAGCTTCATGTCATTGATATGACCATAAGCTTACAGAGGGTGTTAGTGAGAACGGTACCAATGTGGTAAAGAATAGCAACCGTGCTGACAGATCATATTCGCTAGATACAAAGATTAGTAGCCGATCTGTAGCTTTGCGTTAAACACAAATAAAGAATGGCAAGACAAGCAAAGCAAGGGATCGAAAATCATAGAAATCACCCTTGTATTAGTAGGTCATGTCTATATTTAGACACATTGTATTCTATCTTTGTATAGATCTCTTATTATAAAAGGAACGAGAGAGCTACCAATGAAAGGTGAGCAGTCATATTCCATCACTTTCGAGTACTCCGAGCACTTCTCAAACTTCCTATCTTTCTCCTTTCTCTCTCCACTCTGAATACTCAGAGCACTCTCTGACCACCTGTTCGTGGCCGATTCCCGGCATCGTCGTCCGAGGGCCGCACATTGTCAAAGAGGTCCACTATCATACCCCTTCCACACATGCCCGTCAACATCTCACCCTGCATGCATCCACACCCCAGAGCTTGGAAGGAAAGGAACACCAGTCTCTCCCTCATGCTTCATCATGCCACCATCATATAGGGGTGATGTCGTGAGTGAGTTTGGACATATAGTTCCCCCAGAGTCTACCACATTTAGTAGGACACCTATGCATGATAGGTACAAATTTAGATGTCTAGGTTCTCCTCATGTTGTCCAGTCAGGTAGGCATCATTCACATACTAGGTCCCTGTTTGGATGTCTAGGACCACCCCTACACTCACTCAGGCATGAGTGTACACAGCTTATTCGAAGTCTGCATTATCACCCTCTAGAGTCCAGGAACACATGATATAAAGAGTTGGCTGACACTCATGGACACCCCTCTGAGTTCCAGGAGGGAGATCACATCACGATCAGGGTCAAACCTGAACGGTTTCCTTCTGGAGCCATGAAGAAACTACAAGCTCGTGGTGCCAGCCCCTTTCGAGTGTTGAGGCGAGTTGGGTCCAATTCATATGTTGTAGACTTTCCAAAGGACTATGGTATCAGTTCCACATTCAATGTTTGGGATTTAGTCGCATATAAGGACCCGATAGTGATTCCTAGTGAGTTGTTCGAGCCTTCTCCACCCCTTGTGAGTGACCTCTCCCTTGAGAGCCCACTTCCAGTCCCATCACCTCAGTAACGGGATCGTATAGAGTGTATACTAGATGAGCAGGTGACGACCACTAGGAGTGACGTGTATCAGCGCTACTTGGTGCGTTGGAGAGGACGGCCCGCATCTGAGGATGCATGGATCACCCAGGCAGAGCTGGAGAGGTTAGATCCAGACTTTTTGGAGTGGTACCTGAGCGACAGAGACCCTTACTCGACAGGGTCGAGTTCCTCTCGCCCGGGGAGAGTTGGTGAGGATGCCCGAGCTAGAGATCGACGTGATGCGGTAGAGCGTCACTACAGGACACGTGGAGCTGTTTGGGACTTGCAGACTTCCTTGGGGCTTGGAGATGACTTGGATAGTTAGTCTGGAGCTTAGAGTTTTTATTCCCTTTATTTTAGATTTTTTGTAGGCCATTTTGAAGCCAATTAGATTGCATTAGGGTCATATTATGTGTATTAGGCTGAATTGAGAGGTTAATTGGCCATAGTTGCTTAGGCCCAAGGAGGTCATGGGCTGGAATAAATTAACTATGGAGTTTAGTCCAACCAAAGTACAATCTATAGGGATAGAAACGTATTCAATGTCGAGTGAACACTCGGCCCGACGAGCTGGAAACTTCAAACCACCGTGCTGCACATCTGAACGTCAAGGAGGAACTGTTACACCTAAAAAGTAGGGGGTGAACCTTATCTCATTGGCTCAATAGGGGTCCCACATAACCCCAACCATAAAACAACGACGATAAAGAACAATGCTAAGGGAACAACAACAACAATAACTACGGGAGCAGTAACAACAACAATAACGGGGTAGCTGATGAAACCATAGCTCTATGAACTACTGCTATCAACATAGAAAGCACAACCCCAATCTCACAATCGAGGTCCCACCAAACAGTGGGAAACATTGGCCACGTCGCTAGGAAAGGCACCATGACAACCCTACCGTGAAGGCCTGTCCTCACAGGCAAAGGCCAAGCTCAAGAATGCCCAGTCTCGGGGAAACAGTCACGACCTCGCAGTCATGAACCCTACACCATCTAGGGAAAAACCCTCGGTAACCCTTACCGAAAACCCTAGACATCTATGTCCGGAAAACATGAGGAAACTTCCCGAAAATTATGTCTTACAAATGAGAAATGGAAACTCGAGTCATGAGAATCTTAGGTCACGTGACAGGAGTACCCGTCCACTAGAAGCAAGGCCGGATATGTCCACTGACATCTTAGCCCGCACCTTAGGTGTCTCCCTCACCCCAGGAGACACTGAGACACTGTACAGTAACCACAACTTAGATAAGGGTCTAGTCGTGGTCATGCTCATCAGCACGCATCCCTAGTCCCCGATCATGTGTACACAGATTGACTGACTACACTATGTCAGGCCCTCTTGCTAGTTTTCCTCCTAGCCTAGACTCAAGCCACTACAGTGGGAGGCCCTACGGCAAACCAGCCTAAAAATCACCACTCTCGGGTGTAGCTCTCCACCACTCCTGGTGAGTCGGCACACGAGTGCCCTGATAAGCTACGACTAGTGGGGGGTCACTAAACGTGAACACTCTCCGTAGAGAGGAAACATGGAAGGTCACACATGCACCCATTACGAGTAACACGGAGTACTAGGTGGATCGGGGACACTCTGTTGAGGTGCTAGGCATGGATTCAGAGGGGGGTGAATGAATCCCCTTCTAAGATGTTTGCCCAATTTAAAATTAAAGCCCAATTAACACTGAACTTATTCGACACATAGACAGAGTGCGTAATTGCAAGATAAACTAAATCTTTTATTCATAATAACAATCTAGGTAATTTTATTCCATAATCCAAATAAAAGAACTAAGGATAGTCTGGACTCAATAAAAGAAGATTACAATGAGTGACTCAAGAAAATAGGAAAAGACACGACTAGATAGCGACATTGACAACTGGAACAGCACTACGTTCTTCACTCATGTTCGTTTCCATCCGAGTGAACTTTATCATCGAAATTAACTAAAAAATAGGAAAAAATACTTGATGAGCGAACACTCAGTAGGAATTATATCTCAAGTACAAGCTTGCTTAAAGTAATTACATGTTATATGAATGCAAGTATAGCTATGCATGTATGCATGAAAATGACAAGAGAGAGAGTATTGCAAAAGATAATCAAGATTTCAAGCTTTCATGTAGACTATATATCAAGAGGGTCAAGTACGTGAACACATCAAGTCAGGTCATATGAATTGACTATCATGTTATCAAGTAAGTAAATACTCATTCTGGGTCACACAAGTCATGTCATGTCAAGTCAAGTATGAGTTATGGAATGTCAATCTAGCAAGTCATGCACTTCGGTGTAATGTCACACCATGATCAATATAGCTCCCATGGGCACAAGTACTTTCGGGTGCTCTTCCTAGGACCAGATTGGGCCCTATAAGTGCAAGTATTGAGTCATGTTTATTTTTGACATCCACTAAAGTTATAGCCAATATAGAGTTCTAAGGAATGAACCATTGTAGGATGATGAGATAGATCTCACGAATGTAAGAGTTCAAGGGCTAAATTTTGAACAAGAAGTACATATCATAAAATCCTCATAAATCGAGACATGTTGAGAAACCAGGTAAATGGTGCCCACTCAGTCGCCATGATTTACAGAAACAACGCCCATATTCATGGTCGCCTATTCCTGTGAATAGTATAAGTTGGATGAAAATAGCGCCCAAACTTAGGTCGCTATTCAAGGAACAACGGCACTTGGCCAGTCGCCAATTCCTTCTGGCATCCAGGTCAGTGTTTTCAGTTTACTCACAGACAGAAAACTTCTCAGAGAGGCCAGAACAGTGCTCTAAGAGGGCTAATGCATCACATTTCTTCAGAGTGACGTGACAAGACATGGTGTCATAGATTTTTAAGGTACAACTTGTTCGACGACCTTGAGGGAATCCAAGACTTCGCGTAGACTTATGGCCACCACCTTTTCCCCCTCTTCTTCTTCCTCTTCCTTTTCCCCCCACCGTGAGTGCCCATCTCCCCCTCTCTCTCTCATTCGATCACGCGAAGCGTCCCCTCCGACTGAAGATGGTGCGAGGCGATGGCGTGGCGACGACGGCGACGGCAAGGCGGTCGTGGCGGCATGGAACTCGTGAGATTTCGTGAGGGGACGTGGGATTCTAAAAGTATTCTTCATGATTTCGACATCAATTCGTCAGAGCTTTCACTCTATTGAGGTAGGGTGACGATACTTACGCTCTAGCGTTTCATTCCCGTGATTTCTAGCCCTTCGTGAGGCCGAGAATGGCATTTTTGAGCGGGTTAGGGTAAAATCATACTTTAGGGAGTGATCGCTCGATCTAGCGATCCACCGTATTTTTGGCCGATCCGAGGCAGTAGAATCATACTAGGGGCTATTGGGGAGCCTTCCCCTTGTTTTCCCCCTCTCCCATGGAGGTATGGGGGCATGGTTAAAATTTTTGATGTGAGTTCACCGTTTCGCCACCGGGATGCTGTGCCGGTCGTTCCAATGACCGCCACTGTGTGTAACACGCTTGGGCAGGTGCATTACACTCCCTTTGTTTTGGGCTTTGGCTTTCATGGGCCTGACAGCCCCACGATAGACCGCCACATGACTATGACGCCCCTGGGCTAGTCCGTCACAGTGATTCGACCGTTGATTTTTGACCGTTGGGGGTCATAGTCGCCTGGTGCGCCTGGGGTGGGGCGTCAGGATGGTGTGACACCCCTAGGAAGGCGCGTTAGAGCTAATGCATCCAACCTTCAACCTAACACACCTGAGATGGTCCGTTAGGTACTGTAACACCGCTAGAGGAGCACGTTACAGCCAACTTGGTCCCCTGGCCTAACGCACTTGTGTAGGTCCGTTAGGTGACGTAACGCCTCTGGAGGAGTGCATTACATTTTGTATTTGCTCGTGACCGTGATGCACCTGTGTTGGTCCGTTAGGTGCTGTGACACATCAGCATAGGTGCGTTATAGTTCGTTTCACACTGAGTGTCTGACGCGCCTGAGTTGGTCCGTCAAGTTCCGTGGCACACCAGGGTTGGTCCGTCACAGCCTGTAGTGCACCAGGGTGGGTCCGCCAGGCTCTGGGCTGCCCCGCGTGGCGCGCAGTATCGTTTCTTCTCCGACTGTGGTCACCGTGCGATGGTGCTAGTACGTGGGACGGTCGTCTGAATATTTCAATGGTCCAGGTGGCAATGAATATTCTGTCACTTTTTATCCTTTCAAAAATCAACTCATGTGCTTTGGATTACGTGCCAAAAGGCTTCAAGTCGATGGCACATGATCTACTTGATTCTCACATTTGTGCGGATGAAGTGAACCTGCGTCGATGCAGCTACTTAATGTATCAAGGTAGTGTAGCTAAAAAGCT
This sequence comes from Amorphophallus titanum, assembly GCA_024336825.1. Classification (NCBI taxonomy): domain Eukaryota; kingdom Viridiplantae; phylum Streptophyta; class Magnoliopsida; order Alismatales; family Araceae; genus Amorphophallus; species Amorphophallus titanum. Next base: position 15,605,210 of record JANBPO010006516.1, read on the forward strand.
TTAGAATAGTTTGCTTCAAATTGCTGGTTCTGAGCTGAGTGCGTCGATGCACTCCTCAGATACCTCGGTGCAGTGAGCATAGAATCCTTGGCCAGAAGCTTCGAATGCTAGCTTTTGTCTTGGTGCGTCGATGTAGTTGTCTGATGCGTCGATGCACTAAATGAAGATAGAGGCTTTTGAGCAGTTGGCTTTGAACTGCTAGTTTCCCTTTCAGACGCCAAGCAGAGTGCATCGATGCACTCCTCTGATGCGTCGGTGCAGTGAAGATAGATTCTCTTGAATAGAAGGCTTCAAGTGCTGGCCTTGACTTGGTGCATCGAGGCAGTTCTCTGCTGCATCGATGCAGAACCCTGGAAATCACTTCTGAGGGCTTGACTGCATCGAGGCAGTGGTGATCCTACTTTGACATTCTCATGACAAACAGAGCTCTTGTTCTCTTGAGTTCTCTTCTGAAATCCTCATGGTATTTAGGTTGTAAACTAATATGTGCAAGACTTCATAATAATTGTTTATCATCCTTGCATTTTCGGCATAGTTCTTCTTCACTTGAATGCATAAACCTTCAATGAGTTCGTTCTGCTACATCGATGCGACTGATAAGTGCATCGACCCGATTAGCAATACATCACTTGAGTGTCTTGATGCATCGAGGCATGAAGCCCTTGCTCTGACCTGATTCTTCATGAAACATTTCTATTGCATCGATGCGGCTGCTGAGTGCATCGACCTGATCGATGCGAAGATGCTTAGTTGCATGGACCTCCTTACCTTGCCAAATCTGGATGCATCGACTTCCTTCTTCAATTAGCGGGTGTTTTGATAGAGTACAAGTCAGCTTCTGAAACTTCTCCAGTCAACTTTCACTTCATGAAAATCTTCATCCTTGCTCACCTTTGCTTGGCATTAATCCTCTTTGAACCTACTGGTTTGTACACTACAAAATCGCTGGAACTAGATCATGCCTGAACTGATATATCTTAAGCTGCACTTCTTTATAGGCTTGCTCAACCTGTGATCTTGCCGATGATGATAAGGGTCAATGGTGGTTTGCTCATTGACATTGGCTAAATGCCAAAGTAAAGATAGGTTTATTCATTAACGAGGATGAAAGGTACAAGTTAAGAGAATATCGGTCGATCTTGTCGATGATGATAAGGGTCAATGGTGGTTTGTTCATTAACATTGGCTAAATGCCGAAGCAAAGATAGGTTTATTCATTAATGAGGATGAAAGGTCGAAGTTAAGGGAATGTTGACCGATCTTGCCAATGATGACAAGGGTCAATGGTAGTTTGATCAGCAACATTGTTTAAATGTCGAAGCAAAGATAGGCATATTCATTAACGAGGACGAAAGGTCCAGGTTAAGGAAATATTGACCGATCTTGTCGATGATGACAAGGGTCAATGGTGGTTTGCTCATCGACATTGGCTAAATACCGAAGGAAAGATAGGTTTATTCATTAACGGGGATGCAAGTTCCAGGTTAAGGGAATGTTGATCAATCTTGTCGATGATGAGAAGGGCCAATGGTGGTTTGTTCATCGACATTGGTTAAATGCTGAAGCAAAGATAGGTCTATTCATTAACGAGGACAAAAGGTCTAGGTTAAGGGAATATTGACCGATCTTGCTGATGATGACAAGGGTCAATGGTGGTTTGTTCATCGACATTGGCTAAATGCCAAAGCAAAGATAGGTTAATTCATTAATGAGGATGAAAGGTCCAAGTTAAGGGAATGTTGACCAATCTTACCGATGATGACAAGGGTCAATGGTGGTTCGTTCATCGACATTGGTTAAATGTCGAAGCAAAGATAGGTTTATTCATTAACGAGGATAGAAGGTCCAGGTTAAGGGGTATTGACAAATCTTACCGATGATGAAAAGGGTCAATGGTGGTTCGTTCATCGACATTGGTTAAATGCCGAAGCAAAGATAGGTTTATTCATTAACGAGGACGGAAGGTCCAGGTTAAGGGATATTGACCGATCTTGCCGATGATGACAAGGGTCAATGGTGGTTCGTGCATCGAGATTGGTTAAAGGTCGAAGCAAAGATATATTTATTCATTAATGAGGACGGAAAGTCCAAGTTAAGGGATATTGGCCGATCTTGTCGATGATGACAAGGGTCAATGGTGATTTTTTCATTGATATTGGTTAAATGCCGAAGCAAAGATAGGTTTATTCATTAACGAGGACGGAAGGTCCAGGTTAAGGGATATTGACCGAGTGCACATGCAGAGTCTAGAGTGTAGAGTCCTAGAGAATGATCTAGAGGGGGGTAAATAGATCAACCACCCAATTAAAACTTACTGAAGCGGCTACTAGTGCGGAATTAAAATGAGCCACTGCAGGACAACAAGGAGGCAATCAATCACAACCTTGAAACATAGATCAATAGATCTACCCTTACGCGATCCTAAGCATTCATCTACTGATCGATGAACTGAATGCAACAATGAACTCAGAGCACAGAGCAATTGCACAGTAGACTATAGATTTTAAGGCGGTTCAATCTCAATCTGGAGGTCTACATCCACCCCACACTCAATCGAGTGTGGCTTCACTACTGACTAACAGCTTGCCACTGATCCACAGCTTTGGGGAATTCCTTCCCTACAAATCGTTGAGCGTTACAACTTTGCTATCCAGAAGAATCCACCTCTGACTGCTAAGGATTACAGCTTCACCTCTCCATAAGAACCCACCTCTGCAATCGCTGACTCACAGCTTGAAGAAACAAGAGTTTCAAAGAAAATAGAAGAAACAAAACGAAGACTCGAAACCCAAACAGGAATGTAGCTCAACAATGAGCAAATCAGCTCTAGTTCTGAACCAGGAGACTAATGAACAACAACTCTCTCAAACTTCTCTCAAAGCTTCCTCTTCGATCTACTCTGCTCTCTCTCAGTCTAGATTGTGTTGGCTCTTTTTCTCTCGCTGCTCCTCTTCTTTCAATATCACACTCAAATCTGTTCTCACGATCAGTCTTCTCTTGAAGGAGAATCTTCTTATCCATAGGCAGCCGCAGAGAGGTAGAGCGCGTGCTCACCACGTCTCCCGCCCAAATGCCTTATCCAGATCTGACACTGCTTGGCCACATGGCAACATCCTAGTGTAACTGCTTTCCACGTGTCACTATTATGGCTCGTCCTTCATTTTGGATCACATGCCATTCTTAAACTCCATGAACACGCGTCCTGTCAAAAAGTTAGAATTGAATTCAGCCTATGACAACTAGAAAAAAATAGGGACATGCACAGAGTTGATAGAGCTTTAAGCAAGAAGTGCATAGACTTAATTTTGCATGAGATCATGTATGCACGGACTCAAGTTTCACACATTAGACATATGCACAGACTTGACGTATTGTTAGAGTGGAGATGCACAGACTATGTGTGTGCAAGATGCACATAGTGCACTAACATGGTATATGCAAAGTGCGAGCGTTGCACTGACTCAATGTGCCATGAGCAACCTTGCATAGACTTTGTTCGTGCAAGAGATAAAGGTTGCACAAACTTGGTTATGCGTTGTGCCTTAGCTTGCACAGACTTAAGGCTCATGAATCTCTTATGCATCGAGTTGCCTGAGAGTGTGCACAGACTTTAAGTCCGCGGTGCAAGAATTGCAACGACTTGCTGGCTTGCAACTAAGCATGCACGGACTTGACCGCGTGCAGCAACGACAATTGCATCGACTTGACTCATGCATGGAATGACATTGCAATGACTTGATGTATGTATGCACGGACTATGTTTCCTGGAGACGTAACATATGCACAGACTTTATACACTTAAGATGCTCCCTATGCACAGACTCAATGCAAAATGGACTAAGTGTTGCACTAGTTCTATTCTTTATGCACAGACTAAGTGTAAAGATGCAAACGTTGTTCATATGATGGTCTGACATATAAAAGTCATCAAAATACACTCATCATCATGTCAATATAAAGTTGACAAAGTCCACTATACAATCAACCAAGTCAAATAACACTGTTGCCAATCATCAAAACATATCAACACAAAGCAGTACACATACTGCTTATCAATCAGAGGAGACCTAACATTCTCCCCCAACATTCCATCTCAGAGGAGACCCAACAGGTTGGTGCTCGACTTCTTATCGGGGCTAGCTGCTTTAACCTAATGGCTTAGACCTTACGTCTAAGATCAGCTTAAACGCTATCCTTGCGTTAGCATATGTCCAGTGCCAATGATTTCACCAAGGTTGGTGCTCGACTTCTCGTCGGGGCTAACCGATTTAACCCAATGGCTTGGACCTTCCATCTAAGACCGGCTTAAACACTATCCTTGCGTTGGCATATACCTAATACCAATGATGTCACCAAGGTTGGTGCTTGACTTCTTGTCGGGGCTAGCCGCTTTAACCCAATGGCTTAGACCTTCCATCTATGATTGGCTTAAATGCTATCCTTGCATTGGCATTTAACTAATGCCAATGATTTCACCAAGGTTGGTGCTCGACTTCTTGTCGGGGCTAACCGCTTTAACCCAATGGCTTAGACCTTCCGTCTAAGATCGGCTTAAATGCTATCCTTGCGTTGGCATATACCCAATGCCAATAATGTCACCAAGGTTGGTGCTCGACTTCTTATTGGGACTAGCCACTTTAACCCAACAGCTTAGACCTTCCGTCTAAGACCGGCTTAAATGCTATCCTTTCGTTGGCATATACCCAATGCCAATGATGTCACCAAGGTTGGTGCTCGACTTCTCGTCGGGACTAACCACTTTAAACCAATGACTTAGACCTTTCGTCTAAGACTGGCTTAAATGCTATCCTTGCATTGGCATACACCTAAAGCCAATGATGTCATCAAGGTTGGAGCTTGACCTCTTATCAGGGCCAGCCGCCAAAACACAACAGCTTAGACCTTACGTCTAAAGCTGGCTTAAACAATTTCCTTCCAAGGTTGGTGCTCGACTTCTCGTCAAGGCCAGCCACTAAAACCCAACGGTTTAGACCTTCCGTCTAAAACTGACTTAAATGATTTCCTTACATTGGCGCATATCCTATGCTGATGATATCCCCATAATTCACACTTGGATCTTTGATTAGAGATTAGTTAACCTAGTCCCACTGGGGACCACTCCAATTCACCATTACAGACCTTTCATCTGATCCTATATACAAAACATCTCTTCCTTGCTTTGACAGTCTACACCCGTGTGCCCCGCACACTCGGCCCTTATTTGTGCCACTCACGGGTGGGGGGGATTTGTTGGCATTTGAAAAAGGAAGAAGACTTCTAACCAGCATAGAACATTCTCTTGGGCTCACTTGGAGCCCGCAAGGTTGTTGAAAAATCCAATACGTTGCATGAAGAGGGTGAATCGACGGTCAGGTGAACTGATGCGCCCATGATGTCACGCCCTGAGATATGCAGCGGAATTAAGTCAAAAATGTGAACAACTGGCAAGATAAGCCTCAAGCTATCAAGATAATTAGAGCGCTAATCATTCATATACATAAGAGTGAACACCATCATATATACTTAAAAATTCAACTTTATTAAATCATAATAATCAAAGTTTACAAACTCTTTACTCTTTACATCACCAGGATAATAAAAGGAAAAATTACATAGACATGACTTTTCATGTATCACAAATGGACTCATGACTTTTGACTATCTATGGCTCCTCTTGTCCATCAATCACTCTTGCCCTCTAGCTTTCAAATGTGATGTTCTTATTCAACTTCTGGGGCTAAGTGAGTTTGTGACTTGATGTGCAGATGCCCGAGACCGAAGTAGTGAGGATTCTCAAGGATCAGATCATCATCCTTGACTAGACGATCGTGAACCTACGATATGAGATCCGAGAGATGGTAAGCCAAAGCAAATTAATTGATCTTGAATTCGGAATTGACTGGATTTGACTAATTACTTGCCCCTTGTGTTGGTAGCTAGGGGAGCTGGCCTATGTGCGCGTAAGAGTGGGTGGAGGGGCCGGCCCTTCGTTTCGAGCTGACATCATGGATGAGTTGGAGGATCGCCTAGCCGGGGCCATCGAGCGAGCCGAGGAGCGAGAAGCCGAGCTGGCTGAGGTGGTAAGAACCTAATACTCAAGCTGAAATCAATTCTCTTCTTTATCATCTTTGCCTGTTTTACATGGCTATTCATTTTCTACAGAGGAAGGAGCTAGTGGCCAGCCTGGCCATTCGTCGGGAGTAGGAGGCCCGCATTGAGGAGCTGACTCGCCGACTAGGAGAGACGAGCAAGATTGAGCGGCTCGAGGGTCGCCTAGCTGAGGCGAAGGAGAGAGAGGCCGAGGCACGTGCTCGAGAGATGGTGATGGCAGTGAAAGAGCCGCGAACTCGCGATCAGCTGGAGGCCTTGCGACGACGGGTGCTGCGGAGGTACCAGGGCAGGGATGCCCTAGGAGAGAGAGTTAGGCCTGCGACTCCTTCTGAGTCACTGCAGACCATAGGAGATGTACACTTCGTGATGGATTAGCTCATGGGTATGGTGCAGTCTCTCGCAGGACAGGAGGTGATTCAGCCAGCCGCCTCTGACTCGAGAGCTTCGCGGCTGTCGCGGCTACGAGATAGAGTCAGTCGAGATGGAGATGAGGTTGATAGTCGGTGTAGCTGACCTCACATCGATGGAGACTAGGAGAGAGAGAGAGAGAGAGAGAGAGAGAGAGAGAGAGAGAGAGAGAGAGAGAGAGAGAGAGGACGCAACTAGGTAGCAGCTGCCCCTTTTGTACACTGGGGGTATGCCCTTAGAATGTTGTTTCAATGGAATGAAATGGACATATTTGACAATGAAATGAGCTTTCTTCAGTGTACTTCTCCCGATTTGGCTTGACACCATCTTCCCTTTTTACCTGTTTCAACCACACTAAAGGGAAAAAGGTTAGTGTAGTAGGATTTTAGCCCCCTGTCCGGGACCGTCTCTTTCCCACGATGAGAAGGTCTCCCAAATCTTACATGCTATAGATCATCTCACCCCTCAACAAATCTAAGCCCTTAAGGCCGTTGTTGAGGGTGCATCTCATTCTTCTCCTCCACTCCCATCTGGGTGGCCCATCATCTGCCTCCCTCTCCTATTCATATTCCCATTCGGGTGGCCCATCACCCACCTTCTTCCACACATACTCCTCTTCGGGTGGTCCATCACCCGCCTCCTTCTATTCCTCCTCTTTCACGGCCCCAAGGCCCATCCATTCCTTGCAATCCAGCCCGATCGGGTCCTTACTTGGGTCAGCCCGTTAATCCCCCTCCACGACTTTCTTATGACGCCCCTCCTTCAAGGCCATCATGCCAACCCTCTGTTGCTCAAGTTGCACCCCTCCAACAGGTTCTTGTTGATAAAGTCACTTCGTTGGAGGAACAATTTAAGAGGGTCACAAGCCCGGGGCCCGATCCTCCTCCTCTTCCTTCTCCAGTCAATCCTCTTCATGCCTTCCTGAACAATATTACTAAGATGTAGAAAGAATGGAAGGAGAGGAGAGACGATTATGGCATCAATGCAAGTGAGCAAGACCCGATAAGTTTCAACAATCAAGTGGAAGCCGTCCGCCCCCCACCTAGTCACCCCATTCATTCACATGTTCCTCCGCCTCCACCTCTGCATCCATATACACAAAATTCTCACCATTACATTTCATCACACATTAATATGCCTCCACCATAGCGTCCACTTGAGCCTGACAATGAAGAGCCGATAGATGAAGAATTGAAGTCGACACGTGATGATGAAGTCCCAAAGGCATCCATTCTGAGTTTCCATCGCTTTCCTCTCCCTCCACTACCATGAGATTAACCTCCTGCTAAGGACGATACCACCGTCTCTGATCTAACCCCCATTTTTGAGACTTATTGGTGCTATGATGATAGGTCGATACTCCAATCACCCATGCCAGCGCAGCAAGAGCCTTCTCCTACCCCTAACACCTCTCATCCCATCTGGCATTTCCTACGCACTAAACCTCCTTCTTTTACACCTCCTATTATACCTCTTTTAAGTACCATGCCATCAACCTCCACAGCACCAGCCTCCGCCGAACCTCCCACTAAGCCCATCACCAAAACTTCTCCAATCAACCTACCATTGCCACCACCTCTGTAAGGCCCGTGCCTTAATGGATCCTTACTGGTGTGAGGGAACCTAAGTCAGTAAGGTGGTAACTAAAAGTTCCTCTCTACCTTCACCCGCACGGAACTCTGGATGGAATATTCCCATAAGTCCCACCGATGAACAAACCACCTCTGACCTTTGTCATCATTGGCAGGATTGGTCAGTATACCCTTAATCTGGACCTTTCGTCCTCGTTAATGAATAAACCCATCTTTACTTCGACATTTAACCAATGTCGATGAACAAACCAGCACTAGCCCTTGTCATCATCGGCAAGAACGATCAACATTCCCTTAACCTAGACCTTTCGTCCTCGTTAATGAATAAATCTTTTTACTTTGGCATTTAACTAATGTCGATGAACAAACCAACACTAGTCCTTGTCATCATCGGCAAGATCAGTCAACATTCTCTTAACCTGGACCTTTCGTCCTCGTTAATAAACAAACATTTTTACTTCAACATTTAACCAATATCGATGAACAAACCATCATTGGTCCTTATCATCATCAGCAAGATTGGTCAACATTCTGTTAATGAACAAACCTTTTTACTTCGGCATTTAACCAATGTCGATGAACAAACCATCATTGACCATTGTCATCATCGGCAAAATCGGTCAACATTCCCTTAACCTGGACCTTTCATTCTCGTTAATGACCAAACTTATATTTGCTTTGGCATTTAACCAATGTCGATGAACAAACCATCATTGACCCTTATCATCATCGGTAAGATCGGTCAACATTCCCTTAACTTGGACCTTTCGTCCTTGTTAATGAACAAACCTTTTTGCTTCGACATGTAACCAATGTCGATGAACAAACCAGTTCTGACCCTTGTCATCATCGGCAAGATCGGTCAGCCTTCCCTTAACTTGGATCTTTCATCCCCGTTAATGAACAAACCTACCTTTGCTCCAGCATTTATCCAATGTCGATGAACAAACTGCTACCGACCCTTGTCATCATTGGCAAGATCGGTCAGCTTTCCCTTAACTTGGACCTTTCATCCTCATTAATGAATAAACCTATCTCTACTTTGGCATTTAGCCAATGTCGATGAACAAACCGCTACTGACCCTTGTCATCATCGGCAAGATCAGTCAGCTTTCCACTAACTCAGATCTTTCATCCTCGTTAATGAATAAACCTATCTTTGCTTCGGCATTCAGCCAATGCCGACGAATACATCTTTGTCTGTTCTGGGTTCATTTATTTAAATCAGGTTAAAAAAAAGAGTCTTGTAGGATCATGGCCGCTAAGTGTGCTTAGTGGCGCGGAATGCAGCGCACTACACAAGGCCTTACCCAGGTGCTACAGCATGTGGCGCAGGGCAGAGCAAACCATGGAGCAGGAGATCTCCACAGAGGCTTCCGAAACATGAAGCCACCTAAGTTCGTGGGCTCTTCCAACCCTGATGATGCGGAGAACTAACTGAAAGGGATTGAGAGGATATTCCATGTCATGTAGTGCACGGATGATGAGAAGGTCTTATTAGCTACGTTCCAACTGGAAAGAGACGCGAGGTGTTGGTGGGAATCAGTTGAAGCTACCTTACTAGAGGATAATGTTACCTGGGCCAATTTTGTTGGTCATTTCAACACTAAATATTACTCCGACCACATCCAAGAGAAGAAGGCCGCAGAGTTTGCCACTCTGAAGCAAAGGACCCTGACTGTGGCCGATTATGAGGCCCAATTTTCAAGGTTGTCAAGGTACGTACCTCACCTAGTGTGTGCAGGGAAGATGAAAGCAAGGCACTTCTTAAATGTGCTTCGGCCCCAGTTTATTACCCAGCTAGCACCGATGGACATCCAGGTGTATCTGGAAATGGTTTGACATGCGTAGCTGCTGGAAGATGCCACGGAACTATCAGACAAGGTCTGTGGGAAGGATAAGAAGGAGAATGTCACAAGCTCCAACAACTTCAAACCTTCTTTTAATAAGAAATAGCCAAATAATGGAGGAGAGTCTTCCAAAGAGAAGATGCATGAGAGTAACAACAAGCCTTTCTCTATCACTGCACCACCCAAAGAGAATTGCAAGTATTCTGACAAGGCTGGCCATAAGGCCAATGAATGCTGGAGGAGACTGGGAGCGTGCCTCCAATGCTGGAGTTGGGAGCACAGGATTCATGATTGTCCCTTATTGAATGAACAGAATGAACAAACCACTAAGGAAGAAAAATGCCCAGCGAAGAAACAAGGTCGTCTCCAATCTCTACAGGAGATAGAACCAACTGAAGGTGGGCTGGTGGAAGGTATTTTAACTATTTGTTCTATGTCTGCTCAAGTTCTATTCGATACCGGTGCAACCCATTCTTTTATTTCAAAGAAATTCACTGCTTCATTTTCTATGGAACCTGAATGGATGGACTTAGTAATTTCCATTCCTCTAGGGAATGAGTCCGATATCACACACCATTACCCAAATTGTAAGGTCATGGTTAAAGGCCAATCAGCGAATGGCTATGTGCCTAAGCCACTGTATACCCTAAATCAATCCGTACCTTCCGTCTGCATTGTTACTTAAAACTTGATATCCTTTGCGTTAATGTTAATCCCCACATTAACGATAAAATCTACACTCTCAGCGAACGGCTCTGTGCCTAAGCTACTGTATACCCCAAATCAGTCCGGACCTTCCGTCTGGATTGGTACTTAAAACCTGATATCCTTTGCATTAATGTTAATCCCCACATTAACGATGAAACCCACACTCTCAGCGATGAAACCCACACTCTCAGCGAACGGCTCCATGCCTAAGCTGCTGTATACACCCAAATTAGTCTGGACCTTCCATCTGGATTGGTACTTAAAACCTGATATCCTTTGTGTTAATGTTAATCCCCACATTAACGATGAAACACACACTCTCAGGGAACGGCACCGTGCCTAAGCTGCTATATACACCCAAATCAGTCCGGACCTTCTGTCTGAATAGATGATTAAAACCTGATATCCTTTGTGTTAATGTTAATCCCTACATTAATGATAAAACTCACACTCTCGGTGAACGGCTTCGTGCCTAAGCCACCACACATCCCTAAGTCAATCCATCATACCTTCCACCTGGATAGACGATGAGACTTTGTATCCTTTGCATTGATGTCAACACCTACATCAATGATGAAACATCTTCAAGTGATAAAAGTATAAAAATGGGGCTTAAAATAGAGGTGCCCCACCAGGCTTGTTCAGACCTTCTGAACAAGGGCAGAAATGGCCAAAACCCAGTTGCGGTGAAAACCCAAAAGGGCACTGCAGGTAAAATTGAGTACCCCGCCACGTGAAAACCTGAAAGGGCGCGTGGGGAAAAGCAAGAGGGGGCTTGCTTCGGTGAAAACCTGAAAAGGCACTTGGGCCAGTAATGTGGTAATTCGAGATATTGTGCTGTTCCTACATCAGCAACATGCTACCTCCACGTCCCACCAATAATAAAGCTTCTGTTAATCTACCGGTGCCCTGCCCAATCGATGATTGAACCAGTCCGAGATAGACCTTACGTCTATTTCGATAAAGCCCTTGTATTCCTTTAACATCTCACCGACAATGAAACCCACTCACATTCTCGCTTACTAGTTATTGATCGACCGGCCCATCGCCCGATCAATGATGAAACCTATCCAGTTTAGACCTTACGTCTATTCTGATGAAACCTATAAAACTCCTTTGCAGTAGGAGGATTATGGATAAACTCTTGAAGATAATTCTCCCAAGAGTCCATAGAAACCAACAAAGGTTCTAAGGATCAGATTTGAAGGAGAAATCAAGAAAAAAACTCTTTAATCCGTCTGCGGAGTAGCAGAGATGAGCAGTTCTACTAAAACTCTTCTGTTTGACATAACGCATCCACGATAGACCGCCATAGTTACATAACGTGCCAGAGATAGTCCGTTATGTGACCTTATCCAACAGAAGATAAGAACGACAGGCGAAGCATTCGGACTTAGGACTCTGGAGGATATAACGGATTGGAACAAGGGCATTATAGCCAATATATAACGGATGGAACAAGATCCGTTATGCAATGAAGACGTTCAGGGAGACGGTGGCTGAGACGATGAGGAGGTCGGTGGATAAGGTGATAGACTCGACCTTTGGGGGGATATAACAGACCAGGTGCGGTGCATTATGTGATATTATGATGGATGAACAAAGGTCCGTTAAATAACAAAGAAGCTAGGTGAGATGGAAGGAAAGACGGTGGAAAGACGGTGGATGAGACGAAAGCCTCCAATTTTGAGAGAAGGTAACGGACCATGCTGAGAGCGTTATACGATGTGAATAACGGATGGATATAGGTCCATTAAAGAATAGAGACGCAACATGAGATGCTAGATGAGACGGTAAGTAAGACGGTGAAAGGACTATAACGGATATTATGAGGGGCGTTATATTACTATAACGTGCCAGTCATGATGTGTTATAGACAAAAGGGTGATAATGAAACGGAAGTGCTTGCCTAGCAATAAAACAAGGATAAGACCCAACCAAGGAAGACAATGACCTTAGAAAGAGACCTCAAACATGCCCAAGCAGACTTGACAAGGGTGAACAGCTTGGAGCATCATTAAAATATGGAAGGAGATGACCCGACTAATTGGTCATAAAATGGGTGTCAACAGATGCCCCTCCTTAACGTCCTCTTTACAGGGGAGTGAGTGGAGGTGTAGCGAAAGTAAAATGGAACATGGAGATGAAGCGGAGACGACGCGGAGTGGACCGAAAAGTCGACGTTAAGGCACACAACACCCGTTCTAAACCAACAAGCGATAGGAATCTTCCAAAAAACTTCAGACTAATCACGAGAAAAATGGCAGACCAAATGACGCCTATCTGGAGGAACTAATAACTAAGGAAAGGAAAACACGGCCAGCGGCTGGAGCAATGGTCGGCTCCTCAATGCAGGCAATAAAATCTTCAAAAATAAATGAATGAGAAGCACCTGAGTCAAATAAAACACGAGCTACATGACCATAGATCATAATAGTACCTTCAACAAGATGGGATGCAACGGCCTTAGAACGAGTCATATGCGTGACTCTCCCTTTTTGTTTCTTCCCAGTCGCAGTAGACTGTTATGATGATGATACTGAAGCTTGAGAATATTGCTGAGATTGTGGTGGTGGAGGAGGTTTGAACTATTGTGGCTATGAAAACTGAGAAAACTTGATGTTCTGCTTCAGCCTTTAGGGACAGTCACGAACCATGTGTCCAACCTGATCACATCAAAAGCATACCATCGGCATCGAACAAGGTCTGCCCGGATGACTACCGCCACACCTCGGACACGATCTCAGTTGACTAGCCACCAATCCCTGTCACTGAAAAGAAGAGGGTGCTGCTTGCTGCACTGTACCAGAAGGAGCTTGTCGGTCATACTACTTCTTGGACTTTCTGAACATCCGCCTAAACTTATATTTCATGGAAGAAGTACCACTGACAGAAGGAATAGAAGATGGCACCCTTGCCATAGTAGGTTGACTGGTAGCCTACTGATGCTGCACACTCTGCTGAGCTGGCTCAACTTGAGTTCATCCTCGAGATCTTGTCATGTCCAGCTCTAATGATGTAGCTGCCTGATAAGCCACATCTAATTCTGCCACTCTGGTTGCAATCAGAGGTTGACTATGCCTTCAACCCACGCACAAATTGCTCAATTTTTAACCCTTCATCAGCAAGAATGTGAGGAGCATACTGACACAATTTCATGAATTTATTGTGATACTATAGAACCGTCATATCCCCTTGAGCCAATTCCATAAATTGATGCATTTTTTCCATCCTTAGATAAGCTGGACCATACGTACACTCGAATGAAGTAACGAAGTCCTGCCAAGTAATTTGTCGAAGAGGTTGAGACCTGAAAGTTACCTCCCACTCAGTGGTCTACCACGCGAGTGATGCTCCTTGCAATTGGAATGTAGCTAGCCATGGAATGGAACACACGTTTAGTTGCATCTAGCCACACTCTCGCTGCACTTGGATCTGCTTGCTCTTCATATGTTGGTAGGTGGAATAGAACAAATTCTTTCAAAGCTCTGCCACGACCACCTTGAGGCACGTCATAACCAGGAACAGGATCAACACGGCCTTGTGCTTGAACATTTGCACGAGGTGCATGGACTTGTTTTACTAGCAGAATATGCAAGGACTTTAAAATGTGCTCGGACTTGAATTGAGCACAGACTTGTTAGACAAGTGAAGAGTTTGCACGGGGTTTGACGTGTATAGACTCTATGAAAGAATGCAACGAGTCTGTGTCAATGAGAAACTTGCACGGGGTATCATGTCCATGGGGTTTATAAAGGCGTGCAAAGACATTGAAGACTAGAAGAAATATGCACGGGGTTTAGACTCCACCGGGTTTGCAAAGACGTGCAAGGACTTGAAGAGTAGAAGAAATATGCACGGGGTTTAGAGTCCACGGGGTTTGCAAAGACGTGCAAGGACTTGAAGAGTTGAACAAATGTGCACGGGGTTTAGAGTCCATGGGGTTTGTAAGGACGTGCAAGGACTTTGAAGACTTGAAGAGATGTGCACAGTGCATCATGTGCACGGACATGAAGTGCTCAGGGTTTAATGTGCACTGATATGAGATCTGCATAGACTTCTATATGCTCAGACTTTACAACAGTTTGTGTAGACTTCAGATACAGAAGCTGCACGGACTTAATTTGAAAGAAATATGCACGGACTTCATTGCTGAAGAAATGCACGGACTTTGTTGAAAATATGCATGGACTAGAGTGTGCACAAACTATAAAGAAACGTGCACGGACTTGGTTTTAAGGAAATATGCACGGACTTCATTGCTGAAGAAATGCATAGACTTTGTTGAAAAATATGCACGGACTAGAGTGTGCACGAACTCTGAAGAAACGTGCATGGACTTGGTTTTCTAACAACCAAGACAAATGCACGAACTTTACAGACTTAAATATGCATGGACTTTGATAAGAACATGTGCACGGACTTGGTGAGAAGAAATGCATGGACTTCATTGCTTGGGTGAAATATGCATGGACTTGAAAATTGCACGGACTTGGTTTTCACAGATCCACAGTGTGCATGGGCTTTGTGAAGTGAAGTTAAAAATATGCACGGGGTTGAATGTGCACGGACTTGTGTTCAATCGAGCAGACAACTAGAGATGTGCTCAAGGTTTGATGTGCACGGACATGATAAAGTTGTGCACGGACTTGGGATACAACCCAATCAACAATTTACTAAGTCCAGGATGTGCACGAGGTATGGACAATGTCCACGGACTTAAAAGACTTACATGCACTGACTCAATATGCACGGGGTTAACCTATGCATGGACACCTTGGTTTGGCCCCTCTTAGACCCCCTAATAGTCAAGGGCTTCCTCCACACCCATCCACCCCCATCCCCTCCCATTTACCTCCTCTTCCCTCCTCCCATCTTCAACCTGCACCTTTAGATCACAGGCAGTAGAGAACTATTCATTTGAAGAGGTGACTGCAACTTCATCCCGGCATTTCTGAAGCCTAAAGAGGTACCGGTGAAAGCGTCTCCAAGTCTTCTTCGTATGGGTGGTAGTCTCATCCTCATCCGAGCTCCGAGCTAGCCATGAGAGTCATTCTTTCCCGACTGCGCAGAAGAGGTCTGGCCAGCAACCTGAGGTTGTTTGCAGAAGCTGCCACGACTGGCCACCTGAATATATTGAGGCGAGGCTTGGCCGGGACCTTCGACAGGGAGTCTTCTTCCCTCTACAAGAAGTGGGACTCCATTTGGCAACCAGAGTGGCAACTTCTTAATTTTCTTCCTAGGATGTGCTGTTTTGTCCCCTCTTGGACTTAATAGACACCCTGTCACTGTTTGAGCTTCTCCAGCCTACTCCGACATCAGCTGGCATTCTTGTGGATCACGTTTCGAAGGCGACGTGACATAAATTCCATCGATTCCAGCCACACTCGATTCTGAGTCTGGAAATGTTCATGGCGGCCTCGACTTCCTACTGTTGTGGCTCTGTAGCAATCAGAACCAGGAAGCAGAGACCCTGTTCGTGGCTCTTCCCCGACCGGCACTGACAACCTGGGAATTCCAGAAAAATCAGTCAAGACCCTGGTCCAATTACGAGGAGTTGGCTGCTGGTTTCGTCAAAAAATGAATTCGGTAGTGGTCACAGCGGCGCCGACATCGCCTGCCTATCCCCTATTCCAGAAAGAGGGCAGAACCGACCCCGCCGTTTGTTAAAACTCCTCGCTCTATTCTTTCCCTCCCCGCTTGGCCGGCTGAAGGCCCCTCTCTGCGTGGAGGTAGTTTTGGGTGTAATTAATTTAACCCCCACCCCAAGATCCCCCCTCCTGCAAGAGGTGTAGTGTTGTAATAGCTTGAGCAAGTCGAAGCGACACCGGCGCGGCGAGCAGGTGCATACCCACGCCTCCCCACTCGCCCTCGTCTCCGGCCGGGATCGGTGTATTCACGTTGATCAGGTGAGATCCTGAACACTTCTCATTGCTGGGATTTCTTTGCTTAGTTTAGTATTGCATTTGATTGCTCCATCGGCGGTGAGAGACGATGGTGTGACCCAACCTTCGGTGATACACACAATAGGTAGGATCCTCTGTCTTGTCCACCTCTGAGGGCTTTCGCTGATCCGGCAGAGTAATGAGCTGCTCCTTCATGCATAGATCAAAGAACATTTTGGTGTGCTCCTTCCTGAAGGAATAAGGCATCTTCATGCGCTCTGCTAAGAGAGATGCATTCGCCTTGGCGTCGGACTTTTTGTCATTGCCTTTGGACTTTCCTTCTCCCTTGTCTCCATTTGTTGGGGAGAAATCTACTACATTCACCTCCTTACCGCTAGCTAGGCAGTCCTTGGAGGATTTGCCTTTAGCAGAAGCTTGTACAGGGTGATCGGCGAAGAACATTTCAATCTCCGCCACAACTATATTCAACTAGTCGAAGCTTCTGATATTTGAGCCCAGAAGCTTCTCACTGACTTCCGCCGACAAACCCCTACGACAGATGGTGATCGCGTCTTCAGGCGCATGCTGACGTCCCTCCATCGCTTGATGAAGTCCAACGCAGTCTCACCTTTCTTCTGCCGGAGGGAACAGAGCTCCGCCAGGGAGACTTTACGTTCGGCCGTCTGAAAACAGTCGACGAACTTCTTCTGCATATCAGCCCAATCAGCAACAGAATTGGGCTTAAGCCTTAAAATACCACTGGAAGGCGGTGCCTGTCAGGGATGTAGCGAAGTACCGCAGCAAGAATGCCTCTTCCAGCGCCAATTCACCCATGGCCATCATGTAGTAGGCCAGGTGTTCATGTGGGCTGCCCGTTGAACTTCTGAAACTTCGGGGCTTTTGGGCAGTCAGGCAGAAGTTTCTTGAATTGATGGTGGAGGGGATAAGGCACACTGTACAAATCAACGGTCGTCACACCCTCCCCATGCCGAGCAAACTTCACCTCCACAATGCGCTCGATCATCTGCCTCTACGCCATAAGGCTTTCTACAACAGGAGTGGCAGACGATCGCGCATTGGCTTCGTGTGGCAGCACTTCAAATTCCACCGCCAATGGCAATTTTGCTGCGGTGACGAAGGCATTGGCCGCAATTGGAATGGGAGAGGACTGCTGTTCCACTCCGGTGGGTGCCACCTGGGGTTGGACAGGAATCTCTTTTTCACGCAACAGCGCCTGTAAGAGGTTCTTGAGTTCTTGGTTCTCGCGTCGGAGTTCTTCCAGCGCGGCGGGAGTATGTGTCTCTTCCCCAGATCTTCCTTGTGCCGGGGATGGCTGTCCCCATCAACACTGTGGACATCTTCTTGGCGCTCTTCTTGCCATGCCAGCTCGGGCTGAGACGTCCCAGCAGTCGGCGCCTGCTGTGTTTGCGGTAGGATCCGAGACACTGGCCCTGACCTCCTCAAATATTAGAGAGGCTGGTTGAGCTCTCCCGAGGTGTCCTCGGGCTGCTTGTCGCCGGAGGTGGCGTAACAGGTGAACACTTTGACAGAATCATTTGTCACCTGGACCACCCGCTTCTTCCTGGGCGGTTGCCTATCAGGCTTAGGTGGCATCCCAATTCTGTCAAAAACAGATACTCGGGACGTGAAAGCCTGGGTAGAGAATTCCTCGTCTGTGTGCGTTGAACTAGCCCACGGAGAGGTCGGCCGCACCTTCTTGCCGGCTCCTCGGCCCTTCTGCCCACGTGGGGGCTGAGGTATAGGCCTCGGGGATGCCGAGATTTCAATGCTTGTCGGGTTTCGCATCTGTTGCAATTCCGACATGCGGAAGGGCGGTTTCGCCCTCGCTCGCCTTATTATTCGGGCATCCTCTTTGGTGACCCAAATTTTCTTCAAGTGGAGCTAGCGCTCCTCCACTTGGTTGCCCCCTGCCCTTGATCGGGGAGCTCGTGGCTTGGGCCTCTGTAAGGGACCCTGAGTTACCGCCAGTATGGCGGGTTTCTTCATCTTCGCTCCGTCCTCCCGAACTTGCCGGAGGAGCTCGAAGCGATTGGAGGTGGAGATGGTCGGGACATGTCGACCCCGAGGCAGAATCGGCTCGCCTCTATCGAGCCGAATGCGGAGGTCTCCGACAATTATAGTCTTGCCGGAGCGAGATGCAGCTGCCGCAGGCTTTGTGCCCTGACGGCTACGACATTGGCCCCATTGAGCAGGAGCAACCTTGGTGACGGCCGCCGTAGGCGCAACGTCACGGTGACAGCAACGCTACCCCCGTTGAACAGGAGCAGGACCTTTGAGGGTTGCCGCGGTGGCGACGGCGCTGCCCCCGTTGAGCAGGAGCGACGCCAGCAGTGACTTGATTGACCGAGAAGACTCGGCCATTTGCTAGGGCAGAAGGCCTGGCATCTTCGGCCGTCGTCATGAGAGCCGAGCGAACTCGGCCAGTTGCTAGGACAGAGGGCCTGACACCCTTGGTCCTTGAAGAGACAGTCGGGCAAGCCCGACCAATTGCTGAGACTGAGGGCCTGACACCCCCAATGGTGGCCTTCTTGACCAGACTGACCCGGCCAACTGTTGGGGCCGAGGGTCTGACACCCTCGACAGTTGGCTTGTTGGCCGAGCGAACCCGACCAATGGTTGAAACTGAGGGCCTGACACCCCTAACGGTGGTCATGTTGACCGGGCGGACGCGGAGGGCCTGACGCCCTCGGTGGTTGTCTTCTTGGCCAAGCGAACTCGGCCAGTTGCTGGGGTCGAGGGCCTGACACCCCCGACAATTGCTGGAGTGGGTATGGCTGAATTGACTTCAGCCACTGGCACTACACCCAAGAAGAAGGACGAACCGACAACGCAGGGAAGTCACCGAAGACGAGTGGGGTCGCCAAGTATCCGAGCCTGGCGTGGTTGGCAATGACTTGAGGGCCGTAGGTGATGGCTGCCATCGCTGTTGTTCGCTGTTGGTGGTGGTGGTGCGTAGCACGAATGGAGCAAGGCGCAGGCGCGTAAAAGGCTCTCAGATGAGTAGAGAGATGTACCCGCCTCTTCCTGTCCTGTAAGAGGAAGAGGGGGAGATCAGAACCTTGAAAAAGGTTTGGACTTTGGAGACTTTCTTTGACAGAAAGAAGAAAGGCAGGAAAGGTCCCACCGGGCGTGCTAGTATGTGAGACCATGGAATTTTTCACGTAGGAAAAATGAACAAATGAAATGTTCTTTTTGAAAAGAAACATTCCTCTGTATATAGAGGGTTCATTTCGTGGGTGCACATAATATCAGACGATTTGGGTTCGGGTGCTGGACCTCTCCCCACTGACCGGAGTCGGTGTTGATTTACATCGGCCTAACGTCCGAACACCTTTGTTTAACTGTCAAAGAAATCCCAAAGTCTTCTACATAGGTTCTGATGTTGAGAGCTAGCTCATTTAGAGGGCTCTCGATGACCACTCATTTACCACCAACATGTTGATTAAGTTAGGGTTAAGGCTGGGCAAAACCCTAGGATTTAAGAGTAAGGATGCGAAAGTGTAGAAGCCGTAGGCATTTTGGAAGCGAAAGGGAGTTTTCTAGGTCCCGAGGGTGGACCACTCCTAATCCATCGTAGCCACAAGACGCACAGAGTGAGGTGCATTGTATCAACCGCCATACCCAGTCAAAGCATCAGTCAACAAAACCATAACGGCTCTACACCTGCGCGTTATCTTAATCATAACCCATGGGGAGAAATCCGTTATGCAAATCGACTGACACAGTCTTCGAGGTAGACACAATCATCGAGGGTTCTGACATGTCAGAACCTCAAAAACCACCAACCATAACGCACCTGAACAGGGGCATTATGTTCCACATAACAGACTACGCCTGGTCTGTTATGCTCCAAAGCCTCTAAAGATAAAAATCCACGAACGATGTATAACGGTCTATCGGGGGACCATTATGACCATAACGGTTTCTGGAAGAACCGTTATGTCAATCCGACGGTTAAAACGGTGGAACGGCCCAATCGGCCCATTCCACGCCCCATGTATGCCGCAGCGTAAGGGAAATACATCCAAACGGAGGGAAATCCTTCCAGGATTCCAAAAACATCACATGCACGCCGCGAGACCCACTAAATCTCGAGATCCGGGCGATTCAGAGGAATCGACCCAAATAAAGTCACCAGGGTTCCTGGACTCCTACCAGTCCCAAATGACGACCAATCAACATGAAACTGGTGGGGTTAAGATCCTGACATCCCAGCGGTCAATTTGACACTAACTACGCTACGAGAGGTTGCTATTTTTCGGCCAACCCTACGAACCCTGAAAACTATGGTTTACGCTAAACTGGCTCGATCTCCCCCGATCGGCCACCAATCTACACACGGAGACAAGAAAAACGTGCAGAACTCGGAGAGGGTCCATCTCCCTACCTCCACCGATGAAACCGAGCGCCAGGGGCCACTAATCCTCGCCGAGAACGCCGTCGCGAACCGAACCACCGGCTTTGAATCAGTCGTTTGGGATCACGTCAAATCCACGCCGTTCCTCGCTCCACCACTCGTCTCAGCAAGTCCCACGCGTCGTCACCTCGCCCGTGGATCACTCCGTCTGAAGTCAGGCCCCTTCGGGAGAGAGAACGAGAGAGAATGAGGGAGAGAGAGAGTGAGAGCGCGAGAGTGAGAGAGAGAAGGGGGTGGGTTTGGGTTTTTATAAAAAAAAGAAATTAAATATTTTTAACCAATTCTGAAATCTCGTAAAATGTGTCAAAAATACACTAATTCAGAAAAATCTACAAAAATAGTCGAAATGATCCTCCGGAGAGATTGTGGGGGTTCACGCACCCTATAAATAGATGGGTTATGCCCATCGAAATGAATATAGCAAGAAAATTAACCCACCTCGCCAAAGTCTCTAAACCCATCGTTCCTCACCTTGCCCGGACGCGAACCTTCAGCTTGCACCGTGGCCTCTCTTCTCACCTCTCTAAATTTCTATTTCTCACTGCACCTTCGCATTTCACCGCTCCGCCCCGGTCACTCCCTCCTACACATTCGCACCGGACCATGCACATCCATCTCTCTCGTCTCTCTCGTTCCCTCTACCTCTCTCTAACGCACACATCGCACACAACTCCCTGCTCTCGCTCTCCCTCTCCTCCATGCAGACACCGCCGCGGAGCCCCCCGTCGGCTCTCCCTCTCTCTTCCCGCCTGCTAACCCTCTCTACCTCTCTCTCTCTCTGATCCCTCTCCCCATGCAGCACCGTTCTTCACGCGAACGGCAACTCCCCACCGCAGCCTCCGCCTGCAACACCGCCACCCGCATACCACCATCCCACCACAGCGTCCCTTTTCCTATTCCTTCTCACCACCGCCTCATCTCCCTCGTCTCCCTTCACAACCCCCGCAGCGCCGCTCTCTTTCTCTCTCTAGCCATGCACACGCTGTCGCCATCCAGCCACACTCCCGCCGCGATGACCGCCACAGACACGTGGTCATGGACCCCAGCCGCTCCGACGTGCCACCCTTCTCTCCCTCACCGCAACACACTCACTCTCTCTCCCTACTAACGCCACCCATCGCCTTCAACGTCGAACACCCTCTCCCCTTGGCTGCTCCACACGCGACCACTACCTGCTCCGCTGCTTGCCTCTCTCACCCTCTTTGCACCACCCTATAGCGCCTGCTCACTTCCCGTGTCTCTCCCCCTCACCTCCCGCACACATGCACACACGCCGTCGATCCCCCTCCGTGTCCCACTCTCTCTATCTCCCTCTCTCTCTCTCTTCTCACCTTTTCTCTTTCTCTCTCTAACCCACACGCACGCACGCTCTTCCGACGTCTCTCTCTCTTTATCTCTATTTCTCTCTCTTCTCGCTCTCTCTCTCTCTTTCTCTCACCCTCTCTCTATCTCCCCACAACACACATATTTTTAAAATTTTTTATTTATTTTATGTTGACGTTACCCTGACACCAAGACTACGAGATCCTTACCCCTCATCCACCTGGTGTTATTTACATTTATTATGCTGTTTGGGACCACTAGGGGTAAAAATTTCCATCAACCCAGCTGAGGTGAAAACCCGGAAGGGCACCTCAGGCAAAATCAGGTTACCCCTCGGTACGAAAACCCGTAAGGGCATACCGAAAAAAGCTAAAGGGGGCTAGCTCTAGTAAAAACTCGAAAGGGTGGTAGAGCTGCTAAAGAGAAAAAAAATCCTATCCTTCTCTGCTCCTCACCGACGAGGGTCGTTGACCACGACATGCTGTCAACGGCGACTTCGGCATTACGCCACAATGATGGTGACCATCACACCCTCCAGGGCTAGCCAACGCCAATTCTAGCATTGGTAGTCATCTACCTGTCCTAATGGCTGGTCTCCAGCTCTAACATCACAGCTACAATGCCTCCACAGGCCAGTCGCTCAGTTCCAGTACTGGTTGCCAGCTCCAGCACTGTGGCTCCAATGCCTCCACAGGCCAGCCGCTCTGGTCCAGTACCAGTTGCCAGTTCCAGCACCAAGGCTACAACACCTCCATAGGCCAGCCGCTCGGTTCCAATGCCAGTTGCCAGTCCAATAGTATAGCTATAGCATACCCGTGAGCCAATCACCTAGACTCAGTACCAGTACCTAGCCCCAGCGTTTCGACTACAACCTCATCACAGGTCAGCCGGCCAGCTCTAGTTCCCAATCCTAGCTTTCGGTTGTGACGCCTCCCAGGGCCATTCGGCCGACCTAGCTCTAATTTTTCAAGCCAATGTAAACTGCATTGCCAGCTAACGACATAAAGACAGTCAATACCAAGCATCAGCCTACAATCAAAACACACTAGAATCAATTCCCAGCCTTAATCCCATGGACCCCCAAGTCCCGACGGGCCTATGCTAACCTTGCACAACACAGGTTTGCCCCATCTTAAGGGGCTGACCCCCAGCGCTTGGTCTTTTCTCCTATTTCCCAGTACCCAGCACTCAGCCCCCAGTATCTAAAATCCAGCCACACCTCTCCCATTTCCCAGTCCTCTGCGTCAATACCCTGAAATAGGGTAAGCCCGATCCCCTGCCCCCTACACCAGTACATAGCGAAGAAATCAAGCATGACTAACAGTAAGTGGCCACCAATCCCTGCACTCAGCACTGTTCCGCAGAATGGAAAGTGGAACAACCAAGCAAACAACAACATCAAAGTCTGGAGTTTGTCATTGATACTCTATAAAAAGGAGCCCAAGACATGCCCTTGGGGTAACAAAAGCAAGAAAGACAAACCTCTCGACTGGCGAGAATCTCACAACAACGATCCTCGGCCCATGGGTAATCAGCCCATACGCTTCTACTGTGCACTCATACAACGCACACAGGCATCAAAAAATATCTCGGTATCCACATTCAGCACATACATGGTGCCATCGCAATTTACGAAAATCACAAATAGCACGCCACGAGTACTGATCCAGCGAGCAACCGATCACAAACAGCCAAAGTGCAAAGGAGAAGAGCACCACCTTCAGCACAAAGCCCAAAGAAAAATGCTAATCTCAGCTTACCTTCACGTCCTGAAACAATTATCGAGCCTTTACAACACATCGGCCATTCAACACGGCACAATGAACACGGTGCACCAAAGTTCTTAACACAAGAATTAGGTCCAAAGCCAAGCAACCATAAAACAAGGAGCAGATCAGGCTCAGATTAAACACTGTCCACACTTAAGCAGACACAGGATAAAGGCATCACTAAGACAGTAATTCTAAGGCTTACCTCGAAAAGGCTCCACCAAACGGGAAGAGAAGCATCAAGCTCTCTAACAGAAGCTCACCAGGAAGGGAAAATCCTAGGTCACTTGAGCATCTTCTCAATCGAGGGATCTAATCGACCACTTCAACAGAAGCAAAATGCATCAGGAGCTGCACAGACTCAAGCTGGGATGACCAAAACAACGTAAGAATGAGTACGGTCATCACACCAACGCTAAAAAATCACCAGCCACCTGAATCAATCGCGGAAAGATCTCGAACAATGTACTACAGATTCTAGCCTTCTGGCAAACTCTGCCAAGTACAACAAGATCGAGATAGACATCATGACGACAAGGAAGTACCTCGTCACGCCTTGACGAGAGCAAAAACCATCTCGTACAGTGCTAATATGGCACGCACAAGATGACACATGAAAAATAAAGCGATAAGGAATCGCGAACCTAATGCCAGTTGAAGACTGTACTGGACTTTCAGGACTCTAGAAACTATATATCTCAGATTCCCATGTACTTCACACAACAATGCTCTGATACCAGCTGTGATGACCCGGATCCCAGATACCAGATATACCCGATACCGCTTGGAACCCGTGAAGCCTCCCAAGAGTTGTAAAGCTCCGGAGGGATAAAAGGATTGTCATGTAGTACATTGAAGCCACAGAGATATAACAGTAAGTAATTAACTTTCATTAGATCGGTTTGCTAAAGTAGCAGGAGAGGTTCCTTCATAAATTACCTCTAACCTGTCCCACATTTCTTTTGCAGATGTGCATGTAGCCACTCTTGAGAATGTCACTGGATGGAGTGAGTATTGCATGAAGTGTCTCACACTCCAGTTGATAGTTGATTGCCTTATCTGCTCTTTGGTCCACAATTCCTCATCCTTCGTAAGCTCATATGGGCCTTTGCTAATCACCTGCCAGAGTTCGTAGTCTTGGGCGTGAATGAACACCTGCATGCGTTGTTTCCAATATGGATAATTAGTTCTTGTAAAGTAAGGAGGTCTATTTGTTGTAAACATAATTTTGATGTTTTGATGATGGCCAACAATCTTGGTCTGATGATGGCTAGCACTTATCTTATGTCTTAGCTTTATAGAGTCAGAGCTTTCATTCAGAAAGTCCGTGCATGCTTAGTGTACATCTTGCATGACTTGCTCAAGTCCGAGCATGAACAAACTCCATGCATTGCATGTCCAAGTAGTCTTCAGTCCTTGCAGATTTTTGCATCTTAAGTCCATGCATATGTAATGTCTGTGCATGTTTGTTTCAACATGTATAAGTTCATGCATTTGTTGCTTAGGCACAAAGCAAAGTCTGTGCACATTTCATGCATGTCTTAAGTCTGTGCATTGCAAAGTCCATACATGTTCTGGTCTTGGCAAAGAACATAAGTCTGTGCACACTTTCATAAGTCCATGCATGTGTAAGGTCCATGCATATTTTGGTCTTAGATATTTTGCTATCTGTGTTCTATCCAAAACCCCGTGCATGAACAGTCTTGGCACTATAAGTCCTTACATGTTTTACGTTGAGTCCATGCATAAATGTCATGTCTTCAGCTAGTCCATGCTCGCTTTCATGAAGTCTGTTGAAGCTAAACCCCGTGCACGTTTGATGTTCAACATGAAGTCAGTGCACGCCTTCACATGGTCTATGGAAGTCTAACTCTATGCATATTCTGCTCTTAACACTAAGTCTGTGCACATAAAATCTCGTGCACATTTTGTACTTAGACTGTGTTGGTTGGGTTGCATTTCAAGTCCGTGTACACCTTCATCATGTCTGTGCACATAAAACCCCGTGCACTTTCCTTACGGTCATCAAAGTCCTTGTACGAATACATAAACTCCGTAGACATCAAACCCCGTGCAGGTTTTTCTTTGAGACAAGTCCTTGCACGTTCTCACAAGTTCCTTTGCAATCCTTCTCACTATCAGCTGTCAGGTTTGACCCTCACGTCCACTAGGGCTGTCAAATCTATCTTTGTCCCATCGGGATTGGCCCCAGTATGCCCTCACGGGCTGGCCAACCCATCATGCATATCGGCACATTTCGCCTTCTTGGGATTGGCCTCAGCATGCCCTCTCAGGCCGCCAACCCATCACGCCTTTCGGCACATTTTATCTTCTTGAGATTGGCCTCAGCATGTCCTCTCGCGCTGCCAACCCATCACGCCTTTTGACACATTTTACCTTCTAGGGATTGGCCTCAGTATGCCCTCTCGGACTGCCAACCCATCATGCCTTTCGGCTCACTTTACCTTCGAGGGATTGGCCTCAGTATGCCCTCTCAGGCCGCCAACCCACCATGCCTTTCGGCTCTTTTTACCTTCTTGGGTCTGGCCTATGCACGTCCTTCTCGGGCTGTCAACCCATCTTTTGCCCATTGGCTTTTGGGTTTTGACTCTCGTGTCCCACTAGGGCTGTCAAATCCACCCCCTTTGTCTCCACGGGCTTGGTCTATGTATGCCTCCTCAAGCTGCCAACCCTATTTGCCTATCGGCTTAGGGATTTGATTCATACGTCCCACCCGGGTTGTCAAATTCCCTCCTTTCATCCTTTTGGGCTTGGCCTACGCATGTCCCTTCCGGGCTGCCAACCCATCTCGCCTTTCGGCTTCCAGGTTTAACACGCATGTCCCTTTCGGATTGTTAAACCTACTCCTTCGCTTTCCCAACCGGGCTTGACATGTGCACGCCCTTCTCGGGTTGCCAGCCTGTTCAATTTATCAGGTTTTGGGTTTGACTAATCAAGTCTCACTAGGACTGTCAAATCCACCCACTAGTCCCACCCATGCGGCACACATGTCCCTCCGGGACAAACCCTCTCTACCTTTTGGCACCATAGGTATTCAAAAAAAAAAATGGGACTAAAAATATTGGTGCCCCAGCGGACTTGGTTGTTTCTGTTAGGAGAGCAATCAAGGGCAAAAAGGCTTTAACCCGGCTAAAGTGAAAACCTGAAAGAGCGCCTTAGGCAAAAATGGGTACCCCTCAGTGTGAAAACCCGCAAGGGCGCACAGGAAAAAGCTAAAGGGGGCCAGTCCTGGCGAAAATCCGAAAGGGCAGTAGGGCTGGTAAAGTGATCAAAAAAAAAAGAAAAAAAATACATGCAAGAGGATAGAAGCGAATGCTACTACGCTCTGTCCTCACATACTTCTTCAACATGGAAATATGGAATACATTGTGCACTTCTAATAGCTATGGAGGCAAGGCAATGCGATAAGCTATCTCGCCAACTGTTTCCAGCACTTCGAATGGACCAATAAACCTTGGTGTAAGCTTGTCCTTAACACCGAATCTTCTAATACCTCATCCAGGAGAGACATTGAGGAAGACATGGTCCCCAACTTGGAACTCCAGATCTCTTCTTCTATTGTTAGCGTATGACTTCTGCCTGGACTGAGCTATCTTGAGTCTTTCTCTGATACGTTCAACATTTTCTATTGTATTCCTCACCATATCTGGGTCTAGTATTTGTCTTTCACCAACTTCATCCCAACATATTGGAGACCGACAACTCCTGCCATAAAGTGCTTCGAATGGAGCCATCTATATACTGGCTTGATAGCTATTGCTAGATGCAAACTCGGTCAGGGGCAAGTGGTCATGCCAGCTTCCATCGAAGTCAATGACACATGCTCTTAACATATCCTCAACAATTTGATTAGTTCTCTCGGTCTGACCATCTATCTGGGGATGGAAAGCAGTGCTGAAGTTGAGTTTTATCCCCAAAGAGTGCTGTAGATCCTTCCAGAAATGATAGATGAAGTGTGAGTCTCGGTCAGACACGATCGACATAGGTACGCCATGTAATCTCACGATCTCCTTGATGTATAGAGCGGTTAGGACATCAACCGACCAATGTCTCTTGATAGGTAAGAAATTCACCGACTTGGTCAAATGGTCGATAATTACCGAGATACCATCATGTCTGCCCTTAGACTTAGGCAAGCCCATGATGAAATCCATACCAATGTCTTCCCATTTTCACTTGGGAATGTCAATAGGATGTAATTTCCTGGCCAATTTTTGGGGTTCCGCTTTTACTTGCTGGCACGTGAGACAGCGAGATACGAAGTTTGTGTGGACGCACTAAAAATTCATTTGATTTTCAGTTCATTCATTCGGGTGTTTATTTGTCTATTTAGTGCGAGGGTGTTTCAGTCACTGTGGTGACGATTTATTCATGCTTCATGGGAGCCCATGGTGCACTCGATCTAACTTCGTCAGGTGCTTGTGTAGTTTGGGTCAAGACTAGATCCCGTCGCACCATAAAGGTCACGACATCATTTACATCCCCCAAACGAGAGAACACCCTTGATTAATTGCCGAAATTAGGGGCCATGCAGCCAAAAGAATTAATATAGCGTTTGGGCTGATAACGCACGGGTTTAGGATCATGAAGTTGGAAGTTTCTGGCTGGTCGAGAGGATTATTTTTCCTCGATGTGACTTTGTCTTGGCCATATGTGCCTTGATGTTGTTTATTGCCATGCCGTTGCTGGAGGCACTATGGTGTTGGCATTGGCATTTCTGAGAGTTGGGGAATATGTCAGCATGTATGCTGGTTGAGTACCCTCCGCTCTTCTGTAATCTTTTTCTTGGATGTTGTGTTCTAGGGGCATGATCGTGGTCCTTGAGATGCGTTTCCTAAGATTGTTGTTATTATTGTCGTGGGTCCTTATTGGTAAGTTGCTCATTGCATGACTAGTATATTGTAGTCGTGTGTTCAGCTGTTATTGTACTATGATGTGACCCTACTTGTAGTTGTGTTCCATGGCTTTGTGTTGAGTACGGAGTCAGGATTCTGCAAGTGCTATCGCTATTATTATTGTTGTTGTCTATTGGCGATTGTGTTCAGCTGGGGAGGAATTCCCTGTGAATCTGATTTGGCACTTAGTGGACTGAGGTCTTGTCGATTAGTTTTGCTATACTCTTCTATTATGGTAGAGTTGGCATGCGACTCGAATCAGCCGTAATGTCTGAGTGAGGACTGACGTGATTGTGGTTGTGGTCTAGTGTTGTCGTTGGCGTCCTGTGTGCTAGGTTTCATTGTTGTTTCTGGCACTGAAGTTGATGATGTGGAGCTGTCAACTGTGAGAACTATGCTTCCTTGTTTAAGTTGATGTTTGTTGTGTCTGCCGTTTGTTTTATCGGTAACTGTTTTCGTGGCATGGGTCGTGTCTCCTTTCCCATGTCACGTAAATGACGTTGCCTTGTTTCGTAGGTGTCAGACTTGTGTTCACTTGTGCACCATGCTCATTCTATGCGTCGATTTACCTTGAGATCTAGAGCATGTGCTTGTGATTGTGGTCTGGCAGTGTCCCTCTAAATTGTGTTTTTCAAGATTTGTGTTGTTAAGTTCTGAGTGTTGGTGTTGACTGGAGTTTGATGATCATTACCAGCGTTCTGGGTTTGTTCTGCCCTACTTCTTCTTATTAGCTCCTTTAATTTCAAGGATGAAATTTCTTAAAGGAGGGAAGGATATAACACCCTGGATTCTTTCGGATCTATTCGGAGAACTTTCGGATCCCTTTTGTGGGTCCTGAGTTGTGTTTGACGATCCACGCGGATTTTTCTCTCATCGGCTTCCCCAACTTCTTGGGGTTGGCCTTCGTTGATATGCTGGAGGTAGAGCCCTCGGAGCCTACCAAGGAAGCTGTGAAGAAGATCGAGTCCTTGGAGGCTCGGTGCTACCCGGACTCGCCCAAGAGTCCAACCCTGGTCGCCAGTTGCCTGGTGCACCATGCTGTCCCTGGGGCCCGCCCCGCTCTCATCAGCAAGAATTCCGGAGGACACCAATGCAAGGGCTTCCGAAAGAGCACTGCGGTGGTTACCTGAACCCTCTCCCAGTCTGGTAAATCTATGATGATTGGTGGCGTACGCGTCTTCCTCGACGGGCGCGACGCACGAATAGCCCCTGATCGGGTCATCCCCGCCATCCCTATCCGCAATTCCTATCAAGCCCTTGCCGGAAGAAGGGCAGAAAGAGAAGAAGTTGGCCGCTACGGCCAGGAGAAGTTGGCCGCCAGGCCGAAGAAATTTAAGCAGGTTTGGGTCCCTAAGAGGGTCCAGCCTAGCCACCCAGCTGCTGCACATGTCCGTCGCCGTCCGGATCGTGACGAGGCGGCAGTGAGGAAGGAAAGGGGCCTTCCCCTAAAAGAAGAACAAGTGGTTGCGGACCCTCTGCGCCACGCAGATTTCTGGGCCGGCGCCCGCCAAGCCAATGTCCCTGCTGTGGGATGAAAATTTCAGCAGCCTGCCAATTGGATTCGGTTTGCTTACATCCCTCCTACGGGAGGTCGACAACTATCCCCCGTGCTACATCAAGAACGGGGTCGAGAGGAAATGACCACCTTGGTCAGGAATTATTTCCAAGGGCTAGGCAACCCCTCATTGGGACAACAATGGCTGATGCAAGCAGCCGCAGTCAGAGAAGATCACTGCCCACCAATGGCTGTGGAAGAAGAAGAAGAAAGAAAGATGACATCGTCAGTTGACGACAATAGTTATGAAGACGGCTTCCATATTGGAGCTGATGACACCACCCCTTGGCAAGAAGAAAAGAAAAGAATTCCCGTCTTTGAAAGATTGACCTTTCTAGATCAAGCTAAGAGGAGGGTCCAATGGCAGAAAAGAAGGATGCAGGTCTTCACTTGCAATATGGACGGCAGATTCGGCCAGTATGGGGGGCTCCCCGAAGACCCTCACAAGTTAGCTCAGTTGGCTACGAGGCCAGGGCCAAATACTCGGAGGATCAAGGCCGCAAAAGAACTGATAGCTGCAGCCAAGGGAAGACAACCCCTGGTTTGCCATCGGCCCGATGATGGATCAGCTATTCTTACTGCTAATGTGGTGACAGCGGAAGATGAAGATGAAGCTCTATTTGATATTCTGCCAGAGAATATACCTAGGGGTGTGTCAGAGGCTATCCCCAGCAATGTAGCCATGGACCCGGCGGTCCTAATGCTACTTTAAAAATACCGATAGGAGATAGACCTGCTGAAGAAGCAATTAATGGAGAAGACAGAACAATCCTCAGCATCTAAACTGCCCGAAGTCCAGGGCCAATCGTCGCGGGGAGCAGTTCATCAAGTTGACCCTCCACCTCTTTACACCGCTCCTCCACCATCGGAGCCAAGCCTAGTGACAACACGACAATGGCCCCTACAACCGCTGATGCCACCGGTGCTCCCTTAGGTGCACCAGACCCCTCCGTTGCTGCGGCCTCTGCAGGCGACCACCCTGGTCACCCCGTACCTACAGCCGGCACATTTCTATCCGGAACCTGTTGACCCCACGGTCATGAACCGGATGATGGTAGAAAAGATGATCGAGATGAAGCTCGCTGAAAGGGGCGAGGGTGACTATGTCGCATTTGATGCCTACCGGGTACCATACCCACCGCATCATGCTGCCAAACGGCTTCCCCTAGCGATCAGTAAGAAGCCCAAGTTCGACAAGTTCAACGGGAAGGGGTCCCCGAAGGAGCATGTCGCATATTACATGACCATAATGGGTGATCTGGCCACCGACGAGTCATATCTATTGAAGTTTTTCGGGTCCTCATTGACAGGGCTCGCATGCGAATGGTACTCCAGCCTCCCGGCCGGGTCGATCAGTGACTGGTCAAATATGCAGAGAAAATTTAGAGAAAGATTCCATGTTACAGAGAGGGAGGTCACGGTGGCTGAAATCTACTCAACAAAGTAAAGGGCTGATGAAATGACCATTGATTATATTAAGAGGTGGAGGAACCTCAGCATGAGATGCAAGCGGCACCCGCATCAGGAGGACGCTGTGCAAATATGCAAACAGAATCTCAGGAGGGAAGTTCTGGAGAGGATGATTGGGATGGAGATACGGTCGTTCGACCGATTAAACAATGTCGTGGTCGATGTAGAAGCTTTCCTGGCCAGACTAGCACCCACCCCCGCCGCCGGTTCAACTCAGAAAGGTAAAATAGTGGAACGACGACAGGTGCCCAAAGAAGCGAACGCTCTCGACATCAAGATGTTCGAATAACAGAAAGACAAAGGCAAGAAGGCGGTTGCCCTCCAGCCGACAAAGACCACAGATGGCAAAGAAGGTCCCAAGTTGTGGGATAAAATGAAGAAAGTATACTCCTTCCCAAGGGACAAGACGAGGGTTCTGTTCGACTGGGTCACAAAAAATAGCATGGTTACCTTGCCAGAGCCGAAGAGGCCAAAGGACCTGAAGAGAAGAGACAGTCCAAGATTTTGTCCTTACCACTAGATACTGGGGCACCCTATCGAAGACTGCTACGTCTTCAAAGACATCATCGAGGGGATGGTGAAGCAAAATGAAATAGAGTTGGGAGAATACAAGTTGGACCCCCCTCAACCCCATGAGGCCCCTATGAGGAGGGCGGGAGTTAATATGATCTCTCTATACCAGGCGCTGCCCGAAGAAATCTCTGAGTCAAGCACCCGGAGCACTTATGAAACTCATTTCCTCGAGCCCATGAAAGAGCAGCGGGGGTGGCAGTAGGTCCCCACAAAGGCTAGGAAGAAGAAGGCACCTCATACTAGAGTGGGGGCACGTTTGCGCGGCATCACGCCACAACCTGCTCCGTCAGTGGAAGCACCTGCGTGGACCTCTCCACCCACAGTCATCACAATACCCACTCACAACCGGATGAGACAAACTCCGCTACCAACAGTGAAAGAGGTCACCCCTGAGGCCCGGAGACTGCAAAACCTCATAGACAGGCTGGACGATTATGTACAACCCGAACTGAAGCCTTTGCTGATACGGGACCACGTCCCATGGCAAGAGCTGGAGCAGATGTCACTCGAGTGAAAGGAACAAGCTGACACGGCCTCGGACATAGGAGGCAGTCCGTTCTGGGGGCAGGCACCTGCTGAAACAAAGAAGAAGCAGAAACAAAAGAAAAAGAAATGAAAGGCCGTCAGGGTCAATAAAGTGCAAGTTGTCTCCTACAATACTCTCTTAGCACTCTTCAACCTGCCCAGTGAGGAGGAAGAAGAGGAAATTTGCTTCACGCCACCTGTGGGGGGAGCCAAGGCCGGGTGAGGAGGAGATGGGGGGCGCGAGATTCCTCTCCACCAAGTGGTAAAGTGATTCTTACTCAGGGTTAATGTCACTTAGCAGCGCTTACCTCTCTTAGGGGATCTTCCATGATTTATATAGCGACTCTTGGAGTGTAAGAGCCCTGCGAGGCGGGGAGTTTCAGGGGTGGTTATGTCATCTTCATAGGCTCTTTAAGGTGCGATGACTCTTTAATCTCCGTTGTCCTCTTGATTCTCTTGCTCATGAAGGGAATGTAACGGTCGCATAGATAAGCTTCCATCAGTCAGTCCGAGCATGGGGCCTTGGCTCAAGGGAGTCTCCCGAGCTATAGGCATTAGGCTCGAGCGGGATGCAAGGTCCGGAAGGGCTTTTCCAGATTGATCTGACGCTCAAACTTCTGAACCCATGGGTCACCTAGGAAGCACTTGATCTGAGTGGGTTATTGGGCTTGAAGCTAGTGGGCCACAAGAGGGGCTGTCACTCTAAGGAACTGAGCCTCTTTTCGTCTGGCGAAACTTCGTTCGGCCATTCCTTTCCGTGCGGTAGAAATCTCCCTCTCCAAATTCCATTTCATTTAAGTCTATCAATTCTGTGAGTCTGTAGCCTGCCTCGATGCATCAATGTCACCACCTCGACCTGTTAGTTCAAATTCTCCATATCTGCAATCCTGTGTAGAGCCTCTGTGTCGATGCACCCTGATCCCAGGTCAACGCATCTGTGCATTTCAGTGTTTTCCATTCTTATACTACTCATGTTCAACCACCCTTGGTATATAAAATGGTATTAGGAGAAGGACAAATTATGTCTGTCTGGAAACCTGCACTATGCCTGAAGCGGTCTTTGACCTAAGTTCTCTACCAAGTACCAAGATAAATTGATTCATGAAGTCAGGGGGAGATACCTTCTTTGGTTTGGTCAAATTCATTTTTTTGGTCCATGAAGTCAAGTTCATTGGGGGAGTTTGTCTACTTCTGGAGTTTGTCAGATCACATTGTGATTATTTAGAATCTTATACAGTTCTTTCACAGATCTTGAAACTCAGAACTCTCTTAAAGATTTTAAGTCTATTAACTGAAAATTCAACTAAGAAGTTTAAGTCTCATGATCTTGTATAGTCAAAGATAAAGGCTTCTGAAGAATATCTTCTTGCATGACTTAGTGAGTAAAGAATAATGTTGGAATATCTTGCCCTGAAATCTTCGAAAAGTTTGAAGTTTTGTGGGTTTGCCTCGAACCCCTGAAGGTTATGATGACATTTTGTTGTTGGTTGATCGTTTGACTAAGACAGCTAGAATGTTGCTGATTAATGTGAAGTGGAATGTTCAGAGATTGGCCAGACTTTATGTTGAGAAAATTGTACCATTGCATGGAATTCCAATATCTATTGTATCAAATCGTGACCCACGCTTTACTTCTAGCTTTTGGCAGAGTTTCCAAAAGGCGTTGGGCACAGAATTGGCATTTAGCTCGACGTATCATCCTCAATTCGATGGTTAGTCTGAGAGGACCATTCAGACTTTAGAAGAAATGCTGAGATCGTGTTGTCTAGATTGACAGGGTTCATGGAGCCAGCATTTGCCATTGGTAGAGTTTGCTTATAATAATAGCTATCATTCCAGCATTGGTATGGCGCCGTATGAAGCCTTGTATGGTCGGCCTTGTCGTACGCCGTTTGACTGATTTGAGGTTGGTGAATGGCTTTTGACAGGACCAGATTTGGTGCAGCATTGTGTAGAGGTGGTTCATCTAATTAGGCAGAGGTTGTTGACAGCTCAAAGTCGACAGAAAGCTATGTTGATCGGCATAGAAGACCATTGCAGTTTGAGCTAGGAGACTTTGTATTTGTGAGAATATCTCCGATGAAGGGTGTGATGAGGTTCGATAAGCGTGGAAAGCTCAGTCCCCAGTACATTGATCCATTTCCTATCCTGGAGTGTGTGGGCTAAATGGCATATCGTCTTCAATTGCCACCGGCGATGGGAGCGATCCACGATGTGTTCCATGTTTCTATGTTGAGAAAGTATGTGCCAGATGAGTCACACATTTTAGATGATTCTATGTGGCCTGAAGTGGTAGCGGCTTTGTCCACGCCAGAGTATCCGATTCAAATAGAAGATCGTCACGAACAGCGGCTGAGGAACAAGGTGATCCCTCTGGTGAAAGTGGTGTGGTAGGGCCACTCCGGTAATGAGGCTACTTGGGAATGTGAGGACGATATGCGCCAGTAATTCTCGTATCTATTCGAATAGGTATGTCTATCATGTTTTTCTTCCTAGTGTTTCCTTGAAATTTGGAGGATGAAACTTTTATTAGGAGGGAGGGACTGTAAGACCCATGAAGTTTGGATTCTTATCAGATTTAGAGATCAAAAATTTCCCGTGAATTTGGTTGGTTTTGTGGGCTTTTTAGGTGAGTTATATGTTAAATAACCCACGAAATACGTTGTTTTTACTTTGATGAAGTTTTGTTTGATTTCTGAGTACTCGGACAAATAGTGGATATGCGTATTGCATCTTTCTTGCATGGTTGCATATTCTAAAAGTTCATTTGCTATCCTCCAATGCTGTCCTTGTATTGCATTATATTCCTTGTCATTATAAACCCCTTATGCTATGAGACAAATTGGGGACAATAGGGACACTACTGCCATAGAAGGGCGTGGAGCCAAATCGTAGAAATGCCCCTGTGGGGTGGCTCAATATGTTTCTTACCCCTAGGGCAGAGGGGGTGAAATCCTAGAGGTAGACAAGTTCCACTGGTTAAGGTGGGGAAAATTTTCCTCCGATTTTACACAGTTAACCAACACCTCATCGCCATTGCCTAGGTGACTATTTCTGACATTCTAGTGGTGGTTTGGGCACTGTGTCTGGGTCCTCTGTTCAGTTCAGAACTTTTGATAATTGTGATTAGATTGTACCAATTATTTGACTCTGTTATATGTTATTTGGCATACGTTATCCGTTCTATTTATTTTTGAACTGAGCTCTGAAACTGACTTATAAGTTCTGATACGTGTTCCTTTTCTGGCCATGTACATATTCATACATATTCCATTAACTTCTGATTTCTGACTCTTTTCAGGCTGCAGATAGATGCATGTTGTCTCCATGATCCTAATCCACGTGATCCTTTTGACGTCCGAGCTTTGGCTTCATGAAGTCTGAGCTTTGGCATCATGAAGTCAGAGCTTAATTGCATCGTCTGATCTTAGTCATGAAGTCCGCGCTTTGTTGTGTTAGGGTTGACTCTCAGAGGTTGACTCTCAGACTTGGCTGCGTCAGGCTTGACTCTCGACGATCGACTCTTAAACCTGGCTGTGTCAGGCTCAACTGTCTGTAGTCAACTCTCGGACCTAGCTGCGTTAGGCTCGACTCTCGGCTGACTTCACTCGCAATATATCTTTCAAAGCCTACTCTTCTTGGCTTCTTCTTGGCTTCGCTCGACTTATATTGGCTTTTATATTTCTTGACTTCGCTCGGCTTATATCTTTCTTGGCTTCGCTCGACTTATTAATGAGTTATAGTGTTTGACATCATCAAAATCTCAAGGACACAACATGATGTGTTTTCAATTTTTTTTCTAAAGCCATGTGTTTTGTTTCCGCAACCTGGTAGCGTTAAGAACTTGTTTGGACTAGAAACTGGCCAAGTATGTGGTTGCGGATGCTTAGGTCGGCACAACTGTCTCGGACATAATGAGAATCAAACTGCCGACCATTATCGCTCACTATCACCCGGGGATGCCGTAATGACAAATGATTGACTTCCAGATGAAACTCCACACGACTGTGTCCGTGATCTCGCTGTGGCTTCGGCTTTAATCCACTTGGTGAAGTAGTCGATGGAGACAATGACAAACTTTTTCTGGGCTTGAGCCGTACGGAATGGCCCAAGGATGTCGATCCCCCACCGAGCTAAAGGATAAGTCTCGGCTAGGGTGATGAGCTCTGTTGTCAGCTGATGGACCAAGTGGTCAAATCACTGGCATTGGTCACACTACTATACGTAGGCCAAGTAGTCTCACTGTAGAGTGGGCCACCAGTAACCCTGCCGAAGCAAGATCCTAGCGAGCGACCTTCCTCCTTGGTGCACCCCGCATAACCCTTCGTGGACCTCTTGAATTGCTCACCTGGCTTCGTCGGTACTGATGCATTTTAGAAGAGGATCGGAGAACGATCATCGGTAGAGGGTGCCGTCCTATATGATGAACCGTCGAGCTTGGTATTTCAATCTTCGGGCCTCCCGAGGGTGGCGGGGCTCTTGAGAATCCTGGAGCCATGATAGATAGGGGGTACGCCAATCGCTCGGGGAGGCCGAGTCAACAGCCATGAGCTCTGAATAGATGCTCGGTCTCTCGAGCTCTTCGAGAAGGACCGAGCGAGTACCCTCGGGGTCAACAGAGGAAGCCAGTCGAGAGAGGGCATCCGCTCGGGAATTTTCTTCCCTGGCTATTTAGACCACCTCGAAACCCTCGAATTGTCATTCTATGGTCTTGACCAACTGAAGATATTTGACCATCTGTTCTTCTCGAGCCTCGTAGTCACCGTTGACTTGGCTGGCAACCAGTTGGGAGTTAGTGTGAATCTTGACTCGCTCAGCCCCCAACCACTGAGCCATGCGGGCACTCGAGATAAGGGCTTTGTACTCGGAGGCGTTTGATGCCTGAAAGTTGAACATTAAGGCGTACTGCAGCTCTGCTCCTTTGGGGGACTTCAAGAGGATGCCGGCACCACTCCCGGTCGAATTGGAGGATCCGTCGATGAACAATTCCCAAGTTGGCCTGGGCTCGGACGAAGATTTCTCTTCGGTCGGGATGGTGCTCTCTGCGATGAAGTCGGCGAGCGCTTGTCCTTTGATAGCCGAGCGAGGCCTTGATGTGTTGTGAAGGTTCAGTAATTATTTTAGGATGTAAGGATATGCTGAGATTAGCCTCTTCTTTGTGCTGAAGTTGGTACGCTTCCTGGTGTGCACTTAGGCGACTTGTGATCGATTATTAGGAGGATCAGTACTCGAGTCGAGTTATATTGCAATTTTGTGAATTACGATAGTGTCGAATGTGCGTTGAGATGCGAATACGGAGGTATTTCTGATGCATGTGTGCGCTGTATGAGTGCACAGCAGAAGCATGTGGGCTGGTAATCCACGGGTCGAGGATCGTTAATTGTGAGATTCTGACCAGTCGAGAGATTTGTTTCCTCAATGTGACTTCATTTTTTGGCTTCTTGTGCCTTGATGTTGTTGGTTGCCGTGTCATTGTCATTGGTGGCATTATGGTGTTAGCACTGGCATTTGAGAGTGTTGGGGAATCTATCGGCATGTCTGCTGATTGAGTACCCTTTGCTCTTCTGCAACCTTTTCTTAGGTATTGTGTTCTTAGGACGTGGCTGTGGTCCTTGAGATGCGTTTCCCAAGATTGTTGTTATGGTTGTTGTGGGTCCTTATTGGTAAGCTGCTCGATGCATGGATAATACATTGTAGTCGTGTGTTTAGCTATTATTGTGCCTTGATGTGACCTAGCTTGCAGTTGTGTTCCATGATTTTGTGTTGAGTATAGAGCCGAGATTTCTGCAGGTGTTGTTGTCGTTGTTGTGGTGCTGTGCTCAGCTTGGGAGGAGTTCCCTGTGAAGCTAATTTGGCATTGCGTAGACCAAGGTCTCGTCAGTTAGTTTTGTTGTACTATTCTATTATGATAGAGTTGGCATGCGACTCGAATCAGATGTAATGTCTGAGTGAGGACTAACTTGATTATGCTTGTGGTCCAGTGCTGTCGTTGGCGTCTGGTGTACCAAGGTTTTCTTGCTATTCTTGGCACGGGAGCCAATGTTATGGAGCTATCAGCTGAGAGGACTATGTTTTCTTATCTAAGCTGATGCTTGTCGTGTCAGTCATTTTACTTTCTCGGTAGCTATTTTCGTGGCATAAGTCATGCCTCCTTTCCTGTGAGACGTAAGCGACGCTGCCTGATTTCGGCGGTGTCAGACATATGTTCACTGGTGTGCCATGCTCGTTCTGTGGATCGATTTGCCTTGAGATCCAGAGCGGGTACTTGTGATGATGGTCTGGCAGTGTTCCTCTGAATTGTGTTTTTCATTCCCTCTGAGTAATATCAGAGGAAGGGAGTCTAACTCTGTGTCCCCCTATGTGGATTCAGAGGAGGAGAGGTCTGTGACCTCTGGTTTGGTCAATTGTTGGGAGCAATTCACTGGGTTCCCTCTTGGTAAAGAGGAAGGGAGGTTGATCCTCCGGGGTTCCTCCTGGGTTGCAAGAGAAGCAAGGAGTTGTTCCTTGGGGAAGCTATATGACAGCAGTTGTTGCAGACTGAGTCTGCCGTGATTGATGCTTGTTTAAGCAAGGAACGTCACTCAATTACAGTGGAGGAGTGGACGTAGGCAGATCTTAGATCTGGCCGAACCACTATAAAAATTTCCTGTCTCTCATTTGATGGTTTGCTTATTTAAATTCCTTGTCTGAATTTACATAGCTCATCTCATCGATTAATATGCTTGGCCATAGAATTCATTTCACTGGTTACCTGCTAGGCATTCAGAGTGTGCTACAACACATAACCGATATATCAAAAAGGCGCAATTGGAAGGATAGGTTATGCCTATCTGGAAGGCAGCCTCTTGCGTGAGGAGATCTCCTGATCAAACCTCTGCAAAGTACTGGTGACTGTGATTGCAAGCACAATCAGGTGCGGCTAGTAGATTACTCCTGCTATAGCTTCTATTTTCATAAATTGCTCTCTTTTCTGAAAGTGCACTTTACTTATTTGGTTGGTGTTCCTTACTGTGCGTTAGGTCTGGTTAGCACTACTGTTGCTAGTTGCTCTGGATTGACTCATTGTCCTTAAGTGTGCACTCTATCTGTCTGATTAGAGATCCCTTCTGTGAGTTGGATCCAATAGTGTTACTGTTGCTATCTACTATTGGTTGGCAATTGGTAATTGGTTGTTAAATAATTTTTTTAAAACAAACATATTCATGCCCCCTTCTATATATGTTTTTTCGCTTATTAGACCGCGTACTGGTGGTAGCAGTCTATCGCAGGGCCGCTATCTAATGATGGCAGTCTCAAGGAGACTGTTTCTTGTTTGTAGCCGATAGAAGTAAAACTGAGGTACAAGGCTAATTTCTAGGAGAATTTATGCATAAAACTTATGAAGACTAGAAGGGTAAAGCATGCTAACATGTTTATAACAACTAGGATGCATGACTGGGATGAATTAAACAAGAATTATCATCTTTGATTAACGGGTATAGGGATAACATGTTGTGATAATCATGCATGCACAGTCTTAGAAAACCGTATCAGAGCATACCATTTGACATAACATATTGGTATCAGAGCCTAACTCTTTTTCAGGGATCAACATCCTAAAGAGGAAACGGCCATGGATGTAAGAGGGATGACGGCTGAGGGACACTCTACTTCCAAGCCCTCGTACTTTGATGGAAATGACTACGCATAC
Organism: Amorphophallus titanum; assembly: GCA_024336825.1. NCBI lineage: Eukaryota > Viridiplantae > Streptophyta > Magnoliopsida > Alismatales > Araceae > Amorphophallus > Amorphophallus titanum. Next base: position 15,646,023 of record JANBPO010006516.1, read on the forward strand.
TGGAAGAACCGTATGCAAGTTTTTCTGAGGGCTAAGGACTACGAGATTTGGAAAGTAGTCAGCAAAGGACCACTTGAACTACACCCGAACGAAGATGTTTGGACGAGAGAGGAGATCAGGAAGTCCACTCTTAATTAGTGCTCCATTAATGCAATGCAGTGCACTTTGCACCCTGTAGAGTTCTCCAGAGTCTTATCGTGCCCCATAGTGAAAGAGATGTAGGATAGATTGGAGGTTATCTATGAGGGAACATCTCAGGTGAGCGAGACCAAGGCGAATCTGCTTGTCTCTGAATATGAAGCATTCAGGATGAAGCCCGGTGAGACCATCACAGAGATGTATGCATGCCTCACAATTATCACCAACGGTCTCAAGAGTCTAGGGAAGAATTATTCTGATTATGAAGTCGTGAGGAAGGTACTCCGATCTCAGACTCTGGTGTGGCACACCAAAGAAACTATGATTAAGGAGTCGAGAGATCTACAGAATATGAAAGTTGATGAGCTCATCGGGTCATTGATGACATATGAGATGAATCTGCCGAAGACCGAGGAGCTAGAGAAGAAGAAGAAGTCGATTGCCCTGAAAGCAAGTGCCAGTCTGCCCAGTCAATCCAGTCATAGTGGATCGTCTAGTGATCAGAGCCTCTCTGGGTCAGAGCTCGAAGGCGATCAACTTGTAATGCTGACCAGAGAGTTCAGGAGGTTTCTAAGAAAAGAGGGAAGAAATTTTGGCAGACGATAGTACGGCGGTAGGAGACAATCAAGGTATAAATCCTACCCTGCCAAGAAAATTGACACTAATGTTTGCTACTAATGCAGGAAGTCTGGCCACATGAAGACAGATTGTCCTGAGCTCCAGAAGCTAAAAGAGAAAGCAAAGAAGAAAGCTCCCAAAGGAAAGGCTATGGTGAGCACATGAAGTGACGAGGATGAGGGCACATTAAGCTGCACGTCTGAGAGTGAATATGAAGAAAAACCCATCTGCTTGATGGCCAAAAATGATGAAAAAGAAGAAAAAGAATCCGATGAAGTATCCTCTCCTTTTGAGCATTAGCCGGCGCCCCCGGAGATAGAAGACGGAGGCCAAGCTACAGTCGAAGAGCTGATAGAAGTCAACCTGGGAGATGAGGATGACCCTAGGCCGACCTTCCTCAGTGCCCACTTTTCTGTTAAAGAACAGAAGCTGTATATCCAGCTGCTGTAAGAATATCAGGATCGCTTCGCCTAAAGCTACAAGGAAATGCAAGGACTAAGCCCCGTAGTCTCACAGCATGAGCTAGCAATAAGTCATGAAGCCGAGCCGGTGAAGCAACCACCACGGCGCATGAGGTCAGAACTCATCACCCAGATCTGCAAAGAGGTAGACAAGCTCATTGATGTGAATTTTTTCGAAGAAAATTAATATACCACGTGGCTGGCCAACATTGTGCCCGTGAAGAAGAAGAATGGGCAGATCCAGATATGTGTAGACTTTTGAGATCTGAATAAAGTATATCTGAAGGATGACTTTCTGGTGCCAATAACAGAAGTCATGATTGATGCTACAACCAGTCACAAGGCTCTGTCATTTATGGAGGGATCGTCTGATTACAGCCAAATATGGATTGCGGAGCTTGACTGGGTCCACATTACCTTCCGAACCCCTAAGGGCATCTACTACTACAAGAGGATGCCGTTCGGATTGAAGAACGCTAGCGCAACTTACCAGCGAGTCATGACTAGGATTTTCGATGAGCTGCTCTACCATAAGGTCGAGTGCTATATAGATGACCTAGTAGTCAAAACCAGAAGAAAGTAAGACCATCTGCAGGACCTCTGAGTCGTATTTCAGAGGCTCAGGCAGTATGAATTGAAGATGAATCCCATGAAGTGCACCTTCAGAGTATCCAATGGTAAATTTTCAAGATTCATTGTCAGATATCGGGGAATTGAGATAGACCCCACAAAGATCAAAGCAATCCAGGAGTTATCTCTGCCAAGGAACCTCTCCGAGCTGAGATCCCTGCAAGGCCGTCTGGCTTATATCTGGCGGTTCATATCTAATTTGTCGGGGGGTGTCACCCCTTTCACAAGTTGATGATGAAGGATATCCCCTTCTACTAGGATCAAGAATGTCAAATGGCTTTTGACAAGCTGAAAGATTATCTGAAGAATCCTCCTATGCTTGGCACACCAGTGAAAGGGCGACCGCTAATTCTCTACATAGTCGCCACACATTACTCTCTGGGGGCAATGTTGGTCCAAAATAATGAAGAAGGAAAAGAACAAGCTTCAATGTCCCTTCTTGAAGATCCCACGACCAGGAACATTTAGAATATAAACATCTAGATGACTGATCTCATTATCATAATCTCATTATGATCCAGTCATCATAGCTCATATCCAGGGACTTCATCACATTACAATATACACGTAATTGCGTGCTAAGAACGTAACGAAGAAAATATCATTATTATTATTGAATAAAATTGTACAAGAAATGTTACCATTACAACACTTGTGATTGGCTTAAAGGACATACATCTCTATCATTACCCTCTCTTTTTTGTATGTTTGACAGGCCGGAGTCATTGACTATGTTTGTGTTGTTGTTTGCCTGGTGAGGACCTGGCTGCTACCCTGGAGATGATCCAAGAACTGGTCAGCACTGGTCCGACAGTGGCCCTCCCCTCTTTCGAGGGGGAGCCAAGAGTGGTGGGTGTCTCGGTCCCATTTGTTTCTGGGGATGTGCCTAGCTTACTACCGCAGCTATTGGTGGGGACGCCTCCTTTGCCAACCGTGGTGTCCGCTTGCATGGTGGGACTGGTCAGGGCTGCTAGCATGGGTCCCTCAAGTATGTGATCAGGAACTTAACCACTTGTAGAGGGTTTTTGTATTACCATTGGGTGTTAAGCTTTTTCTGGTGTCGGTCACAGGTGCTTCTTCTCCCTTGGAGGGGGGGCAAGCTCCCTGTGACATGACTGGAGCCGCAGAGGGAGAGCCTATCGCTACGACTTTGGCTGGGGGCGACGAGGAGATCGTCGACATTGAGGGGGTCTCCGAGAGGAGCGCCCCTGTTGGTAAGTTTCTTGTCTGAAACCCCTAACTAGAGGGTTGTCTTTGTATGAGGTTGGGTTGTGTGGTGACCTCATTTGGTTTGTTGACCTGTAGGGGTCTCTAGTTCGACCACCTCCAGGAGCTCGTCGGAGGCCTCATCAGGCTCCTTGAGTAGCAACAGCTTGGCCATGTAGATGGAGGAGAGTTCAAGCTCGAGCTCTTCTTCTTCTAAGGCCTCTTCCGCCGAAGGGGCTGGGATGGAGGCTTGGTACGTGGGGGTCTCTCCCCCCTTACTTGGCGTTTGTTTATGTTTTATGTCAGAGTGTTGATGCTTCTAAGCTGTGTATATAGTGCTAGAGTTAGGAGAGGAGCACATGTCGGCCCCTGATGAGAGCGACTGGGAGGAGCCTCCCGTCCCACCCGTAGTTGCTGGAGACGACCGGGTCGTGGAGGAGCCACCGCCCTCTCCGACCCTGACGAGTGACATTGCAGGTGCGGAGGGGAGGTTGCCTTCCCCAACCCCAGCAGATGACACCACGGGCGCCACAGGACTTTCACTGGGTAAGAGCCAAGTCTTTTATCAGGTTTTCCACCTTATTTTTCATGGGAAATTGTAGATGTATTGCTTATTTTCCTTTGTGTTTGTTGGGACTGTGCAGGCTTTACTGGTGTGCTGGCCGAGATAGACGACTCTTCTCTGAGCCTGGGGATTGAGTGGCCTATGTCTACTTCATCACCAGAGTCGCTATTGGACGTGAGTGCGGGTGCCTCCCTACTCCAGCGAGCCTGAGGCTACCTGCAAGGCGATCCCCTTCCTTCTCCTAAGGGTCTGAGGCAGCGGCTGATAGAGTGTACCCAGGGCTACCACGCTCTTGGCTTCCCCCGTGAGCTTTGGATGTCTGGGCTAGCTGGGATCTGGGCAGAGTACCTGCGACTTTGTGAGGTTCAGGAGTAGAGGACTCTGAGACTGGTGGCCATCCAAGAGCTGTAGGAGCAGTGGGCCCAGCTCGCATCGGCTATAGCTGAGTAGAGGGACCATGCTGAGGCGGCCACGTCACTTTCCCAAAATCGCGCCGTCGAGCTGAGGGAGGCAGAGGACTAGGTTGAGGCCCTGAGGAGAACCTTGGGGGGGTAGTTGCTGGCCGTGGAGCAGGCCAAGGCTGAGCGGCAGGCAGTCGAGACTACGACCGAAGCTAGTGCTCAGCTCTTGTCTACTTTGGAGGCAGAGCTCGCAGTTGCCAACTCTTGTCTGATGGCATTGGAGGGGAACCAACCTAGGCTTTGATTGTATCTCTTTCCCCTTTTTGCTGTGTTATCTAGATTGTATCCATTTTGTCACCCCAAGGGCATGTCTTGGGCTCCTTTTACAGAGTGTTAATGACAACTTCTGATCTTCTTTTGCCATTTGCTGGGTTGTGACACCGCTTCTCTTGTGGAACGATGTTGTATGTATGGACTGGCGACCACTTACTGTTAGTTGTGCTTAATTCTTCTACTATGTACTGGTGTAGGGAGCTGGGAATTGGGCATACCCAATTTCGGGTGTAGGAACTGGGGACTGAGTATGAAGAATGGTGCAACTAGGTGCTGGGTATTGGGAACTGAGTGCTGGGTACTGGGACATGGTTTTGGGTGCTAGAGACTAAGTGCTGGGAACTAGGGAAAGGGTGCTGGGTGCTTGGGCTAATCCTCAGAAGAGCAAAAGCCTAAGTTGCTGTGGAGGGTTGAGGTGGAACCGTAAGGCTGTGATGGCCCACATGGTTGAAGCTACTGAGGTAATTCTGGGGTGTGTCAGTTATAGACTGAGTGGCAGTGTACCTACTATTGACATGTTGTTAGACGAAAATGTAATTCACACTAGCTTGAGGAATTGGAGCTGGGCTGGCCGGGTGGCCGGAGAAGGCATTGGCATTGTGGCCAGAAATTGGGACTGAGATAGGGTCTGGAGGTTGGATCTGGGTCTGGGACTGGAAATGGCACTGGGACCTTAATTGCAACTGGAGCTGGGGACTGGGACTGGAATTGGCATTGGGACTGGTGCCGAAACTGGAACTGGGTGTCTGGCCTTTGAAGGCATTCTAGTCGAAATACTGGAACTTGTGCTGGAATTGGAACTGAAGCTGGAGGTGGCCGGCCTACCACTAAGGTGTTGTAGCTAGAGACTAGACTGGTGCTGGAACTGGAACTAGAGCTGGAGCTGGCTAGCCGACCGCTAAGGTGTTGTTATCAGAGACTAGATTGGGGTTGGAACTAGAGCTGGAACTGGCCGGCTGGCCTTTGAAGACGTTGTAGCCAGAATACTAGGACTGGTGCTGGGACTGGAGCTGGCCGGCTGGCCTTTGAAGGCATTGTAACCGGAATATTGGGACTGTAGAGTGGAACTGGAGCTGGCCGACTGGCCTTTGAAGGCATTGTAGCCGTAATACTGAGACTGGTGCTGGGACTAGATCTGGAACTAGCCGACTGACCACTAAGGTGTTGTAGCCGAGAAGCTGGAACTGGTCGGCTAATCATTGTGGTGTGTAGCGGAATACTAGAGCTGGAGTTGGCGATGACTGACCCTCGGGGGTGTGTTGGCTGATATGCCGAAATGTTCGTCGTTAAAAACACGTGCAATCAATCAAAATACCAAACTTGCAGTAGAATTTAAATTTACCGTAGCACACTGGTGAGCACAAGTTGAATCCATAGAGAGGAGAGTTCCAATCGAACCTAGAACCATGGAGTTCGAACCCAAAACGTCAAACCAGATTTGGGTCACCCAGAAGAAGTGTCGACTCAATGAGTCGACACTTTCTTCACCACATTCTATCCTGTTTATAAAAATAGGACCTAGAGCAAAAGTGTCGACTCCTTGAGTCGACACTTTTTGCAAGCTGTTCTGTCTACAGCGAAAAGATAACACCCAGGTGAAAGTGTCGAGTCTTAGAGTCGACCCTTTTTGCTGAAATATCTGTCTGCTACAAAAACAGACTTGGTCCATCAATAGTCGACTTTTGTTGATGAAACTCAGATCTTGCATCGACCTAGAGCTAGCATCGACCTTAGTTGATACAAGCCAAAACTAGCATCGACCTGAACAGTGAATTGTACAGACCTTGTACATCGAACCAGAATGAGCATCGACCTCAGGCACTTAAGATCAAAACTCGCATCGACCATAGTTACTATAGAGCTGAAGTAGCATTGACTTCTACAATAACTCACATCGACTTCTACAGTATCATGTACAGAAAATAGCATCGACCTTAACTTGCATTACACTAAACATGTATCAACCTCTATGAGTGTGCTACATGAAATAGCATCGACCTTAACAGTGATTTGTACCGACCTGAACATGTTCGACCTAGAACAGTAAATTGTACCGGCCTGACTATTCAGCCAATAGTGACTAGCATTGGCCTCAGATGCATTGCGAGCAAAAACTAGCGTCGACCTTAGCTAGCATCGATCTGAGCTACAGTGATGTCACCGACTTGACTATTCAGTCAATAGTGGCTAGCATCGACCTTATATGCATGAGGCCTAAACTAGCATCGACCTTATATGCATGAGGCCTAAACTAGCATCGACCTTAGCTGTGTGAAAAACACAACTAGCACCGACCCTAATTATGCATGATGCAACTGGAGTTGACTCTCTATAAGCACAATGCAGTATGAAGATCATGCACACCATCTGTTCGACCAAATGCCATGCACACAGGTTATTCAGTAAATGTCATGTGCACAGACTTTATGCAGACGCGTTGAATTTATGTGCACAGTATTGACTTTGTGTTGACTTTTGGTTGGCCTTTTGAACTTGTTTTGACAGATTTCATATTGCTATATAGATGACGAGATTATCAATAAATGCATCAAGTTTATATCATCAAGATTATGTATATAATGAGACACAATATTTGTCATCATCAAAAAACCAATTAATCTCTATAGTATATAAAATCCGATGGTGCTCTTAATTAAGTTGTAGGACTGCTAGACTACAAACCCTTAAGCAAATCTATGCAGTCATCAAAACTGAATCAAGCATGTGTATACACAACATTCGCAGTTTCAGAATCATTGATGGAAATGAACCTAAGCATTCATCTACTGTGACAGAAGACAATCAGATATGGAATGCATATATATCTCTCAAGCACTCAGACAGACACTTAGCAGCGATTCTGAATTTGAACTTAAACCACTCACAGAAATGTTACTAACATAGAACACACATGCAACCGGAGAATGGGGTAGAAGATAAGGAAGTGCACATCATACTCAAACCACGGGATAGATGGTTTTTAGGTGGTTCAGTCTTCCAGACCTACGTCCACCCCACACTCCAACCAGAGTGTGGATTACCACTGCCTAACAGCTTGAAAAATCCTCTGGGCGTCACAGCTTGCCTACAACCACTACCTAACAGCTTGACCAAAGAAATACACTCCTCTCTTCCTCCAACCCAGAGGGCAACCACTAGTGACACCAAGTCACTAATAACCAGAGACCTAAGCCTCTCCTCCTCCAAGCTGGAGGGAACCCACAAGTGACACCGAGTCACCTGCAACCAGAGACACTAAGTCCTCCTTCCTCTGATACCCAGAGGGAAACCACAAATGACACCCAGTCACTTGTAAACAAGAGATAGCAAGTCTCCCTTCTCCTGAGTCCACAGGAGGAACCCGACCTCAAGCTAGAGGATCAGAAGATCAAAGAAAGGTAAAATGGAAAATAAGAAAATGGGAAAACACAGTGACTGAAAGTTGTAAAAGAAACAACGACAGATGTGGCTCTCTCTCGGAGCTGACTGGCCTGAATTTGATCCACAGTCTAGTAGAAATAGATCATCAGCTTCTTCTCCACGATCTCTCTCCTATCTCTCTTTCTCTCTTCTACTGCTCTCACCTTCTCTTCTCTCTGTCAGCTATCCAAACCTCTGCTCTGCTGCTACTCTCTTTTTCTTTCTTCTTCATCTTCTTTTTTCTACTGCTCTTTCACTCTCGAACTCTCTTCTTCTCTCTACTCTCTTTTTGATGATCCTTCTTAGTTTTTACCGGAGAGATATCTATTTTTAAATTACAAAAGAATCCTTTATATACTCTTTCAGTTTGAGGATGCACGCTCATGCCCCAGGCGTGTAGAGGGGGTACAGGTCTGGCAAGGGCCTTGGAGTCAATTTGCAAGGTAGAACTAAGACCGTCAAGAACCACAAGCTTATTCCCTAGGGCGGTCTAGGTTACAAGGGGCCAGGCAATGTAGAGCCAACAAAGATAGAAGAAGAATTATGGGCCACCATGACCTCCATATTTAAACCAAACAGACGGCCACTTACATGGTCTATTTACACACATTTTGTGAAGGGGCCGACTGAATAGATAGGAGAGTAGGCCATAATACTCACTTCAGTTTTGGATGGCCAAGATGTGCATGCACGATAGTTTGCCAGGCACATAGCTCCACTGGTTTCGTACAAGGCTTTAGAGTCCCTGAGGCCCGAGAAGAGAAAAAAGATGGATGACCCTAAATACGAATGGTATAGATGGTTCGATATGGATGACATTGCCACATCTCTGAGCTGACTGTTTATGCCAACAGATCCAGAATGGCCACCATTGGTGCATGATGTGATTGGGAAGCAGACTGTAATTACAGATAAAAGGCAGTTGTTGAGTAACTACACAGACACAAGCGAGCCGGATGTGCCGTATGAAGAGGGCTTTAATGTGGACAGGCTGTGGGCTGGCCTTTTCTCCCTCCAATCTGTTCATCCTTCATTGATCCATTCTGTTTACTCCACAGTCTTCAACAACATCCCCAGACCACCCGCGGTCTTGGTTACCATTTCTCTGGATGCTTTCCAGACTTCACTCACCATTCCTCTGCTCAATGAGCGATTTTCTCAGCTTATTATCACGCCCCCGTGTAGGCAATTGATCAATTCAGATTTGATTCAAGAATTCTCCAATCTTTCCGTTTCCTCATCATCACCTCCCACTTCTCCTACCGCTCATTACTTCGTAATCCTTGAAAAGCAAAAAAAAAAAAAGCTAATTTTCAAACTCACCAATCCACCTCCTGCATCTTCATTGAGGAAACCTCCTATCTCCTCCCCGAGTGTGCCACGATCCAAGGGCCACCCGTTCAAGACCCGTTAGTGGACCTTTTCTACCCCTCTAGTGAGGGGTCCTCCTCTATACCACCTCTTGTACCCGCTTATTTCCCATCTTCTTCCTCTTCGTCAGAGTCTAGAAATCAGGCTAGTTGTTCTTCCACTTCCTCTAGTGTTAAGAGTTCAGGGGTAGTTGCTAGGAAGACCAAGGGTAAGCAGATTCCCCGAAGATTCTTAAGAGAGCTAGCCAGGAGCCGTGAGGGGTTTAGGTGGACCAGACCAGCCCCTTGGGCTGGTCTGCCTAAACCCCATCTAGGGGAGGGGTTTAGGTAGACCAGACTAGCCCCTTGGGCTGGTCCGCCTAAACTCTTCCTCCCCCACTCAGCAACGCATTAAGAAAATATTTTTAAGGGGTTTACCCGGACTAGGTTGAACCCTTCACCCTAGTCTGCCTAAACCCTTCCCTACCTCTTCATCTTCCCCTATAAAAACCCCTTAGAAGCTCAAGGGGTGGGGCATCAACCAAGCATCGAGCAATCAAGCATCAAGTCTCCAAGCTACGGGCACCAAGGCTTTAGCAAGGCAACTAGCAAGGAGAATTGTGTGTGGGCGACTTGTTCGTCAGCTACCTACGCCGAGGGTTTGTCACTTGTACTTCCCTCACGCGGTGTCCAGCCATGACTCGCAAGTCTATACCCACTGCTTGTGAAGCGTTACGTCAAGGGTGAACATCCCCTCATGCCGGGATTCCCCTCTGATAGTTCGCACGAAAGGTGAGCTAGAAGGGGGGGTTGAATAGATCACCCCCAATTCAAAATAATTCGATGAAAGTGACTTATACAAACCTGAAATGCAGTAGAGTTACTCCCTTGGTCTAACCACTGAGCGGACAGATATGCAGAAGCTAATCGAGATAGAGTAATTGAGTCACAAAAGATCGAGCAATTGTCGAGCTAAGGTCAAATATTAAAGAACAGATGAACAAACCACTCAACGGAGACAAAGAGCTTTTTATGGTGGTTCAATTACGATCTGCAATCTACGTTCACCCCTTATTCCACTGGAGTAAGGCTTCCTTGCACTAAGCAAAACGAACCGTAGACTCAGTCTACTCACAACCGCTGCCTGACAGCTTGCCACAAGGGAAACAAATCCATCAACACAGATCCTGCAACCCATAGGAACTGAACCCAGACCTTGCCCTAGCGAGATTAGAACCGGAGGACCAATCCTCCCTTCCTCAAAATCGGAGGGAAACCACAAGCAAACTCCCTTTACTCGCAACTGGAGACAATCTCCCTTCTCCTGTCTGTACAGGAGGAACCCCGTAAGTTGCTCCCAGTAACCTACGAACCAGAGGATCGTTCCTCTCTTCCTCCAAACACAATGGAGGGAAACCGGAGAACCTCTCCCTTCCTCTAAGTGAAACTTAGAGGATAACAAAGCAGTATAAGAAAAAAAACTCGAAGGTGGTCATTGATCTGGATCTCTCTAGATCGCTAGATCTATGAAGAATAGAGCCTTGGCCCTGATACCAATTGAAGTACCGCGATATATGACACCCAAGAGGGAGGTGGATTAGATATTTTCAATTTAATAAAACTTTTTGGCCTTTTTGAAATATGTAATGGACACCAATTAGGAAGTTGAAATATGTTCAACTACAAACTAGAATACAACGTACACTGACCCTGGACACTAGATGGCAAGTTCAAATGCTGCGTAGTGGAGTTAACACCTTTTAACAAGATTGAGGAAATTAATCAATCAAGGTAACTAATTCTCGCAATCTATTCATTCCCACACGATCATATGAACAGATACAACAATTAAACCATACAAATGCACAACCCAAACCACAATGCACAACGATTTTAAGGTGGTTCAGATGCAACGACAGCAATCCTACGTCCACCCCTCACCAAATGCGGTGAGGCTTCACTCGGGGATAAATCCCCAAGCGGAGACGACGCTCCAAACACACACGCAGGACAACGCCTGCCAACACACACACGGGGATGCATCCCAACACACATATAGAGACAAGGTCTCCCACACGATCCAACAACTGGATCAATAATACCTATACACGTTGCGACAGATGCAGCAATCCACACACTAAAATGGTCGGATCAAAATAGATCCACATACACACCCATAGATCTAGGAAGACCTACGTACACACACGAATGAAACACGATCACCACACACGACCACGGATCTGACTTGACTCTCACACACATAGATGTTCACAGATTTTAAGAACAACGAATTAAACACTCAAGACATAAACATAATTAAGCACAGTTAAGAAAGACTCCTATTTTGGATCCCCCTGAGTGTATGCTGATGATCTTTAAGTGATGCTTCCTTCTCCACTTGAATGGCTTCTGATGGAGCTTAAGTGATTTGGAATTGGATGAAGTCCTTGCTGCACGAGGTACTATTTAAGGCTACAGTACTCTTCTTTTCTTCACTTGGACAACCTCCCCTTAATCTATTCTTGAGAACCCTTGCTTGCTTCTCTTCTTGATTGGAAATACCTTGGCTTCAGATGGTGCTTGGAAGGCTCCAGTTTGTGGCGACCCGAGATCCGAGTACCGAAAAGGAACTGGCGCGACTCGAACCTCGGCCCGCCTCCCACGAGCCCGGAGACTCGAAAGGGATAAAAGGATAGGTGTGGTGTACATGGACCAGCCCCACACCCTCCACTCGGCATCGCCGGGTCACCCCGGGTTTGGGTGGAGTGTCGAGTGAGTTGGCCGTCATTATCGGCCCATTCGGTTGCGAATCGTGCTTGTTACCTAAGTCCTAGGTTGTGTCACATCAAAATTTCATCCTCGAAATTTAAGGACAAACAAGGGTAAGGTAGGGAAGAATAACCCAACAACTACCAACACGAAAACATGAAAAACAGAGCTTAGAGGAATAATGTCAGATCACTGTCACGAGGACACGCTCAGGAGTGAGCACGACACAAGTGAATACAAGTCTAACACCTCCGAAACAAGGCAACATCATTTATGTCTCACAGGAAAGAGACACGACTGCCAGAATAACAAATATCGAGAAACGAATCGATAGGCGCGACAGGCACACAAAGCGTCAGCTTACACAAGGAAGTATAGTCCTCTCAGCTGACAGCCTGACAACATCATCGGTTCCGGTGTCAAAGGTGACAGGGAACACTTGGCACACAAGACACCAATGACAAATACAGGGAAAGAACATCGGCAAATAACAACACTGGACCATGAACGGAATCGAGTCAATGCTCAGCCGAATAACATATCTGACTGAGTTGCAAGCTAATCTCACCAGGGACGGAGAGTATAGCAACACTGACTGACAAGACAATGATCCATGCCAGAAACGCAAAGCCATACAGAAATAACATGATAGCACTAGCAGGATTTCGGCTCTGAACAACACACAGAATCGCGGAACATATCTACAAGCTGGATCACAACAAGGTATAACAGTAGCTGATCACTCGACTACAAGAAATGAGTCATGTGTTAGACTACTCACCAAGGAAGACACACAATACAAGAAAATGACACAAACAACGATCTCAAGGGAATGCTTCTCGAGGACCACAGTAATGCCTAGAGAGTACAACACCCACGAGAAAAGATGCAGAGTAGAGGGTGCTCAATCAGCAGACAAGTTGACAAATTCCCCATCACTCGCAAATGCCAATGCCAATACCAGAGAATTACAAGCAATAGCACGACAACAGATGACATCAAGGCACAAGAAGCCAAGATGAAGTCACATCGAGAAGAAGTAAACCTCTCAACCAATGAGAATCTTACCTTAACGATCCTCGACCAATGGGTAGCCAACCCAATACTACCGCTGCGCACTCTTTACATAGATATCTAGAAAGATTTCGGTAATCGCATATATTCGCACATATAGTAATAGCGCGCGACGATTAGTAGGCATGTACCTGGACGTTCCATCCGCACATTTCCTATGCACAGGCGGACGTCCTTGTATGAGTACGCATGCGCGGACGACAAAGCACAGGCCAAGATCGCCGTCTTCCCCGGATGTCAAGATCTCGAGTAACCCTGAAATTTCAACGCACCCGTGGGCACCGCCTAGCTAATCATTCGCCCGCACCACCCGTGGGTGGGGGGCATTTGTAGACGTGTAAAATTACACGTCTGCGTGTCCCGACCAATCCAGTGTCAATACACAACTTTAACGGAAGAGATTACGGAGGACACGTCCCATCCGGACCCTCTGAACAACCGGTATACTGTCGTGAAGCCACTCCCGGAGTCACTACAGCGAAGAGGAACAAACGCCTAGGGGGCTCACGACTCATGGTCCCCGAAGAGAACTAAGTGGATCGTCAAATGGGCTCAAAATGAGCCCAAATCCACTTCAACGGCACACCTGGCAGCCCTTCAACAGCACACCTGACAGCCCTTCAACGGCACGCCCTAGCGTTGCTTCAACAGCACGCCTGGCAGCCCTTCAACAACACGCCCCCACCGCACCTTCACCGGTATGCCCCTCTGGGCTTCTTCACCGACACGCTCATGGTGCCACCAGCGGCACACTCTGGTGCCCTTCAACGGCGCGCCCGTGTGTTGTCTTCAACAGCACGCCTACAAACACCTTTGCCAGTGCGGTCTGATCCCTCAACGGCACGCCCTGGGCTCCCGTATCCATCACATCCCACAGAAAAAATCTTATGCCCATGTCCTGTGGATCCTTGGCACGTAGTGAGTGTGTCGAGGCGTCAAACAGGTAGGAGGACATGCTACCTACGCTCCCTGCCACCCAGGACCAAAGTCAAATTCCCATTTAATGACACAAGTTCCCGCCTCCATCACTCCGCGCTCGAAGGCTTATACTATTGAGGTTTAAAAGCCTCTCTTCCACTGGTGACACAACACACGAGAAGGAGACAGAAGAGAGAAGACAAAAAAATTAGAAACACAGAGATAGAGCACACCAACAGAGATAGAAGAAGAGAAGAGGAAGGGGAAGTGATGGAGGCATCACCACCACCTCCCTCTGACTCGGGTTGTCCACACACCCGAGATTGGATTGAGCTCGAGCTTCATATCACATGGGTCCCTTTATCTATTTTGAGTATTTTAGTTTGGCACACGATTTGATGGATTCTGGACTGGGCACTCGCTCACCATCCGATGGGCAATTGAAAATAATAATAAGCCAGCAAAGATAATGCTACCAATAGAGGAGAGTGATCATGATCTCACCTGATCAGCGTGAAGACGCCGATCCCGGCCAGAGATGGGGCGAGCGGGGAAGCGTGGGTATTTCCCGCACGTTGCGTCGACAAAGCTTAGATCGCTAACCTACTAATACATGCACTACGCCCTCACAGAGGGGGTGGATTAGGGGTAGATAGAATCAAATTACAACCAAAACTACCTCCAAGCAGGGAGGGGCGGTACTGGCCAGGCGGGGAAGGGAAAAGCCTAAACGAGACCGAACGGGTGGGCGACGTTGGTTCTGCCCGCTCTCTGGAACAGCGGACAGACGGTCGGAGTTGTCACTACTACAGCCGCGCCTGAATTTTGCCGATGATGATACCAGTTGTAAAAGCTTCGTAGCCCACTCAGGATGACATCTGAATTTTTCTGAATTCTCAGGCCGCCGGTGCTAGTTAGGGGCTGGCTGTGAAAGGGGCCCCTGATTTCTGGTTCTAACCGCAAAGATACCTCAACAGTAGGAAGATGAGGCCGCCACGAGTTCTCCCGAACTCTGAATTGAGCATGTCTGGAGTCGTTGGAACCGGTGACGTGTCTTCTTCGAAACGTGACCAGAAATAACACCAGAGGAGTTCAGAGTAGACCGGAGCAGCCTGAAAAGTGAACAGGTGTTAGTTCAGTCCATGAGTGGACAGAACAGAGCACCCGGGGGGAGAAAATTAAGAAAATGCTCTTCCGGATGCCGAATGGGATGCTGAGTTTGGTGATGGAAGATGACTTGTGGTAGAAGCTCTCAGTCAAGTGGCACCTCAAGACGCCAAGGGATGTGGCCGTTGGAGCTCATGGAAGTTGCTTTAGGTCGTTGACCAGATCTATACTACGCAGTCTGGGGAGAACGGCTCTCCCGGGCAGCTCCGATGTCGAAATTTGATGAAACCACCTCGCTGGAGAAGCTCTTTGGACGCCCTTTCCAACGATGTATGTCTTGTCACCAGAAACTTTAGGGTGATGCGGATGGTGATGTTCTTTTTAGGACCTTGTTGGCTGTCTACAAACTGGGCAGAGCAGACTGATAATGAGGGAGGGGTGGTGAGGATGGATGACCAAGGGAAGGGGAAATGGGGGTTGGAGCTTGTGGGGGACGGGCTATGTGAAGCAAGGCAAACATGCACAGATGCATGTTTCAAGGAAACTTGCACAGATGCAAGTTTATATAAAGCAACCAAAATATGTATGGGTGCAAGTTTTTATGAAGCAGTGTCAAAACATGCACGGATGCATGTTTTGTAAAGAGAACAAGCACGGGCTAAATGCAAGTAGCACACATCAAGAAAATGTGCATGGTCATTGACATCCACGGACATTGTGAAGGAGTGCACAGACTTTGTTTGAAACATAAGACATGCATGGGGTTTGGCTTCCACGGACCCTGTGAAGGCGTGCACGGACTTAGTGTTAAAAACCAAACTTGCACGGTGTTTGGATGCAACTCAATCAGCAAAATTTCTAAGTCCAAAATATACACGTACCTTATACATGCATGGACTTAAGATTTCATGCCTTAACCTTATATGATGCACCTTAAAGACTCTGCACGGACTTTAGTTCTGCTATTAGGTGGAATATGCACGGACCATACATAGACTTTCTGAAGGGAAGCTCAGACTCTACAAAGTTGTGGCAGAAGTGCTCTGAACATAGAAATGTTTTGGCCATCATCAAACCAAGATTGTTGGCCATCATCAAAATAAGGTTTACAACATACCTCTATCTTCAACACCCAAGGATAGAAAGGGGAAGCAAAAGTTGAGCGAGACCTTGGCTCCACTGAACTAGGCTCTCCCTACAGCTCACAGTTCGGGTCCTCCATCACAAAGACCCTCCAGCACACGAAATCAAGACAGCCACCGGGGGAAACAAGGCCCCTAGATGTCGACAGGTGTCGTCTGAGCCTATTCTCAGCTAGACTACAGGGGTCCGGTCATGAAGCAAGATGTTGGTCACACTCCTCAGGCCCCTCCTCAGCAGAAATCCTAGCCACTATGGCTAAGGCATCAAACTGCACACACGTCTTTGGACACCAGCTCCAGTACACCAGTTTAACAGGCAAAACCTTCCCAGCCACTGTGGCTAAGCCATCAAACTATGCACACGACTTCGGACACCAGCCCCAGTACACCAGCTCAATAGGGAAAACCTTCCCCGCCACCGTGGCTAAGGCATCAAACTGCACATATGTCCTTGGATGCCAGTACGAGTCAACTAGTTCCCGGTAAGCTCTCAAACCAACCGCGGTAGAGGCAACAAGCCACGTCCACATCTTCGGACACCAGTCCCAGCATCCCTGCTTACCGGGAACTACCACTCGAAGTCAACGAGTAGGCAATCAATGCTACCTTCCAACTACAACAATCAGAAGGTGCCTGGATTAAGATCCAAGCAAAAAGGAGTCACCGACTACGCCCTACAAACTCATTGGCTCGACGGTATCCTCGTGCAGACCTGTCCGCTCCAGTCCCAATGCCTCCTACTCCTACTCCCCTGGAGATGGCCATCGCCAAGAAACAGGAGAGGAATAGAAGGAAGAATCTCAATAGGCAGCTCAAGAAGGAAGCCGAACAAGTGGCTGCCTTGTAGTCCCCAGCAAAGCTGATGCCTCTCTAGAGGTTACAACGGCTCATCGACAACTTGGAGGAATACATTCCTCTTCACCCAACCGGGCCTATCCCACTCGATAGCTACATCCCATGGGAAGACATGCAGAAACGAGCTCGCCTCTAGGACTGGGTCCAAGAAATGATCTAGAAGGTCAAGGAAGGTGAAACTCTCCGCATCTCGGAAGAGCTGACCTTGTTCTATAAGGACAAGGAGATCACCATGGAACAACTGTAACAGATGCTTCGTGCTTGCACCTGCAACATGGTGGCCATCCCACCTCTAGATAATATCAACGCCTCCTGGCGAGGCGAGCCAGTAGCATCCAGAATAAAACAAAGAGCTGCGGCTCCACCCAGACCGCAACAAGCTCAAGAGTACACCGGCTGTGGCCGAGGTCATGGTCGTGGATGTGTCAGAGGTTGCGGCAGAGTCCCTGAGCCATCTCTTCGCCCCTCTCCCTTTGATCCCGAATGGGTTATCCTCCTCCGAGGAGAGCAATCTGCCACGTTCCCACCAGTAGAGATCCGGGGCCAACCCAGCATCTTCGACCCAGCTGGTGGTGAGGGGACTGTCACTAGCAGTCCAGTCCCAGCACCAGCTCTAGCCTGCCCTGCAGAACAAGCAGGACCATCCGGCAAGGATAGACCAGCCCCTTAGCCGTCTTCGAAAGAGCCATCATTGGCCTCCCTCTTCCAAGAGTCTGCGGCTGATCACAGTCAGCCTGATCCCAGTAACAAGGGTAAGGTGATGCAACTCCCTAATGAGGAGCGGCACTGTAGCTCACAGTAGATCCAGCCCAACATACTTCCGTCATTGGGGGATGCTCGAGCTCGAGCTGACCGGAAGGTCCTCTACCAGACGAAGCATTTTCGTTCCAGCATTACAATCTAGGAAGCCATAGCTTGGAGTAAAGATTTGAGGGAAACTCTTATCAAGATACTTCAAGAGTCAGAGGTCTATGAAGTGCATGCAGCAGAAATAAAAGCTGCCACGTATGAGGCTTTTACAGCTGCTGTCACCTTCACGGAGAAAGACTTTCTGCTCTCTCCTCCGCATCATAATAAACCCCTCTACATGAAGGGCAAAATCAATGGTCATGAAGTAAACTGGATTCTGGTGGATGCCGACGGAACTATCAATATCATGCCCCACAAAACCTTCAAGGCCCTATATCTGACTCCCTACCTCCAGAAGGTTCAAGTAGTCAAGATATCTGGTTTCAACCAGAATGCCGAGGAAGTCCTCAGTCCAATGGATGTTGATTTGATGCTCGATGACTTTGCCTCTAAGGCAACTTTCTACATCATCGACTCCAGCACATCCTAAAAAATGTTGTTGGGTAGGCCCTGGCTCCATGAAAATTGGGTCATTCCCTCAACCCTCCACAAGTGTATCAAATACATCAAGGATGGGGAACAATGCGCGGTCTTTGCCGACCTATCCCCGTTCACTCCGGTAGAATGCAACCTGGCCGATGCAGCTCTCTACTTCTAGGGAATCAGTCCCTTCCCAGTGATCAAGACCAAGAGTAATGGCTCGCTCTCATAAGAGGAGGAGGACGACGTCTTCTCCATTGACAAGGAGAAGGCTAAGCTTCGCTAGCTGCATCTTAGGACCAAGTCAACCACATACCACCTTGAGAGGCGTAAAGTCGATTTCGAGGCTAACCTTATTAGTCGAGCGATCGACAAAAGCATATGCTTGCCACCGAACTGCATTCAGCTCGTGTATACCCCAGAGGAGCACAAGGTCGAGCAACTCACTACATTCATCGTCACTTATAGACTACAACACTGGTCCAAGAAAAAGGCTAAAAGGGACAAGTCTATCATCTTTCACAAAGGAGACATGGTCCTGTCGGCCCCACTGAAGGATGACTTTGGCTGGTCCAGGTGAGCCGACAGTCCCCCCGAAGCCGTCCAAATTCTGGGCGACCTCTCACCTAGTATCCAAGAGATGTGCCTCAAGCAGCACATTCCCCAGTGACAGAGCTCCGCACAACAGAGGTATTTCTAGCATCTCTGGACACCCTCGCAGGCCCGGGGGCAACCTCCATTTTCCCAAAAAGACACTAGAGGCCTCGGCTATGACCAAGACCCAGACTTCTGTGTCTACCATGCGGTCCATGTCGTGGGACCAACCCAACCAGCCGCTGACCCGGTTGTCGTCAACACCAAGTTCGACAGCTCGGGAGACGAGGGAGAGGAGATTCTAATCTCACTCCCAGCCAGGACCAGCACTCCAGTTCCAGCACTCGACGAGACTTTCTTGCCCGTCCACAAGGACGTAGAGACCGAGGAAACCTCCGTGGCCTCCCAACCAGTTCCAGAGCCTACCTTGCCACACCTTCCCCCTGAGGAAGGCCTCCAGAATGAAGATCGTGAGGCATCATCGGCATTGGCAAGCAACTCCGACCAAGTCTCTAGAATTTCAGCCGATAGCTGCCAGGCCAATGTGGATGGCCCGAGATAACCCTTGTCCGGACTCAGCAGCGATGACCTTCCAGTTCTAGTAGCCTCAACCACTGGCTTCGAAGACCCATGGGTGTTCGAAGCCACCACTGATGATGAAGACTTCATCAATTTTTAGCCTCCTCCTCCCGAGCTGGAGGATGGTGGCCAGGCAACCGTCAATGAGCTCGTCGAGATCAGTCTGAGCAACGATGAGGCCCCTCAGCCCACATTCCTCAGTGCTCTCCTCACCAAAACAGAGAGGCAAGACTACAAGCAATTCCTACTCGAATACAAAGACTGCTTCGCCTGGACATACCAGGAGATGCTTGGGTTAGATCCCTCCATGGCGGAGCATGATCTAGCCATATCTCCCACAGCCACGCTAGTCAAATAGCCCCAGCGGCGTATGCACCATGAGCTGGAGCTCCAGGTCGCGACTGAAGTAGATAAGATGGCAGAGGTCGACTTCATCGAGTCATGCATCTATCTGGTCTGGCTTGCTAACATTGTCCCAGTCATAAAGAAAAATGGTCAAGTCCGTATATGCGTCGACTTCTGGGACCTCAACAAAGTCTGTCCAAAGGATGACTTCCCAGTCCTAATCACAGAGACGATGGTTGACATGACCACCGGACACGAAGTCGTATCTTTCATGGATGAGTCATCGAGGTACAACTAGATCCGGATGTCCCTCCGAGACAAGGGCTACACTGCCTTCAGATCCCCTAAAGGGATCTTCAACTACAAGAGCATGCCCATCGGTTTAAAGAATGCCGGCGCTACGTACCAGAGAGCCATGACCAAAATTTTTGACGAGATGCTGCACAACATCATCAAATACTATGTTAACGACCTCGTCGTCAAAACTAGAAGGCGAGAAGCCCACCTACGCGATCTGCGTTAAGTCTTCAACCGTATCCAGCAATATGGGCTCAAGATGAAGCCCCTGAAATATGCCTTTGGCGTATCCAGTAGCAAATTCCTTGGTTTTGTTGTTCGATACCAAGGAATCAAGGTGGATCCCAGCAAGATCAAAGTGATTCGGGAGCTTCTGCCACCCAGCAACCTAACTGAACCTAGGTCACTCCAGGGTAGACTGACTTACATTCAGAGATTTATCTCCAATCTCTCTGGCCGATGCGCGCCTTTCAGAAAGTTGATGAAGAAAGATG
The DNA here is from genome assembly GCA_024336825.1 of Amorphophallus titanum. Lineage (NCBI taxonomy): Eukaryota > Viridiplantae > Streptophyta > Magnoliopsida > Alismatales > Araceae > Amorphophallus > Amorphophallus titanum. Next base: position 15,666,647 of record JANBPO010006516.1, read on the forward strand.
CCCCCTTCATTTGGGACTCAAAATGCCAGACAACTTTTGAGCAGATCAAGTAGTACCTTCTCACTCCTCCAGTCTTGGGAGCGCCCGTCAGGGGCAAACCCCTCATGCTCTACATCGCCGCCATGGACGCTTCATTGGGAGCTCTACTGGCGCAAGTCAACGAGGAAGGTAAAGAGTAGCCACTCTATTACCTCAGCCGGAAACTAATCGATGCTGAGTACCGCTACTCCCCTATGGAAAAAGTATGCTTGGCATTGGTGTTTGCCGTCAAAAAGCTGCAGCATTATCTCCTGTCTCATCGGGTTGAGCTTTTATCCAAGCACGACCCCCTGAAGTTCCTCCCCAGGTAACCCATTCTCTCAAGCCGACTGGAGAAATGGGCACTCCTGCTCAAGGAGTACGACATCACCTACGTCCCAAGAAAAGTAATCAAGGGACAGGGCATGGCTGAATTCTTAGCAACCCATCCAGTACCAGATGATTCTCCCTTCAACACGGAGCTTCCAGATGAGGAGTCTCTCGCTCTTCAACACCAGCAACTGGCTAAACAGAGCAGAGATGTCTTGCATTACTGGCAACAAGATGCCCTCACAGCCAGTCTACCTTGCTGGGAGTTGTACTTCGATGGCACTTCTCGAGGTACTATCCGAAGCAACCTCAGTTCAGGCATTATGGCAGGTGCCAGAATCATCTTCCTAACCCCTCAGGGCGGGGTTCTATATAACTCTTGCGCCCTCATGAAGGCTCTGACCAACAACGAAGCCGAGTACAAAGCCCTGATCATCAGACTCCAGATGGCTCTCGACATGGACGTCAAATGCCTCAAAGCCTATGGAGATTCCAAATTGATAGTTTGATAGATGCTTGGCATCTATGATGTGTGGAAATCAGAGCTGGTCCCGTACCATGCTGCCATCACCCGGCTAACCCAGAAGTTCTATTTCTTTGAAATAGACCACATTCCCAGAAATGGCAACGCCCAGGCTGATGCCCTGGCAAAATTGGCTACGGCCATCAAGCTACCGCTGGAGGGTGAAGTGGACATCACAGTCAAGTACCGAAGGCTAATGCCCAGCTCACTCGAAAGCGACTCCAGTCTTACAGTTTATGAGGTCCAAGGCTTCAACCAGGACACTCCTCCAGAAGAAGAAGATTGGCATGAGTCCATCACCAAATTCAAGAAGGGATGGCTCCCCTCCGACCGGGCTCAAAGGGTCCGGCTACTTCGCCAGGCAACATCATATGAGTTGATTGGTGACTCCCTGTACCGACTCATCCACGAGAAGGACAAGTCCATTCTCTTGAGATGCGTCTCCCTAGTCGAGGCTCGAGCTATCATGTGAGAGGTTCATTCTGGGCTATGCGACACCCATCAAGCCGGAGACAGAATGAAGTACAACATCAAACTAAAAGGCTTTTATTGGCCTACCATGTACGCGAACTGTGTCCAATATGCTCATACATGCCATCAATGCCAAGCCTTTGGCCCAGTACCCAGAAGGACCCCCGATCAGCTACGTCCCACTGCCCCTACCTGGCCATTTGTCGAATGGGGTATGGACATCGCAGGGCCTTTCCCGCCGTCTTCCAAAGGCCACGAGTACATTCTGACCGCCACTGACTACTTCTCTCATTGGGCGGAAGCCCTTCCCCTATGGGAAGTCACCGGTGAGGTCGTCACCAGGTTCATCCGACACATCATCATCTACCATTTCGGTACACCCAGCCGCATAGTCTCTGACAATGGGACGCCTTTCAAGAACAAGGCCATATACCAGTTGGCGGCCAAGTTCCACATTGACTGGAGAACCTCTTCAGTCTAGAACCCATGGGCCAATGGCTTGGCCGAAGCCTTCAACAAAACTCTCTACAAGCTCTTGGCTAAGATCGTTAGCCACCGAAAACGTGATTGGGGTGAAAAGGTCTCCGAGACATTATGGGCCTACCTGACGGTCTACAAAACTCCCACGGGATGCTCGCCGTTCTCCCTCGTCTATGGGGTGGAAGCCGCCATCCCTGTCGAAATCTAGTTAGCATCCTACCGCGTAGCGGTATACACCAACTTGGCTAGCCTTGATGAAAATGAATACCAGAGAAGGCTAGAAGAGCTTATCGATCTAGAAGGCAAATGGCTCGAAGCCTACAAACACCTACAGACATATCAGGCATGGATGGTGCGAGCCTATGACAATGATGGGGGCATCTCTCGCCTTTCACATTTTTTCCACAACTCCATTGCTCTTCGACATGGTTCCATTGTGTCCGTCACATTTTTCTAAGTCGAGTCATGTAATTTTCATATTTTATTTGAGTCATAAACTATGTAATTTTCTTTTTATTTGAGTCCAGTACCTACCCTACAAGACACCTCCCCCGGAGGTCAAGGGAGTTCAAATCCCTCCTCCGTCAGGCCTTTACAACAAGAGTGGGGGCAAGATAGCCCCTTCCTTTCTAGAATTCATGAAGATGTCTAAGGGAAAGCAACCGTGTCAGGATGCCGACCTTGCAACCGGGAATACTCGCCCGCAACCCCTGCAGTCTTTCGAAGCAACGAATGCAGACACAGCTTGCTCGGCAGCAGTTGGTGAAGAGCAACAAGAGCCTGGCGCCAAGCAAAAAGGCACAGAATCTGAGCCAGAGGGAGCGGGTCCATCAGGGACCGCAGCCCAGGGATCTCCCAAGCCTAGATGGGCAGAGGAGATGAAGCTGTCCAACGTCCGAGCTAGGAGCAGAATAATAAAGCTACTCAAGAAGCTCCCTGTAAGATTTATAATATGGGAGATCCTCTCTTGGAGTGAAGAGACCCGACAGGCGATTATCACTGCTCTACAGAAGCCCGCTCGGTATGCGACCTGCTTGGCTGAAGCATTACCAGAGGTCAGCATGACTTTCACTCAGGAGGACATGCTACTCCCTACTATCAGCCACAACATGCCGCTGTATATGAAGGGGCACTTGAATGGGCGGGAGCTGAATAGGATTCTAATCGATCCCGGTGTAGTAGTTAACATTCTGCCCTATAGAATATAGGAGAGGCACCACTTCAACATGCATCTCGAGAAAGTCAGAGATATACATATCGCCAGCTTCAATCAAAAGTGTGAAGTGTCGCTGGGAGTAGCAGAATTCACACTCACCCTGGCAGATTTCACTACGAAGGTGCAGTTCCATGTCATCAACTCCCGCACCTCGTACAAAGCGCTGCTCGATCGTCCGTGGCTGCATGAAAACATGGTGGTGCCCTCCACACTCCACCAATGCATCAAATACAGTCTCGAGGGAAAGGAGGAGAGGATATTTGCTGATCTCTAATCGTTCAAAGTATTTGAGTGTCACCTGGCAGATGCTAACCTATATGTAGGGTCGTCTCAAAAGACCTCTGAAGCCAAGACCCCTGCGGGGGCATCCAAAAGCACATCCGATGACAACTGGTTCCCACCACTGTCGCGCGGATATATCAAGCCCAAGGCAGTCTCTCATATCACCGTCACCGGGGACGTGGGCAGGATAGCACCTCCCACGATATATCCCAAGGCTAATGAAGTCTAGGTCGATCGGTAGCACGACCACATTGGGGTCCCAGAAGGCCTCACTAAGCCAATTCCCAGCCTCGATAATCCTACTGTCGAGCCTTTCAAAGCTTGGGAGGTGGCACGGATAGACGGGCCCAGTAGCCTGTTCTATACAGCCGAAGAGCACCCTACCCTGGAGGACACAGATTGCTATTTGCCTGAAGATATAGAAAATCTGTCAGTTCCCATCCGGGGCTTGGCGTTCACAACAAATCAGATGGCCAAGATGTTCCAGAAGCAACACATCCCCTCCGATCAGTCACATAAAGACAAATAAGCTTTCCAGAAGATGTGGTATCCTGCAAGTTTGGACAAAGAACTGAGACATGTTTCTTAGCACCCAGGGTTGGGCTTCACCCTTGAGGAATATTATTACAATGGGCGTTATGAGGTGGACACCATCTCTGCTTTCTATCCTACTGAAGACAACCTGCTAGGGGCAACTTTTGATGAATACCCAGCAGAAGCTGAACATGCTGAACCGGCTTGACCGAGAGACCAAGAAGCAGAGACCATGACTCCTTGTCGATGCTGGGAACAGGTCTATCCCGAAGAAGCGGCCCTCCAAGCCAGATTTGACACGGCCAGTAGTAGCGAAGCTGAAGATGTTGAAGAGGTAGGGACTCCTCACCCTAGTGGATTTCCCCTGATGATGATCTCAGCACCTCTCATGCCGATCGGAGAAGCTTCGGCTGACTCCGATCAGGAGACATGTGTTACTAAGAAGGAAAAGGCCACCTCGATCGAGGATATAGCAACCCGAGAGGGCGAGAGTTCCTCACCTTCCGCCGACTGCTCCAGCCCAACAATAAACAACCACCAGTCTATCACGACTACAACCCTGGCTACCAGGGATGAAGCTACTCACTCGCCCCTTGAAGCTGCAACGGCAGTGAACTTGTTGATAGAACAATCCACACAACCGCTACTGGCTAAAGCAGAAAGTCCTGCCAAAGCCCAAATGATGTCAAATGAAGAAATTGAGGTTCTTGACCTTGAAGATGATATTCCAGATTTCATCGACCTTCAGCCAGCGCCCCCGAGAATAGAAGATGGAGGCCAAGCTACAGTTGATGAGCTGATAGAAGTCAATCTGGGAAGCGAGGATGACCCTAGGCCTACCTTCCTCAGTGCTCAGCTATCTCCTGAAGAACGGGAGCTGTATATTCAACTGCTGCAAGAATACCGGGATTGCTTCACCTGGACCTACAAGGAGATGCCAGGACTGAGTCCCGCAGTGTCACGACATGAGCTTGCAATAAGCCCTGAAGCCGAGCCGGTGAAGCAACCACCGCGGCGCATGAGGCCGGAGCTCATTACTCAAATCTGCACGAAAGTGGACAAGCTCATTGATGTGGGATTTGTCAAAAAAATTCAATATACCACGTGGCTGGCAAACATTGTGCCTGTGAAGAAGAAGAATGGACAGATCCGGATATGTGTCGACTTCTGGGACCTGAATAAAGCCTGCCCCAAGGATGACTTTCCAGTACCAATAACGGAAGTCATGATTGATGCTACAACTGGCCATGAGGCCCTATCATTTATCGATGGGTCATCTGGCTACAACCAAATTTGGATCGCGGAGCATGACCGGGTCCACACTGCCTTTCGAACTCCCAAGGGCGTCTATCACTACAAGAGGATGCCTTTCGGGCTGAAGAACACTGGCGCAACTTATCAGCGTGTAATGACCAGAATATTTGATGAGCTACTCTACCACAAGGTTGAGTGCTACATAGACAACCCGGTAGTCAAGACCAGAAGGAAAGAAGACCATCTGCACGACCTCCGAGTCATTTTTCAGAGGCTGAGGTAGTATGAATTAAAGATGAACCCTATGAAGTGTGCGTACGGAGTATCGAGTGAAAAATTCTTGGGTTTCATTATCAGATATCGAGAAATTGAAATAGACCCCGCAAAGATCAAAGCAATACAAGAGCTGCCCTCACCGAGGAACCTCTCTGAGCTGAGATCTCTACAAGGCCGCCTGGCATATATCTGGCAGTTCATTTCCAATTTGTCAGGGCGATGCCAGCCTTTCCACAAATTAATGATGAAGGATGTTCCCTTTTACTGGGATGAAGACTGCCAGACGACTTTTGACAAACTGAAAGACTACCTGAAGACTCCTCCAATGCTGGGCACACCGGTGAAAGGGCGGCCGCTGATACTGTATATAGCAGCCACTCACAACTCCCTGGGGGCAATGCTGGCCCAGAATAATGAAGAAGGGAAAGAACAAGCCCTCACCAAGGCTGGTGCATTATGAGGATATAACGCACGGGTCTAAGCCCGCTAAAGTCACCCGAACGCCAAGAATCAACAGAAAATTCATAGTTTTAATGCATAATATAACGCACCAGATCTGGGACGTTATATGACTATAACGGATCTACCCTACACTGCTATGCTAACCGCCTTACTGGGTCAATGGTCAAATGACCGGTCAATAGTCAAATGACGGACCTAGAGGAGTCCGTCAAAGGGCACATAATACACCACTTTAGGCGTGTTAAAGGACTATAACGCACCGTTCCTGGTGCGTTATGTCGACTGAGTTACGGGTTGGACGAGTTCGATATCAAACTCCCTCCCGGTCGACTGAAATCGACGGGGGACGTGCGAAAACAAACTAACCTGCTCAAGCATGCATCCATACATCCATTTACATCAACAAAAATGTAAAGACGATGCCCAAGGACGTAATTTCATAATTTAACAAATAAATTATGCTAATAGGGAACAATGCACAGAAAATGATGCATCTGTCATCGGGCCATGGTGCATGTGGCACCGATGGATTCCTAGCAAGGAAGAGAGTCCATCCCCCTACCTCTGACACGACGAGGAAGCCAATCCGGTGCCGAACGGACGACTAGGGCCATGACGACCCCTCGGCTCCACGCACCTCCACGCTCCGCGGATCGAGAAAAGAAGGATGTCCATGCGATCCTTGCGACATGACCTTCCCAACGGCACCTCCCGTGCCTCGATCAGCGACTGTCTGGACTAAAACCGAGCGAGGAGAAGAAAAACCTCAAAATTAGGCCTAAAATCTCCTAAATAGAGTTTTGCACGGAAAAGGGTGAAAGCGGCAGTCATCGGTGACGCATGAGGTGTCAAAACGCTCCTGGCGAGACGAGGAACTCATTCCCCTACCTCAATCGCGACGAAGCCTGTAAAATGGTGCAGATCGGACGATGGGGCGTTGCGGCTCCTCTCGGCCCGTCTCATCTCCACTGTTGGGCATATGTTCTCACGTTGTTTTTAACCCCGGTTTTGATGATAACAACTATTGTGAGTTTGTGGGAGTAAAATATTATGTGTGGTTTAATGTATTCAGAACGTTGTGTGTTTGGAAGAGCCTGTGCTTTATAATGACATCTAGTGCATTGTGATGGAATAATGTTCTCTACTTGATTGTGTGAGTGTATGGATTTTAATGGAACAATCATGTTTTTCATGTAGGTGAATGGTAAAAAAAATTACCTTATGATAAGGAGTTTTTAAGTTTGGCTCTCGAGGAAAAAAAATATTTGATTCACATTTAATTCTCAAAAAGTATGAACTTAAAATTTGTTAACCTTGTTAGTTTCCTGTCATAAAAAAGAGAGATAAGAGTGGGAGAGATGGAGAGACGCCGCATTATATCTATAACATTATGAAGACTAAGTTATTAATACCGCATTACTGATACGAGTTACTCTTACAGCATTGTAAGAAGAGAGAGAGAGAGAGAGAGAGAGAGAGAGAGAGAGAGAGAGAGAGAGAGAGATGGAACAAAGTGAGAGCCATATAATTAATGCGGTATCGATGGTACGACATTGATAATGCAATTGCAGTAATGCGACATCAGTAATGCGATAACAACAATGCAGTGTCTCTTTCTCTCGTTCGATGCAGTCTCACACCCAAAAGACAGGTAGATTGCTAACATATACCGCATAACGACGCCTGAGGGACAGAGATGGCTGCCTGCATCCCCGTATGCCTTGAACGGCACGTTGTAGTTGGGGACGTTAATGAAAGAGATTCTACATTTAACGTAACGTGATTTGGCTTACCATAGTCAACTAGTAGATCCGCTGTGATTCTGAATGAGTGGAGTTTAGTTCGGGGGTGCCAATGGATCACAAAGATCTAAAATTCGATCTGAATATGAAATAAAAAATCGGATCGTATCACAATGTTATTCGAGATATTTGATTTCAGATTGATCCGAAATCTCATCTGATTCTCAGACACCGGATCTTTTCGGATCAGATTTCGGATCGCACTTCAATTGTCATCTCGAAATTCTTCTCCCTAGTTGCCACACCACCCCCTCCGAAAGGACTCAAGGAGAGAGAGAGAGAGAGTGTGTAACGGAGAGAGAGAGAGTGCATAGAGAGCGAAGGGTAGAGGGACTAGGGGTGAGGTCGTCGTCGGAGTCTTCACCTTCGGCACCGGTGACCTCACTCCTAGGAGATGTAGAGAGAGAGAGAGGAGGAGGAGAGAGGCCGGGGGCGAGGTCACAGGGGAGAGGGGGGACAGGCCTGGGGGTGTTTTCGGAGGGAGGGAGAGAGAGAGAGAGGCCAAGGTCACCAGAGAGGGAGGGAGCGAGCGTGCGAGGTCGAGTGGGAGGGCAACGTCACCGGATAGGGAGGGAGGGAGAGAAAGAGAGAGGCTGAGGGGAGGTCACTATCACTGCCCAACTGGCACTCATCCTTCCGGAATGATGCCAACGTGCCTTTACGCATCAAGGGATGGGCAACGCTTCTCACAAGCAAGCATATTGCCAAAACATAGGATGCATCTCGCATAGACTTCATGGCACATAGAAGGTCAACCAATCTGAATATGCAATGCAAGATGACGAACTTGGCATAACACAATCTCTTCCACCAAGGAGAAACCTACATACCTCTGACAAATCAGGGGATCTCCACACCTGGCCTGACCTTAAACCTCATGCACCCTGGGAATAGCACTTTCTAGCATCAAGAGAAACCATCACTTTCGTCTGGTTAGCACCTCTGACAACACTCACCAAGTGTCTCGTCGAACCACACTCACAGCATCTCGCGATGCACTACCACTACAATTTCTCAAATCATAACTCACCATGCCTCGAGCACTGACTCTGTTGATCACTAGCCAGACTCTGCCGCAAGGATTGAGCTAGCCGCTGCCACACGCTCCTTACCTATGCCTACCTCTAATCCCAGAACCATCAACATGCCAAAATGCTTACTGAGGAGCGAAGAAAATCATAAAAGATGCCAGGCTCGAACGCTGCTACATCTCTAGCCATCAGATCATTCCCTCGAATCTATCTGTGCTAACACAAATCTAATGTCGATACTCAAATTCTCAAAATTTCCATCCCCTGAGCTACTGCCATGTGGACCACCATGCCAAGAGCTGCAACACTAACCATAACTAACACCTACCAAAGCTCATCATCGAGTCTCAAACTCATCGTTGAACCTTCACATCTCACCTGTTGCCTCAAACGACGCATCCCAAGGTAGTGCGTAATGGCCCCAAATTCCACGATCTGGGCCACGAACTAAGCCACTGCCATACAACCTCGAAGCAAATCTAGAGCTAACATAACTCATTCATACGCAAAAGCGTCAGACTTAGAGCGCACTGGGACAACTCTGCCCAATCCTTCCTCAAAATTCACAAAAATAAATGGGATTGGCATGTCATTGTAGATGCCATACAGCATGATGAGAGGATCAGGCTCGATAATCAGTAGCTCACCAAGAAGATCCTCTACTCACCCGAGCACATCTCTCGACTAGAGCACCTGCTCTGCCACCTCGAACCACGATCTCAAAGCTCAGGGCTCGATAAACCTCAAGCTAGAGTGTCCAAACCAATAACAGCTCCCTCAGAGCACAATTATGGCCACAGGGGTGTCACTCCCCGGCCAGCACCGCCACCGGTGAACCCTGTCTGGCATGATACGGCCCCTCGACTGGTCATGAGACGGTCTATCTTCAACAAGAAAGAACATATCCTAGTGCAGATCCACAAAGAAGTCAGCACGGCGGTTGAGAGACTCCAGGCCATCATTGATGGACTTGAAGACTGTGAACAACCTGAGATCCAGCCTGTTGAGCTGAAAGAATATATCCCCTGGGAGGAGTTCGAATCCCTCGAGTTGACCCCCAATGTAGAAGCCCAAACAGACCAAGAGCCTCCATTGTGGGGTGAATTCCCTCAAGAGCAGCCACTAGTTGTTGTAGAAAAGAAGAAGAAAAAGAGAAGGTCCAGACATAATAAGAAAAAAGAGGTTGTCGTCGCCTGCAACACCCTCTCGGCGCTGTTCGACACCACCCTCTCTCTGGAGGAAGAAGAAGAAGGGGCATCTTGTGACCTACCGGAAGCGAACCAGGCCGAAGCATCCACCTCCCAGCATGCCACCCGGTCGGGGAAGAAATGGGGACGCCCTCCCCAGGACAGCAGCAACATCATGCTATGGGGCGAGCAGCCGTACCAAGTGCCCAAACCTAGGGTTCGTGGTACGGAGATCCCCCCACCATCGGGTCTTTATCCCAAGAAGCCGAAGAGCCAGTGCACTCCCTCTTTCACCGACTTCTTTTGGGCCCACACAGAAAAGCAGGTGCGCCCCCAAGGACCACGGCCAACCAAGGGAGCCAGTAGCCGCCCGGCTCTGCCTGCAAGTAATCCTCCAACTCTACCGGCGGCGGTCCCGTCCCAGCCAGCGAAAGAATTTGACGGCATCCCTAACCTCGCTAAATTTATGAAGGAGAAAGAGGAGGCCCAGCAGGCCCCACAGGCTCAGGTAGCTATGCCAGATCCGATAGAGGAGTCACCTTCTGACCCGGCGCCCCAAGCCCAAGCTGGGGGCAGACGCGGCAAGGCCGAAGAGATGAAGCTGCTCAAGGTTCGAGCTACCGACCAAATAGTCAGGCATCTCAAGAAGATCTCGGCCCAGTTCACTGTCTAGGAGATGCTATCCCTGGATGAAGAAACACAACAAGCCATTATTGTCGCGCTCCAGACGCCAGCTCACCTTGAAGCCTGTTTGGCGGAGATGCCCTGGAGGTGGCTATGGCCTTCACAGATGACGACATGCTTTTGCCCACTTGTAGTCATAATAGGCGGAAAATATGATAGGTAATGTTGCAACCAATTGATAAAAATCTAGAAAAAGTTATAATCGTGTAGAGGATGGAAAGTTTAGGTAATTTATCTTCTGCAGGAAACCTTAAATAAAATTATAAGCCAGTTAAATTAAGAGAATTAGGGCTAAATCTACGTTTAACCTTATCAAACCTTAAATCGCTAAATTCAGACCCAATTCTCGATTGATTAAGCCTATATCGGACCCAATCGAATGGCCACAATGTTTAGATCATTTTCCCTCTAGTTGCCCTCTAAAACCCTAGCCTTAGGAGAAGAATTTTGAGGCAAGGTGGCGGCGTGACCAGGTCAAGGCGCGAATCACGCGCGACCGGAGTTGTGGACTCTATCCTCTCTAATTGATGCCTCTAGAGATCGATTTATCCTATAAAACGGACCCTAGCCCGACCTAGAAACCCTTGGATGCTGCAGTGGTTGATGAGGAGCACGGTCGAGGGAGGATTCCAGCATGTTCTTCAGGTTTTCTTTGTGCATCTGGCCGATGGCTCCATCCCCTTCCTCCTTCTTTTAAGGTAGGTTCTAGTGGACCAAACCTCACGTATGATACATCATTGGATTCATCTCGGAGTCCTCTTTCATTTGATACTAAAAGCACTAAATTTCGTTCTGTATCATGAGAGTATTGGTTGTTTTAGTCGGAGCATGTTAAAATTAGGGTTAACCTTATTATCCTCGATTAATGTTAGGTTAGCGGGCTTAAAAGTTTCAAATTAATCAATCCATGTTATGCAACTTTTCATTCTCTTTCTGGTGGTGTGCATTTGCCCAAATTCTATTCATCGTATATCATGAATTTTGTATCGCAAGTAGAGTCTATCAAGATCGTTGAGGTTCAGGCATGTCGTTCTGTACGCGGCCCTAATAAGCACCGCTTATGACTATGCGGCCCCGGGATAGACCGCAAGGTCCAGGGCGGCAGTCGTGGTTTTGACTGTTTACTATGATCGTGCGGTTTTGAAACCCCTGAGTAGTGACGACCCAACGATAGACCGTGAGGTTGGGCAGGCGGCTCATCTCTAGACTGTGGGGAAACACTAGCGGCTACTAGATAGACCGCGTAAGCCATGCATGGTCCTCGGACATACATGACATGCCCAGCCTAGCAACAGACCGCTAGTCCTGTCCAGCGGTTCTGGATAGACTGTTTATGCCACGCAGTCTCTTTTAAGTGATAATTATGACCAGGTCATTGATGTAACATTCGACGAGGTCATGTAGCATCTCGTCAAGGGTCTTGGTCATTGCCATTTGGTAGGTTGCACCGGCATTCTTCAGACCAAACGGCATCCTTTTGTAGTTGAAGATCCCCTTAGGAGGCCAGAAAGCAGTATGGTCTTTGTCTTTGATGGCCATACAGATTTGATTGTAGCCAGACGACCCATCTATAAAGGACAAGGCTTCGTGACCAGTTGTCATATCCACCATTGTCTCGATGATTGGGACAGGGAAATCATCCTTCAAGTAGACCTTGTTCAAATCCCTGAAGTCGATGCAGACTCGAACTTGGCCGTTCTTCTTCTTGATGGGGACTATATTGGCGAGCCATATAGGGTACATGCAAGGCTCTATGAAGTCCATGTTGAGCATCTTATCAACCTCAACATTGACCTTCAGCTCCAGCTCGTGGTGCATACGCCTTTGGGCCTACTTGACTGGCTTGACTATTGAAAGTATTGCCAGCTCATGTTTAGCTACAGAAGGGTCAAGCCCGGGCATTTCTTTGTAAGTCCAAGTGAAGCAATCCCTAAACTCTTCTAGGAGCTGTCGATACGACTGTGTTTCTTTCTGACTGAGGAGAGCACTTATGAAAGTGAGACGATGATCATCTTTACTTCCAAGATTGATCTCAGTCAACTCGTCCATAGTTGCTTGGCCACCGTCTTCGAGCTCCGGTGGAGTCGGTTGGAGGTCAACGAAGTCTCCCTCGTCATCAGTAGTTGCTTCATAGACTTTGAATTTTTTGAAGCTATCTTGCTCATGACTTGAAGTCGAAGGACTTGCTTCACCTTATTGATGATTAGCAGGCTGGGCTGCTTGTTGAAGGTTGGCAGACTGGGTTGTTCCTCCCTCAAAGGGCTGATCATTGTTGACTTCTGGCGGTAATGTCATTGACGTCTCGCCAGACTCCCTTACAGATTTGCCGACCTCGGGCTCAACTTTAGTTTCCCCATGTGGGGGAGGTAACAACCCTATGGCGTTGACTGCACAGTAGACCTCGAAGTCCCTCTCTTGGTCATAGCCAAGTCCCCATGTATCTTTGCTGGAGAAGGGAGGCTGCCCATGAACCTGCGGAGAATTTCATAGCTGGTGGAAGCATGCCGCTCACGCGGGGTCCTGAGCCTAGGGGATGTGCTGCTTTTTGCACATTTCCCTGATGTGCTTCGGCATGTCATCCGGTCAGTGGAGAGAAATAAAAATGAGATAAATAAGCTCGTTCACCCCATATATCAAGTTAAACCAAGGCCCATTAAGCCTAAATCCAAAGAAATTTGAGAGCAAGCCCAGCCAGGGAGAAAATACCTATAAAATAGGCCCAAAGAAATGCCTTGAGATGGCCTAATAAGTAATGGACAACTTGAGGGGTCAAAAGTGAGGGTAAGAAAATGACTCAACTCATAGGCAAAAAAGGGGTGCCAACAACTGGGTGACCTGTCATTCCATATTGGGAATACAGTGTGACACGCATCGAGCGATATCTTGCCAAGTCACGAGTCCTCCAAAGGACACCATGTACGTTTAAAGGTATAAATACCTGCATAACAATGCAATGACCTAGGGACCAGCATAAATGATGGAATTATCCCATGGCTTGCGCACAACTTGTAATCGGGCTTTCCACACCCCATACAATGCCTTTCATGGTTTATAATGATGCAATTCAGTCAGGGAATTGACTCTCATCCTCACCAGCTACTAGTCTCAACACCATCCAGTAGACTACCGTCCGCATTCCAGTTCGGTCCCTGCCCCATCAATAGAGTAGACCCTACACCAGTGCTAGCACCTGCCTACTCCTTGCCGAGCCAGTGTCAAATGCTCCATACACGAGCTAGAACCTGTCAGCTCCTTGCTAAGCCAGCATTCGTCGCTTCATCTTTCGAGCCAATACCTTGCTTCACTAAACTCAGAGTCCATGTCTTCTCTAGTGCCCACACTGAAACCATTCTCTCTACCTCTAGTCATCCCTATTGTGTTGCTGTTGCTCTATCACTATTGCATGGACTAAGCGCTCCTGATGTTATGGCTCCGAGGGCCCCCAACTCTCTTCCTTTGGTAGTAGAAACAAGGGTGTTCGGATTACGTCCGATGTAAATTAACATCGATTGTGGTAAACAGGCTCAGTCGATGGGGAAATGTCTTGCACTCAGACCCCACATTGCCTGATATACCTTCACCCATGGAATCAGACTTATGCCAGCTACCCAAACAGCTATCATGCGCACACAGACCAAATTCACATCTCGCTCTTATGTCCAGGCACATGTGTCGTGTCCCGAAGGCACATCCCAGTTGGAATAGATTTTCGCGGTAATTATCGAAATTTGACTAGCACACCCGCAAAATACATATGCCCAGCAAAAACCCTCGTCAACAACAAATCAAACTAAATCCTGCAATGAGGAAGATGGTTCCACCAATTCCTTCTCAAGTTGCTCGATAGACTCAGTACTGACTGGGGAAGCGACTTCAGCCTCGACCTCTGTTGAAGGGGCAAAGTCCTTAACTTCAAGGCCCACACCCTCAGAGGTGAATTCTACCTGTTGCTCCAGCTGTGTCACCTTTTCCAATTCAGTACCAACTGTGAGCACCAGAGCAATTGTTTCATCGACTGTCTCCCCTTCAAAGTCTCCACCCTCCGAGGTGACTTCATCATGCTGTCCCAGCTGGGCTGCCTGTTCCAGTTCAGTGTCGACCTTGATTGCTAAAATAGAAGTATCGTCGGTCGCCTCTTTGAGCTCCATGCCTGTCGACGTCCTGGCAGAAGCAGCATCCATAAATTTTGACCCAACTTCCACAGGCTGAAGCTGAAGTTGCCCCGCAGAGGGTTGACCGAAGCCGAGCATTGAAACTGACCCGCTCGGGAATTTTAGAGCAATCGGCCTCAACATGGGAGTCGTGCCCATAACAGGGGTAAAAGTAGTGGCCCTTACTTGAAAGGGAGAGAAGGCAGCTATGGTGTCCACTGTTGGCAGTGTCAGCCCCACAGAGACCATGGGCCCCTACAAAAAGATCAAGCATGAAGGAGGTGGAAATAAAAACATATCAGAGCTCCTGCTATAAATGGTGCCAAACATTACGGAAGTTATGCACAAAAGAAAATTGTACCTCAAATGGCACGAGTCCCAACTCACTAGCCCCTGGGACCTCCAAGGCCGGCTCTGCAAGGCTTGAGGTGATTCCCCCATCCTCTGTAAGGAAGCTGGGTACACTCAATGGTTCTAATGTTTGCCGGGGCAGGCTGAATGCAGGGAGATCACTCCCGTAAGAGAGAGACGGGGTGCTGGCTCTCGACTCCAACCCTTGCTCTTCTTCGTCACTGGAGGGTTCATAGTTGATGGGCTCTTCAGAAGGGGGACTCTTAGACAACTCAGTAGCTATAGCCCCAAGGCCCTCCGGGAATATCGAGACATCTTGGATCACCTCCGAAGAAGCCTTCTTCACAGCTAGAGCGGCCAACCTCTTGTGGATGCACTTTTTGGGACTTTTATTCTTTTTGTTAGTTTATTCATCTTTTCGTTCATTTATTCAATTTTTTAGTGCGAGGGCGTGCCAGACACCGAGGTGACGATTTATTTGGGCTTAAAGAAGCCCGTGGTGCGCTCATTCTGACATTCTTTTTCATTATTATTATTATTGTTTTATCATTGTGCCTTTTTTATATTACACTCTTGCATTCCAGGTGGAGAGCATGTCGGAGGGTGTATTGGAGGAGGCCAGGAGAGCGTACCGGACGAACGAGGCCGTCGGCGTGCTGGATAAAGGGGCTGAAGGGTGTGCCGACATGGACAAGCTGGAGTGTACCGGTTAAGGCTGGGCTAGAGCGCATCGGATGGAGGTTGGGCTGGGGTGTGCCAGGTGAAGGTGGCATGAGGGCGTACTGGTTGGGATTGAGTTGAGTGCACCAGTACAATGGTACGCAGGCGCACTGGGTGAAAGGTAGGTCGGGGAAGGTCCCTCGATTCACGAGATGCATGTGAGGAGTTTACTTTTATTCATGAAATATGTTAGATCCCTTGGTTGATTTTGGTAGATTAGTTTTAATGATGACAAAGTCTAGAGTGTGTGTGTCTTTCAAAAGTGCTTTGAAGAATGCTAACGATGTGTTCATCTTCTTATCATGCTGTGTTGCAGGAACTAAGATATGGTGGATCAATCAATCATGTGGTCATATATTACCTTGATTACTCTGTAAAGTCCTTAACCTTCAAAGATTTGAGCACACCTGTTCAGGGAACATGACTACTTCATCCAATGCATCATCTTGTCATCACCCAATCTTGCACCGACCTCATCATTGTGTTTTACGCAATGTGCACAGACCGTGGCCTCATATGCATCGACATTAGTAGTTCATTTGCACCGACTTTGTTGTACATTGCACGGACCTCGTTCAATATTGCACAGACTTTTTTCGTCTTTGCACCGACCTTAGCTGAGGGTCTTATACCTTTTGCACCGACTTTGCTGATTCATTGCACAGACCTCATTCTGCATTGCACAGACCTCATTCTTCATTGCACTGACTTTGTTGTGCTTTGCACCAACCTTGGTCTGCATTGCACAAACTTATGTCCAACTTGCACAGACCTTGTTTATATATTGCACGGACCTATATTCTATATTGCATGGACTTTATGCAACATTGCACAGACTTTGTCCATGTTTGCACCGACCCAATCACTCATATGCATTGACCATGAATTGATATGCACAGACATTATTGAATGCATTGAGTGTTTGAGGATCTAAGTTGCTATGCTTGAAGTTTGAAATGTATGACAATCTACATTTTGTGGAATTTCCTTTCAAATTCTGAAAGTCATGGTAACAGGCAATCGGACGCTGGTTGCCTGAAGAGACGCCGAGCGTGAGGCCGGACAGGCGCTGCAGCTTTTTCTTGTAGTCGGGGAACAACACCGTCTGCGTGATTTCGCTACCGTTGATGGTTTCATAATCGACCAGAAAAATCCGGTCATTGAGGAAGTAGCAAAAGCCGAGATATTTGTAACGGTAGACCGCGCCCACTTGCGCCGCGCGCGGCACGCGCTCGAAACGCTGGTAATAGACGGCGTCGCCTTCCTTGAAAATACGAATCAGCCCGCGCACCACGCGGCCGAATACCGTCATCGAATTATAGTATTGGAAGTAGTAGCCGAGATAACGATCGAACTTGCCCTCCGAGAGGCCATGCAGCCGCTCCAGGTGCTCGGTATAGGGCATCAGTGCCGGACGCTTGTCCTGGCGCAGCTCCATGATCTTGCGGAACTGTTCGCGCGGCAGATAGATCTCGGTCGGCTCGACGCCGAAGAAATCGCAAATCTTTTGCAGGATGAACGACGACGGCGTGGTCGTGCCGTTCAGATAACGATTGAATTGTGCGCGGTTGATTTCCAGCTTGCGGCAGACTTCTGCCACCGAACGGAAAAACCCGCATGCAAACCGCAAATTCTCACAAAACTCCACCTGCGACGCGTGCATTTCCTGCACGTCATTAGCTACAGCTCGCACCACCATCTGTGTCTCCTCTAGGGCTTTTTCTGTCTGAAGTTCGACGCTTAGCAGCGTTTTTTCTAATTTTTCCTACAATTTATCTTGCAAAATCAACATTTTGACGCTACCTGATGCTAGTTTAGCACTAAAGAGCATCACCATGCACCAGCTTGCGAAATCGCTTTTTTGTTTCAATCCGAATAAAGTTCACCATAGTTTCTTGCAGCCACTATCGTGCGCTGACAAACGAAGCCAGGGCGCATAAGCCGGGCCGCGATGACAAGAACCCTGGCCACCTGACCACGGGTTCGAATGAGACCTTACCAGGGGGAAGACTTAGCATGACCGCGTCGGACGACTTTCTTTTTGCAGATGTATTGATGGACCAGAAGTTTCGCTTCACCACGGAAATACTGGAACAGTTCGTCAGTAACCCTTCGCAAGAATTGAGCGCCGCCCGACTGGCCGAACATACCGGCCGCACGGCACGCGAAGTCAACCAGGTATGCAAGAAACTCCAGCTGATCGGTTTGGTCGAACCGGTCAAGCCGGCCACTCGTCGTCTGTCGGTGAGGGCACCGCCACGGCAGCCCCCCCCCTCCTCCTTTCCTCTCTTCTCTATTCTCCCCTCCCTCTCCCGTTCTCTCTTCTCCCCTCCCTCTCCCGTTCTTTCTTCTTCTTTGTCCTGGGGGGAACGTCGGAGCCCTAGGCTCCTTCCCTTCCCCTTCTCCTTCTTCTTCACCCTCATTTCCCCCCTTTTTCTCTTCTCCATCTCCTTCTCCGTCGCCGGTGCTGTGGGCGGGACAGTGTGCCGGGGAAGGCGCGGTTAGGATAGTGTACCGGGGAACGGCCCATAGAGCGTACCGGGGAAGGGTTTCAGCGTGCGTGTCGGGGAGGAGCTTCAGGGCGTGTCGGCGAAGGCCCCGAGGGGGAGTGTGCCGGGGAAGGGTGTCCTGTAGCGTGTCGGCGAAGGCCCTGGGTAGTGTACCGGGGAACGGCGCACAGGGACTGTGCCGGGGAAGCCGCACAGGGGCTGTGCCGGTGAAGGCTCCAACGGGGTGTACCGGGGAAGCTTTCGGCAGGGGTGTACCGGCGAGGGATGATCATGGCGTACTTTGAACTGGAGGACTTCTGGTGTTGCCCTGCGGGGCCCACCACCACTTTGTTGGGCCCGTCACTCCTTGTGGACGTGCACCTGTGTTTCCTCTTACACCTTTGGCCTAGGGGAAACTCTGCCAAAATTTCGTCAGAAATTGACGGAGACTTGGTCATTTCAACAGCGGTCCCCTTATAGATTCCACCCTTCATCATCTCGTTCATCCCCTCCCTTTCACTCTTCATTCATTTGGTCCTTGGGCTTATGGCACGTAATGGACCTCTGCCAAGGCCATGTAGCTAGGGGCCTTGTGGGCGTACCGGGGAATGACACTAGGGGGCGTGCCGGCGAAGGCCTTCAACGGGTGTGCCGGGGAGTGACTCTGGAGAATGTGCCGGCGAACCCCTTCAAGTGACGTGCCGGGGAAGGCCGCTGGGGGCGTACCGCTGAGGGCCAGTCCCGGGGTGTGCCGGCGAAGGGTCCAGGACCGTGCCGGGGAAGGCCGACACAGGGTGTGCCAGGGAAGGCCCCTTAGGGCGTGCCGGCGAAGGCCCCCTCAGGGCGTGCCGGCGAAGGGGCGCCTGGGGCTTGATTTACTTCTCCTTTCCCTTTCTTTTCTTTCTTTTCTTCCCTTTTCTTTCTTTCCTACCCTTTGCTTATAGTGGGATGTTCCTCTTCCATGATTCAGACTATTGGGCCTTTCTCGGTATTCGGATCTCAGGTCGTTACAGGGAGGGGGTCACGCGACCCCGCTCGGGCACGCGCAGACCCGCGGGTGGCCGCGACCCCCTGTCCTCGGGTTGCGCACATGGAGGAGTCATTTGACCCTATTTTGGCCTTTTGGCTCCTCTTCGCGTCGTTTTCCCCCGTTTTTGTCGCCCTGGATTAGAGAGAAGTCGAGGTGGAGCCTTTATAGCTCATGGAGGCCTGTGCTTCGCCGTGTCGGTGGAGACTTGCGTGGGAGAGGATGACTGTCTCATTTGTTGCTTGGTTGTGCGTCGCCGCGTGGGGGGGTGGATCTTTGCGTCCGTCCGTGCCATGTGATACACTTGCTCGGCTACTTCGACAGGTTTGCACGCGTGTTTTTTCTTCCAAATGCCATATTTCCGTCGGTTGTAACATAATCAAATTCTCAAAAATCTTTTGAGACAATTTTGGGTGCAACAAACTCATTGACGAGTCATATTTACATTTGATGATGTCAACGCTCACTGGCATGTGAATGGCCTCAGGAAGATGAGCAGTGTGAAGATATCAATGCAATGATGTCAGGTGATATGATGCATTCAAGTAGCAGGGCAAGGTTGATTTCAAGCCACATAAATGTAAATGAATCAATGGCAGCCAAGATTAAGAGATAGCAACCAAGGCAGTTTGAGGAAGTCTCACTAGCAGATCAAGCACTTTAAATCAATCTCCCAGGTGCAAAGATTCTTTGGATGCACAAAATCATGAAAGGGTTGGCAGAAGAAGCTGAAAAATTCAAGTTGTCTAAAGCTGTGTCGACCACACCAAAAGCACGCATCAACGCACTTGATCACAAGAGGAAGAAAAATTCCAATCGGGTCTTCAGCCGCGTCGACCTCACCATGTTGATGCGTCGACCTCTTCAAGCTTGCAAGTCAAAAGTGTCGACCCCTTCATGTGGATGTTCTGTCGAGGCACGTTGTGTCAACCCTACTTACTCAGGGCGTCGACGCTATGGCGTTTCCAGAAGCCGGTTCAAGCGCGTCTCCCTTAGATGTGTCAACTCTTTTCTTTTAGGGCACCGACACAAGGGGGTTTCTAGAAAGCGTTGTAAACACATCTTCTAAAGGATGCATCGACATGATAGATTTGCTGCGTCGATGCCCTGGTAGTTCTTCAAGCCTTTATCTGTCAAACTTGCACAATTTTGGCCTTACCTCGGGCCGACATTCTGACTAAACCAGACCCGTTTGCCAAATTAGATTCTTTCCGGATCACCATTAAAATTACCACGTACTCGACGGACATCTGAACGGATTTATCTCAGTTTTCATCACATTCTCACCACAGACTGCCATCCGAATATGAAAAGGTCTATGAACGACCGATATGCCTGATTGCTCGTGTCTCGGCACAGGCCCTTGTGTAATTCATTCCTGCCTCTTTCTTTTACAATTAGCATTAATTCTTTTGGCCGCAGGGCCCCTAGTTTCAGAAATTAATCAGGGGTGTTCCCTCGCATGGGGGATGTAAATGACGTTGTGACTTTTATGGCGTGACGAGATTTGGTCCCGACCCGAACCACACAATCACCTGATGAAGTCAGATCGAGCGCGCCATGGGTTTCCGTAAAACTCGAATAAATTATCACCTCAATGACTGGCACGCTCATGCACTTAATAAACCATATAAACCCGTCCTCAATAAAAATGCCTAACAAATGAACAGAACATTCTGAACGAATCTTAAGTGCATCCACAGTCTATTGTCTAGTCCATTGTCATAGGTTTGTTCTCTCCTTGGTCTTTGCATTAGGGGGTCAGCCCCTCTTGTTCTCTAGCCCACTAAGCACTTACTTCCCCACCTGTATTTCACTTGATATTCCTTGTATTAAGTCTCCATTTGCCCTTATGGAGTATTGTCATCCCATGTATCCTTCTTCTTTCCAATTTTCTTCCTATTCTCACGTAGAGTCTTCTTCCCACACGGGCCCATCTTCTCATGGGCACCATGGCCCATCCGAGGGGCAAGCCAACCTTATGGCCCATGTCTCTGCCCTCGTTTGCCAAATGGATCCAGCCCAAGCCCAACATGTTATTACAAATCATCTAAATGGGCATTCCCTTCATAATGGGCCTTCTAACCTTCATGGGCCCCTCCTTCTCCTTCTTATGCTACTGAGCTGATTTCTAATGGCCAATTTTCCCTTGATGGGCCTCATACTTATTTTGCTTATGCTGCTGGCCTAGTTGGTCATCATGCTCATATTAATGTCTTGATGGGGACATCTCCTACCACTCCTCATTTTTCGAGGGACCCGTTACTCGTCAGCTATGTTCCATGATGCTCACCACATTTTTCTGAGTCGCCGCATGTAATTTTCATATTTTCTTGAGTCATGATTATGTAATTTACCTTTTATTTAAGCTCCCCCTCTCACTTTCTCTCTCCTTCTCGCTCTTTCGTCCGTTCTAGGCTGTGTCGACCCCGGATCGAGGCGCAGGAGGTACCGTTGGAATCGACTCGTCGCGAGGATCGTGCCAGTACCGTTCTTTTTGCGGATCGAGGATCGTAGGATCAGGTCAAGTCGTAAGGCGTCCCGATGTCTTATCATCCATTCGCACGCTTTTCGAGGTCTTCGTCGTGATCGAGGCAAGGGGATGGATTCCTTACTTCACTAGGAATATTTTGGTACCACATGCATGCCCATCCTTAGGCGTTTACATCAGTTTCTATGCAAGTCCCATTTTAGGGGTTTTTAGGGTTTAAATACTTTAAAAATTATTTAGGAGTGGTATAATTACATTTTGGGGTATGGTGTAGTTATAGAAATCATGCTATTCATCTTCCTCTACCCCTTTCCTTTTTGTTTCGTGCCGATCCGGCTTGCCCGGAAGAGAGTTCGATCTGAACTCGTCCCTCACGTTTTCCAGTCGGCATAACGGACCCCAGGGGGTGCGTTATGCATTGCATGGCAGACTGCTCGTGGGCCGCTATGCTATCGAAGTCTCTGGTAGGTCTGTAGGTTGTGGGGCATGACGGACTGGTCCCAGTCTGCCATGCATTGTATGACACCCCGGTCATGGTGCGTTATACTCTGTGGTTTCCTGTGGAGTTTTCTGAGTTTTCAACGTTCGGGTGTCTTTAACGGACCATTCCTGGTGCGTTATGTTCTATGTAGTTTCAATAGGTTCCTCTGGAGAATAAAACGTGCGGGCCAAGGCACATCATACATTGCATGACACCCCTGAGGTAGTGCGTTGTAGTCTGCAGGTTTGGGTTTTCCTGTGTGCGGGTTAGCATAACGGCCCTGGGGAGGCGCGTTATAGTCGCATAACGCCCCCAACCCAGTCCGTTACACTATGTTAGTTTGTAAAAGTTAGAAATGCATGCTTCGCTGATTCTATATTATGTCCTTACTAGTATTGTGATTCTTGGCTCGCTCCTAGTATCCCGAGAGAGTGCTTGGACTTTTCATGTGATGGAACCACTAGACGTAACCCTAGACTTCACGGATGGTCAACCAGCCTGGGAGAGGTGGAGGGGCATACCCATTCAAACGGCTTATGCTAGTGCCGTGGGCCCTCGGTCTGACTGTAGCGCTCTACAGGGAGGGAAAGCTAGCTGGAGGCCTGGCCTAGGCAACTCCACCACCCCTCCCTCTCCACCTAGTGCAGAACTAGCAGCCCTTCCCCTATGTCCCCCCCTCTCCTTGCACCTCCAGCTCCACCCTAGCACCCCTACACACCTCCTCCACATACCCCACCTGCCACTCCTCCATCCCCCTTCACCATTCAGCAACCTCCACCCCATTACATGTTCACTCGGAGTTGCACCAGAGATCCTGGTCGCAGCTGAGCACCTGCAGAGATCAAGCAACTTGCAGAGCCAGCCACGACTTCATTCCTATGCCCTAGGAAGCACAAGAGGCACCGTCGGAAGCGTCTCCTAGTCCTGTTAGCAACGGTGGTGGTCTTGTCCCTGTCCGAGTTCGTGGTTGCCCATGGGAGCCATCACCGTCGGACTGCACTTCATCTTCTTAGAAGTCATCCAGAAGCAAGTTGAAGAAGCTCCCACGACCATCCCCCTGAAGTTCTTTAAGCGGGGCATGGCTGAGAGCTTCTACTATGAGTCTCCTTCCAGTACCATGAAGCGGCTCTCTATTTGGACCCCGAAATAGTGAGTTCCTAATTTTCTCCCTCGGGTGCGCAAATCAGTTCCCTCTGGAACTGACCTGATATCCAGTCACTATTTGGGTCCTTGCCATCTACTCTGACCTCCTCCAGTATCCCCGTGGGTCTCCATTCGAAGAGGGTTCAACTGCAAATCCATCAACTCTGGCCTCGCCTAAATCAGAGCTCGGGAGCATCCGTGGTGGCCTCGCCTTCCTGTTGTAGTGATTCAGAAGCTACCAGAACCAGAAGATAGCAACCTTGTTCACGACTCTGCCCTGACATTCGCCGTCATCCAGAAATTCACCAAAAATTCAGATGCCCTCCTGGGCCAACCCAGGAGGTTTTGCCATTGGTTTCGTCACCAACGGAGTTTAAGGGAGTCCACAGTGGCATCAACACTAAGTACTTGTCCACCGTTCCAGAGAGTGGACAGAACCGACAGTCTCCTCACAATTAGTTTCTAGTATAGTTTCCCCCTCCCCTCCTGGCCGGCTTACAGCCCCTCTATAACGACCTGGAGATTCGGATACTAATATACTGATAACATCGATATACCGAGACCAAGAACTGGGGAAGCCACCCAAGAGGCTGGTGAGGCCCCTACAGGGTTGGAAGGGTTTTATCGAGGGATTGCATAATGAATTAGAATGGCACATGCGCAGAATTAATTAATCCAACAATTAGAATTTCCGATCTATGGTTTTAGGCCGTGATTCGGTGTTTTAATGGCTTAGAAGCATGCTAGGGGTCCCGGGAGAGCTTCCCCCTTGTTTTACCCCTCTCCCATGGAGGTATGGGGGCGTGGTTGGTGTTTTGGGTCATTTCCTGCCAGTTCGCCGTCGGGACGGTGTGGCGGTCATTCTAGAGACCGTCACAACCTGTGACGCCCCACGGCGGGTGCGTCGCATGGCACTGTTTTGCCAATAGGGTGGTCCGTGGGCCTGACGGTCCCACGATAGACCTCCAAGGCGTGTGACGCGCCTAGGCTAGACCGTCAGAGTGACGATCTGACCGTTAGCATCCGACCATTGTGGCTTCCGACCGTTAGGGTTTTTGACCATTGGGGGTCAAGGCCTCTGACGCACCCAAGGTGGGGAATCAGAGTTTTGTGACGCCCCTGTGGGGGAGCGTCAGAGCTAACGCGTCCCCAACTTCTAACGCGTCCCCAACTTCTAACGCGCTTGGGTAGGGCCGTTAGAGGCTGTGACGCCCCGAGGGGTGTGCGTCACAGCCAGCTTCATTCTGCATTCTGACGCACCAGCGGTGGTCCGTCAGAGGCTGTGACGTCCCGAGCGGTGTGCATCACAGCCAGCTTCATTTCACATTCTGACGCACCAGCGGTGGTCCGTCAGAGGCTGTGACGCCCTGAGCGGTGTGCGTGGCAGTTGGTTTCTTCTCGTCGTCTAACGCACTGGGCTGGGTGCGTCAGAGACTGTGACGCACCAGGGTTGGCGCGTCACAGCCAGTTTTGCACCGAGTGTTTGACGCACCTGAGTTGGTCCGTCAAACCGCTGTGACGGCCCAGAGATAGACCGTCAGAGCCTGTGGCGCTCCTATGTTGGACCGCCAGGCTCTGGGCTGCACTGAGTGGCTCACTGCCCCGTTTCTTCTCCGACTGTGGTCACCTTGCGACGGTATTGGTACGTGGGACGGTCCCCGTACTTTGCCGGGTTCGGAGGTTGTTTTTCGTTGACTTGAGAGTCTACTCCTTCAGTGACCCTCCACTAGTCGTAGCATGCTTACACGTTTAGTAGTCCCACCAGGGAGTGGTGGAGAGGCTATCCTGAGGACGATTTTTAGACTAGTTTCCGTCGGGCCCCACGCCTTGCAGCCAGAGTCCGGCTGAGGGGAAAGCCAGTTAGAGGCCAGACCTGAGACGCATGGTCTGTGTGTGCATACGTGGTTGGGGGCAGTTAGACCCACGCTGACGAGTGTAATCCCAGCTAGTCACTTGCTTTGTGGTTACTTGTACGGTGTCCTTGCCTCCGCCACGGGGGTCGTGCCAGGCGAACACCTGCAGTGTGGTGTAAGACATCAGGGGATGCGGCCGACCGTGCTTCTAGTGGGAGGTACTCCTGTCGAGTCGGGGGGTGATAGACTGTCAGTCTCAGTCGCTTCGACCTTCGGGTTTTGGTCGGGGTTGACCGGTGAGTTCCGGTTGTTTCGCCGTGGCGTGTGTGTCGATTTTCACGTCGTGAGACTGGTGTCTGTAGTTGCAGGGTATTTACTTCTGAGGTACTCACTTAGCTGCTAGAGTAGCGGTTTTCCCTTTTCGCGAGGTAGGATTCGAGTGATCCCTACCGAGTCTTATTCCGAGACTCATTCCCTGCATATTTTTACTGTGTTTCAGGCGAGGCGCGGCTTCAGGGGACCGCGTCTAAGGCTCAGCGTGGTTCAGGTGCCCAGCGTTAGTACCAGAGGTCAGAGCCAGGGTACATCCCGTGTAGCTGTACTTTTCCCTTTTTATCTCTGTGCTAGTTGTGGACTACTGTTGTTTATTTTGTTATATCTTGTGGACCATGTATCATGTAAAATATTAATTTAATTTCCTACTTTTCATATAAACTGCTTTAATTTCTGTAATTATTTGTGATACTTGTGTAGTCTCCACACCATCCTCTTAACCCTTCTGAGTGTTCGGGCTCGTGGGTGGCTGTTCGAGTCTCGGGTTATCGGGCCTTCCCGATAATCGGATTCTCGGGTCGTTACAAGTTTTCCCTTGTTTTCCCCTTCACAAGGGTTTGAACGTAGCGTGGAATTGGGTTTTTTGGGTGATTCGCCGGTTTCGCGCTTGGGATGACCTAGCGGTCCTTCCAGCGACCGCTAGGGCGCCAGGCGGTATTGTAAGGGACCGCTAGGGTCCCCGTATGTCGGTTCGAGCCTTGTGGTCGCGCGATAGACTGCCATGGTCCTTAGCGGTCCAGGGGTAGACCGCTAGGCTCTGCCATGCGGTCCGAGGAGTGACCGCTAGGGGTTTGTGAGTTCCTGGAGCTTAGCGATCCAGGGGTAGACCGCTAGGCTGGCCTTAGCGGTCTAGAGGTAGACCACTAGGCTCCCTAACGGTCGAAGATAAGACCGCTGGCGATTCTTCATGCTCGTCGTGTCTGTTTTACGTTGTGTAGGTCTTCGGTCGGTCCGGTTGTGACCCAATGACCGACCTATGACCCCGTGAGTGTCCCAGACACCGTGGGTTTCGTGTTCGTATTTTAAGGGTGTCCAGAGATATCGAGTTATCTTGATTAGCATGCCCGTGAGACTTGGGGTCAAGGTGACTCCGTGTGTGTTCCGAGTTCTGAGGGGGCCGTGTGTATGGCCTTGGACTGTGAGTCCAGTTGACCAGCCTAGGGCTGGAGATTTTCCGTGTGCCCCGTGGATGAAAGATCCGCTCGGGGGCTTGTGAGCTACCTTGGGAGTCGTGTCACCGTGGTTTCAGACCTAGGGATTACGCCAGATTGACGGCGTTGTGTCGTAACGTGCGGCGGTCTTGACCCGAGTCTTGTGACTCAAGGATCGTTGAATTTAATAGGTCTAGTGGGTTGTCCAAAGTCTAGTGACCGCGAGCCACTTGTTCCTTCGCGTTACTCGAGATGGGTGCGTGCGTGATTTTCTGTGTTCATGTTCTGTGAGCCCCCACTAGTCGTAACCTTCTTACGGCACGCGTGTGCTGACCCACCCGGGAGTGGTGGAGCGACGTACCCGAGAGAGACGATTTTTAGGCTGATTACCGTAGGGCCCCCACGCGCAGCCTGAGTCTGGGCTTCGGGGGAAGACCAACTAGAGGGCAGGCCTAGGGCGTATGGTCTGTGTGTGCACACTTGGCTGAGGGCGTCGGACCCACGCTGACGAGCGCGACCTCAGTTAGTCCTTGTTTTGTGTTCCTGGTTACTTGTACGGTGTCTCAGTCTCCGCCTGGGGCGTTGTAACGAGACACCTGAGGCTACGGACTAAGTCGTCAGTGGACGCATTTGGCCTTGCTTCTGGTGGGTGTAACGGCGAAAACGGGATCGCCAAGATGATGATGTGGACGATGATGGGATAGGATGGGGTCGCCCACAGAAACGAGTGGATGATTATTACGAGTGTTTAGGGAGAGAAGTGGGAGAGAAGAAAAGAATGTTGGTGGAGAGAAGAGGGAAGATAGACGAACTAAGTTACCGAGATCGGTGTTCCTCCTGTGGATTCAGGAGAAGAGACACGTGAGTCTCTGGTTGCTAGTGACTAACTATCACTGGTGTTTTCCCTCTATGTGGAGGAAGAGAGGTCTGTGACCTCTGGGTTGCAAGTGACTGCGAGTCACTTGTGATTTCCCTCTGGTGTGGAGGAAGAGAGACTTCGGTCTCTAGTTTGCTATTGACGGGGTGTCACTAGTGGTTTCCCTCCGGCTTGGAGGAAGGGAGATTTGTCTCCGGTTCTAGCTCTGTGGGTAGCAGAGCTAGGGTGCTGATCTTGTTGAGGGATTTGTCTCCCTCGGTTCAAGCTGTTTGGCAGCGTCTGTTGTAGACTGAGTCTGCTGTTCTTGCTTCTGCAAGGGAAGCCTCACTCCGATTTGGAGTGAGGGGTGGATGTAGGCAGACTGAAGGTCTGGCCAAACCACCTAAAAACTCTTTTATTCCTGTGGTGTGATTGTCCATTTCTTTTCGGTAGATGAATGTTTAGGCTCGAGCCTTCTACAAGACTTAACTAGTTCAAATTTAATTGGGCCTTAAATTTTTGATTCGGCAAATTTTTTAGAGAGGGATTCATTCACCCCCCTATGAATCCGTCGCATTGATCCTATCAATCATGACTTTTAAACATGCAAACTTAATTACTACTGTCTTGGGCTTCTGGCTTCAGTTCTTTGAGAAAACCTACCTTTGGGCGTGAAAAATGAAACACAGAACGATGAAACATGGAGATGATGACGGACGCAGAGCGGCTACTACAACAAACAGAAGGGAGATGATGATGGACGCAGAGTGGCTACTGCAACGAGCAGAAGGGAGATGATGATGGACGCAGAGCTGCTACTGCAACGAATAGAAGGAGGAAGCAAAGGAAGCCGAGGATGAAGAGGGCGTCGTTCACATTCACAGCATCCCTTCAAATGCAGTAAGAGGATGTAGGGTGTTTTCTCTTGCTCTCGTATAAGAGGTTGATGAGCACGACGGGAAGATGATGCAGCCAAGACCCTTCAAATAGTAACCTCTATTCGCTCGTGGAGGACTTGTTTTATAGAGGAAGGGGAGCTCTAGAAGGCTCTAATTCCAAAAGGTTGCAAGGCCTTAAAACCTCCCCGTTCATTACGTTGCCCCTTCCCTTTTAACAGCCACCATCTGTATTTTACCTTGTGCAAACCCTAGTGCCATCCTTCAAACCATGTTCGATTGTGGCAATGAGCTAGAACTTCAAGTCGTGGTAGAGGTCAAGAAGATGGTGGAGGTCGACTTCATCGACCCATGCATCTAGTCGGTTTGGCTCGCCAATATTGTCCCAGTCAAGAAGAAAAATGGTCAAGTCCGCATTTGCATCGACTTTTGAGACCTCAATAAGGCTTGTCCAAAGGATTACTTCCCAGTTCCGATCACAGAAACAATGGTCGACATGACTATCGAACATGAAGTCCTATCTTTCATTGATGGATCCTCTGGTTACAATCATATCCAGATGTCCCTGAAAGATAAGAACTACACTGCCTTCAGATCTCCCAAAGAGATTTTCAACTACAAACGCATGCCCTTCAATTTGAAGAATACCGGTGCCACCTACCAGAGGGCCATGACCAAAATTTTTGACGAGATGTTGCACAACATCGTTGAGTGCTATGTTGACGACCTCGTCGTCAAGACCAGAAGGCGAGAAGACCACCTACACAATCTGCACCAAGTCTTCGAGCGCCTCTGGTAACATGGGCTTAAAATGAACCCCATGAAATGTGCCTTTGGCGTATCCAACAACAAGTTTCTCAGCTTTATCGTTCGATACCGAGGGATCGAGGTGGATCCCAGCAAGATCAAAGCGATCCGGGAGCTACCATCACCCAACAACCTCACCGAACTCAAGTCACTCCAGGGTAGACTGACCTACATTCAGAGGTTCATCTCCAACCTCTCCGGCTGATGCGTGCCTTTCAACAAACTGATGAAGAAATACGCCCCCTTTATATGGGACTCAGAATGCCAGGCAACTTTCGAGTGGATCAAGGAGTACCTCCTCACTCCTCCGGTCCTGAGGGTGCCTGTCAAGGGTAAACCTCTCATACTCTACATTGCCGCCATGGAGGCCTCGCTGGGAGCTTTGTTGGCACAAGTCAATGAAGAAGGAAAAGAGTAGCCGCTCTACTACCTTAGCCAGAAATTGATCAGTGCCGAGTACTGCTACTCCCCTATGGAGAAAGTATGTCTGGCATTGGTGTTCACCATCATGAAATTGCAGCACCATCTGCTGTCTCATCGGGTTGAGCTTATATCTAAGCACGACCTCCTGAAGTTCCTTCTCAGAAAACCCGTTCTCTCAGGACGACTAGGGAAATGGGCTCTCCTATTTATGGAGTACGACATCACCTACGTCCCTAGAAAGGCAATCAAGGGGCAGGGCATGGCTGAATTCTTGGGTGCGTTGCTATGGTGCTGCGTTCGAGGAATTACAGTGAGGTCAGGTGACTGGTGAGAATTGTCTGTGGATAAGTGGCTGTGAGTGTGCCCTGGAGGAGCTGTTATTAGTTTTGGCCACTCCAGTGGAGGATTTATGCAGTCCCTGAGGTATTGAGATAGTGGTTCGAGGTGGCAGAGCGGGCGCTCTGGTCAAGATGTGCTCGGATAAGCAGAGGATCTTCTTGGATTGGCGTATGGTTGCCCTGGATCTGGTTCGAGATGTGAAGGCTCAGTGGCTAGCTTGCGGCTCGAGGATGAGTGTTGGCGGGTGCTGATTATGGCTCGTGTTGCGGCTCGAGGTGTGGTGTGTTGCTGTTCGAGGAGTCGCAGCGATGGTGCATCGAGAGGTGTTGTAATCAGGGTCTGACAAGACACTTGGTGAGTGTGTCAGAGGTGCTGACCTGACAAAAGTAATGGTTTTTCGGTGCTGGAAGGTATTGTTCCCAGCGTGTGCAAGGTTCGAGGTCAGGTCGAGCATGGGGACCTTCCGTTGGTCGGAGGAGTATCGAGTTTTTCCCTTGGTTGGAGGAGATCGCGTTGGGTTAAGGTTCGTTATCTTGCATCATGTGTTCGGATTGGTTGGCCTTCGCGTGCCATGAAATCCATGCAAGACGAATCCTGTGTTAGCAAGGTGGTTGCCAGTGAGAAGTGTTGCCCACTTCCCGATGTATAAGGGTGTTGGCGCTGCTCCGGAGGGATGCGTGCTAGCTGGACGGTGTTTACGAGACCTTGTGGCTGGTGTTGTGTTTTCCAAGGCGTTGTGAATCGGAGCCTACGGAGTTGTAGAGGATTGTCGGGATGGAGGATCCTGAGTTGTCATTGTGGTGACTATGCACGTGGATCTAAGTGCACAATGGAAGGTCGTAGCGTTGGATGCTATAGGTGGATTTTCAAGGATGTGTCGAGCGTCGGAGGATTGGTTCCTTGGTGTGAGATTGTCTCGGGTTGCGTGAGACGTGTTGTTACCGTGCCGTTGCTTGAGGCATTGTGGTTTGTGGCACTGACTGGATTGAGAATTGGGGAAACGTGCTGGCGAGGTTGTCGCATGAGTACCCAGTTTCTGTGTTGGAAGCTGTGTTCTTAGGTGAGATCGTATTTTTGGAGAAGTGATCTCTAACAAAATTATGGGTCTCAGTTAGTTGCCGTAAGCAGCTGGTGAGGTTGATCAAGTGATCGACCAAGTCTGGCGGGGCACCTCTCTTTTAAGTCTTATTTTTTTAAACACAGGGTAAGAGAATGAGGATGGGTCGGCATGCGGTGCTTGACCCTAGATGATGGCATATGACAGTTGGCTAGGGCATGGGGCCTTGCACCGATGAGAGGGTTTGTTCGTTAGCAAGAAGGTAATGCTAACACAAAGGAAGAGTTTTCGTCGATTCGGGCGTAAAGCCCGTAATGGTACTATTGCGTAAAAGTCAACTAGGACACTAAGTCTTGCGTCGAGAGAATGCTTTATTCGTTAGCAAGAGGGTAATGCTAACGCAAGGGAAGAGTTTTCGCGCCGATTCGGATGTAAGGTCCATAATGGCAGTATTGTGTAACAGTCGGCTGGGACACGAAGCCTTGCATCGAGAAAGTGGTTTATTCGTTAGCAAGAGAGTAAAGCCAACGCAAGGAAGAGTTCCTGCGCCGATTCAGACGTAAGGCCTGTAATGACGATATTGTGTAAAAGTTGGCTGGGGCACGAAGCCTTGTGCCGAGAAAGTGGTTTATTCGTTAGCAAGGAGGTAATCCTAACGTAAGGAGGGGTTTTTATGCCGATTTTGACGTAAGGTCTGTAATGGCAGTACTGTATAGGTGTGGTAACCTAGCAGGACCATGCGGGGTTCTCAAGGGACCTCGGGATTAGTATTTGCCAGGGATGTTTCTGGAATTGTGGACCAACGGCCTTGAAATCGGTCTAAGCTGACTGGATATTTTGGAGAGCTCAACCAGGGTAGAGTACCACTGGGCCAAGGTGAACTTTGGTCATTCTGCAAATGCCGGTGGGGTTGTATAGTACAGCTTCAAATGTTGATATTTTGGAGAGCTCGGTCAGGGCGGAGTGCCACTAGGTCAAGGTGAACTTCGGTCATTCTACGAATGCCGGTGGGGCTGTATGGTACAGCTTCAAATGTTGATATTTTGGAGAGCTCGGCCAGGGCGGAGTGCCACTAGGCCAAGGTGAACTTCGGTCATTCTGTGAATGCCAGTGGGGCTGTGTGGTATAGCTTCAAGTGTTTCCCATTAAGAGGGGAGAACTGGACTATTACTTTGTGATCTTCGAGGACGTAGGCACCCCCTTCATAGACCTGGCGGATGATATATGGTCCAACCCAATTTTCAACCAACTTTCCTTTGGGGTTGGAGGCCATTACTTCTCTTCTTTTGACCATCACTAGGTCTCCTTTCTTGAATCAGTTCTGCACACCGTGTGTCTCCCTCACTGCACTTGCATTTCCTCAGTTGCTTGCTGTACCCTTGCACACAGGCACTAGGGAATCCACCCAGGCTTGGGGCAAGTGATTTTGTTCACACACTCTCTAGGGGGTCTGATGAGCAGCTAATCTGTCTAACAGTCAAACTCATAGAGAGGCTGCGTTGACCTTACTACTCTGCTGCATCGACCTCAGCCACCTCCCATATTGCAACTTGTTGGCTCCTTGTGCATGAGTGTCTTGTTCTATTGCCTTGAACTATTTCTATTGAAATCAATCCATATTGGATAGATTGTCATCTACATATCAAGTTGAAGATTGTGTTTCATTTGAGCTTAGATTTTAATTGGGCAAAGTTCGTACCGGATCTATTCAACCCCCCCTTCTAGATCCGTTGGCACCCAAGGGACCTAACAATTGGTATCAGAGCCAAGCTCTGTCTCACCTAGATCCAACGATCTGTAGAGTAGGATCATAGTGCTTTTGAGAATAATGAACTCTGTCGCTGATTAGATTTTTATGTTTTCACCTCTTACTTTTAATGGTTCTAATTTCCATGAATGGTTGGGAAGAATGTGCAAGTTTGTGAATTCACATGATCCTAATCTCTAGAGGATTATTATAAATGATCCTTCCAGTTTGCCTGAGGACAAAGCCAAGTAGACTGATCATCACAAGTCTATACAGTCTAACCATCTCACAGCCTTACACTTGTTACAAACTACTGTAGATATCAATGTATTTCCACTTGTCTCCAGCTGCAGCTTAGCCAACGAAATCTTGGACAAACCGATTAGCATCCATGAGAAGGAAGAAGAATGAAGGCATGAATGCCTCATGACCGACCGACCAGAGTAGTCAAGCAATCCATCCTCATCTCAGGTGAACTCTGACTCTGAAGACTTTACCTTTGAAGAGCTCATGGACACATATGATGAGTTGGCTAAGCAATATAAAAAGATGAAATATGAAAATAAAAAATTAAAAAAGAAGCTTGAAGGCAGCACTTGTGAAAAAGCTCACCTTATAAAAAATGTTCTACTCTTGAGGATTTTAATGAAACTCTCATAGTCGATTTAGTTTTACACAAAGAGAACATTGCTTGTTTGAGAGATGAGAACGGTATCTTGTAGGATGAACTAACTAAGTTGGAACAAATTGTAAGACAACTTCAAGATAAGCCTAAGCATATGTCAACTCAGAGGCCAATAATTGGATAGCTGTTGGCATGGGAGCCAATAATTATATAGCTATTGGCGTGGGAGCCAATAATTGTATAGTTGTCGGCTCAGAGGTCAATAATTAGAGGGTTGTCGGCTCAGAGGCCGATAATTGGATAGTTGTTGGCATGGAAGCCAATAATTATATAGCTGTTGGCATGGGAGCTAATAATTGTATAGCTGTCGGCTCCCAGCCGATAGTTGTATGGCTATTGGCGTAGGAGCCAATACTTAGATAGCTGTTGGCGTGGGAGCCAATAATTGTATAGCTGTCGGCTTAATACCGATAGTTAAAAGCTGTCAACTAAGGCGTCAATAATTAGAAAGCTGTCAGCTCAATGCCGATGATTAGGGAGTCATCGGGTCAAATACCGATGATTAGGAAATTTAAACATTCTTGAACATTTTCAAACGGCTGTCGATTTGACCACCAAGGGCTAAGATGTTGGTTGAGGAGTCATGGACCCCAAAGGCTTCGACGTGTCGCGATCTGTCTTGTTTATATCTGCTTCAGCTTCTGCCCCCAGAATAGGGTGCTGCATGTATTCTGATTCATTTTTTTCTTCTTCTCTTTTTTTCCATAATTTCGGAAGTTTGAGATATCCCTCAGGATGTGACATTCTTCGGCTGACGTGGTGGGGCCATGCTGACCATCCTTTTGAGGCTAGGCATCTGGCGAGGACGCGACAGGTCCACTCTATGCTCGCCTATATGCAGTTCGCCCTTCCGAATCAGGCTTTCAATGATATCTTTGGAGACATAACAATCCTTGATCGGGTGCCCCATGCATTGGTGATAAGGGCAAAACTAAGGGTCGTCTTTCCATCTAGTGTCGCTCGACTTCTTGGGCTCTGGGAGACAACCCAGCCATATACATGGGCCCATTCGAACAGCATTTGAGTCTTCTACTTAGGAAAGGAATAAGGCTTCATCATCCTGCCCCTCAACGAGGGCGCTTGTTCCGCGGGTCGAATGGGAGGAGCCCCAGCTACTTCTTTTATTTGCTTTAGTTGTGGCTCGAAAGCTCCAGAGCTTGAGGTGCATGGTCCCTTTCGTGCTGGATGCTTGCTGGCTGGTTTGTTTTCCCGGCCCGAGGGAGTAGTGACTGGGCGATACTTTACCAGGAAGACCTCAGCATCAGCTACCAGCTCACTTGGCTGTTCGAAAGTTTCGACCTTGATGTCCATCATCCTCTGATCAATTTCTTCCACTCTTTCTCATCTATTTCAATGCTTTCCATTCTATTGTCAAGCATGTATTGAACATATCTTTTATTTTCTGAACTCTGACTTTGTGAGTGTGTCGAACCGTCTGTGAACAGTTGTGGTTCTTTGTGCTGCGGTGTTGCAGCTCGTGTTTGTGCTTTGATCTGTAGTGGATCATGTAGGAGATGATGTCACCGTGTCTTTGGAGCAAAAGCTCCATGTGCTTCATTTCGAAGCGAGTGGATCCTTACTGTTTCGGTGAGGGGTGGACGTAGGGAGTCCGTCATGATCCTGAACCACCTAAAAATCTTTCTCGCATCTGTGTGATTGTGGTTTGCTTGTTAATCAGTCTTGTCTTAATCGTGTGAGAACGGAGAGGTTGAGAGAACTTCGTTGATAATCTCATCCGTTCATTTCTTGAGTTGGTAGTTAATTTTATTCTGCTGTATTAATTTAAAAAACTACCACTATGTTTGGCGGGGACAATTCAACCCCTCTTCTTATCCATACGTGCTTTAGGGACAACAGCATCCCTGTGCGTTACCTCAACCAGCTAGCCTAGAAGTGCATGCAGTTGTGTCAAGTCTCTGGTTTCACATCAACACCCATTCCCCTAGGGGCAATCGAAGTAGAAGGGTCTTCATTAGATGACGGCCTAGGGGTCTATGTTTTGGAGGAAGATGATGATGAGGGAGAAGAAGAAGAGGCACATCTGGATGATTGTACCAATCCCATAGCTCCTTTCATTGACGAGACTAGGCTGTTCGATGAACCCAATGTGTCCGTAGATTAGTCTATCGAGGAAGTCAATCTCAACACCAAGGAGAATCTGAAGATCATCTTAATAAGTGCCAATTTGGAGGAAGGAGAAGCATCATCCCTTGTGGCAGTTCTCTAGGAATTTCCCGATGCCTTCGCTTGGTCCTATAAGGATATGCCGGGCCCCGATCCCTCACAGGTAGAGCACTGCCTCATGCTAAAGCCCGATGCCTAAGCTGTCAAACAAAAGTTAAGGTGGCTTCATCCGAAGCTCGCCCTCAGGGTCAAGGAAGAGGTTGACAAGCTCCATAAGACTAAGTTTATCATGGTAGTTTTATATCCGTAATGGGTAGCCAATATCATCCCTGTTATGAAAAAGGATGGTAGGGTCCAAATCCACATAGATTTTCGTGATCTCAATAGTGCTTATCTGAAGGACGATGTCCCTCCACCTGCCTTAATTTTTGTGCTGCCAATTGACTTTATTTCTATGCCACCATGTATGTAGAGTTTAGCCTTGATTTCTGTGCAGCCAAATACCTTATTTACTGTGCCTTACTTGATTTATTTCTCTCTTAGCAGACACATTTTGTTGCCAATGCTGGCTTGACCTGAAATGCATGAATGTTGACATTATCAAATAAAGGTGAAACTCATCAATGAGTCATAGTCAGACACCATCAAAAGAATAGAATTAAGTATGTTTTACATGCCCAACGTTCTCCCCCTTTTGGATGATGGCAACTATGAGTCATTATGAGTACATTGTAAGTCAAGATGCA
Source organism: Amorphophallus titanum (assembly GCA_024336825.1). Classification (NCBI taxonomy): domain Eukaryota; kingdom Viridiplantae; phylum Streptophyta; class Magnoliopsida; order Alismatales; family Araceae; genus Amorphophallus; species Amorphophallus titanum. The sequence continues at coordinate 15,703,067 of JANBPO010006516.1, forward strand.
ACGAAATGTAATCATGAATTGAAGCACAAAGACCTTCTCTCCCCTTCTCCCCCCCTATTAGTCACTCCCATTAAATGCATTCTCCCCCTTATGCATACCCTACCTAATGACACATATAATTCTCTCCCCCTTTGACGTCATCAAAATAACATGATAGAGAGAATATATGGCACAGTTAGGAAGAAAAGGAGTAAGGTATGAGATTATTTGCACAGGATGTACAGAGTGAAAGTAGGCACATACTTGTAGGGATCAATAAAACATGTAGCAACCAAAGATTGATGTGGAATTACATGCCAATGGTTGTAGACCTATTATACCATTTGTTGAGTGCCAGAGGGGGTGCATGGTCCCTTGTAACTGAGAGTAAAGCAAGAATGATGTAGAGAGAAGACCGTGCAAACAAGGAGTTGATACCACTTATTAGTGAGTGATGACTAATGTTTAGTGAGCAAGTGATACCAATTGTCAATGACAGTACAATGATAGCAAGACATCCTAACAAATGTATGCACAACATTTAACCATGGCAATATGATGTAGTACAAGAGAAATAGAGCAGCCATAAAATAAATTTAATTTTACGTTTTTTAGATTTTTACTGGGTTTCTGGTTGTCAGATTTTTTGGACTTTTCTATGCAATGCAAGAGGATGAAGAATGCAGACCACTTATGTATGTGAAGACAGAACTAGTTGCATAGGAAGCATGATACTAAAAGTTAGAAAGCATCAATGAATGTGAATACCACTTGTTTAAAGTAGTGATGCTTTCATGGCAGCCTGAGTGAGTTATGTCAAATTGTCCAGTGAGGGCAAGCATCAAGGAGCATCAAAAGACAACTTGTTTTTAGAAGAGATGGAGGTTCTTAAATCTGAAACCAAGTGTCTGTTCCCTGGTGAGACTAACTCAAACAGATTCTCAAGTAGTCAGCAAGCTCACATTCTTAACAAGTTCAGAAAACAATAACTCCACTCACGTACTCCCCCTGAACTTCACAATCTGTCAACAAGAAATCTCTTGGAGCCTTCAAGAGTCTTCTTGAAGTCGTCCTTAGCAACAGGAGGCATCTTAATCTGCGGCGATGGCTTGGCTTCTCGAGCCTCTCTGTGCGCAGCCATGTACGTTGCTACCTCTTTGTCCTTGTCGTGTTTCAATCGGAGCAGATGCTCTGGTCAATATCCAACATGGCTACCGATTGTTTACTCAAAAACTTCCGCTCAACGCCATCCCAGCAATCAGTTTTACACAACCGATAAAAGCCCGTCCTGGCGTTCCACCATTTTACATAGTCCACTGTCACTCGTGGAACTCACCCGGGCATCGGCACCCTAAATGCAAAACTGTCCACCATGTTAAAGAATTCCCACCTAGTCCGAGCATGCTCAGTAGTCAGGCTGCCTCGAAGACTCCACACAGGCAGGGCAAACTGGACACTGTATATGGGGATGTGCTGGTCGTAGCCAAAGTTTCACCCAAAATGGAAAGGATAGGATGGCTCCAACAACAAGCTGTACCCTTTCCTAAAGACAAGCACACTCGGGCGAATAGACAACGCCCAGTCACGCAGCTTCGACTCCAATAATGGATGGACCACTGTCTGTTGGCTTATTGGGTGGGTGTACTTTTCCACCTGGTCGTCTCAGCACTCCCTTTTGTTGTTCACCAGGGGACTAGAGTGGGCGGCCAGGGTCCAGAAATGCATGATGCCCGACGAGTCATGGGGAACTGTTGTAAGTCTGCCCCGTATGTTGTACAGCTACAAGGTCGTCGAACTCGACTCTGCATTGGCAAATTCTAGCATTTGTGGGAATAGCCCCCAAGACTAAATAGTGTGTAGAGCGTACTCAGGGAACAGAGAGTAGACCCATGCATTAAAGAAATGCACCGGGCCAATGAACCGGGTCTGGTGTGGGAACTGGTGTGTGCTGATGTCCCCGATCGTCTTGTAAATCAGACACAGTGCAGCTAGACACAAGGACAATTTAATTCCCCACTCGATTTGGCAGGCGGGGTAAATAGCATCTGGCAGGACAACAGTCTCGTCCCCATATGGCAGAGCAAAGGAGCAGAGCCAGTACGTCAAAAAGGCAGCACAGTACGTCGTTGGATCGACCCCCCTGCTGGGTTGGCACCACTCCAGCATCCCTTTGACATCGGGATTTTCACCTCTACCCTGCTCTTGCTGCGTTTCTTTCGGACTACAGCGGCGCCCACGCAAGGGAAGTCTTCATATCTCTTTGGACTGTCAAAGAAATATTTTAGTCATAGGCTCAGACGGACCCTCTTGCGGTCACCACGGGGAGGCTGCTTCCCACCGTGTGTCAGTTGGTACAACTCCCGGTATGTCTTCATAAGATACCAGTAAGAATAGCCGAGCGCGTAAATGCCATCCCCGTCGGTCTCATCCTTGATCAGATCGGGGAGGCACACTTCCTCGTACGACTCCCCGTCAATAGGCAAGCCGCTCAGCTGGTGAAGACTCCATAGATCCAGTGAAGTTTCACCCTCCGCGGTGTAGAAGGTGTTCATCTCAGCATTGAAGACCTCGATCATCCCACAGTAGAGGCCTTTGGAAATTGGATAGCTATATCGGGAGGCATAAACACTGTGATACCCACCGGCCCGAATCAGTAGGGGAGCGTAGTTGAACAACACGTACTCAGTAAATTCTACTGCCCCTTCTCGGGAAATGTGAGCATCTTGGACTTTAAGCTCTGCAAACCAGCCCAAGGCGAGCTCGTGCTTGAAGCGGATTGCCAAGCAATCCAATATATAGGGCTCTTCCTGGTACCCCCACTTCAACGCAGCCAGAAATAAATCGAAGAGGGGCTACTTTTTATGAATCCTCCCCGTAGCGTTGTCCCAGCGGGCAGGAGTGAACTCAGGTGCCCGAACTAGCTTATCCTATGTGGGCAATAATTCTTCTAGCCCTAACACAGGCTTCCATTCCCTCGGCTCTCCCACCAGATACATCGGCACACTCCGGTGGATGCTGTACATCAGGCTGTCCCGATACTGCAAGATGGTGCACTCAGTGCCCCCGCACAGCCCTGAGATCCCGTCTATCTCGCTAGCGAAAGTGCATCAGGAAGTAGAAGAGGTGCTTGTCTTTTAGATAATCCTTCTGATAGTCGCCAGCCCGGCCAAATGTAAAACCTCCGTCGGTCAGTGCAACCCGGCTGAGTTCCATGGTGTCGGTCTCAGAATCTAACGACTCAGCCAATTTTGCCACCTCAGTGTGCTCCCGATCAAGGTCCTCCATGTTGTGCCACGTCACGGTTGGAACGGCCAGAGAGGGAGCAAACTTAGCACTGGCGGCAGTTGAAGCAGAAGGGCCACTTGGGACAGCCATTTGTCTGCAAGGTGCAAAGTTTCAAGGTCAGAACAAACCACAGGCAAAGAAAGAAAAGAAGACTAAAAGAGGCTACACTAGAGTCTGGAGTGAAGTAGGCAAAACGTCGAGAAATTTTCACAAAATTTCGGTAGAGTCTCCCCTAGGCCGGGGGCGTAAGGGGAAGACACGGGTGCTCATCCACAAGGAGTAATGGCCCCAACAAAATCATGGTGTGCCCCATGGACGGCACCAGATGCTCCTCCAGTTCAAATTGGCCTCCCTTCGTCGGCACACCCCCCGTGTGCTCCACCAACACACGACACTCGCACTTACACCTGACACACTCGCCTCGCCCCCTACCCGACATGTCTCTTGGTGCTTGAGCCCGACGCACCCGCGATGCCCCTTTACCAGCATGCCCCCTGGTGCCTGCGCCCGACGCACCGGAGATGTCACTCGCCCGGCACACCCGCCTCGCCCTCACCCGGCACTCTGACTGGTGCCCTCGCCCGACGCACCCCCATTGGCTCTTATCCGACACACCCGTGTAGCCCCTCTACCCGGTGCGCTGCCCCGTGCCCTCCACCGGCCCACTGCCCTATTCACTCACTCGGCACACCCGGCTCTGCCCTCTCACCGGCACGCACTGGGCCTCCATTGACCGATGACCCCGTGGGCCCACTCCACGGCAGCACCGGCGACATCCGCTGCCACCATACATAGGCCAGAGAAGGATAGGAAGAAGGGGTAGGAGGGAGAAGAAGGAGCAATAGGAAGAAAGAAAGGGAGGGGGAACGGGGTGTGATGCCCCGAATCCTTATTAGGTCTTATCGGATTCCTGTTAGGTATTTTGAATCCTTATTTTTGGGTCCCGAATCTATTTTCTCATAGTGTCTGACTCTGTTTTGTCTGAAATTACATTTCGGACATCTTTCATGTTCGGATCGGCACGATCCGGAGTTGTTTCGGAGGCCCGGAGACGTTCCGTGGTCTTTTTCGTGCGTTTTTTCATTTTTCATTACTACACTCCACGCAGGGAGGGGATCACGGGGATGGGAAAACCATTACATGCACTACCCTCGCGCAGGAGGGGGGAACAAAGGGAGGGGAAACCAAACTGCCAATCTACGCTTGCTTGTTCCATAGCGTACGCCTAGCTCCGACGTCCAATCAAGGTGCTGTTAACGCTTGGACGAAGCCTGGGGAATGCCAAAGGATGCCTAAATGTCCGACGTCAAGCCAATGTCTCTGGAAGGTGGAGGAGGTCACAGCCGATGGCCTGCATAGTTCTGCCTTGCAGGACTGGATGGCGCGGTCGTGGTGCGTCGATAGGTACGCTCGTTGTAGAACTCCAAAAGTGACGGGACCAACTCGTGGGTGTATCAGATAGAGAGCAGTACAAACCCTCAAAAGTTGGCGGCCGTCAGATCACCTCGCCGGTCGTGGTCACCGAAATGGTCGGTGTCAGGTTCCTGGGTGAACAGCAGGATAGGTCGACAATGGCCATAGTGGAATCTACTGTGCTGATGTCAGAACGAGACGAAAGCACTTGGGTTGGCTTCATATCATTGAAAATCACAACTTTGTAGAAGACTGCTCCGCTTGAAACTAAGCGGAGGATGGAGTATTAGGGCTGACTAAGTGGCAGTCTGTCTTGGGAGAACAGAGAGTTCTAGATCTAGCGCGATCGAGGAAAAATGGATGCCCTGAGGGGAGACGTTGTCTAAAGAAGGCGGGACCACCTCTGGTTTGTCGGCGCCTCGAAGAGGAAGAACTCTCGTGAAGGGAGTCCTGGCCGATTCACACAGGGAAAGCCGATGTCGATGTTACCAAGTGGCCCTCAGGAACAGGTGTAGTTATGCCGCAGTTGCACAGAAATGCCTGTCACGATTGATGCCATTGACGAAAGGAGGCGAGACCACTTCTGGAGTGTCGCAGACTCGAATGAGGATGACTTTACAGAAGACACCTCGAGCCGAATTTCACCGTGGGTGCCACTAGAAGGTCTTCTAAACAAACCTATGATGCTGACTGGTAGCAGATTGTAGCAGAACGAAGCTTCTCACTCCACTGGGAAAGGAGCGACGACAGGGCGACTCCGGGAATTACTGTGGGTGCACTGAGCAGAGGGGAGGAGAATGTGGGTTGCAGAGGGAGAGGGAGCTGGGGCGTGGGGGTGCTGGTGAGGGCGGCTAGGGTTAGGTATGGGGGGGGCGCACTTGGTTGGGGAAGGGAATGCAGATACGATGAACCACGCAAGCAAGAACAAAAGTAACAAGATATGATCAAGTTGAGATATGAGAAAAGTGATTGAGCAAGTATGATCAAGTGAGAATGTAATTATGGCCTTTCATGAACAAGAATGTAACAAGAAAGTATTAGAAAGTCATGTAACTAGCAAGTAAGTACATTTCGCTTAATAGCAAGTACTTCGTGAATTTATGTGGATCTATATTCATGTCCCCGTAGATTTTCACTTATTTATAAAGAAAGTACTCCCAACGCAATGTGACGCCAGTAGCATCATACCCCATGGTTTACAGTATGCTTCCGACAATCAGCGGAGGGGACTAGCATGGAGTCCTTGGACACAACCAGTGCCCGAACTGCATCTTCACGTATAAATCAAGCTAGTTCCACGAGTAAAATAATGAATTATGGCCAACAATATAACAAGTTCAACAACAATTCAGGGTATCGACAGAAAAGGCAAGAACATATCAATTTATGATCATGAGACTGAAATGAATAATTTAAACAAGGTCATGTCACGGGAGGAATCCGGTAATATAACGGTACATTCCTTATCTTTCATAATTCATTATGTGTCCATTTTTATAAAGTTTGGGGTCCTCTATGATCCAAGGATCAATTAAGAACTTATGAAAATCAATCCAAAGGTCAAACCTCAAGTTAGACAAGGTTAGGAACCATACGGTCATTTACTGGACCATTTAGGATCTCAAGCGATCTTTTACTGGACCATTTCATGGACCAGGCGGTCTAGTATTGGACCATTTCTGATGAGCCAAAGCTCAACAAGGGAATTTGACACAAAGAACATGTGGTCAAGGGATGACTGTTTGCCAAGAAAAAGTGGTCATGATTACGACCGTTAGCCAAGCCTTAGCGGTCGCTATAAAGACCATTTGGGACTCAGAATTTAGAAAACAATGATGGTGTGAGTGCTTTCTAGACAATTGGGTTTTAATGGTACAATCAGGTCGGCGTTTTAATGAGAATCCCAGGCTCATAGAGACTTACGTAGGCCTTGAAAGAAGATCACCTAGTCCGAAAGAAGGAATATCCAATGGAGAGGATCATAATTCCAAGATAGTGTACTTAAGTGCAAAAGTGTGTAACTAATGATATCATACCAGAATATGTGCCAAGTACTTAAGAAAATGACTCATAGATAAGAAAGAATCGTGACAAATAGCGATAAATCAAGAGTCTCACAATTCCACGGTGACCACACGAAAGCTGGGTGCTCCGGGGTCAGGCACTCTCTCACTGCCAGCAGAGTAATTCTATGGATATTAGATGAACAAGAACTGAAATGAGAGCAAGGAGTTAGAGCTTACCCGGTCGATTTGAAGAAATCGACCCCGTTCGAAGACGAGGGCGAGCGGGGAAGTGTGGGTTCCCCGCACACCGCGTTGGTGAAGCTTCTCCCTGTTTAATAACTTACATGCACTACTCCTCATGCAAGAGGGTTGGACAAGGGGAGGGGATTGTGGATTACAACAAACACTACTTCCATGCAGGGAGGGGCGCTAAGTCGGCCAGGCGGGGATGGGGAAGGCTTAAATAAACGAACCGGTGAGTGACGTCGGTTCTGCCCACCTTCTGGAATGGGGGACAAGCTGTCGGAGATGTAGTAGCTGCAACCACTCCTGAATTTTTCTGGTGTCGAGATCAGTTGGATTCTCTTCAGTATTGCCTTTAGATGATGCCTGAATTTTGCCAAATCCCCTGGGCACTGATGCTAGTCGTGGATGGGTCACCAACAGGGCCCCAGGTTCCTGGTTCTAATAGCGGGGGTACTTCAGCAGCAGGAAGGAGCGGTCACCACGAACGCCCCAGAACTCGTAATCGAACGTGGCTGGGGTTGTTGAAACCGTCTTCAAGTCCTCTTCGAAACGGCATCTACGGGGGCATCGGTGGAGGTCGGAGCAGTTCAGAGCAGTCTGAGAGGTGAACGGGTGTCTGTTCAGTCCAGGAATAGACAGAATAGAGCACCTGAGGGAGAAAATTCAGAAAATGCTCCTCCGGATGCCGAACGGGATGTCACTTTTTCCTGATGGATGTTGACTGGTGGTAGGAGCTCTTGGCCAAGCGGCACCTCCAGAAGCCGTGGGATGTGGACGTGGGAGCTCTAGGAAGTTGTCTTAGGTCACTGGCCAGGCCTGATCTGCACAGTCGGGGGTGAACGGGTTCTCCAGGCAGTAGGAACTTGGGATGCTGGCAGGACCACCATGGCTGCGAAGCTGCCTTGATGAGCTTTCCGGAAATGTATGGCACGCCACCTGAAGATGCCCGAAGACTCCGGGGCAGGATCTACAACTTAGCCTTCTCTACTACCAGTGAACTAAGAACTGCAGGTTGAAGAGGGAAGGTGGGGAATGAGGTAAATGGGAGGGGAAAGGTGGTGGATGAGTGTGGGGGAGACAAAAGGCGTGGTTAGAAGGATAGGTCACGCCTATCTGGAATTCCACCTCTTGCGTGAGGCTAGCCTCCGCCACAATTTCGTACCTGGATATTGGGCTGATTGTTAGCTGAAATTGATTGCTATCTTGATATTGCTGAAATTCATTCATCTCTTACTACATTTGGAGATTCATTTCTTACGGTCTACTATTCTACATTTTACTTGTCTTATCTGCATACTAGTTGGCATGATAATTTGCTCAAGTATCTACTACCGTTGGTAGATTGATAGCAGTTCGATTTAATTCCATAGTGTTTTAACTGCTGTGATTTTTAAATTGTGGTAGATCTATTCACACCCCCTCTAGATCTGCTAGTTATCCTCCATAACATTCTTGAGCTCTTGACCCAACACCGGGGCCCCAGCCATGGGCAGCCCCGTCAAATAAGCAATATCTTCAAGCGTAGGGATCAAGTGTCCCCATGGCATCACAGAGGCTCTGCAACTGTCTATCCATCTCTCTCGAAGTGCCGCTAGGAAGGTAGCATCGACTGGGAAGGGTCTGATTTGAAAGAAAGGACCAAACCCCAGTCAGTCTACCTGCCATCTCTTCTCGTGAGGAAGGGCATGGTACCATGCCCAGACTAAGTCCCATGAGACACGGGCACGGATTCTCTGTTGACTCTGCACAAACCACAAAAAAAAGCTCCAGTTTATCAGCCATAAGCCACAAACCATCTCACAAGAAGTCCCTAGCCCTGAGACCAGGGCAGCCATGCCACTGGCTGCCTAGTCCTCAGGGCATCCAGGTCACTGGCCGCCATGGGTCTTCTTGAGGACTAGGTACCCGGCTACCCAGACTTGTGGACGGCCACAACCCAGGCCGCCCACAGGCTTCTTCCTCCACTTTAGCACCCATCCATTTCCCTTTCTCCCACCAACATAAACTCAATTGGAATAGCACAAAAACACATGGAACTCACCTATCTACCATGTGCATCCTCCTCAGCCTCCTCCGGTGATGAATCCCCTTCACCATCTAAGCTCTCATCGCCTTCCCCATGGCCGGAATGGTCACCTGCCGAAGGTGCAGCTCCTATTTCTCCTTCTACACCATCAAGGGAAGAGGAAGCTAAGGTAGATGGGCTACTAGAATCCCCCTCCGCCATTTCACTCTCGCTTGAAGATGAGGCTTCATCATCACCATGACCCCCCAAAGCTCTCAGCGGCCCCATCATAACTCTCACCGTTCAGGGACTCTTGCCCTCCCCTTATCCTCTTGAGCTTCCCCTCTCCAACAGCAGCGGAATATCCGCCGAGATAATGAGGGATAAGTGTCCAACCACAAGAAATTTGCCCTGGCTCAATCTAATGAGGGATATCTTTTGCCTGGACAGGGAGCTTGAGACTTGGGCATCCCTTGAGGGAGCATTCATCCATCTTATGATGGCTCAATCGCTCGTTGGCTAGGCTTCGTTCCAGCATCAGGGGACCTTCAATCGGGTGCCTGAGCCAAGGCTTGGTGGACTATCGTCGGTCCGCTTAATCACAGTCCCACGATAAGTGGGCCTTGTTGGAGTTGTCACTTTTTGGGCTCTGCAAACCTTACTAGGCCGTTGGGCCATGTAAATATTGGGCCACGAACTTGTCCCTCTCCACTTGCCCCCTACACCCGAGCCAAGAACAGGCTTAGAGAGTAAGGAATATACATCGGGGTTTTCGACAAGGACAAGAATTGGCCATCATGAGCTGTCACTGCTTTGCTTCACGGGTCCATTAATGTGGTTGTCCTAGCGTGTGGGGGCTCGAGCGCAATAATCACATCTTTTTGCGTCGGATCGAATGCGCCATCTTAGAGCTTGTACCCTTACGAGAAGTTGCGGCAGTTCCCAAGGCATTGTCGTCCTTCCGACATTTTCCTCCTCATGTTCGGAATTTATTGTGGGATGAGTTCACGGTACATAATTTAATATTTTAAATCACGTCTTTCCTAACTCAGCAGTTTCAGTATACTAACTTATATAATTTAATTTCTTTATAGCAGACATATCAGTTCACTCGGATATAGGACGAGACCCGAGCTCGATCTTCCTTGGAGAGTCTTGCAAGAACAAATTACAGGAAGACATTATGGGAGTGCCAGCATCGTGCCCAGACTGCAATTGGTGGGAGCGAAGATTGTGGCCTATGGAAGGCACACGTCCCCACTTGGATGAGGAGGGAGGACTGGGAGATCCTCTGTGACTATTAGGCCACACCTGAGTGGAAAGCTATATCCCAGCAAGCCAAAGCAAACTGTGCGTCACAGGCAGACGCAAATGTCCATACTTCTGGGTCCATTTCCTTCACGACCCAGAAGGAGAGATTGGTAAGTAATATTGCTGATTTTCTTATATTTTATTCATATATATCCTCATTTATTTTCTATGATATGCATAACATATAAAGGAGAAGGGCCCCTTTAAAAAAAATAATGATGATCTAGGTGCACATGTTTAACCGTTAGATAGGCCATTAGGTTGGAAGAGTTGGGGGACGATAGTTCTATCTTACACGTCGTGGTTGCAGATAGTATCTTGGCCCTGATTTATCCGGTCTAGCAATACTATTCTCGAGTATCTTGCTATTTTATCCTTTATTTGCATTCGTTTTGATGATTTCTTTTTCTTTAGCCCAGCAAGCATCATGTGCATCTTTGAGCATTCATATGCCCTAGTCTATCTAGAGGTGTCCCAATAATGGTGGATGGCTATGTATCCATGGCTATAGATAAGGAGAGTCATTCCACTCTGAGTTGAAAGATTTCCTTTAGTCTATTTGCTCGATTTGGTTAGCTGAGGGTTCTTGTCTAGAGTTTAGTTGCTACAAACACCTATCAACAGTGTGTTCCAGTGAGGAGGTTGGTCGTATTTTATTTTCCTTTAGTTGTTAGTTCCTCCAGGCATGGGCCATTCGGTTTGGCCGTTCCTTGTGATTGGTTCGAGGTTTTTTGGAAGATTCCTATCGCTCATTAGTTGAGGATGGATGTCGTTTACCTTAATGCCCACTTTTCAGTCCGCTTCATTACATTTCTGTTTCATCTCCATGTCCCATTTCGCTTTCCCTTCACCTCCGCTCGCTCCCTTGCAAAGAGGACGTTAAGGAGGGACATCTGTTGACACCTGTTTTATGACCAATGAGTTGGGTCATTTTCTTATCTATTTTTTATTATGTCCCAAGTTATTCGCCAATTATTGGGTCGTTTCTAGTCATCTTTGGGCTTATTTTATGGGTCACTCTCCCTGGTTGGGCCTATGCTTATTGGGCCTAGATGAGGGTCAATAAGGATTTTGTTGTGGACTTAATCAAAGATTTATTTGGTCTTTATCTCTTTTGCCACGTCTATTAGCCTAGCGGTCTATCGCGTGATCGCTAATGGGCGTTGGCGGTCCTTTGCTCGACCGCTAGGCAAGCAAAGAGTCTCATTAGGTTTCCTTGGTCTTATCTCTTTGTGATCGGCCGAGCCTTGCTGTCTATCGGCCAGCCATTTTCCCAGTCTTGCGGTCTATCGCAAGACCGTTAGGGGAGACAAAGAGTCCTGCTCTGTCTGCTCTTTCCCTCTCCATCCGTAGGCGAAATAGAGTCCTTAGTTTGGTGATTTCTATCTGAGTATTGATGCTCAGAAGCTTCTATCTAAGGGCCCGTATTAACACTCTTTATAATCACGATCTTGGGTATCAGAGGCAGGTTAGATCTTAGCAAGATTTTTACTTCCATCTCCTAAAGAGAATATCACTTAGCCATTTATTTTTTTGAAGAACAATGTTCCTTAGTTCTTATTTATTTAACATTATAAACTTATTTGTGATTATGTATAGTTTTTTCTTCTTTTCAAAACTTAAATTTATTTATTCCTATTTTAAAATTACTGGGAGTTACACAAGAACATCATTGCGTCGACGCACTCATGAGATCTCGAAAGGTCAAGTGTACTGCATGCCTCCAACAGGTCGAAGCAGGGCATCTACTGCTTCGATGTAGTTATGTCGTAGAAACTTACTCAATCTTGTGTCTTCATAGGAAAGTCGACATAGAAACATCAAGGTCGACGCAGGAATGGAACTTCAAGAAGAACAAGTCCTTTAGTTTCTCATGAGTACGTCGAAGCAAGACAACCACTACCTCGACGCAACATTTGAATTCCAAGGCTAGTTTAACTGTTGATCTACACGACGGGTTCGACGCAACAAATGGCAGATTCGAAGCGTATACTCTTCAGCCTATTATCATGGCATCAGTAGGCTACTTCAGTGTAGAAGAACAAATGGAAGCTCGTGTTGCAAGAATAGGTCGACACATCCGATAGCTACACCGACACACCAAGTCTAGGATCTAAAATTGAGTGCTATCACGTCGAAGCTTAAAAATAGTGCTTCAACGCACTATGTCTTTTGCCAAGGATCTCAAGCATTCCAGTTATGGTTCTTCCTCATCTACACCATATCTATGGTTCAAGGGCTCTGTGTCGAAATAATGAAGCCTCAACAGCTATGTAAGCTCAGTTTGGGAAAGGATGCTTTGACCTATCTTTCAATGCATTGATGCACCAGTGCCTATAGGACATGCAACCATTGAGACTATCTCAACTTGTCTTCCCAGCACGCCGAAGCAGTGTCACTTCCAGCAAGGCACGTGATCACTTAAAGGAGTCATGTGCGTTTAAGCTCAATTGTTTCAGATGCGTTCCTAAGTCTCCTAGGGTACTTCCAGAAGATGCCTGAAGAAAGAATATTCCAAATAGCCATATGGACCAATGAGATTTTAGCTAAATAAGTCTCTTATCCACTTGGATTTGTGGAGCCCCTATTTCCTATAAAAAGGTCTCCTCCTCGAGTGAAAGAAAGAAGTAGAAGGCCAAGATATCTATACTTGAGCTGATTAAAAGATCCACCCTTCACCAAGATGCACTGAGAAATTTTCTTCAGAAGGTGATGGTCAATGAAGACATGGCAGTTGATAGCCTCCCTACAGTAATGGCCACAATTTCCAAAGGACCAGCAATTACATTTTCTAAAACTGAGCTGGCTCTGCATTTCTATTATCTTGAACAAAGTTAGTGTGGATGCCGCCTTGGTGGATATAGGGGCGTCAATTAATGTGTGCCCCCTCAGCACTCTCAGGGCCTGTAATCTCTCGGAGGAGCTTCTACGGCCGACCCCTACAACCATTGCAGCATACGATAATTCGCGAAGGGCATGTCATGGGGTGGTCACCCCTCAAGCTGAACTTGGGCCTCTCACCATGGCCGTCGAGTTTTATGTGCTGGACATTGACCCTATGTTCAAGGCTATCTTGGGTCGCCCGTGGCTTGATACTCTTGGTGTCGTGCCATCTACCTCCCATCAATGTCTCAAATTCTCGTTCCAGGGAAGGGTGGTGAAAGTTAAAAGCTTGTCCTCGGCCCAGTCAGTAAAAGCTATCTTAGAGAAGATCTTGCCCACATTATGGCCCAGCAGTCGGCCCATTATATCTATATTGGATCTAGACTTCCCATGGACTTACACACCTCACAGGCCCGTCACTACACCAATTAATGTTAAGGAGAAGCCCAAGATTCCAAAGGCTAGTCCATTATTCTTAAATTAGGCTATCAACCGGGGAGAGGCCTCGGAGCACAACTCCAAGGAGGCACTAAGCCGGTGCCCAAAGGCAAAAAAATGAACAGACGGGGTCTCGGCTACCGAGAGTCCGCACTATCCATGATGGGTGATTCAGGCTCGCTTACATGGGATTATCGTCAATATTTTGTTAGAGGCCCTCTCCAGACAGGCACAATAAAGTCACAATCAGCTCAGTTAGAACAGAAAACTGTAGCATATGCAGTTGCCAATCCACCCCAGGTGCTAAAGGGGCCAGTTGATGACATGGTAAATCTCAGCCAGGCATTTTTCAGACTATTCAAGGAACCTGTGGTTGATCCGAAAAAGAATCAAGAGGTTTAGCTTGTCTAATGGAGGCCGAAGAAGCCGATCTGCCGTTCCCAGGGACTGGTGAGCTTGCCTCATCTTTCGATCTTGTCTCCTTCCCGCATCAAAATCCTCCTCCAACAGCTCAGCTTTATTCCTCGATCGGGCTCGTGCTGCGGATGCTCGAATTTGCCAGTGCTGAGTCGGGGCCTACTTCTCTACAGTTGTACGATATCTGGGGTCGATTGACCACAGTCCCCCAAGATGCCGCCGGGACCATTCATTTCTAGGCACTGGCTGCACAGTCCAGCCCTCTGGTGAACAGTAGGAAAGATTGCAAAGATGACCAGGTGGAGAAATACGTCCACCCGATTAGCCAGGTGAACGTGGTTCGCCCGCTGTTGGAACCTGAATTGAGGGACTGGGCGCTGTCCATCCGTCCCAGCGTGCTGGTATTCAGGAAAGGGGAGACGTTACTGCTGGAGCCGTATTACCCCTTCTATTTTGGCCGAAACTTTGGCTACGACCAGCACATTCCTATATACAGTGCCCAGTTCAGGTTGGCAATGTGGGCTCTTCAGGGAAGCTTAGTTGCAGAGAACGCCAGAGTCTGGTGGGACTTCTTCCACCGGGCAGATGCTACTACCTTCAGAGTATCAGCTCTCAGTCACGTCCCTCGGGTTGCACCTGAGTACGTGAAGTGGTGGAACGCCCGCACGACCTTTTATCAGTCTCACAAGACTGACTGCTAAGACGAGGCAGAGAAGGGATTCTTGAGTCGGCAGCCCATGCCCGTTCTTGACGTTGACCCAGAGCACCTCCTACGCCTATGGAATGGCAAAAGCAAGGATGTGACCGATTATATGATCGCTCATAAGGCAGCCCGAGAGGGTAAACCGGCGTCACAGGCCAAGCTACCCTCGGCATCAAAGGATGATTTCAAGAAGACCCTGCGAGACCTCTGCCGCATTGGATCGGACCGCCTGGAGTTGATCAACTATCCACTGTCGGCAGAAGAGGAGGGCACCCTCGCGACTAGCTGGAGGGCCGAGAAGGACTTGATTTGCCCCTATCGCACATTTGTGAGGAGGGACGAGCGGAGGCCACAGAACTATGCAGACACTACCTGGTTCTACGTCCTCCTACGAGTGCATGGGCTAACTATTGAGGCCTGGCCAGCGGCCATCCTGGGGCAGCGCCTGCACGTGGCCTATCATTGTGCCGAAGGATGGGGGAGGGATCATTTCAACCTGTATTGCCATCTATCCGCCAAGAGACATGCAGACTTGGCCACCCTTGCCGACCACTGTCAGACGATCGGGGACGTGTGTTGGCTGGTCCGAGAGGCCGCCCGCCGCGACAAAGAGCCATCCCTCAACTACTGAGATGTGACAAAGTTTTACTGCTGGCTGTCAACCTAACGCAAACCCTCCTCCTTTCTCATCCGGGCTTGGGACCGGGCATGACAGAGTTACGCCTATGTGATCAATTTCTTTATATAGTTTGGCTCAAAGCTATGGTTAGCCTTAATCGAGCCTTACTCAGGTGCCATTGTCATCAAGCTCTTGAAATAGGTTGGCTTAAAGTTGGGGCCAGCTTCAAATGAGGCATAGGCCTATGTACTCAATCTTCTCAATATCAGAAAGCATGCCTTGGTAACTACTACTATCTGGCACTGAATGACCATGGCCGCTCTTGTTGTACTTCAATGGAGACCATGATGCATATCCTGAGCAGGATGTGCAAAGTGCTACTCAATGAAAACTATGCCATCTCTACCACCACCTATACCGATGTCACCTATACAACCACCATGAGTAGATCCGTCCTATATGCTACCATATGAATCATCACCACTCCTAGGCAACCTAGTATCAGAAGGTGATTGAATCTCTATGTTTGCATTAGGACACAATGTCTCAAGATCTGCTATGTCCAGTTGATCTTCCTGTCGATCGGCTTGCTTCTTGCCTTTCTTTTACTTGGATTTGAATCTAAACCATCCTTTTTTTCGATAGAGACTCATTTTCATGCCTTCTAGTTTCTTATTTTGCCTTTCCCCCTTTAGATGCCTTGGATGAACCTCCAACCTTTCTAGGTTGCGACAATGTTGTGAGAGCTACATGTCGAGCTGAAGCGAGGGGCTGCAAGTTGAGATGGTGGCTCCCATGACTGTGGAGGTGATAGACCCTGCATAAATCTCTCACAGTCAGCATCATCATCAACCGTACCAATGCCTCTACTTGTTCCCCTATCCCCTAAAATGATGTCGTCTTCTAGGTTCAGATCGTCATCCCCGACCTGCTTTTGAGGCTGAGATGCCTCCCCATCCTAAACATCTCATCTAGTAGGTTGCCCCCGACCTAATTTTGTAATGACCCGGGATCTGCGGTTCAACATGAATCAGTGTGGCATGAATCCTGATCCCTCAACTATGGGCTGAAACCTAGAAGGGTACACAAACGTATGGAGGAATATGCACGAACCCGCAATGATTAATTACAGTTCTACAATAATAATAAATAGAGACAATAAATTATAAAATGGAATCTACAACAGAACTTTTGATCAATAAGTTTGTCCGCCGTCTGTTCCATGGACGTGTCTTGCTGAAAATAGAATCACGTAATTTTCATGTATGTTACAAAAATAGCCCCCCCAACCTCCCACCTCCGAAAGAAAAAATGGAAAAAAAATGTTTGCATGCTATTACATTCATCGAGCAGATTCGATTGCAGGTGCATAAGCAGTAAGGACGAGTTCAGTTCAAGTGATAGGGAAGAGGATGAGGAGAGATATTTCTTGTCCCATGGGGAAATCAAGGCTTCATAGTGAAGCTATCCGGTTAGATGTTGTGTAAGCCTCCTGAACAGGATTGCATTTACACCTGTTGTTGTAACTATGACTTTGTGCTTCAGCACATAATGTTCCAGGGAATGCCAAAATTGGGCTCAAGAAGTTGCCAAGGTGTTGATAGTTTCGACAACCATACTGACTGTTGAAATTGAGGTGTACTGCTGGTAATGTCATCTCTCTCTCACATGTTGCTAGACCATCCTCCTCGGATGGTTCTCAAAGATCGACTCTTCATGCCCTCCATTCCCAACTCCTGGAGCTGTCAGTATATAGATATTGTGGCTTTTACTTTCTGCTAGGAGCCAGTTAAAATTATCATGGAGTGGTCAATTGGTTAAGGGAGTCAAACAATCCTAAGAACTTGGAGCAAAGTGTCTCTCTGATCTAAATACATGGATTCCATTCTTAATTTTTCATATTCAATTTATAGCTGGAGTGTGCCGTTGATCAATTGGATTTTCTCCTTATCAAAGATTGGTGTAGGTATATTAAAGCATGAATCTTGTCCCTGAGAGTGGAGGGGAAAATTGGCGGCCCAATATTTCACACTCCAAAGGTCCATAAAGGCCTACGCGGCCCAGTAAGTGACAGTCCCATCAGGACCCACTTGTTATAGGTTCCAAGGTAAAAAGGTCCAACCAGGCTCATCGAGCCTTGGTTTGGTTGCCCAAGCGAAGGTCTCTCCAATGCTCGGCAAGAGCCCAGGCAACGACTAGTTCGAGCCACCCAAAGGTGGATAAAATGTTCTCTTTGGGATGTCTAGGCCCGGGACTTCTCGCATAGGCAGGGAATATCTCTTATCTCTCGCGGATCAACCCGTCATTGGGACTCTCCGACAGGCCAAAGCGAATTTCTTGTGGTCGGGCACTTATACCTAATAAGTATAGCGAATGTTACACCATCATTTGATAATGGGAAGTCCAAGAGGATAATGGGAGAGCAAGAGTCCTTGAACGATAAGAGCTCCTACCGTGGACGTAACGCCTCCTCGATTCTCATGTTTCTCCCTATTCAGAAGAAGGAGCCAATAGTTATATAAACCCAGGGAACCCCTCCGGAAAGGTAGGCCAATTCTAGTCACTTCAACTTGTGAAGAGTAGTCTCGTGCCCTGCATCTTTTCTTGCCTCCTTTCGCACCCCGCCCTGACCCTTGTTGACTTAAGCATCAGAGGGTTTTCCTCGGGATAGCAATCCTGGGCCCCCTGATCGCTTCTTTTCTTTTGTGGAATTTCGTTCTGAGGTGGTTTCAACCCGCGTTGCCCTAGATCTAACGGTTAGTGGCTTAACACAAGATCTCTTCTCTTCATCTAGCGCTGTCTCTGGGGAAAAGGACAAGAAGCTAACATGGTGCGTAGAAGCAACAACAACAGGGTCATTGGCGATAAGGGGAAGGCATCGGCGGCTGTAAACCAGGAGCCTGCGTTGTCACACTTGTTGACTGGCCCTCTTCCTAATGCTCAAGTTGATGCCTTATCCCCACCGCCGCCTCAGGGGGGGACAGCCCGCTATGGTGGATTCGGAGGCCTTTCGCTCCCTCAGTGCTAAATTGGACACCCTCATCGACTTGATGAGGGCCTAGGTAGCTAGGGAAAAGCGGACTCAACACTCGCTTTTGGGCCCCCCTTGGGTTGAGGCCTCCTGGCGGACGGCGGGACGTTGTTTCATCCTTCAAGATGGCCGCATCATCCGCAGCGTGGCGGGCGAACCTTCTTACCCCCCGCTTTTCGCCACAGAACAAGAGGCCTCCTCTAACCCACACAGGGGGAGGAGTGGTGCACGACAACTCGTCTCGGCGATGGAAATTGCCGTCTTGACCGTGCGGAGACAGGGAGAAGAGCAAGAGCGCGTTGGGAGCCCGCCAGTGCCCTCTCACTCCCATCCGGAGCTTACTCTTCAATTACGGGACTTCGAGCGGCGATTCGTCTAGTAGGAACGAGCACTTCGAGCTCTGTAGCAGAGCTTTGCGAGTAAGAAGGACGAGTAGTTCTCGTTCTCCCCCGAGATTTTGGAGGTTAGGTTGTCTCCCAAGAGTTGAAATCCTATGATGGCTTGGGCGACCCGACCGATCACTTCGATAGTTTCGACGCCCTGATGACTCTACAGGGGGCGTTGAACCCCATCAAGTGTTGAGTCTTTGTCACCACCTTGGTGCAAGGGGCTCAAGCATGGTTTCGGGCTCTCGTCCCCGGAAGTATCACTAGCTTTTGACAGTTCGGGCGACTATTCAAAGAGAGCTTCGCCGGAAGCGGACCCCCAAGGTCGATTGCGGACTTTTGGAGCTCAAGCAGGTTTCGGGGGAAAGCTGCGGGCTTATATTAACCGTTTCAAGGTGGAGGTCCTGCGTATCCCCTGCGAGAATTGGTGCTCCATCCCCCACCTCCCTTGCTGACCTCGTGACCTTAGCTCTCCGCCACGTGGAGTGCGAGGAGGTTTAAATTGCCTGTCGGGATAACCGAGGCTAAGGGAAGGAGGGGGAGAGGAAGCGCCCGTCTGAGCAGCCCTCCAGCCAAGGGAAGAGGAGGAATTGGGAAGGCGATCAAAAGGAGCCGCCCAAAAAGTTTGAGCTGTATACTCCTTTGACCAACCCCGTATACGAGATTTACTTGGAGATTAGAGATTTGAGGTTGCTTTGTCGGCCCGAGCCGATGAAGGCCGACCCTCGATGTCGCAACCGTCGAAAGCAATTGCTATTTCCACGACGACCACGGCTGACTGTCTACCCTCGACGTCGCAACCGTCGAAAGCAATTACTATTTCCACGACAACCACGGCTGACTGTCTACAGCTCAAGGATAAGATCGAAAGTCTCATCTGCCGTGGGCACTTGGCCCAGTACGTGGCTGAGCGTCGAGACGTTCCTCCAGATCCCTCGAAAGAGAGTGACAATTGCCCTTGAGGGATCCACATCAACGTCATCTTGGGGGCTTCTTCCTCCTGAGGAGATACCAGTCGAGGGAGGAAGTGTCATGCCGAGCGAGCCAGTCAGGCTGTTGAGCCTGCCAAGCCTACGACTTCAGTGCACGAGCAACATGACCTGCTGTTCTCCGACAAGGACTTGGAAGGGGTGGTTACCCTACATGACTATAAATCATTGTAATGTAGATTGGGTATTTGTAGATAATGGCAGTGCACCAGATGTATTGTCTTATGACTGTTTCTTGAAGATGGGTGAGAACCCATCGAAGTTGTGTCCTATCCGAACCCTTCTTGGTGACTCAGTGTAACCTTTTATTTTGAAGCAATAAGAAATAGTTAGTTGTCTCTCTAAATTCTTGACTCTCTCTCTCTCTCTCTCCATATTTCTCTCCTTTACCCCTCCAAATTTCTTTAAATAGATTTTCATCTTGCGTTATTTTAGTTGTTTCACAAAAAAATTCTTTAAACAACTTCTTTTGTTTTTCTTAAAAATAAAAGAGAAATGAGATTTTCAACCTTAAGAGTCTAGCCTCTGCGTGGGGTCGATCCGAACTTACCACGGAACTATAGTTTTATTTTTTTACGAGTTTGGTAATTTAAGATCGATGGCCTTTGTGTTTAGCGATGCACATTTTAGTTCGATCACACAACACTGTAGATCTTAAGTATCAAATGAAAGCAATGGAACAAGATTTAGTGATAGAGAACCAAATTAGGTAATTGAAAAAAAGTTTCTATATCGTTATTATCTTGTTTATCTTGATCTTGATATGGAAGTGATGAGGGGGATGAGATGTACTCTATCTTAATGTACTCATATGTTAATGTACTCTTATGGATGAGATGCAGTATGATGTTAATGTGGAGGAATTTCTTATTGTAGTCTTATCTTAATGTAACCATCATCTTATGGAATGAAAAGTTTCCTAGATATTACATATCTCTGTTGAGTGTAAAAATAGCTCAGAACCGGTGGAAGAAAATTGTCGAGTACTATCTTAAGCATTGTGGAGGCTTTCCCGACCATAAGCTAACACACTACTAACTATACTGTAAATAGGTAAGTGGCACTACCAATATGCCTTCTTGTACACCACTTAAACAATTTGGACAACATCTTAATGAATAAGCACCGATGACACACTTAGTTGTTAAAGACGTCAACTCATCGCAATATAAGGGTGAACACATCACATTATAAACACTTGACATGCCACCATAAAATCACAACTTGCTGAGCCTTCAATGTAAACACACATGCCATGTATTCTCATTGCAAACACACATCCTGCTACTCACATTAAACAAGCAGGTGGATCTTCAATGCAAACACACACCATTGCAAACACATCCATCAACTGAACACAGGAAAAATCAGATTTCATAGGCTGCCCATTCTGTCAAAATTAAACTACTCTAGATCTGCAAGTGTGTCATCATCAACAACTCTGTCAAAAACCTAGGTCATATCCAAAAAAATTACAGTCATAACCACAAGTCTGTCAACATTAAAGAGGCCTATGTGCACCAGAGTGCATGCAAAATCTAGCCTAACTCTAGCAATCAATGATCAACAATAATGAGAAATATGATAATGATCATGCAACATCAAATAACAACCAAGGGAGATCAAAATAACACCGAATAGATATGAAATGATATGTAACAATGATCAAAATGATAGCCTCGAGTGCGCTGTAGCACGAGGAAAACGGTCTGTGGGAGACCGCACAAGGAGTTTGACGGCCCAGGGCAGGGCCGCGTAGTAGTAGGGAGTAGCACAATAAACTAACAGAATCACAGAAGATTGAAATGCACGGGGACTGTGCAAACAGAAGTGTACCTGGCAGGATGATCTGTTGAACTACCGTGCAGTCTCTGGGATGGCCCTTGACAGACCGCAGAATGATCAGTGAAAATCACAAAAGAACAGTGACGTACTTGAGCCCACAGATGTGAACGGCTTGCCGACAGACCGTGGAAACCAATGAATGGTCTGATGAGGACCACTGAAACTAACAGGCTCATAGGAATTCCAGCACCGGGACCAGACCAGAATGGCCAATCGTCCGACCGCTCTACGACTGGTATGGTTCTGCATGAACTGTGTGTGCCTCTAGGGATAGAAACACGAAGTGGACAAGATGGCAACCTGAAACAACTTAAACAAAGCCTAACCAAGCACAGAACAGAGGTCAGCAACACAACAGCACGATGGGCACTAGGTGTCCCACCGTGATCGCCAAAAAATAGGTGTAGATATGAAAATGTTATGTTTCTAATCTATCCCTCCCCGCCCCATGCTAACTAACTATGCACACATAAACATGCATATAAACATGAAAAGTAAAGAGGGATGGAGATGTAGAAATAAACCGTGATCGCCACCTAAGGAATAGCAGTAGGAGATAGATGCTATGATGAAAAGAGACCTACCGCGTACTTTGAGAAATGAGGAAGAAGATGCGGCCCAAAGGGAAGCCGCTATCACGTGAGATCGCGCTTGAAAGGATGCAGGGAATCGATGTGGGTGCACCTCCTCACCTCCTAGCCGGCTAGAAAGCAAGGGTCTCACGTTTTATCAATAGTCTCCTGCAAAATAAAGTCACAAAAATAAGAGAAAATCCATTAGAATATGAAGTGCAGCATGTGCCCCGGAATGATAAAACAACATGAGAGAAAGGGAGAGAATGTACCGAGGGAGGGTTTTTAACCTATAAATGGGTGCAAAAGCGAGAGAATGTGCGGTCTTGCGATAGACTGCACGTACCTCTTATGCGGCAGTCATTGGGCCGTCTATCCCTATCGGTGATAATTAGCAACAGCCCCCAATTTATCTTTAAACTGGCCAAAAAATTCGGCGTTGGACACTGAGGGATATGCGGCTCCTTGTGCACCGTCCAACACTAATATGCGGTCAGGAATAGGCCATACATATGCTTGTCGGTGATAATTTAGAAAATGCTGAAAATAACAAAACCAATCATGAGCAGCCTGGAATGAGCCGCACAAGTGTTGGGCGTTGGAAATGGAAAATAATGCAATTCTAGGGCCCATTAAGCACTGAACTGAAATGGACCCAGCCCGGGAGGGAGGCCTTCTGTAAAATAAGCCCGAATATTACCAGAAAATGATCCCGACACGCAACGGACAACTCGAGGCATCAACAAATAAGAGCAAGAGGAATGATCTGACTCATTGGTAAAAACGGGTGTCAACAGTCGGCAAATCTATGGATGATGCTAACGAATGGTCAATCACAGAGTGTTTGAATGAAACTTTGTGTTTTCTATTGATATGCTTCTTAATTGATTCAGATTGGTCCATGGAAAGTCTTGTGTACTCATAATTGAGGTTGTGATATGATGTTGAGTAAGTGGGTCTCCTGCTTCTTGTGTGGGCTTTGACAACGCTTAGCTTGTTATATTCTTTTGAGTTCAGATGCCAATTCAGAATTTCTGTCAAAACAAGTCTTCTTGTTAATCTTAAAATCTAGAATATAGTATTTTGTCATTATCAAAAATGGGGAGACTGTTGAACCCCCTTGAGTGAAAGCTCTTATTTGTTAGATTTTGATAATGACCAAACACTATATGAGTCTAGAATGTTTGTCTGGTGAATAAATTTGAATAAACTTATTTTGAACTACTCTAGTATATGGAACTTGCATTTGATTACTATTTCTCCTTAGATCATGATCCTCTAGTGCAGTCAAAGGATGAAACTCGAAGGATCAAGAAAATCCCCTTTGAGTAAGTCTTTTGAGTTGAACCTGTCAAGATTTAATCTAATTCTGTTTCTAGTGCTTCTACAGAACTAAGGAATGAGGCTCACTTCCTATATAATTCAAGGATGCTCGGTGAGATCCATGCAAACTTCAATCCATGTTTTTAGCTGATCTATCGTGTTAGAAGTCATTGTGTCGACCCCAAGGGTCGACCCCTTTTGGTTCAATTTTATCATTCAGAGATGTATTGTTCACTAAAGAATTTATTTTTCTTTTCAAATGTCTATTCTCTTTGTGCACATCATCATATTTATCTAATATCTCTGCATAAGCATCTTCCCAGTCACTATGAGTATAATTCTCGAATGGGGAAGTTACCTCTTCATCGTCCTCCTTCTCATCATCTTTGGCCATTAAGCAGAGTCTGTCTTCTTCATCGCTATCTGATGTGCTATCATGACTACCCTCGTCCTCATCACTCCAGGTGCTGATCATTACTTTTCATTTTTTGTACTTCGGCTTGGATTTCTCCTTCTGTAGCTCGGGCCAGTCTGCCTTCAGATGACCAGCTTTCCTGCAATTGTAATAAACACTAGCATCAGTTTTCTTGACAGTGTCAGATCTATGCTTTGATTGCTTCTTCCCAGAATAATATTTTCTTCTAAGTCCTTTTCCTTCCTTTCTAAGAAACTTCTTAAACTTTCTCGTATGCATGGCAAATTCATCTGCATCTTCTTCAGAGCTCAAAGAGCTGCATTCACTAGAGGAACCTTTGCTGCTAGAAGTTACTTTCAGTGCAAGCGATTTCTTCTTCTTTTCTGACTCATCCACTCTTTTAAGATTCAACTCATAAGTCATGAGAGAACCGACAAGTTCATCTACAGGGGTGGTAGCTAAGTTCGTGGACTCCTCCATAACAGTGGCCTTGGTGTGCCAAATTGGAGTTAGGGACCTGAGAATTTTTCTAACTAATTCATACTCACTGTATACCTTTCCTAGACTCCTTAGACTATTGGTAAGAACCATCAATCGGGCGTACATCTCAGAGATGGATTCATCTGATTTCATCTTGAAGGCTTCATATTCTGAAATTAACATGTTAGCCTTAGTCTCTCTCACCTGAGACGTACCCTCACATATGACCTCAAGTTTATCCCACATTTCCATAGCAGTAGAACAAGAAGAAAATCTTGAAAATTAACTCCGTGGGATGCAAAGCACACCGAATCGCATTAACAACACTCCAATTCAATGTAGATCTATAAATCTGCTCTCTTGTCCATCCTTCCTCATCATCAGGGAGCTCGAATGGTCCCTTGCTCACAACTTTTCAAATCTCATAATCTTTCACACAAAGGAAGACCTGCATATGATTTTTTCAATATACATAATTATTACTATCAAAGTAAGGTGGCTTACTGGTTGAGTGACCTTCTGCAGTTGGAAAGAGAAAGTAATTCCACTGGGACTAAAAGATGCATTTTCATTCATAAAATAGCTTAAACTAGGTGAAAATACCAATTCATTACCTTTGGGGATAGCAGAGAGCATAACGGGCTGGGGCTGCCCTATTATGGAGCGTAACGGATCAGTCCTAGGCCGTTAAGGGAATAACGGATCTCCTGGCACGCGTTATACAATGCATGGCGCACCTCCACTAAGCCGTTAAGGCCTCTAGCACAATCCTACGCTTAAGGGATATAATGGATCAATGGGGGTGCGTCACGCAATACATGACGCATCTTCACGGGACCGTTATATTCACCTGAACATGTGTTTTTCATAAAATAATTTCTCAGAAACCATAGCGGTCTACCTTAGGTGTGTTAAGTCACCCGAACATGGAAATTTCTCAGAAAACCCAGATCATAGCGGTCAGTCGCGGGTGCGTTATGCCACCGGCCAAACCAGGAGTTTAACAGGCATAACGGACCGCTAGTGGTCCGCTATAGTACTATAATGCGCCTTTAGTGGTGCGTTATGCTCATGGCGGTCTCTGGTAGGACCGCCATATGAGCTGGGCGACGAGCGGGTTTCACTTGAAACCACGCCGCCTCCCGGTCAATCGAATCAATGGGTTAAGCTACAAAACCTATTAAAAACTAAAATCCTGCCAATCCCACAATGCATGCAAGCCCATAAAAGCTCAAATGATCAACTAAAATGCATTAAAATAATTAAAAATCACATTTTAACATAATATAGGGCAAAGCCCAAAAATGATCATAACTAGGCCAAACGGCCGTGTATGGACGTGCATGAACTATGGAAATGATCCTAACGAGGAAGCGGATCCATCCCCCTACCTCGATCATCCTGAAACTGACGATTTAGCCACATGCAGGCGACGGAGGCTCTGGACTCCACTCGCTCCTTCTCGCTCCACCGTCCACCAAATCGCGCGATGGAGGGCGCCAACGCGATCCTCTCGTCGCACTGGTCCCCGCAGTGTCTCCTGCATCACGAACCGGCCCCGAAATGGCAAAACCGGGGTGATGTGGGGGAGAGTGTGCGCGTGGGAGAGAGAGAGAGTAAGGGTTCGGGGGAGAGAGAGAACGAGAGGGAGAGTGGGTTGGGGAGAGAGAGAGGGGCTTTTAATTTTTATAAATATATTTTTTTTGTTTAAAAAGATGTTTTTATTATTTAAACCCTCAATTTCCTTTAGTCTTCATACTATTTGGAAGAAATTTGGTTATGAATAAATAAAGATTTGGGTTATTTCTATCTTGCGCACTCTATCTGTATGTGTTGAATGCACTATGCTCTGATTGACATGAACGTTATAGATATCGTCACGCCACTTCCGGATAATCTTCCACGCTCGGGGCGTGACATGCATGGCCTAAAAGTCAATCTTCATGCAAAGAATGAAAGATGTATTGAAGAGCATTAAAATCCCCTACATTAGGGTGCAAAGGAGTATTTAAAATCATGTTGGTCATGTATCGACCATTTCATGTTTGGACGGGGATCCGGATTGAAAACATCTTGAAGATATATGTAACATCGGGACGTATGTCACATCGGGATATATGCATGCTGGGGTGTGGCAAGTTTAATATCTGAAGAAATAGAAATGGAGGAATTCGGTTAAATCCCGATCAAAATGGTTCAAACTCAATGGTTTATTGGCCTGGGCAATGTCGGGTCATGGCCATATTGGGGTGGTCCCCGAGGGCCAAGCACTGCTTGCAGGGCATCATTGATATCTCCTTCACGCCAGGTCTAAGGAGGCGAAGACTTCCAGATGAAACACCATTAATTCCCTAAGGATGGCTTTTAGGTTTATTTTCTTTATTATCACATTTTCATGGCATTTCATTTATTACATTACCTCCCCTTTTTAAGCATTGTTATTTATGATTTATCATTTATTCCTTTGTTGTTTTGTTCATTTTTGTTTGTATTGATGTTGTTGTTTGATTTCGTTATTTACTATTAATTTGTTGATCAATTGCTTGTTTTGCTTTGTTATTATCATTATTCTTTTTTTGTTTATTATGATTTCATGACGTTATGCTTATCATTGTATTATCATTCTTCATTCTTCCTTTTTTTTTGCTATTGGTGGCTATTTAATAAAGGTAGAGTCGACGCAGGGATAGCCTGTGTCAACGCAATGCACAAAGGGGAGTAGCCTGGGGGCTAGGGAGTGTTTGCGTCGACCTGTAGCATTGGCTGCATCGACGTAGCGGCGCACACTGAACGTTGGCCAGGCGAGGTTGTATAGATGCCGGGCCAACTACGTCGACGCAACCTGCGTCAGGGGCTGAACCTCCTCTTCTTTGACTTTCCTTTGTTTTATCTTACTCATCTCTTCAAGGAAGCTCGTTCCCATTTCTTGTTTACTTTTCTTCCTTTCTTTGTTTTCTTTGTTTATATAGTGGTAATGAAAGGCATGGGTGAAAGTGGAGGTAAAGATGGCGAAGGTGTGGCTTGCTCGGGCTCGGGCGGCGAGGAAGCTAGAGGAAAGGGTAGAGGAGGTAAAGGTAGTGGAGATAGAGGGGATGGTGGTGATGAAGGCAAAGGGGAAGACCGTGGTGCCCATCGTCAACGTATCGACAAGACGTTTCGGGTGGCGTTGGGAGTGGAAGCGGCGGTGGCAATGGAGGAAATGAAGGAAGTGGAGGCACCAGCCTGAGCAAGGGGTTGGGTAGGCGGAGGTGATGGAGACGAGATAGGAGATGGTGAAGGCTGCGAGATAGGCGAAGATAGAATAGGTGGTGGTGAAATAGGTGGAGGAGTAGGCAAGGGAGCAGGTGCACTGCTAGATGAAGAATCACAGGGGTGCCCCTGGTCTTGTAGGGATGGAGACGGCTTCCTGGGCAGCACCTACTACTGCTGCTTGCTATGGAGATGTAGAATGACTTCGTGAATGGCGGCCCAATCAATCCTCTTCTTGTCTTTCAAGTTGTAAATAAACTCCCGAAACTCGGGACAATCCTCGACCAAATGCCATTACTGGCGATGAAATTCACAGAACTGAAGCATGTTCTCGATCGCGGGTCGAAAAGGCACAACCGGAGGGAGCGACAACGCGTGAGTGGCCATCAAAACTCAGAAAGCATTAGTGAAACACTCCAGCAATAGAGAACGAGAAGCCTGTCTCAGACAAGGTGGATGTCAAGGGATATGGGATGAAGGTGGAGAAGGTTGCGGAGATGGAAGCGGAGGTTGCATAGGCAATGGTGCATGGTGACTAGCGGAAGGACTCGGTGGAAATGTATGTAGGGATTGGGAAGAGGGTATGTAGTGGATGGCATCCACATGCTCGGAGCGTGGTGTTCCCTTGACTGGGGGTGGAGACGCAGGTGGATATGCGAAGGTGGAAGGCCGACCCATGGAGGGTTGATATGCGGGGGTGTATGGGCTCGTGGGAGGCAGATGAGGGGTATATGTGGAAGACTGATATGAGGTGGAGTGCGAGTAGGTGATAGATGTGGAACGCGAAGTGCATGTGGATGTGGAGGGTGGAGGTGACTCAGGGTCAAGGGAATTATGGAGTTGTTGGCGGACAAAGCGGGCTCGGCTATACAACTGTTGCCAAGAGGAAATATCATTAAGGGCTAAGATAAATTGGTACCCGGGCGTTGCATAGACGCATAGCCCACCATTTTGTTAAGAGAGCTTATATCCAATTTCGACACAAACGAGGAAGGATGAGAAAAAATACTTTAAATTTGGATATATTTAGTTGATGTACGAAACTATTTTCCCATTAATATTCCTCCGTTCGCCGCGTGTCCGTCCGGCTATCTGAACCCACGTGTCCATAGTAAAACTGGGTCATTCAGGCGGTCTGTTGCACCTGCTCACAGACCACGCAGTTATCGTGCCCAGCGTCCACGTTATCTTATTCCTGCCCTAGTCGCTCCTTCTCGACCTCCTCTCTTCGTCGCCGCCTCGCCTCCACCACCTTCCTCCCTTCCCCTCTCTTCCCCCCTCCTCCATTAATCTCTCCGAAGCCTCCTCCCACGGGCCACCGGAGAGAAGCCCACCAATTCCCCACCGCAAGAAGCCCCCCGCCTCCCCGTAGCCCTCGATCCTCGACTTCGTTGGATCAAAGCGTCCCTTTTTTGTCCCGTGGGATTTGGTTTTGTAGAGCATCAGATAGTGATTGTGTGGCGAGAGGTTTCTTACCATCTGTTTGATCTCTTTCGGTTGCGGGAATTCCCTTTTGTGAAGCCCTAGTTCTCGATCTTTTGGATTCTTGGGTGTGTCAAGTCTATGCCCCATAGAATTGTCATCTCTGGGAGGACAGATTGGCAATTCTGTTCCGGTAACCCTGTTGGAGTTTGATTGGTGCCGCCTTTTTGCGGAAAATGGTTGGAGGCGGAAGTAGGAGGGATGATGGATCCCTCGGGATAAGCAGCAACAACGTGTTCGCGGCCCTGGACAGCCTGAGGAAGAAGAAGAAGTCCGACTCGTCGAAGAGCAAGGCGTCCTCCAAGAGCCAGCCCAAGGAGGCGGAGCCCCAGGTCTTCTGGGCGCCCACGCCACTGACGGTGAAATCCTGGGCGGATGTTGATGACGAGGATGATGACGATTACTATGCGACCACGGCGCCGCTCCAGCCTGTTTGGGGGACATCGGAGGAGCAGAACAAGGAGACCTCTGCAGCGGTGGAGGAGGTCTGGCGTTTCTGTTAAATTTATTCTGTCTTGAACTACGAAGCGTAAAGAGTCATTGCCTGTTTACATTGCTTATGACAATTTAATCATCGTTAGGGTAGACACTGTACTTACTCATCAGTTTTTGCATCAGATTTTCATCTTTGCAAAACAGTGAACCAGGGAGATTCTTCTTTTGAATCGGAGGCTAGGTGGCCAGTGGGCTAGCCGCCCAGGCCCCTGGGCGGCCATCACTTTGGCCTTCTAGGGCCCTCAGTCCCGTTTCGCCTGATTTTTGAGGTTCCGTGCATTTAAGGGCTCCAATCTTCACCGTATGCACTGGCAGTCATAGTTTAGCTGTTGGGATAGTAGTCCTTGGTTCTCGTGTTGGTGAGCCGCCTCGTGGTGGTTTAGTACGAACCGGTGGTACTCCGGTGGCTTCCGTAGTTTCGGCAGGTTCTCACCCTTGGTGATTCTACCCACTAGATGTAGTTGACCTGGGCACGTTTGTGTGCTGACCCACCTAGGAGTGGTGGATGCTTGTCTCGTGTAGAGGTTTGTCGGCCGGTTACCTAAGGGCCCCTTGCCTTTGCAGCTTGAGTCTGACTTGGAGGAAAACTGGCTAGAGGACCCAACCTAGAGCAGACAGTGTGTGTGTGCACACGTAGTCAGGGGCAGTGGACATGTGCTGACGAGCACGACCCTAGCAAGTCCTTGTTCGTTGGTACAGTGTACCGTGTCTCAGTTTCTATCTGAGGGTGTGTAGGGAGACACTTGAGGCTACGGTGTAAGTTGTCGGAGGACACTTCTGGTCTCGTGATTGGTAGGTTAGTACTCCTGTCACTTGGGTGGTTCCAGCGTGGGTTTTTCCCCTCGTTGTGGTTGTTGTACTGGCGGCTCCACTGTTCTGTTCCGTGTGGACGAGGCTTGGTTAGTGGCAGGTGTAGTGGTCCTGTATAGAGTTCCTTGACTTGCAGTTCCTTGCCTTTCCTGTTACTTACTTACTGCTCTCACTTTGGTTATCACATTGTTGTTTTCCGTCGTGTGAGATGGGGATCCGCGGGACCCCTACTGAGCCGATGAGACGAGGCTCACCCCTGTTGTTTTCATGTGAGGCAAGGCTTCCGCTTAATACGTCAGAGATGGTTCGTGGTGCCAGTGGTCAGCAGTGGATGCCAGTTCGCCATATGTCCCGTGGACGTGTACTTTTCTTTTAGTAGACTGTACTTACTCTGGACTTGTAGTTCTCGACTGTATAATTGTTATAATCATGTCATAGTTTAGTTCCAGTATTAATTAAATTATGCATTATTTATAGTCCTTTGTTTATTTTAACTTCTTGTACACTCCCACACCAACCTTTAACCCTTGCGGGTCTCCCGACACATGGGTGGCGGGCCAGGATCCGAATGATATCGGGTTGGGGTTGACCAGCCATAATTTGCTTCTACCGGTATTGCGTCTGGTTACGGTGTATATCGTCCTCTACATTTCGCTGATCTGTGATTAGGTGTGTGCTTTTTTTTTTGTTTTTTACCCCCCATGTTTCTGCCTTGACAGGGCTGGTGGTGAGGGCGAGGATGTAGAAAGAAAGGGGGGGAAAAAGAAGGAAGGATTACGACACGGCATTTGTTAGGAGTTAGTTTATTATTCTTCTTATTTTTCTTTTCTTTCTTCTTCTTCTTCTTCTTCTTCTTCTTCTCTTCTCTTCTTTTCTTTTTCATTTTCTCCTCTTTTTTTCTTTTTCTCTTCTTCTCTCCCTTTTTTAATCGCCTTACTGGCACAAGCCCTGATGGCTGAACATCTGTTGACTTAAAGCCCCGATGGCTAAACATCTCTTCTGCGGTATAACGCCCCGCTGGCGAACATCTCTTTTGTGGTGTAACGTCCCGCTGGCGATTGTCTTCTCTTCTGCGGTGTGACGCCCCGCCAGCGAATGTTTTCTCTTCTGCGCTGTAATGGCCTGCCAGTAAATATTTTCTCTTCTGCAGTGTAACACCTCGCCAGCGAATATTTTCTCTTCTGCGGTGTAACGCCCCGCCAATGAATGTCTTCTCTTCTACTGTGGAACGCCCTGCCGGTGAATATTTTCTCTTCTGTGGTGTAACGCCCCGCCAGCGAATATTTTCTCGTCTACGGTGTGACGTCCCACCAGCGAATATTTTATCTTCTGCGGTGTAACGCCCCGCTGACGGACATCTCTTCCGCGGCGTAACGCCCCGCTGGCGAACATCTCTTCCGCGGTGTAACGCCCCGCTGGTGAACATATTCTGCGGTGTCTCTTCTTTCTCTTCTTCTCTTCGTTTATTGGGGAGAGGCAGGTGCAAAGACCGCGTCCGTCTCGTGATTTTTCTTCTCTTTTCTTCTTTCCTTCTTTCTTCTTTGTGGAGAGACAGGCGCAAAGTCACGCCTGCCTCACGTCTCTTCTTTGTTTTCTTTCTCTTCTTTTTCTTTACAGAGAGATGAGCGCGAAGACCATGCCTGCCTTAAGATTCTTCTTTCTTTTTTGTTCTATTCTCCTTTTTTTTCTATTCTCCTCTTTTCTTTTGAGGAGACAGGTGCGGAGACCACGTCTGTCTCATATCTCTTCTTTCTTCTGCTTTCTCTTCTTCTCCTTTTTTTCTTCTTTTGTGTGGAGATGATGATGGGGGTGGTGAATATAATAGAGGCTCACATGAGGGAGTTGGTGGACAAGTTGGGGGTCTCTTTTGAGGGGGTGGAGAGGGACCCGAGGGGGGGTCTTTATCAGGATCCAGAAGAGATGGTTGATCGGCATGGCGAGGGAGGCGAGGGTGGGAAAATCACACAATGTACAATTAGGGGCTGTGTGGTGGGTGAGAAGGGGGTTAGAGACGGAGGAGGGCGGGGGTACACTTCCGTGTCCTTACGAGGATCGTCTCATGGAATGTGAGGGAGATTTTTGGGGCCGAGAAGTGGAGAGTGGTCAAGGAGATGGTGAGAAGATACAAGATCGATCATGAGGGAGGGGTGGCCTCCTGGATAGAGGGGAGGGCAAGAGGTATCATGATCATGTGGAACCTGTTTGAGCTTGAGGAGGTGGAGCTGGATAGAATGGTCGGTCGGGGGGCTATCTTCCTTCATTTTCGTAGCATGAGCGATAACTTTTCTTGGGACTTCTTGGGGATCTATGGTCTGCAAACCAAGGAGGGCAAGAGATCACTTTGGGAGGAACTGGTTCTATACCACCAAAGCTCGAGTCAGCTCTAGTGCGTAGGTGATGATTTCAACGTAGACACTGTGGCTTGGGGAGGACGGGGCTCAACACCAACACGTGGGAGATGGAGGACTTTTGTGACTTCATAGAGGAGGTTGCTTTGATCGACATTCGATTGGTGAATCCTCTGTTCACCTGGTCCAATATGAGGGCGACACGTGCTTGTTCCAGGCTTGATAGGTTCCTAGTATCAGTGGTTTGGGAGGATTATTTCCCCCATGTACAAGCATCATGCTTAGCTAGGCTGATATAAGATCACAAACTTATCCTCTTGAAGACTAGCCGCTGCCACAAGAGGAGACAGAGTTTCAGATTTAAAAGGTTTTGGCGTAGAGAGGCGGATTTCATGGAGACAGTTAGGAGGGTGTGGAGTGTATTGAGGCAGGAGCACTCTTCCGTGGCCCATGGATGGCAGTATCGGTCAAAACCGATACGTTTCGGTCGAAATGTATCGGTTTCGGCCTATACCGAAACCGAAACAGACCTACTGACTGTAGCAGGTCCGATACCAAAAAAATAAAGATTTTTTAATGGTTTCGGACCGAAACTATCCGGTTTTGGACTGAAACCGACCAAAACCGGACCGAAACCGTCCGGTATTGGCCGAAACCGGACCTGCTCACGGGCGTCGAGCTCCGGCGGGGGAGGGGGTCGCGCGTTCGTGGCTTCCGCAAGGGTTTCCTGTGGGTTGCATTTTTGGGTTCGGGGGGGTTTCGGGAGAGAGGGGGCGACCGAGGGTTTCCAACAGAAAAAAAAAAAGAGTTTGTATATATTTTTTTTTTATTTGTTTAACCTTAAATTACTACAAAGCCTTAAGTTAATTAAAATCATGCAAATGCCCCATTTAATATTCAAAACTCTTATATATATACTCAAAGCCCATTAACTCGGCCCAATAAATCCGTAAAAATAACCGAAGATTCATGGGATAAATCCTATTTTTAATTCCGGTAAAGATTCGTTAAAGGACGGGTCTCACACACTCTCCTTTGGCAAGAGTGTCGCACATCCAAATAAGGCATTTAACATTGGGACAATGGCATTTTAATTAATGTCCCAAGTGAAAACTCTCCGATCTCAAGCCAGTCATGGGATGAAAGAGGCACGTTAACGATAATCGCAAGGTCTCCTCAAATTCTCAATTGCACATCTACTTTGTTGAGTGTCGTGGGTTTTCATATTTTTCTTAAGTTGCCGTAGTTAGTTTAGGGTATCTCACAGCTAGCCTCTAGAACCTCTGGGGTCAGGTGGAAGATTACTTTTGCATCTATAGGTTTTGAAGAATAAGTACAAAATGAGATAAATGGGGAAGACAATCTTAATTTGTGCCAATCCATCTAACCATTCTCAAAATCTTTCTAGGATCATGCTCAATAATAGAGGGGTTACCTTGGGTTACTCTGTTCTCAAGTGGAAGAGCTTTCCAAAGATGAACTTCGTTCCTAGGGTTAATTGTGTCTCAAGTCCATTGCGTGGGCACTTAATTATTAGGCTTGTGGCCATTTTGCATCTCACCACAATTAAGCTAACCCACCGAACGTCACTAAATTGAATGAACCTTTGTAGAGTACTAGACAAGGTTCAATTCGGTTCGATATTTAATATTTTCTTAAATATATCTTATGTCATTTAACGCAGCTTATCCTCTCTTCTGTAATGTGTCCGTCATATGCCAAACATCCTGTCTAGATTATGTATTGTTTCTCTCACTTTACCCATCTCGCTTTCACTCTCTCTCTCTCTCTCTCCATATTGAGTGCTAGCTCTTTCAATTCTGGTTTGGTGACTCGAGATGGATATCCACTTGGAACTGTCGTGATTCGGTACGAGTCGACTCGACTGATCTCCATCGGAGGAGATACTTTTTCGGCTAATATTTTCCATTTGCTGTAGGAGAAGAAGAACGAGAGTAGAGGAGAAGACTTCAACGTGAAATCTGATCTACTTCCGTCGAGATTTGAAGCTCGTTGATGAAGAGAGTTGCAAGCGAAATGAAGCAACGAATCTGAAGATGTCTTCATTGCAAGCAACGGCTCACGTCAACCTGGATATCTAAGGAGTCTGCAAAAGGGGACGTCAACCTGGATATCTAAGGAGTCTACAAAAGGGGAAAACTTCTATACCTTAATCATTTGAGATGCTTGCCATGCTCTATCTTAAATTTGGATGCACTTGAGATCCTATCTTGGCCCTTTGTTTAGCGGTTTCCTGCCCTATATAGTGCTACGAATTTTATTTCTTGGAATAGAGGAGAGCTAATACATTTGATCTTTTTGCAAGGGGTGTTGTGCACAAGGAGGAGGTGCTGCGCACCTTGAAGGAAGAAGAAGAACAAGGAGGAGAGGAAAGGGTCTTGAAGGACACATCTGTTATTGTTGATTGAAGGAGTGATTGGAGCGTGAAATTTGAAGGAGTACACCTTGGAATTTCAAGGAAGACAAACGGCTGCTCCTACACCTTGTGGATTCGACTTCCTCCGACCTGGACTTCAAGGGATATTTTCATACACCTATTGGAAAATGAAAGGGAAATATTCTATATCATTTACCCACTTTCTTGTGTTGCTTTTCGTGGTCTACATCCTGTGTGAGTGTTTATTGTTCATATTTCTAGTGTCTTAAACTCAGAATATTACTGTGTGTGTGGACGGAGCTGTGTCTCCATGTGGTTATAGTGTCCGGGGCGTGTTCCCCAACATTGTATGTGTGTGCTGCAGTGGCAGCGTGTTGGGGCTTGTCCCCATGTGGATATTGCTATGGAAGCAGCGTGTGTGGTTGGGGTTCATCTCCGTGTTGCTACATTTTGTAGCGTGGAGTGAAGCCTCACCCAGTTGGGTGAGGGGTGGATGTAGGGAATCCGTCGTGGTCCCGAACCACCTAAAAATTTTTGTGTCTTATGTGATTGCTTGTGTGATTGTCATTTCCTCTATCTTCATTCACAGGTCCATTATACATGTTTTTAATTCACTACATTGTCACACACTACTACCTCTGTTATCTGTGTTGAGCTTAATTTATTTGATTAGTTGCATTAACTATCCATGTAAGATCGAAAAGTTTAAGGAGAATCTAGTAAGATTAGTAAAACTCGGGTTCACAAATCACGATGATTACATGTACGAGAGTCTGGGTAAGTCTTCGAGAGTGAAACTCGAGATCTCACTACTAGGAAACAAGATATTTTAACATTTGACCCACTGTGAGGTGTGTCAAATTCGTTGACATCTATTTTGAAATTTATCTCTATTTTCTGTCATTTAAGATCTTCCTGCTAGCGCATGCTTTTAAGTAATGGGGAGGTGGTGTACCCTGCTGCGCCCGTGATATCAAGTCAATTAAACAGCATGGATAAGTTGTGGAACTTTCGATGTTTAAATCTTTGAGAATTCCGTCTAGAAGGATTAATTAATATTTCAACACCGAGGGGTTAAGAATTATAAGTAATTTCGTCTTTGTAGGTTTCTTCATTAATCATTAGGGAGATGCTCCTTTAACTATTGCTTCCATCTTATCAGACGGTTCTACTCAGTTAGGTACCACCTAGCTGGAACAGGAACAACTTTAAATTTGAGCATGTGTCATCCACGATGACACCTTTTAGGACCACTTTGGTACGCAGCGGGGTAGCTCGGTGGCGGGTTAACCCAGCTAGTGCAACTCACCCCTATTCTAACCCACTTTTGTTTTGAGAGTAGGGGGGTTAACTGGGTGGCCGGAGGTTATGGTTTGATAAAAAATTGGGTTAGCCTAGTTGTTTTGACGTGAAATTACCAAAAATACCCATGATTGGTGTTCAATTCAGAGGGATTGCGAGAATGAACAGTAATCAATCGCACTGAATAATAACTAAAACCGCAGGTGAACCGTAAATAAGAGAGAGAGAGAGAGAGAGAGAGAGCGGGGGGTAGGCGGACGTATCAACTAGTGGTTGGGCAGGCGACGCGTCGATAGGCGGACTCTCGCAACATTTTTAACATGTCCATTGGGTCCCCAATGCCCCATGCCCGCCTATGACCCAAAAGCCCCCCTCCCCCTAGACTCCACCTCTGCCTTGGTTGGTGGTGCGGACACCAGAGCCAGAGATCGGCTCGACTCAGTCATCTGTCGGTACCGGACACACAGTACGGCTCAAGCGACGCCGACATCCTTGTGACTGGGGGACAATCTGGAGCTTCCACTTGAGTTTTGATATTAGTATTTATTTGGAGAGTATTGGGTGTGTATTTGTATTAGTGTATTTAGTGTGTATTTATATTTTGGGAGTGTATTTGGTGTGTATCTCCAGGCTGTCTCCGAGCCAAATGGAACCTGCCGTGGCTCGCGTGGTGCTCCGCGTACGGTACCGGTGGCTCGCCAGCCCAGACCGGTCAAGTGCTCGGGTGTCTGCACCAGATCTCTAAAAGATTGTGGGTCCCATTTGGTAGCTACGAGTGGCTGGTAAGCCTAGCCGAGTGGTCGACCATGGCAAGGTCTATATTGTCAGGGGACCCATGTGCATTGGTCGCGGCTTCACCGACCAGGTTGCCATGGTAGTAGGTGGCACCTCTCTGGTCCAGGAGACATGTGCAGAGGATTGTTCATGGCGTGTCCTGTGGCTCTGTGGCGAGAGCGGAGCCGAAGATTGGCAGGCATCTGTATGGAATAATTATGATAAGATAGGATTAGATTGTATAACGGATGATGCCTAAGTATGGAGGTCCCTAGAGGGTCATTGGCGTTGGATGGTGATCCTTGATCTATGACTCGCATGGGAGGATTTCCCTGTAAGTCTGAGTCGAGTAGTGTGTGGACTGAGGAGTGTGGAATTTTGCTATGTGGTTTCGCCATGCTCCCCTGAGAGGGTAGAGTTGGCGTGATGATCAGGATCAGATATGGTGTCCGAGTAAGATTTGGCTCGAGTTGTAGTTGTGACTAGTGAGAGTCAGCGGATGGCTCATCGAGATTAGGAATGTGCATATTGGGCCTGAGGAAGTCGAACAAGTGAAGGTTCCCGTTGATGAGTAGCTGGTGACCGGCACATGATTTTTCACAGACAGAAGATGTTGGTTGCAGTGGCTCGAGAAAGGCGAGAGTCGTGTGCCTGCAAGGCCTTGGATGGCCGATTCTATGATATGCCTTTTGCCAGAATTGGATCTGGGATTTGTTGAAGGCTTGTGTTCAGACCGGAGTTAGTATGGTGCCATTGTTGCTGTTCGACTTGTCGGATGTGAGAGCATTTGTGGTGAGGAGCCGATGGATTTGTCGCAATCAGTTGGGATGACTGTGTGAGCTGGTGAAGCTCAGTGCTGGTTGTTCCCCGTGCAGGGCAAGAGATCAGTCAGCTAGTAGCGAAACTGATGATCGATTGATCCACCGAGCTTGAGATTTTATCGGTGGCTATTTTTCGTAATGAAGATTGCATCTCCTCAGTGAGCGAGATGGTGGCAGCGACATCAAATATTTTCTGAAATTTATTTCTCACGTGTGAATTTTTCTTTGTGGGAGAGTGTCCCACGCTTTGCTGAGTCGGTAGTTATGTAATTATGTCAAGTGGTGGATAGTTGGAAGCTCTTAGATACTTTGTTGGTTGGTTATGATGATACTTGCTATGTTGATTTATTTGGTATTGGTGGCTATGATGGAATTATTTTTGTCTCATTATTGTGCCGAATGTATGAATTCTCTAGCTTAAAGCATAGCATGTCCAGAAATCAACATATTATTATTAACTCTTTCTACTACTGCGTTCCGATATTTCGCGTTAGGGTGTGACAGTTTGGTGGTATCAGAGCCTAGGTTATCTTATGTTCCTAGGTTTTCTAAGTTCTAGGATTCTAAGTGATGTCATAGGACCTATAACCTTGATACAAGTCCAAGGATCCAACCCAGTGAGATTTGGGTAGAGACTCGGGTTAAGTTAATAATTTAACTTCAAGAAGATTCCTCTTAATGATTCTAAATTAAACTATTCTACATGTAGGGTATTTTCAATGGCAGTGAAACGTGCGCAATAGAGAGATATGCAGCGAACGGTACAAGGATTGACTCGGGCCTTGCAGTAAGTGGTCTAGGGCGGAGCGGCACATCAAGGAGCAGGAGATCTTCATCGAAATTTCCATGGGATGAATCCCCCACGATTCAGTGGTTATACAGATCCAGACGAAGCCGAGCATTGGCTGAAGGAGAAGGATCAAATCTTTAAAGTGGTGCAATGCAGCGATCAAGAGCGTGCTCTTCTGACAACTTTCCAATTAGAACGAGACGCGAGAACATGGTGGGATGCCGTAAAAGCCACCTTGGGAGACAAGCAGGTGACGTGGAAGGAGTTTGAGGAACTCTTCAATGACAAATACTTCTTCGACAGAGTGCAAGAGAAGAAAGCGGCGGAGTTCGCTGCATTGAAGCAAAGGAACCTTTTTGTTACGGAGTACGAAGCTCAGTTTTCCCGATTGTCTCATTATGCAACCCATTTGGTATCCACTGAGAAGTTGAAGGCCAAGCGCTTTCTTAATGGATTGAAGTTAAATTATATCAATCAATTGGCCCCAATGGAAATCCAGACGTATGCCAAGATGGTGAGGAAAGCTCAAGTCCTGGAGGATACTTTAGAGATGATCGAGAGGATTCGTGGGAGGAAATCCAAGAAAGAACAAAGCACCAGTTCTGGGAACTTTAAACCCGGCAATGACAAGAAAAGATCCTACGGAAGATCTAGTTCAGGGAAGGACAAGAAGAAATAACCTTTTGAAAGAACAAAATAAAAAGCTAATGGTCCTAAATACTATGATGGGCGAAAAATGGATGCAATGTGAAAAGGACAAGTGCCCATCAAATGAAGAATCTGCTAAAGTCAGTGCCTTGATGAAAGAAAATGAGGGACTGAAGGATCAAATCACAAGACTGACTAAGGCTGAGAGAGGAAAGTCTGTTGCAATGGTTGACTTAGAAGAGATGGCTAAGCTGAAGGGTGATTTTGAGGAGGTTAAAAGGACTAATGTCACTTTAAGTAACTCTCTTGCTAAGAGTAAAGAAGAGAATGCTGACTCTGAGATGTTAATTGCAGAACTGGAGGTTGAAATTAAGGATTTAAAGGAATCCTTGTCAAAATTCGTTGATGGCTAGGACAACCTTGACAAACTGCTTGGAGTCAAGGTCAATAATAGAAAAGAAGGCTTAGGCTACAAAACTGCTAATAAGAAGGCCTTCGAAAATAAGTTGAAGACGTCATTTGTTAGAGCCTCTGATCTTGCTTCACCTTCACAAGTTAGTCAATCACTCAATCAGAAAAATCATCAACCTGAAAAACTAAAAAATGTTGAAAACTCTAAAAAGGAGAAACCACAGAAATTGGTTAAGAAAGGAAAGTCAATGCATGCTTTGAATCACATCAACACTCATATACATGGTCAGGTAGAGAATAGATCATGTCACTATTGTGGCAAAATTGGGCATATTATGGATGATTGCAGAACTATGATTGTAGATATTCATGACAGTGGATCATTTCATTCTGAAGATATGCCTGCTAAGAATCAAGCCACCAGAAATTACAATGCTTCTTGTTATTACTGTGGCATGTATGGTCATTCTATGAAAACATGCTTTGTAAAAAGGGGAGAAGATAAAATGTATGTGAAAATTCTTGCAAATCATCATCGGGCTGCTAACAATAGGGATTCCTACACATACCTTGTCAAGTGTTCTAACTGTGACAAACCTGGCCATAAGGCCACTGATTGCTGGTCAGGGATCCGTTGGGATAAAAATAACATCAGAATGAAGCACATCAAGTGCTTTGAATGTGGGAGACAAGGTCACATAGCTACTCAGTGTTGGCATGCTAAGGGAGGATATTCCAAACTCTCTACTAAGACAACACCTTTCAGAAGGAATAAATCTACCTTGGAGATGAAAAACTTTGATTATACTGATAGAAAATAGTTTGGCCATCACGAGTGCCTATTAGATCATCTTCGTTGCAGCTTCTCCATATTTTATGCTTTAGTGATCTTAGCTTTTAGCGCTAAATTTTTTTAGAGGTGATCTATTCAACCCCTCCCCTTCTAGCTCACCGTACCCATCGTGTTTATCAATTTGGACTCGTTGTCCACAGGCCATACACATGGTCCACATGAAAATCACTTTCTGGAAAAGCTCACAACATGCAAGAATAGCCCTTTGCATTCACGCCGACCCGCGGCTGCTCGATCAAGCCTAAATACGAAAGTCCAGAACACAAAGTGTCACCAGGACCCTTAAAACCCACGGGCATGCTAATCGAGGTGAAATGGTACCTCTAGACACCCAAAAATGTGCTCACAGTCCCCACACAGTGTCTGGGACATCCACGACACCAAAGGTCGACCAAAGGGCCACAACTGGGTCGACCGAGGGCTGAAAAGGGCGAGTCTAGTGTAGTTCGGTCAACCAGCCCAGTTGGGTCGGTCGACTAAAGCACCCTACGTCAGACGATCGACTGGAGTAGTCCGGTCGGTCGATCGATGTAGCAGGCAACGTTGACGGAGCATGCACTGCGTCGACCTCGCCAGCGTAGTCGGTCGAATGGCGCTTGGCAGTTGGTCGATCGAAATCCACTGAACGTCCCCATTCACTGCGGGCTGTTCGGTTGACCAACGCCCAACGTTTGGTCGACCGAAAATGGCGGTGACCCCATCCTAACCCACTCCTGGGGCTCGATTTCTGGGGACCATTCCTTGGGTCCCAAAACACCAAAAAACTTGTAAATAAATGGAAAAATGTTGCTCGATTAGACGAATCCATCGCATGCCCTAAAAATATAATTTTAAGCCCCAGCATGAAATAAACCTCACTTGGCTCACCATGGCCTACGAAAGTCACAGGAAATGAACAACAGGGGTTGAGGAACCATCCCCCTATCTCCACCAAAGATTCCATGTGCTGTGGACGTTGATCCATCGCAAAATGCCTCATGAACCACCGCTAGCACCCTGAACTCATGAACGGGTTTCATCGCGCCTCCATGCCTTGATCCTCATCCCATCCTCGCCCTCACGAGCCTCGTCTCCTCCCCCCCACCTTACTTCGTCAGCCACCAGAGAAGAGAGAGTGAGAGAGAAAGAGAGAGTGTGAGAAGAGAGAGAGGGAGTGATGAGAAATGCGGGAGAGAGAGGGGTGGCTGCATATTTATAATGAAATTTTAGGATTTAAAAATTTAAAAAATATGAAAATTGGGAAAAGTACTTCCCACGATCCTCAGAAAATGCACAATGCGCCCGCAATGTTCCGAGACTCACCAAGGGGAAGAAAAATGCACACAACTGGCAATGATCCCAGAGCTCTAGCTGTAACCTCGACACTCGCAAGGACACCAATCTTGAGGGACACAGCCAAACCTTGATCATGAACAACATGCCTCGCTCACACACAACACACATTGATCATCAAAGTAGGCACTTTCAAGGGGTATGGTCTTGTAATCACCTTAGCCATATGAAAACCAATCAAGGCATCGGTGCCACGATCTCACTCACCGAGGAGACGCAATCCTCATTATGAGAAATAGCCACCGATGAAATCTCACGCTTGGCTGACCAATCACACATCAGCTTCATAATCAGCTGGCTGATCTCACGCCCTGCACCAGGGCCAACCCTCACTAAGCTTTCACCAACTCACGTAGTCATCCCAACTAACTGCCACAAATTCGTTAGCTCTACGCCATGAACCATCTCACACCTAGCAAACTGAACGCTCATAACAGCACCGGACCAACTCTTGCTAGAGCACAAAGTTCCAGCAAATCTGAAATCCAAATCGAGAAAAGGCACGTATCATAATCGACCACCCAAGGCCTCACTGGCACATGGCTCTCGCCATGCTC
The DNA here is from genome assembly GCA_024336825.1 of Amorphophallus titanum. Classification (NCBI taxonomy): domain Eukaryota; kingdom Viridiplantae; phylum Streptophyta; class Magnoliopsida; order Alismatales; family Araceae; genus Amorphophallus; species Amorphophallus titanum. The sequence goes on from JANBPO010006516.1 coordinate 15,745,683, forward strand.
TAGCTCTGACAACCAGCATCTTCTGTCTATGAAAGACCATCTGCTGGTCACCAGCTACTCATCAACGGGAAACCTTGACTTGCTCAATTTCTTCCATCATTCTTGGTCCTTCACCGGATCCGATAGGCGCAATCCAACTCTCCACAGGCCATTTGTTGGCTTACGTACAGACCATTGCTGCATCACAACCCGATCCTCACTCAGACACTGCATCCAATCCTAATCCTCACACCAACTCTACCATCTCAGGGGAGTACGATAAAACCAAATGTCAGGATTCCACAATCCTCAGTCCTCACATCACTCAACTCAGTCTTAAACAAAAATCCTCCTATGCTGGTCACAGACCAAGGATCACCATCCAACGACAACGTCCCTCTAGGGACCTCCATATGCAGGCATCGTCCATCGGACTATCTCATCAAATGCTTCGTCTCAAATATTCCAAATGGACACCTACCAAACCTCAGCTCCGCTCTTGCCATAGAGCCACTGGACACATCCTAAATATTCCTCGGCACATATCTCTAGAATAGACAAGTGCCGCCTGCGTCCATAGCATCTTGGTCAATGACACAGCGACCAATGCACATGGGTGCCCTAACAACCCAGACCTTGCCAGGAGCTGACCACGTAGCTAGTCTTACCAGTCGCTCGTAGCTACCAATTGGGACCCAGAATCTCTCAAACATCACTTCTCAAGGACCACAATCTCATCTGAGGACACAACTTCCAACGCGAGTTGAGCACATCGCTTACCAACTCTAACCATCACGTCCTTATCCATCATCAGGCGATAACCTTTGCAACGTCATCCGGGTCTTACTCTAACGCCTAACACAGCTTCCAGTGCATGAACAGGGTACTCATATGATAACGTGCCATCATATTTCCCCAACTCTCCATCCTGCCAGTGCCATAAATCATAATGCCTCAAGCATTGGCACGGCAAACAACACGACTTACAAATCGAGAGATCTCCAAGTTGGACCTAACCTTGAGCCCTGCACACGCTGGGAACTGCACCTTCCAACATCAGGAACAACCATCTCTTCTGTCAGGTCAACTCCTCTGACAACACTCGCCAAGTGTCCCATTGGACCACACTCACAGTATCTCTCGATGCACCACCACTGTAATTCCTCGAACTGCAACATGCCACGCCTCAAGCACTAGCGCTGCTGATCGCCAGCCACACTCAATGACAACAATTGAGCTAGTCGCTGCCACACGCTCCTTACCTAAGCCAGCCTCTGACCTAGGAACTAGGAACACGCCAATCGCTTACCGAGAAGCCAAGAAAATCACCAAAGGATGCCAAGCTCAAAGGTTGGGACGGCTCTAGCCATCGAACATCATTCTCTCGAATATGTTCTTGCTAGCACCAACCCATTCTCAATACTTAGGTCCTCAAAAATATCCACCTATTGAGCTGTTGTCGTGCGGACCACCACACCAAGAGCCACAACACGAACCATGTTCGGCACCAGCCAACACTCATTCTCAACTCCCAAACTTGCCATAAAACCTTCACAACTCACCTGTTGTCTCGCATAACACCAGGGGAGATAAATAGCACCCAAATAATTATAACATGATGTGAAATAATACCCAAAATGACAATCTCGGGTGCATTGTAGCGCATACGCGGTCTGATGGGAGACCACTTAGGGATGGTAAACGGTCCTAGATAGGACTGTGTAATGACAGGAAGCAGTAAAGAAAACTAACAAAACACAAAAGACTTAAATGAACTGAGATTGTAGAGACAGGAGCATACCCGACTGGATGGTCTATCGATCGACCGTGCAGACTATAGAATGGCCCTGAACAGACCACCGAAAGTCAGCAGAAACCACGAGTGTATGAAGAACAGTAATGCACCTGAGGCTCGGACTGCATGGCCTATAGTCCGACCGCGGTAAAACTAGAGCGGGCCCTGAAAGACCGCATAGCATTCCAGGGATAGAAATGCACCGTGGACAAGATGACAACCTTAAAACAACTTAGAAAACCCTTACCAAGCACAAAATCATAGGTCAGCAAAACAATAGCACGATGGGCACAGGGAGTCCCACCGTGATCGCCAAAAAATGGGAAGTTGACATGTTTTTCCACCCCCTCTCTATTTCTCTTACCTTTCTATATCAAGATATAATAAATCAGAATCAATAGCTAAAAGGGTGGAGAGGTGTGTGTATGATCGTGATCACCACCAAGACACGGGGTACCGAAGAGTACTACGCACCTTAGAAAGGGAGAAGACACTCGCCTAGGAAGCAGCGCTGGTAGTTGTACATGGTCCAGGAGGAACCACTCTATGTATTGCACGGCCGCACTACAGGCCGTTTCCAACGCTGGAAAGAGAAGCGGGACGAAGACTGGTATGGCTCCAAAATGGTACGTAGACGGCCGCGAACAGGATCGGCACGGTGCATAGTGGACCGCTCTTCTCTGTAGTCATATGGAAGAAGACCGTCCAAAGCCACCAGACTCCAAGTTGTAGGACTTGATCCTCCACCCCTTTCGGCTGGCTAGAGGGGATGGGCCTCGTGCTGTGCTGATGCTGACCTGCAAAACAATGTGAACAACGAGACAATAACACCCAAATCAGTCCTAGAATGTGTAGTAACTATGAAATAAAATGAGTGACTAACATAATAACATGGAGTGGGGGATACCTGGGGGTGGTTTTTAAACCCCTATAGGGCGTGAAAACAATAGGAATAGTGAAAATGATGAGTGTGATGATGAAAAACGCGGATAGAAGTTGAAGGCAAGAGAGACTCGGTAAGAATGTCGGACACCGTCTGCATATACTAAGTGTAAAGATAGACTGACCCACAACTTGATCCCATGAGTCTCAACCCTCGTCAACCGTCTCCGGTTGGAGAAGACTCGTCCTCGGGTACGGAAGTGTAAGAGGATCAAGAGGCGGGAAGGTAATCCAGACGTCTGGCGTGGAGTATGGAAAAAGGGAAGTCCAGACATTGTCTCTCGTACGCGTGGTAAAAATCAAACCATACTGCGTCAACATGAGGTGTCGACAATGACACGGTAGTCACGAGCGGCTGCGCTACCGTTGGAGAGACAGGTAAAGGTGGGACGGCTGACTGCTACTCGAGAGTGACTAGCAAAAGAGAGGTGACAGACTGGTCAGGGCCGTCAAGGGAACCTAGGATGGGTGACAGCACGGGGTCGTCCGGTGGGGCTGGGGTGACTAACAGACCCTGGCCCTCTAGGCGCTCTATGAGATCTCTCTCTAACCCCTCAACTTCAGCGAGGTACTCCTCGGCCAACTCCTAGTCAGCCTCATAACTCACTGGAGTAAGCCTGGGATGGGCATCCTCCGAATGTGGGTCCTCTAAGGTAAGAGAATGGGAAGGACACTGGTCGGGGAAATGACTACTCCCATGATGGGTGGCTAGAGGGGCGGGCTCCAAGAGAGGTGGCGGGTGTGAGTCCGAAGGTGGAGTGGGCCGCTGGGGGTGGGTGGCTGGCGACACGGAGGTGACCGACTGAACGCCGTCGTGGAAGACACACTTGCCGGGCAGGTGAGGTGGGTGTAAGGTGCAAGTCCTCCTGTCCCGGTCAAAGATCGCTCTCCTCTCTTTCAACCAAGTTTGTCCCAAAATGATGCATGGACCAGTAAGTGTGTCGACCTTGCACCATGCTCCATCGTCATATAGGACGGGGCCGACCCTCCATTGGCACTCTACGAATGCTAAGCTACCGTTAAGAACAATCTCCCTCGTCTTGGATAAAGACTCAACAATGTCCTGGGAGACATAATTGGACGACTCCCTACTGATGAAGTCGATCTCCGTATGCAACCCATTAGGCAAAATGGCAGTGGACACTATTGGGGACTGAAATGACTCAGTTATCGACTTTGGGGTTGGGTCAATCGGTGGTTGAATGATAGGGGCGAGCCCAAGGATGGCAAACTCGGATTCAATATCGGTTTCGGCCGAGTCCGAAACCGATACCGAGTGAAGAACAAACACTGGCTTAGAAAGAATAGTAAGAGTACCTTCAACCAATCCACCCTCCTCGATGGCCTCAGTTTTGATTTCTTGGAGGGCTTGGAGCTTGCCCTACCACTTCTGACTTCCTTGCTGCTTCTCTGATGTAGCTTGATCAGAAATGAGAGGACACTCAGGTATCTGGTGATCCCTGCTATCACAACGCAGACAGGAGCCAAGCTTGCACTAGTACTCTTCCATCTTGTGACCTAGCCAATCACAGTATTTGCAAACTACCTTGGACGGGGTAGTCGATCCTGCCTTCTTGTCTCATTCCCTCAGTTTCTTGTCCTTTAAAAAACTCGGCCTGCCATTGGGCCTCTTCTTGTCATTGGTGGGCTTGAAATTCCCAGAGCTGGTAGTCTGCTCTCTCTTCTTGTCTCTTCCTCTAATTCATTCCTCCATTTCCATAGTGTCGTCTAGAACTTGGGCCTTTCTTACAATTTTAACAAAATTATGGATCTCCATCGGCGCTAACTGGTTGATGTACTGAAGCTTCAGCCCATTAAGGAAGCGCTTGGCCTTCATCTTCTCGGTGGATACTAGGTGCGGCGCATATCAGGATAGCCTAAAGAACTACGCCTTGTATTCAGCTATTGTTAGGTTTCTCTACCTAAGAGAAGTGAACTCAGCGGCCTTCTTCTCTTTAATACGGTCTGAGAAATATTTATTGTTAAAATGTTCACATAACTCCTCCCATGTAGCGCGTCCATTTGCTAAAGTCGACTCCACCGACTTCCATCAGGCGCGAGCATCACGTTCTAACTGGAATGTTGCCAGAAGTATATGCTCCTGGTCACTACATTGCATGACCTAAAAAATTTGATCCATTTCCTTGATCCAATGCTTTGTCTCGTTCGGATCTAGAGAACCACTAAATCATGGGGGATTCAAGCCTCGAAAATTCTGGTGGAGATCACCGACTCCATGATGTGCACCTCCTTGCGCCACCTGTTACAAAGCCTGGGTAAGGCCCTACATGGTACATTGCATTTCACGCCATTGGGTGTGCTCTGTCGCCATTGCGAATGAACCCTACAATGAAAAGAGAAGAGTTAAAACGTCCTACTGAAATTTCTTTTAGGGCTTATCAGTTATCTTAATGCGAGTCTCTACCCCATCTCACTCGGTGGGACTCTGGACTTTACAAATGTCAAGGATTCTAAGGACACTTCTGGAAACCTAGGGTGGACACGGTGGGGGATCTCCAAAATGGAAGACGTAGGATCATCCAAATGTACTTAATTTGTCGGAATCAAGGGCAAAACTTTGATCCGAAATACCTCACAGTGATGAATTAACTAATCAACTTGATCGTCAGGATATGATTTGATACATATTTTTATTTGTCTTCTATAGGGGGAATTGTGTTTGACACCTAATATGATGATTTAGTTATCCATATCTCTCACACTCTACTCTAAGATTTCAAAGTAAACGTCACCTAATCATTCGTTCGAAATTCTTATTTAGATGCAGCTAACATATAGTGATTTAGTTTATGTGTTAACTATATGCATATAGTAATTTAGTTTATGTGTTGACTATATGTTTTGTATTTTAAACAAGTTTCAGTAATCACAATTAATTTATCATGTGGATATGCAGCTAGCGCACACAACATCTTTGTTGATTTCATTGGATTGGATAATATGTAAAGCTAGCCGCTTAAAGTATTGGCTCATAGCTAGTTCCTAGTGCCCTCTCAACTCAATCAGCTCAATCAGCTTTGCTTTCCCTTTAACTCTAACGAGCAAAGCACGTCATGGAATTAGTTGATTTCATTCGATGTAGTGGTCCCATTACCCAGTTGAACCCCTTAATTATGCACTTTGATATGTTCTAGCATTCACTCCGCTCCTCTTTATCAATCACCACAATGCGAGATGTGCAAGAGTGACCCATCTCTCCTCACCAACTGGCGGAGCGGCTCCTTATACATGCTCTTTAGACCTGAGTTAATGTCGTAGTTTCTTTCTTTTCTCCTACATATGCGCTGAGAATCTCAGAGGAGTCTTCCTCTTCTCTAGGCTCACTCACCTCGCGCGTGAGTATTGGAAATTCTCTTTAACCTACCAAAAGAAAGGTAAGAAGATGTAATTAGAGTTTGCCAGATCAACAATCCTCGCTAACTCACTCAGCCTAATCTGTTATGATCCAGACGAACTCGAGCTTACTCAATCAAGTTACATATAAGAGGTCATTCTTTGACCTTTTTGAGATTTTCTCTCCTTGGGGTGGAATTAATTCTGTAGAGGTGGAAAATTAGTTTATAATTTTTTATCACACTTTTAATATTTATTTGTTTGAGAAAGATTATCCGGCACTCGTGGAAGCTTGCAAACACCAGGGAAGAGACGTCAGAAGGAACTATGGGCGTTACCTCAAGGGACAACCTTCCGATACTGTCATGTTATGTACAAGGCCTAATATTGCATATGCTCTAAGTGTTATGAGTAGGTTTTAGGTAGATCTAGATGAGCAACACTGGATAGCTGTGAAGTGTATCCTTAAGTACTTGTAAAGGACTAATGATATGTTTCTGGTTTATGGAGGAGAGGACATGAAATTTTGAGGTTATATTGACTCGAGTTTTCAGTCCGATAAAGATGATAGTAAGTCAAATTCAGGTTATGTGTTTACCCTGAATGGTGAGGTAGTGAGTTAGAAAAGTTCTAAATAAGACACCACTACTGATTTTACGACCGAAGTTGAGTACATTGCTGCTGCTAAGGTGGCCAAAGAAGCGGTCTGGATGAAGAAGCTCATCGAAGAGCTTGGAGTTGTCCCGAGCATCTTTGATCCAGTTCCCTTATTATGTAATAATGGGGCGATTGCACAAGCAAAAGAGTCGAGGTCTCATCAAAAATCAAAGCATATTCTGCAATGTTACCACCTGATCAAAGAGATTATAGCTAGAGGAGATGTTGTTATTGATAGAGTGTCTTCCAGTAATAATATTGCAGATCCACTAACTAAGACGTTGACTCAAAGTGTTTTTGAGCGTCACCTAGGACTAATGGGGATCAAGCATATGGGTGATTGGCTTTAGTGCATGTGAGAGATTGATAGAAATGTATGCCCTACAAGCCAATCATATAAGATGTGATGGTGACATTTCTTATAACATCTTATTCATATTTATGTTAATGGCATTTTGTCATTGTATTTACTGTGTATTAATGATTCGAATGTAATGAAGTCCCTGAACTTGTACAATGATGGCTGGATCATAATGAGATTATGATAATGAGATCAGTCATCTAGAAGCACATGTTCCGAATGTTCCCAATCATAGAATCTTAAAGAAGGGACATTAAAGATCCAAATAGACCGACACACATGATACTTACTCATATGATGGGTGTGATTGTCCTCATAATCATCAATGTTGAGACACTGAAGTACGCGTATGGGTGCTCATTGTGGGTGTAGATATGTGGAGCATAGTGTCACTAGTCACATGAACAAGCACGTATGCATAAGTGATAACACAATGTACCAATCAAGTGAATAGCATGAATATGTGACTATGTAAACATGGTAACATGATCATATAGCAAGGCAAAGGCAATAAGAGATGTAGAAGAATACCGTGATCGCCACCAAGGAAAGACAACGCCAATTTGAGAGTTAAATTGGGGTGTTATAAGGTAATACGAGATGTACTCAAAGTAATGTCAATTTTGGCATGTCTACACCTGTGAGCTTTGTACCGGGTGATAGTGTGACTTGGCCGGGAGTCTTCCCCACGCCCAGAGTGTGGAGGAATGCGACCGTTCCCTTCTTGGTGTTGGCTTGATTATTTAGTATAGTCTCTGGATGCCACTGCTTGTGAGATCGTTAGGTTCCTAGCTCATATAAATTTATATCACTGCCATGGTGAGAGAGCGAGACCGTCCCGTGACTCGTTCGAGTCATGAGTGTGGAGTTGCCGACCTTAGACCCTGTCGATTTCTCAACTGTGCGGATCGGCGCGCTTCCCTCTCTTGGGGACGCCTGTGAGCTTGAGTTCCTTATTGATTGGCATGTTATCCCTCTTGGGAGTCCTAGGTGTCGAGTCTATGCCATTTGATCTATTGAGTTGTTGCTAGTCATAGTTGTCCATTAGTCTCGTAGTCACGTAGAGTCCTAGCTCGCTTAGCATCCCGCATCAGAGCACCTTGCTCAGCAGAAACTTCTTCAGTCGACTCTGCTGCAGGAGGAGAAGGCGGGTGAACCTCGACCGAAGCTGAAATGGGGAAGCACTCATGTAAGCCCAATTTATAATAAATTATGTAAACTCTGAAGGGCGCATCGCGAATTCCCTTCCATCTCATGGCTGGGTGTAGGAGAAGGCAAATTTTCCTCAACAAGGGGAGCCACTAGTGCTCCATCTCCCCTCTCTTCAACTCTCGCATAAACGGTAACCACTTGTGTGACTGTCGCAGGTGAAATGATGGGAATTGCAATATGAAAGTTAGTTCATATGACCAGTATGGAAAAGAGGTGTAGGGGAGGATATAGCTTCGATCGGGCGTGCTTGTGCTTGAGAAGCCTCAAATTCTTTAAAGGTGACTATGGCTGGGGAAGCAACTGCTGACTCCGTGTCTACAGCCTTTTTCCTGCGGGCTCATTTCACTCGAGTAACTGCTTCCCCCACTTGGGACCTTGTCTGCTTCCGCGAACTACTAGGTAGCAAAGGCATAGTGTGATGGGAATCAACTCTGGACATTAATATTTTTATTTATATTTATGTCCCTTTAGTTTACATTTATATCCTTATTTAATTGGGTGTACAATTATAAGGCTTTAGTAGCCAATGTGTCAGTCCATAGAAGTCACTGGGTTTTTGTGTAAAATATAGACTACCGATAAGGAACACAACACACTTGGATGACTGCCACCACACCTCGGACACGGTCTCTGTTGGCTCATAGTAAAATCTCGGCGCTGTTGAAAAGAAGGAACGAACTGTTGAACAGAATCGAAAGACGCCGATTGTTGTTGCACAGAACCAGAAGACGCTTGACGGTCAAATCGCTTCTTAGACCTTCTGAACATCCACCTCGAAGTGCCACTTGCAGTAGGTGCAATAGACAGAACTCCTGGCACAGACGGCTAAAAAGACTGCTGAAACGGTACAAGCGACTAAGCAAAACCAGATTGAGAAGACCCTGGGCTCTTGTCAAATCAAGCTCGATTGCAACTGCTGCCTGATACGCTTTCAGCCCACTCTCAATTCAGCTTTCACACGAGTAGCAAGCAGCAGCACTCTCAATTCAGCTTTCAGCCCACGCAGAAACTGCTCAATGTTTAAGGTTTCATCAGCAATAACATGGGGCGCATACCGACCCAACTCAATGAACTTATTCCGATACTGCAGCACAGTCATCTCAACTTGAGCCAAATTCAGAAATTGATGCATCTTGTTCATCCGGACACAGGCCGGACTGTAAGTGCGCTCAAAGGTAGTCACAAACTCTGTCCAGGTGATCTGACGAAGTGGTCGGGAACGGAAAGTAACCTCCCATTCCAAACTCCACCACATTAGTGCTGCACCATGAAGCTGAAAAGTAGCAAGTATAGCCTTCTCGTCCTTCGTGCATTCCATCGAGCGGAACACACGTTCAGTCACTTCAATCCACACCCTGGTAGCATTCGGATCCAACTGACCTTCATATGTCGGTGGGTGGAACAGTAGAAATTTCTTGAGTGCTTTACCACAACCACCAGGCAAGTCATCTTGAGGAGCTGGAATAGGCACAGCTGTAGCTGGAGCTGGCACAACCGGAGGCACAACTGGAGGAGGAGCAGGCACAACAGGAGGAGGAACACTGCCACTCTCTTCCAGGGGAACAGAAGCTCTTCTTTTACGGGACGGCATCTTGAATCTAGAAAACGTACGATAACGGAAGACACATCAATAATCACAGAAAATATCCTAAGCCAGCAATAGACAACTCAAGTGGACTTATTCTAGATAATGCGATGCAATTCCAATTCCTTATATAAATTTCCAACACAGCTCTGATACCAACTGTAACGACCCAGAGCTTCGGATATCGATATACCGATAACATTTTCTTCTTTCGTCTCCTTGGTCCAAGTCCAAGGTGGACCATGGACTAGCCCCTATGGGCCCTAGCACCTAGGTGGACTAATGGGAGAGAGGGTAGGGGTCCTGCCGGGCCTACGTGGCCTTTTACAAAGAAACTCAATCATTTCTAAGGACTAGCACACTGGCTTATAATTGCCATATAATTGCAAACCCAATTAACCCAAGGATATAAATGCAAACAAAAGGACACGTATGCAAACTAAAAAAAATGTTAGTGTCTGATGTTGATTCCCATCATTATGGTTGACTAACCTTACATTGCTGGATTGGTTTTCTAGCAGCTCCGCTGGAGACTGGGACGGAGGTGGCTTTCTCACCGGCCCCAGAGGCCGATCCTTTGCCAGACGATGAGATCAAGTGTGACTTCGACATTGACGAGGCTCTCCGCATGATGGATGAGATTGGCCCCAATGCCGAGATGTTCCCTGACTTTGGGTCATGGAAGGCCTCCGAGGACGTTCAGCCAGGTAATGTCTTCTGGGACTGAATATTTTTTGGTTATGGCTGTGCTTACTTTTGGAGGGTGACATAGCCACGTATTTCATTTAGAGATGGCAAGGACGTTGGGGGCTGTGGCCCCTCTCAAGGCGCGAGGTGAAGTGCCCCTCCTAGTTGAGGAGCAAGAATCGACAGCGACCCAAGACGGCTCGGGTAAGTGTTGAATCATTATAAGAAGAGTTGTCCCCTATTTATCTGGCGTTTGACAGGCTGAGGTTGTTGACTGTGTTTATGATCTGACTTGCCAGGTGAGGACCCGACTGCCACCCTAGAGATGATCCAAGAGCTGGTTAGAACAGGACCGTCAGTGGCGCTCCCCTCTTTCGAGGGTGAGCCAGGAGTGGCAGGTAGCCTAGTCGCCCTTATTGCTGGAGACGCGTCTTGTTCTCTACTGTAGCTATCTGCAAGAACCCCCCTCCCTCCTTTGCCAGGCATTGTCTCAGCTTGCACGGTAGGGCTGGTTGGGTCTTCCACTACGGGACCCTCAGGTACGTGACTGATCGGACCGAAATGTGCATCGTTAAATACAATGGCCATCAATCTAAAATTTATTTACCGAACTCGTAATTAAAATAAACAATGTAGTATTAAGGCGAGTCCGAGTCAAATCCACGGAGAGGTTTAATTCTCAGAATTGAAGATCTTGTGTTCTACGGCGGAACGCGAATTTGAATGATTATGCTTAGCTATCCATATCTGGTTGTATCCGGATGACCCATCCATGAATAGTAGCGTCTCATGGCTAGTAATGGTGTCGATCATGACTTCAGTGATGGGCACTGAGAAATCATCTTTTGGGCATGTTTTGTTTAGGTCCTGAAAGTCCGCACATATTCTGATCCGGCCATTCTTCTTCTTGACGGGCACAATATTGGCCAGCCATGTAGTGTATTGATTTTTTGCTACAAAGCTGACGTCTATAAGCTTGTCGACCTTTTTATAAATTTGACTTATCAGTTCTGACCTCATTCGCCAATGCAACTACTTGACTAGTTCGACTTTGGGGTTGATAGCCAATATATGTTGAGCAACTTTAGGGTCGAGGCCTGGCTTCTCTTTATAGTCCCAAGACAAATAGTCTCGAAACTCCTAGAGCAGCTTTATGCATTGCTCTCTCTCTTCTGGGAGAAGGAGGGTGATATGGAAGATTGGCCTAGGTTCATCTTCTATGCCAAGATTTACTTCGACCAACTCATCAACGGTGGCCCGGCCGCCATCTTCTATTTCCAGGAGAGCCGGCTATAAATCAATGAAGCCTTCATCATCTTCTTTAGCTTCGAAGACATCAAAAGTGTCTCCTTGCCTTATCTCGCTCAGCGGTGGGGCTTCACCAGCTTCTTTCCCTGGCTCATGAACCAGCGTTGATGCTGGCAATATAGCTTCGGGTGGCTTAAATATTGGCCCGCAGGTGAGTCACCCCTAGGGGCAGCAAGGGGCTTCTCAGTCATCTGTCCTTGTGGAGCATTATCGAAAGTCGTGATGACCTCTATGACAATAGATTCCCAACATTTACAAGGAGCATCACCTTTCGGCCCTTCATGTATCATTGTATGGGGCTTCGGGGTATCTCCTAACCCTGGGAGCTGCAAGATTCCTTCATGATCTTCTCAATAATTATTATAGATCATCTCCACGGGACCTTCACCCGTAAGGGTAGAGAGGGAGGCCTCATTTGCTTCGTAGTATCTTTCATCGGCGGGGCTTGCGACCTCTGAGAAGAGAGAGACCATATGGACTCCCCTTTTGTAAATGCCCCTCTCACGCGGGCGTGGTGAATTTAATTCATATTCCCCCATCTGTAATTCGCCCTTCTTGATCAGGCTTTGGGCGATATCTTTGAATACGTAGCAATCTTTGATGGAGTGGCCCGACACTTGATGATAGGGGTAGAATCGGGGGTCATCACTTCTTTTGGCATCATCTAGTCTCTTGGGCCTTGGCAGAGCTATCTTGTCGTAATGACAAGCCCATTCGAAAATCACCTGAGTCTTATTTTTCAGGAAGGACTAGGGCTTCTTCATCTTCTCCCGCAATGAGGGGCTTCATCCCACGGGCTTGTTGGTCGAAGGGACGGCTACCTCCTGTGCCTTCCTCCTTGATTGCTCAAAAGCATTAAGGTCGGTGCCTATAGATCTGTTCTCCCATCTTGCCGTGGCGACAGTGGGGCAGTACTTCGACAACAAGGCCTCAATATCTGCTGCTATCATGCTCAGGTGATCAAGGGATTGGATTTTAATGCCAACCGTCCACAACAAAATTTCCTTCTTTAAGTTCTGTTTGCACATCTGGATGGCAGCCTCGTGACTTAGTGGAGGCTCACACCTTTCGCAGAGGTTTCACCACCTCTCAGTGTAGTCCACGATAGATTCATTATCTCTCTGCCTGTGCCTATGTAGCTCTGCCCTGGTTATAGGGGGACACTTCAGCTTGGTAGGCCGGAGTCACTGAGGGAGTATGGCCACTGTTGGACCACACTGGTGAGCACACATCTTGGCCAGCTGCCTCTCCAGTCTTTTGATCTCCTACCGGAGCTCGTCAAGCAATGCAAGCAGAGCAGGGTCATATTGAGGGGGATCTGGGACACGGCGTAGACCGTTGCCTCCCATTTCAACATCATGTGGCTGCACTCCATCATCATGGCTAGTCGGGATCGGTCCTTCAGAAATTGACATGCCCAGCCCTTTATCCCTAAGTGGAGGTAGACTCTGGAGGTTTATCTCTTCATCCTGCATCTCACCATCCGGAGGCACGCATTACTTCCAACCTTCAACTTTCGACATTTCTGGGCTTCCTAGAGGATCTTCACTGATGGAAGCCAAGATAGATATCATGTTGGCTTCATAAAATTCTTCTATTAAGAAACCCAAGCCAGGATGTTAGGTAATCTATAGTTGTTCTTTATCCAGGTTGGGTGGTTTCCATAACCTTTTGAACATTTGATTTTGGCTTGTGGCTTGGAAGGAGGGAACTTGCTGCTTCGTGGCCATTTTCACCATTTTGCTGGATATATTAGGAAGCCCCATGATCGGGATGACTAGATCGTGAATTTCTAAAGGGAATTTGCAATCATCATCCCCTTTCATCTGCTATTTGTTAGCCGTGTAGAATATTGTAGACTGACCCTCAGGATTGGGGACCTCCAAAGTCTTCAACAGTTTGACTATTTGACTGTCTATGTCTATGAGGGGTTTTGTGATCCCGAGAGGGACTTTCACGTAACCCAGTAAATCCTCAAGCTTTGGCCTCTCCAGCTTGGGGTGAATATCAGATGGGATTTCTCTAAACACTCCTTCAATTTCAGCAATGTGCGACACCTTCTGTTGAGCCACGTAGTTGGGCGGGGGTAGAGGGAACCAGCCGCTGGCCTATGCTATGTCTTTTCCTTTGCCTTAATCTGGCTGAGGAATCTGCTTCAGCTTCTCCATGTAGAGTGATGCATCGAGCAGATGGCATTCAAACACCTCAAAGGGGTGTAAGTCAACAAATATTCTTTCTTCTTTGCCATCCTAGGGGCATTTGATGCATTGGTGCAGAGTCGAGGGTACCACCCAATTTTGATGCAGCCATGGTTGGTCGAGCAATGCCTTGTACAAGGTATTATAGTTTATGACATGGAACTGCACCGTAGTGGTGAAGTCTCCCAGTGAAAGCTCGAACTCCACCATGCCCATAGGGACTTTAAATTTCTGGTTGAACCTAGTGATCCTCACATCCTTGACCTTAACCAGGTGTACATTGAAATAGTGCTTCTGGTAGACTTGGTAAGGGAGTATTTATGGCTGCCCCTGGGTCAATTAGAATTCTGTTTATTGGCTGGCCATTTAATTGCCCCCTCATATATAAGGGTCCATTATGGCTGGCAGAAGGCAGGAGCATATCTTCTTCGGCAAAAGTGATGGCTGTCCCTGAACACATCTCGACGAAACAACTCTCAAAGCGTGTCGGGGTTTGTAAGGCTGCAATGATAGCCTATCTGGTTTCTTCATCTAGGGAGAGTATCTCCCAGACACTGAATCTTGCTAGACCTCTTTTCAGTTACTTCATTATTCTATTGCCGGCTCTGACTGTAACGACTCGGGATCTGAGTACTGACAAGGAATCGGCGCGACTCGAATCTCGGCCTGCCACCCACGAACCCGAAGGCTTGGCCCTCATCGCTCGTGAAAAGCCTCAATGACCTCAATGGGACAACTGTCCTGGTAAAAGTCTCACTACCGCTCAGAGACGAGAAGCTCAACAGGATAGAGGAGAGCAAGAGTCCTTTAATAGTGGAGAGACCTCCTCTTGGACATAACGTCCCCTGGTCCCTCTAGCTACCCTACCTCAGGCCAGGAGAATAGGCAACTATATAAACTCAAGAAGATCCTATAGAAAGGTAAGGTGATCCGGACTACTCAAAACCACACCCACTGGTGGAGAGAGATCTTATGCCACTCACTTTTTCTCTTACACCCCATCCACCTACGCTCTATCAGCTTGCTGACTTAAGCATTGGATGGTTTTCCCTAGGGTTCCAACCCTGGGCTCCCCTGATCTATTTCCTGCCTTGTAGATCCTCCAATCATGGTGACGATGAAAGTTAACTAGGATCGTGCGGCACAGGAACCAGCACGAGATCACCCCTCTTCATTAACTATCCAATATGAATGAATATTTAAAACTAAGTCTTAAATTAAAAAAAAAGGTGTAATAAAACACTAAAGAGACCACGAATAGAGAAGAGAAAGAGAGAGATGAAGAGAGAAGATAATCAAAATAACATTTCTACTAAATGTAAAATGCAGGCTTACAAAGAACATAACAAAAAGAATTAAGCAAAAGATGACTAATGTTCAATTATGAAAGGACTAAAACAAACTATTAAAGAAATACTATTAGAGAAGAGGTCTTTGGATGAATTTAAAGAATAAAGAACAAATAGCAACAAATAATGAGAAGACCTTCGCCCCCTCCCTCGTCTGCGTCTTCTCACGTCGCGGCCACCCCACGTAGCAGCAGAGGAAACTCCACAAGAGAAGTCTGACCCCCTCTCACGTTTCCTGTGGGCCGTGTTTATAGGGCAGAGCCCCCCTTCATCTGCCTTATCACGCACTCACATATCCCCTCCACTAATCTCGTGATCAGCCGCATTAAAACTCTGCCAGCACCTATTGTAATGACCTAGGAGATCCGGATACTGATATACCGATAATATCGATATACTGATACTAGGAACTCGGGGAAGCCACCCAAGAGGCTGATAAGGCCCCTGAAGGGTTGAAGGAGTTTATCAAGGGGTTGCATAACTAATTGGAATTACAATGCGTAATATTAATCATAGCAACAAAATTAACATTAATGCGGAAGTAATTTAAATATCAGAGTGGCAAAATGTGACTGTTGAATTTACTTTTGATTTGGATTTGACTGTTGGATTTGTTCAGGATAGAGATCTGACAGTTGGATTTGAACTCGATCGAGATCTAACCTAAATTTGACTTTCATAAAGATCGGATCATTGATTTGTTCCTAATCTAGATCTAACCATGTGATTTGACTTTGGTCACAATTGGACCATTGGATTCGAATCTGGTCAAGATCTAACCATTAGATTTAACTTTGATCAACATCGGACCGTTGGAGTTCCTAATTCAAATCTAGCCATTAGATTTGACTTTCGTCACGATCGGTCCATCGGATCACCATATGATCACAATCAGACCGTCAGATTTGAATTTGATTAAGATCGGATGTCATGTCAATTTGTGATCAAGATCTGGTTGTTGGACTGGAATATCATGATCTGGCCTTTGGATCGAAATGTCATCACAATTCGCCTTGTGCCTTTGATTACCATGCACATGAAGATTTAGGAAAATACACGGGGGCATATGTGCAAATCCACACATGATAGGGGTATGTACGCAATTTCTACTTTTTCTAGAAAACACCCAGAACAAGGGCATTTACACAATTTCTATTTTTTAGAAAACATGTTGAACAGGGTCATTTACATAATTTCTGACTTTTAGAAACTACCCAAAACAAGGGCATTTACATATTTTCTAATTTTCAGATTTACACACTGCGCATGAACAGGGATACATTCACAATACATTATCATCATCATCATCATCATCAGAACCTTATCCCAATTATTTGGGGTCGGCTACATGAATCCTATTCTGCCAAAGATTTCTATCAAGTGTGAAATTCATATTTAAACCCAAGAAACTAATATCTTTCTTAATAACATTGCACCATCTCATTTTAAGTCTTTCTCGAGCTCTTTTACTAGTATCCACTAACATTCAGTCACATCTTTTAACCGACGCTGAGTTAGGGCGACGAAACACATGTCCAAATCACTTGAGTCTATTTTCTCTCATTTTACTATCAATTGGAGCTATCCCTAAGTCCCTACGGATGCGCTCATTTCTAATCTTATCTTTCTTAGCACACATCCATCTCAACATCCTCATCTCTGCTACACACATTTTGTGAATGTGTTCCTTTCGTACTACCCAGCACTCGGTACCATATAACAAAGCAGGTCTCACAGCCGTTCTATAAAACCTCCCTTTGAGTTTCACAGGCATACGACGACTGGGATAGAAAATGGTCATGCCTGGGCCATTTCTTGAATAGATGGTCAAGCAAGGACTGCTACTATGAAATGGTTGTTTGGTCAGGACCACTACTAGACAGAGTCGACACCAGAGAGAGGAAAGGGTCAACACAATAGAATTCTGGAAGAACGTGGTCACCGGAAGGTTGCTACTTGATAGTGGCAGTCGCCTGATGGCCGCGACTATCCAGGGTCTAGAAAAACACCGATAATACAAGTGCTTTCCAGACAAATGGGTTTTAAGGGTAGAGCCATCTCGATAACCTAGTGTGAATCCCAGGCTCATAGAGACTTACGGAGGTCTTGAAACATGCTCAACTAGTCCGACAGAAGGAATATCCGACGGAGAGGATCACAAGTCAAAGAAAGTGTGCCTATCATGTGCAAAGTGTAACTAATAGTATTGTATCAGAATATGTGCTATGTACTTAAGAAAAACTTTGAGATGAGAGTGACATCGTGAAAAACAGCGATCAAATATCAATCTACAAGTTCATGAATCATGTGAAATTAACTTTATTACAAGACTATATTATTTTGGCATGAAATTAGCATAATATTAAAATAAGTTCACAAAACATATAAAACATGCAATCCATCATGGTTGGTGCACAATATAACTAAAATCACAAATGTAGGATCATAACCAGGAATAAGACCTAATTACCAAGGCTTATCATATGTCTAATAGGGATGATCTACAATCTATTTAGAGTTAACAGGAAGCAGAACACAGAAAGAAAAAGACAGTCTGGAGAGGACTACTTATTGATAGTGGCGGTCTATCTGGGGGCTGCCTTATGAAATAGGTGGTCTCTTGATGGCCGCCTTCTGTCTGTAGCAGACAGAAGTAAAAACCAAGGTACAAGGCCAAATCTAGGAAAATTTATGCATGAAACTATGAAGAATAGAAGGGTAAAACATGCTAACATGTTTAGAACAATTAAGATGCATGACTGGGCATGAATTAAACCAAAATTATCATCTTTTTGGTTAAGGGTGCAGGGATAACATGCTATGAAGATTATGCATGCACGGTCATGGTAAAACATAAAATACTCCATATATAATGTATGAAATCACATAAAATCAGAGGACTTTTATCCCTAACTTGATGTTTGAGCGTTTCATGAGATAACCTACATCTAGGAACACTCCTAGAGTTTGAATTTCTTGCTGGAAGAACACCCCAGTTGAAGAGTGAAAAAGGCCCAGAAAGTGTTAAAGTAGTCGTCCTCTCTAGCTGATGTACTTGAGATTCCTTTGAGCCTCATGCCATCATATGAAGACTTTGTCACTCAACAAGAGCCTGCCTAGCAAGCAGCCGGAGGTGATATTAGTTTTCTTTGCAAATTATAGGATTATTCCCTTCATGATACCTCCATTCTCGTCTTTATATTTCCTTTGTCTGGCAGCAGCTCAAGAAGCAGCTGCCGCTGCTATGACTACTGAGGGGACTGCAAAGGCAGTGGAGGATATAGGGAGAGAACCTCCTGCCATGACCATGGTGGAGGGTATTGAGACAATCAGAGCCATAGAAGGGGGCCCCTCTACCGCTCAGGGGAATATCAGGCTGCCTTCACCTACACCAGCTACTGAAGCTGAGGGTAAGCTGAGGGATCTCACTTCTTCTTAATATTTCTTCTTCTTTGATGCCCTTTCGATCCTACTTTGTGCATATCTTTGTGCTATAGCGGTCGAAGTAGTCAGTGCTAACGTTAGGACACCGGCTGCAGATGTCCCTCTACTGCGGGAAGGGCATAAGACTACGTTGAAGAAGGGTATTATCCCCTTGCGATGCATAACTACTCATTCAACGACTCAGAAAGTAGCCGAAGTGGCGAGCCAGTCCAAATCCAGTATAGACATTTCTTCCGACAGCTCCACTTCCCCTTCTGATGAAGAAGTTGACTATGGTTCTTCTGAGGGCGAGGAGGAAGCATATGAGACCGTCAGCAAAGGGGTAGTGACACCTCCTACGCTACTGAGTAGTCCTTCGATATTTAGCCCTCCGAAGTTGCTAGCATCATCGTCTGAGGGAGTATTGCAAGAGGATTTTGCCAGAATCGACATGGAAGAGGAGATAACCCCTCCCTTTATTGCCTCATCTGCGGAATTGTCAGCCTCTGTACAGGCATTTGAGGAGATGGATTCCGCGATCAGGGTAAGTTCTGCCTGCTCCTTTTGTCGAGCTACATAGCCTTTCATTTATTTTGTCACCTTGGTGCTTATTGAAATTCGTTCCAGGAGCTCGGTGGCACCGATCATCTTTTGATACCAGCTTCAGATGTCATTTCATCGGAGGCTTTAGACCTACTACTTCCTGCGACCGCAGCTTCTTCAGAGGCAGCTGCTGTACTTCATCCTGTGTCGGTAAGGATACAACCGATAGCTGAGGTATCATCACTAGAGCCCCTCCCCCTCCCCCTCCCCCGCCGCAGGCCTCCCCTCATCTCCTTCGTTTCTAGTTCAATCGCCGGGCCCCCTTCGTCGAACCCGTCCTCCGTCCGGAACTCTGGAGCCACGCTGTCGCTGTCACCACATGCAGCTAGCCCTCCTCCATGTCCGGGGTCGCGGCTGCCACAGCTCTGGCCTCGTGAACGTGCTGCAGGAAGACCAGCTCGAGGCTCTGGCGCGGAGGTTACAGACGGTGGCCTCGTTGTTGTGGGCGACATTAATCCACATCTTCTTCTCGGCTTCCATCTGGCGTACCTTATCCGCGAGCTCGGCGTTGCGGCGATAGGTGGACTCCAGCTCCGCCTCTTGCTGCCGCAGATGGCAGATGGAGACGCCCTGCTCCATGGTCGCGAGCAGCGCCCAGCACTGGCGCTTCCGCATCTCTTCCATGCTTCAATGAAGCTTAACAGTCTGTCGAACGGAATCAGCGCGTCAGTTAATCCCAAGGAGCTTGGAATGAGGTACGTACTCGCGATACGTGACCACAGTCAATTAATTGGGACCTGAAGGCGGATGTGGGCGTCGACGTCGAGGCACTGGTGGCGTAGTTGGGACACGAGTTCCTGCTCGAGAGCCGGGGGGTTGGGGGAGAAGAAGCAGTCGCTGCCGGCACTGTTGCGCCACCCGAAGGCCTCACGCCGGTGCCCGTTCCCACGCCTGCAGCTCCGTCTGATCGCCCAGGATGAGCTCGTCGGGGACGACGTCACCTGTCCAGAGGCGGTGCTGCTGCTGGTGGAGGAGGACCACCAGCTGATGGGGATGAGGTTGGGGGACCCGCGCGTCGTCCCGAGGACGCTTGCGCGTGTGGAAGTGACGTAGGCGAGCTCCGCCGGCGAACATGGCGAACCTTGTCAGTCCCTCGGCCCGCCGAGCACTGGGGACGCACGCCGCGAGGGGATGGGACACCTGGGCGGCCGCGGCGCCGTCGTCGTTCGCGAGACTCCCTCCGTGGTGGCGTCGGGGCGGATGAGGTGGCCGCCCTGAGGGGGAGCTGCGCCTGCACCGCCATATCTTCTGAGGTATTCTCCGTTAGTCTGTATTACATGCGTATGCCGGCGGGCGTATCGAGTTTGATGGTCCGATCACATCGACCGTATCGATGTTGTATTGATACAATACAATACGGTTTGTTATCATATCATGTCGTATCATAATATATTAAG
Organism: Amorphophallus titanum; assembly: GCA_024336825.1. Lineage (NCBI taxonomy): Eukaryota > Viridiplantae > Streptophyta > Magnoliopsida > Alismatales > Araceae > Amorphophallus > Amorphophallus titanum. Next base: position 15,766,533 of record JANBPO010006516.1, read on the forward strand.
AATAAAAAATTATCTAGAAGGGGGGATGAATAGATCTACCACCAAAAATTTCAATTTAAAAGCACTCAAGCACTTCACTTAAATCTAATGCTAAAGAAGGAAACGATTCACCACAACGATCAGTTCAGGCAACCAAGCAATCAGCACATATGCATAGCCAATAACGGATGCAGTGTTATAGGAGAAGAGCTAAACTCAAACTAGCAAGCAATCAGACCTGCAACTTGAAAATTAATAACAAACTAGGATCAGTACTAGGTAGAGGTTTGATCTAAAGATCTCCTCATGAAAGGGGCGATGTTCCGGATAGGCGTAACCTATCTTTCCCACCACGTCTTTTGATATACATCATGGTTGTGAACAATTGCAACTGACAGACAAGAACACACACCACAAAGAGGACATGTGATATTTTAGGTGGTTTAATTGCTACCCGCAATCTACATCCACCCATCACTGCCCTGGAGTGAGGCTTCCTTGCTCAAACAAGCAACTAGCAAACTCTGTCTGCGACAATGACTGATTCCACAACTTGACACCAAGGGAGATAAATCCATTGAATGTCGATCCTGCTCCCAGCAGGGATCAACCCCACTGCACAAAGTAATACCCAAAGGATCAGACCTCCCTTCTTCTGATTTCTCATAAGGAACAGTGAGCAACGCCCAGTTGCCTACAACCAGAGGACAAGTCCTCTCTTCCTCTAGAACACAAAGGGAACTTGAAAAATAAATCTCCCTTCTTCTAATAGCTCAGAAGGAACACTATGATTTCCCAAAGCAGACCACACACAGATCACACTGTGTGCAAGCACCTTCGTGCATGAAGCTCAACAAGGTAAGAACTCAAAACAAAATAATAAAGGAAATAACAAAACAAGACGAAAAATGTTGGACAGAACAACATAGTAAGAGTAAAATGATGAAAACAAGAAATCTATAGCTTCAATAGAAGCACCTCAATGAAATCCAGAGCTCTGTTTTCCTGCTCTCTATTTTTCTGAACTAGCAACCCTCTCTGATCACTACTCTCTCACTCTTTCTTCTTCCTCCTCTTCTCTTTTTCTTCGACTGAAGCTCTTTCTCATTTCCTTTCTCAATTCTCCCGTGCTCTCTTCTATTCTTCTCAGTTCTCCTCCACTTCTCTTCACTCTATCTTCTCTCACTTTTGGAGACGAAGGACGAATATATATCTGAGTGGAGAATCACCATTTTCTAATAATTTGATCTTGCATGGGGTACAACCAGAGAAGAAGTGCACGAGGTATGGATGTGCACGAGGTATACAAGTGCAAAGATGACACGAGCTATGATACCAAAAAACAATGCAAAGTGTAAACGACACAACAATGACACGAGGTATGTAAGATGGAAAAATAACACGAAGAGAGTAAGACACAGAAATGACACGAGGTATAGACTAGACAAAACAACATGAAGATGAAGCATGACAGACGCTAAAACAACATGAGGTATAGAAGGAAAGACATAGAAACAACACGAAGGTATTACTAACTCTGCTCAAGGTATGAAGTGAGACGTAAAAAGTGCTCGAGGTTGGTTAAGACGCAAAGAGTGCTCGAGGTACTTATGAGACACAAAAAGTGCTCGAGGTACACTTGAGACGGAAATTGTGCTCGAGGTACCTTTGAGACATAAAACCTACTTGAGGCATAGAAGACAAAAAGTGCAGGAGACAAACCTGCTCGAGGTATGTTTTTGAAAACTGCACAAAGTACTATTTTTTGAACACATACCTGCTCGAGGTATGAAACTAATGACCAACAAACTGCACGATGTATTAAAAGCAAACACCAAAGCGTGCACGAAGTTGACTGAGACTGAAAGAAACCTGCTCGAGGTACAAGTGTGCATGAAGAAAGGTTTTCTGTCTAAGTGAAATAACACGAGATTTTACACACATGATAAAAATAGCACGAAGCTGTTCGTGCATGGGGCATAAGCCCATTTCTTCAAAATGTGCACGAAGCATAAAACACAATAAAGGAACAGTGTGCACGAACTATAAGAACTAAGAGAAATGTCTGCACAAGGTATAAAGAGATGACACGAGGTTCTACTGAATGTGCACAGATTATGCAAGTGCTCGAACTATGCTTGAAGCATGAAATGCAAGCTTGAACACACAATGTGTTCGAATGCAAAGATATGCAATGCAGATATGAAAGACCTACTTGAATGCACACATATATGCATGAACTCAAACTATGCACGAAGTATAAGCAACCCAGAGAATGTGCATGCGTGCACAAATGAAGTCTTCAATGAAATGAAAAAAATCTGCACGGATGTTGGATTTGCCTTAGACAAAAAATGCTTGGACACTTAGACAAATATGTAGACACAAACAAATACATGAACTATGAAATGCAGACTTGAACACTTATGCATGGACACAGTTCATGTAATGCATGCCTAATGTTTATGAGCTCGCACATGAGGCTAACTAGCATCAACCTTAGTTCGCGTATAAGGCTAACTAGCATCGACCTTAGTTCACGCACAGGGCTAACTAGCATCGACCTTAGTTCACGCATAAGGCTAACTAGGATCGACCTTGAACAGTGATTTGTACATACCTTGTATGCTTTAACACAAGAAACGTGGATCGACCTTAGTTGTTGGAAGGCAGAACTAACGTCAACCTTAGTGGATGAGAGCTGATGTTTTTTCTTCCTTGTTGAGTGTGTTGATGCACTAAATTTTATTCTTGTAACCTGTTAGATGGTCTTTTGGTCAATTTGAGCTTTTAGACTTGACACAAAATATTTAGAAATTGTTGACTTAAAAATAATGAGTTATATTGTTATGGCATCATCAAAACACAAAATGCAACAGGGTGTGCATGACCCAGGCACCTATGCTTCGATAACCTGACTACACGAAGGTGTTTGAGGTCTCTTGTGACGCATCTGGAGTTGGTATAAGTGGAGTTTTGAGTTAGGAGACCCATCCCATTGTCTTCTTTAGTGAGAAGTTAAGTGACGTCAAACTGAGATATTCCACCTTCGACAAAGAGTTCTATGCAATTGTACAGTCTTTAAGGCATTGGAGGTACTAATTGTTGCATCAAGAGTTTGTATTGTATTCAGATCATGAAGCTCTTAAATTCCTCCATGCTCAGAAAAAGTTAAATGCGTGTCACAGTAGGTGGGTGGAGTACCTCCAGGAGTTCACTTTTGTGCTCAGGCACAAGGTTGGGATAGAGAATAAGGTGGCTGATGCCTTGAGTCGGCGTGCTTGTCTGTTGACCACCATGAGTACCGAGGTTATAGGGCTTGAGAAGATGAAGGAGGCTTATGCAGATTGCCCTGACTTTAGTCAGATTTTTACCACTCTCCGGGCCGGCCCGTCGAGGGATCATAGTGATTATGTGCCTCAAGAGGGTTATCTCTTTCGAGGGGGCAGGCTTTGTGATCCCCAGACTTCAGTTCGTGATTTCTTAATATGGGAACTTCATGCGGGAGGTCTAGCTGGCCATTTTGGTCAGAATAAGACTATCGAGGCTATTTAGCACCAATTCTATTGGCCAAGCATGAAGCGTGATGTTGCTCACATCGTGGCTCAGTGTCGTACGTGTGCTATGACCAAAATGAAGAAGCAAAGCTCCGGTCTCTGTACGCCTCTTCCCGTGCCTAATGCTCCGTGGCAGGATGTTAGCATGGACTTTGTTTTGGAATTGCCACGAACCTCCAAGAAGCATGACTCTGTCTTTATGGTAGTTGACCAATTTTCCAAGATGGCACTCTTCATTCCTTGCTCCAAGACCTCGGATGCTTCGAGGGTAGCCCGCCTTTTCCTTTTCCATGTGGTGTGTAAGTTTGGGCTGCCCCGTACCATAGTGTCTGATTGTGATGTTAGATTCACCAGTTATTTTTGGAAGACACCGTGGCACATGTTAGGTACTCACCTCAAGTTTTCCATTGCATATCATCCCCAGACAGATGGTCAGACCGAGGTTGTTAATAGGAGTCTAGGCGACTTGTTGAGGTGTCGTGTTAGGGACCGTATAGGGGATTGGGACTTAGTGTTACCACTGGCTGAGTTTACGCACAATGATTCAGTCAATAGGTCTATAGGTAAGAGTCCATTTGAAATTATCACAGGTAGTAGGCCTAGGAAGTCAGTGGATCTTGTTCCCATACCCATTCATGCTCGAGTGTCAGAGTCAGTCGAGTCATTTGCTGAGCATGTTAGGAGTCTGCATGATGACATTAGTCGTCACATTGAAACCAGCAATGCACAGTACAAGGAATTGTTGAGTCTCTCGGATTGATTTTGATGATAACAAAATCATGAAATTAATTTATATCTCATCTCTTGTCAATGAAATCTAATGTGAGGATTGAGAGAGGATTGAGTGCGTTCAAAGCACACTTAAAATCACCGTGTAAAATAAGAAATCTCTCAAATAGTCTATGTTTTTCTAAGATTTCCAAACGCATAATCAAAGCTAAATCCAATCCCAAAATGCATGAAATTGATGAAAACATTAGGCACTTATCATTTGGACATATCTCATTGAGCTAACAAATCATTTTTGCAAGTCTGGGTCATGTCGGTCGACCAACACACAAAGGGCGGTCGACCAATATTTCCAACAAGTAAAAGTCTACAACTTTTTCTCAGATCGGTCAACCGATGGATAGTGGGTGGTCGACCAAAAATTCCAAAACCAAAAACTTTTGAACCTGTGTATTTTCGATCGACCGACCCATGACTTCGGTCGACCGAACTCCCCGAAAGCCCTTATTGTTGACTTTTTGTTTCCAGTACGAGGAGAGGAATCTTCACCTAATTCTTTAATCCCACTGCCTCCAATCAAGGATTAATTTGTGGATCTGGTCTAGGGGTTGTCCTTAGACCTTTCAAGAGTTATAAATAATCTCATTGGGGTCAAAAAATAGGCATAGATAAGGAGGGAAAATCAAGGTGGCTCAAGAAGTGGAAGAAGAGGCACTGTAGCTGCTCGTGAATAGTAATCTGTGGATCAAAGCTTCATCCATAGCTGAGGTTCAAGATACATTTTGAAGCAATCATCTTCCCACCAATTGAAGAAGCAAGAGATTGACAAGGAAACATCAAGAGCCATCCTAGCTTCAAGGAGCCATTCAAGCATTGTCTAAAGGTACACAAGTTCCATCCAAAGTCAGTAACCTCAAGGAAGGAAATGAGCAAGCAAGGATCAAGAATATCATGAGAGTTCAAGTCAAGAAGAAAGAGTACTATAGTCGTGAATAGTACCTCGTGGAAGCTAAATTCAAGATCTCCAGCACATACTCAGGGGGAGCCTAACTCAGGAGCTTTCTAAACTGTGGTTCAATTGCTTCTGTGTTTTGTGTTGTGTATTTCACATCTGTGTTCTCTAACAAACTGCAAACATCGTGTGTATGGATCATTCTGGATCCGTTGCTGTGTGTAGTCATAGTGTTACATTCATGTATGTGCGTGGATCTTCCTAGATCTACGTGTGTGTATGTGGATCTATTTAGATCTGGTCGTCTTAGCGTGTGGAGTGCTTCATTTGTCACAGCATGCGTGAGTCTTGTTGATCCGGTTGTTAGATTGTGTTGGAGACCTCGTCTCCGTGTGTGTGTATGTATGTGTATAAGGGGTGCGTACCCGTGTGTGTGTGGGCAGGCTTTGTCCTGTGTGTGTGGTTGGAGAGTCGTCTCTATTTGGAATTTATCTCCTAGTGAAACCTCACCGATTTTGGTGAGGGGTGGATGTAGGATTGCCGTCGTTGCATCCAAACCACCTTAAAAATCACTGTGCATTATGGTTTGATTGGTGTGATTTCGTTCACTTCTTCTACCTGCATTCTATGTGATTGTTAGCGTATATTGTAATCCAACTTGTAAGTCAAACAGATTTGAACTTCCTAGTCGATGTTTTGTTCGAGACATGATTCTAGCTGTAGTGAGGTATCATCTTACCTCGATCTACGTGGCCTCTTGCTTTTGCCTACGTGCCCTTTCAGATTTTCACGTGGTGGGGTACCCAATTTTATCTGCAGTGCCCTTTCGAGTTTTCACCACAGCCAGGTTCTAGCCATTTTTGCCCTTGTTCAGAATGCTCGAACAAGTCCGGCGGGGTATCTCTATTTTTAACCCCTTCTTATCTTTCTCTCTCTCTCTTTTTTGTTCATCGCGATTTTTAACTGGGACCTTTGGCCTTGAGAGCTGTTATCCTATATGCTCGGACGTGGATGAATGCTCATTGGCGGGGGTGTCATCACCAATGCAAGGGGTATGGGGTTTTATTGTCTACCCTGGCAGAAGGCCTAGGTTGACTTGGGTGTGTTTTGCGGCTCGGGCGCGAAGCCGTTTGCCGAGAGCATAGGTTTCATCGTTAGTGTGGGGTTTCACATTAACGCAAGGGATTGGGATTTAGTCATCTATCCAGACGGAAGGTCCGGATTGATTCAGAGAAAGGTGTATGGCAGCTCGGGCACGAAGCCGTTCGCTGGAGATGTAGGCTTCATCGTTAGTGTGGGGTTTCACATTAACGCAAGGGATTGAGATTTAGTCATCTATTCAGACGGAAGGTCCGGATTGATTCAGAGAAAGGTGTATGGTAGCTCGGGCACAAAGCCATTCGCTGGAGATGTAGGCTTCATCGTTAATGTAGGGTTTGACATTAATGCAAGGGGATGGGATTTAATCATCTACCCGGAGGGAAGATCCGGATTGATTCAGAGAAAGGTATGTGGCAGCTCGGGCATGAAGCCGTTCGCTGGAGATGTAGGTTTTATCGTTAATGTGGGGTTTAACATTAACGTAAAGGAATGGGGTTTAATAATCTATCCAGATGAAAGGTCCAGATTGATTCAAAGGAATGTATATGGCAGCTCGGGCACGAAGCCGTTCACTGGAGATGTAGGTTTTATCGTTAATGTGGGGTTTGACATTAACGCAAGGGATTGGGGTTTAGTCATCTATCCAAACGGAAGGTCCAGATTGATTCAAGGGAATGCATGCGTCAGCTTAGGCACGAAGCCGTTCGCTGGAGATGTAGGTTTTATCGTTAATGCGGGGTTTGACAGTAACGCAAGGGAATGGGATTTAATAATCTATCCGGACGGAAGGTCCGGATTGATTCAAAGGAATGCATACGGTAACTAGCCTACAAACCATTCGTTGGGAAATATCCCTCCACCTCTCCCAGGTGGGCCGGCACTAAGGTCGCAGGGCTACGACTAGTGGCTCCTTCACAAGGAAAGAGAAAGTAATTCCTCTGAGATTAAAAGATGTATTTTTATTCATAAAATAACTTAAACTAGGTGAAAATGCATTAGAATAACAATTCAATACTCTTGGGATAGCAGAGAGTATAACGGATCAGGGTTGTCCCGCTATGGTGCATAATGGATCAGTCTTGGACCGTCATAGAGCATAACGGATCTACTGGGGTGCGTTATCTTAGCATGACGCGCCTCACCTAGACCGTCATATTCGCTTATCATAATCCCCTACTCGGCGTTCATGGCGGATCACTAGGGGTGCGTTATGTGAGCATGGCGCACCTCTACTGGTCCACTATGACTATCCGAACATCTTTTTTATATAAATTAACTACTCAAAAATCATGGCGGTCGACTAAGGGTGCGTTAAAGTCACCCAAACATGGAAAATCCATAGGAAACTCTGACCATAACGGTCGCTCGAGGGTGCGTTATGCTAACGACTTCTCTACATATTACATGAGCATAACGGACCTATGGCGGTCCGCCATATAGCTATAATGCGCCTTGGGCGGTGCGTTAAGATCATGGTGGTCACTGGTACGACTGCCATGTGAGCTGGGCGACAAGCGGGTTTTGTTTGAAACTGCGCCGTCCCCCGGTCGATAGAATCGATGGGTTTCGATTACAAAACTTGAAAAAAACTAAAACCTGCCATGCCCAGCATATACGGAAGCCCACAGAAGCTAAAACATGCAATTAAAAGGCTTATAAATAATTAAAATCACCATTTAACACATTTTAGGGAAAACACTAAAAATGGACGTAACTAGGCCAAACGGCCGTACATGGGCATGCATGTGGCATGGAAATGTTCCTAGCGAGGAGGCGAATCTATCCCCCTACCTCAATCGTTCCGAAATCAGCGTTCCGGCTGCATGCGGGCGAAGTAGGAACCGAGCTTCACTAGCTCCGTCTCGCTCCACCGTCCCTCGAACCGCGCGATGGAGGGGGCCAACGCGTTCCTCGCGTCGCACTGGTTCCGACAGTACCCTCTGCATCGCGGTCCGTCCCCGAAACGGTCAAACCGGGAAGGAGAGAGAAAGAGAGGGCGCATGGGAGAGAGAAAAAGTGAGAGAGGTTTCGAGAGCCAGGAGTCTTCCCCACTCATATCCACCCCCATTCCCATCCCATTTACCCCATTCCCCACCTCCGCTCTTCAACCAGTGGTTCTGGGTCGCAGGCAACAGAGAACTAGCAGCTTGCAGAAGTCGTTGCGTCTTCATCCCGGCGTTCCTGAAGGCCCAAGAGGTACCGGTGGAAGAGTCCTCGAGTCTTCTTTGCATCGGCGATCGTCTCGCCCTCCTTCGACTTCATGGCTGTCCGTGAAAAACGATCTACCCCAACTGCGCAGAAGATCTCCAATCAGCAACCTGAGAATGTTTGCAGAAATTTCCATGACCATTCACCTAAAAATCTGACAACGGGTCTTGGCCGACATCTTCTACGATGAGTCTTCTTCCTTCTCCAAGAAACGGGGCTCCGTTTGGCCATCGGAGCGAATTCTTCTCCTATTTCTCCTCTGAGTGCGCAGTTCAGTCCACCCTGGGACAGAATTGACACCCTGTCAGTGTTCGAGTATTAGTGGCCTACCCCAATATCTTCTGGCACCCCCGTGGGTCTCGTTTTGAAGAGAGCTTGACAATGGTTCCAACGCCACTGACCGTGCCCAAATCGGAGTTCGGGGATTTCCGTGGCGACATCAGCTTCTAAAAGTTGCAGTGCTGTGACAGTCCAGGGCAAGAAATAGAGGCCCTGCTTCTAGCTTCACCACGCCCGGAGATGGCTACCCTGGCTCCCGCCAAATTTTGTTGTACCATCCCAAGCCAATCTCAGAATTTTTGGCACTAGTCTTGCTATCATCAGAGTTCTGGAGCTTCCGCAAAAATTCCAACACTAACAGCTGGTACCCTGTTCCTGAGTAGGGACAGAATTGTCACCGACATCGCGTGGAGTCCAAGTCTTTGTCTTTCCCCTCCCCGCTTGGCCGGCTGAAGGCCTCTCCCTGCGAGGAGGTAGTTTTGGTTGTACTTGCCTTAACCCCCACCCCAATATCATCCCTCCTGCGTGGGGCGTAGTGTTGTATTTGCTTGAGCAGGTTGAAGCGTCCTCGCCGTGGCGTGGGTGAGCCCACGCTTCCCCGCGCGCCCCCGTCTCTGAGCGAGATCGGTTTCTTCAAACCGGTCGAGTAAGCACTCTTCCCTTGCTCTAAATTAGGTGCTTTTCATTGAATTTTAGCTCATAGCTCTGCTGGACGGTGAGAGAGAGCTTCGTTCCGCAAGCCCGAGTGATTCCGAGTGGCCACCGGCTTACTTGCGGAATGACCCTCAGCTGTAAGTCCTCTAGCATCCATTATCTAGATCTCTCCGGGATGTTAAACCCTTGAGGAGAGTTAGGCTCTGATACCACATGATGAGTAATGGATGAGCTGCTGATCTAGAGGGGGGTGAATAGATCAACCCCAAATTGACACTCACACAGTAATGATTAAAATGTGAAAAGAAAAGAATCTTCCGTGAACAGAACTTCTAAATCAATCTGAAATAACAGCTAGAAGATCTAATAAAGACTAAACATCATCTACATCAAATTCCAATAGAAGTGATTAGCCAACGCAGTATGGTACTAGGTGGAGGTTCGATTCAAGAATCTCCTCACGCAAGGGTTAGTTTTCTAGATAGGCGTAACATATCCTTCCAACAAAGCCTTTTGATATACCATTGTGTTATCGATTAACAAGTAAATGTAAGATGAAGAAATTATAGATCAGATCAAGACAAGACAGATTTAAGTCAATTTCACACAGATGCAGGAATCAATCAACCAAGTTCAGTACTGGGCGGAGGTTCGATCTAAGATCTCCTCACGCAAGAGGTGACATTCCGGATAGGCTTAACCTATCTTTCCAGCCTCGCCTTTCTATATACTCTTTGGTTGATGACTCAAGCTCAAGCAACAAATGAGTATATCAAAAGCATCAATGTTTGCATTGAACGTTCCTAGACATACATCTAGTCGCAGGAATGAAGAGTTGAGTAATCGCACACAAGCCAAAGTAATTTTAAGGTGGTTCGATCTCGAGCTTGAGATCGACGTCCACCCCTTACTCAAATGAGTAAGGCTTCTGTTGAAAAATAACTTGCAAAATCAGTTGATCCACAGCTTCGGGGATGAGATCCCTACAAACTACTGAGCTTCACAGCTTGCTATCCGAGGAACCTATCCTCGTCGCTGAGCAACACAGCTTGCTCTGCTGACTACACAGCTTACAATCGAAGAAAACACAATAAAAATAACAAAAATAGATAGACAAATGTAGCTCTCACTTGAGTTAATGACTCTGGATCTGATCCAGAAGTCAAGACCAACACCGCTTCTTCACACTCTCTCTTTTCTCTCAGACTTCTTCTCAGCTTCCGATACTCTATTTGCTCTCTTCCTCTCCTTTCTCCAGCGAGCTCTCTTTCTCTCAGACTCTAGCTCCTCTTCTCTCAAGCTCTTATACTCTGGTGCTCTTCTTCTCTGAGGAAGACTTGGTCGGGGTAGGCTCCTCCCTTGCCAGAGAGGGGGCTCTCACCTCGGAATCAACCGCCTCCTATTTGCGCAGACTAGGCGATGATGACTTCCCAGATTTCAGCCTCCTCCTCGAATATGCCTTCGTCAACTCGGGGATTTTGCAGGCCTGCACCCACTCAGGGAGGGGTGCGAGGGGAACTACCAAATGAAGGAGCATCTGGGTTAGATGAAAGTTCCTGGGCTCCCAACGAATGAAAATGTTAGCCACGCTAGTGGAAGGAATTGCCCCATTCGGTCCTCGCGACCAGAGGCGGTCCGGGGATTGTCTCCTCAACGGAAGGTGCAACCCCAGGTGCGACAGCTTCGCCCACGTCCAGAGCAGGAGCAGGTACTGGCACCTCCACAGGGAATGAAAGAAGAAGCCCGTATAAAAGGCCTTATCCCACAAGGTGAAAAAGTGTTAAGCGGAACCGCCGGCCGGAAAGTCTAACTTGTGGGTTGGCTGGGCTCGGCCTGAGCGACCGCGAACGTGGCCACGAACTTCTCAGCCTCGGCCTTCCTCTGCTCCAGCTCCTGCGGACTGACTGCCTTGTCGGAGACCCTCACAGGCTTGATGAGTAATTCCAAACGCGTCTCCTCTGCATCGGCTGAAAGGAAGAAACGCATGTGTTATGC